>CM077645.1:145228752-146500002 GCA_039707465.1 Rhabdophis nuchalis
CCCTGCAGGCTAGGTGGTCAGGGAGTACAGAGCCAGGGCCTGCGGCTGATGTTTTGCAACGCCAGGTCCGTGGTCAACAAAGCCCCTCTCATCCATGACCTTGTGTCAGAGGGGGAGCCGGACCTGGTAGGAATTGCGGAGACCTGGCTGGGCCACGAGGGAGGACTTCCCCTCGTTGAAATGTGCCCGCCAGGTTACCGCGCTTTTCATCAGCCCTGGGCCCTAGGCAGTGGTGGTGGGGTAGCGGTTATTGTTAGGGAAGATCTGGAGCCGAGAGAGACCATTGTGCCACAGACTACCGGTTGTGAGTCCCTCTGCGTGAAGTGGGGCCTAGGGAGGCAGTTGGGCTTGCTGGTTGTATACCTGGCTCCCCGCTATGTAACAGCAGCCCTGCCCGAGCTCCTCGAGGTGATCGCTACGATGGCAGTTGAGACCCCCAGACTTTTAGTCATGGGGGACTTTAATCTGCCATCAGTGGGCGAATCATCCGGGGTAGCTCGGGAGTTCATGGCTTCCATGACGGCCATGGACCTGACCCAGTTAATTCAAGGCCCCACCCACGAGGGTGGACATACACCGGATCTGAACTTTGTCTCTGGCCAATGGAAGAGTGATCTGGGTATAGGGGATATAGTCATCACGCCCTTGTCATAGTCAGACCACTCACTTCTCCGGCTCGACTTTCCAATCGCTACTCCCCACCGCGGGGAGGCGAAACCCGAGCCACCTATTTGGTTCCTCCCCAGGCGCCTGATGGACCCTGACGGGTTCCAGGCGGCGCTTGGGCCACTTCCTGTACCCCTGACCCGCGCCCCGATGGAGGACCTCGTGGCCGCATGGAATACTGCGGCCACGGGAGCCTTGGATCGGGTCGCGCCCTTGCGGCCTCTCTTGCGGCGGCAAGCCATCCTGGCTCCTTGGTTTTCCGAGGAGCTAAGGGTGATGAAACGCCACAAGAGATGCCTAGAGAGAAGATGGAGATCCACTCGGTCTGAATCTGACCGGACACAGGTAAGAGCCCATTTACGGACTTACATTGTGGCGCTGAGAGTGGCCAAACGCCATCATTGTGCCACTCTCATACCATCCGCAGATAACCGCCCTGCCGCCCTGTTTAGGGTGACCCGATCCCTCCTACAACAGAGGGTGCGGGAAACCCCATTACAGGGTAGAGCAGAGGAATTTGTGATTTATCTGCAGGAGAAAATCGCTCAGATTCAGAACGAGCTAGTCTCCATCGATAGCCCAGTGGGATCCCACGAGGTGGGTCTTGAGACAGTTTGCTGGGAAGAGTTTGACTCTGTTACTTCCGAGGATATGGACAGGTTACGTGGGCGACTGCGAGCCACCACATGTTTATTGGACCCGTGTCCCTCCTGGCTTGTACTGGCATCCTGGGAGGCGACACGAGGCTGGCTCCAGGAGGTTGTCAACGCTTCTCTGGGTGAGAGTTTCTTGCCTGCCTCCCTTAAAGAGGCCATGGTGAGGCCCCTCCTGAAGAAGCCCTCTCTGGACCCAGCATTATTGGTTAACTACCGTCCGGTCTCCAACCTTCCCTTTTTGGCGAAGATTGTAGAGAGTGTGGTGGCACAACAGTTTCCCCGTCACCTGGAGGAAGTTGATTATCTGGACCCGCGCCAGTCCGGCTTCCGGCGCGGGCACAGCACCGAGACGGCATTGGTCGCGTTGGTAGATGATCTCTGGAGGGCCAGAGATGGGGGTTGTTCCTCCATCCTGGTCCTATTAGACCTCTCAGCGGCTTTTGATACCATCGACCATGGTATCCTATTGCATCGGCTGGAGGGTTGGGGGTGAGAGGCACCATATTACGGTGGTTCTCCTCCTACCTCTCCGGTCGATCGCAATTTGTGTTGACAGGAGAGCAGAGGTCGACCTCGAGACCACTCACATGTGGGGTGCCTCAGGGGTCGGTCCTCTCGCCTCTCCTGTTCAACACATATATGAAGCCGCTGGGTGAGATCATCCGTGGTTTTGGGGTAGAGTACCACTTCTACGCTGACGATACGCAGTTGTATATATCTACCCCTCCAGAGATCATCTACCAACGCGACCAATGCCGTCTCGGTGCTGTGCCCGGGCCGGAAGCCGGACTGGCGCGGGTCCAGATAACCAACTTCCTCCAGGTGACGGGGAAACTGTTGCGCCACCACACTCTCTACAACCTTCGCCAAAAAGTGAAGGTTGGAGACCGGACGGTAGTTAACCAATAATGCTGGGTCCAGAGAGGGCTTCTTCAGGAGGGGCCTCACCATAGCCTCACAGTTTTCCAATTCGAATCCCTAGTACTGCAGAATGGAGTGAACTATGGTTACTTGTCCCAGCTTCTGCCAACCTAGCATTTCAAAAGCATATAAAAACTGCAAGTTGAAAAATAGGAACCACCTTTGGTGGGAAGGTAATAGTGTTCCATGCACCTTCGGCTTTTAGTCATGCTGGCCACATGACTACGGAGAAGACTTCGGACAGCGTTGGTCTTTTCTGCTTTGAAACGGAAATGAGCACCGCCCCCTAGAGTCAGGAATGAGTAGCACATACGTGCAAGGGGAACTTTTACCTTACCTTAATGTAACTCACGGTCTTTTATTTTATAAATTAAATTTATATGCTGCTTATCTCACTTTTTAGATAATTGCAGAGGGGAAATATACATTTAACAAGTGCATTTAGATCAGTCTTGTTGAGCTGGTATTATTGAAGCCTCCGTTCTTTGCACAGCTAATTAACAGTGAAATGTCTCCATCAAGGTAAAATCCATGAGTTGTTACCTGAAGGATCCGTCAATGAAATGACTAAATTGGTTTTGGTGAATGCTGTCTACTTTAAAGGCAACTGGGCAGAGGCATTTAAGGAAAAAGATACTAAAGACATGCCTTTTAGACTGAATAAGGTAAATATTTTTTTGTTTCTCTTCTGTAACAACAGCTTGTTGTTTAGGTAGGTGTAGAAATAGCCACTTTCATGAAGCATCATCAACCTTTTGTGATAGTGCTGAACATATAATCCTAACTTATTTATAGTCATGTTTTTGAAGCCTTATTTCAGTTCCTTTGAGCCTAAATCATTTGTTACAAATCTCAACTTTCCCATAAATTAAACCTAATTCTGTTCTGAAATCTTTTATTGAATTTAATGGGTCATTTGTCTATTTGCTCTAATATATGAAGGAAAACAATAAAGCAGTTTTTATTCATTTTTTTTTTTTTTATATATTGAAAAAGTTTTATTGGTTTTACATTTTTTAACAGGGTAGGGTAATGGTTACAAAGAAATTTTGAGAGCATTCACGTCGGAGTCGTCGGACCTTCCAAGACCTCAAATTACACATTAAAAAAGTTAACATAGAAAACATTTTCCATACCACTACAAGATGAGAGCAAGTACATTTACCTAAATTCTCCCTTCCATGCTGTCAGACATTTACAAAAAGTCCGGATAAGAATATTATGCAAAATTGTTCAAGAAAAATCAAGGCAAAGTTATTTTTTTGATCTAAGTCTTTTGGCTATTGTATCTTCTTTCTCTCCTCCCTGGCCCCCCTCGGGCGGGGCCGTGGCCCCCTCCGTCCCCCCTGGATCTTCCCCCAGGGCAGAGGAATGTTTTTTAAGAAAGGCTTCCGCCTCAGCAACTATTTTAATCCTCACTCTTCCTCCTTCCCGGAACACCAGCATCCCTTCAGGGGTCATCCACTTGAACCAAATCCCGTGATCAAACAAGGTTTTAGACAAGAAGGAAAAATTCCTTCTTGCATCTCTAATTTTTCTAGGGATCTGCTTCAAGATAGTGACCGTCTCTTGTTGATAAGTTAAGGGTTTCTCTCTCTGCGCTTTCAGGACTTCCTCTCTGGTTGACCTTCTAACAAATTTCACATGTATCTCTCTAGGCACTTCATTTATCCTGGCATATGCTAAGTTAATTCTATAGGCTAGGTCAATGTCCCCCCTGATCTCATCCTTAGGTTTTTGTAAATAGTCTGCTAAAATTATGCTCATAAGATCAGGGAGGTATTCACCAGATTCCTCAGAAACATTTTGAAATCTCAAAAAGTATGTCATTCTTTCCATATCCATCCTAGACACATGCCCATTTATTTCCACAACCTCATTGGTAACATTTTTAATTTCCCCCTTGGCCCCCTCCAACCCCCCTTCCAGTTCTTTATTCTTCTGTGTGTTATCCAGCACTTGTCTTCTTGTATCCAACAGCTCCTTCTTGAAAATAATATTTTCAGCCCTCTGGGCCTTTATTTCTGATATCAAAGTTAGTATAGAAGTTTCAAGAGAAGCCATCCTTTGTTCCAAATTTACAAGTGCTGCTTCTTGTGCCATGGTTAAAAGTTAGAGTCACTGCCACCAAGATGGCGTTTTCCGGGTGGGGCTGGTGGGGCAAACCAGGAGCTCAGTTCAGTTCAGGGCTGTGAAGTTGCAAACAATTCAGAAACCAAAAGAGACACAATTTCCCAAATAGTAATAACGAAGGTATTCCAGAGAAGAAGTCACAAATCCATCAAAAGAAATTTTTTTTTCAAAAATCCAGAGAGAGTCCTGCTTTCAAAGAGACGCTGGAAATTTTCCTTAGTTGAAATAGTCAGGCAGGGACAAAAAGAATCCACTTCCACCGCTCATCTCAGCCAGAGGGAGAGAGTAGCAAAATAAGAATTTTTTAAGCTCAGCCAGACCCAGAAACAATGTTGCAAAAAGTCACAATCCACTTTCCTTTGTTAGAAACCGTCCGGAGTGAAAGTTTTCCGCTTTCTCTTTGCAGAGAAGCCATTTTAACGCGCCGCTTAAATCCGAGGGGGGTTTTTTTAAAAATAAACACCCCCCTCCCAGTCCGTTCAGCCTGGCTGGCAGCAAGGTAAAAAAAGTTTTTTTAGAAACTCACTCTCTCCTCGCAGCTGAAGCCTCGGGAGCCCTTCCGACTGAGCCGATCAGCCCTCCTCATTGCTGTAAATGGCGCCGTCTTCCTTAGGCGAAGGGAGAACCCCCCGCTAGCATGTTCTCCCTCACCTGAGCCGCGCCGGGAGCCGCTTCCTCCACCGCCGTGGGGGGCGCCCCCCCGACGAGCCGGCCCTACGGGAGACCCTCAAACAAGAGGAGTCTCGCCCCCGTTGGGGGGCAGAAGAAGAAACAAAGCGGCGAGCGAGCGCTAGGCTCGCCCGTCGCCGCAGGAGCCGGAACCGGAAGCCCTATTCATTTTTATACTATAGGTAGGATTTTTTTTTCTTGGTTTAATTTTTTAATTGGTTTAGATGTTCTGTTTATTCTTACCTGGAAATGAATTTCATTTGGCTTCATAGAGTTGTATGATTCCAAAGAACAGCTATATATTAATACAGTTTTACAAAGATCCATTTCCCAGAACTAGTTCTATCAATCTCACAATATACAGAGAAACTTTCTTTCTTTCTTGTTTGATAATCTCCTCACTGTATTATTCTTAAAATAATGCAGAGAGAAAAGAAGAATGTGAAGATGATGTTTATGAAAGAGAAGCTTCCTTTTGGTTATATCCCTGAATGCAAGTGTCGTGTGCTGGAACTGCCATACAAGGGAAAGGACCTTAGTATGATAATCCTTTTGCCTGACAACATTGAGGATAATTCCACAGGCCTGGAACAGGTGATTCTCTTGTTTTCTTGCTATTGCTATATAATCATTGTCCTAAATAAAATTGTTGTAAATAGTACATGAATACAATACTAGGTAGGATCATGTATATGCATGTACATCAGTGGGGTTCTGAAGAAAGGCAACCTTATTCTGGGATCTCCAGAAAATTTTTAATAGTTTTCTCCATGTTTGTACCAGACACTATGAATTCCTAATCATCTTGGGGAAAGACCTGAAAACAGATTAGATTTAAATAGTAAACAGTACGGTATCGATAAAATAAATGCTTTTTACGTTATGTTTGGACTAGACGTTTTTCTCTGAAAATATTTTTAAAAACTCTGTTTACTTCGAATAATGTTTGTGCTATATGCTCTGCATTATTTTTCTCTCTCATCTGAACGTCTGTTAAAGCTTCAAATAGTTTAGCCTAAGGCAGAAACCACCTTGCACTCAGATAGAGAAAGACCATGTCTGGGGCAGAGAAATGTGCTTTCTGGCTCTGCAAATTAATCCATACTGAAATCAGCGACGTCCTGTTTTCAGCAACACATTTCTCTGTGCCGAAATGGAAATATCGAGGTACAGTGATGCAAATAACTACTTGTCTTTCTTTGCTGTTTTAGCTGGAGCAACAGCTTACTTTGGAAAAACTGCAAGAATGGACACAGTCCAAAAATATGAATTCCAGATGGGACGTCTGTGTACATCTACCTAAATTTCAGCTGGAAGAAAACTATGATCTTAAATCTTACTTTGCAGCATTGGGGTTATTAGATGTGTTTGACAGTGGCAAGGCTAATTTGTCTGGAATGTCAGGATCTCCCGATCTCCATGTGTCTAAAATTGTTCACAAGTCATTTCTGGAAGTAAATGAAGTGGGCACCGAAGCAGCAGCAGCCACTGCTGCTACGTTAATGTTAATTTGTGCGCGGAGGGAGGAGGATTTTAATGCTGACCATCCTTTCCTATTTTTTATCCGTCATAATCCAACAAACACCATACTTTTCCTTGGTAGATTTGCTTCTCCATAAAGAGTATCGTAAGTCATAAAAGCAACTTCCAGCCTCCCATAAAATACTCATTTCTCTGCCTATTTGGGGATATTGAACAAGTGGGATTCCTCCAGATCAGGGGGGCCAAACCCGCGTCATCATGTGACATATTGTGACTGCCCTCTCCCTTCGTTAGACCGGGGGTGGGCATAGCCACTGCATGATGCATCCACCCATGGGCCATGACTTTGACAACCCTGGCCCAGATGCTTTCCAGCTTGAATTTCTTGAATTTTCTTGATTTTCTGTTAACAAATTTTCTGTGACACTTTGCTCTAAAAGGTAATCGTCTGTAATCTGGGACATTGTGTTTGATTTCAGTTCTTTTCATTTCCAGCTAGCTAGGAATTCTGGGAATTGTAGTTTGAGCTGTTTGGAAGCAGTCAGGCAAGGGGCAGCTACTATGCATTTTATTTGTAAAACAAATAACACATGAATTACTGGAATAAAATTGGCTTTCATTCAATATAATGTAAGAGACTTTGGTTCAGACTCTTCGGTCCTAGAAAATCATTGATAATATAGAACCCAGAAAGTGACCTTTTTATTCTTAAAAATACAAAACAATGTGGCATTTGTCTTAGTACGCATTTTATGAGGAGTTGTGGTACAGCTTTTCTTATCATTCAGTAAATGCAGAATTGTTCACATATGAGTCACTAGTGACCTCTATCTACCAATTTTCTGATATTTTTTGTCCATATTCTCTCTCCTCAGTGGTAAAATACAGATTTCCTAAAACTGAAATGAATTTTTTAGAAAAATATTATGGAATCATTATGAATCACATGGGATAATACATGGTGTTCCATCAAATTTTGCTTCGCGTGAAAAAATCAATCCCTTTCAACTCTTCAGGCAGATATTCTTGCTCTACAGGATCCTTGTACATAGGATTATATTTATAATCTTTACCATAATCTAAATCTTTCATGAGCTTGGTTGGGGCATTATGCAAATATAAAGGGACAGGCGGAAGAGGTCCTTGGTGATCTCTTAGGCATGTTTTCACATTACTGTAAGCATAATAATAATAATAATAATAATAATAATAATAATAATAATAATAATAATAATAATAATAATAATAATAATAATAATAATAATAATAACAATAATAATAATAATAATAATAATAAATTTATAGACCGCTCCCTCTCCCCGAAGGGACTCGGGGCGGTTCTGGGGATTTTATTGAAAGTTGCATTTTATACTCTATGAGAAAGTTTGAAAACCTTTGGTTTACCATTTCCACATAGAGTTGTCCAACCTGTAGGGAATGAGGATATAAGAAGAAAATTGATGCACAAAAAATACAAAGAAGTAATGCCAGTGAGCTTCTGCAGCTGGGGCGGGTGGGCTAAGTGGAGGCCCTGTCCGCAGCCTCCTACTCTCGCTCTTCTCACGCCTTCCAACTCTCGAAAGCCGCCGGATAAGAACACCCATCCCAGTGCCATCCGGTGAAGGTCAGAGTCCGAAGGCGATACCTCTACTTCACACGCCGGTGCTCCATTCCTCGGAACGTCGAGAGCAGAGATCTGCGCGGGAATGGCTCTCTGCGCATCCAACCCACGTCAGCACGGCGCTGCTCTCTCGGCAGGAAAGGGTGGGATTTAAAGCGTTTAAAGCTTGCGCTTGCTCTCCTGTCGTCCTTGCATTGCTGCTACAATTTCAAAGGTGCCTCAGAAATCTTTCTTTCTTTCTTTCTTTCTTTCTTTCTTTCTTTCTTTCTTTCTTTCTTTCTTTCTTTCTTTCTTTCTGTCTTTCTTTCTTTCCTTCTTCCGTCTTCCTTCCTTCCTTCCTTCCTTTTCAAAGGTGCCTCAGAAATTCTTTCTTTCTTTCTTCCGCCTTCCCTTCCTTCCTTCCTTCCTTCCTTCCTTCCTTCCTTCCTTCCTTCCTTCCTTCCTTCCTTCCTTCCTTCCTTCCTTCTTTCTTTCTTTCTTTCTTTCTTTCTTTCTTTCTTTCTTTCTTTCTTTCTTTCTTTCTTTCTTTCTTTCTTTCTTTCTTCTCGTTTTCAAGCTTTCCCGTTCGCCACTATGGATAAACTGCCTGATGCAAACTCGCAGTTTGCTCTGGATCTTTTCCAAAAGTTGAAGGAAGCCCACCCAACCGGCAACCTTTTCTTTTCCCCGTTCAGTCTATCTTCCGCCCTGGCCATGGTCGTCTTAGGGGCCCGGCTGCTCCTTTCGGTTTTACTTCCACCCCACCCCGACTTTCCTCCGTTCCTCCTCCTCCCCTCCTCTCCCCCTAGGTTCACCGAGTTTGTGCAACTGGGGCGGGTGGGCTAAGTGCGTGAACTGGATGCACTGTGCTGATGTGTGCAAATTGACAACAATCCCACCCTTCCTCCTCCTCTCGCTCCTCTCAAGCCTTCCAACTCCCCAAGCCTGCCTGGTTCAGCCGGTGAAAGTCAAGAGTCCCGGGGCTTTCCCTACCAGCCGGTGAAAGTCAAGAGTCCCGGGGCTTTCCCTACCAGCCGGTGAAAGTCAAGAGTCCCGGGGCTTTGCCCTCTCGCCAGTTCCAGAATCCCACCAGGGTTCCTTTCCTCGCAGCGACAAGACCTGGGGTCTGTGCGGTTGTGGCTCACTGCGCATCCAACCCACCTCCAGCACCGCCGCTGGTCTTCTCTCCGCAGGTAAGGGCGGGTCACGCGACCGTCGCTTGTTCCCTGGTCGTTGCTCGGGATTGGTGCGATGATTTTAAAGACGCCTCAGAAATAATTGTCTGTCTTTCTTTTTGCTTGTTTTCAAGCTTTCCGGTTCGCCACTATGGATAAACTGGCTAATGCAAACTCGCAGTTTGCTCTGGATCTTTTCCAAAAGTTGAAGGAAGCCCACCCAACCGGCAACCTTTTCTTTTCCCCGTTCAGTCTATCTTCCGCCCTGGCTATGGTCGTCTTAGGGGCCCGGGGTAACACAGCCTCCGAACTCTTGAAGGTCAGCGGATATTTTTTCCTGATGTGTTAGTTCAGTGATAGCAAACCTTTTTTGCCTCCGGTGCCAAAAGCACACACACTCGCGCTATTGTGCCCACTCATGTGCCCACACCCATAATGTAATGCCTCCCATGCCATGTCCCTTGAGCATGCACATGTGACATCCCCTCCTGCCCCGTGCATGTGCACACGGCTTTTTTGGAGCCTGGGGAGGGCAAAAAAAGGTCCACCACACAAACTGGAAGTTCAGGAATGGACTTCCAGGTTGCCCGTTGGGCCATTTTTCTGCCTGTGGAGGCTTCAGGAGGTCAAACACTGGCTGAAAATCAAGGCCAAAAATCAGCTGGCCAGCGTACTCATGTGTGCTGGAGCTAACAGGGCAACGCCTCGCGTGCCCTCAGAAATGACTTTGTGTGCCACCTGTGGCACCCATGCCATAGTTTCGCCGTCACGGTGTTAGTTATTATAATATGGCTGCTATGAGGAAGTGTGGCTCTTTTCTAAGGCGAGTTGTATTTTAAGTGAAAGGCCGTCTCTAGCACAGGGAAGTTATGTTTGGATTTAAGAGATGAATCATGTTTATTATTTATTTATTTATTTATTTATTTATTTATTTATTTATTTATTTATTTATTTGATTGATTGATTGATTGATTGATTGATTGATTGATAGATAGATAGATAGACCGCTCTCTCTCCCCGCAGGGACTCGGGGCGGTGCACAGGACTTAAAAACATATATAAATACAACAATAACAATATTTAAAATTAAATTAAATAATTTATCCTGTGCTAAAATTCTTAAAATTTTAAAACCTTTAAAACTCTTAAAACTATTCCCTACTATCCCTATTAAAACAATCTCAATTTATACTACAGGCTACAATCGGATTCTTTAGGCCAGGCCGGCCTGATGAAACAAGAAAGTTTTTAACTTTTGGCGGAAGGAGCGGAGGTCCTGTGGCCTTTTGGGTTGTTCTAAGTTCGGGGGGTAGGTCATTCCAGATGGTCGGGCCCACCACAGAGGCCCACCTTCCCCTGGGCGTCGCCAGCTGGCACTGCCTAGTGGACGGCACCCGGAGAAGTCCCTCTCTGTAGGAGCGGATCGGCCGCAGGGATGTATGAGGCAGAATGCGATCCCGCAAGTAACTAGGTCCCGTGCCATGGAGCGTTTTAAAGATGGTAATCAACACCTTGAAGCGCACCCAAAAGGCCACAGGCAGCCAGTGCACCTGGCGCTGGAGTGGTGTTACGTGGGAGAACCTAGAGGCTCCCAGGATAGCCCGTGCGGCCGCATTCTGGACTAGCTGTAGTCCTTGGGTGCACCTCAAGGGAAGCCCCATGTAGAGATCATTACAATAGTCTAGACGGGATGTCACGAGCGCATGAGTGACCGTGCGAAGGGTGTCCCGATCCAATAAGGGACGCAACTGGCGAACCTGGTAGAATGCCCCCCTGGCCACGGCTGTCACTTGATGTTCCGTGGACAGCCGGGTATCCAGGACGACGCCCAAGTTGCGTGCCCTATCCACTGGGGCTAGATGTTCACCACCAATGGCCAGTGATGGAGTGAACTAGTTATACCGGGACACCGGAAACCACAGCCACTCGGTCTTGGATGAGTCTGAGTCTGTTCCTTCCCATCCAAACCCACATGGCTTCCAGACACCGGGACATCACTTCGACGGCATCATTGGGGTGGTTTGGGGTAGATATGTACAGCTGCGTGTCATCAGCGTACAGGTGGTACTCTACCCAAAACCACGGATGATCTCGCCCAGCGGCTTCATATATGTGTTGAACAGGAACGGCGAGAGGACCGACCCCTGAGGCACCCCACATGTGAGGGGTCTCGAGGTCAACCTCTGCCCTCCTGCCAACACAAATTGCGATCGACCGGAGAGGTAGGAGGAGAACCACTGTAAAACGGTGCCCCTCACCCCCAACCCCTCCGCTCGATGCAATAGGATACCATGGTCGATGGTATCAAAAGCCGCCGAGAGGTCTAATAGGACCAGGATGGAGGAGCAGTCCCCATCTCTGGCACTCCAGATTACTCCAAGGTTTTTTCTGATGTTCTGCTGAACAAATAATTTTCAAGGGAGACAGCCAGCCAGCCAATTTTCTAACACTAAAGTTGGCATATTGATCAGAAGGTCTTAACTGATAGGCTACACTTTGTGAGAAAGTTTGAAAACCCTTAGTTTAGATTTTCCACATATTGTTGTCCAACCTGTATAGGACAAGGATGTGAGAACAAAATTGAAAACAAACATTCTGACAGTCTCAGTTGCATTTAAAGGAAACATTCTCTACTCTTGCTATACTTTATCAAAAAATCATTGTTATGAAAATCAGACTAACATTGAACTTTTTCCTTATCAGTTCCAATAGTTTTGTGCCTAGTCTACATAGATTCTGTATCTGATACCCTAAGGTAATTTGGAATAAAATGACCTCTTTTGTTATTTCTCCAAGACAGAATATATAGCAAACACATTCAGGCTTTGATAAATCGCCAATTTTTTCTCGTATATGTATAAACCATCATATCAATCTTAGATATTGTATGGTCCTCTTTAAAAGATGAAACCTAAATTTGTAAAGAGTGGTCCATCGTGCTGTTTGTTTATGTATTCTTTCTACCTGTGAATCTGTGTATTTCTGAAATGTGTCCATTGTTATTAGACAAAATTATTTTTGCACTAACCCTAATTTCACTGTTTTTATTGGTACTAAAGTAGGACTTGTTTTTTCCATGCAGACACTTCATTTTGATGGCGTTGAAGACTTTCATTCAGTATTTCACACACTCAATACTAAAATTAACTGGAGCAATGCACCTTATATATTGAAACTTGCTAATAGGTTGTATGGAGAAAAATCTTTCAACTTTTTGCCTGTAAGTAGATTGCTAAATAAGTAAACATCAATAATTTATGGACCATCGCAATGGTTTTATAGGTCAATTACAAATTTTATTAGACTATGATATTAAGCGGTAGAGTTATTCTTTGCTTGAAGTGAATCTTTAATCTCTTTTAATTAGGTCTTCTATGATCAGCCCTGCCCAAAGATGATACAGTGAGATCAAAATCACATCCAATCATTCATTTTCTTATACCTAATGGAGAACTATAGCCAAATGAGAGCTATAGCCATCTAACCTACTATCTCCGGAGAGATTTCAGGGGTGGCTATCCTGAACCTCTTCCCCTCCTTCCTCCATTTTGGGACTTCACAGCCATTTAATCTTGGTGTCTTTCTCGGAAAACACCATGTTTTGCTAAAATTCCCTACCCACCACACTATACTGCTTCTCCAGGTGCATATTCCATGGCAGCTATGAAATATGCAGATTAACAGGTTCATTTCTCTCTCTCTTTTATCCACATATAGTCATGTTTCTTGTGATATGTAGAATTATTGCAGCTAACCTTATGAGATGGATCGAGATTTTCCAATTAGATTACAAACTGTGTGTATAACATGCATCTCTTTTCAGAAGAATAAATTTTGCTCAAAGACCATTCTGTTTAGGGTACATTTCAGTCAAAACAAATGATGCTAATCTCCTGGTTAAATTACTGAAGAAGGCTAATAGTGTTATTCAGCTTAAGCATGGTTATCATGACAGTGAATTGGAAAATGTCAACATAGACTACATCAGTCTTGAGAGACATGTCTTCATTATGTTATTACGAGTGCTTGCTTAAATGCAGTTAGAAAAGTCAAAGTCTGCCAAGCAAGAACAAGGAGATAATTTACATCTCTAATTGATTGGAGATGAGCATTAGTCTTAAATGTAAATGCTTCCCCGCATGCTATCCATAAAAATATACATTTTAAAATTCTATAATTAAATATATGTCACATTTTTATAGGATTTCTTGACTAACACCCAGAATTTATATAGAGCTGAATTATCCACAGTGGGCTTCTCAAATGCTCCAGGCAAGGCAAAACAGGAAATTAACCAATGGGTTGAACAGCAGACTGAAGGTGAGATTTTTAACAAAATTAACAACTATAGTATTATCTTTTCTTGGGTCTACATGATAGTCAAACCCTTACTTTTATTTGCCATAATGCTGCCATAAAAGTCCAGTTTCCAGGATTGATAAATGAGAAAGCAAAATAGTAGTTTGGAACAGTTAATCTTACAGAATGGATTCTTTTTGTATAGTGGTTAATAAGGGATGCAGTTTAGCAGCATGTATCTTGATAAGAGGTATTTTGGACCGGCATAACAAGTCTGATAAAACACACATTTGGGAACAACCCACAGATACATAAGACACAATAAATGAATGTTCTACATTGTCCTTGCCCTTAGAATGTTTCCTGAGAAATGCCTATATAAAGTGGACATTACATATTAATGGGTCTGCTTAATGCAACGTACATTCTTTTATTTTATTAATTCAATTTATATGCTGCTTGTCTCACTTTTTAAGTGACTTTAGGGATCTTATAAAATAATAAGATAAAGACAATAGAACATAATTAAAATTTAGAAAGAATAAAGACACCAAAAACTAATAAGACAGGAGACATGAGGATGGGGATCTAGAGAAAAGAAGGACTAGGAATGACATAATAGCACTATTCCAGTTTTTGAGAAGTTGCCCACAAAGAGTAATTGGTCAAATTATTTGCCAAAGCACCTTTAGGCAGGATAAGAAACAATGGATGGAAACTAATCCAGGAGAGAAGCAACCTGGAATTAAGGAGAAACTTTCTAACAGTGAGTACAATTAACCAGTGGAACAGCTTCCCAGCAGAAGCTATAGATACTTGTCACTGGAGGTTTTTAAGAAGGGACCAGACAGTCACTTATCTGAAATAGTCTTGATTGATTGATTGATTGACTGATCGATTCTGGAGATGTGGCACCTTAAGCATTTGACAGAAATGATCAGTCAGTGCCATTTACTGTACAGCACCTTTTGCTAACTCAGGATTTTTTAAAAAAGAAAAATATTTACAAGATAATTGCAGAGGAGAAATATACATTTAACAAGTGCCTTTAGATTAGTCTCGTTGATCTGATATTATTTAAGCCTCAGTTCTGTGCACAGCTAATTATCAGTGAAATTTCTGTGTCAAGGTAAAATCCCTGAGCTGTTACCTGAAGGATCCATCGATGAAATGACTAAATTGGTTTTGGTGAATGCTGTCTACTTTAAAGGCAACTGGGCAAAGGCATTTAAAGAAAAAGATACTCAAGACATGCCTTTTAGACTAAATAAGGTAAATATTTTTTTTGTTTCCCTTCTGTAACAACTTGTTGTTTAGGTAGGTGTAGCAATAGCCACTTTCATGAAGCATCATCAACTTTTTGTGATAACACTGAACACATAATCCTAACTTATTTATAGTCATGTTTTTGAAGCCTTATTTCAGTTCCTTTGAGCCTAATCACTTGTTACAAATCTCAACTTTCCCATAAGTTAAACATAATTCCGTTTTGAAATATTTTACTTAATGTAGTGGGTCATTTATCTATTTGCTCTAATATATGAAGGAAAACAATAAAGCAGTTTTTATTCATTTTATACTATAAGTAGGTTTTTTCCCTTTGGCTTATTTTTTAAGCTAGTTTAAATCTTTTGTTTATCCTTACCTGGAAATGAATTTCATTTAATAATAATAATAATAATAATAATTTTAATTTGTTGACCACTCCCTCTCCCCATAGGGACTCGGAGCGGTGCACAGGGAAAACTAAAACAATAAATATACAAACACATTAAAAACAAATTAAACATATACCTGTGCTAAAAAATGCCCCATTAAAATACTAAAATTCCCAATTATAAGTAACTAAAACCCCATAGAGAGAGACTACCGTAGGCCGGCCAAGCAGAAAAGATGTGTTTTTAATTTTAGACGGAAGGAGCGGAAGTCCGTGGTCGTTCTAATGTCGGGGGGAAGGTCGTTCCAGAGGGCTGGGCCCGCCACAGAGAGAGCCCTTCCCCTGGGCGTCGCCCGCTGACAAAGTCTAGTGGACGGCACCTGGAGAAGTCCCTCTCTGTGGGAGCGAATCGGCCGTGAGGATGTGTGAGGCAGGATCCGATCCCGCAGATAGCTAGGTCCCGAGCCATGGAGCGCTTTAAAAATGATGACTAATACCTTGAAGCGCAGCCGGAAGACGACAGGCAGCCAGTGCAGCTCGCGCAAGAGCGGTGTTATGTGGGTAAACCTAGAGGTTCCCAGAATTGCCCGCGCGGCTGCGTTCTGGACCATCTGAAGTCTCCGGGTGCACCTCAAGGGGAGCCCCATGTAGAGAGAGTTGCAGTAGTCCAGTCGGGATGTCACGAGAGCATGAGTGACTGTGCGAAGGGCGTCCCGATCCAATAGGGGGCGCAACTGGCGAACCAGGCGAACCTGGTAAAACGCCCTCCTGGCCACGGCTGTCACTTGATCTTCCATGGACAGCCGGGCATCTAGGAGGACACCCAAGTTGCGCGCCCCATCCACAGGGGCAAGATGTTCGCCCCCTATGGCCAGCGATGGAGTCAGCTGGTTGAATCGGGCAGCCGGAAACCACAGCCACTCGGTCTTGGTCGGGTTGAGTCTGAGTCCGTTACATCCCATCCAGATCCGTACGGCTTCCAGGCACTGGCACATCACCGCTACGGCATCGTTGGGGTGGTTTGGGGTAGATATATACAGCTGAGTGTCATCAGCGTAGAGAAGATACTCTACCCCAAAACCACGGATGATCTCACCCAGCGGCTTCATATATGTGTTGAACAGGAGAGGCGAGAGGACCGACCGCTGAGGCACCCCACATGCGAGGGGTCTCGAGGTCGACCTCTCCTGCCAACACAAATTGCGATCGGCCAGAGAGGTAGGAGGAGAACCACCGTAAAACGGTGCCTCCCACCCCCAACCCCCCCAGCCGATGCAATAGGATACCATGGTCGATGGTATCGAAAGCCGTCGAGAGGTCTAATAGGACCAGGATGGAGGAACAACCCCCATCTCTGGCCCTCCAGAGATCATCGACCAACGCGACCAATGCCGTCTCGGTGCTATGCCCGGACCGAAAGCCGGACTGCCGCGGATCTAGATACTCAACTTCCTCCAGGTGACGGGGAAACTGTTGTGCCACCACGCTCTCAACAACCTTCGCCAAAAAGGGAAGGTTGGAGACTGGACGATAGTTGGTTAATAAAGCTGGATCCAAAGAGGGCTTCTTGAGGAGGGGCCTCACCATAGCCTCTTTTAGGAAAGCAGGCAAGGAACCCTCACTCAAGGATGCGTTGACAACCTCTTGGAGCCAGCCTCGTGTCACCTCCCAAGATGCCAGTACAAACCAGGAAGGACACGGGTCCAATAAACATGTGGTGGCTCGCAGTCACCCACGTAACCTGTCCATATCCTTGGAAGTAACGGAGTCAAACTCCTCCCAAACAAGATCTGTCTCGTGGCATCCCACTGGGCCATCAATGGGGGCTAACTCGTTCTGTATCTGAGCGATTTTCTCCTGCAGAAAAATCACAAATTCCTATGCTCTACCCTGTAGCGGGGCTTCCCGCACCCTCTGTTGAAGGAGGGAGCGGGTCACCCTAAACAGGGCGGCAGGGCGGTTTTCTGCGGATGCTATGAGGGTGGCACAATGATGACGTTTGGCCACTCTTAGCGCCACAATGTAAGTCCGTAAATGGGCTCTTACCTGTGTCCGGTCAGATTCAGAACGGGTAGACCTCCATCTTCTCTCTAGGCATCTCTTGCGGCGTTTCATCACCCTCAGCTCCTCGGTAAACCAGGGAGCCAGGGTGGCTCGCCGCCGCAAGAGAGGCTGCAAGGGCGCGACCCGATCCAAGGCTCCCGTGGTCGCAGTATTACATGCGACCACGAGGTCCTCGATCGGGGCGCGGGTCAGGGGTACAGGAAGTGGCCCAAGCGCAGGGTTTCTCAGGCGCCTGGGGCGGAACCAAATTGGTGACCCAGGTTCCGCCTCCCCGCGGAGGGAGGTAGTGGTTGGAAAGTCGAGCCGGAGAAGTGAGTGGTCTGACCATGACAAGGGCGTGATGTCTATATCCCCTATACCCAGATCACTCTTCCACTGGCCAGAGACAAAGATGAGATCCGGTGTATGTCCACCCTTGTGGGTGGGGCCTTGAATTAGTTGGGTCAGGTCCATGGCCGTCATGGAAGCCATGAACTCCCGAGCTACCTTGGATGATTCGCCCACCGATGGCAGATTAAAGTCCCCCATGACTAAAAGTCTGGGGGTCTCAACTGCCACCGTAGCGATCACCTCCAGGAGCTCGGGCAGGGCTGCTGCTACATAGCGGGGAGCCAGGTATACAACCAGCATGCCCAACTGCCTCCCTAGGCCCCACTTCACGCAGAGGGACTCACAACCGGTAGTCTGTGGCACAATGGTCTCTCTCGGCTCAAGACTTTCCTTTACAATAACCGCTACCCCACCACCCCTGCCTAGGGCCCGAGGCTGATGAAAAGCGCGGTAGCCTGGTGGGCATATTTCAACGAGGGGAAGTCCTCCCTCGTGGCCCAACCAGGTCTCCGCTATTCCTGCCAGGTCCGGCCCCTCCTCTGACACAAGGTCATAAACGAGGGGGGCTTTGTTGACCACGGACCTGGCATTGCAAAACATCAGCCGCAGGCCCTGGCTCTGTACTTCCTGACCACCTAGCGAACGGGGGTTGTGGCACTTCACCGTTTGCAACCAACGGTTCTGTGCCCTCAACCGGGAGGATGGAAATTGTCTCCCCTCGGACCTGCCTCTCCCCACGACCTTCTGAATAGAATTGCCCTCTGACGGGACGACTCGTATTTCCCCCCTACTAACGGCTCCTTCCGTTATTTAGCTTAATAGAGTAGTATAATTCCAAAGAACAGCTATATATTAATATAGTTTTGCAAAGATACACTTCCCAGAACTAGTTATATCAATTTCAGCATATAGATAGATAAACTTTTTATCTTTCTTGTTTGATAAACTCCTCACTGTATTATTCTTAAAATAATGCAGAGAGAAAAGAAGAATGTGAAGATGATGTTTATGGAAGAGGAACTTCCTTTTCGTTATATCCCTGAATGCAAGTGTCGTGTGCTGGAACTGCCATACAAGGGGAATGATCTTAGCATGATAATCCTTTTGCCTGACAACATTGAGGATAATTCCACAGGCCTGGAACAGGTGATTCTCTTGTTTTCTTGCTATTGCTATAAAATCATTGTCTTAAACAAAATTGTTCTAAATAGTATATGAATACAATACTTGGAAGGATCACTCATAAGTATATACATTAGTGGGGTTCTGAAGAGTCTGCCTTATTCTGGGGATCTCTAGAAAATCTTTAAAAGTTTTCTTCATTTTTGTACCAGGTACTATGAATCCCTAATCATTTTGGGTGAAAGATTTAAAAACAGATTAGATCTGAATTAGATTGATATAGTATCTTAAATAGTAAAGAGTTAGGTATATATAAAATAAATGCTTTTTATGTTAGTTTTGGACGGGAGAATCATGATTTTGATTGAAAATGCTTTTTTTTAAAAATGTGCTTACTTGTAATGTTTATGCTGCATTAATTTTTTCTCCCTCTGAAAATGTGTTAAAGCTGCAAATAGTTAGCACTCTAAGGTAGAGAAATGTGCTTTTTGGCTCTGCAAATTCATTGATACTGAAATCAGAGATGCTGTTTTTCAGCAAGGAGTTACTCTGTGCTGAAATGGAAATATTGCAAATGATTACTTCTTTTTTGCTGTTTTAGCTGGAGCAGCAGGTTACCTTGGAAAAACTGCAAGAATGGACCCAGCCCAGAAATATGAATTATGATGTGGACATCTGTGTACATCTACCTAAATTTCAGCTGAAAGAAAACTATGATCTTAAATCTTACTTTGCAGCATTGGGGCTATTAGATATGTTTGACAGTGACAAGGCTAATTTGTCTGGAATGTCAGGATCTCCCAATCTTCATGTGTCTAAAATTGTTCACAAGTCATTTATGGAAGTAAATGAATTGGGCACCGAAGCAGCAGCAGCTACTGTTGCTATAGTTGTAAATGGTTTGCCCTTGAAGGAGAATTTTAATGCTGACCATCCTTTCCTATTTTTTATCCGCCATAATCCAACAAACACCATACTTTTCCTTGGCAGATTTGCTTCTCCATAAAGAGTATTGTAAGACATAAAACCAACTTCTAGTCTCCTATAAAACACGTTTCTCTGCCTGCTTTGTGGAATTGAATAAGTTGGGTTCAAACCCGGGTGATCATGTGATGTATCGCAACTCCCCCCCTACGTTGGAGTGGGGTGGTCATGGCCAGCGCATGACACATCTGGTCTGTGGGCCACGAGTTTGCTCCAGATATTTTCCATCTTTGATTTTCTTGAATTTTCTTGGTTTTCTGTTAACAGATTTTCTGTGACACTTTGCTCTCAATAAAAGGCAATCATCTGTAATTTGGGACATTCAGTTGTATTTTATTTCAGTTCTTTTAATTTCCAGCTAGCTAAGAATTCTGGGAATTGTAGTTTGAGCTGTTTGGAAGCAGCCAGGTAAGGGGCAGCTACTATGCATTTTATTTGTAAAACAAATACATGAATTACTGGAATAAAGTTGGCTTTCATTCAATATAATGTAAGAGACTTTGGTTCAGACTCTTCGGTCCGAGAAAATCATTGATAATATATAATCCAGAAAGTGACCATTTTATTCTTAAAAATACAAAACAATGTGGCATTTGTCTTAGTATGTATTTTATGAGGAGTTGTGGTACAACTTTTATCATTCAGTAAATGCAGAATTTTTCACGAGTCACTAGTGACCTCAATTTACTAATTTTTTGCCCACATTCTCTCTCCTCAGTAAATCTGAGCTATATATTGTTGTCCATCCTTCAGACATTGATTTTATTGAAAGCAGGTATAAAATAAAGGAATTCTAGTTACATTTTGAAGAGCTTGTTATTTCTACAATTCAGTTTAGTTATGTTGCCTGGATGATTTAGAGGCATTCTTGCTTTAAATATTTAAGAAAGGCCCCTCATGTTTTCCCTTTAGCTGCCATTCATTAAGATAAGCTGCCAATGATTTTGCTTTTATGACTACTAAGCCTTCCCTTCCCAGTCCATTCCTAGACTCGTACAAGTATCTACGGATAGAACTCTGAGCTAGCAAAACGAAATCTCAGGAACACGGTATAAGACTGCACACCAAACAACAGAGTATTTACAATATTATTACTGAAGTTTTTTTTAGCAAAATGGAAACAGTGATTGTTGTAAATTAACTTTATTTTCACAGTTTCAAAAATATTTTCTCGTTACATTTCAATTATAAGGGTTTTTTTTTCCAGCATAAGGTGCAAATGCAGTATATCTTTACAGACTGGAATACATTATGTTCCAATCAAGGACACGACAAAATTAGGCCTTCTAAGTTCTATTGGTTACATTAAATATATACTTATATTAGTCCCATTGAAAAAGCCTAATATTAGCTAAGCTAGGCAATTCTGATTTTTTATAATTTTGAAATAATGTCCTTTATAGTCTTGATTAAAACAAGTGATTTTAGTTGTTCTTTATATATAATATGTATTTGATACAAAGTTATCAAACAATTCTTACATTTTGCATAAAACCTGCAATAAAATATTCTTTGTAGTATAAAATGGTTTAGGAATTGCAGCTATTTGGACTTCAAGTGGAAAAGGAGCAGGTCCTTACATAGAACACACATTTTCCTCTACTAAACAATTAGTGTAGAAAAGTTGTAGTTTCTTTAAGGAACCTCTGACAACATTAATGCGTATATGTATATTTGTGCTGAGCAGCTTTTTACCTCAAATTGGAACAGTAGAAGATCCCCAAAATAGTTTCATTTGTACCAAAGATAATTTAATTAACATACATACTATTTAATACAAAAAAGATTGGCATTCCAGTTTGAGGCTACGAGTTTAATATGGCTAGCCTGGAAAAATACAGTTTTCCTAAAACTGAAATGAACTTTTAAGAAAAATATTACGGGGTTATTATGAATCACGTGACAATACATGGTGTTCCATCAAATTTTCCTTTGTTTGAAAAAATCAATCC
Source organism: Rhabdophis nuchalis (assembly GCA_039707465.1). NCBI lineage: Eukaryota > Metazoa > Chordata > Lepidosauria > Squamata > Natricidae > Rhabdophis > Rhabdophis nuchalis. The sequence goes on from CM077645.1 coordinate 145,250,463, forward strand.
CTTTCAACTCTTCAGGCAGATATTCTTGTTCTACAGGAGTCTTGTACATAGGATTATATTTATAATCTTTACCATAACCTAAATTTTTCATGAGCTTGGTTGGGGCATTCCGCAAATGTAAAGGGACAGGCGGAAGAGGTCCTTGGTGGTCTCTTATGCATGCTTTCACATTACTGTAAGCGCTGTACACTTCAATAGACTTTGGTGCTCTGGCGAAATAGACCACACACTGTGCCAGTAAGACCTATGCAACAAAAAGAAAGGGACAATTAAAGATGCAAGGGAAATGTACTTTTCCTTTTCTGGACTGCTCATACTATTCGTGATTGTGGAAATCTGTACCTGGTCCAGTCTTTGAATACTACTAATTGTTTTTGGTTCAGAATAACATTTGAAATTACTAAAACATCGTCGGAATGACATGATTGCCATAAATCAGAAGAATGACTGTTTCCAGAGTTTTCTGGAACATTCCATTCTTGGAATGTTAGCTTTTGTACCTCCTAAATTGAACTCATTGGCATATATTCCTAGTAAAAACATACAAGGTTACATTACTAGTTATATACAATTAATTATGTACAATAGAAGGAAGCACAATTACTGTACAGGTAGTCCTCGACTTATAACTATAACTGGGACCAGAATTTCCATTGTTAATCAAGATAGATGTGAAGTCAGTCGTGCCCGATTTTATGACATTTTTGCCATGGTTGTTAAACAAATTACTGGAGTTGTTAAATGAATCACATTAAGCTTCCCCTATTGACTTTGCTTCCTAAAAGTCAGCTGGGAAGATTGCAAATAGCAATCACATAACTGGGGGTATTGTAACCATCATAAATAGCAAGCTCCCGAATTTTGTTCATGTGGCTGTGGGAATGCTACAATGGACATAAATATGAGGACTGGTTATAAGTTCCTTTGTTCAGTGCCACTGTAACCTTGAACAGCCACTAAATGAATGGTTGCAAGTTGAGGACTACCTGCAAAAGAAAGAGTAACATTTAGAAGTTCTGATATTGGCTGTTTATAAATTATATTACCTCACACTCTGGCATTCCAATAAAGTGGCAACCTTGATAAGCAGCCACAGCTTGAGGTAAGGCCAAGGGATCTGCCAATCCTATAATGAAATGTTATATTCTAATCAATAAAATGATACTTCAAGTCAAGTCGACTCAAGTAAACCCCTACCTGGCACAGGGCCTTTCTATTTGAGGGCCTGCTTGTTCTGTGTGCTTCAAAAGACTTGGCTTCCTTCAGGCCTCATTGATTAAGCATTAATCAATGCTTAATCAATGACTAAGTCCACTAGTAGGACCCAAGAGGTGGGCCTTCAGTTGCTCCATCTGTCCTTTAGACATTTATATGGTATCTGCCTTAAACTGATCTTTAAAACCCTAGATTTTCTCCTAGGCTTGGATTTGGATGGTTGGGCTGGACACTAGGGGAAGGGGTTGTATTAAGATAGTCTGTTTCTCCCTTGGGCAGTTATTATTTCATGGCTGCTTGTTTTTTTAAGTTGGCAATCTGGAAGTTTGATGAATAAATCAACAGGATATATTTATCTGGTAAAACTGCCAATGGCAACATATTAAAACTTGCTTTCATAAATATTCTCCTTTGTATCATTAATATCAAAGAAAGAAGATACGAACATTGGTTTATCTTTAGGACAAATGATTCAGTCTCTTATTCCACTAGAGAAAAAGGTAATATCTCTTTCATAAGCCTTTGTGGATCACTTTTAGCCCAAGGCATAAAGCACTTCTGGAGATAAACTAGAAGGCAGCTGGATGGAAAGCTATTAGTACATAAGAGGGGCACCAGAGTGACTGAGAAAATGACTTTCAATCAATAGTTTGTTGCACACCAATCTCTGGTTTCAAAGGCAGTACCCCAGTTTTACTCTTTTCAAACCAAGTGAACATCAGGACAACAGGTAGATAATTTTTGTTCATTTTGACCTCTTTCCCTCAACTAGGGATCAATGGTGAAATGGACATCTTGTCAAAAGGCTTCCAAAATAAAACCGCTGGAAGAAAAATTCATGTACAATATGTTAAATACTATATAAAGGCCTTGTCTGATGAATAGTTAAATGGGGACTTTAACCCAACTCTGCCTGTCTACAGTATATCTGGAAGAAATAACACTGCGATATGCAGGTACTGAGACTGCAAAGATTTCTGTCAATCATTAACCATTAGAATATCAATTAGTCAACTGGTTTTGATATTGGAATTCTCCATAGTCATCATTTAAAGTCCTATGCTAGACAAGTGCAACATAGTTTGGGGGCAATACCTCTATTTAGTAAGTTAGTGCATAGGCAAACAAACTTTCAGTTTCAATGAGCCAAATACACTTTTCATAATGGTATCTATTAAACAGTCAGTTGACTCCAAATGGTATAATGCTGCCTGTTATACTCTGAATTTCTCCTGATATGTTAGAACTGCAATTCTCAAAAATTGAGCTGATTGACTTCTGGCCAAAGTTCGGTTCTAGAGCAAATATCTCAAAAACTGTGACCTGCTCTTTCATAGTTGCCCTGGAGCCAGGTTTTCCCATGTGCCCTATATTGTAAGAAGGAGAGTGACTATAACTTGCACTTTCAAACTAAAAGCTAGATGGCAGCATGAGGAACACAGTGCAGCATTGGAGATAAACTTCTAGAGTGGCTATAAGGGTCCAGGGGCTAGCTGGGCGAAAGTGCCCATAGAAGCCCATGTTCTCTTGAGTTACTCACCTATATCCTCACTTGCAAATCTTACCAATCTTCTTGCCACATACAGTGGATCCTCACCCCCTTCAAGCATTCGGGCCAGCCAGTAAAGGGAAGCATTTTCGTCAGAACCACGCATAGATTTATGAAGTGCAGAGATGCAGTTGTAATGCTCTTCACCTTTTAAGAAACCGACCAAAAGATCACCCAATGCATCTGAGTAGCAGAGGCACTGCAACTGAAATGCCTATTTTTTCAAGGCGTGTATTAATTTTAACATGACTGTATTACTTTAAAGACAAAAGTTGCATTCTTCAAAGTAACTGGGGGCAAAGACCCTGCTGCATGTTTTATGTTCCCAGCTTCAAGCTGCTTCTTGTGGGACATTATATCAAACGTTTTACGTTATATTGTTTTGGTGACATAGAACATTACAATATTCAAGATTGCATTATTATTTTAATGCTCATTTATATTGTATATTGCTTCTACACTTAGTTCATCATCCAGTGATAAGAGTGACAACTACATGAATCAATATAAGTTATATATATAAGAAGTATGGCCAGCTGAAGAGGGCTAAAAAGCCCGAAATGGATCCATCCTGGTCTCTTAATTAATTATTAAATCATCCCTTAAAAATCTAAAACATATATATATATATATATATATATATATATATATATATATATATATATATATATATATATATATATATATATATATATATATATATATATATATATATATATATATATATATATATATATATATATATATGTTTTCTGAGGTTTTCGCGGGTGTTTGTATGTAGGTCTTTGGTTGTTCGGGTTTTCTCCCGCGTAGAATTGGAAGTATCTTCACGACGTTTCGATGAAATCTCATTCATCATCTTCAGGCTGGTGCTTCGGGCTTGGTGCTTCCAGGAGCAATGTGAGATCTCAGCCGGAAGATGATGAATGAGATTTCATCGAAACGTCGTGAAGATACTTCCAATTCTACGCGGGAGAAAACCCGAACAACCAAAGACCTACATATATATATATATATATATATATATATATATATATATATGTATATGTATATGTATATGTATATGTATATGTATATGTATATGTATATGTATATGTATGTATGTATGTATTTTATTTATTCTGTATATATAAGAAAATATATACTGTACAGAAGCGGTTCATCGGAAGTACACAGCTAACTCAAATATCTGATTTCCTTCCCAATACTGCCATAAGGGCTGTTTATATTTGCAACTCACCAGCTCGGTCATACAAAATGTGGGATCGCTGGAGTCCTTCCTTCACGTGATCTTCTGTGATGACCGCTCGTTTAGCAGAACACTCATGGTTGTTATTCTGATGGAAGGGGTTGGATAATCTTGCCTGGACAGACATCTGGAGCCCATTCAACCCAGTCCTTGCATCACCATCACAAAGATAGGCAAGAGTGTTTATTGCTCTTCTTTCAATGCATACACATAACCTGAAATAAAAACACAGCTCATTGCTTCTAATAAGGATGGAACATCTGAGTTCATGATACATTGTTTGTTCACAAAATCACATTTCATTACCTTGGGCACTGAGAGTGAAATAGACCAACATTTTATCTTCATGAAATTATTCCAAATATCACAGAGGCTTTACAAAGAATATGCCCTCTGTCTCGTTAGCTTTGACATGAGAATATTAAAAATATATAATGTGGTCATGTTGAACATTCTTCTGAGTCCTTCTTTGTCATATGATAACAAACAGAAGATAAAATGGTAATGAGATTTAAATCTATACATGGTCACATTCAAACCAGGTTAGGGAATCGTTGCAAACCCATACTAAAAATTGAAATTTGAACCATATTTTGCCCTGAATTGAAACAGAACTAACACCATTAACTGTTTTATTTATTCTGTCAAATAGGAACAAAGACAAAAAGCTAAATAAGTAAATATCAAGCTGTAATTACAACAAAAAACTTTGATTTACCTTTCTTTCCCTAGATGCAGACAAATAAATGCCCACTAAGGAGGTCAACCAGCTTGATCTCTTTTAGAAAGAGCTGAAACATCAGCGTAAAATATGCCACCTAATAACAATGCACTCTTGTTTTAAAGTGAAACAAATCATTAAAATAAATCATTCAAAACCAAAATCAACTATCAAGAAAATTTAAAAACCATCCTAAAATGATGGTTTCCAATGGCAGCAAATAAAATTAATAAGTTTTATAAAGATTACATGCTTGTACATGCTTGTAGCGGGATCTGAAAGACATCATCCTTTAATAATAATAATAATAATAATAATAATAATAATAATAATAATAATAATAATAATAATAATAATAATAATAATAATAATAATAGTAATAATAATAATAATAATAATTTTATTTGTATACCGCATCCTCTCCCCAAGGGGACTCGGAGCGGTGCACAGGGAAAATTAAAATAGCTATAAAATACATAAATAGAATAGGTAAAAACAAATTAAACTAAAATTATCCCTGCGCTAAAATCCCCAATTATAGATTAACTAAAATCGCCTAAAATCCTAATAGACGGAGACTAACCCAGGCCGGCCAGACAGAAAAAGTGTGTTTTAAGTTTTTGACGGAAGGAGCGGAGGTCCGTGGTTGTTCTAATTTCGGGGGGAAGGTCGTTCCAGAGGGCTGGATTATGTCTTTGTCATAATCAGAGCATTTACTGGTCATCATGAGACTAATGGGCAATACTGACCTCTGCAGGGAAGAAGAACTGATTAAGAAGGGCTGTGCCAACTGCCTTTTGTATCCAGTGTATTTTGAGTGGGCAATTGGGATTTTTCCAACAATCTCCTGGGCAGCTCAAGAGCCCAGTAACTCTCTAGAATACATAAACAATGAATAAAGAGATACTGACAAAGGCAACAGTGTCCTGCCAAACAGCCTCTCTCGGTATGCTGATCCAGGAATGCTCCTGGATTAACTAAGGACCTATGAGAGGTGAAGCAACAGAAGAGATACTCAGAGCAACACAGGTGAAAGACTAGCCATGAATATGAACAAACATAAGTAGGAGTCCCTGTTCAGATTACATCTTGGTGGTAAAGGAGGAAGTCAATATCTCTCCATCCTTACTGTGTTTGTAGACTGCCATCCAATGGCCTTGTTTAAGACTTTCTGATCTCTTCTCACTGATGGTGAGTCAGAAGGGCTCCTTCCAGGCTGCTATTAATTTTTTTTGCTAGGTAGATTGCAGACAAAGCCACTGATTTTCAGAGCAGCACCAAATCTAATCCCATGATAGGGATAGCATCTTTAGTACTGGCACTGCAAATGAACCCAGCATTGCCAAAAGATCTGCAATTCACATGTGGAAGAAGTCAATGGACCACAAGCAACTAGAGCTGTTAGTTGTGATGCAGTAATCATACCAATTTGATGTAATGGTTCTGGTGCTGGTATACAAACCCAGAACCTTTGAGTTCTAGGCATGGAAGCCATCTGGAGATCAGTCACTTTGTCTCAAGCAAACATCCCCTCTACTACAGAGTTGTTGTGTGGGAAATAGGAGGAGGGAGGAATTAGGTATTGTATACCATCTTGGGCAGTGGCTCAGTGGCTAAGATGCTGAGCGTGTCAATCAGAAAGGTCAACTGTTTGAATCCCTAGCGCCACATAATGGAGTGAACTGCTTCCAACCTAGCAGTTCGAAAGAACGTAAAAATGCAAGTAGAAAAATAGGAACCATCTTTAATGGGAAGGTACCAATGTTCCATGCGCCTTCAATGTTAAGTCATGCCGGCCACATGACCACAGAGACGTCTTCAGACAGCGCGGGCTCTTTGGCTTTGAAATGGAGATGAGCACCCCCCCCTAGATTTGGGAACGACTAGCACATATGTGCGATGGGAACCTTTACCTTTACCTATACCATCTTGAGTTGCACAAATTAAAGGCAGGATACAAATCAAATAAATAAAAAATAAAATTAGCTATTTAAAATGGATATTGTTGTTCTTGCTTCTGTTTCCCCACGCACACATATTTTCACACCCTCTAGACATCCCTTTAGGAGCAGAGAATTACCTCATCATACTTTATACTTTATCAGAGCGAAATCCCAATTCTATACATGAATAAGTCTTTGAATAGACAAGCAGTCTATTTATTTATTTAATTTATAAAATTTATTGTCTGCTCCTCTTAACACAGAATAACTCTATTCTTAAGTCTATTCTTAAGTTCTATTTACAGGCAGTCCTCACTTACCAACTACCCTACTTGTTGACCATTTGAAGTTATGACTGTGCTGAAAAAGTAACTTGACAACTAATCGCATATAACTAGGCTCGGGGCCTAGTTATATGCGAGACCGCCTCCTGCCCCATACATCCCTTAGACCGATACGCTCCCACAGAGAGGGCCTTCTCAGGGTGCCGTCGGCCGGACAATGCCGACTGGCGACACCCAGGGGAAGAGCCTTCTCTGTGGCGTGCCCAGCCCTCTGGAATGACCTACCCCCTGAATTACGCACCATCACCGACCTCTGCCTCTTCCGCCAATGTTTAAAGACATATTTGTTCCAACAAGCCGGCCTAGCCTAACCTCTCATGGGGACTTTTAGGAAGTTTTTTAATTGGGTATTTTAAATTTGGTTTTAGTACAGGATAGGATTGTTTAATATTTATTTTAAATTATATATTTATCTTTGTATTGGTATGTTTTAAATTTCCTGTACGCCGCCCTGGGTCCTCTGTGGAGAAGGGCGGGATATAAATTTAAATAAATAAATAAATAAATAAATAAATAATCCTTGCACTTATGACTGCTGGACTGTCCTGATGCTCTTCAATCAGCCAGCATTTATAATCATCATCATCATCATCATCATCATCATCATCATCATCATCATCATCATCATCATCATCATCTTTATTGTCATTGTAAAAATTACAATGAAATTGGTTAAAAACAGAGTGCTCCCTCTGGCCAGATTTTGACAGCTTTCAAGACTGGCCGTATCCTTTTCCTGAGGGGAATATACTTTGGGCACAGCAGCAGAGAGATGTGGTCAGACATACCCAGATGGGAGAGGGGGATTGCTCTATATGCCTGTCTTAAGTTTGGGTACATATGGTCTAGAGTATTCTTACCTCTGGTGGTACACTGCACATACTGTACAAATTTAGGGAGAACAGACTTTAGACTGGCTTGATTAAAATCCCCAGCCACGATAAAAGCACCCTCACGGTAAGTTTGCTGCTGCCTCTCGATGGCATCATGTAACTTATGACCATCACAGCATCATTGGAGAAACTGGCAGTAAAATTGCAAGTCTCAGCCACTTGATGCCTCCTTTAGCATCTATGGTTGATTTGCTTAATGACTGTAGTGGAAGTGAGGTCGTAAGCCAATTGTGATCATGTGATGTTTTGTTTAAGAGCCATGTTGTTTAGTGATGGAATTTCTAGTCCCAATTGTATTTGTTAACCAAGAACTACCTGGGTTCAGTTCTTTATAAAATGGCCGCTTCTGAGAGGACCTTTCACACAAGAAGTACAATCATAAAATAGCAGGAATATTCTAGACAAAAATATTCAAAGACAAAAAGCGCTCATATAGTTCGTAATTCCTTAAAACAGCTCCTAGTTTTCCTGGGGTCACTCAACAGCCACTACAATTTGCCACACATTAAAACAGAACAGCCTTCAAGAAAGTTGTCGAGTTCTATATACTATGCTGCATGATGACACAACATTTGGCTATCCAATTATCATTTGAATTATTTTTTTCCCTTTTAGTATACATCTATTTATTATTTCAGCCCTGTTTTCGCTTTATTCTTCATTTTCAGTATTTTTCCTTCTCTTCAATATGTGTCTGTTTAACATATTTAGTTCATTAGTTCTATAAAAACAACTAGTCCCATGCATCCCTTCGACCGATCCGCTCCCACAGAGAGGGCCTTCTCCGGGTACCGTCAACCAGGTAATGCCGGTTGGCGACGCCTAGGGGAAGGGCCTTCTCTGTGGCGGGCCCAGCCTCTGGAACGACCTACCCCCCGAACTACGCACCACCTCGGACCTCCGCCTCTTCCGCCAACGTCTCAAGACTTATTTATTCCAACAAGCCGGCCTAGCATAACCCCCGTTTTCTGACTTTTAAATGTGGATAAATTTTAAATTCTTAGGGTTTTAAAATGGGTTTTAGCACGGGAATAATTTAATAGTTTTTTAATGATATATTTTTGTATTTTGTATGGTTTTTAATATTGCCTGTGCGCCGCCCTGGGTCCTTGCAAGGAGAAGGGCGGGGTATAAATTTAATAAAATAAAATAAAATAAATAAATAAAATAGTTATCTCCCTAAAGAATATAACATGTAAGGACAACCAAAAATTAAAGTCTATATTTCACTCTAGCACAGGGGTAGTCAACCGTTTTATACCTACCACCCACTTTTGTATCTCTGTTAGTAGTAAAATTTTCTAACCGCCCACCAGTTCCATAGTAATGGTGATTTATAAAGTAGGGAAGTCAATTAAATTGAAAAAAAGGAAAGTGTTTCAGTATCGGACAAAACCCCTACCGCCCACCATGAAAGCTGGAACACCCACTAGTGGGCGGTAGGAACCAGGTTGACTACCACTGTTCTAGCACATCAGATGCAGATTTGAGGGAACAACTGTATATGTGAACATTATGCACTAATCTCTTCAAGGATTGAAGCTTACAAGAGGTGTAAATCCACAGATTTATCTGCAAACCCTGCTCTTATTTATCACGTACACAGGGGCATCTTCCACCAAGTATTATTATTATTTATTATTAATTTAATTTGTATACCGCCCTCTCTCCCGTTGGGACTCAGGGCAGTGCACAAGGATAATAAAAGATAAAATACATATAAATACAATCAATAGATAAATTTAAAATTAAATTAAATAAATTTAACCCGTGCTAAAATATTAAGAAACCCTATTAAAACAATGGTAAAAACAAACTATGCCAGGCCGGCCGCATGAAAAAAGTAGGTCTTTAATGCTCGACGGAAGAGGTGAAGGTCCGTGATAGTACGAAGGTCGGGGGGCAGGTCGTTCCAGAGGGCTGGACCCGCCACAGAGAAGGCCCTTCCCCTGGGAGTCATCAGTGTATTGTGGGGAGCAAGTAGATTAGAAACCCTGCTCCAGCAGGATTGTTCCCTCTTCCAAAATAAAACAGGAGTCATATGCTCTATGGAAAGAATCCCTTGATGTGTGTACATGTCAAGGAAAGCATATATACATTTGTGTGTAATTTTAAAATTGTTATTTGTAATTTAGAACATTTATATTTCAGCTTCCTATTCTCAAGTGTATTTGTATTTATAAAGATATTTGTATTTGTATTCTCAAATACAAATAATTATATTAAATACATGCTGCATATAATCTGGCAATGCATAATATTTGCCAGAAGATAACTATATTTTCTCATAAAAAAATCCAGCTCCCTGCAGATTTGAGTCATTCTGCAGAAAAGCCAAAATATCTAGTATAACTTCACATTTCTTTTCTCCTATGCCAGGTTAATTCAATATTTTCTATCTCTGAAATTTCTGTGGAATATGTTAAATTATCAGTAACTAAGAGCAGGCTAATCCACTTTTCTCATCCCTGACAATATGCAAAACAGCCTTAAATCATGGCTGGCCAAGGAATATTATGTAATAGCTGCTTCTTATTTTACTTTCAATTCAGATATGTTTATGGTCTTCACTGACCATCAAGCTTAGCAAAACAGCTATCCTATACAGCAGGGGTCCCCAACCTTTGCAACTTTAAGTCTGAAGGACTTCAGCTCCCAGAATTTTCCAGCCAGCAAAGCTGGCTGGAGAAGTCTCGGAGCTGAAGTCCTTCAGACTTAAAGTTGCAAAGGTTGGGGACCCCTGCTATACAGTATCTTCCCACGTGATTTAGGAAAAAATATAGCAACTCCCATGGTATTACGCACAAAAGCACTTTGCTGGACTGAATTTTTCTACTTGCCTCATATCACTTCTGCAGATTATTAGGCTGCAGTCCATTTGCTATCTCATAGATGCCACTAAGTATGTAAATGAGCTGAAGCTGACTAAAAGGTTATTTTTAAAGGCAAAATGAGCTGAGCAAATACGGATCAGGTCACAGGGCTTGTCTGAAATTAAAGCCAAATGTTTTAAAAGTTAAAAACAGAAATAAGTCAGTTAAAAGTTTGAACTTAAAAGTTCTTGCAAAAGAATAAACAAAAAAAGCCAAAAGAGGCCTCCATCTCTTTGGTCTGAACTCAAAAGGTATATGCAACTATAAAACAGTAACAACTGCACTCATTGGCAGAATTATTTTTCAAAATTTTGTACTGATGATTTTGTATTGAGTTGCCTTCTACGGATCTAGAAAGATGATTTTATGGTTCTTGAACCTTACAGTAACATTACTGGCTACAACTTTGGTAACTCAAGAACAAATAAGACAGCTGGGAGAGCATGGAGAATTAGGAATTATGAGCAACTGTAGAAAACAATATCAAAACCTTTTAGATGTCACTAATGGAGATAGTTTAAATGAAGATATTAAGGAATACATCTGAGAACTTATTCACAGAAACGAAAAAGTGTAGCCTCTGAATTTTGATGCTTCTTTTTGATGGGCGTGATGTAAGGAAATTTAGAATAACCTGGAGGAAGCAGAAGCTGCCAGTGGTTTAATGGTCAAAGAAACAAACTTAGGAAGGACTCACCCTAACAGATAAAGCAATTAAAGCAAGTAGCTTTGTACTTCCAGCTTTGCAACATTATGTTAATATTCCATACAATAAATCAGATTTAACTCACCTAGTTGTGTTTCCTTATCTGGTTTATGTTCTCAAGTAAAATTTGAAAAAATATCAACATACATAATAAAAAGAATAACAAGGCACAGGCAGATACATCTTTACTACAGGTGTAGAGGCAAAACAATCTAAAGGAACATTCTAATTGCTTTCATGCTATCCTGTAGATGTTACCTTGTTGATCTCAGTCTAGAAATCATGCTCACCATTTCCCAGCTCCCTCTAAAAGAAAACCTGCTTGGATATGGTAATATAAATATAACCTTGGATATGGTAATATAAATATAACAATTTCTGATTCCTTACTATCCAATGTTTATTGACAATAAATAAGATATAAGGTAATCCTATGGGACGTGGCATTCTGAAACTGATATGGTAATATAATATATCCAAACCTTGGATATGGTAATATAAATATATAAATTTCTGATTCCTTACTATCTAATGTTTATTGACAATAAATAAGCTATAAGGTAATCCTATGGGACGTGGCATTCTGAAACTTTTAAAGCTACCTCAACAAACCTAGCATAAATATGAAGGTTTAGTATCACTTAAAACTCTACTTCAGCTCTTTCTACCTATGCGAATAACAATTGCAAGGCATTAATCTAATTTAGTTCCCAACTTCCGCTGAAATTTTCCTCAGTCTCAGCTTTCACTTGCACAATAGCGTATTTTTGCCAGCCTCCAAAATTAAACACAGGACATCTTGAACACCAAGTCTTGATGTTTGTACCCTGTAACCAGTGATACCTAGAGACAAAAATATACACAGAGACAAGAGAGGACACTCTAGGACCTAGCACTGGCTGACCTCCGAGTGGAATGTCAACTAAAAGGATTCCGGTAGGAAAAACACAAATAATGCACCAGTATTTGCCTAAAGGAATAAAATTTTCAATGAATAAAGACACATCAATGATTGACATAGAAGCAGGGGTAGTATTCACTTACTTTCCTTATTGGTTCGCAAATGTGCATGTGCTCGGCCTTCCGCGCATGTGCTTTGGCTTGAAAACATGCCTAAATAGGACGGCATAGAGCTGGGGCGGAGGCCCACCCACAATTTCCACTACCAGTTCGGCCGAATCAGCCCAAACCGGCTAAATACCACCTCTGCTTAGAAGTAATTAGTATTTATTATATGCCAACTAAAAGGATTCCGGTAGGAAAAACACAAATAATGCACCAGTATTTGCCTAAAGGAATAAAATTTTCAATGAATAAAGACACATCAATGATTGACATAGAAGCAGGGGTAGTATTCACTTACTTTCCTTATTGGTTCGCAAATGTGCATGTGCTCGGCCTTCCGCGCATGTGCTTTGGCTTGAAAACATGCCTAAATAGGACGGCATAGAGCTGGGGCGGAGGCCCACCCACAATTTCCACTACCAGTTCGGCCGAACCAGCCCAAACCGGCTAAATACCACCTCTGCTTAGAAGTAATTAGTATTTATTATATGCCTGTCTACATACTACTGAGCAATATTTTATTTATTTTTATTTATTTTATTCAATTTATATCAAATATGAATAATTATCTGTAGTTTGTAGTGCTTACCTTTATTTTATGCTTGTACAAGTAGTCCTTGACTTACAACAGTTCACTTAGTGACCATTCAAACTTACGATGGTACTAAAAAAGTGACTTATGACCCTTTTTCACACTGATCAATATTGCAGCATCCCCATGGTCATGTGATGTACATTCAGATGCTTGACAACTGACTCGCATTTATGATGGCTGCAGTGTCCTGGGGGTCATGTGATGACCTTTTACAACTTTCTAACAAGCAAAGTCAATGGGGAAGCCAAATTCACTTAAAAACTGTGTGACTGATTTAACAACTGCAATGATTCACTTAACAAATGTAGCAAGAAAGGTCATAAAATCGGGCAAGTCTCGCTTAACAAATTTCTCACTTAACAACATAAATTTTGGCCTCAATTGTGGACTACCTGTATGTAACCACAATGACATACAGAATAACACATGGGGACAAAATTACATTGTTATTTCTAATCAGGTATTTGCCTCATACTCCCTAGGAACTTCAGATAAAATTAGAAGGGATTCTATTAACTTTCACCTCACAACAATTATTTGAGGAAAGTTAGCCCAAGGATATAACTAGGTCAGATAATGGCTGGCCCAGGGTTTTCACAATATTTTTAAAATAAAGAAATGAAGGAGAGTGATTATTTTTTTATTGCAAGAGTTGAATTTCATGCTTTTTCTGTGCCTACCACTGTTGCAATGCTCTCGTTAACATTGTTTCTCCTGCTTCAATTCAGAAACTAGTTAGGGGAATGGAGCTACAGGAGACAAATTATGAAGCATTTCTGTTTGTCTAGTCTAGAGGAGAAAGCAGATGCCTACTGTGGACAGTTATAACTTGGCCCTACGAAACAATTATTGCACAAAATCAACCACAGACTTTTATGCTCAAATCCTTACAAAAAAATCTTAACATAAAAAAACCATGTTTAGGCCCACTCTGAAATTAGAGCTACAGTGCAGTAGAACTTAGTCCTTCCTCTATATAAATAATTTCCCCTCTTCCAGTTTCTGTTCTTTGTCATGTCTGCTACATGCTAATTTGCATATTGGCCACATTAAGATACAGACAAAAAAGAAAAAGAAAATCTCACAGTGAATTGTCCAGGAACAAAGACTTTGAAACATATTTTAACAACCTAGCTACATGCAAAAAATACTTTATTTCTGGCTCCTTTGTCATGTCTGATTCTTTTCACTTTAAGACTTCTTTAATGTGCCTAACATTCCTGCCTCTACTTTTTTTCTAGCTCAACTTATATTCTGAGATATCCACTACACAGTGAATGTTGATTGTGACATACCATATGTAGTGCATTGCAGGCAACACAGTGCCACATCTATGAGTACAACAGTATGAGAGTTGGATGCTTATAGCACACAACTTCCTAGCCTTTGAATTGCAGAGGAAATTTATATTAGTCTTCTTGAAGACTAGTCTCTAATTTCTGTCCGTGTTGTATTTCCTAATTATTATTTTTTTTGCATTTCTACTGAACTGTTCCCAGTCAAACGAGGCTATGGCTGTTTATAATATAAATCCAGACAATAATAAAATAGCACTGCTAAAAAAAAATAGTAAAGATATTCCAATACACTGTAACATCAAATAAAAAACTTTTAAAATATTGAGGACATGCCCTGGCAAACATGTCTCTGTCTTCTTCCTATCTTTATAAACGTTTTACCCTAGTTTCCCACAATTATTTCTTTCACAATTATTTCTCATGTGAATCACTTCGGTGCTTTTAAATCACGTTTCTTGAGTATGAAGCAGTCTAAAAAGAACCAAATCTATGTAGTTTGATTCTATTCATATAATTTATTTCTATCACAACATTTGGAATTATGTGTAGCAAAATTTGTTTCTGTTTGGTTTTCTGAGGAAGGATAGGCAATGAATACACCGAATACTGCTGAGGTATTTTTATTGCTATAAAATGTGGTCTATTTGCCTCACTATCTGCCTATCTTATGCACCACAAGTCGGGGTGTCTAACAAAATAATAATAAAACCCATCGGAATAGCAAAACTAATATAACCCACCCCAACCTCTCCCCCCCCTCCCCCAAAACCAGGAGCACCGGTGCCTGTATTTGAAAACTCCCGAGAGACCATTTCGTCTATTTAAAAGAGCTAAGAGAATACACTGTGAAACTTGGCAAAAAGTGATTTGGTATTACATGTAGCCAACATTATGTACCTTTCAGTAACGTACCGTGACTACAAATGAGGACTCCTTTGGATATAATAGCAATGGTACAGCTGCCAACTTTCCATAACTTCATTCCAATGTGCTGCTGTGATGCTTGAAGACCAAGTATTAGTTCAAAAAGCCCTTCAAATGTAAACCTTTCAGCTAAACGCCTAATCTAATAGGATATTATCCTATAATATGATAGACTTTTAAATACTACAGAATTGTACAATAAAGTCATATGGCACAACTGCTTTATCATTCAGACCAGGGGTGTCCAACTCTTAGCCTGTGGACCATATGTGGCCCTGGACAGCTAGTATTGTGGCTCCCCCAGATCATAAACTTTTAACATTATGTGATTTAATATTATAAAACTATATATTTTGTATGTGTTCCAAGACACATAGATGTGTCCTCTTTACTCAATGCAGAATAACAGAGTTGGAAGGGACCTTGTAAGTCTTCTAGCCCAACCTTATACCATTTTAGACAAATGGTTGTCCAACCTCATCTTAAAAAACTCCAGTATTTTTAATACTGAGGCCCAGGCAAGCCAAAAGGCAGGACACTCATGATAGAGATAGTACTTTTCAAGGCTTCTGCTTTTTTTTAACCACTTTCTTATACTGATTATATAACCTTGAGTAAGATTCTTAACTTTTCTGTGCTTCAGTTTATTCATGTTTACCCAACTGGTGGAGCTGGAGTGACATATATATACATAGAAATAGCAATAGCTCTTGGACTTATATACAGTTTCATAGTGCTTTACAGGCCTCTCTAAGCAATTTAGAGTGTCAGCATATTTCCCCCAACAATCTGGATCCTCATTTTACCCACCTCGGAAGGATGAAAGGCTGAGTTAACCTTAAGCCTGTCAGGGTCAAACTGCTGGCAGATGGCAGAGTTAGCCTGCAATACTGCTTTTTAACCACTGTGCCACCCCATGGGACATAAAGCATGCTGGCCTCATCAGTTTGAAGTACCTCACAACAGCAACAAGCTCACTAAAAACCTCTTTCTTTTCAGAAACGAGATGGGGAAAATGTGTACCTTCCACATGAACTCTAATTGGGAGACCACCGTAATTTAGTAACAAAGGGTCACCAATCCCAAAGCTTAAAGCCTTGTCCTGACCAACTTAAATTACATTTATTTAGCATATGCCCAAGAATACACACATGCCCAAAATGGATAGTGAAACACAAAACCGTGAACAGGAGGAGGAAAAAAAATAGTTTCTACTATCTACATTCCATTCAGAAACAAAAGCCGCCAACCTCAGCCAAAGAATTGCTGTAATCACAGCTGTGACATTATGTTACTTCGTCTCTGCCCCTTAAGCCACTGTTTATATCCTGCTGCAACATGAAAATGTGAGAAATGCAATATCCTAAATAAGAAGACAAGATGCCTCTGTTCCCCTAAATCGTGCAGTCTAGTTAGAAGCGTATCATTTTTCTTAATTATCAGAGAAAAACTGAATAAAAGGCAATGGTTTTCCCCCCAAAAGGATTCATTATGTGACTTCATTAAGACAATATTAACATTAACTAGCATATTGACTTCTGTGAAGGCAATGTTAATTCTAAAATATTTCCTAGTTTCTCAAAATAAAAAATACAGAAGTACAAAGAAAAAATAAAATAATGGGAAAATAGGGGAGGAAAAGGAGAAAGAAAGAAAAGAAAATAGTATAGAGCAAAGGGGAAAAGACAAAAACATTGACTTCCGACTCCTTTTGATGTAGTAGAGTAAGGTAGTAACATAAAACCTCAACTTTTTACTTTTATATAATCACATATACTAGTCATTTCTATAACAGAAAACATATCTAACCAGCAAAAACCTAAAATCAAACTTTCACTTTTTTCACTTCAAGTATAAAGTCCGAAAGTTGTTTCCAAGCAGAAACAAAATTAGTTTTTTCCCCCTTTAATTAACAATAGCACTCACCAACAGAAAATTACTAGTGTTTAAGCTCCAAAAAATGAACACGGATTTATTTATTAAATGTTTATGCCGCCCGTCACCCCTACAAAATGACTCTGGTTGGCTTACAAGTTATAAAACAAGTAAAATAATTAGCTGAAGCAGAATTAGCTGAAGCAGTGAGACTTAAATATAAATATGCTCTATGAATTGAAATTCTTGTCTAAAGCTAGGAATAGATATTTGAGCTCCTTATGCCCCTAATCATGCTTCACTAGGCAAAATAAATATGCTTTTACACTGAAGAAGTTGCAGTATATAATTTATTAAATGTAGCTGTTTTCTACGTTTCAATCTGAGGGAGCACTTATGTTAATGTTTAGACTTCAGAATTTCTGAAATAAGGTAAGATGAAAGCAAAAGTTTCACATGAGGTAGGCTTTGTAATTTTACCTGAAAACAACTTGGAATTGATTTTAAATATTTACTTGAATTGTTTGATGGCATTTTAGGATCAGCAATGTGTCCTTATGGGAGATAATCATTTTTCTTTCACTGTTCACTTTTAATAAAATACCCAGGATACAAAGGCAATTCTGATCAACAGAATCAAAACAAGTCAGGGAGAGCTGAACTGGCCAGCACTTTGGAATATTGTGATAAACTTGCAATAAACTACTGCATAGAAATTATATTAGAAACCTAAAGACAATACACAGCTGCTGTCAAATGTAAAATGTTATAGAATTAGGCTCAATTTTTTTTTAATTGTGGCTTCACACTGCTGCTTTCTACTACTTGTGTTCAACACAACCCCTTTCCTTTGCTATTAAAAGAGTTTGGTTTTTGTATCCCCACCCCGCTCCATAAGTTCTTCCTGCCTTCTGCTTTGGCAATCTGTCACTGGATTCCTTCGGTGGTGTACGTTAACACGTTGCACGTTGCAGTCTACAAAGCATACTTACTCAGAGCCCTTGCTGTTGTTGGCATTCAAAGAGCTGGTGAGTTCCTCATCTTGGCTCAGAACCTGGACCCCTAAGGACTTGACAGCTCGCATCAGAATAGCTTCCACTGCTTCAACAGAGAGTTTCTCAAGAACAATAACGCGGCACCGACTCAACAGCGCTGAATTGACCTGGAAGGAAGGATTTTCTGTTGTTGCCCCAATCAGGGTTATGGTTCCACACTCAACGTGAGGAAGAAAAGTGTCCTGGACATGGGAGGAAAACAAACAATTGGTCCTAGTCAATGCCAACTGCAGATATCTCGTGTGAGTATATTGATAGCTTGTCTGCTTAGAAAGGTAACAGCTTTGTTAATAGTTTGTGTTGGAGACAATCACCTCTGCCCTCATTACCATACCAAGCTAAAAATTAAAACTTTGTGTGGAAACCACCTTGAGTCTTAGAACTTTAGCCTTGATGCCTACGCATCTAATAAGGTGGTTCATTCATTGTAGCCAGGTTCATTTCTATGATGCCACAAGAATCTTGATCATGCAGGATACTGAAAATAGTATGTTTTTGTAACATAGGTATCATTGTTTTGGAGAAATTAAGGGTGTGATGGTAAATCTTAACCTGGCTCCTTGATTTTCAAAAGGATTATTCAAAGACTGTAAAACACCAGATACATTTGGATATTATATATAACACAGCGAATGTTTGGAAATTTTACCATAGCCTAGTTTCATTGCAATTCCCCCCCTATTTAATAAATTATTTTAATATAATTTAATTATTTAATATACTTTTTGATATGTTTTGTCTTCAGTCTCCAAATCTCCCTATGTAGTCATTTGATGATATAATCAACCAATTCCATCTCCAAAAGGTTCTAGCATTCTATTTTAGTCCTGAAACTAACATTGTAAAAGTTACATTTACAAGCCAAAATGTACTTTTTCACTCATGAACAAATTAAGTAAAGATGGCTGTTATGTCCCTTCATAACCTTGCTTGGCTAGAAAAGAAGTTTCTGCTTTTTGCTAGGAGGATAGGAAAATATATTAAAAATGGAAATGGTTGCCAAATTCTCAATCCCAAACTTGCTTTTTAAATAGACTGTAATAATGTTAAATCTTAATACGGCAATCGGCATCAATATGGTAGTATCAAGTATCAGCATTGATTTTTAAGGCCATTAAAATGGGTCTCTAAATTCAAGACAAAATGCATGTAAACACGCATTATGCCAGCATGATATAACAGATCAAGTGTAGAGACTTGAACTGGGGAGACCTTGGCACAAAGTTCTGCTTACTAAGTGACCTTCGGCTAGGCACTCTCTCAAATCTTGTTCTGCTTCAGAAGGCAAATACAGAAAAATTGGATAATTCTCTAAATAGATTTCCAGAGCTCCTTAAGGAAAGGTGCATCACAATCGTTCAGAGTTAAACCGTTGCTCAAGCACATTGACTTAAGGATACCCTAGTATTCTGACTGCATATAGAAAAATTAATACCTGTTGGGACTTATTGAAACGGTGTATCTCATCTATAAATAGGATAGTCTTCCTCTTGCAGAGTCTCTTTTCATTTTGGGCTTGGAAAATTACATCTCGGACATCACTCGTTTTGGCACTTGTGGCGGACAGTGTCACAAACCGTATTCCATTCTTCTTACTGCTGCTGGCTATGATATGTGCCAAGGTTGTCTGAAATGAGAAAAAAAAAAGGCAAAGCATGCTGATTTCGTTCTGAAAACAGAAAACAACCCGTGTGAAAACATATGGACGTGAAGGAAATATTGGGATAAAAACATAGCGAATGGGTGTACCTATGTAAAATAATTTCTTCCCTTGCAATGGAAAGGGGGTTACCTAAATAGAAAACCTAAACTATTTAAAGCTTAAAAAAGAATTATCATCCAGACAGGAGGTCGAGTGGGGAGGAAAACAGATCTCCTACCCCCTGGCAGAGATCCAAGAGCTATTTTAGCCCTTGGACATGCTCAGTAGGGTTCTAGAGGTTCCTTTGAGACCAGGGTTATATTATCTCACTGAATATGTTAATCTGAAAAAAGGGATGGGCTCCTTTTAGCTATTTCTTTCAGCCATTAATTGGCCTTAAGAAACACAATAAATCTAATTTGTTTGTTGCAGGTGTTTTCCTAACTTATTAAAGGGAGAATTATTCTATCTGCTTTGCTTTGCCCTCTTAATAGGACACCATAGTTTACAACATTGATTTAGTGCTGGATTTTTTACGGGGCCTTGTTGCAGTAACTATTTCTGCTCAACAGCTACAAGGCCTGCCAGTTTCTGAATATTTTTGCAATCTACACCTTCAGACACAAAGACAATTTAGTGGTATTCTTGTGGGCTAGTACCCACATCGGCAAAACTATGTTTGACTTCTAAAGTGGGTAATAATTTTCTAAGTATTAGGCAGTACAACACTTAACACATTGCAGGTGGTCTGTAGGTTACCAACAGTCCTTCAGTGACTCTTTAACCTTGCAATGATGCGCAACAAGGAGGACTTACAACTTGCCCTCTGAGTTCTGTCCCCATGGCCACATGCTCACAATTTCCAACATTCCCTGCTAAATTCCCATAGTCAATGGGGAAGCCAGCAGGAAGCTGGAAGTCGAAGACACCTAAGTCTTTGCTTAACAACCCGCATAATCCACACTTAATGATGGCAACCAGGACTGCCAGAATTGCCTTCACACTTTTTATGACTGTATCGCTTAGTGATGACAATCCCAGTTTTAATGGCTGTTGTAACTCTAAGACTGCTTGTATGTAGTAAAAATACAGTATAAAGAATAAAAAATATTTGCCAAAACGCCCACATGTTTTCATTAGTTTATTAATATCAATTACACATTTTACTACAACTAAATGGTTGGTCTCATCTGACAAAACCCCTTAAACATTTTTTCTTGACGTAACCTCATTCTCTGTAGAGAAAAAAGCATGGGCTTTTATAAAACAATACAAACCTCTCTACAATGCATGTAAATGCATAAAGAAGTAAAGACTTGTAAACACTGTGAGTCTGCAAATATTAATGTTTCTCTATATTTCAGATGTTTGAATGGAGGATGAAATAATGAGAATATTTATTGAAATGATGAGCCCTTGATGCTCTCTGACCTTGGCTGTTTTCTTGCAGACTTTTCATTACCTAAAGTAGGTAACATCATCAGTCCTGCACTGTTGATGTCACCCAATTTAGGTAGTGAAATATCTCAAGAAAACAACCAAGCTCAGAGGGCATGGCGGATGAAACACAATAATTTGCCTATATACAGTACTTACAATGTATTTATGGCAGAAGCAAAATGTCAAAGCAGGAATAATAATAGTCTTTCATTCTCAGCTCCACCCCTTTCTTCTTATCACCTGGCAGAAGCAAGACTAACACTCAAAAAGTTGAAAAATGGAATGCATCCTAACATTTTCCAATTGTGGGACATTGATGGGAGCTCTCTTTCCTTAAGGGAAGCCATGGCTGCTCCGTTCAATAATATCTACTCAAGTCATCCTGCAAAAAAAATAAAATCGCAGAAAAGTAACAGTAGCATACTTAATTGGTTTTCTTACTAAAAGTAGAAGTAAAACAACGATAGGAGGAAGAATAGAAGAACTCTGCTTAGGAAATAAAGAGATGAAATGTGGGTAGAATTTGGGAAGCAGCTGTATACTTCACTTAGCCCTTTATTGTTTGTGCTGGCTTAGAAGAGCTCCAAGGTTTCAGGCACAGGTGTTTTCCGGATGTGGCTGTAAACGTTGGAATTTACTTTGGAGTTTTAGAATTTCTATTGGGCAATGGATTGCAAGGATCAAAGAGAAGAAAGCATTCCCAGAAGCAAGAAGGCAAAAGAAAAGCTTAGAGATTGTCCACAAATGGAGCACTGAAACAAGGGGCCAGTCCGTCTGTCCCCTACCTCTCCAGGACATTTATAGAATGCCATAGAATACAATAGAATAAAATTCTTTATTGGCTAAATGTGATTGGACACATAAGGAATTTGTCTTTGGTGCATATGCCCTCAGTGTGCATAAAAGAAAAGATACATTTGTCACGAATTATAAGGTACAACACTTAATGATAGTCATACGGTACAAATAAGCAATCAAAACATACTAGGAAACAATCAATATAAATCGTAAGGATACAAGCAACAAAGTTATAGTCATACAGTCGTAAGTGGGAGGAGATGGGAGATAGGAACAATGAGAAGATTAATAGTAATCGTAATGCAGCCTTAGTGAATAGATTGACAATGGTGAGGGAAGTATTTGTTTAGAAGAGTGATGGCATTCGGGGGGGGGGGAACTGTCCTTGTGTCTAGTTGTTCTGGTGTGCAGTGCTCTATAGCGTCATTTTGAGGGTAGGAGTTGAAACAATTTATGTCCAGGATGTGAGGGGTCTGTAAATATTTTCACAGCCCTCTTTTTGACTCGTTTAACCATCTCTGCAGATACTCTCCGGGTTCAGAACTTCATACTGGGCATTCTCCTCCTTTCTTTCCTCCTCCTCTCCTTATTTTACCCTTCTATCTCTGTGAGAGGATATCTTCAAATTCTTCCTGCTCCCTACTGAGAAAATCTAGGCAGAACCCGACTTTCCTTTGATGCAGCAATACAGAGGGAGAGATTATGGTAAAATGGCAGGAGGACAAGTAGAGAAGTAACAAGCAAAATAAAGATTTTCCAGGAGGATCATCCATCACTTGGCAATATTGCATATTCTTTGCTTGGGGAAAAAGCTATAGTTCATTCCTGGCAGCTCCAGATTCGTCCTAGAGCTGCTGACAATTGACACAATCAAGGCTTCCTTGCTACGATTTTCCTCAGATATGTTGAAATACAGTTCCCAACATCTCCAAGCTTATGAAGCTAAATAAACTAACTTTGCCGCAGCTTTGTATGTTCTATCATTAGTAGTCACATCAAACCCTTGCTTCCGAGCTCAATGGATTCAGACATCACATTAAACCATACTTTAATTTGTTTAATTTGTGATTTTGAGTGAGTGTGTTATTTAAGTGTAACGTAGTGCTTTATTCTAGTCACTGATCAGAATTCTGATGAGTTTTATAGGCAATATAACAAATTTTTGTCATTTTCAAGGATGCTGAATTATAGTAAATAAATTATAATTTCCTCAGTTCTTCACCAAATAAGACGTTATGTCGGAATGTGCCCTTGTGTCCTTAGACAAGTAATATTTAAATTCATCAATTAATTACTATTTACAGATCTTATTTAATGCTTTGAACCATGATTAAAATAATATATAATAATATAATAATAATAATAATAATAATATATTTAATTTGTAGAACCGCTCCCTCTCCCCACAGGGACTCGGGGCGGTGCACAGGACAAAATAAAACAATAAATATACAGACATAGAATAAAAACGAATTAAATATAACACCTGTGCTAAAATCCCATTAAACACTAAAATACCCAATAATTTAAATAAAGACCCTATAGCCGGCCAAGCAGAAAAGATGTGTTTTTAGTTTCAGACGGAAGGAGCGGAGGTCCGTGGTTGTCCTAATATCGGGGGGAAGGTCGTTCCAGAGGGCAGGGCCCGCCACAGAGAGCGCCCTTCCCCTGGGCGTCGCCCGCTGACAGAGTCTAGTGGACGGCACCCGGAGAAGCCCCTCTCTGTGGGAGCGAATCGGCCGTGAAGATGTGTGAGGCAGGATCCGATCCCGCAGATAGCTAGGCCCCGAGCTATGGAGCGCTTTAAAGATGATAACTAACACCTTGAAGCGCACCCGGAAGACAACAGGCAGCCAGTGCAGCTCGCGCAAGAGCGGTGTTACGTGGGTAGACCTAACGGTTCCCATAATTGCTCGCGCGGCTGCGTTCTGGACCAACTGAAGTCTCCGGGTGCACCTCAAGGGGAGCCCCATGTAGAGAGAGTTACAATAGTCCAATTGGGATGTCACGAGTGCATGAGTGACTGTGCGAAGGGCGTCCCGATCCAATAGGGGGCGCAATTGGCGAACCAGGCGAACCTGGTAAAATGCCCTCCTGGCCACGGCTGTCACTTGATCTTCCATGGACAGCCGGGCATCCAAGAGGACACCCAAATTGCGCACCCCATCCACAGGGGCAAGATGTTCACCCCCTATGGCCAGAGTTGGAGTAATCTGGCTGAACCGGGGTGCCGGAAACCACAGCCACTCAGTCTTGGACGGGTTGAGCTTGAGTTTGTTACTACCCATCCAGATCCGTACGGCTTCCAGGCACTGGCACATCACCACTACGGCATCGTTGGGGTGGTTTGGGGTAGATATATACAGCTGAGTATCATCAGCGTAGAGATGGTACTCTACCCCAAAACCACGGATGATCTCACCCAGCGGTTTCATATATGTGTTGAACAGGAGAGGCGAGAGAACCGACCCCTGAGGCACCCCACAAGTGAGGGGTCTCGAGGTCGACCTCTGCTCTCCTGCCAACACAAATTGCGATCGGCCAGAGAGGTAGGAGGAGAACCGTAAAACGGTGCCTCCCACCCCCAACCCCCCCCAGCCGATGCAATAGGATACCATGGTCGATGGTATCGAAAGCCGCCGAGAGGTCTAATAGGACCAGGATGGAGGAACAACCCCCATCTCTGGCCCTCCAGAGATCATCGACCAACGCGACCAATGCCGTCTCGGTGCTATGCCCGGGCCGAAAGCCGGACTGGCGCGGGTCTAGATAATCAACTTCCTCCAGGTGATGGGGAAACTGTTGTGCCACCACACTCTCAACAACCTTTGCCAAAAAGGGAAGGTTGGAGACTGGACGATAGTTGGTTAATAAAGCTGGATCCAAAGAGGGCTTCTTAAGGAGGGGCCTCACCATAGCCTCTTTTAGGGAAGCAGGCAAGGAACCCTCACTTAAGGATGCGTTGAAAACCTCTTGGAGCCAGCCTCGTGTTACCTCCCAGGATGCCAGTACAAGCCAGGAGGGACACGGGTCCAATAAACATGTGGTGGCTCGCAGTCGCCCACGAAACCTGTCCATATCCTCGGAAGCAACGGAGTCAAACTCCTCCCAAACAAAATCTGCCTCGTGGCATCCCAAAGGGCCATCAATGGGGGCTAGCTCATTCTGTATCTGAGCGATTTTCTCCTGCAGAAAAGTCACAAATTCCTCTGCTCTACCCTGTAACGGGGCTTCCCGCACCCTCTGTTGAAGGAGGGAGCGGGTCACCCTAAACAGGGCGGCAGGGCGGTTTTCTGCGGATGCTATGAGAGTGGCACAATGATGATGTTTGGCCACTCTCAGCGCCACAATGTAAGTCCGTAAATGGGCTCTTACCTGTGTCCGGTCAGATTCGGAGCGAGTAGACCTCCATCTTCTCTCTAGGCATCTCTTGCGGCGTTTCATCACCCTCAGCTCCTCGGTAAACAAAGGAGCCAGGGCGGTTCGCCGCCGCAGGAGAGGCCGCAAGGGCGCGACCCGATCCAAGGCTCCCGTGGCCGCAGTATTCCATGCGGCCACGAGGTCCTCCATCGGGGCGCGGGTCAGGGATACAGGAAATGGCCCAAGCGCCGTCTGGAACCCATCAGGGTCCATCAGGCGCCTGGGGCGGAACCAGATAGGAGAATGTGGTTCCACCTCCCCGCGGAGGGGAGCAGCGGTCGGAAGGTCGAGCCGGAGAAGTGAGTGGTCTGACCATGACAAGGGTGTGATGACTATATCCCCTATACCCAGATCACTCTTCCATTGGCCTGAGACAAAGATGAGATCCGGTGTATGTCCACCCTCGTGGGTGGGGCCCTGAATTAGTTGGGTCAGGTCCATGGCCGTCATGGAGGCCATGAACTCCCAAGCTACCTCGGATGATTCGCCCAACGATGGCAGATTAAAGTCCCCCATGACTAAAAGTCTGGGGGTCTCAACTGCCACCGTAGCGATCACCTCCAGGAGCTCGGGCAGGGCTGCTGCTACATAGCGGGGAGCCAGGTATACAACCAGCAAGCCCAACTGCCTCCCTAGGCCCCACTTCACGCAGAGGGACTCACAACCGGTGGTCTGTGGCACAATGGTCTCTCTCGGCTCAAGACCTTCCTTAATAATGACCGCTACCCCACCAACCCTACCACCACCCCTACCTAGACCGCTACCCCACCACCCCTACCTAGGGCCCGTGGCTGATGAAAAGCGCGGTAACCTGGTGGGCACATTTCAACGAGGGGGAGTCCTCCCTCGTGGCCCAACCAGGTCTCCGCAATTCCTACCAGGTCCGGCTCCCCCTCTGACACAAGGTCATAAACGAGGGGGGCTTTGTTGCCAAGCAGAAAAGATGTGTTTTTATTTCATGCTTTCACAGCATGAAATCAAAATGAATGATTTCATGCTGTGTGAACCCAATATAGAGCTGCACTCACCATACTGTAACCAAATTGGGAGTTAAATAAAATGACAAGTGTTGCCATAAAATTCTGTGACATATAAACCCAGTTTGGCTTTTCTATAAGATAAGATTAAACAAGATTGGTTTGATGCCAATTTAGCCAGTGTACATATGTATATGTGTGTATCTGTGCATGTGATTTAAAATAAATCCAGATTATTTAATCTACTTGCAACAGTTTAATTTTCCTGCAAATTGAATCCCATTTGGGTGAAAGGCAAGGAAGTTCCAGCTGCTTTGAGTTCTGGAAGGAACCTCCAGGGAGAATGGGGTGGTCTTAAAAATATGAGTTCACATGTTTCTTTCTGACAATAAACAGAAGGGAAATTTGCAGCTAATGGTTTCCAGATAAAATCTAGTCCAATATGACTTTTATATTAGTATTTTATTCAGTACTAAGGAAATCAAAACCTATTTAATTTTCTGCCTCATGGGTTTCAGAGATGCTGAATCCTAACTATGATGCATTTATTTATTTAACTGATTTATAGAGTCACAGCAGCCCACTTTGAGCTGCACACAAAGATTAAATCAATCATAACAATATAAATCCATAACACCCCAGTTAAATCAACAGACGTAGTCCTCGCCTTACAACTATATTTGTTTAGTGACCATTCAGTTACAATGGCCCTGGAAAAAGTTGTAATATTCAGTTACAATTTATGACTGTTTTTCACACTTATGACCCTTGTGACATTTCCATAGCCACGTCATCAAAATTCAGGGGCTTGGGAACGACATATGACAGTTCCCCTGTCCGGTGGTGAGATTCAATTTTTTTTTACTACCAGTTCTGTGAGTGTGGCTTGGCAGACTTGGCTTGGCTTGTTGGGCTTGGCAGGGGAAGGATTCTGTAAAATCTCCATTCCCTCCCTACTTCAGGGGAAGGATACTGTAAAATCTCCATTCCCTCCCCACTCCCGGGGAAGGTTACTGCAAAATCCCCATTCCCTCCCAATCAGCTGGGACTCAGGAGGCAGAGAAGAGATGGGGGCAGGGCCAGCCAAAGGTGGTATTTACTGGTTCTCCAAACTACTCAAAATTTCTACTATTGATTCTCCAGAACTGGTCAGAACCTGCTGAATACCACCTCTGGCCCTGTCCCAATATCATGTGATCACCATTTATAATTTTTCCAGCCTTCTTCTGACAAACAAGACAATAGGGGAAGCCAGATTCACTTAATGGTCATATGATTCACTTAACTGCAATGAATCCCTTAACAACCGTGATAACAAAAGGTCATAAAATGGGGAAAACTCACTGAACAACTGTCATGCTTAGTAATGGAGATTTTGAGCTTAACTATGGTCATAAGTCAAGGATTCTCTGCAATCCCCCAAACAAAAAGTCATATCACCAACAGAGCTTGTTCCTGGCCCAAATGCCTGAGGAACAGACAGATCTACAATGCCTTGTGGAATGCTAATAGGTCACTGCCATCCCAATCTTAGGCTAGAGTGGGTATAGCCATAGACTTCAGGGTCTAGTAAGCTAGAATAGTTTAATAAAACAGACTAGAACTGTGCTAGACTTTGTAAGCCAAGTAGAAATAATGGGGGACAAATTGTCTTGTAGGACAAATAGCATGGTCCTGTATGTAGGGCTTTATAGGTAAACCGAATGTTATATGTAGTGTTAGTTCAAACAAATGGATGGACAGGCTTTTCAAATTAGGAATAGGTTACCTAATTGTATTTAGAATACCAGTAAACACCCTATTACTCTTTATGAAACTCCTAAAAAAGGCCCTGCCCACCCGGGGGGGGGGGGGGGGGGGGAGGAAGAAGACATAATAGCAAAGAGACTCAGATCTCAAAAATAATTAACTTAGAATTACTGTAATTCCTGAAAAGGATGTTAATGTAAAACTAAAGATTGAATGTATGAATTTTAAAATGTGATATACTCGTATATTACCACTATTTACTTAACAACATGCTGTATGAAGACCCGGATGTAACCACCATTTCTGACATGGAAGCTCTAAAATATATATTGTAAACCCTACATACCCTTTTCCCTCATTATAATTTGTAAAACCAATAAAATTCTTTTGGCCAAAAAAAAAAAAAAGTAGTCAGAATAAACATACTTGAGAAAGAATTTTTGGCTGGGCTCCCGTAACAAGATGAGTTATGGTTTCCTTAATCATAACATGCTAAATAGACCACTATATTCTGAAATTACATAACTATTAACTTACAGTATAAACTATGGTTTTACACACCAAAACAATTAGGCACCCAGGCTACATTAAACCAAACCAAACGTCATTGTGGCTTAAGAAAATATGGTGAATCCATTTTTACAAAGACACTATGATAAAATTCCTTGGCTTTTTGTTTTTCAGCAGTGTTTTATAATTAGACCACAAAATAATCCAGAATCATTTCAAGGGAAAGGGAAAAGGCAATACAATCTACTACTAGAACTTTTTCCTTAGGACTAAAATATATTTTGTATCCCAAATGACAAAGTATTTTTTTTAGTTCAAATAAGCCACATAGACAATTGTTTCTGTCCAGGTTTTGAATAGTTGCTAATTCTGTATGGTACCTAATGTTTCCAGAACCAAAATTGAGTAAATTTATACCCCTGTTGTAAAACATAAGTCAATCCATAAGCTTACATGAACAGTACATCGTACTAAAGGGCTTAGTCTCAGGAATCTGTGTATATTTCTGCAGTCTTAATTAATTAAAGCAACAGGTGTAAGACCTGATTTTTAAAAAGGGAGGTTTTTTTAAAGACTCATAAATAGATTGTAAGCAGAGAGATTGTAAGGAGAGAGGAGCTGCTACAGTATTGTATAACAGCTAGCATTCTCAATTCCACCATGATAAAATTTCACATGCAAGGAAAAATATTTGCAGATTTAGTTTTCTATAATCATACATAGGGAATTGTGTAATACAAACCCTGTGTACAACACATTATCTAAATCAGTGTTTCTCAACCTTGGCAACTTTAAGTCCTATGGACTTCAACTCCCAGAATCCCCCAGCCAGCATAGCTGGCTGGGGAATTCTGAGAGTTGAAATCCACAGGACTTAAAGTCGCCAAGGGTGAGAAACACTGATCTAAATGAAGTAACACTTTTATTCCCAGCCTAACCATGATACCGACGTGTATCTGAAAATATTTTAAAAAGTAATGTCATATCATTCTTTCCCCTTGGTACAGTATTAAAAATTTAAATGTTCACTGGAAGTTACAGAGCAGGAATCAACTCTTTGCTCTAACATGATATTTAGTGCTAATTAAATCTAACAAAAGGGCATTCTTGCACTCTGTCCAAGATCAGCTTTCTCCACTATGATACATTCCAGATGTGGACTTTCTACATGCATAATCCTGTAGCAAACAACATCTCTTTCTCTTACTATAATTTGCGCGCCATTTAGACCTCTGCTGGCAATGGATTCAGAAAGCAAACCATGATCCATCCAAAAATTTACCCACTTTAACACCAGCAAATACCCACACAGAGGTAGCTTCCATTTTGTGGGATACCTTACTGGTTAAAACTCATTTAGAATCCACTTTTACTCAGCGCTTTACTAACTTTTAGTAATCATTGGTCAATTGCAGCAATCCTGTGTGGCCAACAGCTGCTTCCTGCTTTTAGTTCTCTTGGAGAGACAGGGAGAGAGGGACAGGGACCAGGGAACTGCATTTATTACATAGGTTTGCTTCCAGTTTTGAGGAAGGTGGGGCTGAACGGTCTGCAGACGAGCGCTGCATTCATTTCACAGCATCATTGCCAACATTCCCAGGCAACCAGCTGGAAAAGCCATTCTGTAAAATAGAGGCGAACTGAACCAAGGGCTGCCATGCTAAATTAAGGGTGTTAAGCACTGCACTCTAGACCTGCATTGCTGTGTATCCTGTTCTATCAGCTGCAGGTACTCATTTCCAAAATAACAGTCAAAGAGCACTAAGTGGGCAATATTTAGCATTACGGTTTGCATTTGCTAACTACTAAAAGCACATCACGTATATTAACGGAATAACAGAGTTGGAAGGGATCTTGGAGGATTTCTAGTCCAACCCTCCTGCTCAAGCAGATGTGCCTATATCAGTGATGGTTAGTCTTTTTGTTCTTGTGTGCCGAAATCTCTCTCTCGCACGCGACAGCACACACACGTGTGCTCACACCTACAATGCATGTGCCCCCCCTGTGCATATGTGCATGACCTCCCCCTTTGTGCTCCCCCTGTCCATGTATGCACACGACCCCCTGCGTTCCACCTGCACATGGTCACAGCCCACCCTCCATGCCCCGTTTTAAGCCTCCTGGGAGCAAAAACAGGTCGCGGGGGGCACCATACCCCCGCGACCCCATCCCCACACATGCACACATGTGTCCTGCACACACAGCAGAGACCCAAAAATCAGCTGGCTGGTGGGAGGTGCACATGCATGAGCGGTGGAGATGAGTTGAGTGATGGCTCGTGTGCCTGCAGTGAAGGCTCTGTGTGCCACCTGTGGCACGTGTGCCATAGGTTCACCATCACAGCAGTGATGGCGAACCCTTTTGGCACCAGGTGCCAAAACGGCAGCACTTTGCCTGGGCCGTGAGCAGGAAGAGGAGCTGTCCAGGGGCCATGTGCATGCCGGAAAATGAATTCCTGGTTTCTGGTGCGCACATGTGCACCAGCCAGCAAGTCTTTCGGTTATGCATATGCATGTGTATATGCCAATCAGCTGGCTGGCGCACATGCTCCTGCCAGAAAACAAACCACCAGCTCTTCAGATTTGTGGCACTGCCGTACACAAAACTCAGCTGATCATCATGTGCGCATTTGTGCCAGAAGCCCAGAAGATGAACGGGCGATGCCATAGATGCCCGGCAACATGGCTCCATGTGCCACTTTGGGCATGCGGGCCATAGGTTCGCCATCATGGATCTAGGGGAAAAACAGTGAAAATGCAACTCTTCAGCAAACAAAACAAAATGGTGCCGAACAGAATTTCCAGTTCTGTATTTTAAAACCCAACATTGACAATGGCAGCTGCAGTACAATCATTTTCCTATATTTTATGACAAAAACCTAGCCTAGCATTGGCATTATAGTTGAAAGCCATTAATTTAGCCTCAGCAATGCCAATATAACCGTCTCATTGCTCTTTGGCAGGCATGGGAGGAGGAGCTATATAAAAAGGGCACAAAGTTCAATCAAAATTCAACTGTCAAGCAAAATACAATAAAATAAGTGTTTTATACAAATACAGTACACGGAGAGAGAGAGAGAGAGACAGACAGACAGACAAAACCTGAAGCGCTTGTGCCTGCTCATGATTAGGTTTAGAATAAAACTCAAGGTAAGCTATGTGATAAAAATAAGCTCACTGAAACACAACACCAATTGCAAAGACAGCATGTTACATTCCCATCACTAATTACTTACATTAATGCAATCTAAGACTGCACTTATAAAACCAAGGATAGCTGCTGTGTCATCTTCAGGTCAGTTTCTATGTAATATGCCAGACATTCACTTAATTATCCTTTTTTTCCATCTCTGGTCATCAGTACACTTACATAAAGAAGGTTAGCGCTCTGCAAATACTGGGTTTTTGGCTCCCAAGTTCATTTCCAATGCTGAAGCTGCTCTGTGCTTGGGTTACACAGTAGATGTCTCTCTCAGCTAAAACTGAGCACTCCGTGGCAGACAAACAAAAATCTAAATCTTGCACATTAAAGGGTCATAAATCAAAGGGCGACTTACTCAGGTTGCAACTTATGTTTAAGCAGCTGGACCATTTGAAGCCATGGAAACTTTTCTTTCTTTTTAATCAGCAGTCCAGACTGATGCCCAGTTAGTAGTCCAGACTGATGACCCTTATTGTGTGAAGTCAGATGCACTCCCCTTCAGGGGTTTATAAACTCTTTCGAGTTTCTGCTGAATTCAGACAGACAGATCCTTTAGCCCACATTGCTCCCTTGAGACCTACATGGCAGACATTCAGAGCAGGTATATTCCTTGACTAGACCCATTTGTTTAGTGACCATTTGTTGTGGTCTGTCGGTGGCCAGCGGAGCTAGCAGCACAGTTGGACAGTGAGGAGGTTGGGGAGGAACGTGGGCCGGTCTTGGGGCTTGAGGAAAACTCAGACGAGAGCTCTGCGTCGGAGGCAGAGAGGGAATTAGACAGTAGTGAGGCAGAAGAACAGCTGGAGCCTGTTCCTAGTGTGCGCAGGCACAGAGCTGCCAGAAGACAAGAACAACTAAGAAAGCAGGGTCGACTTAAGAGTAAAGCCACACTTTGGAGGTGACTGGTGCCTCCCATAGAAAATCATGAAACATTAACACTCCATTGTGCTTTAGAGCAGAGTTTCCCAATCCCCAGGCTGAAGACTGGCAGTGGTCTGAAGTACACCAGAACCCAGGCCATGCAAATGAGTGAAGTCCCATTGCGCACTTGCGGGATGGAGGCACACGTGAAACCACACTTCCTCCTCCCCTCACTGCATAGAAAAACATCTCTCCACAGAATCAGTCCCTGATGCCCCAAAGGTTGGGAGCCACTGATCTAGAGGTAATTTGAATGTGCAGTCCAGATATGGTAGCTGTAAAACAGGGCTGTCAAACTCCTGGCCTGCAGGCTGGCTGCATCATGCACTGGCCACGCTTACGCCTGGTTTAGCAAAGGGGCGGGGGGGAAGTTCCAATACGTCATGTGACATCGCCACGACGACGTGAGTTTGACATCATTGCTCCAAAATGAGATGTATTACGGCTAGGATACCACACAATCTCTGTAACCACTCAGATACATACAGGTGGTCCTCAACTTATACCTACAATTGAGCCCAAAATTTCCATTGGTAAGCAAGATAGTTATTAAGTATGTTTTGTCCATTACAACCTTTCTTGCCATAATTGTTAAGTGGATTGCTGTAGTTGTTAGTAACGTCATTTAGTAAATTTGGCTTCTCCATTGACTTTGCTTGATAGAAGGGGGGCACAAAAGGTAATCCCATGACCCTAGGACACCGAAACTGTGAAAACTATATGTCAGCTGCCAAAAGTCCAAATTTTGGTCACATAACCGCATAAGTGTGAAAATGGTCATCAGTTGCTTTTTTCAATATTGTTTTAACTTCAAATAGTGTTCTGACCCAGGTTTCTTGAAAAAGTAAGAAGCAAAGTCTTGGTCCCAAAAAAACCTCTTTTAATCTGGTTGCTGTATCTTGTGGTCAACCAAATTTTAGCAGGCCACTTATGGTTGACCAACCCTATACCTGTTAGCTGTGTATCATGATATGAAAATTGCAATAATGCAATTCCCACTTCATCAGTGAATGATTTATGAAAACTTTGCTTATGCGAATATGCTGTTAAACAATAGAATAGTTGAGTTATCCAATATGCAAAATATACATTTCAGAGATAAGGAGGAAGAATAGAGAAGGAATTGATCCAGTTGAACCTTTGAAAAGCTCATATCTTTGTGTCTCAGTTTTTTGTCTCCACCTTCCCATTTTCTGGAGACTGTCACTGGTTGAGAATTGTTGGGGTTTTCACGCTCTGGAGGCTTCAGGGAAGCTCCTGAAGCCTCCGGAGGGCCTCTGGGCAGGGCAGGGGAGGCTGTTTTCTGCCTCCCCAGGCTTTTATAAAGCCTCTGGAGCCTGGGGAGAGCGAAAAAAGCATGCCAAAAATGGGGGGGGAGCACTGGTAGTCATGCCATAACATTGTGGGTGTGGCATACCCACACACAATCCCCCTGCGCTCTCCCTGCTTTTGGCATGTGAGCCAAAAAAGGTTTGCCATCACTGGTATATACTACTGACCAAGCATTGTTTTTTTCCTATTTTTTCCTCCCGCCAAGAATTCTTCAAGGATTTCTGGTAACATAACAAAACAATTGTATGGCTCTTTTTAGTTGTAACTTGAACTATTCCTGAACATAATTACTTAGAAATTTGACCCCTTTGAACTATACTTCTATACATATTTTTTAAAGTGTTGTCATAAACTTATATATGTCAGTTAGATACCCAAATCCTGATTATTATTTTTTTAAAGGAATAGGTTATATTCTCCCAAATGGAAAAAAAAATGATGCTCTTACACTTCCCTCTGTTTTGTTATAACTTCATGATAGTTTAAATAACTAGGTGTTTTAAATATATAATCAATAACATAAGAATAATCCATTCTCTTCCTCAGCTCATCCTGCTGTCATTGGTTACACAACATCAGGCTCCTATAAGTCGACATTTATCCAAACTGCAGAATTGAAAATGAGATCCCCCCTCCCCGTTTTATCACCTAGTTTCCCCATTACCTCCAATATTGGCTAATGCACTAATTTGACAATGACAAGATAATTTTAACTTCTAAAAATAGCACTTATAGCGCTTCAGCTGGTTGTCTCTTTCTTTTTTTTTATATTGAAAAAGTTTTATTGGTTTTTACAATTTTCAAAAAGGGTACTAAATAATTGCTAAATACTTGTTGCTAAATACTTGTCTAGGAATCTTATGCTATTTGCTCATCTGATCAGAAGAAAATAAATCTGCCTCTCCCCCAGGAAGATAATTGTTATCCAAATCAAAAATCATTATGTATTATTCTGTGATATCCATAATTCTGCTCACTGCATTGCTAAGAGAAATGCAGCTCAATGGCATAACATATAGATTATAGGTAGATGCTAAACTGCTTTTAGTGTTTACACTGCATTCATAAAGTATTACGACCCCCTACACTTTTGTCAATTTTGTTATGCTGCAACCCGATTCTACAGTTGTTGAAATTCATTCCCCCACCCCTAATTAAGCTACACTCAGTACCCCGTAATGAAAAAGTGAAAACAGAATTTTAGAAATGTCTGTAAATTTATTAAAAAGAAAAAAAACCTGAAATATCACATAGGCTTAAGTATTCAGACCCTTCACTCAGTACTTTGTTGAAGCACCTTTAGCAGCAATGACAGCCTCGAGTCTTTTGGGGTGTGACATGACAAGCTTTTCACACCTGGATTGGAGGGTTTTCTGCCGTTCTTTCTTGCAAATCCTCTCAAGCTCAGTCAGGTTGGATGGCAGTTGTTGGTGGACATCCATTGTCAGGTCCCTATAGAGATGTTCAATAGGGTTCAAGTCAGGGCTCTGGCTGGACTAGTCTAGGACATTCACAGAGTTGTCCCTAATGCACTCCTGAATCGTCTTGGCTGTGTGTTTAGGATCGTTGTCACGTTGGAAAGGGAACCTTCAGCCCAGCTTGAGGTCCTGAGCTCTCTGGAACACGTTTTCATTGAGGATATCCCTATACTTTGCTCCATTCAGCTTTCCCTTAATCCTGACTAGTCTCCCTGCTGCTTAAAACATCTGCACAGCATGCTGCTGCCACCACCAGGCTTCACTGTGGAGATGATATTGGGCAGGTGATGATTTCCTCTAGATATAACAATTAGAATTGAGGCCAAACAGTTCAATCTTGGTTTCATCAGACCAGAGAATCTTATTCCTCATTCTGAGAGTCCTTTGTGTGCTTTTTTGCAAACTCCAAGTTGGCTTTAATGTATTTTGCACTAAGTAGATGCTTCTGCCTAGTCACTCTTCCATAAAGTCCAGACTGATAGAGGGTTGCAGTGATGGTTATCCTTCTGGAACTCTCTCCCATCTCCACACAGGATCTCTGGAGCCATGTCAGTGACAATCAGATCTCTCACTAAGGCTCTTCAGTCCAGATTGCTCAGTTTGATTGGGCAACCAGCACTTGGAAGAGCCCTGGTTGTGCCAAATTTCTTCCATTAGAGAATTATGGAGGCCATTGTGCTTTTAGGAACCTTAAGTGCAGCAGAAATTTTATTGTAGCCTTCCCCAGATCTGTGCATTGCAATAATCCTGTCTTTGAGGTCTGCAGGCAGCTCTTTGACCTCATGGCTTTTGGTCTGCTAAAGTATGCATTGTCAGCTGTGACAGCTTCTAGAGAGAGGTCTGTGACTTTCCAAATCATGTCCAATTTAATTTACCACAGGTGGAGTTCAATCAAGGTGTAGGAACATAGCAACAATGACTATGAGAAATGGGATACACTGGAGCTAAATATCAAGTATTGTTGCAAAAGGGTCTGAATACTTATGCCTATGTGATATTTCATTTTTTTCTTTTTAGTAAATTTACAGACATTTCTAAAATTCTCTTTTCAGTATTCTGTTTATGGGGTACTGAGCGTAGATTAAATGAATTTCAACAAGTGTAGAATCAGGCTGAGTTATAACAAAATTGACAAAAATGAATGGGCCTGAATACTGCTTAAATGCACTGTACAACTAAACAACTCGATTAAATATATCGAATAGCAAATATATCGAATAGCAGATCTCTGGAGGGCCAGAGATGGGGGTTGTTCCTCCATCCTGGTCCTATTAGACCTCTCGGCGGCTTTTGATACCATCGACCATGGTATCCTATTGCATCGGCTGGGGGGGTTGGGGGTGGGAGGCACCGTTTTACGGTGGTTCTCCTCCTACCTCTCTGGCCGATCGCAATTTGTGTTGACAGGAGAGCAGAGGTCGACCTCGAGACCCCTCACATGTGGGGTGCCTCAGGGGTCGGTCCTCTCGCCTCTCCTGTTCAACACATATATGAAGCCGCTGGGTGAGATCATCCGTGGTTTTGGGGTAGAGTACCACCTGTACGCTGATGATACACAGCTGTACATTTCTACCCCAAACCACCCCAACGATGCCGTAGCAGTGATGTGCCAGTGCCTGGAAGCCGTGCGGATCTGGATGGGAAGTAACGGACTCAGGCTCAACCCGACCAAGACCGAGTGGCTGTGGTTTCCGGCTGCCCGATTCAACCAGCTGACTCCATCGCTGGCCATAGGGGGCGAACATCTTGCCCCTGTGGATGGGGTGCGCAACTTGGGTGTCCTCCTGGATGCCCGGCTGTCCATGGAAGATCAAGTGACAGCCGTGGCCAGGAGGGCGTTTTACCAGGTTCGCCTGGTTCGCCAGTTGCGCCCCCTATTGTATCGGGACGCCCTTCGCACAGTCACTCATGCTCTCGTGACATCGCGACTGGACTATTGTAACTCTCTCTACATGGGGCTTCCCTTGAGGTGCACCCGGAGACTTCAGATGGTTCAGAATGCAGCCGCGCGGGCAATCCTGGGTACTTCCAGATCTGCCCACATAACTCCACTTCTGCGCGAGTTGCACTGGCTGCCTGTCGTCTTCCGGGTGCGCTTCAAGGTATTAGTCATCATTTTTAAAGCGCTCCATGGCTCGGGACCTAGCTATCTGCGGGATCGGATCCTGCCTCATACTTCCTCACGGCCGATTCGCTCCCACAGAGAGGGACTTCTCCGGGTGCCGTCTACTAGACTCTGTCAGCGGGCGACGCCCAGGGGACGTCTCTCTGTGGCGGGCCCAGCCCTCTGGAACGACCTTCCCCCCGACATCAGAACAACCACGGACTTCCGCTCCTTCCGTCTGAAACTAAAAACTCATCTTTTCCGTTTGGCCGGCCTTGGGTAGCCTCTCTCTACAGGGTTTAGCTGTTTTAATTGGGTATTTTAGCAGGTTAAGGGGATTTTAGCACAGGCCCAGATTTAATTTGTTTTTAATTGTATTTGTATATTTATTGTATTGTGGTTTTAGTTTTCCCTGTGCACCGCTCCGAGTCCCAATTGGCAACCCAATTCTTTTTTGTCCCATGAAAAAGACTACTCATAATGCAGACACAGTTTAATTCTCCCCCAAAGTGGAAACACAATTCAGGATCCAAAAAAGTATATGTTCATTCCCAGAAGGCATCTCCTCCCACATCTTTACCATCCAATCCACTGGACCTTAAAAACAAACTTTGAGGAAAGAAGGGTGCAGACTCCTCCCTCCCCTGTAAGGATGCTTTATCTTAAACAGAAGCACAACTGAAGATCCTTTCCCTGAGACCTTTGCTGACTAATCCTAAACACTCGAAAGCTACAGTTAGTCCAGAATGCAGCCGCGCGGGTGATTACGGGAGCGCCTAGACACTCCCATATAACACCAATCCTGCGCGAGCTGCACTGGCTTCCTGTGGTCTTTCGGGTGCGCTTCAAGATTTTGACGACCATCTTCAAAGCGCTCCATGGCTCGGGGCCTAGTTATATGCGAGACCGCCTCCTGCCCCATACATCCCTCAGACCAATACGCTCCCACAGAGAGGGCCTTCTCAGGGTGCCGTCAGCTGGACAATGCCGACTGGCGACACCCAGGGGAAGAGCCTTCTCTGTGGCAGGCCCTGCCCTTTGGAACGACCTACCCCCTGAACTTCGCACCATCTCCGACCTCCGCCTCTTCCGCCAGTGTTTAAAGACACATTTGTTCCATTTAGCCGGCCTAGCGTAACCTCCACAAATGACTATTTTAGACAGTTTTAAATTTGGGGATTTAAATTTGTTTTTAGCG
This sequence comes from Rhabdophis nuchalis, assembly GCA_039707465.1. NCBI lineage: Eukaryota > Metazoa > Chordata > Lepidosauria > Squamata > Natricidae > Rhabdophis > Rhabdophis nuchalis. The sequence continues at coordinate 145,289,538 of CM077645.1, forward strand.
CAGGATGGGTATGAAATAAGTTTTTTAAATTTTTACTTGATTTTGTATTGTATTTTAAATTCCTGTGCGCCGCCCTGGGTCCTTTTGGAGAAGGGCGGGGTATAAATTTAATAAAATAAATAAAATAAATAAAAATGTAAACAAAGGTTAGGATCACAAGCTATGCTGAGTAAGCAGAATCAGAATAGTGCTGGAAGGGATCTTGGAGGTCTTCTAGTCCAGCCCCCTGCTCAGGCAGGAAACCCTACCTACACCATTTCAGTCAGGTGGCGGTCTACTCTTTTGTTAATAACTCCAATGATGGAATACCCGCAACTTCTGAAAGCAAAGTGTTCCACTAGTTAATTGTTCTGAGTTGTCCCAGGGAAGGAAGTTAGAGAATAAAACAGGTAGACAAAGGGATGCCCCTTAGTACCACTCACCTTTCCACAGCCCGGGGGTCCCCAAAGAATGAGTGAGGGGATTTCGTGAGCCTCCAGCAAGGACCGCAAAAGTGTCTCTTTCCCCAACGCCTGGTTCTGCCCCACATAATCACCCAGATGGCTCGGCCGCAGCTTATCGGCCAAAGGCTTCCCTTCCAGTTTTTGGGCCAGGGTCTCTCCCCGCAACAGAGGCTCCAAGGCATCTGGTGCTCGCTCGGGATTCTCCCCCCGCCGCTCTTCCCCCTTTCCTGGATTTGGAGAGGTAACAGCACCCCGGGGTGCCCCCGCCTGGGTCCCTCCGGAGTTTCTGCCTCTGTGAAAAAGGGAAAACACCGGGGGAGAACCGAGGTCATTCCCCGGTTCCTCTTCTTTCTTTCTCTGCTCCGGAGATTGGGAGAGTCGCATTTTCTTAAAGCAGGGCTGTTGGGCCAGAGGGTTCAGCCCCGCTGCTGCTGTGGGTTTTGGGGCGCTGTTGCTCCTGCCTCCGACCTCTCCGGTGAACAAGTCTTCCCCTTTGCCTTGCAGCTGCAAACAGGTATCCAGGTGTGAGTTGATGCGCGCAGAGGGAAGTTCCATTAGGCAAACCGGGCAGCTCACCAGCGGCTCTTCCTGCGTAATACCTCCTTCCATTTCCCGGCAGGAGGAGGGCAGGACAGTGGGACCCCTAAATCGACACTAATCGGTGGCTCTTGGGGAAAGTGGCTCCTTTGAGCAATCCTTTCTAGACCCTTTCCGGCAAAAACAAAAAAACTAGAGGCGTCGTCCAGGAAAAGTTTGCCTCTAGGCCCCCCAATAATCACAACATGCTCAAGAAGGAAGGACAGCAAAGTCACCGCCTCTTTCTTCGGCGGGCTGCTTACAGACCCACAGGCTTTCGGGAATTGTAGTTCTTCCGTCCGCCTGCAAAAAAATGCCCAGGACTTACATTTCTAAATGCAACACATTTAATTCAACACACACACAAAGAGAGAGAGAGGTGGCGGGATAGGTTGCCAAGGTGGCCTGCTATTAAGAGCTGTTCAAACTTGGCGATTTTAAGGTGTATGAATTTCACCGCTCAGAATCTCCAACTGGCTATGCTTCAAGTTGCCAAGCCTGGAAACTTGAAGGAAAACAACAACTTCTATTTCATCTATTTTAGGAGTCACGACAGGACAGCAAATTATTTTCCAAGTGGCTCTATATGTACACTTTCAAAAAAATTTTTTAGCAGTGGCAAAAAAATGTGATAGGTAAGATGATAGCCAAATCTTAAACTGAAGTTGGCAAAACTGCTAAAAGGGCAAATGCAATTTTTCCCTGCTTCCAAGTCATGAGAAATGATATCGCTATATTGTTCTTCAGTGATGCATCTTCTCATTGCATGGCCAGTTATGGTGCCAAATGTCAGAAAGGATATAATTAAATTCAGCAGACAGTAAAGATGATTAGGAAAGTGGAAAATTCAAGAGCCCAGTAATTTTTACTTGAGAAAAATAAAAGGGGATATATCATCCAATATAAAATGAGGGGATCCTTGGTGCTCTGTGAGCATCTTGTTGCAGATTTTTCATTACTCAAACTAGGTAACATCATCAGTGCTAGTAAGGAAGGGGGTTTGCTCTCAGTTTTCATTTGGAACTGTTTACTTTTTGATTGTTAGTTGATGTTAATATTGGGGTTAATCTATGTTCATCTGGGTATTTTATTGCTAATGGAGAGGTGTTTTAATCTTTTTGTTTCCTTTTTTGGATTGTTGATTGTCTCTTTTGCACAGATGTTGTTTATGTCCGTGTGTCTATTGAGGTCAATTTGTCAGAGTGCCAGGCTTCTAGGAATTCTTTAGCATTTTTGGACTTGGCTTGGTCTGACTTGGTCACAGTTTCCCAACTGAAACTATGGTTAAGTCTGTCCATAGCTTGAGAAATTAAGGAGTTTCATCATGTCTTCTGACGAATGTGTTATTGAAGTGGGCTAAGATTTTTTTCTTTGTTATTCCAGAGTAGGTACGTAGGACTTGAATAAGGGACTCCAGAAGAGTAGACAAGGACATGCCCACTACTGACTTCAGGAGCCACCCCTTGAGTTGTCAAAGATTTGAAGTTGTTACTGCATTTTATTTGTGTTTTATAAAGAATAAAAGTTATGGAATGTAAATCATAATTTAGATATCTTTTATTATATGAAAAAGTTACATGTATTCGTGTATCATATTAGTAACTACATATTCTTTCTTAAGCATATACCTACCATTCAGTTGATAAATGCAGTGATAAGTGCTCAACTGGAGCAGTGAAAAAATAATAGCTTTGCCCAAATAGATGTTGCACATGGAGTCTTCTTCTGGTTTCACTGTACAGTAAAGGTGACACCAGTGGTGGGTTACGACTGGACAGCCTGGTACAGGTGTACCGGTGCCTTCTGGGAGCACCAGGTACTGTTCCGGTATGGTGCTCCGGAGGGCCCACCCGCCCACCCGCGCTCCTTACCGGTATTTGAACTGCTTGGGGCTTCCGCGCATGCACACAGAACGTACAGCGCCTGTGCAACACTCTGCTGAGCAGCTGGAGCATTGTGGAGGCCTTGTGGACCATCATGGGCAGTACGTAAGCGTTTGCGCACGCTCATGTGGTGGCCGCCCGGCCCTGTTGTACCGTACCAGTTGCAACGGGATCCGGAACCCATCACTGGGTAACACCCATTATGAAGTGGTGATTAGGAGGCCGGTATACAGAATTATGGAGACTTTAATACCAGTTGGCAGGGTTAGCCATGCTGTCAATTTAGCCACCTGTTTATTAGACCTAGATTCATCCTGGGTTATGAAAGCAGACAGAGTGGTAACCTGTGATTGTGATGTGGTGACACCCTGTTTGAGGAAGAGGGTGATAACTCCTGCCTGGAAGATGGCAATAGTACAGTCCCACCTCAAGAGGCTATCCTTAGACCCGGCACTTTTAGATAATAATGTTCCTGTCTCTAAGCGTTCTGTTTTAGGGAATGTTGTTAAGGTCAGTCTACAATGGGTGAGAACCTGAAGGGAATGTATTATCTAGATTTGTTTCCATCAAGTTTCAGGCTAAGATTTACCATGGAGACAACCTTGTAGATCAGGGGTCCCCAACCCCTGGGCTGTGGACCAGTGCCGGTCCGTGGCTTGATAGTAACCAGGCCGGAGTGAGAGTAGTGCAACTCTTAGGAAAGTATAGCAAACTCTCCGCTATCCTGGCGACTGGCCGGGGTGTTCCCCGGGGGCAGGATGGGGGCAACGGCCTGCATTGGAGGGGGTTCGGGGCACCACCCGGCCCTTCCAGGCCCTCCTGCCTGGGACACAGCCCGTCCTGCCCCAGCTGAGGATCCTTCGCCCGGGACCCCTGGCAGCTTTCCCGCCCGGTTGCACGCAAGGCGCCCTCCCCGGGTCGCATTCCCATGAGACGCGGCTTCCTGCCTCGGGTTCCACGTGACCGCCAAACGTGCATGTGGCCCATGTGACTCGACTCACCCGCTGGAGGCTCCCACCAGTCCCTGGTGCCAAAAAGGTTGGGGACCCCTTGCTGTAGATGACCTGTAGCAGAGGGACAGAGGTGATGCCTCCATCCTTGTGCTCTTCAATCTCTGTACTGGACAGCTTTTGATACACCATTGACTATGGTGGGGGCTGGGAACACAGGCACCATTCTACAATACAGTAGTTCTCTTCCTTCCTCTGATTTCATTTTCAGTAGGTTAGTGTGGGAAGAGGATGTTTTCTTGCCAGGGTTCAATTCTATCTTCCCTTTTATTCAACACCTACTGTATATTAAAGTTCTGGTTTAGAAGCTACCATTTTGGGTTTAGTTCCATCAATACGCTGATGATAATTATATCTTTAACCCCAGGTCAAGTGGGGGATGTCGATGATCTGCCTGAGTGCCTGGAGGTTGAGCTGGTTTTTAATGAGGAGAACCTATCTCTGACTCAATTCTTCAAAGACTAAACAGCTGTAAATGTTAGGTCTACCTAGATCTGGGGATCGTGCATCTGTAACCTTGGATTGGATCATACTTTCTCATTCAAAGAAGGGGTGTTCTGACTCTATTCTTGGACTGGTAGTTCTTGCTATACACAACATACACAGGTTTTTTTTAAAAAAAGACAAAGGAATAAATCAAGAAACATAACACATTCATGATACATCCATATAGGAAAGGCTTTTATGAAGAGAAATATTTTCAAGAAATATCTAAAATATGTGACAGTAACAAATTTCACTGTTGAGAGTATTCTGTGGGTCCATTGGACAACTGTCCCAATGATTTCTATAATCAACCAATACTGTAAAGATTGATCTGTCAGATAGCGTAATCCCAAGATTGCTTCGAACCTTATATTTCATAAGTAAACCCCTGAACCTGGTTTGTTAGGTAATTGGTAGCTAGTTCTATTGGTTCAATGGAGATGTATTATATAAGTGGCTAAGGGCCCCATTTGGTACCCTGTATATTATATCATACGGCAACTCTTTTTTTAAAAAAGTTGGAGGGGAAACCAATGTTCAATATTTTCCACTTCTATTTGTTTTCCTTTTTACAGACAATAAACAAGGGAATCAGAGGGAAATATTTCTACACTGATTTGTGAAACTACAATGAACAAACATATAATTGAATACCGTCCAGAGTTCTATCAATTTACCCAGCTACACAACATGAACACGAAATACTACAACAGTGGAAAGAATGCAGTGACGTTTTTTCATAATTTGGAATCAGTGAAAAGTATTACAACAGACAATGAGGTATGCTTATGTCTCTGGGTGTATTGTTGTTAATTATCCACTGTATTCATTGTGCAAACTCTGGCTGTGGCGGTGCCGTCCATATATTCTTCATCTTCACAGCCATTTTGGGAAACATGGCAAAAGAGTGGGTTTGTTTGTTCAGAATTGGCAGAAATGTTTCTAAGTTTATTTAAGGGTCAAATAAATACAATTTAGAATCTTGCTGCAATCCGCCTCACCCAAATAACAACTCATAAGTGGTTCTGATCAGGTTTATTTCTATACGGATACTGTATCTCATGGAATAGTTTCCAGGAGCATAGTATCTTAGACATGGGGAGGGAAAGGTATTTATATTTTTGCCTCTCTCATTTGCAGTAGAGAGTTGCTTCAATGAAAGTACCCCATTAAGGTTTCCCCATTAATTATGAACAACTGAGTATTTAACAATAATATTGGATGAAAAATTAATGTAGTGCAAACATTGCTTCTTTTAAATAGATACATCACCAAATCCTCTTTTCACTTGTTTCCAGAATGATTGTTTTGTTTGACATAAAGGCTTTCTTTTCTTTTCTTATTTTTCCCCTCCCTTCTTCCTCTATCCACCTGTCAGGTAGATATCTCAATTTTTCTCCCTCTGGCTGTTTTGCCCTGCAGCCTTCAACTGCTTATCTTTCATGCATTAACTAGCTGGAATGAAGAAATCCTTTCCCAAGTATCATCCTCTTCTTTCACTTTGGCCACAAAGATGACCAGGTGTTCTATTTGCACAACAATGAACAAGTTTCTCGATTGGTCGATTTTCCTGCTTCCCCTTCGTCTCCCACCCAGACCAGGAAAACAAGCACCAATTCATTTCCTTCCTGTGGGGATGTCTTTTGAGGACTGATAGGTTGAGGGGACACCCCCTTGGGCTAAAAGGGAAAATTAGGCACAAATTAGCAGCATTTTGCTATTCCTCTTGTTGCAGGAAAAAGAGCACGAGACTTGGACTTCTCAAAATCAGGAAAAGTTTATTATGGCTGCCATAGTTCAGAAAGTTAGTCAAGGCTAGCATCCAAGAATTCTGAACCCCTTCCAAAAGGGAATACAGAGTTTTATACTTCACTACAAGCAACTTTCACCATGGCTAGTTTCTTATTGGTTACATGATTGTCGTCAAAAAAGAAAACCACAAACATATCCTGTTATTGCTAAGATGAACTTCTAATCTTTGTGGTTAAGCCCATTGTCTGACTTGCCAGGGGCCCACCGACCAACGCAACCCATTTACAAGCAGGTGTTTGCGGTTTGGCATTTGAATTTCCTTTCAAGCTTCCTGTTGAAGCTCCTACAAATTCAGAAATTACAATACAGACCTAAAAAGGGACCCTTTGGGTCATCCAGTCCAACCCCACATCATTTCACTCTTAACAACCAGGTCTCCAATGCCCTGCCTCACTCTGACAGTGGTGGGAGGGAGCCCACAAAAGTTCAGGCTTTCATGACAGACAGCCCAGAAATCTACTGTGAAATAGCTGTTTAAGGCAAAGAATGGGGAGGGAGGGGCACATCAGCAGAACATACACCGGCCAATTGAAATGGTGAGATTTACTAAAGATAGAAAGAAGCATTTTAGGCTATCCAGGCTTCCTTGTTTGTATCACATTTGATGTAAGAAAACCCAGATAGAGGCTGTGTTCTTTACATCTTGAGGGAGGAGGGGTGACCATAGTGTTACCCATTCATGCCTTCCCGAAATAAGCAGGTGATCTATCTTGACTATGAGGCAACCAGGAAAGGTAAACCAAACCTTACTTTCCTTTGTCTCTCTGGATTCTTTTGGTTTTTTTGGCTAGTTTGCTTATAAGGAAGCAGTTGACTAATTCTTTACCCATAGAGCACCAAAACAGCAAACTACCATTTTATCACCGCAAATGAGGCTATCGTGCACATACACCTCCGGAGTCCTTCAAAGAATTTTGAGAGATATTTATAGAACTGTAATATTATAGAAGCTGAAGATCAAGGAAACCCCCCAAAACCATTGCAGGATGTAGAACTGAGCTCGGATTATTGGTGGTATTCAGCAGGTTCTGACCAGTTCTTGAGAAACGGTAGTGGAAATTTTGAGTAGCTTAGAGAACCGGCAAATATCACCTCTGACTGGCCCCACCCCCATTTATTTTCTGCCCTCCGAGTCCCAGCTGATTGGGAGGAAATGGGTACTTTGCAGTAACCTTTCCCTGGAGTGGGGAAGGAATGGTAGATTTTACCGTATCCTTCCCTGCCATGCCCACAAAGCCACACCCACAAAGCCATGCCGTGCCATGGCCACAAGCCACAGACCCGGTAGTAAAAAAAATATGAATCCCACCACTGGCCAGGATCTCTCTGCTTGAAAGCTTACTTCACTGGCAGCCCATTGGGAAAAGTTGTAAATCCAGACAGCAGCCAATTTTAGAAGTGGCCTTTCCTGAAGAAGTGACCCAGGGCAGACAAGGCAGGGTATTCTTTTCAGCTATCCCAATTGCTAACCAGCTCTGTTGCAATACTTATCTGCTCCTTACATAATCCTGTTGGCTCTGAGCTAACGTCTTTGGGAGGCGATGCAGGAAGGTTGAATGCTTGGTATAATATTTCTCACAGGGTCTAAGTTAGAGCTTTGAGAAGCTGTTTATTGATCCCTCAGGATGCGTTCTGATGAGGCTTTTGTGAAACCTCACAACCCAGGGCACTTTATGAAGAGCCCAGACATTTTTATCATCTTCCACTTGTAACCTTTTGAGTCTTCCCTGACTCTTTTCCCATCTGTGGTATTTTTGCAAAACAAAAATCTGCAAAGGAAGGAAATCCAGGGAAGCTGCATTAAGGCATTTGATTGTTAGAGGAGGTGTTGTGTATCATGAAGACTGTTTTATGACATTATGATTATACGTGGTTGTAAACTGCCAGGAGTGTGGTATAGAAGTCCTGTAAGTAAGTACCATAATTTTCGGAGTATAAGATGCACCTTTTTCCCTCAAAAAAGAGGCTGAAAATCTGGATGCATCTTATACACTGAATACAGCATTTTTTGCCTTCTGAAGCCCCGCCCCCTTCACTAAAATGGCCATGCATAGCCTTTAGGAGACTTCCAGAGTGCTCCTGGGGCTGGGGAAGGCAAAAATGAGCAAAAAATGGGCCATTTTTGCACAATTTTGCCCCCTGAGTCCCCAGGAGTATTCTATAAGCCCCCTAAAGGCTATGCATGCACTTTTTCTGACAAAAAATGAGCCTGTTTTTGCAAAAAAAACCACTGAAGTTTAAATGAATAAGAAATCACAAGGTGAATGTCTTTTGAACTTTTATAGGCAGTAGCTTATAGTATAACCACTTGTAAGGGACTGAAAAAATCATTATCTTTCTGTGATAAACTATAAGCTGTGTATAAAAAAATCTTTAATTCAACAGATAATGTAAATTATCTTTGATATGAAGGGTACTAGATTAAAACACAATTGTAGTAGGTTGAATGAGAACACTGCCAGATTTAATTGCGAATTTAGCCAATAATGTAAGAGAAGAAACATTACCAGATATTTATTAAATCCTAATGCTTATTCCATGGTATTGGTTGATTATAAGTTTGATGCCTGTCCTTGAACTGCTTCTTTGGGAATCTCTTTGCATCTGTTTTTCTTTTCCTTCTGTGTGGGCTTCAGCAGCTGCTTTGTGCTTATCACTGAGTGGAGAGAAATATGGAAATATCCTTGAAGAAGATATGTGATAGCCATTGGGAAAACATGATCTTAATCCTGAAATACAGGAAAGGGTGAGGAAGAAACTCAAGATAGCTCCAGCTTAACTATCTTTAGTTTAATAGAGAGGGAAAGAAATGCTATCAGGCTTTCAAGATTCCGTTATTATAGCCTACATCAATAAAGCAGAGTTCTAGTATTTCTAGTGGTATCTCTTTCCTGACATGATCTACCTTGAAGGGCTGAAACAAGGCCATCCCCCAGCTGGTTTGATTGGTCAGTGGATAACAGGCATAAATACATTGAAGGCATGCAAGTCTGCTAGCTTGAGTCATGAAGCACTCTGCAGATCAGTTGTAGGATTTTTACTACCGGTTCTGTGGGTGTGGCATGGCTTGGTGGGCATGGCAGGGGAAAATGCTCTAGATGTAATTGCTCTCTTTTCTTTTTTCTGTTCACCCTCAGTTTCTGCAACCAGGGGAATGACTTGATACCTGACCTCTCTCACCATGGAGAGGCTTCATTTAACAACTTTGCCTTTGGAGCAAAAGAGCTCTACTTATATACATAGGACTTCCTTGTTGCCCTCCTTGGTGTTAAGTCTATTACTTGAAATCTAACCAAAGGAAACTTAAGAAAATCAAGATGTTTTAGTAATACTGTTGGATTCTCTGCACGGTGGAGAATAGAGGGAGTCCGAGCCAGGTTTGCTCAAAAACACAGCCCTTTATTTTAGGCAAGCTTACAATAGAAGAATGGTTCAGTTAAAGAAATAGGCGGTAGACAGGGGCTCCCGCGCTTTGACAGCTCTTTATATTTGGAGCTGTCAAAGGGGGAGCCAATCAGGCTGCAGCAAGGGCCAGGCGCGCCTCAGCCAATCAGGCGCGTCTGTCAGTTGGCTGCCTTGCTACAGCCTGTTGCCAAGGCTCCAAAGGCAGCCTGGAAGACCTGCGGCCGGTCGTAAGTGAGACCGGTCGCAGGTCGAGGATATAACACCCCTTTCCCCCCTCGGTCTGCGCATGCTCGAGGAATTGTTCGTTCTGATGCACGAGCATGCGTAGTCTTGAAAGTAGGCGGGGCGGCGCCGGGAACGCCCAGACCGCCTCAGTTGCTGGTGGGACGTCAGAGAGGTAGGTTGCCCCTGTGCGAGCTCCTCCCTTCGGGGAGTGGAGCTCCAGGTGGTGACGTCATCGAGGCCTACCCGCGGAGGCGGAGTCGTCAGAGCTGGTAAGTCGGGGCGAGGGGGCGCGGCGTTCGGAGCATAGTTTGCTGGATGCCGGTTGGTTGCGGCGGTGCAGGGCGGGTCCTTAGGCGCAAGGGCCCGCGCGTCCCCCTCGGCTTGAGACAGCTTCTGAAGTGTATGCCGGAAGGCGGCGTTCAGTTCGGCCGGGCCTGAAGAAGCGAAGGCCCCGAGCGGTTTCTCTGGGAACGGGTTGACTGGCCCAACCGGGGCAACGGGGAAGGGCGGTTCCGACGATGGGTCCGCAGGGGTGGGAAGGCGGCGCCTTAGCTGATCCAAGTGGCGCCGCCACTCGGACCCGTCCGGGAGGCTGACCCTGAAAGAGCAGGGACCCGTTAGCTCGGTTACTGTGGCCGGAACCCACTTAGTGTCCCCTGCATAGTGGCGGGCGTACACAGGGTCCCCGGGCTGGAAAAGGTGGGGGGGTGGGGCCCCCAGGTTGCAAGGCTGCACATCGTTGTAAGCCGGGTGCAGCCTGTCCAAGGTTGTCCGCAGGCGGCGACCCATCAAGAGCTCGGCGGGGCTTTTCCGTGTGGCAGGGCAAGGTGTGGAATGCTGACCTAGCAGGTAAGCAGCCACCCTTGCGGGCCAGTCCCCTTTGGTCATCCGTCCCAGAGCCTCCTTGGCCGAGCGGACGGCCCGTTCAGCCCGACCATTGGAGGCCGGATGATAAGGGGCCACTGGCGCGTGGCGGATCCCTTGCGAGGCCAAGAACTCCTGGAAGGTGGCGGACTGGAACTGGGGCTCGTTGTCGGACACCACGATGTCCGGCAACCCGTGCGTCGCAAAAAGGCGGCGCAGGGCCCTGACCGTACTCTCGGCCGTAGTGGAAGCCATCAAGATGACCTCCACCCAACGGGAGTAGGCGTCCACGACCACCAGGAACGTTTGGCCCCGGAAGGGGCCTGCGAAGTCTATGTGGAGCCTGGACCAAGGGCTCCGGGGCAAGTCCCACTCCCTGGGCGGGGCGACCGGAGGGGCGGGGCGGGTGGTTTGACAAGGGACACAACCCCCGACCCAGGCAGCTACCTCCGCATCCAAGCCCGGCCACCACACATAGCTGCGGGCGAGCGCCTTCATCCGGGCTATGCCGGGGTGGTCGGCGTGGAGCGTTCGGAGCACCTGGTGACGGAGGGGGGGGGAACGATGACCCGATCCCCCCAGCACAAGCAGCCGCTGTGGAGCGAAAGCTCCGTCTGGCGTGCCTTGTACGGCCGAAAATCTTCGGCCACGCCGCCCTGAGGCCACCCTCGCAAGACCCAGGTGGAGACCTGGGACAGGACAGGGTCGGCCTTCGTCCGGGCGGCGACGTCCGAGGACGTCAAGGGCAGGCCTGAGTCTGCCACAGACAAGACGGACAGTGCCGGCACCGGCTCTTCGTCCGCCTTGGGGAGGGGGCACCGGCTCAGGGCATCAGCATGCCCCAGCTGCTTGCCCGGACGGTAGTACAGCGTATAACTATACGCTGCTAGGAACTCCGTCCATCTGGTCATCCTGGGAGAAAGGATGGGGGGGGTCAGACGGTCACCAGCCAAAAGCCCAAGGAGAGGCTTATGGTCCGTGAAGACAGCAAAAGTCCGACCATACAGGTATTGGTGGAACTTTTTGATGCCGGACACCATAGCCAGAGCCTCCTTGTCAATCTGGCTATAGTTTCTCTCAGTGGGAGACATTGTCCGGGACCAAAAAGCAATGGGGGCTTCTGAGCCATCTGGGAAGGAATGGCTCAGGACGGCCCCCAGGCCGAAAGGGGAGGCATCGCACGCCAACGTCAAGGGCAGCCTGTCATCATATTGCACAAGGACTGCCTCTGACGTCAGAGTGGCTTTGACAGCCGCGAACGCATGCGCCTCGCGGCTGCCCCAGCACCAGGCCGCCGATCGATCGAGCAATCGATGAAGCGGCTCGGCTAACGTTGCCTTGTGGGGAAGAAAAGGCGCGTAGAAATTTAAGAGGCCGAGGAACGCCTGCAGCTCCGTCTTGGAGGCAGGCGCAGGGGCGTTCCTAATGGCCTCGACCTTCTTGGGGGTGGGGTGGATGCCCCGGGCATCAATCAAGAAGCCCAGGAACTCCACCTCTGGCGCGGCAAAAACGCATTTGCTGCGCTTCAACTTTAATCCCGCGCCCCTGAAAACGCTGAGGACCTTCCTCAGTACTTTGGCGAGCTCTGAGATGCTGGAAGCAGCTATCAGAACGTCGTCAAAATACGGGACCACGCCTGGGAGCCCATGGAGCAAACGTTCCATGAGGCTCTGGAAGATCCCCGGGGCGACGGACACACCGAATTGGAGTCTGCGACAACGGAAAGCCCCCCGGTGGGTGACGATGGTCTGCGCCTCCGCAGCCGCCTCGTCCACCGGGAGCTGTTGATAGGCCTGGGCCATATCCAGTTTCGCAAATATGCGGCCTTGCCCCAGGGAATGGAGCAGGTCTTGCACCACTGGGACTGGATATGGGTTCGCCTGGAGCCCACGGTTGATGGTCGACTTATAGTCGGCGCAGATCCGCACCGACCCGTCGGGCTTGATGGGGACCACTATGGGGGTCTCCCATCTTGCCTGGTCAACGGGCTCGAGCACGCCCTGCGCCACCAGCCGGTCAAGTTCGGCATCGACCTTGGGCTTCAGGGCGAGCGGCAGCCTGCGGGCCTTGAGCCTAATGGGTGCAACCTGAGGGTCAAGATTTAAGGAGACAGGGGTGCCCACGTAAGAGCCAAGCCGACCGTCAAGCACGTCGGCGAACTCCTCCAAAACCCCGGAGATGGGAGAGGAGGCGGGAATAGAGTGAACCCCCTGCACTGACAGGCCAAGGGCGGGAAACCAATCCAGGCCGATGATGGCCGCCAGGGGATCAGAAACCACCAGAATAGGCAAGGGCCCCTTGAAACCCCCGTACTCCACCCTCAGGGAAATCTGGCCCAGGGTGGGGATTGACGATCCCTGATAGTCCCGCAAAACCGTGAGTGGGGGGGACAATTTGTCTAAGGAAAGGCCGGGGCGTAGCTTGGCCAACTGTGCCCGGGAAATGATGGACCGAGACGAGCCAGAGTCCACCTCCATGCGGACCCCCACCCCCTCCAGTTTCACAACTGTCCTGAGCCGCGTACGGTCGGGCAGGGCTTCCAGCAGAGAGTTGTCGTCGGTCAAGGCAAAACAGCCGGACGGCTGTGGCTGCTGGCGTCTGCCCCGGCGGCGTTGGGTGGGTGGGTTGGCCGCAGGCCCTCTACGTTCCTCTCCGGAGCGGCGTTGGGGCTCGGGGGAGGGTTGGTCTTCCGCGGGCGCGGCGGCGCGGCAAGCGGCGGCCAGGTGTCCCTTTCGGCCGCAGCGGCGGCAGATGGCTTCCTTGAACGGGCAATCGGCCCGAGGGTGCTTTCCCCGGCAGCCCAAGCATCTGTAGGTAGCCGGCATGGGCGGCTTGCGGCCGGCGGGCCTAATGTAGGCGACCTGGTCGTCCTCGTCGGGGTCCTCGTCCTCCTCAACCAGGCACGCGCGGGCGGGCGGGTGGCGGTCCAAGTCTCTATCCAGGGCCGAGGACTCGGACATCTCGAATGCCCGAGCCTCGTCCACCGCCTGTTCTAGGGTCAGCTCAGCTCGGGCCAGCAGGCGCCTTCTGAGGCGGACTTCCCTGAGGCCCCAGATGAATTGCTCCAGCAGGGACTCGGCCAAGAAGTCCGCGGCGAAAGCGCACGGAATGGCGGCCATGCGGAGCGCCTTCAGGAATTCGGCCACCGACTGGTCAGGCTTCTGGAGGCACTTTCTGAAAGCGAAGCGGTGGGTCATCTTAGACGGCACCGGGGAGTAGTGGGCCCTGAGCCGTTCGATCAATGTGTCCCACGGCATCTCATATACTTCTGTCGGCGCGGCCACGGTGCGAGCGGTGGCGAACAACTCCGTGCCGCCGCAGCCGAGGAAATGGCCCAATTTTCGCGCCGGGGGCAGCGCCCCGTAGTCATTGGCCAGCACGAAGCATTCGAATCGTGCCATGAAGGACACCCAGGACTCCTTCGCCGAGTCGAACGGAGCGAAGGGAGGAACGGAACCCATAGCGATCGTACCGCAAAAGAAAATGTGTAAAAAAAAAATTTTGTGAGGAAAAAAATTTCCTTCCCTCAGCAATCCGAGCTCTGCCTGGCCCCAGCCCTCGTCGCCAGTGTTGGATTCTCTGCACGGTGGAGAATAGAGGGAGTCCGAGCCAGGTTTGCTCAAAAACACAGCCCTTTATTTTAGGCAAGCTTACAATAGAAGAATGGTTCAGTTAAAGAAATAGGCGGTAGACAGGGGCTCCCGCGCTTTGACAGCTCTTTATATTTGGAGCTGTCAAAGGGGGAGCCAATCAGGCTGCAGCAAGGGCCAGGCGCGCCTCAGCCAATCAGGCGCGTCTGTCAGTTGGCTGCCTTGCTACAGCCTGTTGCCAAGGCTCCAAAGGCAGCCTGGAAGACCTGCGGCCGGTCGTAAGTCGAGACCGGTCGCAGGTCGAGGATATAACAAATACCATAGCTAATATCCACCTTGTATATGTTAGTACAATATGCTTTGTATATTCATGTTTTCAGCCAACATAGTAGGTGCTAAGCTTTTTTCCATAAAATTATTGCGCAGGTAGTCCTTGATTTATGAGGGACTGGAATTTCCATTGCTAAGCAATGCAGTCATAAAGTTAATCACATCATATGGCAATGGCAATCCCGGCAATCCCAGTTGCCATCATTAACCAAATACTGCAGAGGGTTGTTGGGTGAAACAACCCAATTCCAAGTCAGTGGGGAAGCCAGCAGGAAGTTGAAAGTCCTTGTTCACTACAAGCTGGTTGGCAGGCAGGCTGATGCTGGGTGGGAGAGGTTAGAGGGGAGGCATAAGGAGGCTCAGGAAATTTGCATGGGGGATGTGTGATAGTGCAGTGGGTGTGTGGCAAGACTTGGAGAGAGTGCACAGAGGTGCAGCAACCTGCAACTTTGTCAGCTGGCTTTTACATTGACATTCTCTGGAGCATGACAGGGAAGGTCATAAATAGCAGTCATGTGACTGTGGGCTGTTGCAATTGATCCTAAGTGCAAGCCAGTGACCAAGCGCACATATTGCAATCATGCGACTGCGGGAGGGAGTTCCCAGATTGACAGAACTCTGAGGACCTGTCATAAACACCATTCATTCAGGGTTGTCATAACTTTGATCAGTTTCTGAAAGAATGGTCGTAAGATGAGGACTATCTATAAAGAATACTTAGTCTGAACAATCTAGCATGTCAGATGCAGCAACATAAAGTAACTTGATTCTGTAAATTGGCTTGCTTTGGAGCAATTGCTATGGTTTACAACAGGAGTCTCCAGCAGAGGTGGTATTCAGCAGGTTCTGGCCAGTTCTGGAGATCCAGTAGTGGATTTTTTTTTTGTAATTCAGAGTACCAGTAAATACCACCTCTGACCCGTCCCATCTATTCTCTGCCTCCTGAGTCCCAGCTGATTGGGAGGGAATGGAGATTTTGCAGCAACCTTCCCCTGCCACCCCCACCAAGCCTTGCCACGTCCACCAAGCCATGCTCACAGAACTGGTAGTAAAATCTTTTGAATCCTATCACCGGTCTGCAGCCCCCAGTCTGCAGCCCGGTACTGGGCTGTTGCCCATTCAGAATTGGGCGCAGAAATGGTGGGTCAGTGTATGCATGAACGTGTGTGTGTGCGTGTGTGTATTTGTGTGAAGCTGCATTTGTGAAAGCATGCAAAACCATCCCCTCTTCTTCTTCACCACCATCGCCGCCACTGCTACCACTAAGCCAGAAAGGTTGGAGATCACTGGTATACAGGACAATCTTAGGAGATTTTCTGGATTTAGACATTTCTTTTCCTGACCAATGTGTTGTCTATACTGAGTGGCAGCGCTGTGCCAACATTTCAGGGGTGGTGGTGGAATCTATCTCAGTTTTTTGGAAGATACCGAAGTCCATACTTAAGACCGTCTGCATGATAAACTACCCCAAGGCAAGACTGCCTGACGTAGAGGTCAAGCAGGACTGTTCCTTTGGAGGGGCACTTTCTGGGAATTTCAGAATAGTTCCTAGATAGCCAAGCCAAAAAGCATCCCTGAAGATTGCATGGATGCAGATTTCATGTGCTGAAGGGGTCTTTTTAATCACTGAACAACAGGTCTGCATACTTACACATAAATAAATTCAGTTTGTTACTTGCGGTTACTTATGCAGCTATAAATTTGAGCTATTGAATTTTTCTGAAAAAATTTATGTAGTTAAACAATCATTAAAGTGTAGGCTATAGGGGAAGGTCCCTTAGTCAATGGAATTCTTTAGCAACATGTACCATGTTTTAAAGAGATCTTTAAAAATGTAGATATATTATCCCTACATTTTAACAATTGGTGTATTACACATGCTATTAAGTAATAAGTGTGATACATGCGTAATTTTAAACAATTTTACTGTAGTTGGCTGATATTAAAAAACTTAGAAATGAAACAGCACTCTATGAATTTGTAATATTGATATTGTATATTTCATATTATAAGCCATCCTGGAAGATCTTGAAAAATAGCTAAGACACGCATGATTTTTAAAAAATGAAACACTTCACAAAACATTGAGTCCAACATTGCATGAAAGTCTGTATTTTCAATACAGGTAGTTCTCAACTCAAGACCAGTTGCTTGGCAACTGTTCAAAGTTATGATGGATGTGAAAAAGAGGACTTATGATACGGATTCAAAATTCCAGTGGTGGGACCCCCCTCTGAGGTCAGATGAGCAAACTTTGGGCATTCAATGATACAGCCATATTTATGGTTGTTTGTGGTGTCCCGCAGTCAAGTGATTGTGTTTTTCAACAGTTTTGCTGAAAACCAGCTCTTGCTTCTGGTTTTGTTGCAAAATTGCACCCATAGCAAACTGTTCTGACTCCCTCCTTAACACGACTAATCACTAAACTGACTGATATTTGGCAGCTTGCCCGGACTGACCTCGACTAGGCCTGAAGATTCTTAACAAAAGAATTTGACACACATAAAAGCTTTGACTCTTCAGATGAAGAGTCCTGCAAACCTATTCTTCATAGAGGATTTCTTTTAAAGCCTCTTGGGAGGGGCCGGTCAATTAGGCAGCTGATACTCATTATCTCTTCCCATTGCGTCTTTCTGCTAATTGACGTTGCCTCCTCTCGATCCTTCTTAGCCTGACATCAGGGACAAACTGGGTTTCCTTCTCCCCACTACACCAAGCCCCAGGTGCCTCCTGATGCCTAGCCGGGCTCTCTGCTCTCTCACTCTCGGCCTCCTCCTCTAGAGCAGACTCATAGGACTCCTCACTAGAGGAGTCCATCAGCAGCTCATCCGGAGCCAGCTGGGCCACAACAGCAAACCATCGGTTTGCTTAATGACCATGGCATTCACTTTACAACTGCTACAATTTGCTTTATAACTACTGCATTTGCTTAACGACCACCTCAAAAATTGTAAAATTGGATCGGTCATGTGACCTGTTTTACAACCATCAGGGCAGGCTCCATTGTGGTTGTATGTCGAGATCTGCCTTCTGTATTGTTTCTCAGGCATATAACTTGGCTCCAGCCTAACACTAATCTGGAGAAATTTACATTTGATTGCATGTCAACACAGTATGGTTAATTGGCTTCCTGGTTCATGAAATTAACTTAAAACAATATGAAAGGTAGCATGGATGCATTTTATATAGCTAATGACAATTTGCTAGAAAGAGGATTCATACACAGGCCTCCGCATCTGTGCTTGTCTATCAAAAGAAAGTTATGTTCCTTGCATTTCTTGTGGCTTGGCATCCGTTTCCTGTTACATATCATGCTTGCTATGTGTTAGCCACTTGTTTGCTGAGTAAAAATAAGATAAAGGAATTCGTTAATTAGTCTCCTCAGAACGGGATGTTTCTCTCTAATTATGCGAGCACTTAATTATGTTTTGTTTTCTGCTCACACCAAAAAACTCTTTCTTTTTAACGTCAGCTAAAGTTTAACTTGGTCCCATAACATTGCATTCTAATTTTGTGCTCTACAAGTACAGCTTTTCTAACTGTAACATTATCTGATTTACATGAAGTGCATAGGAATTAAATTCAGTTATTTCAACTTTTACAAATGTTTTTTTCCCCTGAGACTGGCATCCTAAAAATGTCAGTTGAGTATGTGATGAGAAACTAGGTGAGTTGTTCATGTAGCTTTTACTAGTGAAACTGTTGCTGTTGAAATTAAGTCATGTGGAAAGTCAGTGATTTGTAGCTTCTTCAGCTCTATCAAGCACTAGATAACTTGTGATCTGTTGGGTCATTGTTTCAGAGATATTTCCTCACACAAATAGAGAAATAGAATGACCAGAGAAGGGAAAACAATCAGTGGGAGCAGGAGCTTAGCCCTTCCTTCCTTCCTTCCTTCCTTCCTTCCTTCCTTCCTTCCCTCCTTCCCTCCTTCCCTTTCCCTTTCCCTTTCCCTTTCCTTTAAGCAAGAAAGTGGCTCCCTCCCTCCCTCCCTCCCTCCTTTCTTCCCTCCCTCCCTCCCTTTTTTTTCTGGGGGAAAAAAAACTGAGCATGCTGTCATCTGATGATCTCTCCTCCATCCACCCACCCACCATCCATCACTCCAGTGTATGGAAAAACAGTGAATTTAGTTGGACAAATGTGGATAAGTGCAAAGCAACTATTATAGCTGGATTAGATAGGAGCCCAGAGCAGGCTATATTTAGAAGCTTTATTTGTCTATAAAGCACTGGTGAAAAATAAAGTATAGGAAATCAAAAGCTACTAACAGCCAATTTCATTGGGCACATCTCCCATTCCCTTTCTGAATATAGCCATCAAGCATTTACCTGTAGTACTGGATGTCTTCCTGCCAGGGATCTGAGCAGTTCAAAACATTAAGATTACAGTGACCTCCAGTGGTGAGGAAATATATAAAAAGAAAATGATCTACCATTCCTCAAAGCTCAACCCTGAATAATAAAACCCCTTTTTTTGGGTCCTTGTTCATTAGAAAGCATCACAGTTACAATGATAAGTAAATAAATCCCCCATCGTAGCTTTGGGAACCATAAAGGTATTACTATATACACCGTCTCAGAATGTACATCATCTATCTTGTTAAGTGCAAGGTGCTTCCAGCCCAGCATTAAAGGTAAAGGTAAAGGTTCCCTCACACATATGTGCTAGGCGTTCCTGACTCTAGGACGCAGTGCTCATCTCTGTTTCAAAGCCAAAGAGCCAGCGCTGTCTGAAGACATTTCCGTGGTCATGTGGCCAGCATGACTAAATGCCAAAGGTGCATGGAACCTTCCCACCAAAGGTGGTTCCTATTTTTCTACTTGCATTTTTATATGGTTTCGAACTGCTAGGTTGGCAGAAGCTGCGACAAGTAATGGGAAGTCACTCCGTGACTCAGAGTCTTAGTCTCTGAGCCACCACGTCCCTTCAGTTTCCCAGAATTACACCAGAGCAATATGGAAAACATAAATGATAGCTCCTATTCAGTAAAGATAATGGTTCCACAAGGCTGAGCTCCCAGTGTCTGCCTTTCATTAGGCTATTTTTTTTTTAGGGAAGTGATTGTTCTTGCCAATCTTTTATGCTGTTGCTGGCATAATTCTGCACATGCACAGAACAATATTAAGTCAATTGCGCATGCGCCAGCAATCCATAGCCGGCACGTGTACACAGCAAACCAGTACCAACTGGTATAGGAACCCACCCCTGGGTAGAACGCCTAGTTGGCTTATTCTGGGAGTTGCAGGCAGGGCACCACTGAATACTGGGAGGAAGATTTGAAGATTTCTTATGGAATCTGCAGAATCCAAGACAGGCATGAGAGCTGTGCACCCCATTATAGCCCACTATCCAAATAGGGCAAACCCCGCTTAGATTTCTGGATCAGTCCATGTTCACTATGTCCCTGCAATGTACGCTGATCAAGAGACAATACAGGGGGGGAAATCAGCACTAGAGCTAAGTGTGGTGGCAAATTGTAGTGAATATGCCAATCAAAACTGACTTTCAATTTTTGTGACCATCTGCATGCTGAAGATTGTGATTATTCTTGGGGGTGCAACTTTTAGGATTTAGGAAGAAATGGGGAGAAATAATTCAGCCAGATTTAAAGGACAAGAAATTTTGGTCAGTTCATGTGAATGGACTAGCCAATTTGGTCTGGTCTCAATTCTCCAACTAATTTAATCTAGGTTTTTATTTGACACTGCTATGCCTATTTATTTATTATTATACTTTTATCTCATCTTTACTTTTGGTCAGCTTAAGGTAACACACATAACTAGTGTTCCTGCTTCCTATTTCTCCCACAGCCTTCAATGAGAGAAAGTAAATGGTGTAAAATCATCCAGCCCTTTAAGCTTTCATGCTTAAGGGGTGTAGAACTCATGTCTCTTGATGTCTAATCCAGCACCGTGACCATTACACCAAACTAGCTTTCAATACCTTGCATAAAACAATGTGGATGGTGCACATGTTTGTCAGTAATCCTGGGATAATTTCTGAGTATTCTAATATTATATCAGTTCTCTTTTTCTTTATACAGTATATTGCTAATAATTACAAGGGCTTATACAGTAGTTCACTGCATTTAGAATCAAAGTGCATTTAGACCAGTGGTAGTCAGCCTGGTCCCTACCGCCCACTAGTGGGCATTCCAGCTTTCATGGTGGGCAGTAGGGATTTTATCCGATACTGAAGCACTTTCCTTTTTTCAATTTAATTGACTTCCCTACTTTATAAATCACCATTACTGTGGAGCCAGTGGGCGGTTAGAATTTTTTTACTATTGGCTCAAGAAACAGCACTGACAAGTTTAGAACAAAGGATGGCTTCTCTTGAAACTGTTATACAAACTTTGGTACAAGAAATTCAGGCCCAGAGGGCAGAAAACATCAATTTCAAGAAGGAGTTATTGGACACACGGAAGCAAGTGCTGGAAAATACACAGAAGAATGAAGAACTGGAAGGGGGGTTGGCGGGGGTTAAGGGAGAGATTAAAAATGTTACTAAAGAGGTTGAGGAAACAACTGGGCATGTGTCTAGGATTGATATGGAAAGAATGACATATTTTTTGAGATTTCAGAATGTTCTTGAGGAATCTGGTGAATGCCTCCCTGATCTTATGAGCAAGATTTTAGCAGACTATTTACAAAAACCTAAGGATGAGATCAGGGGGGACATTGACTTAGCCTATAGAATTAACTCAGCATATGCCAGGATAAATGAAGTGCCTAGAGAGATACATGTGAAATTTGTTAGAAGGTCAACCAGAGAGGAAATCCTGAAACTCCAGAGAGAAAGTCCATTAATCTACCAACAAAAAACGGTTGCTATCTTGAAGCAGATCCCTAGAAAGATTAGAGATGCAAGAAGGAAATTTTCCTTCTTGTCTAAAACATTGTTTGATCATGGGATTTGGTTCAAGTGGGTGACACCCGAAGGGATGCTGGTGTTCTGGGATGGAGGAAGAGTGAGGATTAAAACAATTGCTGAGGCGGAAGCCTTTCTTAAAAAACATTCCTCTATCCTGGGGGAAGATCCAGGGGGGACGGAGGGGGCCATGGCCCCGCCTACTGGGGGCCTGGAAGGAGAAAAAGAAGATTCAATTGCCAAGAGACTTAGATCAAAAAAATAACTTTGCCTTGACTTTTTTTTTTGAACAACTTTGCATAATATTTGGATTTGGATTTTTTGTAAAAGACTGACAGTATAGAAATGAGAATTTAGATATATGTACACGCTTTCACTTTGTAGTGTGATGAAAAATGTTTTTTTTAATTGTTATTAATGTATTTGGAGGTCCCGGAAGAGCCGACGACTTCGATGTGAATGCTCTCAAAATTTCTTTGTATCCCTTACCTTATCCTATAGAAAAAATGTAAAACCAATAAAACTTTTTCAATATAAAAAAAAAAGAATTTTTTTACTATTAACAGAGATACAAAAGTGGGCAGTAGGTATAAAAAGGTTGACTACCTCTTACTTAGACCAATGGTTTCCAGTGTGGGGCCCAGGCACCACAGGGGGAATTTGATTTTTAACGGGCAATTTGAACCTTGTTTAAACCAACTTAATGGCCTTTTAGGCTTCTTTTTTTATATTGAAAAAGTTTTATTGGTTTTACAATTTTTTATATAGGGTAGGGTAAGGGATACAAAGAAATTTTGAGAGTATTCACGTCAAAGTCGTCGGCCCTTCCGGGGCCTCAAAATACATCAATAACAATAAAAGAAAAAATTATTATCTTAACACTACAAAGTGAAAGCAAGTACATATACCTAAGTTCTCAGTTCTATACTGTCAGACATTTACAAAAAATCCAAATACAAATATTATGCAAAATTAATCAGAAAAAATCAAGGCAAAGGTTTTTTTTTTTTTGATCTAAGTCTCTTGGCAATTGAAAGAGAAACAAAGCGGCGAGCGAGCGCTAGGCTCGCCCGTCGCCGCAGGAGCCGGAACCGGAAGCCGCCTTTTAGGCTTCTGTGGATGAGTAGAGTTCACTTTTTGTCTAAAGTAAGAATTATATGTCACAGGGAGGTGGGCATCAGGATTTTAAAAATGCTTAGTGGGGGGGGGGGGACATGGCCAAAAAAAGGTTGGGAACCACTGATTTAGACTTAAAATTCTTGAATTTGATTTTAAGACAATCTATATTTTCCTAACCTTATAACCTGTAAATGTTTGGGAATATGCTTTTATATTTGCATAAAACAGAAATGTTTCACAATCAAATAATAAAAATGAACATATGGATCTCCCACTTTTCTTTGGCTAAGTACAAAATACCAGTTAAATTTCTCATTAAGTCCCCTTAAGGAATTCCCAGAGATCATACCCTTATACAAATTAATTAAAAAAACAGTGTTAATGTCCAATTAAGCACTTTGGGGAGGCATCTACAAATAGCTCATCTATTTTTCAGAACTGCAAAGCAGAGAAAACGTGACTTCACAGGTGCCAAGTGAAAAAGGTGGTAGGTCCAGCTTTGGTTGGGCTAAGCATGTGCTTTTTCCTTGTAAGGTTTTCTGCAGTTGTAACCCAGACATCAGGTTTCATAGCCATGTGAGAGATAATGGATCTTTGACAAGAAGTTGACAACATTTGTGCATCATGGAAATTTAAAATCCTGTAGATGCCAAAAAAGTAGCAGGTGCTGTTGAAATGAAAGCTCTAGCTAGTGACTCAGAAAGTGGAGATGTAAAGTCTAGTTCATTTTTACACGATGGCATTCAGATGAAGTAACTTTTGGATCCTAATCCCACTCTGTGATTTTTAACAGTGTTGTTTTCTTTCAAATATAGAAACATAATAAGTTAAACTATATTAAAAAGAATGTGTAGATAATTATTTTACATAATCTTATTCTTCAAAAACTATCTCCAAAAGTATGATTTGGGGAAAATTCTATGAAGGTCTGGTTTACGGAATATTAGATACTGAACTTACTGCTTTTTAAAAAAAAAAATCATATTTCTATGGGCTAAGTATAGATTTAGGACGAAGTATAGCATTTGGAGGCAGCTATTTTTCCTATTTTGGATTGTGGCGGATCTTCATTACCGTGTTTCCCCAAAAACAAGGCGGGGTCTTATTTTCTTTTGACCCTTGAAATAAGCACTCGGCCTTATTTTCGGGGAGGTCTGGTCTTATTACTTTTGAGATGCAGGAGGCGGTGAGCGTGGTCACCTCATGGCTGCTGCTGTGTTGCAATATTTTCAGGGAGGGCTTATTTTCAGGGGAGGGTTTATTTTACCGCATGTGCTCAAAAGCTCGATTGGGCTTATTATCCGGGGAGGTCTTATTTGGGGGGAAACAAGGTATATAGTTACATAGTAAAAAGTTTGTTCCACTGAAGATGTAAATGACAATAGCCATTTACTGGATACACCAGATGGATTTGTAACTGCCTGACCAACTGCACTCAACATGTAGTCCTTAATGGAACTGCATCTACATGGAAGGAAGTATGCAGTGGAGTACCGCAAGGTACTCTGTTTTAGGCCCAGTACTCTTCAAAATCTTCATCAATGATTTGGATGAGGGAATAAATGGGGAACTCGTCAAATCTGAGATGACACCAAGCTGGCAGGAATAGCCAACACTCCAGAAGATAGGCTTAAGATACAGAAGGATCTTGACAAACGTGAACATTGGGCACTATCTAATAAAATGAAATTCAATGGCGAAAAGTGTAAGGTTCTATATTTAGGCAACAAAAATTAAATTCACAGGTACAATATAGATCAGTGATGGCGAACCTATGGCACGGGTGCCACATGTGGCACGTGAAGCCATTTCTGAGGCATTGCCCTGTCAGCTCCAGTGCACATGAGCATGCTGGCCAGCTAATTTTTGGCCTTGATTTTTGGCTAGTTTTTGCCCTCCTGAAGCCTCCAGAGGGAGAAAAATGGCTCAACAGGGAACCCGGAAGTCCATTCCTGAACTTCCAGTTTGTGTGTTGGTTTTTTTTTGCTCCCCCCTGGGCTCCAAAAAAGCCGTGTGCACATGCGCAGGGCAGCAGGGGGTGTCACGCATGCATGTTCAGGGAACATGGCATGGGAGGCATTAAATTATGGGTGTGGGCACATGAGTGCGCACAATAGCGCGAGCGTGTGTGCTTTGGGCACCCGAGGCTAAAAGGGTTCGCCATCACTGATATAGATGGTACCTTTCTCAATAACAGTAACTGTGAAAGGGATCTTGGAGTCCTAGTGGATAACCATTTAAATATGAGCCAGCAGTGTGCAGCAGCTGCCAAAAAAGCCAACACAGTTCTAGGCTGCATAAACAGAGGGATAGAATCAAGATCACATGAAGTGTTAATACCACTTTTTAATGCCTTGGTAAGGCCACATTTGGAATACTGCATCCAGTTTTGGTCACCATGATGTAGAAAAGACGTGGAGACTCTAGAAAGAGTGCAGAGAAGAGCAACAAAGATGATTAACGGACTAGAGACTAAAACATATGAAGAACGGTTGCAGGAACTGGGTATGTCTAGTTTAATAAAAAGAAGGACTAGGGGAGAGATTATAGCAGTGTTCCAATATCTCAGGGGTTGCCACAAAGAAGAGGGAGTCAAACTATTCTCCAAAGCACCCGAGGACAGAACAAGAAGCAATGGGTGGAAACTAATCAAGGAGAGAAGCAACTTAGAACTGAGGAGAAATTTCCTGACAGTTAGAACAATTAATCAGTGGAACAGCTTGCCTCCAGAAGTTGTGAATGCCCCAACACTACAAGTCTTCAAGAAGATGTTGGATAGCCATTTATCTGAAATGGTATAGGGCTTCCTGCCTAGGCAGGGAGTTGGACTAGATGACCTCCAAGGTCCCTTCCAACTCTGCTATTGTATTGTATTATAGTTAGAATTTTGTTGGATGTTTATGTTCTAATTAAGGAAGACAAAGTAAAATTCACATTAATCTTGTAGCTCTTGAATGGGAAACTGTTGACATAAATAACTCATTATTTTAATTTTTTATTTATTTATATTTATATCCCGCCCTTCTCCACAGAGGACCCAGGGCGGCGCACAGGAATTAAAAAACATACAAAAATACAAAAAATAGATACATAATTTAAAATATATTAAACTATCCTATCCTATGCTAAAACCAAATTTTAAAATACCCAATTTAAAACTTTCTAAAAAGTCCCCATGGGAGGTTAGGCTAGGCCGGCTTGTTGGAAAAGATGTGTCTTTTAATTCAATTCGTTTGTTTCAATAAGGCATGTCAACCTACAATAGTAAAATTGGTTATTATTTTAAAAAATCTTGATATTTAGATGCTTATTGAACAATTCAATATTTCCAGCATGAAAATCCTGATCAGTGATTTAAACTAGATTATTGGAAATGCAAAATGTAACACTGTGAATTTTCATATTTTGAATACATTAGATCATTTTAGGGAAATTTACTGAAATCTTCTTTTTCATTGTTCATTATTTCAAAATGTGACATGAGTGAGGTCTCTCCATGGCAGCAAAGAGAGAGGAAGCAAGAGTAAGAAGAGTTTACTAAAATTGATAAATGACTTTGGATTCAGTCTTAGGAAAAAACCAAAGACAATACAGGTAGTCCTCAACTTACGACTACAATGGAGCCCACAATTTCTGTTGTTAGGTGAGACATTTGTTAAGTGAGTTTTGCCCCATTTCACAACTTTTCTTGCCACAGTTGTTAAGTGAATCACTGCAGTTCTTAAGTTAGTTATACAGTTGTTAAGTGAATCTGGCTTCCACGTTGATTTTACTTGTCAGAAGGTCCCAAAAGATGATCACATGATGCAGAGACCCTACAATCGTCATAAATGTGAGTCAGTTGCCAAGCATCTAAATTCTGATCGCCTGCCTATGGGAATGCTTCAATGGTCATAAGTCTGAAAAATGGTCGTAAGTCACTCTTTCCAGGGCTGTTGTAGCTTCGAACGTTCACTAAACGAACTGTTGTAGGTTGAGGGCTACTTGTATTGTGACAGATTGGGGAATGGGTGTGGGAAAGCATCCTTACAAATCTTAAAGTAAAGCAAAGCAGATGGAAATTTTCATCTATAAATCTTGAAGAAGGGTCCAAATGAAAGGAAGGGAAATGCCAACTAAGATGAACACCTGGACAAGATATTATTAGAGTTAGTTGAACTTAGGAAAATTTAGTGACAATGGACATGGTTAAATAAACAACTGAAAATGGTAATAACGTATATACATGTATTAGTATAATTAGTAATTAGATATGAATATTGAATGGCACTTATGAAAGGATGATGGGTAATTGTATAAAGATTAACAAAAAAGAAATCATGATAATAGACATAGTTAAATAAAGGAGAAATAATAACAATGTATGTATAGCTATGGGTAATAACATGGGAAAACTGGATGTAAATTTTAAATTGTGATTTGAAAAAGATTAGAAATTCTCTGTTACTAAATATTATTGATGCTTGGTTAGAACAGGCTACAAGAAACAGTGTTATTGGAGGATATTAGATTTGGTAAATGTGATGCCAGTATGTGGTGTATTTCTAAGTTTTTGGGATTTTGGTTTTACCAGGAAAGACGTGTAAACAATTATAGTCAAATAAGAATGGAGGTATGATGAGGGTAATATGTATAAACATATTTGAACTAAAATACATGAAATAATATGACTCTTAGATGATCGTGCAAGAGCTGCATAAAAATATTTTGTAACCAACTGATACACTCTCAAAAGTATGTAAAAAGGAGGATTTTTATGTTGTGTTTCAAATTAAAAATAAATTAACAAAAGATATTATTGGAGTACAAAGAACAAACCAAAACAAAGCATTGTGGTTGGGACATAATTTAAAACATTAACTGTAAAGGGGCATGAAAAAAAACTAAGCACAACTGGTGTTCTGCAATATCTTACAAAGGACACGTTAAAAAACCAGACAGAATGCAAATTTGAAATCTACGTCACACGCTGGCTTTCCCTCTTATTGGCTGGTTGATCTGCAACAGAATCATGTTTAAAAACAGATCTTGTACAGATCCTTAGTAAGTGTGTAATCATATCCATTGGAATATGTAGCTATCAAGTCCCACTGTGACATAAATAAAACCTGTCCCGTCTCAGAGGTCAGCGAATCAAAATAACTCCCCCATAGAGCATCCTCGTGCCGTAATTTCACGTGCAACTATTCTTGGGGGATGTCAGAGTTCCTCCATGCCATGTTTAATGGAAGTGCATAAATGTGCAATCTCAGCACTTTTCTTTGAAAGAGATGGGATTAGGAAAGCTGAATTACAGACAATCTATGTGTGTTACAGACCTTATTTATTGCTGTTTTTAGGCTAGAGAGGAGAGTAGCTGGCATTTAAAAAAAAGCAAATTTTGTCCATGGTATTTTGGCATGAAAGTTGTGGGGGTTTGGGGAGGGGAACAGAAGAAGATCTTCCAATCCATGGTACATTGGCAATATGCCCAGAGACAATTGGCCCAGCAAAACTGATACGGGATCATTCTCTCTCATTCTTGGACATGATCCTGTTCAGCCCTGCTATTTTGATTAAATAGCTTAAATATCTTCTAAGGGCCCGATGGCAAACCTATAGCTCTTCTAATTTCTGGTGCACACATGTACACTGGCCAGCTGGTGTTTGTGGGTGCCAGGGTGCTGGAAAACGGCCTGAAAATGCCCAAAAAACAGGTTTGGGGCAGTTTTGGGGGCATTTTGGGGGGCATTTTCAGGCCATTTTTTGCCTGAAAACAACTAAAAATGTCCTGAAAGTGGCCTGAAAAATGGCCTGAAAACGGCCCCCAAAACCGGCGAAAACCAGCCAAAAAACAAGCATGTGCTTACCAGCCAGCTAGTCTTTGGGTGTCTAATGCTCTGGGTCAGAGGTGGTTTGCAGGCGGTATACCACGGTACAGGCGTATCCTGCCCAGAGCACGGAATACTTTTTCTGGTACAGTGCTCTGGAGGGCCCACCTGCCCACCCAAGCTCCTTACCTGTCTGTTAAGGCTTCTGCGCTTCAGCGCATGCGCATGGCATGTACAGCACCTGTGTGATGCTCCGCCAAGCAGCTGGAGCATTACAGAAGCTTGCGGAAGCATCACCGGCAGCTACAACGCATGTGAGAGCCACGCGT
Source organism: Rhabdophis nuchalis (assembly GCA_039707465.1). Classification (NCBI taxonomy): domain Eukaryota; kingdom Metazoa; phylum Chordata; class Lepidosauria; order Squamata; family Natricidae; genus Rhabdophis; species Rhabdophis nuchalis. The sequence continues at coordinate 145,318,290 of CM077645.1, forward strand.
GTCCATGTGGGCAACACCGGGACCGTTCCAACCACACTGGTTGGAACGGGATCTGGGTGCAAGAAGACCAGCTGGACGGTGCACCTGTGTGCCGGCCAGCTGGCCTTCAGGTTTCTGGTGCTCTGGTGCGCACATATGTATGCGCATGCATACGTGTTTTGGTTTGGGCACTCGGTACCGAAAAGGCTCGCCATCACTATTCTAAGGGATATTAGAATTGCAGCTTCTGTAGCCACTTGCTTTAGAAAGGAAAAGGTTGATCAACCTAGAAAGTCCAAAGCTGTTAAACTAAGTAGCGGTGTCAGCTTTATGCATGTAATTGAAAGGATTGGCTCTTGTGTTTCTGTAGCTTGTGGGATAGATAAATCTCTTCTCGGTAATTGCTGTTCTGAAGGAAGTCCTGGGTTTCCATTCCTGTCAGTTCCAGTTCCTGGTATTCACTCCATCATAGAATGGAACCTCGTACAGATATGGCTTCAAGAGGTGTTCAGGGAAGTAATGGTGAACTGAAGATGGCTCTGTGAAAAGAAGAGCTGATGACAGTGGAGGAATATAGAATTGGCACGTAGGTCAGCTCTTCTTAATTCCTCTCCAGACAAGGAGAGGGTTTGAGATTACCGCATGTGCTCCAGACAGTTGCTCCTCATGAGGAGCCCATAAGAAAACAGTCTTCAGCATGTTTAGGACTCTGGATGATGAGGGAATAGCCATATGGCTCAAACCACAGTCAGCACCTTTGAAAGTACACTGGGTTTGCATACTTCTTTTTCTGATCACTTTTGGAAATAGCTTGTTAACTGCTTTTCATCTGTTAAGAACTTTTACATCAACAAGTCTGACATGGTGGCCAAACTTCCCTCACTCCTTAGCAGACGGAATTTTAAATGCAAGTTTAAGAATTTGATTTTTTTTAAAAGAATAAACAACAAAAAGGTGATTATAAACTTGCAAACAAAAATAGGAGCCAGATAAATTTGAAATAAGATAATAGAATTAGAATTAATAATAAGAAATATTTACAGTGGGATTAAAAATATATAAAACATTAAAAATTGGACACTAGAGAGAACTAGAAAAAACTAAATAGTACAATTAATTGAAAAAGCATTCAAATTTGCCTTATTAATAGAGAAGGAAGCAAACTATTGTAACACTGGACATGTTGAATGATGTTTTTGAACAATGGATCAAAGATTGTTTTAAGAGTGTCTGCTCTATAAGCTGTATTTGAAAGATGCTATGGAAGAGGAACAAGTATTTCCTGACACGATTTAGACTGATTTGAAAATGGATTTAAAAATGACAGGCTACAAGAATGTCATGAAGAACATGGAGATTCAAAAGAAACCTGCTAATAGTTCAATGATTAAAAGAGATACACAATAAGAAACAAATGCGGGACTTATATAATTTTCCTAGATTGTATTTACAAAAGAGGTTTATTGAAGTTTTAATGAATTTTGTGAGAAGAGACCAAAAAAAAGTTTATGACTCCATGTGCTGTAAAGAATTTTTAGCAAATATTTGCTGCATTTCCCTTTTTTTGTGCTAGAAATAGAAAATGAGGAGAGAAGGAAAGCTAGAGCGGATAAAGCCAAATTTGGATAAGAGGGCTTCTGAGGTAAAAGAAGAGTCTGTTTCATAACAAGATGTTGCTCTTCTCAGATTTCTCCATCCCAAGAACTGAGCTGCTTGACACAGCAGCAATTTACAAAGGCTTTCATCAACATTCTTTTTCCAGAAATTGTCTTTCATTGAGGTTATTCTTGCCAGCAGTCTAGTTAATTAAAATGTTGATTTTTCCATTGTCAATATAAGAGTGACATTTCCATTTATCTCTTTCTACTAATCTACTAAACCACTTCCTTCACCTGTTTTAACCTGTCAAATTCCCTTTTGCGCTAATAATAATAATAATAATAATAATAATAATAATAATAATAATAATAATAATGAAGAAGAAGATGAACTGTGGATACAAACTTGCAAAGAAAGGACTGAAAATTTTGCACTTGATGTATATGGATGATTTGAAGCTGTTTGGTAAAACAAGAGCTGAACTGAATTTATTAATTGAAAGCACAAAAGAATTTAGCCAAGACATTGGTATGCAGTTTGGAATTGGCAAATGTACAACAATGGCAACCAAAGCAGGCAAGGTCATAGAAGATGATGGAATAGAACTTGAGAGTGAAGAAATGATAAAGGCAGTAAAACCAGAAGACGGCTACAAGTACTTGGGGATTTTAGAGGCCTCTGACTTAATGCATAATAAAGTCAAGGAATTAACTTCAACTAAGTACATTCGATGAATTTGCAAGATATTAAAGTCCAAATTGAGTGGAGTAAACATAATAAAAGCCATAAATACCTGGGATATACCTGTGATTCGATACTCTGCAGGAATAATTGACTGGACCCAGATGGCATTGGACAATTTGGAGAGAAAAACGAGGAAGCATATGACAATGAATCATGCTTTGCACCCTAAAAGTGATGTTGACCGATTATATCTACCAAGAGCAGAAGGTGGTCGAGGACTCATACAAGTAAAGCAGACTGTGGAAGAAGAAAGACACAGCTTGAATGATTACATCCAGAAAAGTGACGAACCAATGATTAAGGAAGTAAATAAAGGAGGCCTTTTAAAGACGACTAAGACAAAAGCTGAATATAAGAAAGAAATAATTGAGAAACGAGCTGAAAATTGGAAAAGCAAAGCTATGCATAGCCAATACTTGAAAAGTATTGAAGGCAAAGCTGACCAAAAACTAACTTGGAATTGGTTAAGATCGGGAGTACTGAAAAAAGAAACAGAAGGCTTTATTTTGGCAGCTCAAGAACAAGCCTTAGCCACAAACTGCATGAAGGCAAAAATTCAACATGTTACCACCAACAGCAAATGTTGCCTTTGTAATGAGAAAGATGAGACAGTCGACCACCTGATCAGTGGGTGCAGCAAAATTTCACAAACTGACTACCTACAATGCCATGACCATGTTGCGAAGATCATTCACTAGAAATTGTGCCAGAAGTTTGGATTTGAGTACAGCAAAAACCACTGGGAACATCAGGTTGAGAAAGTTTTAGAGAATGAGAAAATCAAGATCTTGTGGAACTTCAGAATTCAGATTGACAGGCACTTGTCCTACAACACACCTGATATAACAATCGTTGAAAAGAAAAAAGTATGGTTTGTTGACATTGCAATACCTGGTGATGCACAAATTGAAAATAAGCAGCAAGAAAAAATAACAAAATAATGGGACTTGCAAATTGAAGTTGAGCGACTGTGGAGGAGGAAGTTGTGTGTTGTCCCGATTGTGATTGGAGCCCTTGGAAGCAATACCTAGGGAGCTGCCTCGCTATGTGGAGGTTCTAGGTTTGCCAGACTTGAGCATTCTGACTCTACAAAGGGCCACCCTGCTTGGAACAGCTTATATCCTCCGACGTTACCTTGACAGTTCCTAGATCCTTGGTTAGGGCTCGAGCTGTTGAGCTACCAACCAGCCCCAAAGGCTGTGAATCTCACCAAAGATTAACCACAGAATAATAATAATAATAATAATAATAATAATAATAATAATAATAATAATAATAATAATAATAATAATAATAATAATAATAATGATATACATTGTGCCTTACAATATAATAATAATCTAGTACAAGGATTGGTAAACTTCCCCTTTCGGGATCACACCCGAAACCCAGCCCCGAAATTCCCATTTGCTGGATCACAGAGCTCCCTCTGTTATGTTTGCTAAAAACTGACAACACAGTTTTGTGTCTCTTTGAGATGGACAACGCCACCAATTGACATTGTTTTGGCTTCAGTTGGGATGGTTTGCCTGGTTTCTTCTACATTCCAAAATATGGACTCATCATCTACCTTTATAAATTAAAAAAATTCTAGCATGGATATTTTAAAACTGTGGAATAACCATGAAAAATTGGGACGTGGGAAATAAAGAAAGGTATGGTTGTTATCAGGAGTTAGCAAGTTAGGGTGTTAAAAGCACACCAGGCCATTGGTTTCATTTCTAAAAGTTTCTACAAGCAATCAGTTCAAATTTCTGGGAAAATTGATATACCCCTCAGAAGCTTGTTGAATGGTGAGGAGAGTGTGGGAAGGTAAGAAGAGAAACAGACGGAAGGGTGCCCAGCAGAAACAGAAAACATGGCTCTGATCCTTTTCATGTTCAACATATGACTCGTCAATCAGTGGTGGGTTCCGGGTGGAACAGCCTGAGAGCAGCGGCCACTGTACCGCTCATTCGTCTACATTCCTTACTGGTTTTTTATGCAAATGGGCCAATTGCGCACAAGCACACAATGTGCGACGCCTGTGCAAACTCCACTGAGCAGCTGCATGTCGCAGGCGGTGGCGTGCGCATGCATTCGCAGCACACATACCTGCTGAGGAGGTCCGGCCCCTTGCGCAGTATACCGGTTGTAATAGGATTCGGAACCCACCACTGCCCTCAATGTTTCAGCAGCTTAAGAAAAACAGCCTGTACCATTCATCTTACAGACAGAAGAGCAAAACCAGAACCATCTTACTTTCAACTAACTCAGGAGGTTGTTTTTCCTTTTGCAAAAAAATGTCTGCTATTATTTAAGCAAACTATCTAAAAGGTTAAAACACCTTTAAACCTTAAAGTTTACCTTAAAATAAATATCTGCATTTATGATCCTCAAGTAATTTTTAGCATGTATAGAAATTATTGTCTGATTAATATAAGGCAGCGTTTAGCCGATCTCACTAAGTTTTATCCAAACTTTTAAATTTGTTAAAAGTACATTAACTTCAAAAACTTTTTTTTAAAAATAATATTCCTTCTGCACCTGTTTTAAGACAGGAAATAGTGGGAGGAGGAAATGGCAGCACAGAGCCCCCATCTGACCAGCCAAAACCCTACAGAGAAGTTGTGTTGAATCAACACAGAAAGTATGCGTCTCTATTTCCCCCCCGAAAACTGTTTGAAAAGTAATCTCTTTTCAAAGTCTCAACAGGCTGCCATCCTCTGACTACTTGCTTTTTTATGTTGGCAGGCTTATTGCATGGCTCATTGACAATTTTAGTCTCTGTTGGAAATAACATGTGTTCTATGTGTGCAGCCATTCTCCTTTAAAGAGAGCAGTGAAATGTATGTTATCACTTTTACATATGCAATTCATAATGATATGAATAAATCAGAGGGGCGTTGCTATTTTTTTTACTACCGGTTCGGGTGTGCTCCCATGCACGCTCGTTTGTGACGCTTATGCACAGAAGTATCCAGGTGGCTGGGCAGAGCCTCCTGCTGCCGCTACTATTGGTTTGGCCGATCCGGGCTGAACCGGCAGCAACCCACCTCTGGAATAAATGTATATGTCTGCAATATATATGTACGTCATTGTGAACAGAAAGAGGCAGACAAATAGCAAAACAAGAACAGAGGATTAACAGTTGTATTTGGGGATTGATGAGCTGTAAATCTAAAAAAAGTTAAGTACTTAGATTAATAGATTGAGAGTTAGAGAAGGATAACAGGATGCAATTTGGAGAAAGATAGAAGATCTTATAAAAGATAGAAGATCGTAGAACAAAAAAGAGCAAATTCATTCAGAAAATAGGGAAAGGGATGTCTTTTGTACCATCTTTTCCTTCTCCAAATGGTCTTTCCTAAACAAAGGCCAACGGAAGAGGGAAATGCAAACAAAAGAACTGAGCGTCTCAAAACTTCGATAAAAAGTTTTGCTTATGTAATAAAACTGTTTGGATTTGCACATCAACATAAAAAAAGTCCACACTCACCAGTCATAGTAAGGTTCGAGGTTCCACAAAATAAATAAAAAATTGTCAAATGTGACTCACCTTCAGATCTCTGTCAAGAAAAAAAGAGATGAGTGATTCAAATATTTGAAGGGGTTGATTAGTCTGAATCTTTTTCCAAATCAAAATTAGTAGCCTTAACCTTAATAATTTTGATATGTTTATGTAGAGTTTTATGATTCCCTGACTTTCAGTGAGCAGAAAAAATACAAATAGGAAATATCGGATCATGGAATTATTATGTTTTCAAAGTTCAGTTGATATGAATAGAATAGAATGAGCTGGAAGGGAATTTAACCCCCTCTTCTTTGTGGCAGCTTTTCCAATATTGGGATACTGCTATCATGTCACCCCTAATTCTTCTTTTCTTTAGCCTAGCCCAGGGATGTCCAAACTTGGGAACTTTAAGACTTGTGGACTTCAACTCCCAGAATTCCCCAGCCACAAGTCTTAAAGTTCCACAAGTCTTAAAGTTCCCAGGTTTGGACATCCCTGGCCTAGCCAAACCGAAATCCTACAGCCATTCTTCATAGTCTCCAGGCCTTGGATTATTTTAGTTGCTTTTTCCAAAGTCTCAACATTTTTTTGTAATATGGTGACTAAAATTAGTTATATTCATCAAGAAAAAAATGGTACATTTTCTGCAGGGTACTGTTCTCTTTTGAATGGCTTATCCTGCAAGAAGTAACGCTTTCTTAAACCCATTTCACTGGGATAAGTAATGCTTCTCATGTATATTTTTTTGATCAGGCAATATGCCATTGGCAGCTTGAAATGGTACATTCCAGGAACAGGTATACTGTAATGCTACATTCTGGCAAATGTATATACAAGCTGGCATTTGAAAGAAGTAATATGAAATGCAAGCCATAAAGAGAATCTGACAAGTGGCCAGCTGTACATTACAAGCTGGAATGTCAAGGAAAAGGAACAATTGCATAAAGATGTTCAGGGAACTCAAAGAGAATATATGTTCCAAATGGAACATAATGATCAAAGAGTAGACTTTGTACCAGCAAGGACAATGACATCATTTTGATGGGGTAAATTTAAGTGGCATTGGATTATGAATTGATGAGAGAGAGAGAGAGAGAGAGAGAGAGAGAGAGAGAGAGAGAGAGAGAGAGAGAGAGAGAATATCTGTGATCCTAAAATAATGATAATAAAACTTTGAAGATGCTCCTTATAGTATTTTTCAGCCAGAACAGAATATCAAGTACAATAAGCCTCCTATGATCAGTAATGAACATTCATTTCTTTCAAAGATGCTGAAAAACAATAACACATCATAGCACATCATTTAAAATTTACTACTGCATATTGGAAAGATAACAGCATCTTTCCTAAAAAGGGGGAATTGTCACCTAAAAATATGCCTGAGATTCCTTCTTCTTTCTCAGAAATGGTTTTAACTCAAATGCAAATATATGTTATGTCATCGACTATGAAACAATTAGAATTATTAAGGTTATTTGATGAAAAATATAGGTTGTTGGTACAACCCTAATCTATATCGCCGCCCTGGGTCCTTCGTGGAGAAGGGCGGGATATAAATTTAAATAAATAAATAATATAAATAAAAATGTAAAATTGTGCAAGCTAATCTCAAAAACTACTGGACCGATTTACACCAAATTTTCACACAATGTTCCCAAGGACTTCCGATAATATAATACGTACTTATTTTGTAGCTAGCACACGTGTGTCATGTGCACGGTACACAAACGTAAAATGTAACCACTTGTGAGATTTTCACCTCCCTGTAGCTCCTCCCACCAACAGTCATTTCCTCAGCAACTGAATAAGCCTCCAAAGTTCCACTGTATGGAGGCCTAAAAGGGCCAAAACAAGGCAGAGAGGATAGCAAACTCCCAGGTGGCCTATAGAGAGAGAGAGGGAGAAATACAGTAGGTAAGTAGATAGGGGATAGAGAGAGAGAGAGGGAGAAATACAGTAGGTAGGTAGGTAGGTACCTACCTACCTACCTACCTACTGTATTTCTCCCTCTCTCTCTCTATCCCCCTATCTACCTACCTTACTGTATTATAGAGGGAGAAAGATAGAGGGAGAAAGGAAGAAATACAGTAGGTAGGTAGGTAGAGTGGTAGATAGAGAGGGAGAAATACAGTAGGTAGGTAGGGGGATAGAGAGAGGGAGAAATACAGTAGGTAGGTAGGTAGATAGGTAGAGAAGGGGATAGATAGAGAGGGAGAAATACAGTAGGTAGGTAGGTAGATAGATAGATAAGTAGATGGGGGATAGATAGAGAGGGGGAAATGCGGTAGGTAGGTAGGTAGGTAGGTAGGTAGGTAGGTAGGTAGATAGAGGGATAGATAGGGAGAAATACAGTAGGTAGGTAGGTTGGGGGTTATACGGTGGTTGTGTGTATGTGTGCAGGTGTAGATCTACACAGATATTGGTTGGCCATTTAACCAGACAGGGCCACAGCAATGCGTGGCCGGGTACAGCTAGTTATAAATAAATGATTCTAAAGAGTCCCCTTGATTCACACTACTAAACATTGAGCCATAACTGCAGAACCTCTCCTCCAACCTTCCCACCCCCTTAAAACTACTAATGCCACAATTTTCAGATCAGATCTGAAACTCTTTAGGTAGAGATTCATTCAATCTATTCTGGGTAAAGCAACATTTAAATGGTTGGTGATAAAATAGTAAATCACGATATGTAAAATGTAAAGCTTATTTACTGGGGTATTTTGATTAATGTTTTAAACCAGAAATAATATGAATCTATTGTGAAATTACCAAAACCTAAGAATGCTTTCAGGAGTTTTCTGAACAATACAGTAGCTTGAATATGCTTTTTATAGGAATCATAAATTACACATGGAATTGTTTGTGAGAAAAGAAATTTTTTCCTGTTGTATTCACTTCTATCTGATAAACCTGGCTTCTAGGATTCTAGCCAAACAAGAGCAAGGTTGCAAGCTACAAATATTAATAATAAAATAATGGAGTTCATTATTGAAACTGAAAAAACTGCCACAATCAAGCTATTCTCTCAGGGATGAATAAAAAACCAGCACTTTGTACATCTATATAAATAAAAATGTAAATATGAGTTTGTTCAAAACAGCTAATCTCCGAAAGTACTGCACCGATCGCTTCCAAATTTTCACACAACATTCCTTTGAAATACAGCACCAATGATATATATAGATTGTGTAGGTGTCACACCTGTGCCAGGTACATGCAACAGAAATGTAAAAAATTGTAAAAAGGGTAGGTAGATGGATACAGAGAGAGCAGTGGGCTACAGGTATTATGTCATCCTTTATGACATAGGTAGGTAGGCAGCTATAGAGAGATGGAGGGAGAAATACAGTAGGTAGGTAGGGAGAGGGAGAGGGAGAGAGAGGGAGAAATACAGTAGGTGGGTAGGTAGAGAGGGAGAAATACAGTAGGTAGGTAGGTAGGTAGAGGAATAGAGAGAGGGGGGGAAACTCCACCCTCGGGTTGTGTCCCTCCTGACTAGGCCACAGCAACGCGTGGCCGGGAACGGCTATTAAAGAAATATGAGCAGAAATAGGATTGACAGATTACTTTTATATCACTATATTTCCGACGTTTGTTGTTGTGTATGAACAAACTTTAATGAATATTTAATCCTCTATCTATTATTTAATAAACAAACAGTTTTCAACCAGAAACATTCCAGCACACTTTCCTTTACTATATTCTTTCACAGAATTATTAAATAGAACATGAGCCAGGAAGTTTTAAATACTTTTGAGAGCCATGGTTCACAAGGAAAGTGTTAATTGTGAATAATTCTACTATTAAAATAATCAAAGTTGATGTGCCATCAACTGGAGTTGACTCTTAGCAACACATTGATAGGTGATTGTTCCTAACCTGCTCTATTAGGTTGTCCAAGTGCACCCATTGCCACTATAATTAATTTCAACCACCATGCTATTGGTCGTCCTCTTCTTTCCTTCTATCTTCCCAAACCTTATAGCTTTCTCCAGAGAATAGTTCTTCATATATTATGAGCAAACTATAATTTCCACCTAGTCATTTGTGTCTCAAACAATAACATTGGGTTGGTTTGTTCAGTGATGCATTTGTTTCATTGGCTACCCATGTTATTTTCAGGAGTCTTCTCCAATACCAAAGTTCAAAAGCATTAATATTTTTTCTAATCTGCTTCTTCAAACTCAAGCTTTCACTTCTATAGGGCATAACATAACATAACCATTGCGTGCAGTGTTCTGATCTTTGAAGGTAGACACATCTCAGCATCTAGATATCTTTCCCAAGGTCTTAATTCCTAGTTTGTGACATATTTCTTGACTCCTGGTTGCTTTATTGCTGATAGTCAATCCTAAAAGGCATAAGTTATCTCCCACTTCACTATCTTCATTGCTTTTCCTTTTCTGCCTTTTGGCTCATCACCAGAGACCATCTAGACAGAAAGCCAAGAATTCCGTTGTGTAATTTTAAAAAAAAATTTTTTTTACATGTGTGTTACATTTTTGAGCTGATCAATAAATAAGTCAGGGAGACTAGGATAGATCTATTTCGAGCTTATTAGCTCTCATCAGCTAGCTATCTTCATTGTAAATTCTATGGCTTGTTGCTGTTGTCATTACTTTAGTCTTCTTTTATTGAATCTTACTTCATTTCTTTACTGTATTCCTTGACTTTGGTTCTAGGAATTGTTGATCATTTGCATTTAGAGGTACAAATGTCAAGTGTCAGCAATATAATGCAAGTAATTGCTGTTTTTTCCATTTTAAAGCCAAGCTCATTTCTTTAATCCTGTTTCCCTTAATAAACATGCCACATAAAACTGCATAATGAATATTGCAATACCCAGAGATAGATGAATGGAAAACAAAGAACTGGAGAAACTCACAAAATATGAAGACATGTAAAGTAGAATGGCTGTGACCAACGAAAGCAAAGATAGGACCAATAGTAATAGGCAACTTGGTACAATTTCAAAACATCTGGAGCATCACGTGACCATCATCGGTGTTGACAAAATTGTCATCAATCAATTGAAAAATGCTTGGAAGAGCTTAAATCCTGCAATAATACTTTTATTATTATTAGACAACATCTGCCCGTCCCAGGTCCTTGGGAAGGACTTAATAGTTGGAAGAAAATGTCAAATCCATTCTAAACACCTGGCTGACTGTGCAACCAACCATAAAAATATAATATATTAAACTTATAAATAGAGAGCATATACCTTGTCTCATTCCTTCGCCAACCTCGTGCCAATTCATTTCACTATATCCATAATGTGGCTTCCTGAGTTGTGCATAGTTTTCATATTGTGAGAACAATAAAATGTACTGGGGTTGCCATTTTTCTAGGCACATTCCACAGCTTGACATGATTGAAAAAAATCAAAGGGCTTTCTATAATAAATGAAGCACACACTGACTTCTCTTTGATATATTCCTTGGCTTTCTCAATTATGCGCATCAGCAATAACATCTCATGTTCCTTGGCCTTTTAAAAAAACAGCTTGAGCATCTGGCATTTCCCTTTCCATGTAAGGCTGTAATCTATGTTGTATAATTATAAGTATTATTTTTCTAGCGTGTGAAATTAAGTATAATAAGATAGTTTGTACATTCTGTTAAATCTCCTTTCTTTGGTATAAATTATGTAAAACTTTACAATCTGTTGTCCATTGTGTTATTCTCCATATTTTTTCACAGAGTTTGGCTAAAGCCTTAACAGATCTGTTTATGATGTAGACATTACATTAATTCCGTTGTGGTTCCTGCTCTATGGAACATCATCCCCTGAGATTAGATTGGCCTGTCAGCCTTTTGCAAGGCCTTAAAGTCAGTTTTGCCAGGCCTAGGGATCCAAGTGTGTGGCAAAGCCTATGCAGTGGTTATATAGATATGCGTTTGATAATTGGATTTACTTTGGATGCAGATTATGTGTTGTTGTCTTTAGTATTCTATTTTTCAATGCTGTTTATAATTGCTGTTAATTGCCCAGAGTCATGGATTTGAGATGGGCAGCCATACACATTGAGTAAATAAATAAATACATTCCAACAGCTTTCCAACTTGAAAATGATCACAGTGCTGATCTAACTTCTAGTACTGTAGATCAGGGGTCCCCAACCCCTGGTCCGTGGACCGGTGCCGGTCCGTGGCTTGATAGGAACCGGGCCGCAGGGCCGGAGAGGAGGAGGAGGGAGGACGGGGCAGCCCTCTGGGCAGAGCGTGCACCGGGGGCGGGAGAGCGCAGGTGCGGCCACTCACGCCGTTAGGGGCCCTAGAGGGGCGAGTGAGCCAACTCACACACACACCCGCGTGCGCATGCACCGCCTGTTCCCCCTCTACGCCAGCCGGTCCGCGGAATTTTCTTTAAAATGAAACCGATCCTTGGTGCAAAAAAGGTTGGGGACCCCTGCTGTAGATAGTTGTGAATAGGGAATGTTTTCTATGGTATGTTGGATGTTGAGATCTCTACTGTACAGAATTTCAGTATAGGTACTCTTTGCTTAATGACCAATGATTTAGTAATTATTCGAAGCGACAACAGAGCTCCCCCACAAAAGCTTATTATGAATCAATTCTGGAGTTATGATGGTGGCTCAGTGGTCACATGACTGCATTTCAGGCATTTAGCAACTGGCTCACTTTCATGGCCACTTGCAGTACTCTGTGGTTATGTGACCACAATTTATAACATTTTTGCTGTTTAATGGCCTTTCCGGCTAATTTCTGCCAAAAAACGGCCATAGAAATTAATGGACTCATTTAACAACCATTGCAGAAAAGTCATAAAATTGGGTCAGTCAGATGGGTGCCTCAACTTAGGCCCCATAACAGTCATACATCAAGGATGTATCAGTCATACATGAAGGAACTGTTTTCCCTATCGCACTTCCTCTTGAGTTCAGAGATCTTTTCAAAAACTTTCCTTGTTTTTCCATGTCTATTTTTATATTTGATGTCCTTTGAGATGTTATTGTAATACTACTTTTTGTCTCCTGTAACAGCTCTCTACATTTTTTGTTAAGCTACTTCTTGAAATCTTCATTTTTCTTGGTTTTTCTTTTCTTCTTAGGAAATCCCACCATTTAGTTTGCTTTCTTCTCCGTCTATTTTCATATTCACCGTTAACAACTTCTTTGATTCATTCCACATTTCCTCTAGTTTCCTATCAATGCGACTCAGAACTTCAAAGCGAATTCAAGAAAAACTCTTTGAAAATGGTGATCAAAATCTTATCATAGAAACTGGTTAGCTTTCTTTTTTTCATTTTAGTTTTAACCTGCAACATGCACACAAACAAATTGGGATTTGTTCTATAACCAACCCCTGAGGACATCTTTCCTTTTATAATTGACAACTAAATTTAAATTGTGTTTAATATTGGCTGGGACATATAGCCTTATTTATTGGAGATAGGCCAGGGGTAGAGAATGCAAGGTCATTTTTACTGGTGTACAAATGGAATCTAAGTTGATGTTTAGGGATATTATTTCTGCTGAGCTAATCTCTAGTGTTTTCTTTCTGATAGGAACAAATGTCATATTGCTCCTAAATATATGCATACCAAAAGCCCATCCGATCATCAGACATTGTGAGCAATGTTTCCTGCCTTGTTGAATAAAAAAACATAGAAAAACTACTCAAAATACTTTATAAAAGAAGACATTTCAGAGCCGAGTTTTGGAGCTTTCTGAGTGAAAAGTTTTATCAGCCTAACTTTTCTGTCTTTGGAAATCACATTAGCTGTATTTTTTAAACTTGATTCTGATGGAGTTAGAAACCATTTCTTGTATCCAATTTTCCACATAACCCCCTCGGTTGGTCTCCCTTTTAAAATCTTTTTCAGGCTATGCATCTACTGTTAACCTTCTTTTAAGAAAAAGCCTTTTGTGGTTTATAAATTTTTAATACCGGATGTGAGCTGCCAGAACAGAGTTGGACAGCAACCAAAGATTGGAAGCAGTCTCCAAAACATGAAATGAAGTACAGCTCCTTGGGCACCTCGGAGACAGTGCTTCTTTCATTCCCTTCTTCAGAGTTATGACACCTCTGGCTTTCACCTCAGAACTTCAGGGGTTTTTCTTCAGATCATTTTCTTGGAACTATTAGTGGATAATTTATCACATCGTATTTTTTTTTCCTGCCTTAAGAAATTCAGATGGAGACTCTTTTGAATGGGGCCATTTTTAAGAAAGGAAAGAAACAGGACTACGGTGACTGTTAAACCCATGCAGGAATCTTCAAATGGGGCCAGATGAAATGGACAGTGGAATTAAGTTAGGGCTAATAGGCTGTGTGTGTGTGTGTGTGTGTGTATGTGTGTGATATGTTTTTTGCTGAAAAATAAATAAATAAATAAATAAATAAATAAATAAATAAATAAATAAATAAATAAATAAGACTAGTATAGATCTATTTCAAGCTATTTAGCTCTCATCAGCTAGCCATAACCTTACTGGTATTTGAACCGGGGCTGTATTATATGTTAGGCAGAGGTTTAGCCACTAATCCACCAGGTTCTCCTCCTGATCAGCTGAACCAGGGGAATAAGTATATATTTGTGTCACAACACCCTGGTAAGCCCCAATTAAGGGAGGGAGCAGAACTGCTTCCCTTTTCTGTCTTTCGGCTCACCACAGGAGATCATCCAGGCAGAAAGCTATTTTTTCATTGCCTTTGTTATATTTGTGATACATTTTTGTGCTGATAATAAATAAATAAATAAACAAACAAAAACAAACAAACAAACAAATAAGGGAGACTAGTATAGATCTATTTCAAGCTATTTAGCTCTCATCAGCTAGCCATACCCTTACTGGGATTTGAACCGGGGCTGTATTACATGTTAGGCAGATGTTTTAGCCACTAAGCCACTATGTATGTATGTATGTATGTATGTATGTGTATGTGTGTGTGCGTGTGTGTATATATGTGTGTGTGTGACAGTGATAGAGTGCATTAGTGTGATAGTGTTAGGATACAGCCTGTTGTGCCTTAAAATGGCATCTACTGTATATAGTACAGTGGAATTGCCATGGTAATAACTTCACATTACTCCACAAGTGGGTTCCAACCTAATACAGAATTAGGATAAATAAATACCCGGGCAACTCGGGTTATCAACTAATTTTATTTAAATGTTAAACTTGCTATTGAGGTTCTGATCTTCTACTCTTTAAACTTCTTACAAAAAGTTGCATTGTCAAATTGGCCCAAATTCATTCTCAATAACATGCCACTAGCTTACACAGGGTAGTAAATACAGACTTATATCAAACTCTCCCATTAGATACTTGTCATCTTCATCATCATCCTCATTTTTTTTTAAAGCCTGTTTTCTGGAATCACTGATATTTAACCTTTGTTCCATTGCTGATATCCTGAGTAAAAACCTCTAAAGCTGGGATAAGCTTTGGAAAAAATTCTCCACTAATCTCCATGGGAAATCTGCCAGACTTAGGAGGACTCTGCTGAAGTTAGATAAAATAACCTTGGAGGAGGACATTTCCAGGAGGTAGAATTGAATTGAGGCTTGAGTTTGGCAGCATAATCCTCAGATGGACCTAACTCAGTGTTTCTCAACCTTGTCAACTTGAAGATGTCTGGACTTCAACTTTCAGAATTCCCCAGCCAGCATTGCTGGCTGGGGAATTCTGGGAGTTGAAGTCCAGACATCTTCAAGTTGACAGGGTTGAGAAACACTGACCTAACTGCTGTTTTGAAAAAGTAATCAGTACTATCACTTCCCCTGATTTTTCTTTAACTTTTCAAAGCCACTCAGCTGCTTCTACTCGTATTTACATGTTTTTGAGATGTCCTCCGAATGACTCCCTAAAAAGGATTCTTAGGAGCATTTGGTGTAATAGTTTAGTTTATTAAATTTATTAAATAATGTCTTTGTTTTCATATATTACTACTAAGAATAACAGTATATCATCATTGGCCCCAGGGGTCTTTCTTGAGATCTTATTTTATTTAGATTTTTTTAAATCCCACCTTTATGATTTTTATAAAATAACTCAAAGTGGCAAACATGCTTAGTGCTTCCTCCTCCTCTTGTTTTCCCACAGCAACAACCTTGTGGATTGAGAGGCAGTGACTCACCCAAAGTCACTCAATTAACTTTCATGCTTATGACAGGACTAAAACTCACAGTCTCCTAGTTTCTAGCCTCAGGCCTTAACCATTAGACCAAACTGGCTTTCTTTGAGATAGTAGAAATTTGTCTCTTCTCTTGAAAACCTCTTAATATTTATGCCCCTCTTACCTTCGCGAAAAAGGGAATCTTGCCAAAATTGAAGGATTCATTCACAGTTCCAAATTCTCTTTCAGGATGACAGAACACGATTAAAGGATCATAGCTAGTGGTAAGTTCTGGTTTCTCTGCCATGGTTGTAAGAATAGAATAAAGAATAAATCTTTATTACGGTCAAAGACCAGCAATACACGTTACATTTAACCATATATTAAAAACTACTAACTTTAAGATATAATTTTAAAAATGTCAGCATTATAAGTGGAAAGTAGCATACATGTTCTCATTTTGTTCAGGTCATTTGCTGGTTTACCTAGGTGCAAAAGCGTTAAGTATGTATGTAAAAATCATGGTCCAGAAATTGTTAGAGATATGTCCAAATGATTGGTACAAGATCACAACTATCCTTCTATAACCAATTTTTTCCTTATGGACATTGTGGAAGCACAGAATTTTGCCACTGCATGCGTAGTAGCCGGGTTCGTGTCCTGGAGGAGGAGGTCCAGATAAAATTTGTCTGCCCTCCATGGTCCATGGTTGTAAGTACGTAAGCAGTTGTGACTCTACCTGAACACTAAGAGTCACGATCTTAGTAACTAATTCATATTTAGAGTGGTAGACCTTCTGCAAGGCACGTTTACAAAACAGAGCATTTTGCAGAGGATACACTTTTGTGACATTTGTGCAAGCTATTGAAACAGGGCGACAGTCAATCATGATAATGTAAGAAAGGGAGACCACAGCAGGTAAGCAAAGAAGGAGAACAGGTCAGACAAAGATAGCAAAAAGGGGATATGAACAACCAATGTATACTTAAGCTTTGTTTCATTTGGACGTGGAAAATGATATGCTTCTAAATGCAACCCTGACATTAGTGTGCCAAACATTTTCAATCAGTTGGCGCTTGTTGAAGGAAATAATTTATTTTAAAGCCATTCAAATATTGAAAGACAAGGCAAATGGCTTGCTTTTAAAGGGGATTTGTCTTAACACATAGCTCAACTTGCAGCATTGTGCTTGCCTTTTCAAGGACATTAGAAGCAGGAAGAAAGCTCAAAAGAGCTCACATGCCAAAGGTAATGAACCAAAGGAGGCAAGATGTCCTGCTTTTTGCTGCCTTTGCATGACCGAGATAATGGGAAGGAAAATCTTCACCGGACTTTACAATGGCCAGTGAAGATTAGCTGTTCTGTCATGATTTATTACTGCGGGGTATTTGCAGAACACTTTGCAGACAGTTAACTTAGGATACGGGAAGTCAGGTTTCAGAACTGGTGAACAGGTGGTAAAATCATTGTAGCTAGAGACCAAATAGATACTATGCATTCTTTATTTTTTGCCTCATTGTGCAAAGCTTTGTCTGAGTTTGTGTGCATGCTCTTTATTTCCCTTGGGTCAAGAAGAGGAAGGCTGAATAGAGCTGAAGACAACTTTTGGGATGACCCATGGACACCCCACCCATTTATCACGAAAGACAAGGTAGTTATTTTAGATGCGGCACAACTGTCACGTTATAATAATAATAATAATTTAATAATAATAATTTTAATTTTATATCCCGCTCTCTCTCCCCAAAGGGACTCGAGGCAGGGCACAGGCAATTAAAAATACAGATAAAACCACAGACAGAATACAAAATTAAAAATGAATTAAATTAGTCCTGCGCTAAAAACCCATAAACTAAACTAAAACTACCCCTAAAACCCCTAACCTTAGAAGAGACTACCCAAGGCCGGCCAGGCGAAAAAGATGTGTCTTTAATTTTAAACGGAAGGAGCGGGGGTCCGTAGTTGTCCTAATATCGGGGGGAAGGTCGTTCCAGAGGGCTGGGCCCGCCACAGAGAAGGCCCTTCCCCTGGGCGTCGCCCGCTGACAAAGTCTAGTGGACGGCACCTGGAGAAGTCCCTCTCTGTTATCACAGAGTACTCAACTGATTACTCAAGTTATCAAGAAATCTTCAGACAGTGTTGGCTCTTCGGCTTTGAAACAGAGATAAGCATCACCCGCTAGAGTTGGGAATGACTAGCACATATGTGCGAGGGGAACCTTTACCTTTAATATTAATTGTAAATTAATATTAATTTTAAAAAGTAATTTAAGAATTGTTTTCCTTGCACAGATACCTCTTAGATCTTTACATCTCCGGTGGGGTAGACATGGAGGCAGGACAGGGTAAAAAAATTCTTGAGAATTCCCAGCATCCTTAGCAAAATATGGGACTTCCCAGAATTCTGGATGGAAAAAATGGCAAACATAATGCAAGTAAAAGTTTGCTTAGTCTTGTCTATATGAAAAAAAAAACATGACCTCTAATTTAATAGTTAAAAATAAAAAGGCCTCTTGTGATAAGATAGACAGCAAATAAATTTAATAAATAATTTATTTATTAAATAAATTTAATAAATTAAAAAAACACAAAGCAGGTGTTGCTATTTTAGCAGGGCTTGGAGCAGCATTTATAAAGACTTGGAAAAAAGAATAAATCATTTAACAAATTTGGGGAACTGAGTATGCTACACTTTGGAGCATTATAATATACAATAACTTGCAGTCTATTAGTAATGAAGTGCAGTAGCAGTACAGAAGGCACTTGTGAATGATGGCATACTCCAGTAAGCAGCATAAAGCCAAAAAAATCCAGAGCTGGAATCTATTGCGGGAATATTTCTGGCTGAGCCCATTTGTCATGTTGAATTCCAGATACCATAAATTTAAGCTGCGTAATGTTAGCCTTCAGCAAATAAGCCCTTTGAAACAACTGGTGAGAGATGCGAAATCTGGTGAGAGATGCAAAAATGCAATATAAAATCAAGTTTCTTGGGGGAAAGTAGCCCAGTTTGTTCTTTTTTACAGCACAAGCTCTTGATAGCCTTCAGTGAAATGCAAGGGCTATAACAAACAAGCAATTTGTGTCATAGAAGGTAAATACCTGTGAAATGCATTAGTATGAGATAGACTGCTGGATGTTTGATTTCTATTACCCCTGGGTTATTTTCAGATATATCCTGATATCCTTCAAATTATTCTAGTGAAAGGAAAAACACTCTGACTACTTCCCAATGCACTTTTTGACTAAAATCAGTCAAGACATCATAAATCTTTTTTCCCCCCATTGGGATTTTTTCTTGAGTTAGCCTGACTATTTAAGTACTTTGTTTATGTAAGCAACTTATATAGCTGCCCATCTTACACACCACAAATGAAAGAAGAGAGGAGGAGGACTGAGATTAACATAGGGACAGCTTGTACTGATTTACATCTGTTAATTTATGAAACCACATGTGCTAATTAAGGTAATATATGGAAATACAACAAATCTCTCCCTTCCATAGAAGGCAGTAACCAGTAAACTGCTAAGTCTTCTGTTAGATAATCTTTAATAATGAGCAACTTCTAGGCTGCTTCTCCTCCTCATGGCTCTTGATCATTCAGTAAGACCTCCAATTTTCAGGTAGAGCCTCTCTTCTGACATCTGTTTAGCTTGACTTCCACAAAGTAAAATACCTGGATTCTAAAGGTATTACTGTAATAGATACTTGAACTCAGCTACAGTAAGTGTTGAGATTTACAGTTTCCTCAAAACTGTATAAGATGGGGACCATGGTTTCTTGATGGCGTGCTCCATCTACTTGCTTCATCAGTATAATTCTAGTTATTTTGCACAGGCAATGTTTGTGTGTACTACAACTCATAAGGTGAGGGAAGAAGCAAGCAGCTGAATTATGTCAGCAGCATAAGTTGATTTAAATTATTGTAAAATAAATTGCTAATGCTTGTGGGCTGCAAATTGCCCCCCCCCCAGCGCTGCCCCCCACCCCCATTTTAAGCCATTGCAGGCCTTCTAGAATGCTGAAACTTTCATAGTCACATTAGGGATTCTGGTTTTATGTATGGCTTAAAAAATCACAATTGATGCCAAAGCACAATTGGTGCTTTGCTGAAAATGCCCATGGGTCAAAAGGATTTAGTTGACAGTATAATTTTAGCTGGTAGTAACAGTTCAATTCAGTGTTCAGTTGCTAAACTGAATTTGTGCGTTAAAATTTTCAGGTGTCTGTACAAAAAAGGTCCAGGGTCATGTTTGGGCTAGCTTTTCTATACAACACTAAGGAATAGGGTTGGATTTTTTTTATTTTATTAAAAAAATTATGCATGATGATTTCAACCGATACTGATTCAGTAAATTGTCAATCTTGTAAATGCAGTGTAGTTATAACATAGCATTTGAGATCTCTTGTTTCCTATTCCTACTAAATGGGGGGGGGAAAAGATCAGAGTGATGATATAAAAAATGCTTGATAACTATTTACATATTTGGAAAAAATAGAAAACAGAACAAGCAGTTTTGGAGGGAAGACCTGACCAGGGTTCTGAATGTAGCATATAAGTGCTTTTTTCAAATTATAGTAAACTGCCTCAAATTCTTCCTTTTACATAAAAGTTAAGATGTAATTGCATTTGGAAATATACATACATACATACATGCATACATACATACATACATACATACATACATATGACTATTGCTCTATTTTATAAACAAAACTCTATAGCTTTTGTTCTGAAAGGTTTACAAACCATTTGTTCCTGAGACTACTATATAACTGCAAGTAGCCCTCACTTACCAACTGCAATAGGGACCAACAACTCGGTGGCCAAGTGATGAGGTCATTAAGCATGACATCCTATGACCACAACTTGTTACTTGTTGCTGGCTTCCCGTTGACTTTCCTTGTTAGAAACTGGCTATGAAAGTCACAAGTGGTAATTACACGTTCTTCCACCAGTGGTGGATCTGTCCAATTTCTATGCAACTTTGGAAAAAAATACAAATTTGGCTCTTAGAAATAGTAGGTATTAACTTCCCCCTCAAACCTGATTTATATTTGCTTGGCATTAAACCACACGAAATTCAAAATCAAGATTGGTACCTTTTCACCCATATCACAACGGCAACTAGGATGGCCATTGCGCAACACTGGAAAAATTCTAATCCACCATCAGAGAGCTTAATTATATCTAAATTTTTAGTTGCGCAGAATCAGACAAACTAACATACATCCTAAAGGACAAGTCAAACTCAATCTATGCCCAATCCTGGGGAAAATGGTATTTGTGGTACAGCAAGAGAACAACGGATACCAAAGAAATTAATTAGACAAAATAATAGTGAAATAGGCACAAGGAACAAACAAGATAATAGTATTTAAGACAATTTTATAGATTTATATATAGACATCAGAATATAATTGTAAACAATACTTGATGTTAGTCTGGGACAAATATATTTCTTAAATTAGGGGAGTAGTTATACCCCTGGTTTGTATCTTCCCTCCTACTGGCTATGAAAGTCACAAGTGGTAATTACACGTTCTTCCACCAGTGGTGGACCTGTCCAATTTCTATGCAACTTTGGAAAAAAATACAAATTTGGCTCTTAGAAATAGTAGGTATTAACTTCCCCCTCAAACCTGATTTATATTTGCTTGGCATTAAACCACACGAAATTCAAAATCAAGATTGGTACCTTTTCACCCATATCACAACGGCAACTAGGATGGCCATTGCACAACACTGGAAAAATTCTAATCCACCATCAGAGAGCTTAATTATATCTAAATTTTTAGTTGCGCAGAATCAGACAAACTAACATACATCCTAAAGGACAAGTCAAACTCAATCTATGCCCAATCCTGGGAAAAATGGTATTTGTGGTACAGCAAGAGAACAACGGATACCAAAGAAATTAATTAGACAAAATAATAGTGAAATAGGCACAAGGAACAAACAAGATAATAGTATTTAAGACAATTTTATAGATTTATATATAGACATCAGAATATAATTGTAAACAATACTTGAT
Source organism: Rhabdophis nuchalis (assembly GCA_039707465.1). Lineage (NCBI taxonomy): Eukaryota > Metazoa > Chordata > Lepidosauria > Squamata > Natricidae > Rhabdophis > Rhabdophis nuchalis. The sequence continues at coordinate 145,340,227 of CM077645.1, forward strand.
GTTAGTCTGGGACAAATATATTTCTTAAATTAGGGGAGTAGTTATACCCCTGGTTTGTATCTTCCCTCCTACTGGCTATGAAAGTCACAAGTGGTAATTACACGTTCTTCCACCAGTGGTGGACCTGTCCAATTTCTATGCAACTTTGGAAAAAAATACAAATTTGGCTCTTAGAAATAGTAGGTATTAACTTCCCCCTCAAACCTGATTTATATTTGCTTGGCATTAAACCACACGAAATTCAAAATCAAGATTGGTACCTTTTCACCCATATCACAACGGCAACTAGGATGGCCATTGCACAACACTGGAAAAATTCTAATCCACCATCAGAGAGCTTAATTATATCTAAATTTTTAGTTGCGCAGAATCAGACAAACTAACATACATCCTAAAGGACAAGTCAAACTCAATCTATGCCCAATCCTGGGAAAAATGGTATTTGTGGTACAGCAAGAGAACAACGGATACCAAAGAAATTAATTAGACAAAATAATAGTGAAATAGGCACAAGGAACAAACAAGATAATAGTATTTAAGACAATTTTATAGATTTATATATAGACATCAGAATATAATTGTAAACAATACTTGATGTTAGTCTGGGACAAATATATTTCTTAAATTAGGGGAGTAGTTATACCCCTGGTTTGTATCTTCCCTCCTACTGGCTATGAAAGTCACAAGTGGTAATTACACGTTCTTCCACCAGTGGTGGACCTGTCCAATTTCTATGCAACTTTGGAAAAAAATACAAATTTGGCTCTTAGAAATAGTAGGTATTAACTTCCCCCTCAAACCTGATTTATATTTGCTTGGCATTAAACCACACGAAATTCAAAATCAAGATTGGTACCTTTTCACCCATATCACAACGGCAACTAGGATGGCCATTGCACAACACTGGAAAAATTCTAATCCACCATCAGAGAGCTTAATTATATCTAAATTTTTAGTTGCGCAGAATCAGACAAACTAACATACATCCTAAAGGACAAGTCAAACTCAATCTATGCCCAATCCTGGGGAAAATGGTATTTGTGGTACAGCAAGAGAACAACGGATACCAAAGAAATTAATTAGACAAAATAATAGTGAAATAGGCACAAGGAACAAACAAGATAATAGTACTTAAGACAATTTTATAGATTAATATATAGACATCAGAATATAATTGTAAACAATACTTGATGTTAGTCTGGGACAAATATATTTCTTAAATTAGGGGAGTAGTTATACCCCTGGTTTGTATCTTCCCTCCTACTCTTCCTCTACCTCTTCTTCTCTCCTTTTCCTATTTTTGTACGTCTCTCCCACCACCCTTACCCTATAACTTGTAAATGTTTGATTTTATATTAATAAAGACTTTTTTTTTTAATAAAAAAGTGGTAATTACTTGACAGCGGACAATATTGCAATGGCTATAACTCTGAGGAGAAGTCATACTGTATTTTCCAGAGTATAAGACGCAACAGAGCATAAGATGCACCAAGGTTTTGAAGAGGCAATTTTTTTAAAAAAGTTTTTGCACGCGCACATTTTTCATTTAAAAAAAAAGGCATGGATAGCCTTAGGAGTCTTATAGAGCAGGGGTCCCCAACCTTTGCAACTTTAAGTCTGAAGGACTTCAGTTCCCAGAATTCTGGGAGCTGAAGTCCTTCAGACTTAAAGTTGCAAAGGTTGGGGACCCCTGTTATAGAGTGCTCCTGGGGACTCAGGGGGTAAAACTGAGCAAAAAAAGCCTGCTTTTCTGCCTTCCCCAGCCCCCAGGAACTCTCTGAAAGCCTCCTAAAAGCTATGCACAGCCATTTTGGTGAAGGGGACAGGGTTTGGGGAGGTAAAAAAATGTTGCATTCAGTGTATAAGACGCACCGAGATTTTAGCCTCTTTTTTGAAGGAAAACGGTGCGTCTTATACTCCCAAAAATACGGTAAGTCTCATTTTTCATTGTTGTCATAACTTTAAACAGTCACTGAATGTGTGGTTGGTGAGTTAGGACTACTTGCATTCCCTTTTAGAATGGCTGTTCATAGTGGAAACTGGTGGAAAGACCAAATTAATCAAAAATGTGATATGAAAGGTCATTTCCAAAATTATTAATTTTGGTATCATCAATTTACTGTCAAAAGAGATTTTGTTTTCATTAAGGCACAAAGTGATTTTTCTATGGCTACATTTGGCAGTTATTCACACACAAATAGTCCCTGTTGCCAATGTTGTGTACATTCAGCCATGAAATGTTTCCTTTCTAGCATACGCCTATAAAAACTATAGCAGATCCAAGTTTTGATACTGCGGTTTCACTTGATTTCATAACAATTGTTTCAATACAGGTTGGAACGGACCATCACATAAAAAAAAACAACCCAAAAACAAAGTACCTATTTGGGCTAATTCTGGCATTTCAGCTGAAATTATGTACAATCTTATGCCCTTGTTAAGGTTGTTTTATGACCTTGAAATACATTCGTCTGAAGTTGACAATGAAAAGTGTGTTTTTTATTTATCGCCTACCAAGACTTTACGTTTTTTACTTTTACTTTACTTTTACTTTTATTTTTCCCAAAGAGTCTTGATTTTACATTGCATTTCTGGCCTCTCTCACCAGTTGCTCCAGACATCTGGAAGGGCATTAGATGCTCTGTTCAAAGTTGCTCTTCCTACCTAAGAACAAAGAAAAGTATGAAGAGCTCCAATCTCTTTTGTGAAGTTGCAGAAAAGTCCACATTTGGGGCTTTTCCCAAAATTAACTAATAAGGTAAAGGTTCCCCTTGCACATATGTGCTAGTCATTCCTGACTGTAGGGAGCACTGCTCATCTGCATTTCAAAGCCGAAGAGCCAGCACTGTCCAAAGATGTCTCCGTGGTCATGTGGCCGGAATGAGTAAATGCCGAAGGCGCACAGAATGCTGTTACCTTCCCACCAAAGGTTGTTCTTATTTTTTCTACTTGAATTTTTACATGCTTTTGAACTATTAGATTGGCAGAAGCTGGGACAAGTAATGGGAGCTCACTCCATTAGGTGGCACAAGGGATTCAAACTGCCGAACTGCTGACCTTTCTGGTTGACAGCTTCTTAGCCACTTAACCACTGCAGGATAAATAACTGTTATCACTTTTCAATCAAATTAGATCTGTTTTGAAATTATAAGCTAATTGCCTTCTATTTTTACAGCTGGTCCTCAACTTACAACAGTTCATTTAGTGACTGTTCAAAGTTACAGCGGTGCTGAAAAAGTGACTTATGACCATTTTTCACACTTACAGCCACTGCGGCATCTCCATGGTCACGTGATCAAAATTCAGCCGTTTGGCAGCTAACTCATATTTATGATGGTTGCAGTGTCCTGGGATCATGTGATCATCTTTTGTGACCTTCTCGGCAGCAAAGTCAATGGGAAAGCCTGATTTGCTTAATAACCATGTTACTAGCTTAACAACTGCAGTGATTCACTTAACAACTATGGCAAGAAAGGTTGTAAAATGGGGCAAAACTCACTTAACAGCTATCTCACTTAGCCAGAGAAAATTTGGGCTCAATTGTGTTTGTAAATTGGGGACCACCTGTAATGAGTCACAGTTATGGGTCTATGTGTGTAAATTTCATATCCATAATAAGAAATGTATGCTTATTTATTTATTTACATCCCTTCGGCCGATACGCTCCCACAGAGAGGGTCTTCTCAGGGTGCCGTCGGCCAGGCAATGCCGCCTGGTGACACCCAGGGGAAGAGCCTTCTCTGTGGCGGCCCTGCCCTTTGGAACGACCTACCCCCTGAATTGCGTACCATCACCGACCTCCGCCTCTTCCGCCAGTGTCTAAAGACACATCTTTTTCAGCAAGTCGGCCTAGCCTAACCTCCCGTGGGGACTATTTTAGAGAGTTTTAAATTGCGGATTTTAAAATTGGTTTTAGCATAGGACTAGAATAATTTAATATGTTTTTAAATTATGTATTTATTCTTTTGTATGGTTTTAAATTCCTGTGCGCCGCCCTGGGTCCTCTGCGGAGAAGGGCGGGATATAAATATGATTAAAATAAATAAATAAATAAATTTTATTTAACAAAAATTGTCGCTCATCGCACCATGAGTGGGTGGCTTGCAATGTTAAAAAGAATAAGACTATACAAAAACATATATATAATAAGAATAAAATGTTGTAAAAATACAAATTATCAACTATAACTAAAAGATGGGGAGGGAGGAAGTAGGATGAGTAATGGGGAGGAAGTGGGGTGAGGTGGGGGAGCACTTGTTAATCTATCAACCACTTCCAGCATGACACTCCCTCGTGGGAGCTCCAGGCCAACATGTAATAATTTTAATATGCAGTTCAATATCAGATGACTCTCCTAATCAGTGGGGAAATTGAAATAACAGCAGTACATAATTTCAAGGGATTCGGTGTTTTGCGTTTTACATTTCTAAGTTTTTATATCCCTAGGACATACAAACATTTTTTAACTGATATACGAGAATGTCAGTTGCATGTTGCAGAAGAAAAACCAAACTATCAATTTTTCTAATATGGTAGTTATAATGACTGGCATTTACTCATAATATTTGTCACAACCAGGACCTACTGGATATGATACAATTCAGTTGTACAGTTCCTGTTCTGTTAGGTGTCTTGAGCAGGCAGGATAGAAAATAAGTAAAAGAATGAGTAGCAGCATGTGGATCTCTTCTTCAGCTTATATGCAAACAGTTTCTAAATTTTAGGAACTATTTGTGTTACAACATGCTTTGAAATAAATTCTCTGCGTGCCAATGTTTTTTTTTGTAAAGCAGCTGGCGCTTGAAACAATTAGTATTAAGCTGTAAAAATGTCAAGCACCCAAATTTAGCTTCCCCTATAGGGGTGCTTGCTTGGCTCGTATCACTGATCAAGCTGGATACTAGGCCTATATTGGTCATAAATAGTTGCTAAAGTGTCCTTCTCGGATGTCTAACAGCCTTTGTGAAGTCGGATTCCACAAGCACAGATAGTTCCTCTGACTTCCCCAAGAGCTGATAGCCACTGACTACAAGTGTGCTTAGGTTAGGATGCTTGGCAAATGTCTGCCTGAACATTGCGATACTTTCTCAGGAATATTTAAAAAAGAAATAGGCATTTTTCATAAGAACTCAGATTGCCCGTCCAAGTCATGACATCCTCTTTTAATAGATTGAACTTGATCTATTACATCAGGTCTCTGTCTTTTAGAAAACTTTTGGAGGCCGTTGTTTTCTTCTAATGCCTTGATGTAAATAGATATAAAGTCTACCGCCAGCAGAAAGAAGCCTTCTTCATCAGTGAAATCCTTGGGCAAATTTTTTCATCAGTAAAATCCTTGGCCAATTTTTTTTTATCCTAACGCTTTACAGAATCGACATGTCTCATGAAGAGGGACCCTTTTCTACTATCTTTATAAAGCACAAAAATTTATGTTGTCCTAAAAATAGCTGTGTGTTGGACCTGAAGGCTTCCTTCAGTCAGGAAATTTATGCATTGCTGACAACTTTCTCCAGAGGTTATTATTATTATTATGATTTATTGGACTTCTAGACCGCCCCCTCTCCCCGAAGGGACTCGGGGCGGTTAGATTGTGCTTTCCAAGAAATCTGATCTATGGAAAGGAATATTGAACTCTTGAAGGAAAATGGAAGAAACTGGCAGGACACCGCCAGCTGCCACATCAAAAAAATTAATGAGGTCTGATATGAAGCTGGTACGCACAGTTGTTAAAAAGAAGTTCTCTGAGATGGCAAAGAATGCTGAACAACATAAACCAAGATTAGAAGAAGTTGAGCAAGTGATCCTAGAGGTTCAGCAACATGTTGGTTCTTTGGAAGGAAAATTAAAGACTTCTACGCTCACTGATCCAATATGCAGGAAAGAAGCTCCTTATAAGCTCCTCAGGGTTGGTGGTAGTTTGAAAAAAGATAAGTCAGAAAGTTGTTTCAGAATGCAGATGTTCTCAGATAAAAAGGAAACATCATCCAACAAATGGAATGAAAAGGTAAAATTGCAGCTCGGCCCTATTTGTATCTTAACAAGTTGCTTCCTTGTTAATTTAGAACTAATCTAACTTTATGTTTTAAAGGTGCATTAAATTAAAAGCAGAATTAACAGTGCAAAACAATGTATTAATGCCGAATACATCTAAATATTCAGTCAATTGTTGTTCATTCTAGAAACTTTAATTAAAGAGGAAATCTTTTCCCATTGACCTTGGTGACAAAACTCTCTTTCAAATTCAGTGTGGTGTAATTAGTCAAATTCTAACCAAATGCTAATTTTCAAGCTCTTGGAATATTACTGTATTGGATTTTTATTCCAAATTGAAAATAATGTAAATTATCTCTGGAATGAGATGATCGCCCTCATTCAAACATACAAGCAAATAAAAGACAGCAGTAACATTTAAAAATGAAATAATTGAGCCATTATGTATTATATTTTATTCAATGCTTATAATCAACAAAACCGTCAATTTCTTTTTCTCAATCCCTTTGTATCTCTAATTTGTTTATAAGTTACATGGTTTGTAAAAAAGAAAAGATACTCTATATAGATAGTCCTCGACTTACCTAAATTCATTTAGTGACTGTTCAAAGTTACAACAGCACTGAAAAAAGGGATGTATGATCATTTTTCACACTTACGACCATTGCATCGTCCCTTTGGTCACATCATCAAAATTTGGATGCTTTGCAATTGGTTCATATTTATAACAGTTTCATGTCCCAGAGTCATATAATCACCTTTTGCAACCTTCTGACAAGCACAGACAATGGGGAAGCCAGATTCACTTAACAACTATGTTATTAACTTAAGAACTGCAGTGATTCACTTAACAACTGTGGCAAGAAAGTTGTTAAAGTAGAACAAAACTCACTTAAATGTTTGACTTAGCAACATAACTTTTGGGTTCAATTATGGTCCTAAATTGAAAACTACCTAATACTACTGTGTTTCCCTAAAATAAGACAGTGTCTTATTTTCTTTTGACTCCCGAAATAAGTGCTTGGTCTTATTTTCAGGGAGGTCTTATTAGTTTTGAGATTCAGGAGGCAGTGAGCATGGTTTCCTCATTGCTGCTGCTATGTTTAATATTTAACTTATTAACATGAGGTTATGTGATTTGAATACATTTATTTGTTGTTTTTTAATTGAAAAAGTTTTATTGAGTTTTACAAATTTTTTAACAAAAAGGGTAGGGTAAGGTGAGTTAAAAAGATATTTTGAGAACTTTCACGTTGGGAACGTTGGCCCCTCCCGGACTTCTTAATAAGACATTGGTAATACATTTTTCAATAATACAACAAGGTGAAAATAAATGCATACATGTAAATTCTGAATTCTATGCTGGCAGTTGTATACAAACATCCAGATAAAAAATTATACTGTATTAATAAAAATAAAGATAAAAGTCATTTTTTAGATCTAAGTCTCTTAGCAATTGTGTCTTCTTGTTCTCCTTCCTGGCCCCCAGTGGGCGGGGCCGCGGCCCCCTCTGTCCCCCCTGAATCTTCCCCCAGGATAGAGGAATGTTTTTTAAGAAAGGCTTCCGCCTCAGCAACTGTTTTACTCCTAACTCTTCCTCCTTCCCAGAACACCAGCATCCCTTCTGGCATCGCCCACTTAACCAAATCCCCTGATCTCTAATTGGGGAAAAACAAATATGGCAATCTGGTATAACTTTTATGGACAATAGACACCCTTGCTCATTCTCACTCTTTGGCTATCTTCATTATTTTTCCCTGCAACAGGTTGAAATTTTTTAATAATCTCATGATAGCACATTCTCACCTGAAACCAAGAGGAAGAATTGTTGGAAGAAGACCAACAATTTGTGGGATTTGGCAGATTTTGTAAGTTGTTAAATATTTTTTTAAAATTAAGTTGAGGGATCTACAGAACCCTATGCAGATATCACAAGAATCTTGGCACCAAAGGCCAATACATTAGCAAACTTTAACATACAGTATAGGAAATTCACCCTTAATATGTTTGGAGATAGCAATCCTATTGGCCTTCTGTTACGTGTAAAGACCTGGCTTTTCTCCTAATCATTAGTCCAGGGTCACACTTGAACACCTTCTATGGTTCATCTGCATATTTTTACCACCAGCCTCAATTACATGTTTTGCATTGCATTTATTCTTTTTTGTTTCTTTTTTACATTGCCTTATGTCACAAGTTGTGAGAGGGTCATCTTTATAAATCTTTTAAATTAAAAATATAAATAAATCATTTTCTAGCTGTTTTCTTCTTGTATGGCAGTTAAAGGTTAGGATTTTCTGCATTAGGATTGAAGTTTCGTTTGCAATCAAAATCTGAAATCCACAGGGGGCGGGAAGATAAAATAGAAAAAAATTGGGATTTTTTTTTTTACTGAATAATGTATGTGTAAGAGAAGTGGCAGAATCTGGGGGTGGAGTCAAAAGAAGAATCACCGTAATGTCTTTACGTAGCCACAAACAAACCAAGTCCAACTCCTCTTGAATTCAAAGCCCACCAATGTTTTCACTTTTATTCCAAGTCCTCATCTGTTTACTTTGAAGTAAATAAAAAGTAATTGGGGGCTCTATTCTATGTGTTCAATATAATTTGTTTGACCCTGCTGATCTGTGGAATGGTTGATCTCTCCTACTCTCCATTTCTTTTTCCTTTCCAACATCCAGTAACCTATTGCACATATTCTCTTTGGTACAGAAAACTACCCATTTTAAGTGGCATTACTGAGAAATCCTAGTCTTTCTAACTTTTTTCGGAAGGTTGATGGGAAGTTGTAGTGAAGCAGAGGATGCCATTGATATAAACTGAAGGTGCATCCTATGATACAGTCTATGACTCTGCATAAGAAGATTGTCTCTGCATTTTTTTTTGCATTCCTCTGAATAACATACAAGAATGTGTCTCCCCTCCATACATTTTACAAAACTACTTCAACTTACTTTTTAGATAGGTAGAATATGATTAAGCCCTTAGGGTTTGGACTGTTGTTGTCCTTTGGAATCATTATCAGCTAAGTTAACAGGTGATGTTTATGTAAGCTAGCCAAAATCCGCATTTAGTTTAAGGACAGTCTGTTCTTCCATATAAATATATTTATCTTTTCATAGTGTCAGTTTAGATTTCTTTAAATGAACAGCTGGTAGGACCAGCAGATTTTAGCTTTGCTCTCCCCACCCTTATTTAGCTTTACCCTGTTCCACTCTTAATCAGAGCCACTTACGTATAATCATTTTTGACTCAATGGTTTATGCTTGTGGTGGAAAGCACAGTTACTATAGAATATGATTTTTAAGCATCGCGGCATGGATTTCGCTAGAGAAATATCAACTTTCTTTTTAACTTGGAGTAAGACATTAAGAACTTTAATGCATATGCTTTCAAAAACATGTACATTACTTCTTACTTCTAAAGTATTAAGAAAATAACAATGTACTAATAAGATATCTTGAGCCACAATAAATTCAAGGCAAAATAAGCTGCAATCTTTGTAGTTGTGGAAGATTCATATCCACTTCCAGTTGTCCTGGCTCCTTTATTGCCAAGACTGGCAAATATCAAGGACAAAATGTCTTCTCAAATTATGAAGACCAAGCAAGGATAATACAATTACGATTTGGATATTGTTGAGAGGACTGAGCAATTTTCTATGCTAGTTTTCCAGGGAGACCAGGATGCTTTCTGTCTCTATGGGATCAGGCCCAAACCTGTGGTAGAAGAGATACAAAAGTGCTAATGGTTCAAAAGTGTAAGTTGTACAGGCCCCAGCAGTCCCCCTAAATTTGAGTATGGTATAAACCTCAGATGAACTTTTGCAGGTTGGGAGCGACATTTCATTTGTCCCAACATCTAGTCAAATTTTAGGAACATTGAATGCTGTGAACTAGCACAGTTGTTAGGCGATACATTCTATGCTGAATTCCCCACTGGAGAATTTAGTTTTCTTCAGCTGTGGTGAATTATTTCCATGCTTTCTAGTCGCTAGTTATAGGCCAAGCTACTCTAAGCCATTTCTGAGGAATCAGACTGATTCATTTCCCATCCATTTCCAAATACACAAAAGATAAATGAGCACAAGATAAACTGTTTCTTTAAATGCTTGATCCAACATAACACAATGAAATCAAATGGGATATTCTAGGGTGGGTCATAATTTTCCTCTTCTGGTTGTCTAGTATGAAAACCTTACCAGAACGTTTTTTCAAATTATATAGATCTTGTGGCAGGACAACTCTCATCTGTTTTGATACTGGCCATATTGACTAGAATTGGTAGAAGTTGGAATTAGTGAAGTTGGGGGTCATTAGTTGATGACTTTTCTTTAGGAAGACTTCTATCATCTCTAACTATTAATCTAAGCAAATGACCCACTTATCAAGTTTCATAACTTTTTATTTATTGGTCTTCATCCAGTGGTGGGATTCATACATTTTTACTACTGGTTCTGTGGGCGTGGCTTGGTGGACTGTAAAATCTCCATTCCTCCCCCACTTCAGGGGAAGAATACTGAAAAATCTCCATTCCCTCCCCATAAACTGGGACTTGGGAGGCAGAGAATATATGGGGGTGGAGACAGTCAGAGTTGGTATTTACTAGTTCTCTGAACTACTCAAAATTTCTGCTACCAGTTCTCCAGAACTGGTCAGAACCTGCTGAATACCACCTCTGTCTTCATCACTTCTGATATGGTGTTGTAAATACTGGACCCATTTTTTCTGTTTTCTTGAAATAAAAAATAAAGAAACGTAGGTTATCAACCTAGGAAAAAGGAAAATTCCTATCAGCATAGAGGATAGGCTATTCCACCATTGCTCTCGAGTAACTTTTCTTATTGTTTGATTTGTTGTTTTGGATATTATTGCATTTGTTCTGGCATGTTATTGTTAATCATTCCAGTTGTCCATATAAAAGGGAAAGGTCTGCGTGAACATGAAACACAATTAAAGCTTAATGTAGGCAGTAAAAATGCATTTTAATAGAATCCAGGGCTAATTTAGCTATTCTCAAAAAGGAGGGGGGGAAATCATTGGCTCCATCCAATAAACCACAGCTGGATTTACTAAACATGCATCTGTACAACATTAAACAAAACCAGGTTATAATTCAGTTCTTAAATAAGAAGTGAAAGTTTCTCTCTAATGCTTCCCAGCTGGGCTTGTCTGCTTCTTTTGCTGAGACTGTCTGTCAAGCTAAGGCCTGGTATTTACTATTGTTCAGAGTACAATTGGCAATTAGAATCTCATCATTCACTCCACAGGGAGAAAAAAAACAGTGGTTTCCCAAAGGAACTACTGAACATTTGGAGGCATGCTCCAAACTGGTTTGCAGTTAGAGACCTGTCTCGTTTCAATAGTACTTATATTTTTGTGCTTAGTGTATATTCGGAGGGACTGCTTGATCATTCAAAACAAACAAAAGCATCTTTGCAACCTTTCAAAGAAGACAAATCATGGACACAGGATTTTTTAAAATTTGGGTGAAGTTTAGATTTTGGTAGATTTGCATCTTCTGGATATGGTGGGGCTGGAGAAAGACATATTGACATCGTTTATTTCTTTTTCCCTGGTGAGTGCTCCATTTAGATGTGATTGTTCAATATTCTTTTAGAAATGGCACTTTTAGTAGCCTAACAGTTCTTTGTTGTTGTTTTTCTAAATCATTCATTACTCCAGGATTCCAGAATGCTACACAATGCAATTTAAATAAAAATAATAATACAAGACAATAAAATAGCATAACAGCCTCCCTATTTAAAGTGTCTGGGCAAATAAAGGATTGCTTTAACATGCTATCAAAATAATTGCAGTGCCAATTATACTTGGTCTACTACTATCAATGTCCTCTCTTGGAATCCTTTAATGGTTATAGTGAGAATGGAAGGTGTAGAGCAAGGTTGGGCTGCTATGGGTTCGTAGCTAATGTTATGGCTGGTTCAGAGAACCTCCAAATCCCACCCTGGCTGGCCCCGCCCACTCTACCCTGCCCTGTCATTCTCACCCCATGCTACCCCACCCCACCCTTCTTCTCCCAGGAGTCTCCATGCAGCCCATTTTGGATGCAAGATAAGTTCAGGGTCCACGCGGGGGCTCAGGGAGGGGGAGAACAGGTCTTCCAGAAGCTCCAGAAGGGAGGGCCTCCGGAGCCCGAGGAGGTAGTTTTCACCCCTTGAGGAAAACCTCTGGAGCCTGGGGAAGGCAAAAAGCCCCTCCCTCCATTATGCAGGAGGCCGACCAAGCCACACCCACCATGGCCATGCCTATCCAGCAACCCAGCAGAGAACCCATTGCTGAAATTTGAAGCCCACTCCTGGTGTTGAGAGTTATAAAATTGATTTTAGAGAAGAAACCCAGAGGCCACTGGGGAAACACCAACTGTGGAAGAAATAAGTCCAGGGAAGTGAGAGAGTGTCACAAAGACACTTAGCCTCTTTCTTGACTCCCTGGGTTATAGGAGGGAGGTGAAGGGACGAAAAATCTGTAAGGTTATATCACTGCTTTTAGTAAAGTAGACTTCTAATCTTTGGGTGAAGCGTTTGCCTGATCTGATCTACCTCAATGAGATAACAAGAGAACCTTGTTCCTTAAAGTATCTGAATTTTTCCGGTGTTTTTGGATTGACAGTTCATTGAATTCAGAGCCATTGTAGTATAAGATGTTATACTAAGTCTAGAGAAATCCAGGTGGAAGTCTTAACTTAACTGTGGCTGACAGTAGATGACCATGGGCCAGCCACACTCTTTTACCCCAGCCAATCTCACAAGGTAATTATGGGGATAAAATGAAGAGAGACTCTTCTTCTAATCAATATTGCCTGCAAATCCCAGATGGGAAAAAAAATTGAATGAATGAAAAAAAAACATGAATATGGTTAACAACATGTACAGCTTTGATGCCATGACAATTCTCAGCAAGGATAGTCTATTGATTCTGAGTGGAAATATGAGCATTGAGTATGCAAGACATAAAAGGACAAAATGTGTTTAGTCTTAACCAAGGACAGTACTTGCACAATATCCAAACACAATATTGTGCTTATCCAAGCACAATTCATGCAATCTGGGATACTTTTGCAATGCCTTTTACTTACTTTGTGGTATAGTGCCACAAAGTCTTTATGTATAGTAATCACAGGACCGATTTGGTTCACATAATGTTAATACGTAGAGACATTCAAGGTCATACTATGAGCCTCTTAAAAGGTCCTATTAAATCTTGTCATCCCATCATCATAGTGGATATTACCTCTGAGCTAAGGTAAGACATGGGTGCATCATGAAAGTACTTGTACGGTATATCAACAACCATGGTATTAGATTGGTTAAGATTTATATATTAAACAGTCTGAAATCATTACTCAATTAAGCATAACAGTTAATACACTTAGTAATTGTTAATGTAGTTATTAATGGATTGCTACAAAAGCTGAATGTCACATTCCAATAATTCTCTGAGGACACTTTGAGGTGCAGATAGTATAGTTGTTGTAAATACACATATACACATGCATGCACACACAATCTAATAAATGCAGATGAGCTGAAGTGATGTAGAACAGTTCATTTTGGTACTTGAGTCAATTTGATGGAATCATAAAGGACCAAAGACCAAGGAACTGCAAAATCATAGGGTTGGAAGATACTTTGGAGGTCTTCTAGTCCAGCCCCCTGCCCAAAGCAGGTAACCTTATATCATCCTGGGCAAATGACTGTCTAATCTTTTTCTTAAAAACCTCCAGCAATGGAGCACTCATGACTCTGGGAGGCAAGCTGTTTCATTGATTAATAGTTCTCACTGTCAGGAAGTTTCCCCGTAGTTCAAGTTGGATCTGCCTTTAACAAGCTTCCACCCATTGCTTCGTGTCCTGCCCTAGGATGCTTTGGAGAATATGTTGACCCCTCTTCTCAATGATAGCCCCTAAAATACTGGAAAACCTTTATCATGTCACCCCAATCCTTTTCTTCATCTAGGCCGGTTAGCCATTCATTATATGATTTAGCTTCCAGACTCCTTATCATTTTTTGTTGCTCTTCTCTGCACTCTTCCCAGGATGTCAACATATTATTTTGAACTGTGCAACCAGATCTGGATATAGTATTCCAAGGGTGGCCTCACTGATGCAGCATGGAATGGTACTATTATTTCTTGTGAACTTGATGCTATCCCCCTGTGGATGCAGCCTAGGATTGCATTAGCTTTTTTTAGGCAGCTGCAGCCCACTAGGAAAGCAATATCCTTTCACAGTTACTACGGTTAAGCCAGTGATGGTGACCCTATGGTACCAGAGGTGGCACACAGCTCCCTCTCTGGTGGCACGCGAGTCGTCACCCCAGTTCAGCTCTGCCACGCATGTGCATGCGCCTCCCACCAGCCACCTGGCCTTTGGGTCTCTGCCATTTATTTATTTATTTATTTCATTAAATTTATACCCCGCCCTTCTCCTACAAAAGGACCCAGGGCGGCGCACAGGCGAATTAAAAACACAACATATATAAATAAACCAATTATTAAAACCCAATTAAATTAAATTACCCCGTGCTAAAACATTTTAAAATTCTCATGCATGTGCAGGGGCCCGGGTGTGCTGGGGGAGTCACGTGTACATGTGTGTGCAGCGGAACACATGCAGGGGGAATGTGCACGTGCGTGGTGTGCATGTGGAGGGGAACATACATGCATGGGGGCGGGGGAGTGCAGAGGGTTATGTGCACATGTGCAGGGGTGGGGAGCATGCATTTTGGGGCTTGGGCACACGTGCATTCATGCATTCGCGCATATACCTTGGGCACTCGGTCCGGAAAAGGTTAGCCATCACTGACTTCTTCTATGCCTATGGAGTTGGTTTTTCCTGCCCTTACTTTTCTCTCTAATGAACTGCACCTTGTGGGATCGAATGTTGGACAGAATTTTACAAATCAACTTTCATAAAAACATTCATTGTAGAGCTTCTGGCAGAAGGGGGAAAAAATCAAAGTGAATTAAAAAGAAGAAGGAAGTTGAATATTATGACACTGCCAGATTAGACTTGGTACATAAAGAGGTGATTCAAATGGCTCTTTTAAAAAAGAAGTCAGGTGTTCATAAAACCTCCCGGTTAATTTTGGATGCAATCCCCAATTGCTGCTAATGGTATGATAATTTATGACTAAAGCTGCCTTCAGCTCTAACTCCTGCTTTTTCCCGAACATGTTTATTCAAGTAATCGTGTCCAACCATCGGGCCAGGCTATGGTAGATGGGAATGAAAATGGCATGAAATTTAAAAGTAGGTGTTTTGTCTTGATTGCTTTAAGAACACTTTGCTCTCAGAAGAATCTAGGCAAATATTATGCTCCAGAAAGAACAGCCAGAGGGCTTATAAAAAGGAGACCCTGTTCATCGTGGCCCAATGCTGGTTTCCCCTTTGAAGGCAACCTGCTTTACAGTTGCCAGATTGGGACACCTGAGAGAAAGTGGTAATTGAAGGCAAATATTTTATACAGCAGCCTCTCCCAGCTTTCAAATGACTAGTAGCAGGGGAGGCTAGTTGTGGAAGATGGGGTCCCGAGAGAATGTGTACTCTAGTCTGAAATATCCAAGGATGGGGATTACAGTGGTGGGATTTAGTTTTTTTTTTTACTGCTGGTTCTGCTTGGTGGGCATGGCATGGCTTGGAGGGCATGGCTTGGTGGGTGTGACAGGGGAAGGATACTGCAAAATCCCCATTTGCTCCCCAATCAGCTGGGACTCAGGTGGCAGAGAACAGATGGAGGTGGGGCCAGCCAGAGGTGGTATTTACCGGTTCTCCGAACTACTCAAAATTTCCGCTACCGGTTTTCCAGAACTGGTCAGAACCTGCTGAATACAATCTCTGATTAGAGTGAGGGAAAACACTCAGAAAGTGCACCATGGATCTCAATAGAAAAGCAGATGTTTCTGACATGAAATGAAGTCTCAGGGCAAAAAATGGAATTCTGGCTTAGCTTTTTCCTTGTTACATCAGTTCTCTGCGACAAATACACATTCTTCAGAGTTATACAAAATAGCACAAAGGTTTGTTAGCTGGTAGTAAGGTATAAGCCTAAATTGACTATTCAAACATTAGAACATAAATTCTGGGTCCATATTCTGAAATATGCCATTCCATTCCCCTTCCATGAATATGCTCCCCTCATTACAAGTAATTAATTACGTGTAAAAAGCTATTAAAAAGGATTAGCTTCTAAAGCAGAGTGGTTTCATTATCAAAGACAGGTCTTGTCTCTGAAAAGATGGCAAAAAGGAGTTTCGATGAATATTCCCTGAGAAGGAATATTCTAGAGTCATTACAAAACCTAATGCTGCCAGGTTTCCAAATAGCATCCTCAATAAAATCAGAATCCACGGCAAGAGGCTCCTCAAAACTCCAGTTTATTAGAAGAGTCATGTTGACCCATATGGGAGTACCCGAATTTGAAAGCTTCCAGGTTTTCCTCACCCAGTTGAAAGTTCAAGACCCTGCCCCAAAACCCACGATTCCATCACATGGTCCAATCATTGCCATGAAGGAAGATTCCTCCCATCCACCTCCATCCAGGTGCAGGGATGAGACGACCTTGACTTTCTGAGAAGGAATGTTATTTTCACTACACATTTCCCAAGCTCCCCCTCCCTGTTTCCCATAGTAGACTGTGTTCTAAAATGTGGCAGGCTTGAAGCCCTATACAGTATCACGAAGGCTTCCAAGCCTGACAAATGCCCTGTTTCTCATTGAGTTGTACAAATGGTATTTTGTGCCTCCATGATTTATTATATTGCTTGACCACTGTGGAGGGGATGTTGTGAGAGGGGAATATTCCCAGCTGGGCTTGTCTGCTTCTTTTGCCGAGACTGCCTGTCAAGCTAAGGCCTGGTATTTATTATTGTAATTGTATTGGCAATTAGAATCATATTCAAAGAAAATATATTTTAATGTATAGCAATAGCACTTAGACTTACATACTGCTTCACAGTGTACAGACCTCTCTAAGCGGTTTACAGAGTCAGCATATTGCCCCCAACAATCTGGGTCCTCATTACATATATGGGAATGGTATATATGTGAAACAGTCATAATGCCTTTTTGATGAATTCAGGCACTACTTGAATGCCTAAACTCAGTTATAGAAACCTCTTTTTTAAAGAAAATTAAGTAGCTCTTTAACATAATTATGCTTACTTTCACATTTGTGATCCCTTTTATAGTGGGAAATCACAGTTACTTTCTTTGCGAGTAATATTTTCCATGTGTTGTGCTGTTTTAACCATTCTTTCAGCGGGGAAGTTGATAATTATGTAAGGCTCAGTTTTAGCTTGTCTAACTTGGAAGTGGATCTTCCTTATTCAGCATTTGCATGAATGCTACAGTTTGAAACATTTGTAACTTGGATTTATGCATTTATGTTTACTGAGGATAATTGTTAATGTTAATTTTATGCTGAAATGTGGGTTTATAATTAATTTTATTACTGCTATCTTAGTATCTGTGCCTAGTAGTTTTTAAAACTGACTATTTGTCTAATTTGTTTTCAGATTAATTTGTTTTAAAGTTTACTTATTTCTTTTACACATTTGCTCATATTAAACCTGCAAATTATCTACCATTCAATTCTCCGAGACTCTTAAATAAATAAAACGTTGTAAGGTTCAAAGAGAGGAATTCGGTTATAAGTGGTTTCCTTTTTATTTATTTATTTTAATCTTTTGTGCATTTTCAAAATGTTGGCAATACCGTTTATATCTTGGAGTCTTTATTGTTTTAGTTCCAGTCAGCAATTTCAGCTTAAACTGCATAGTGATTTAATATTATATCAGCCATCATTATGGCCAGTTTACCTGAAATAACAAAATAGTGGAAGGTCAAGTGATAGGAGACGATTAGCTCAGAAGTCTCTGGCTGGCTATTTTTGAAAAATGGAATGCTTATATGAAAAAACTGTCTGTGATTAATCCAGGCATGATCTATCCCTTCCCCCATTGGTTAATAGTGTAATTTTGGGGTGGAGGAATATATTTATACAAGCATCCTCTAGATGTCACTGAAGCACTGAAGACTACAGAAAAAGTAGACTCAAATAAGGTATATTATAAATTCACTGCTAACCACAGTAAGCATTTTGCCAGTTTATTATTATTTTTTAAAGCCTGTTCTGGCTTTATAATTTATATACTACCGAAACTCTTGTGTTTGTTTGATTGCTTGTAATCTTCAATTGGATGAAATGATGAATCTTGCAGCAACAATTTTTGAATCAATATACTTCAAATGGGCTGATAGAATGTATCCAAATCCAGGGTCCATAACTTCCATGGCATTGAAATTTAGCAAAATTGTGGCTGTTTCAGTGCTGCCAAATTGGTACACCATTGTGATGCCCATGGTGACTTTCCCTACAAGGAACATCAATGGGGAAGCTGGCAGGAAGTCAAAAGTCGCCCACCCCTCACTGCTTTTTGGCCCACCCGCGGTCATTCTGTTTGTCTGTTTAAGTAAGGTCTCTAAGTTCTGCCCCAGTTATCAGTGTCAGTTAGTATTACAAGTTACCTATTAGTTTCAAATCACCTTCATTCTTTAAATCAGGGGTCTCCAACCTTTGCAACTTTAAGTCTGAAGGACTTCAGTTCCCAGAATTCTCCAGCCAGCAAAGCAGGCTGGAGAATTCTGAGAGCTGAGGTCCTTCAGACTTAAAGTTGCAAAGGTTGGAGACCCCTGCTTTAAATGATAACAAATTCTGGGTAAAAACATTTTTCAGATCAGTCCTGTTTTTATTTTAAATAATGGGAACGTTAATCGGTTTTGCAGAACTGTGAAAATCTCTGAGATTATAGATGTTGAGTTATTATGGGCTGTTACTCTAACACTCTGGCAGAAAGATCAACTTTAGGTCCCAATGTTCCCTGCTGTGTGCCAGATTAAAAGGGACAATAAAAAAGAAAGAAAAAGAAAGGAAGCTATTTTATTAGACTGTATCAGTGAAAATGCCCAGCCAGATGGATAATTTTGAATAATTAAATGGAATCATATCTGATGAGGACTTCCCCAAATCACTTCTGTATAGTTGCCAAGGAACATGGGTGTGGAAACATTTGTAATAGTATCAGAAGTTGAATTTGACCCAAAAAAGCCTTAACTGCTAATAGCGATTAAGAAATATCCCAGTAGCAATGGTAAGGTTGTTGTTATACCAGCTCTACAGTAATTGGATAGAAGAACTTATCAAAATCTGTAAGTTTAGCAGTGGATAAATGGTCACAGTAAATACCAGAACATTTTCATATGGTATGATTCACACGTGAATTATCAAAAACAATTGTCCTAAAAAAGAATCCCTCTGACTCATTCACTCCTTAGATCCCTGAGACTCCTTATCCCACCTTGCAACCATCCACAACCGCACATGCTATCAGATATTTTTAAAACATGCCACAAAATGTAGCAAATTAAAAACAAAGGGCAGGAATAGAGGCAGCTAGTGCCATGTTTAATACTGTCTCGTTGGCCAACTAGATAAAACATTAGCTATTCTCAAGGAGAAGGTGAAGACATATACTGTATGTTAGTGTTGGAAACATGCTTCTTACAGTTGGCATCTGTGTGGAAAGGCTGTGTTGAAAGTGATAACATGGGTGAGATAATTAGGATGTGATCGATATTGCTTTGAAAAAGATGTTTATTGTAGGCATTGCAAAACTTGCACAGCCACCTGGAGAAACGTTGCAAAAGTAGATTCCAAATTGCAATTTACACACAAACACATACACACACACACACACTGTTGTCCATGCTTTGCCTTTTTGGGGGGAACTTTCTCTGTATTCACATCCAAAGCTAAGTATGGCACTCAGCTAACAAAAAAGCCTTATGTCCTTGCTTTATATGGTTTTGTAATGCAATTCAAAATACAGTTGTTGGAAAACCATTTCCATTGCAGTATATATAAGATGTGTCATTTTTAAAAAATTAGGTTTTGTTAAGATAGCTTTATAGTACACACCGACTACATATTCATGTTAAAAACCATTCAAAAAAATGAAAGAGGAAAGGCACCCTCCTCAAAAGAACTTGCATTTTTGTGGAACCCTAAGATAGACTTCTAGATTGAGTGTTTAAAAAGTTAACTGACTTACTTTATTTCAGTATCAAAATTCATTATCCTGCTTCCATCGTCAGTAGGTTTGCATATTCATTATTTCATGGTTTTGTTTTCAGTAGGTTTGCATAGAATTCTACCCACCTTAATTTCATTAGAGCAGGGGTCCCCAACCCCCAGGCCGCAGACCAGTGCCGGTCCGTGGCCTGATAGTAACCGGGCCAGAGTGAGCGGTGGAGAGAGTAGCGCAACTCTTAGGAAAGTGTAGCAAACGCTCCACTATCCTGGTGGCTGGCCGGGGCGCTCCCCGGGGGCAGGATGGGGGAAACGGCCTGCATTGGGGGGGTTCCGGGCACCACCCGGCTGCGTGGGGGGAAGGGGCTGCCAGGCCCTCCTGCCCGCGACACAGCCCGTCCTTCCCTGCCCCAGCCGAGGATCCTTCACCTGGGACCCCTGGCAACTTTCCCACCTGGTTGCACGTGACTGCCGAACATGTGTGCGGCCCACGTGACCCGACTCACCTGCTGGAGGCTCCCACCGGTCCGTGGAATTTTTTTTACATGAAACCGGTCCCTGGTGCCAAAAAGGTTGGGGACCCCTGCATTAGAGAATGTAAATATGTTCTATAATTTATCTAGCTAGCAATGACAGAGGGGAAGAAGATGTAACATTTCACTATTTCAGATTTAAATTTTTACCTTCATGATGGGCAAATATTGAATAAGAGTAAAATCTTAAGTACATTTTCATACACCACAGCTTATGCAAGTCAGCATAGACCTTTCCAAGAAATAAACATTATTTAGCAGCAGTGACTGGACTATGAATCCCTTCTTTAAGGGAACCCCAGACGTTTCAGAGAAGTATATTGCACAATTACAAAATTCAGGTGAAAGAATTTCATAAATGGTGACAGAAAGGGGAAATAATTACAGATGCTGTCAAAGTTCGATTTTGATTGGCAGTCCTGGAAAATCTGTGCTTAGAACAAGGAAATGCAACATTTTACAAAGGAAATATGTTATGAAACCTTGACCTGTTTGCTTGTTTTTCCCATAGGAAAAGTCGTATCTTACTGCAAAGGGAACAAAATCTATAAAAAAGAAAAAAATGCCCGATTCCTCAGGTTAGATATCTCTTTCTTTCTCTCAAAACTAACACAAGTGGTATTGTTTTTGCAGCTTTGTGCCCTAGACAAGGAGAGTATGATTTGTCAAATGGGAAAAAGGGTTTTTCACCCCAGGGCATTCTGGGATAAAATTTCTTAACCTTGGCTTTTTGCCCATGGGACTTGTGCCAAGTCTATCCTTTTAGATCAACCAGTTGTATTTTTCTTGTGCCAGCATTGCATAACCTCATTCCTGTAACTAGATCAACCATGTTACTTACCAATATTAAAAGCACTGCATCCCTTTAATTGTCTGTTGCCATAACTTGTTTCCTAAATCTTAGAGAAGTTGTGTTGCTCACTGCAAACAGAATTTTTGATTTGAGCTGCAAGAGGGCTTGTTCAGTAGAACAAAGGAATTACAGTTAACACAACTGACAATATATACTTGTTTTATTTTTTGCAATGGCCCAAAATATCAGACAAACAGAAAATCTGTTTGCTGAATGGGGATAAACAAATTAACTGTATATTAACTGTAGACTCCTTTGGAGTGGAGTGATCAATACATTTAAATAAATAAAATAAAATAAATGAATTTAAAGTTCTGAACCCATATAGAGTTTCCTTTCAGAGTTTTTTATGGTTCCAAAAATATTAAAATAGGAAGGATGAGAAGAATAGTCTTCTGCCTTCTTTTGCAATTGGTATAGATTACTATACTATACTATACTATACTATACTATACTATACTATACTATACTATACTATACTATACTATACTATACTATACTATACTATACTATACTATACTATACTATACTAATAAAGTTTATCTGGGGCATAATTGTACACTTTAGGTGCAACATGTCTGTTATTGAGTTACATTTTTCTTCCCTGCTCACTCTAACATTTGGGTTGGATTCCTATGCTACTTGCAAGTTGTACTTTTATACGTGGAAAATGAATGGCAATGTTTTAACAGAAGAGCAATGAATAACAGTGGTGAGAATCCTTCAACTAGAAATACCTTTGAGTGAGAAGAATACAATCTTTATAATATACAATATTTAGACTCTAGTGGTTGACTGCGTCACATCAGAAGCTGGAAAGTCCCTGACTTTCAAAAGAAAAAAGAAGTTTCTCCAATGTGAATAACTGAATGATATTGCATAAGTATTCTTTTCACTGAAATCATTGATATTTTTCCCCCTTAGTTCTAGATGGATCTGATGAGAAGTCAGAATCACATTCTCATACAGAAAAGGTCCATAAATTCAACAAGGAGAATACAGAGAAGGCAAACCCATTTCTTGTTCAGAGAAACTCCCCCAAATCTCGTGACTCTTCTGAGTCTAAAGAGTCTGCCGAGCGGCGTCATAGCAACAGTTGGAAAAGTTCTCTGCAGAAGACCTCAGGAAAGAGTCCAGTGGAAGCGAATGCAAATGAAGCCAACCAAAGTCAAAATAACCCAGATACAGGAGGTGATGATCCAGGACTTGTGAAGAAACATGATGGATCTCAAGGAAGTCCAAGGAATGTAGGAAAAGATGACAAAAGAAAAGATATTCCCAGGGATGAAAAAGCAGAAGTATCAGAAAAAGCATCTCAACGAAAAAAACCAATAGCAGATGCAGATATCAAGTATGTTTTTAATACCATATTATCTCCCTTTAGATTTATTCTTACAGCATAATAATAATAATAATAATAATAATAATAATAATAATAATAATAATAGTAATAATAATAATAATAATAATAATAATAATAATAATAATAATAATAATAATAATAATAATAATAATAATAATAATAATAATAATAATATTTTTATTTATAAACTGCGTCCTCTCCCCAAAGGGACTCGGAGCGGTGCACAGGGAGAAATTAAAAATACCGATATAAAATACATAAATAGATAGATAAAATACGAATTAAACCAAATTATCCCTGCGCTAAAATGCAATGTTCATGCAATGTTCATTGAACTGTAGAAGCTAGATTTGTAATACACACATACACACACACACACACACACACTATCACTTTGGATCAGAGGTGTCAAACTCGCGGCATCATGTTTTCATCACGTGACATATCGTTACTTTTTTCCTCTTTGCTAAACTGCTGCTGCATAGGCAGCACGTGACACGTGTAGCCCGTGGGCCATGAGTTTGGCACCTCTGCCTTGGATCATTAGATTAAAGATAATCCACCCACAAAGATACACTGTACAACATTACCATTTCCAACATGGAAAAAGATGATTGCGGGGGATGGATATAGTAGCTCTGAAGAAGTATTAGATGGACAAAGTCAAAAGTCAAAGGGTAATTTATAGAAATTGAAATTTAGGTTAAGAATTAAGAGAAATATATGGAATGTGAGGGTAGTTTGACAAAGGAATTAATTCCTTAATGTAATTATAGATAACCCCTCATTAAAAGCTGTGAAGCAGAAACAGGTTAGCCATCTGACTAGAATGTTCTTATTTGAATTGCCTGCATTAAGCAAGCCTGGACTATGAAGCCTCTACAAACACTTTTTTCGTAGTGTTGGCCTTCCGGTCTTGTCATTCTGTGTTAAAAAGAATGCAATATCCAACTTACCCTTTTTTCTAATTGGCCTGAGCAGATGTTGAAATAATTGTTAGCCTAACAATTGTTGATGAGAATACAAAACTTGTTCAACATGTTGTAGGTTACTTGGTCCAAATGTTGGTCTTGCATTACTTATAATACTTATAATCCATTTATTATAATCCTTATAATAAAAGTTTTGGCTTTTATTGTACAAGTGATTTTTTTTTTGGCAATCTCATTGGCATAACTCGGAATCAGAAATACAAAACATGCATGAGGAAACTTCCTGTTGGATTAGGTTGGTTTAGAACTTTTGGACAACAAAGAAAACATTCTTACAGAAATTTTGACATGTTACTAATGAAATTGATAGCAAGACTTAATGTTCCTGTCCATAATGAAACCAGTAATAACAATAAATTGATAGGTGTTGAATTCTAGAGAAGGAAAGAACTACATACCATACTCTAAAGTTTTGAAGGGAAATGGAATGGTTCTATTCAACCAACACCATCTCCCTTAAAAATATTCTGTAAGATAAATGGAATCCATAATATGTTATGCACATATATAATGAGAAACCCAACATATGGTAGAAGCCTGCGAGGTAATGATAAAATGTCAGCTGTCTGCTCCATAAGGTTCCCAATTTATCTGGGAGGGGATTTGTCTCATATACTTACAAGATTTATTCCTGTTCTAATGGACTGCCACTTTGTTGGCAATGAAAGGGTATACAGGTAGGCTTAAGGTTATCACAGAAATTGGGACTGGTATTGCCATTGCTAAATGATGTACAATATGATGACATGTGATCACATCACTTAGCAACCACAATCCTGGCAGTCCTGATTGTCATTGCCAGGAAACAGACAGGGGAGTTGGGGAGGTTGGGGGATGTCTTGGGAGGCCCAGCACAGGTTGCACAAAAGCACACAAATCTGGGGAAAGGGGATGTAAACGTATTTGCCACCCAACATTGCTTCAATAGTGATATGGGCAGCATATAAATTTAATATATAATTACAATAAATAAATGCAAGAAGGCAGGCAATGAGCAGTGCAGTGTCATGGGAGTGCAGGAAGCTTGGGGGGGACTTACCAGAGTCACTCGCGACCTTCCCTGCTGGCTTTCCGATTTTCTTGTGGGAATCACATGATGTGAGGCGTTGCACCGGTTGTAAGTGCAAGCCAGTCGCCAAGCTTGCCAGGGCTGGTGATAAGTACCACTTATTCAGCGCTGTCATAACTTCAAGCAGTTGCTGAACAAGTGGTTGTTAACTGAAGACCACTTGTACCAATTCCCCACATAAATGAGGCTTTATGCTCAGTTATTCACGTCCTGGTTACCTCCTGTATAGATTACGATGATGTGCTCTAAATCAGGGGTCCCCAACCTTTGCAACTTTAAGTCTGAAGGACTTCAGCTCCCAGAATTCTCCAGCCAGCAAAGCTTCAGTCCTTTAAGTCTTTCAGACTTAAAAGTTGCAAAGGTTGGGGACCCCTGCTCTAAATGCCCTTGAAGAACATTTGAAAGCTTCAGTAGTGCAAATGCAGCAGCAAAGCTAATTATGTACACAGCTAGGTCTGCACATGTTATACCTCTGCTCTGCACACTGCTGCAGCTGCCACGTTGCTTCCAGGTTCAATTAAAGGTGTTGGATAACCTATAAAGTCCCATATGACACGAGGCCAGGCTATTTGAGGCACTGACTCCACCCAATTACATTTACTTGTTCAACAGAAGAGGCATGATATGGATTCCATCTACAAGGGAATGCCATCTGATGGGAGCAAGAGTGGAGCTTTCCTTTCACTGCACCCACCCTACAGAACATCATTCCCCCAGAAGTCAGACTGGTTGCAATCTTGCTGGCCTGAAGACATTTACCATCTGGCCTGCGGATGGTAACCGCAGTACTGTAATGGTGATGCAAAGCTCATAAGACTGTTATTGGTAGCCTAAATTGACTATTTTCTCCTCTTGGTTGTATTTAATAGTTTAATTATTTTAATTAAACAATTGCAGGATTTTGTTTTTAGTTCTCTGATACTGTTTGTGTTTTAATCTTGTAAGCCGCCCAGAATCAAGTATGTGAGATGGGCAGTTCTTTAAACTGAATATTAAAAAAAAAAAGTAAAGTAAACTAAAGGGAAATATGTATTCATTTATAAACCATGAACTCAAAAAAAATAGCTTCTTATCATTTGGGTTGTTTATAGTTCTCCATAACTCTTCCAAAGATGACAGTAGAATAATCTACATCTTCTCATCTAGGCATAAAGAAAATGAAAAAGCTTCATTCCTTTTGAAAGATGAGCAAACCAGCAGCAGCAAGCGTCGTGTGAACGAGGGAAGTTTTCTCAAAGATGTCAACAAAAAGAGCAGAGTGTATGTAGTGAAGGCCAGCGGTGGACTTAAACCAAAAGAAGCAGCTAAGCCAAAACCAACAGAACTTGCCTTACCTGGGAAAACAATTGCCTCTAAATCAACAGCTGCCAACAAGAACAAAGTGAAGCAAGAAGCTTCAAAGGGGGATAATTTTATAATTGGTACAACTTCGCTTTTAAAATATATAAAATAATGTAATAATTGCAAGCAAAATGAATGCCTTTGTATTTCATTGTCTACATTCTTCTGTTAACAGAAGAATTAACGTTTGGATTGTTAGCTATACCAGCTGAAAATCCCATCTGAGAATGAGACAACAAATAAGTTTTACTGCTATGTGTTCTTTTGTCTATTCTTGTCATTAACTTTTTTATTGATTTGTTTGATTGCCAGATTATAAGGTTTGTGCTTTGCTAGATGCACAGAAATAGAAGCAAGTTGTTTTAATATTAAATTAAATTTGACTTAAATGTGCCACCAAGTTGTTTCAGCTCCTATTGACAACACAGATATATTTTCTCCATGACAATTTATTCCTGATCTATTCTTACATGTCTCCCAAAGATGCGCCCTTCGCTAATGTAACTGAATCTTTTCAACTTATTGTTTGTCCTCTTAGTTTCCTTCCATCTTTTCCATCCTAAAGCCTTTTCCAGAGAGCTGGGCCTTCATGTAATGAGTCTGAAGTAGGATAATTTGAATATGGTCATTTTCATGGTCACTTGAGCTCCTCAAGTGAGAGCTCTGGATTGGTTTGTTTGATGATCCATTGATTTCTTCTCTTGGCTGTCTCAGGAGTCTTCTCCAACACCAAAAGTTCAAAAATGTCAATAGTTTTCCTATTCTGCTTCTTTAAAGTCCAACTTTCACTTCCATGCAGTGTCTAAGGAATAAGATGGCTTGCACAGTTGCTATTATTGTAGGTATAGGGACCTGATGGCATTTCAATATGTTTTCCAAAGCCTACATGGCTCCTCCAGTGCTTTCTGAAACTCTTTTAAGTTTCTTCCTGATATTTTTGTCTTCCTAGGCTTTGACTTTTCTTTTCTTGGTGATGTCTAGTTTGCTTTCATTTCTTCATTATTATTATTTTTGCATTTTCACATTCATCTTTAGCTATTTCTTTAAGTTCATTTGTAATTCCTCCAGGTCTTTAATCATTGAAGCTCAGTGTGATTTCTGATATTCTCCTTGAAGAGGGTGGGTATATGTTCAAGATCATAGTGGAAATTTACTGGTTTTCTTTCTCTGTTTTAGCTTAATTTGTAACTGTGTGACTTTGGGTCAGTCACTCTCTCTCAGCCTGAATCACCCCAGATTTTGGGGGGAAATAGAAAAGAGCAGTAATTAGGTATGTTTACTGCCTTACGTATAAAGTAATAAAGGCAAGATAGAGATAAAATAAATGAATAAATTAGCAGATGACCAGTTCATGATTTGTTCCACAGTCAGTACCTTTGCTCCTTTGCTTCCTTTTAGTAATAATATTGTCAATTTGATTTCTATATACTTCATCTGGTGATATGATATCCTTTTATAGAGGCATGATTTTGATTGTTTCAACATAGTATGAGCTATGAAGATTTCATTGGAGCCTTGGAGATTGGAGCATAAACTTAAAAGATTGTCATATTAAGGGATTGTGCATGAAGTCTAATTGATACTATCATTGATTACATTGAAACAAAGTACAATTCTTACTATGCTCTTCCTAATCATAAAAACAAAGCTGTTTCCTCTTGTTTTTCATTTTCCGTAAGAATAAAAAGTATGGTTTTCTGACTGAAAGTGTCCAATCCATTTTGACTTCCTGATTGCCTAAGATGTCAATTTATAGTTGTTTCATTTCATCTTTCCCATGTTCATGCTTCTTGGATAGAATAGAATAGAATAGAATAGAATAGAATAGAATAACAGAGTTGGAAGGGACCTTGGAGATCTAGTCCAATCCCCTGCTTAGGCAGGAAACCCTACACCACTTCAGAGAAATGGTTATCCAATATCTTCTTAAAAACTTCCACTGTTGGAGCATTCACAACTTCTGGAGGCACGTTGTTCCACTGATTAAAGGTTGACTTTATTAAGATGAAGGGGTATCTCTCTGTAGCCTGCAACATGTCTGTATTTCTACGTCATCAACATTATGTTTTTCAAATTTTCAAACTGTTACAAAGTTCTTTTAGGACCTACGAAGTCAGAATCAACCACGATAGTATTCATGTGACCCTATTCCAGTGCTTCTCAATTATTTTCTGTCATGCCCCCCCTAGGAAGAAGAAAACATTTCGCGCCCCCCGCGCGACTGTAAATAGTATCATTTGTCTATAAAATTGTTATAAGTACACCTCTGCCGAGGTCAAACGCGCCCCCCTTTATGGAGCCTCGTGCCCCCCCTGGGGGGCCCGCCCCACTATTTGAGAAGCACTGCCCTATTCCAAGTCAAATCTTGAGATTTTCAGAAAACAATGAACATTTTGCACTGTGAAAATGAAAGCTGTCATGAAACAATGCACAGGACTAAGATAACAAAGAAGGGAAAACAGATATTTGAAGTTGCTCATTACATTTAATACCTGAACAAAAACTTGAAAGTCACACTAAATAATTTTGAGACAGCAGGATAGAATCTGAGAGACGGTGAATTCTATTCCAGATTTAAGCAGAAACCCAATTGGATGACTATGGGCTAGTTGTTCTCTCTCAGCTCTAAGAAGCAGGCAATAGCCAACTACTTTTGAAATCTTGTCCAGGCAGTTGCCAGCAGTCAAAACCTGTCTCAAAGGGATGCATACCCATAAAACATGAGTGTCTCTCAATTATTAGTTCATATCAGATGTTTATCATTTACAGATAACATGCCATCAATGCCTGCACCTTTTGATCACAGGATCATCAAAGCAAAAAGATCTGGGATTGGTAGCTTCTATCAAATGTTCAAGAATGAAGTTTTGGGAGGGTAAGTTGAATCAAAATTATAGTTCGTTCAATACAGAATCTCTTAAAAAATCAGACCAATCCCTGGATACTGTCCTAGATTACTATTGTGCAGATTAAGTAGTAGTGTAATTTGGATGAAGCAATAAACTAGCCATCCTAGTCCAGAATAATAATGGCTCACATATTTTAAATGAAAGAGTGAACAGAAAGTTGATGGTTTCTAGACCTGGATTATTCTGGTGGTCTTCCAGTTCAAAAAGTCCCTCTTTGGTAATAAAAGTCCCTCTTATTACCAAACAAATCAATTCACAATTCAAATAAGTGGTCTATCCTATACTAAAAAATGAATTAGTGTTCTAAATTCTACCTCAGAGCATTACACTTTCATGAGAAAGAAAGTCTGCTGGTCCTAAAGCTCTATTTTATCCAACACCCCATTTACTGAAGCGACCAGCCAGAAGCCTGGACATTGTCATTTTTCTTGCTTCTCTTCTGGAAATAGGAGCAATCATGTTGATCTCCTAAATCTTTTATTATAATGTTTTAACAAGTATATAAGATCAGCCTTGCAGTGTCAGGGAAACTGATTCTCCTAACCCCTAGGACTGCCCTAACTTCAAAATAAATGAAATGAAAAGTCACCTGAGGCCTGAATTCAATTTTGCTTTTCTTCCTTTCACTAGTGGACGATTTGGCCAGGTGCATAAATGTGAAGAAAAAGAGACAGGTCTCAAATTAGCAGCCAAAATTATAAAAGCCAGGAATGTAAAGGAAAAGGTAAGTGTGGTTTGAATAACACCTTAGACACAGGGGTGTCAAACTGGCAGCCCGCAGGCTGGATGCATGACACACAGGCCACACCCACCCTGGGGAAAACATCGTGAAACATCACATGACAGCAACGTGACATGGCAAGTTTGGCACCCATGCCTTAGAGCAAGGATTCCCAAACTTGGCAACTTGAAGACTTGTGGACATCAACTCCTAGAATTCTCCAGCCAGCTCTGGGAGTTGACGTCCACAAGTCTTCAAGTTGCCAAGTTTGGGAACCCCTGCCTTAGAGCAATGCAAGGGCTTTGTTTCTATTGACTTGGTTTCACCTGGAAAAACTTGGCTTTTTGTGTGACATAAAGATCTTAGCTATCGGTACAAAGAGCCGCCTTTGAAATCTCCACTTCAATCTCTTCCCCTCTCCCCATTAAATTAATCTATAATCTATAAAGCTGAGGGCAGAAATCAGTGTTGTTTATTGTAATTTCTTTCAAATTATTATTTTAGGAAGAAAATCTTACTCTATTTTCTCAACTTTTGTTTGTTGGTTAAACAACAGTTTAGCAAAGCTTCATTGCAGAGTGTCTCAACACTCTGCTTTGGAGTTGAAAGCTAAGCATACCCTATACTTGGGTGGGAAGCCACATAGGAATACCATGCTATAAACTAGATTTAAGTAGTAAAAAACAAAAACTCGGAAAGAAGAAATGGCAAGTCAGATCTACATTGTTGTCAAGAAAAAAAACAAATGTGCCCATGAGAGTTGTAGAAGTTATTTCAAGTTGAAAGAGACTATCAGATCTTAAGTCAGCCAACAAATGTAATTCTCCATTATTCTCGAAACTTAATCCTGTTCTTAGGAACTGGAGAATAACAGAAGCTAGAAGCCCAAAAGATTGATTCTTCTCCTAGATATGTTATTGTATTTTAGACAAGAAACTAATTGCATATATTCAGACGATCAGCTGCTGCAGAACACAGAATATCTCTCTCTCTCTCTCTCTCTCTCTCTCTCTCTCTCTCTCTCTCTCTCTCTCTCTCTCTCTCTCTCTCTCTCTCTCTTCTCTCTCTCATCACCTCTCTAAGCACGCAAGCCTAGGACTTAACTCTTATATCTTTCAGATGAGCAGAAGTAATGTCTACCTGAGTAGAGACCTAAAGAATGACAGTCATGACTTCTGAATTGCAGTTGCTCTTGAAATCTTAGGGAGAAATATTTGCCATGACTTCTGCTCTCAGATCTGTAACCTCCCAATGCCAGAGTTAGCACTGAAGACTTGGGCAAAGCATTCATTTTGTTGCCATGCATGATTTGGAGCACTATAGCTACCAAATCAACTTAGATAAAACCTGATCTGTCTATTATGAACATTGGTGGTGGATATTTCCACCAACTGAAGTTCAGTACTTTGGGACTGCATTGCATTGGGAAAGGGTGCTTTAAGGGTTTAACAAATACATAGAGGCAGGAAAATCAACAATACTAAAGATGGCATCAAGATTTTTGCTACGTTCTCCTCAAATGTAACAGCATCCTTTTTTATTCTTTGCAGGATGAAGTGAAAAATGAGATTAATATCATGAATCAATTGACCCACATGAACATCATTCAGCTGTATGATGCTTTTGAATCAAAAAATGATGTTGTCCTTATTATGGAATAGTATGTATCAATCAGATGCTTGTTCTACTTATCTTTCTTAGCTGTGTCTGGAACCAAAGCCTTTAATGTGATCCTCCTCATTCCCTACTCAGCCAACATAATACTCAGCAACTGTAGTTATCTTTTATGGTAGTGTAGAAAATATAGATAACCACTATAATTTACACAGCTGTTCAGTTCTAACCTACATCTTCCATTTTCCTCTGACATATTTAACTTGGAACAGGTTTATAAAGATTTATTTACTTACTTATTTGTGAAACATGTACAAGATAACAAGTATAGGTATGAACATAAACATGAACAAAGGAAAGAAATACAGATAAATGGGGACAGTAGAATAGAGTCGGTAGGCACACTGGTGTACTTATGCATGCCTCCTTTACGGACCTCTTAAGAATGGGGTAAAGCCTACAGCAGACAGTTTGAGATTGAAGCTGGGAAAGTTTGAGGCTGTAACAATGGAGTCAGGTAGAGCATTCCAGACATTTATCACTCTGCTGCTGAAGTCATATTTTCTGCAATCTTTAGATTACATAGTGACTGAGAAGAAGTAAGTTCTGGGGAGAAAAAAAAAAATCATCTAAATTCACGTTTAGGAAATTCCTTTATTGGAATCAATATTCACACTTATTATTTTTATGCAGATATTTACAGGTTCAAAATTAGAAGCCATACAGAGGTTGAATGAACTTCTGTTGCATATTAGATGTATTGAAACATACAATTTGATTGGGTTACTTAATTTGTATATGCAACTTTACAAGGAGAGGGTATCCTGAAAAGGAGAAAGGGAAAGTTGGAAGTATGAACTAGATTGGCAACATCTTCAGTGAAATGTTTAAAGTGCTCCATGGCATGGGGCCTAGTTATTTGCGAGACCGTCTACTGCCCCATACATCCCTTTGACCGATCCGCTCTCATAGAGAGGGTCTTCTCTGGGTGCCGTCAGCCGGGCAATGCCGGTTGGCGATGCCCAGGGGAAGGGCCTTCTCTGTGGTGGGCCCAACCCTCTGGAACAACCTGCCTCCCGAACTCCGCGTCACCTCGGACCTCCGCCATTTCCACCAGCGCTTAAAAACGCACTTCTTCCACCAAGCCGGCCTGGCGTGAACCACCCTATACCGACTGAGTTTTAGTTTGCCAAAGTTTTAATCAGTGGGATTTTAATTCTGTTTTAGCACAGGGTTTTGAGTTTAATGTTGTTTTAGGATAATTTATAGTATTTTGTATATTTGTTGTTGTTTTTAATTCTCCTGTGCGCCGCTCCGGGTCCCTCTGTGGGAGATGGGTGCGGGATATAAGTATGATAAAATAAAATAAATAAATAAATAAAATAAATGTGCTTAGAGATATCTGGGGTTTAATTTTGCATATAAACCACGTGCATTACTATTGAAGTATGTCATGATGGCATTAGAGGGTCCTATTCTTAAAGCAGTCTTCTCTCTCCCTCTCTGTCTCTGCTTGAAGAATACGAAGGTAAACCTCATTATTTGGAGAATAAATGCCATACTTAGGTTTCTGTACATCCATGGTTTACAGTAATTGTGTACTCACTGAAAACCATATGCATATCTATGACAAATCTCTTGACATTCACATCTTGATGTTCACTTTCAAAAATCATAAGGCTGCTCACACTTTATTTGGGAATTACTATCAAATATTGTATTCATGTTATTGTATTCATGTAATAACCAAGCCCTGAAAGGTTTGTTGCAGTTTGTTTGTTGTACACAACCCAATATATGAGGGTCTATGTACATAGTCACATGGGAAGCACACATTTCTGACCAGCCTTTACCAATTTGTAGTTTTGCTCCTAGTCCTAGATAGTACAGACAAGTGGACCATGCAAGGCTGGACAATATTGTTCTTGAATGTGAAATTTTCAGCACATTGAATAACCAATTAAATCTACCTGTCTCTCTTTTCAGTGTGGAAGGAGGAGAACTGTTTGATCGGATTCTTGATGAGAACTCCAACTTGACAGAAATGGATGCCATCTTATTCATAAAGCAAATCTGTGAAGGGATTCAGTACATGCATCAAATGTATATTCTCCATTTGGACTTGAAGGTTCTGTGCATTTGTTGTACTTCTTATGCAAAATAAATGTATATACTAGACCAGTGATGGCTAACCTTTTTTGGTTCGCGTGCCAAAAGCGGGGGGAGCGCAGGGGGGTCGTACGTGGGCGTGCCACACCATAATGCTATGTGTGCGACCCCCTGCTTTTGGCACACTTTTTTCGCCCTCCCCAGGCTCCAGAGGCTTTCTAGGAGCCTGGGGAGGGTCAAAACAGCCTCCCCTCCCCACCTCCAGAGGCTTCAGGAGCTTCCCTGAAGCCTCCAGAGGGCGAAAAACGGCCTCAAAAGAAGGCCTAAATCAGCTGGCCAGCGCACACATGCACGTTGGAGCTGACAGGGCAATGCCTCGCATGCCCTAAGAAATGGCTCCGTGTGCCACCTGTGGCACCCGTGCCATAGGTTCGCCATCACTGTACTAGACTGAACATCTTAAAACTCAGTATTATGACTGTAGTTAATGGCCCTTTTTGATTTGGACTTCTGCGTGTCATGAATAGACTCAACTTTCAAATAATAGAAGCATATTAGGAGTGGGAATAGAAGTAAGAACTCAGATTGTCCTTACACCTTGTAGCAGTGGTGGGCTTCAAAAAATTGTAGAACCTCTTCTGTAGGTGTGGCCTGCTTTGTGGGAGTGGCTTGCCAGCCATGTTACCGGGTGGTAGTGGCTTGCCAGCCATGTGACTGAGTGGGCGTGGCCAACTTGTAAAATTTGGTGAAATTCACTTAACAATGCTCTTGCTTAGCAACCAAAATGTTGGCCCAGAAACTCTGGCATTTGAAGTGTGCAAGTCTTAAAGCTGTCAAGTTACAGGACCCTCGCACCCCTAACCCTTTAGAAAAAAAATACCCCAGGGGTGTTCAAACTTGACAGCTTTAAGACTTGTGGGCTTCAACTCCAGAATTCTTCCTCTCGCTCTTCATCTTGATGATGTGTGGACGGGTGGGGGGAGGGAGCTGGAACCGGTTCTAAATGGCACTGTAGGTTTGTGGAACCTCTTCTATAGAAGAGGTTATAACTGGCAGGAACCCACCCCTGCCTTGTAGGCAATGGGTAGAACATCTACTCAGATTGAGGACTATTGTTTTAACAGTAATCCAACACATTTCAATGAATCAGAAGAAGATCCAAGTGCCAAAAGAAAGCAACTAAAATGACCCATCCTCTTGTAAGATCAATTGCATTGGGGAACAACTTTTCTGTTTCCTATTTGCTGTGGTTGCAGTACACCACCTTCCTGCATACCATGGTGTTGAAAAGCAGAGTGACGTTCAAATGCTAGGGAACCTGAATCTTCTGTCTGCTTTATAGTATTCCTTCCTTTCTTGATATGGTAGCTCTCAGGACAGAAAAGGGATAGTCATTAATATTAAGGAAATAACTATTCCTTTATAGCCTAAATTCTTAAGGCAAGCAATTAAGTGAGTAGATATAGAAAAGAATACTTTGTTTGGCTAAGTGTGGCCAAGGAACACACAAGGACTTTGTCTCTGGTGCAGAAGTTCTCAGTGCACATGCAAAGCAACAGAGTAATAATAATGATACCAATAAGAGGGGTGGTAAAGAAGTTGAGAAAGATAATAATAATAATAATACAACAGCCATACAACATGGGTATTATACTATTATACAACATGGGTAAGACAGCACTGTGAGATTCAGCAGAGTGATGAGAGAAAAAACTGTCCATTGTTTTTGCATACAATCCCCTATAGTGGCATCTTGAGGAGAGGAGATGAAACAGTTTATGCTCAGGATGTATGGTGTCAGTAGCAATAGCAATAGCACTTACACTTATATACCATTTTACAGTGCTTTACAGCCTTCTCTAAGTGGTTTACAGAGTCAGCATATTGCCCCCAACAATTTCGGTCCTCATTTCACCGACCTTGAAAGGATGGAAGGCTGAGTCAACCTTGAGCCTAGTGAGATTTGAACTGCCAAATTGCAGGCACCCGATAAGACAGCAGAAGTAGCCTGCAGTACTGCGTTCTAACCACTGTGCCACTGTGACTCATTTCCTCAGTCCTTCTTCTGACCTGCTCAATATACAGGTTTTCTACGGAAGTCAGGCTGGTTTTTTTTCTGCAGTCCGAACTCTTCGCTGAAGTCTCTACTTATCCTGTTTGTACCAAACAGACAGTTATAGAAATACAAATGACTGACTCAATCATTCAACATTTCTTGGGGCAGTCTGAACTTGAACTTCCTGAGTTGATTCTAGAAGAACATTCTTTGTTGTGCCTTTTTAATGATGGCTCTAATGACATTTGAAATCCTTCGGGAGATTATAGAATCCCAAAATTTGGGGTCTTCTACTATTGATGATAGTATCAGGCAGAAGTTCTATCGCCTTTTTATAAATAATGAGAATTTAAGAGGCATACATTTGATGGCTAGACTGTAGTAGATGTCAAATTGTGCTCTCCATTGAATCAAGAACTGCTCCCGAAGTTGTCTTCTTCTAGGAAGAGCAGCTATTGAGCCTAGTTGCAGTCTATATGTTTATTTATTTAGGCATCCAGTGCCTTGGTTGTATCTAAACTACAGCCATGTATTTGGCTACTTAGCTTACTGAATGTGATCCCAAATAATTGAATAATCTGGTGAGAGTGAATGCATATTATGTTACTTGAACGTCACTCTGTTTTCAGTTCTATAACACTAAAACCATTAGGAGAAACTCAGTTGCCTCTGGGCAAAGGAAAATCTAATTTTTGTTCATGCCAAACCTCTGTTTGCAAAAACCACCAAGTCTGGATTTGAAGAGAGACAATATCAATTTTTCCTTTTCGTTGATACTTATTTCATTGGATAAAGTAGTTTTTAATTGCCAATTTTCTTAATAGAATACCAATTTGTTACATTACCCACTTATGTACTTTTATCTGATGTTGGGATATTTAGTTTTATGAGAGTAACTGAATGAAAATCTGATTGATTGTGTATTTTTTCTGGTTTAGGGATTTAGCCCAAACCAGATAAAATGTACTTTGGAATCTTTCTATGACATAGATATTCATGATTTATTTTTCTTTAAATATTTGTATTTTGAATCAGGAAGCACAGCAATCTCCAGTTTCCCAACTGTGTCCCACATCCAGACTGGAACTGGTTTCAGATCTGGAGTTAAATATTTGTAAATTTGGGGGGAGGGAGTGCAAGGGAGATTGTTTGAAGGCTGACATCACAAAGGAAACTGATGTTTAGCTAAACTTGTAAGTTACATTTGAAAGTTTGAGTCCATCATAAATCTAGGAAGCAGAACCAATGAAACCAGAATTTAAATAATTTAGTTGCTTACCTACAATAGCTTTTTATCACCCTATATCAGTTAATAGTTAATTTATGCCCAGTCCACAAATTTGCCTGGTGTTAGATATTGGCTTGTTGAAGAATAAACTAAGAAGTTCAACTACACAGAAAAGTATTAAAGCAATGTTTTCTGAAATATCCCGATATCAGTACACAATGGGTTGCAAATTACAGTCCCTGACTTCCTGAAACCAGCCCAGAGTGCTTTCATTTCCTTTCTGAAAGCTCACTAATGAATTCTTTATCTCAAATTTCTGTATTCTGTCAAACAGAAAGGCCACCACAAGGGAAATGCTGCCCTCGTGGAGTGTTCCCAGCCTCAAATACCACATGATTATAGTTTGATGTATCCACAGAGCCTAACCTGCTATAAAACACCAGCACACAGATGTGTATTTTTATGCTCTGGTGTATTTTTAACACTGATCCCAGAGCATTTCTTTCAGCGTTTCTCACAAATGGGCCCTTTTTTCCCCCTTTTCTTCTGACAGCCTGAGAATATCTTGTGTGTGAATCGAGAGGAGTATCAAATAAAGATTATTGACTTTGGGCTGGCAAGAAGGTATGTTGTTTTAATCCAATATTCAGCACTTCTC
Organism: Rhabdophis nuchalis; assembly: GCA_039707465.1. Classification (NCBI taxonomy): domain Eukaryota; kingdom Metazoa; phylum Chordata; class Lepidosauria; order Squamata; family Natricidae; genus Rhabdophis; species Rhabdophis nuchalis. The sequence goes on from CM077645.1 coordinate 145,377,773, forward strand.
ATGTTTCTCAACTGGTGACATTTCAATTTGATGTCATGTTTGGGGGACAAACAAGATTAAAGAAGAAGTGGACTGTCATTAGTCTATATTAGAAGAGGGTTGACCTTGGTTGACATTGCTCTAGTTTAGATACTGCAGGAGTTGAGGCCTGAAATTTTCATAGAAAAGTTCTGTATGCTATTATTTCTTCTGTCGTTTTTTTAATCAAACCAAATAAGTAGCCAGTGAATTCAGTTCTTATTGGAGTGGGAAGGGGGTTGATACAATAAACAGTGATAGATGTTCTAATGAGGCCAGAATCATGAGTAAAAGTGAGAGCCTTCATTCTGAAAGCCGTCAGCACTTTCAAGTGGCACTTATTTAATATCAGAAGTTAAATCTTAAGCCCTTCTTTAGAGGCCATCCTTAGACCCAAATAGTATTTGAGAACGTTCATCCAGTCTTCGACCTTCTATCTTAGGGAAGATCGTTGAGAACATGTTTGGCTCTAAGTTACAAAGAACTCAGGATGAAGTGAATTTTCTGGACTTTTTCAACCTGGGTCCAGGATAGGGCACAGCACTGGAACACCATTGGCCACATTTGTTCATGATGTCTGGAGGGAAGGGAATCACGATGATGCAACCATCATGGCCCTCTCAGCAGTCTTTGGTACTATCAACCATGGTCTCCTTCCCTCTAACTCAGTGGTTCCCAATGTGGGGCCCATACCCCACAGAGGGGAAATTTTATTTTTAATGGGGGTAATTTGGACATTGTTTAAACCAAGTTTTTTTTATTTTATTTTTTTATTTTATTAAATTTATACCCCGCCCTTCTCCTTGTTAGGACCCAGGGCGGCGCACAGGCATTATATAAAACCATAAATACAATATACATCAATCAATTAAAAATATATTAAATTAATTCACCCGTGCTAAAACCCATTATTAAAACCGTAACCAAATTATAATTTATATTTAAAAGTCAGATGCGGGGGGCTATCCTAGGCCGGCTTGTTGGAATAAGTACGTCTTAAGACGTTGGCGGAAGAGGCGGAGGTCCGAGGTAGTGCGAAGGTCGGGGGGGTAGGTCGTTCCAGAGGGCCGGGCCCGCCACAGAGAAGGCTCTTCCCCTGGGTGTCGCCAGCCGGCATTGCCCAGCCGACGGCACCCGGAGTAGGCCCGCTCTGTGGGAGCGGACCGGACGAAGGGATGTATGGGGCAGGAGGTGGTCTCGTATATAGCTAGGCCCCGAGCCATGGAGCGATTTAAAGATGGTGGTCAACACCTTGAAGCGCACTCGAAAGGCCACAGGCAGCCAGTGCAGCTCGCGCAGGAGAGGTGTTACGTGGGCTTGCCTTGAGGCACCCATAACCACCCGCGCGGCCGCATTCTGCACTAACTGCAGCCTTCGAGTGCACCTCAAGGGGAGCCCCATGTAGAGAGCGTTACAGTAATCCAGCCGAGATGTCACGAGCGCTTGAGTGACTGTGCGAAGGGCCCCCCGGTCTAGTAAGGGGCGCAACTGGCGTATCAGGCGAACCTGATAGAACGCCCCCCTGGCCACGGCCGCCACATGGTCCTCCATGGCCAGCCGGGAATCCAGAAGGACGCCCAAGTTGCGCGCCCTCTCCACGGGGGCAAGATGTTCGCCCCCAATGGCCAGTGTTAGATTTATCTGGCTAAACCGGGGTGCCGGAAACCACAGCCACTCGGTCTTGGACGGGTTGAGCTTGAGTTTGTTACTACCCATCCAGACCCGTACGGCCTCCAAACACCGGGACAGCACCTCGACGGCATCGTTGGGGTGGTTTGGGGTGGATATGTACAGCTGAGTATCATCAGCGTACAGATGGTACTCCACCCCAAAACCACGGATGATCTCGCCCAGTGGCTTCATGTAGGTGTTGAACAGAAGTGGCGAGAGGACCGACCCCTGAGGAACCCCACATGTGAGGGGCCTCGGGGCCGACCTCTGCCCTCCTGCCAACACCCATTGCGACCGACCAGAGAGGTAGGATGAGAACCACCGTAAAACGGTGCCTCTCAACCCCAACCCCCCCAATCGGTGCAATAAGATACCATGGTCGATGGTATCAAAAGCCGCTGAGAGGTCTAACAGGACCAGGATAGAGGAGCAACCTCTATCCCGAGCCCTCCAGAGATCATCCACCAACGCGACCAATGCCGTCTCGGTACTGTGACCGGGCCGGAAGCCGGACTGGCGCGGGTCTAGATAATCAACTTCCTCCAGATGTCGAGGGAACTGTTGAGCCACCACACTCTCAACAACCTTCACTAAAAAGTGAAGGTTGGAGACGGGACGATAGTTCTCTAATAAAGCCGGGTCCAGGGATGGCTTCTTGAGGAGGGGCCTCACCACCGCCTCTTTCAAGACGGTAGGCAAGAACCCCTCACTCAGAGATGAATTCACAATACCCTGGAGCCAGCCTCGTGTCACCTCCCAGGATGCCAGTACAAGCCAGGAAGGGCACGGGTCCAATAAACATGTGGTGGCTCTAAGGTTCCTCCGCAACCTGTCCATATCCTCGGTAGTAACAAAGTCGAACTCCTCCCAAGGTGTTATCTCAAGACCAGCACCGGGCACCTCGACCGGACCACTAGTGGAGGGCAGCTCGTTCCGAATCTGAGTGATTTTGTCCTGCAGGAAAACTCCAAATTCCTCTGCTCGACCCTGCAAAGGGGCTTCCCGCGGCCTCAGATGAAGGAGGGAGTGGGTCACCCCAAACAGGGCAGCAGGGCGGTTTTCCGCGGACGCGATAAGGGTGGCACAATACTCACGTTTGGCCACTCTTAGTGCCACTAAGTAAGTCCTAATATGGTCTCTCACTAGTGTTCGGTCAGCTTCGGATTGAGAAGATCTCCACCTACTCTCTAGGCGTCTCTTGCGGCGTTTCATCTCCCGAAGCTCCTCGGTAAACCAAGGAGCCTGGGTGACTCGACGCCGCATGAGAGGCCGCAAGGACGCAACTCGGTCCAAGGCCCCCGTGGCTGCACTATACCATGCGGCCACTAGGTCCTCAGTCGAGCCGCGGGGCAGGGATACAGGTACTGGCCCAAGCTCCCTCTGGAACCTTTCCGGGTCCATCAGGCACCTGGGGCGGAACCAACTTGGTGTTTCCGGTTCCGCCTCCCCGCGGTGGGGTGTGACGGTTGGAAAGTCTATCCGAAGGAGAGAGTGATCTGTCCATGACAAGGGTAAGATGTCTAAATCCCCTGTTCCGAGACTAATCCAGTGTCCAGAGACAAAAATCAGATCCAGCGTGTGTCCTCCCTTGTGAGTGGGGCCCTGAACTACTTGGGTCAGGTCCATGGCCGTCATGGAAGCCATGAACTCCCGAGCCGCCTCGGATGTTTCGCCCGCCGACGGCAGGTTAAAGTCCCCCATGACTATAAGTCTGGGGGTCTCCACCGCCATCGCGGCGATCACCTCGAGTAGCTCGGGCAGGGCTGCTGTTACATAGCGGGGAGCCAGGTATACAATCAGCAAGCCCAACTGCCTCCCTAGGCCCCACTTCACGAAGAGGGACTCACAGCCGGTCGTCTGAGGCACAGTGGTCTCCTTCGGCTCCAGACTTTCCTTAACAATAACTGCCACCCCCCCACCCCTGCCAAGGGCCCTAGGCCGATGAAATGCATGGTAGCCTGGTGGGCACATTTCCACGAGGGGTAAACCCCCCTCGAGGCCCAACCAGGTTTCCATGATTCCCACCAGGTCCGGGTCCCCCTCTGACACAAGGTCATTAATGAGGGGGGCTTTATTCACCACGGACCTGGCGTTGCAGAACATCAGCCTAGGGCCCCGGCTCTGTAGTCCCTGACCGCCTAGCCCACGAGTGGAGCACAGGGGGTTGGGGCAGGCGACCGCTTTTAACCAGCGACCGCGCGTCCCCAACCCACGATGGACATCCTGTCTCCCACCGCCCCTGCCCCTCCCCAAGACCAGTCGAATAGGACGGCCCTCAACAGAGACGGTTAATGGCCTTTTAGACTTCCCCTGCATGAGTAGAGTTCACTGTTTGAGTAAAGTAAGAATTATATGTCATTGGGGGGGAGGCATCAGGATTTTAGAGATGCTTAGGTGGGGCATGGCCAAAAAAAGGTTGGGAACCACTGCTCTAACTTCTCCCATCAATTAAAAAAACCTCTGATAAATAACCTGATCAGACTCTCCTTCTTAGATACTTAAAATCCTAAAGAAATCTTCTCCACCTTGCTATCCCCTGATGCTATCCCCCTATTTGGAAAATTAGAATGGCTAGCTAGGAAAACTGTTGAATTATTGTCATGTGCTATAAAGGCCATATTTGCTGCTACTGTTTCCCACAAATTTTTTTGCTGTTTTGTTTCTTAGATATAAACCAAGGGAAAAACTTAAGGTCAACTTTGGCACTCCAGAATTTCTTGCTCCTGAAGTTGTGAACTATGATTTTGTTTCTTTTCCTACTGATATGTGGAGTATTGGTGTCATTGCCTACATGTTGTAAGTTGAACTAGGGTTGAAATATTATGATTGTGAGTGCTTCCAGATGAAATTTTTATTGTGCAGTGGCATAATTTTATTGAGTCATAGAATTTTATTGGATGAGGACAGATAATGATAATGGCCATTTCCTTTTCTTCATTTTTATAGTGTATTAGCCACCCATCTTACCATACTGTAACTCTCGGCAGCTTACAATATTAAAAGACAAAACAGTATAAAATCAAATATGTACTGAAGTATTGCAAGTACAATACCAGGGGTGGGCTGCTGCAGGTTCGCAGGGGTTCAGGAAAATCTCTAGCTAAGAATCTGCCCAGTTTGGAGAACCCGCAAATCTCACCCTTGGCTGACCCTGTCTACCCTGCTCTGTCCCTCTCAGGTGCCCCCATGTGGCCCATTTGGGAGGCCAGGTAAATACAGGGCCCATGTGGAGGCTCGGGGGAGGCACAAAATGGCCCTCCTGGAAGTTCTGGAAGGCTGGAAATGGGCCCGTTTCAGCCTCCGGAGCCTGGGGGAGGCCTTTTTCGCCCTCCCAGAGTCTCAATGAAAGCCTCTGGAGCCCAGAGAGGGCAGAAATGCAGGAGGCCGACTAGTCCCCACCCATCCAGCAACTGAGGAAAGAGCCTGGTGCTAAAAATTTTGAAGCCCACCCCTGCACAATGCTATAAAAAATCAAGCTAACTAAAAAGATAGGGAGGGAGGGAGCATGATGAGAAGGGAAGAGGGTGGGATCTGTTGTTAATCAACCACCCCCAATATGAAACCCTTCTGTTGGAGTCCCAAGCGACCTGACATAGCCAGGACTTTAAGTTATTATGGAAGATAACAACACAGCCCTGTCATGCAGAGAAAGTATGTTGCAGACCATGTCAGTTAAAGAATCCCAACTGGCAGGGTCCAAGAAGATAACCTTCTCAGCTGCTCTCTTCTTGTGGAATATTCACTCTCCCACAGAGGTGAGGCAGGCCACCCCCTCCTGGCCTTCTGAAAAAGGGTTAAACCCAGTGGTGGGATTCAAATAATTTAACAACCGGTTCTCTGCCCTAATGACCAGCTGGGTAGATGGGGCTCAGCGGTCATGTGACTGGGGTGGGTGTGGCCAACTCAACATCGCTCAGTCGATGGGCACCTTAGCTGTTACAATGTAATAAAGGTTAACTGGAGAGACAGTTTCTGTAAGCAGGACAATAAAGATTAGGCTAGAAACAACACCCGAATGTTTCCTGCCTTCCTTACAGGATTAGCCCTGTAAAGTGGAAAAAAACAAAATGAGATTTCTTCCAACAACCGGTTCTCAGTTGGGGAACCCAGATAGGCATGCAGCTGTGAGACCGGTTGGTACTCTGAAAAAACTCCATTCACCTTTTAACTACTTTTTTAACAGAGTTCAATCAACCTTGCCTCCTTTTTGTAAAAAAAAATCTTATATACTGTTTTTATATTTTAACATTTTTATTGAACACCATCCAGAGTCCCCCCTCTGAGGGAGATGCATAGTTCAGAAATGTTACGTTATGTTTAATAAACATGGGTGGTTTTTTTCTTCCTATAGGATTACTGGATTATCTCCTTTTCTGGGTGATGATGATAATGAAACTTTGAACAACATCCTGGCTTGTAGGTGGGACTTTGAAGATGAAGAATTTGAAAATGTGTCTGAGGAAGCCAAAGATTTCATCTCTAAGCTTCTTATCAAAGAAAAATGGTAATTGCATGCCAGTAACATTTTGTTTTTAATATGTTGTCTGCAGAGTTCCATTCGAAAAACCCCAAAATAATAAGCATGTTTTAAAGAATGACATTAAGACCGCTAAAATGAATAAGTAAAACAAATTCAATGCCAAAAATGAAAACTCTTTGCATTTTATTAAAAGGTTATTTAGGATAAGTCACATATTAATATTTATATACTAGTTATGTAATATTACCAAGTTGTTTTTTTATTAATAAACCTCAACCATGTTGATAATGATGATAACTGAATTGGTCCAGAGGAAGAATAGGAACACCATAAGAGCAGCAAAGTTCTAAAGAAAAGAAATTGCACAGATCATTCATTAGGATTACCGTATTTTTCAGAGTATTTCCCCCCCTAAAAGAGCGTGGAAATGTTGGTGCGTCTTATACAGCGAATACAGCCATTTTTGACCTCCCGAAAGTCCCCCCTGCATCACATTTTTGTGAAAAATGGGCAAAAAACGGGCCGTTTTTCACCAAAATGGGGGTTCCCCCACCCCCTAGTGGTGAAAAACAGGGGGCGTTTTTGTGAAAAATGGGGTGCATTTTTGCCTTACCCCAGCCCTGCTGAAGCCTGCAAAGTGCTCCTGAGGGCCAGGGAGGACAAAAACTTTTTTTTATACTTACCTCTTTGAAATCTTGGTGCATCTTATACACTGGTGCATTTTATACTTCAAAAAGTATGGTAGGTAGCCCTTAACTTACAACCATTTGCTTAGTGTCTATTTCAGTGGTTCCCAAAGTGGGCGTTAACGCCCCCCAGGGGGCGGTGGCCCACATTAGGGGGGCGCTAGGAGGCCAAGCGGCTGCAGGGGGGCACTAGGAGGCAACAGGGGGGCACTGAGGGTGAGGAAGAAACTTGCCAAGCGGAAGATGGGCTGTTAAAGCCTATCGGCGCAGGCAGAAGGACAACATCATTAAAACAAACCTGGAAATAGCGGGTTTCCCTTTAAGCAACGTCACCACCCTCCCCTCCAATCACCGCCTTCCTCCCAGGGGAGGCGTGCGCATGCGTGCTGCTTCAATCTTCTGTCCCCGACCAGCTCCAGCGTCCTCTCCTCCCTCCGCAAAAGCCCCTGCCAGGCCAGCAAAGATCCCATCTGGACCAGGCGGTGCTGGGACCCTCTGCGCCCCCGCAGGGGCTCCCTTGCTCTGAGCTGCACTTTGGAGCGGGCAGTGATCCCTTGAAAGCCCCCAGGTTGGTCCTCCTCCTCACCCGGATCCAGAGCGGCGCTCCCCGCCCGGCCTTTGTCCCTGCTGGCCCCAGGGAAGCAGATGCTCCAGCCCCAAAGTGAACCGGAGGGAGCTGGAAGAAAGCTCGGAGGTCCTCTAGTCATCCAGCAGTGACAAAGGCCGGGCGGGGAGCGCAGCTCTGGATCTGGGTGAAGAGGACGACCAACTTGGGGGCTTTCGAGGGATCGCTGCCCGCTCCAAAGCGCAGCTCAGAGCAAGGGAGCCGCTGCGGGGGCGCGGGGGGTCCCAGCGCCTCCTGGTCTGGATGGGATCTTTGCTGGCCTAGCAGGGGCTTTTGCGGAGGGAGGAAGGGACCCCAGAACCGATCGGGGATGGGAGATTGAAGCAGCACGTGCACGCTTCTCCTGGGAAGAAGGAAGCTGCTGCTCCAGCCCCAAAGTGAACCGGAGGGAGCTGGAACAGAGCTCGGAGGTTCTCTAGTCCAGCCCCTGCTCAAGCAGGACTAGAGCCTCTGCTAGTCCAGATCAGGGGCTGCCTCCTTCCTTCTGAAAAGCCTCCGGGGATGGAGCTCCAGCGCTGCCGCTTTTGGCCCCTCCATGCATCTGGGAAAGTGGCATGGAAGATCCGGCACACGTCTTGCAACCTCCCCGCGTGAGAGGCAAGGGGCGCGGGGGGGCTTTGGGGGGAGAGTCCGGCTGGAGCACAGCGGGTGGGTGGGGCGGGCAGAACCGGGCAGGTACGGGCTGCGCATGATGAGCTGGCGGCCGGGGGCCCCTGAAGCAGCGCCAGCCAACATGTTCCTTAAGAAGAGCCCCAAGGGCAAGGGCTGCCGTGCTGCACCCACCCCCCTGCCCACTGCCCAGCAACACGCCCCTGCCTCCTCCTCCTCCTCCTCAGCAGGCAGCCCAGGGCACGGGCATGGCGGCAAACACGGGCGCCACTTGGCCAGGACAGGGGGGCCAGCACCCACCCAACCCAACTACCTCTTGGCGGGCGAGCGGAGGGCTGGCGCTAAATTCCCTTGTTTCTTCTTCTGCGGGTGGGGGGGTGCTGCCTTGCTTTGACAGCCACCTCGTTTCCAATTGAGGGGTGGGAGAGAAATCCACTGCATGGATCTCCCCAATTGGAAGGAAGAGGCTCCGTTGGTCCAGAGCCAATCCAGGAAGATCAGGAACGCAAGAGAGATCTTTCCCCCTGCGGATGGGCTCTGGACCAGCGGAGCCTCCTCCTTTTAATTGGGGAGATCCATGCAGAGGATTTCTCCCCCACCCCTCAATTGGAAACAGGGTGGCTGTCAAAGCAAGGCAGCACCCCCCCCCCCGCAGAAGAAGAAACAGAAGGGAATTTAGCGCCAGCCCTCCGCCTGCCCGCCAAGTGGTAGTTGGGTTGAGTGGGCGCCGGGCTACCGCTAACTCCCCTTCTGTTTCTTCTTCTGCGGGGGGCGCTGTCTTGCTTTGACAGCCACCTCGTTTCCAATTGAGGGGTGGGGGAGATCCTCTGCATGGATCTCCCCAATTGGAAGGAGGAGGCTCCGTTGGTACGGAGCAACGCCGGGGGAGCTCCATGCAGAGGATTTCTCTCTCCCCCACTCCGCCCCCCCACTTGCATACTGCTGCTGGCGAAAAAAAAGCCCCGTGTGGAACTCCATTCCTGTTCCTTCTCTGGCTCTTTGCACAAACCATGCTGGGCGCGCTCCCTTGTCTTTGACAGCCGCCTCATTTCCAATGAGGTGGGGGGGGAGAAATCCATCTTTTTCCTCCATCTCCATGGATCTCCCCCAATTGGAAATGAGGTGGCTGTGAAAGGAAGGGAGCGCCCCCTGCGTGTCTTCTTCAAACAGCCAGAGGAGGAATAGGGGAGTTCCACGCGGGGCTTTTCAAACAGCCAAACTCCCCTCCTGTTCTTCCTTCTGCTGTTTGAAGAAGACATGTGGGGGGGTGCTCCCTTCCCTTTCACGGCCACCTCATTTCCAATTGGGGGGGATCCATGGAGATGGAGGAAAAACATGGATTTCCCTCCCCCATTGGAAATGGGGCGATTCCAGCAGCTGCGTTTTGCCTTGAAACTTGCTTTCCTAGCAATCCAAAGGGGACATTCTCCCAGCAGCGTCTCAGGCACTCCCACCCTTAGCTGGGAGGGAGTAAGGACAGCTGGGCGCAGTTTGGCTCTTCCCGGCTCCCATCAGATCATTGGGGGCCTCGCGCGCCTGTTTTGCAAGAGAGAAAGTTGCTGGGAGAATGTCCCCTTCGGGTTGCTGGGGCAGCAAGTTTCAAAGCAAAACGCAGCTGCTGGAATCGGTGTGCCTGCAACTTAATGCGAGAAGCCTGCATTACCAGCCGCAGCAGCAGCAGAAACAGCAGACGCCACCCCCAATGTCCAGCATCCTCCTCGGAAGGCTCGCAGCCATCTCGGGAGGCGACCGACGGCAGTGCCTCCGGGTGGAAGGTGAATGAAGGGTGCAGTGGTGGGAGAGGCTGGCCATCCCTGAAGCCAGCTCTCGAAGAAGGAGTCAGAGATGAGGCCTGGGGCTCACTTCCCTCCCTCCTTCCTCCAAGAGCTGCGGGCAGCAGGGAAAATGACTCTTCTTTGCTAGCTTCCCAGCTGGCAAAACAGAAATTTTCACCAACTGGAAAGTATGTGTGAGAGAGGGGTGGGGGAGAGAGGGAGAGAGATAGAGAGAGAGGAAGGAAGGAAGGAAGGAAGGGAGGGAGGGAGGGAGGGAGGGAGGGAGGAAGGAAGGAAGGAAGGAAGGAAGGAAGGAAGGAAGGAAGGAAGGATGACACAAGAAAGGAAGACAGGAAGAAAAGGGAAGGAAGGAAGAGAAAGAGAAAGGAAGAAAAAAAAGAAGGAAGGAAGGAAGGAAGAGGGGAATAGTGACACAAGGAAGGAATGAAAGAAAGAAAGAGGGGGAGAGTGACACAAGAAAGAAGGAAGGAAGGAAGGAAGGAAGGAAGGAAGGAAGGAAGGAAGGAAGGAAGGAAGGAAGGAAGGAAGGGGGAGAGTGACGGAAGGAAGGAAAGAAGGAAGGAAGGAAGGAAGGGTGAGAGTGACACAAGAAAGGAAGGAAGGGGAAGAGAAAGGAAGAAAGAAAAAAAGAAAGAAAGTCAGGGAGAGTGACACAGGGAAGGAAAGAAAGAAAGAAAGAAAGAAAAGAAGGAAGGAAGGAAGAAAGGAAGGAAGGAAAGAAGAAAGAAAGAAAGAAAGAAATAAAGAAAGAAAGAAAGAAAGAAAGAAAGAAAGAGGGGGAGAGTGAAACAAGAAAGAATGAAGAAAGAAAGGAAGGAAAGAAAGAACGAAAAAGAAAGAATTTATTATCACAATTGAGCCCAAAATTTTAGTTGCTAAGCAAGAGCATTGTTAAATGAGTTTCACTACATTTTACAAGGTGGCCACCCCCACACGGTCACATGACTGCCAAGCCACGCCCACAAAATAGGCCACACCTACAAAATAGGTTCTAAAAAAATTTGAAACCCACCACTGGTGGGGGGCACTGAGGATCAGTTTGTAGCACCAAGGGGGCGGTGGACTGAAAAAGTTTGGGAACCACTGGTCTATTTGAAGTTATAACAGCACTGAAAAAAGGAACTTACAGCTGATTCTCAGACTTGCAAGTATCGCAGGATTCCCAGAGTCATGGGTCAAAATCCAGGCCATGAATTTACAATGATTACAGCATCCTGGGATCATGTGATTGCAATTTGTGATCTTCCTAGCTAACTTGTGACAAGCAAAGTCAATGGGAGAACTGACTTTGTGATTAAAAAGGTTACGAAGTTAGGCATATCTCATTTAACAACTATCTTATTTGGAATGGAAATTCTGGTCCCAATTGGGGTTGTAGATACCAGATGTAGGTGCCAGAAGATGGCACCATTTCCATGGATGAAATTAGCCAAACTCCCTCACATCAAGGGCTGATGTATCATGATGTTTTTTTGCCTTTGTGGAGCTGGGTTGGGTGGGGCCTGTGCGAGCCGAATCCAGCCTGTGGCCCACCAGTTTGACAGGCCTGGCCTAGATGAACTAAATTACATTCATATCCTGAAATAAAGACTTTAATTTTTCATCCAGAATGAAATTGGTCAGTTTGCTAATGATGAACTTGAATAATGAACCTATACTTTTGCCATAAGAGATAAACTTAAGAACACCATTTCTGAAAATATGCTTTGCTTTTTTCATATTCAAATCTCAAGTTAAAGCTGCCTATTGCTGTTAACTCTATTACCTTAAAACACCAACACACAAGCAAATATCAGACTTTCAACAGTATTTCAACATTCCTGTATACATATCACATGACAACCTTGTTCTTTTCTGTTTAGCTGGAGAATAAGCGCAGGTGCAGCTTTAAAACATCCTTGGTTGTCCAACCAAACTCTCCATTGCAAACTGGAAGCTAAGGTCTGTAGATCTGATCAAAATTGTTACTTGCTTTTATCTCTTAATCTCTCTGTATGAAGAATGCTTATTAATTAGGCTGATCACTATACATTAGTCTCCTATTCATTTTTACTATTTGATGACCAGATTATTGCAGTGGGGTTGGGGATGGGTGGGAGACCCTATGGAAGATATTCACTGTCAGGTCCCCACTAAAATGGTGTTATTATCTGTGTTGTTATAATTCACTATTATCCCATAAATGATGATTGTGTGCAATTTCTTGCAAAATATGTTCATACAGTACTTGCAGGTACATGCAGGTATGTAACATGCAGGTACATGCAGGTATTGTAACTTGCCCTGGTCGTACGGTTAGATAATTTAGTTAGTTACCTTTCGTGTAATGGAATAACAAAGTTGGAAGGGACCTTGGAGATCTTCTAGTCCAACCCCTTGCACAGAGTGCTGAAAAGGTTGTATGGAAATGTTGTACATGTGCGCTCATTAGGGCCGCCCTCCAGAAAAGCCAAACTTCCAGGTTCTAGCGCACATGCATGCCTGATGATCAGCTGGCCAGCGTGCACATGCACATCTGTTTTCGGCACTGCCACACACACAAAGGGATTGTGCTCCAGAAAAGCCAAACTTCCAGGTTCTGGTGAGTATGCACACCTGACAATCAGCTGGCCGACACACATGCACAGGACGGTTTTCGGCACTGTCGCATGTGCAAAGAACAGCTGATCGTCGCATGTGCATGCACGTCATAAACTCAGAAGACAAATAGGCAAGGCTGCGCATGCCGATTGACATGGCTTTGTGTGCCACTTTGGCCACACATGCCATAGGTTCGCCATTCTGGCCCTATACCATTTCAGACTTGTTATATACTTCTTAACCTTGCCTGTACTTCTCTAGAAATGCCATTTGCATGCTAATTCCTTGTCTAGCTGATCACTTCTTTTTGTTAAAGAGGAAGGACTGCATTTGTAAAATCTCACATCCATCTGATCTCCCTTTCTCTTCAAGATATTAACTGTCTAGTGAGTAGAGGCAAACGTATCAATTTCTCACTATATAAAGATAGCCAGTGCCTCAATAGATACACCAACTCTATTATCTGATTTGCATTTTCTCAGCTTAGCCAAACCAATAAGAACCCACTGATGCTTGCTTTTTGAAATGTATTATTATTATTATTATTATTATTATTATTATTATTATTATTATTATTATTATTATTATTATTATTATTATTTACTTTATTCATAAAACATGAAACTCAGCCAACTGAACATTTAAAAATGCATCGCAAATATTATTGACTTGTGCTAATGGTTGATATGGTTTACGATTATTATTATTATTATTATTATTATTATTATTATTATTATTATTATTATTATTATTATTATTATTATTATTATTATTAACTTTATTCATGAAACATGAAACTCAGCCAACTGAACATTTAAAAATGCATATTACAAATACTATTGACTGGTGCTAATGGTTGTTACAGTTTGCTGCCAGCATCCTAGGTATCAACCAAGTATCTTCGTAGAATGTAAGATGTTCCAAGTAGCTCCGTTTTTTGCAGTTCTGCTGGTGTTATTGCAGGAAGCTGCAATTTACTGATATATTTAATAAAACATTTGGACATGGTGCCAAGTGCCCCCATGACAATGGGTGTCACTGTGACATGCTTCATCCATAGCCGTGTAGTTTCGATGGCCAGGTCACGATATTTCATTTCATTAAAACGCATTGCAAGTACCATTGACTGGCGCTAATGGTTGATACAGTTGTTGTTGTTGTTGTTGTTGTTGTTGTTGTTGTTGTTGTTGTTATTATTATTATTATTATATGAGAGGTCTTATGATTTATTTTATCTTTCTTGCTCTTGTAGAAGAAGAAGAAATGTTCTTCTTCATCTTAAGCACCTGTGGTTCCATAACATCTCTCAGAACTGAAAGGTTGGTATTAAGTTTATATGTATCTATGTATGTGTTACTGGCAAGGGCCCATTTTGTGGCCACCATGTGGAGGTCATCTCAGATACTCCCACTGCCAGTTATTGCAGCATGGTAAATCTGAGCAATTTCTTCCTGCCATCGCAGTGGCCAAAAGAAACATTAGAACTATGTAATGAACAGTTGCAAACTGAATCTACTAACTGCAATTATCTAGCATCATTTTCCCACGCTCCCGCATGTGCACTGGCTTTCCGTAAATGCCAGAAGGGCACGGCATGGGATCATGCCTTCTCTTAACATTGCTAAATGATTAGTGATGCTAAGGTTAGGGTTGGGCATACGAATTTGTATGTTTACAAACAAGACCTATGGGACGCACTGAGGATTGGTTACAAGAAAAGACACACGTTTGATTTTGAACAGAGTCACATAAATTCTGCAAAAGGGCAGGGGTAAAATTTCTACCAAATATTGCCACAAGTTGAATGATATAATATATGAGCATATGTACAAATCTGTGGGACTTTTATGTACATCATTTCGGGTTTTTGCACGTCCCTAACTACTTGTGGGTTGTGGGCTGGCTGGAGACTGAAAACCTACACTGTAATTTCAGGAAATCCTGCTTAGCAATTTGAGATCTCAGTAGATAGGGCCCACCTATTTTCAGGAATACTATAGAAATCCTAAGGTCTCAAATCGTACTGTTCAAGAAAAGTTTACGTTCTTTGGAATTTGTATTATTTGTCCACGATCACATTCTCCTTTTGTGTTACCCTGCAACACTGTATATTAAGCCAATTTTGTCTTGCTGAATAGTCTCTATAACTAGTAGCTGGGTGTTTTTTTAAACTTTGAAACAGTAAAGTTATCTAGTGTTTGTAGTATAAGCTTTAAAAATAGCCTCATCTCTATATATGTGATTGTGATGTGACCTCCCTCACAAAGACTGTTCCCAGACCAGTGGTGGGATTCAGCCAGTTCACACCACTTTGGGAGAACCGGTTGTTAACTTTCTCAGCAGTTTGGTGAACTGGTTGTTGGAAGAAATCATTAGGGCAGACAACTGGTTGTTAAATTATTTTAATCCCATCACTGCCCCAGACTCATAGCGATAAAGTCAATTGGTCCATGTCTAAAATAATGAGCTTAAATTTGAATGACTTTCCTATGAGAACTTTTCCCCCTTTCCATTACCAGAGATCCCATTAGTGGCTCTCCACTGCCAAGAAACCTTGGGACCATAGCTCCCAGAATTCCTTGCCAGTGTAGTTGATGGACTTCTGGCTGAAAATTTAGGGAATTTCCAATATAGATGAAGGACAGCAGAGAGGCAAAATGTCTGCTTTAAAAAACACACACACAAATGTTTGTTAAATTAATAATAAAAAAATTATATTTAAAGCACCTCAGCAAAAATATTCAAAGCATCTCAGAACTAGTTCAAGGGCACAGTTCTGAATTTGCAAAGGCTGAGAATCCCTGCTTCATCACAACCCCCATTGCTTTTAAATACCTTGATTATTAACTATGAGATAGGGGAAAAAAGAGACAAGCCACTTTTCATTTAGAGCAGGGGTCTCCGACCTTTGCAACTTTAAGTCTGAAGGACTTCAGCTCCCAGACTTCTCCAGCCAGCAAAGCTTGGAGACCCCTGATTTAGAGGGCTAATTCTGAACAGGCCATGTGGTAATAGGAATCCGCCCTGTGGAACTACAAATGTAATTGAGTGGTTTGTCATTCAAGTATTTTGTTGCAAAGACGCCTCTGCAGAGTTTCAAGGCTCCTCATTCACAGTGGGTTCCCGTAAGTTGCGCTGCATGTTTCTATGTCTGAGCCACCAAAACCACATTGTCCCTAACCACTTCAGACATGTAAGGAGTCAAAACTGTGGGAATAACCGTGATTGCTTGATCCAGACAGGGATAAGGCAAAGAATTCTAATTTTTACTGGGCCTTGATCTTTGGTGCTGCTTGAATGGAACTCACTGAAATGAAGAAAAATCCATGGTTTACCTAAGTCATGCCAGACACTCCAGCTGAAGCAGAAGGCGGTTGGTGGGACTTTCCTCCTTAGCTGTTGTTGTTAAGGATTACTATGTTTATGGGGGGAAGGGGTTCCTCCCTATTTCCCTCCTATTTGAACACTATGCCAGATTTTCTTTGGGGTGTGTGGGAATCATAGGTCTAGGTTCCTTCAGACGGAGCCATCTTTGCTAATGCATATTGTGGCTGGAGGGCTGAGACAATAGTCTCTAGCCGCACAATGCTGTTTTATGTAAATGCACCTTAGCTTAGCGAAGTAGCTTATTTCAAGCCTGATCCCAAACACGAATTACACCCAAAACAACTGTAAGAATCGTATAAAGGCATTTTCTTGTACTGGAGGAGAAAAGCCAAGTGACACCAGAGGTTAAAAGTATCTCCTGGGGCAAGTAAAACATTGAACCTTGTTGTTAACTGCTGAGTCCATGATGAATAGGCCAAAGCGTATTACTCTGATTTAATTAGATGTAATCTAGTTTAGATTAGATTGTAAAGAGTGCAAAAGAGATTTCAGATCACACACAGAAGTATTGGAACAAAGAAACAATAGTAACTCGCTTGCATGTGTTTTAGGGGGGAAATGCAAAAACTAGCAGTTCCTCAGATCTGATTCCAGCATTAGGCAGAACACACAGATCTCTTGGCAGGCAGAGAGCAAAATTAAACAGAAATGCTGTAACATAATATGTACTCAATGTCTCTTTTGTTTTGCGTGGTGATGTGGACTGCTAATTCATTCATAGTTTTTAAAAGACCATCACAACAGTCTCAGAGGGCATTTTAGAACTTTAGGCTTTCTTTGTAAAAGACTACATGGGATAAAATCAAATGCAGTTTTTTGGCTGATGAATCTGCTGGAATAAGACAGAGGATACATCCTTCCCACACAATCCTTTCAGATTGAAATATTGATGGAGTTTGAGGAAAGTGATTGGTGCTATGGCAAGCCAGTGGAGCTGGTGGCAGACTCAGACAATGAGGAGGTTGGGGAGGAACATGGGCCAGTGCTGGTCTAAGAAGGCTCTGATGAGAGCTGTGCATCGGAGGCAGAGATGGGGCCAGGGCCATCCAACAGTTATCAGCTGCCTTCGGTGTCGGAGATCTGTGAGGCAGAAAACCAGCTGGAGCCTGTTTCCAATGTGCACATGCGCAGAGCTGCCACAAGAAGAGAACAGTTAAGGAACAAGGGCCAACTCGGGAGTAAAGGCACAGGCGGATGGTGAATGGCCTCTCCCATAAGGAATGAAGAGGAGCGAAAGGGGAGTGGAGTTTGCAGGAGACAATTTGTTCATTTCATTAGTGTGAAGATTTGTTGGTGACTCTCAGAGTGCTAATTATTTTCTTGTATAGCATTGCAAAGATATCAACCTGGCAGCTCTCCAAGCCTGATAAGGTCTGTGGTTGTAATTCACCCTTGAAAGACTGTTAGGACTTTGCTGGATATGAATGAGAGAAATTCACATTCGCTGGATAAAAAAGGGTTCTGCTGAGTCTGCTTCGTGATTTTGTGAAGCTTAGGTCAGAACAATTGGCTTTTAACAAAAGTGAATGTCTGGGTGCCTGTAAATGAAAAACCACACAAACATTTTGCCTCTTATAAGTCTGAGAGTTTCCATCTGCAATTTTGAATTCTGACCACTCAGATTCTAACTCAGGCAGAAGCCCTATCTCCCTTCACTCTTCTTCTCCAACATATATACCAGTGGTGGGTTTCTGCAGGCTCGCACCTACTCGCGAGAGCCGGTTGGTGAAATTTAGAGAACCGGTGAGAGGGGGTTCCACCGGCGTACCTGGAAGTAAATCTGGCCCACCGCTGCCAGTGACCCAACGGGAAGGAAAGGAAAGGAAAGGAAGGAAGGAAGGAAAGAAAGAAAGAAAGAAAGAAAGAAAGAAAGAAAGAAAGAAAGAAAGAAAGAAAGAAAGAAAGAAAGAAAGAAAGAAAGAAAGAAAGAAAGAATTTATCATCACAATTGAGTCCAAAATTTTGGTTGCTAAGCAAGAGCTTTGTTAAAATGAGTTTCACCACATTTTAAAAGGTGGCCACTCCCACCCTGTCACACGACTGCCAAGCCACGCCCACAAAATAGGCCACACCTACAGAATAGGTTCTAAAAAATTTGAAACCCACCACTGATATATACCCTCATTTTACCCACCTCGGAAGGATGGAAGGCTGAGTCAACCTTGGGCCTGGTGAGATTCAAACTGCCAAATTGCAAGCAGCCGGCAGTCAAGGATCAAGGATTACTTCTAGCAAGAATGTGATGGCAGGGACACTGTAGATAGTCTGTATCCCTCACTCCATATTATTACCGAATTATACAAAGGAAGAACAAATAGTAGGAAAAAATATCTGGGAATCAAATGTGAAATAATATATCTGTTGTCTTGTAGGAATACCTCCTACTTGCATTGCTAGTGTTCTGCTTGTAAAGTGGTACACAGATGTTTTCAGTTAGTTAAACCAGGATAAAGATCACAATCAGCAGGCTTGCTCAGACCAAACACAGCAATGCAGGCTTTAGCACTGTTTCACAATGTTCTTCCCTTTTGCCTGAACAGCTTGTGCAGGATATTGTAAATTTCAAAGTCTCCCTCGCTCCAAAGAAATCAAGCCAAGACTTCCTTTCACTTTGGGGTATTTCTTTGGTCAGCAAAATGGATAACATGCAACAATATGAAAAAGAAATCCCTGAAATTATCTGTCAAATTGTGGTTCAGATCGTGATCCTTTTTAAATGGTGTCACAACAGTTTTTCCTGGACTATGGCAAATCCACATTGGAATTTACATTCTTTTATTGGTCAGGAAAATAACAATGTAGTCTGCTATACACTTAAGCTAACTTGCCATGTGCACAGTGGGTTTCACATAAAAAGCAATCTGCCCTTGTATTTTACAATAGCAATAGCACTTAGACTTATATACCACTTCACAGTGCTTTACAGCCCTCCCTAAGCTGTTTACAAAGTCAGCTTATTGTCCCCAACAATTTGGGTCCTCATTTTACCCACCTCAGAAGGATGGAAGGCTGAGGCAACCTTGGGCCTGGTAAGATTCATCTTCAAAGCGCTCCATGGCACGGGTCCTGGTTATTTGCAAGACCGCCTCCTGCTACCAAAATACTTCCCACCAACCAGTTAGCTCCCACAGACTAGGCCTCCTCAGGGTGCCGTCGGCCAAACAATGCCGCCTGGCGACCCCCCCGGGGGAGAGCCTTCTCTGTGGTAGCCCCTGCCCTCTGGAACGACCTACCTCCCGACCTACGTACGACCACTGACCTGCGCCTCTTCTGTTGGGCCTTGAAAACGCATTTATTCCGTGTGGCCGGCCTCGCGTAGTAGCTTTTAATTGGTTTAATTGGTTTTATTTAAGAGTTTTTATTCTGGATTTTAGAACGGGCCCCAATTTAATATTATTTTATAGTATTTTATGTATCGATGTCTTTTGTATGTTTTTATTGATGCCTGTTCACCGCCCTGAGTCCCGCAAGGGAGAAGGGCGGTATACAAATTTAATAATAAAAAAAGATTCAAATTGCCAAATTGCAGGCAGCCAGCAGTCAGCAGAAGTAGCCTGCAGAACTGCACTCTAACTACTGTCCCTCCAAGGCTCATGCCACAATGATACAATTCACCAAATGGATTGTTACAGAGCCAATTTGGTACTGAATTAAGGCATCAGGCTACCGACTGAGAGATGGTGGTTTTGGTCCCACCTTGGCACAAAGCCACTTGGTTGACCTTGGACTAATCACTCTCTCTCTCAGCCCTAGGAAGGCAAACCACTTCTGAAAATCTTGCCAATAAAATGCCAGAGACTTGTCTAGGTAAGCACTAGGAGTCAACACTGACTCAATAGCAAAAAAAAAAAAAATCTTCTGAAATTTTTCATGAAAGATATTTTCATTTCTTACAATTTTAGACTTTGATGGGTCTTTCTTCCACAACTGAGATGGCTCACAGATGTCACATAGCATTTTGCACTAGAGCTCCAGCATTTCATTCCCACTGCTCCACTTCCCAATTCCAAATAATGGGATTATAGTGTTTGTATTGAAGCGGAAGTCTCCAGCCATGAAGCAGAGAGCAAAATGATGCCGAGAACGAGATAAGAAATTAAAATACAAGATGACGTGTACAACAGTATTTGTGCTAAGTCTTAAACTAGTCCGCTGCTCTCAAATATGGTAGAGGATGAAGTATAGAAGTAGATGGTTACCAATCAGCTCTGTTCATGGAATGCCAAAAATATCAACGCATCTTATCCTGGTCTACAAAATACTTTGGGCTGGTCTTAACAACGATCATAGTTATGACTGCTATCTTGCCTTTTTTGACCACACACTGCAGACATCCTGTAGATATTCAACACTAAACCATGATTCAGTGTAACGTTTGGATGCAGCTGTGGATTTAACCTGTGGCTTATTTTTTTTCTTTTGCAGGAGAAGCTGCTGTGTAATCACTGTTTGGAAACACAGATGAGTTGTTCTGAGGCTTCACCTTCCTCTCCTACTCCCCGAGATAACTTGAGGTTTTTACTAAGTGGACCAACAACCACTTGAGCTGCAGGATTTACATCCCAGTAGTGCTGAGCTACTTTCTTCTTCCTCTGCTTTCTTTCAGTCTTCAGTGTCAATTGGTATTTCCAGAAAGGAATGCCATTTGAAGACAGTACCGATTTGTACTTGAGATTGGTATCTTTGCTTACAGTCAGCGTGATATTTCTGGTGTTTCCAGAAGTTTCAGCTGTTGGAAGTACGATGAGATGATCAGATTCCTGCTCAGCTCAGCAGCAGAGGTTGACTTTGATTTTGTGATGGCTGCTTTCAAAACTACTGCATTGAAAAACGTGCTGTTAGAAAACAATGGGGTAACATTATGTGTGGTGTGTAATGGTTCAGAGAAGGTGGTCTCTCTTTTCCCTGCAAATACAGAATGACTCTGCTATTGTCATGCCTGAACGACATGATAAGATGTTCCCTGGAATGTCTTCTCCATGCCTGCTGCTAACATAATATTCTAATATTGTTTAAAATGGGAACTTTGGAAAAAGCTGCATTTGGCAAGGATGGGTTGCAAATGCAGATTTTTCTTCCATTTTGTTTGAATTTGCTACTGAATTGTGAATCTTCTTCATAGCCTTTGAATGTTTCTACCATATTTAAAATTGTCATAGGTAAAAACAAATGGACTCTCCTAGTTTTTGAAAAATGGTGCAGCGAAGGATTGGGAGTTTACAAATGGGAGCTGTGAATAGCTAGAAACTCCCCTGGTGGTCTTAGGAAACAAGCTGTCTCTCAGCTTTAGTTCCCTGGGTGTTGGCAAAGGGGGTTGTGGGGTGGGGTGGAGGAGTCGGGTGGAGTGGGATGGGCAAAGGGAAACTAAAGATGTCCTCTGCTTCATGATGTCATCATGCAAGTGAAGGAACATGATCTGTATCCTTTGTGAAATGACATCATGCTGCATATGACATACTGTTGCATGCAGTGGATGTTTCTGCTCAACCCATCATCTCAACATTATACTAACTTACAAACCCAGGTTGTGCCTGCAGACAGCTTTGTGGGTCTGAACACAAGAGACATTTTACCGACAAGAAATAATAGGCAAACACAATAAGTGATATAAAATTTTTGTCAAGGGAACTGTAAACTAAATGGAGTGAAGAATTAGTGGCACAGGGATATAATTGTCAGTGGTTCTCTTATTTACAATTATTAGAAAGAGTTCAAATCAGTGGTGGGTTTCAAAGTTTTTAGAACCTACTCTGTAGGTGTGGCCTATTTTGTGGGCGTGGCTTGGCAGTCATGTGACAGGGTGGGAGTGGCCACCTTTTAAAATGTGGTGAAACTCATTTAACAATGCTCTTGCTTAGCAACCAAAATTTTGGACTCAATTGTGATGATAAATTCTTTCTTTCTTTCTTTCTTTCTTTCTTTCTTTCTTTCTTTCCTTCCTTTCCTTCCTTTCCTTTCCTTTCCTTTCCTTCCCGTTGGGTCACTGGCAGCGGCAGGCCAGATTTACTTCCAGGTACGCTGGTGGAACCCCCTCTCACCGGTTCTCTAAATTTCACCAACCGGCTCTCGTGAGTAGGTGCGAGCCTGCAGAAACCCACCACTGGTCCAAATAGACAAAAGAATTTATAGTTTTGGACATGGTAAGACTGAGTCTGAAACAGAACTGCACCCAAATTAGCTTAGTAAAGCAATTTTTAAAACATATAAGTGTTTCTTGACATTTGGAACAGATGAAAACAAATGAAAGAATTATGATAAAGTGGGCAAAAATGTTGGATATAATACACAGATGGAATAATGGGGAAATACGTTGCTGAAAGTTTTGAAATTTACCTTATGTTATAATCTTAAAATGATTTTTTTAATAAAATGATGTACCATAATATATGTACCGTTGAGATCTCTCTCTCTCTCTCTCTCTCTCTCTCTCTCTCTCTCTCTCTCTCTCTCTCTCTCTCTCTCTCTCTCTCTCTCTCTCTCTCTCTCTCTCTCTCTCATCTATCTATCTATCTATCTATCTATCTATCATCTATCTATCTATCTATCATCTATCTATCTATCTATCTATCTATCTATCTATCTATCTATCTATCTATCTATCTATCTTGCAAATTTATGTTGGAAGCATGAACAGCAAGAGGGGACATTTTATTAGGTTTAGTGGACGTGTAAAAAAGCTAGAAAATTCTGGATCCAAACTCGTACGCTGATTCAGTGGATTTTCAAGATTAATATACAATTGAAACCAGAGGGTTTTTTGAGGGGGATTGATGGACAAAAGTTATGGAACATTGTTGTTGGACAATATAATTGCAGTGAGATTATTGTATGCACAAAAATGGAAATATATGGCATTATCGCAATGGAAGGACGTTCGATGAAAATTATGGAACTCTCCAAGACAGCTAAATCGACTTATTTGGTCAGGCAAAGTATCTATGTTTGTTGCTAACTGGAACCTTTATAGAATTTTTTGTGTAAAACAGAAAAAAAATAAACTTTTGATTTATGGTTTGAATTAGACAGAATGGATTACAGAAAGGAGACAGTTATGTTGTAATCATACAGAAAGAGGTAGATTGATCATTGTACTTGTAAGTGCTGTAAAGAAGGTTGGAGGCTACTACTTTGTATGTTTCTTCTTTTTTTTCTATTTTTGTTTTACCTTTTTTCCCTTTCTTGCAGTTTAACTTTTTCTTCAATTTATTTCTTTTTCTTTTCTTTATCTTACTTTATATCAGTTTGTATTTATTTTCATTTTTCTTTTTAAAAAATCTTTAATAAAAATATAATATTACCACAGCTACATCTGGTCTACCAGCTTAGTTGTAAAGACAGCTGAAATAAGACATTGGAAATTGTATGCTATAAAAACATACATGCACACCAGAGGTGGCATTCAGCAAGTTCTCTCTGGTTTGGGTGAACCAATAGTGGTGGCTGCGGGAGGCTCCACCCACCTGCCCCGATGTAATGCGGGAGCACTGCGCATGTGCAGAAGGCGCACTCACAGTTGCAAACAGGTAGGGAAGGTAAGTGAATCCCACTGCTGATGCACACACATCAACGTAAGGGTTTCTCTATAAACAATGCAGGGTAATAAATATCCAATACTAATAATGAAAAAAAGATCTTGTGTGCAAACAAAGAAAAAACCCCAAATACCAAACAGATCTAACCTTAAACATAAATATTAACCTGGCTTTTTCTCTTTTTTTCCTGTTCTGTATTTTATCTTTGGTGATAAAAGAAAAATAAAGGAGTTAAAAAAAAAAACCTGCAACTTCAAATATCAGTGAGTGAGAATTTATATTAGCTGCACTGCTAAACAATGCCCTCCAAGTATACACTGGCTAAGGAATTAAAATATTATGAATTCGGTAGTTTGGATAAGTTGTGAGAGATCAGCATCTATTTTACCAAATAGCAAAAAAGAAAAAAATTATTAGGGCAGTTTCTTGGGGGGAAATGTTTTATTTCTTTGAGGCTGATTATTAATTTATCCAACTTCATAAGACCCTTGGCTGTAGAAAAATGATCTCTGGGGAAGTGTGTGTGTATGTGTGTGTCTGTGTGTTCCAGGATAACTCTAGAAGGCCTAGAGCAGTGGTCGGCAAACCGCGGCTCGCGAGCCACACGTGGCTCTTTGGCCCCTTGAGTGTGACTCTTCCGCTGAGCCACCTCACGTTCCTTGTCTTCCGGCCGGAGCCCCATTCTGTGGAAAACATAGGTGCGCGCCGTACAATTACAACGCGCGCCTATGTTTTCCGGGAAGAAGAGGAACGCGAAGGGGATCACTCCATCCACGGAGGGGCTCCGGACCAGCGGCGCCTCGTCCGTTTTTTTAGCCAGGCGATCTTTAACCATCTTTGGCTGCTGCACAAGCCCACAGGCACGCACTGTCTTCTTCTCTCTGATAGCCGCCTGGTTAAAAAGAAGGACGAGGCTCTGCTGGTCTGGAGCCCCTCCATGGGGGGGGAGGGATCCCCCTCGCGTTCCTTGTCTTCCCGGATCGGCTGGTAAGGGGATAGAAAAGGTTGTTCTCCAGTCCCAGGTTTCAGCTTCCTGGCTTCAGTATCTCTTTCCAGTTTCTTTTGTTGAGCCTGCAATTAAGGTTCTTTTTTATGTCTTAGGAAAGATCGCCTGGTTAAAAAAAAGGACGAGGCTCTGCTGGTCCAGAGCCCATCCGTGGGTTGGGAGGGAGAGGCAGACAGACAGAGACACACACAGAGAAACACACACACACACACACACACACACAGTGAATGATTGAGTGAGTGAGTGAGTGACAGACAGACAGACAGACAGACACACAGACAGAGAGGAAGGGAGGGGAGAGACAGAGATAGGGAGGGAGGGAGACGGAGACACAGAGAGAGAGTGAGAGAGACACAGACAGACACGCAGAGAGAATGAGACAGAGGAAGGGAGGGGAGAGCGACACAGATAGGGAGGGAGGAGAGAGAGACAGAGACAGAGAGAGAATGACAGAAAGAGACAGTGAGGAGGGAGAGAGACAGAGAGGGAGGGATGAGAGACATAGATACAGAGACAGACACAGAGAGAGAATAACAGAAAGAGACAGAGAGGGAGGGAGGGGAGAGAGACACAGAGAGAGAGGGAGGGAGGAGAGAGAGACAGACAGAAAGATACAGAGAGACAGACACACAGAGAGAATGACAGAAAGAGACAGGGAGGGAGGGAGGGAGGGAGGGAGGGAGGGAGGGAGGGAGAGATAAAGAGCCACAAAGAGACAGACAGACAGACAGAGACAGAGAGAAACAAAAGGGAGAGAAAGAGAAAGAAATGAAGAAAGAAAAGAAAGAAAAATACAGTGGGAAAGAGCCACCCACATGGTCACATCGTTGTACTGTTGATATTTGGCTCTCTTGACTAATGAGTTTGCCCACCAGTGGTAAAGGTGGTACCTTGCTCAATAGCAGTAATTGTGAAAGGGATCTTGGAGTCCTAGTGGACAACCATTTAAATATGAGCCAGCAGGGTGCAGCAGCTGCCAAAAGAGCCAACACAGTTCTAAGCTGCATAAACAGAGGGATAGAATCAAGAGCACGTGAAGTGTTAACACCACTTTATAATGCCTTGGTAAGGCCACACTTGGAATACAGCATCCAATTTTGGTCACCACGATGTAGAAAAGATCATTCACTCTGTGTGTCTGTCTCTCTGTATCTCTCTGCCTCTCTCTCCTCCCTCCCTATCTTTGTGTCACTCTCCCCTCCCTTCCTCTGTCTCATTCTCTCTGCATGTCTGTCTGTGTCTCTCTCACTCTCTCTCTCTCTGTCCCTCCCTCCCTATCTCTGTCTCTCCCCTCCCTTCCTCTCTGTCTGTGTGTCTGTCTTGTCTCTCACTCACTCACTCAATCACTCACTCTGTGTGTGTGTGTGTGTCTTTCTCTGTGTCTGTCTCTGCCTGACAAGGAACGTGAGGGGGATCCCTCCCCCCATGGAGGGGCTCCATACCAGCAAAGCCTTGTCCTTCTTTTTAACCAGGCGGCTATCAGAGAGAAGAAGGTAGCGCCCGTGGGCTCGTGCAGCAGCCAAATATTGCCTAGTTAAAGATTGCCTGGCTAAAAAAAGGACGAGGTGCCGCTGGTCGGGAGCCCCTCCGTGGAGGGAGGGATCCCCCTTGCATTCCTCTTCTTCCCGGAAAACATAGGTGCGCGCTGTAATTGTACGGCGCGCACCTATGTTTTCCACGGAGTGGGGCTACGGCCAGAAGACAAGGAACGTGAGATGGTGCAGCGGAAGAGCCACACTCAAGGGGCCAAAGAGCCACATGTGGCTCGTGAGCCGCGGTTTGCCGACCACTGACCTATACTGTACCTGTGCATTTTGTTTTTGTTGCCTAAATGTAGAACCTTACTCTTTTCACCATTGAATTTCATTTTGTTAGATAGTGCCCAATGTTCAAGTTTGTCAAGATCCTTCTGTATCTTAAGCCTATCTTCTGGAGTGTTGTCTATTCCTGCCAGCTTGGTGTCATCTGCAAATTTGATGAATTCCCCATTTATTCCCTCATCCAAATCATTGATGAAGATGTTGAAGAGTACTGGGCCTAAAACAGAGCCTTGTGGTACTCCACTGCATACTTCCCTCCATGTAGATGCAGTTCCATTGAGGACTATACGTTGCAGTCTCAGAGAATTGCAGTCTCAGAGAATTGTGCATTATGTAATTGTGTGATCAGCAGAAAAGGAAGAAAGAAGATGGCAGTGACAGACCTCAAGTTGCTGTAAATGCATTGAAAGCTCATTTTAAAAAGTAAATTCACTAGGGGAAAAATACTCATTTCCTTCAAAAAAGACAGAAAACAGCTGCCTATTTTGAAGATAATACATAAACTAAAAATTGATGAAGATCTACAAGCAGTTCTTGGAACACTGGACTATGAAGGCCTTCTGAAGTTGTAAGATGAATGTTGGACTGCCATTTGCTATCCAATTAAGATGAAAGCAGAGCCTCATTTCAAGTGAGGTGCAACTGTTACAGACCTACAAAAGTGATTCTTTTAAAAGATCCCATGCAAGATCAATGGAGTGCTTGTGTCTAAAAATACAGTACATTTGGCCTTGCCAATTCCCCTGAAGCGTGTCATAATCCTAAAAGCAATTCATTGGATTCCCGCAACTGGATCTCATAGAATGAGTAACTAAGTACATGTTGCTCAGTAAATACAATGCAATTTGTACTGAAATGGCGTACGTACGTAATGCTTGCAATAGTTGTGGTTTTCAAATATTACTCTGAATAAGGATATTCTCTTTCAAAGCAAACTTCGAGTGCTAATATTTTAAGAGCTTGTTGAATAATACAGAATGCCAACAGCTACTTTAACTGCCTTCATATATTCTACAATTATAAACTTTGAGCAGCATGTTTTTAAATTGTTTCTTTTGTAAATAGTGTGACCATAGTTTGTTCTCTTGCATTTAAAAAATATTTTGGCACCCTTCCAGTGTATATTATCCTATGCATGCTTGCTTATTTGCTCCGTTTGGCGATATGTTCAAATATGATCAAATACAGTATATGTTCATATATTTTGGAATTGAGAATTAATGTGACAGAGCAAGACCAGCACTTTATAAGATGTTATTGTGCTTAGCTTATATTTTCATGCTGGTTTGACGTGACTGGAGCTATTATTTTCAGAAATAGGGAACAGTGCCTAGTTGATATTCCTACTAATAAATTGGGGAAAAAATGATCAAGATACAGAATTCAGAATTATATTTTGAGAACATTATATTTTGAGAAAAAATGATTCCGTTTGCATTGTCACCAATTCAACCTGCAGAAAGTGCTTTAAATGTTGATAATAACTCTATTCCTTAGTTTGAGTGTTTTTTCTCGTTCATATTACGACTTTAGTCTTATCACATGATTGTTCTTTTGAAAGCTTATTTGATTGTTAAAACAAGTAAAGAGATATAACAGAAATATTCAAGGTTTATTAGAAAAAATGACTGCTGCCAACAGAATGGCTAGATCAGGGGTCTGCAACCTTTGCTGGCTGGAGAATTCTGGGAGCTGAAGTCCTTCAGACTTAAAGTTGCAAAGGTTGGAGACCCCTGGGCTAGATGACTTTTTATTTACTGGCTAGAGAATGTTGTAAGCAAAGGAAAATTAAGTAGTAAGAAGCCAACAGTGTCACCAACTCACAAAAAAAACCCGTTGTAATATCTTTTTATGTGTAGAACGACGCAGTATTCTAGAGGTGACAATACTTGCCTCCTACTCAGAAGGTTGAGAGTTCAATCCTAGGCAGCGTGTTTCTCTATTAGGGTGCAAAGATAAAATACCTGCTGCAAACTCTGTGTAGGCGTCAGGAAAGACATCCAGCTAGTAAATGATCAGCTCTGTTCAATCAACCCAACTCCGCCTTGAATAAAGGGATTAAAGAGTCATAAAAAGAAAAAAAATGGCTTTTTATGTGTCATTCAGAAAAGGATGCTACATCTTTATACTTTTTTCATTCACAATTCCATATACTTGGGATTTGACTTCGTGTAAATGCATGAATTCACCCTCACAAGTGAATGAATCTATGTAAGAATACTTTGATCAGAGTATTTCAGATTGAGTGCTATTGTATATTTACCTCCACTGATGATGCCTCCCAAGAATAATAATAAATACTATCCTGGAATGATTGTATTTATGATGAAGAAATCAAACAAGAGTTGCAAATTGAAATTATGTAGATTTAGTGCAGGGGTGTCAAACTTGCAGCTCATGGGCCAGATACGTCACGTGCTGGGTCTGCCACCACCCAGTTTAGCAAAGGGGGGAAAAGTCCCGATATGTCACATGATGCTGCTGTGACATCTTGAGTTTGACAACACTGATTTAGTGTATACAGTAGCATACACATAGATAAGCCAAGAGTAGGGAAATTAAACTTTCATATAAAAGAAACCATGTCTTCAAATATTTTTTAATTTAATCATTAATTCTAGTGTGGAAGATCAAATAGCTATCTGAATTATCTAAAAAGGAAAGAAAAATGGGTTAACTACCCAAAACTTCATTGGGCCCTCTCTGCCAATTCTGACACTTTAAGAAGGTCATTTTCATATTTTGAAAACTGGCTTCTATAGTGGAGAATTTCATCTTCAATGTACGCTTATAGATCACAGTTAGCTATTTATTTATAAAACTATATAAAATATGAAGCAAGATAAGATGTTTTGTAAATATGCTTTTGCAAGTTTATATACAGAGGTCATAAGCATCATAACAATTTAAGTAGAATTTAAAATGAATATCATGTTTCTAATTAACATGCCATCTTATTAAGATTGAAAACATAGCAATTATGAACACATATTATAATCTGGAATATACTATTACTTTGATTACTCACTACTTTTGGGCTGTTGTGCCTTTAATGTTCCAATTTTCACCCTTCTGATTTTGAATGTTTAATTACCATCTTTAAATTTATTTACATCTCTTGAATGTTTACTAATTGCTCAATATAACATACAGTAAGTAGTTGATTCAAAATCATTACAGACCAGCTACCAAAGGCTGCCACAACAGATGTGAACATCAAGTGTTACTGAATGTCAAACAGTTGCCTTTAATTGTGGTTTGTTGTTACATCTGAATTTGTTTCAGGTTAATTATAATGTGCTACATCATTCTGCCCACAAGGCACAATGACAGCACTGGTACAAAACAGAACCATATGTGGAGCTAAATGATTCTTTGGAGATCCACCATTACCACCACCAGGATATGAGTCTCTACACTTCACATTCCTGACCCCATGGAGTAGAGTGTAAGGAACCACACTCAAAATGTCTGAGGTGAAGCCTTGGATAAATGACTTATTATGGACAGGGTAGATTCAGGCCTCAGGATTCCCTGAGAGAGATGAATATGCAATAAGGCCCCTTAAGACTGTTTGCTGGTCTGATGTATTTCCCAGACTTGATGTAAGTACTGTACTAGAAAGCCAGTTGTCTGTGTTGACTTGCCAACATAGTAATATCTTCTGCTTTCAGGACATGCCTGCTCAACCACTGACAGGAAATTTGGCATTACACACCATTCAGGTCTAGATCACAATCCACCAGACAGTCCTGACTTAGCTCCGATATTATGGTGTCTGAATTTTACAGTGTAAGTCATGGGGAGAAACTACTTTTCATCAAGACACTATTTTGGCATTACTTTGGTGATGAATATAACCAGTGCTCTAGTCCAGAACAGGTACAAAGAATTCAATTTAGTAGGTACAATTTGAGGCTGTCTCTGCAATACACTAAAGTCTAATGAAAGGCTCACTGGGATCAGGCCACTGAGAGTTCTGGCTTTGACTTCAATTAAGAATAATCTTGCCCAAAGTGATGGAATTAATTATAGGCGAAAGAAGCACTTGGAGTTTATTTAGTGACTCACTGTTTTTCACAGTTTTTCTGGCTGTGACAATCCCATCTTTCTGAATGGTGCTTCTGTTCTACTCATTTTGCAACATGCTTATTTGAAAATATGGGCAAGATGAATTTAGCAAAAGAGGATCTGGCCTACAAATAATATATTAATATAATAAATGTACAGACAAAATTACAGGCCACTACAGCTCAATCCACACAACATTTAAAAATCTCATTTATTTCAACCACATTAAGTTCAAAGTTCCAGTGCTGCGCATGCGCGAAGATGGCGGGCTAGCTCTGGAGCTCCGTGTGGGCTTTGGAGAGCCGTTAGCTTTCGGAGTGCTCCCTGCCCTCTGTTTACGACCTGGAGGGCAGGGATTGATGAGGAGCCCACCCTGGCATCGCAGGGTGAGGTTCGCGATGTTTGGAGGGTAACCAGGAGCGAAGACGGCGCCGGCGGCAGGAGCGCTCGAGCGGTGAGAGCGTCGGGCCGCAACTGTCAGAATGGAGGCCGGTGCGGAGGAGGCCGGTGCGGAGGTTGGTGCGGAGGTCGGCGCCCCGGGAATTTTAACGGGGGCGGAGAGGCCAACCGCGCCTAGGAGCTCCTGATGTTGCCGGTGGTATGCTGTGGGGGCGAGCGGCAGTGAGAGTGCCGGGTGGCCAGCGAGGACGGCGACAGAGGTTTGAAAGAAGATGGCGGTGGCGAGGACGCTGGGGCTGGAGAAGGAATGGAGAGAGGAGAAGGGAATGGCGGCTGTGAGAGAGCCGTGTGGCTGGAAGGAAGGTGGCAGAAAGGTGGCAGAAAGGTGGCGGCTGTGAGAGAGCCGTGGCTGAAGAGAAAGGGTATGGAACGGAGGCGGCCGCTGGAAGCCAGGCCAACGGCGGTGGGAGCACCGAGAGGCCTGGGCGGAGGTGGTGACGCAGGAGATGGCGGCGGTGGGAGCGCCGAAATGGTCGCAGACGCCCTTACTGACTGACCACTTGTAAGATCCTCTCCCTATGGTTTCTCTTTAAAATCTGGAGAACTGAGAACTGAGCCACTAAGGCCTTTAAAGGCCCTAAGAGATCTGGGTCTGTCCTAAAGAACTCATGGACGGGAACATCTTTGACGCCCAATTGAACTGAACTGAACATTGCGAACAAACTTTATTGTGAACTAAGCCTCACTGGGCACTTTATTTCATTTTAATAACAGCTGAATGAACTTATTTCAATCATGGCTAACGACTTTTAAAATTTTAACCCAGGACCCACTATGAATTCCATTCTATTGCTTGTTTTAGATAATTATTTTAGTTATTTATTCATAAGCATATGTACTCCAGAGCAAATCTACTGTCACTGCGAGAGTCCCTGCTCTCGCAGGCTTGGCCCTTGGATCTATCTAGGGCCCATCTTAATGATGGTTTAATTAATCCGAAGAGATGGGCGAAGCGCGGCCTCAGGGGTTTTTTATTTCGTAAGCTGTCTTTTTTAGAGGGTATTAGGGAGGGGGGAGGGTTTAGACAAGTTGAGACTAGCCAGAAGGGAACGGGCCGAGCCAGCAGACGACGGAGGGAGGCGGATGGTTCCGTTAAGAGGGGGGAAACACAAGTCATTCCGGTGGAGGGCTTCCCCATCCAGAGGGTCGTGGGGAGGGGCAGGTCCGAGGGGAGACAAGTTCCTTCCTCCCGGTTGGAGGCACGTAACCGTTGGTTACAAACGGTCAGGTGCCACAACCCCCGCAGGCTAGGTGGCCAGGGAATTCAGAGCCAGGGTCTGCGGCTGATGTTTTGCAACGCCAGGTCCGTGGTCAACAAAGCCCCCCTCATTAGTGACCTTGTGTCAGAGGGGGAGCCGGATCTGGCAGGAATTGCGGAGACCTGGTTGGGCCACGAGGGAGGACATCCCCTCGTTGAAATGTGCCCACCAGGCTACCGTGCATTTCATCAGCCGCGGGCCCTAGGCAGGGGTGGTGGGGTAGCGGTCATTATTAAGGAAGGCCTTGAGCCGAGAGAGACCATTGTGCCCCAGACTTCCGGCTGTGAGTCCCTCTGCGTGAAGTGGGGCCTAGGGAGGCAGTTGGGCTTGCTGGTTGTATACCTGGCTCCCCGCTATGTAGCAGCAGCCCTGCCCGAGCTCCTGGAGGTGATCACTACGGTGGCAGTGGAGACCCCCAGACTTATAGTCATGGGGGACTTTAACCTGCCATCGTTGGGCGAATCATCCGTGGTAGCTCGGGAGTTCATGGCTTCCATGACGGCCATGGACCTGACCCAAGTAATTCAGGGCCCCACCCACGAGGGTGGACATACGCCGGACCTCATCTTTGTCTCGGGCCAATGGAAAAGTGATCTGGGTACAGGGGATATAGTCATCACACCCTTGTCATGGTCAGACCACTCACTTCTCCGGCTCGACTTTCCGACCGCTGCTCCCCTCCGCGGGGAGGCGGAACCAGAGTCACCAATCTGGTACCGCCCCAGGTGCTTGATGGACCCGGATGGGTTCCAGACAGCGCTTGGGCCATTTCCTGTATCCCTGACCCGCGCCCCGATGGAGGACCTCACGGCCGCATGGAATAGTGCGGCCGTGGGAGCCTTAGATCGGGTCGCGCCCTTGCGGCCTCTCTCGCGGCGGCGAACCACCCTGGCTCCTTGGTTCACTGAGGAGCTGCGGGTGATGAAACGCCGCAAGAGATGCCTAGAGAGAAGATGGAGGGCTAGCCGCTCTGAATCTGACCGGACACAGGTAAGAGCCCATTTACGGACTTACATTGTGGCGCTGAGGGTGGCCAAACGTCATCATTGTGCCACTCTCATAGCATCCGCAGAAAACCGCCCTGCCGCCCTGTTTAGGGTGACCCGCGCCCTCCTTCAACAGAGGGAACGGGAAGCCCCACTACAGGGTAGAGCAGAGGAATTTGTGATTTTTCTGCAGGAGAAAACCGCCCAGATACAGAGTGAGCTAACCCCCATTCATGGCCCAGTGGGATGCCACGAGAGAGATCTTGTTTGGGAGGAGTTTGACTCCGTTACTTCCGAGGATATGGACAGGCTACGTGGGCGACTGCGAGCCACCACATGTTTATTGGACCCGTGCCCCTCCTGGCTTGTACTGGCATCCTGGGAGGTGACACGAGGCTGGCTCCAAGAGGTTGTCAACGCATCCTTGAGTGAGGGTTCCTTGCCTGCCTCCCTAAAAGAGGCCATGGTGAGGCCCCTCCTCAAGAAGCCCTCTTTGGACCCAGCTCTTTTGAACAACTACCGTCCAGTCTCCAACCTTCCCTTCTTGGCGAAGGTTGTTGAGAGTGTGGTGGCACAACAGTTTCCCCGTCACCTGGAGGAAGTTGACTATCTAGATCCGCGCCAGTCCGGCTTTCGGCCCGGGCATAGCACCGAGACGGCATTGGTCGCGTTGGTAGATGATCTCTGGAGGGCCAGAGATGGGGGATGTTCCTCCATCCTGGTCCTATTAGACCTCTCGGCGGCTTTCGATACCATCGACCATGGTATCCTATTGCATCGGCTGGGGGGGTTGGGGGTGGGAGGCACCGTTTTACGGTGGTTCTCCTCCTACCTCTCTGGCCGATCGCAATTTGTGCGGGCAGGAGAGCAGAGGTCGACCCCGAGACCCCTCACATGCGGGGTGCCTCAGGGGTCGGTCCTCTCGCCTCTCCTGTTTAACGCATACATGAAGCCGCTGGGTGAGATCATCCGTGGTTTTGGGGTAGAGTACCACCTGTACGCTGATGACACCCAGCTGTACATATCTACCCCAAACCACCCCAACGATGCCGTAGCGGTGATGTGCCAGTGCCTGGAAGCCGTGCGGATCTGGATGGGAAGTAACGGACTTAGGCTCAACCCGACCAAGACCGAGTGGCTGTGGTTTCCGGCTGCCCGATTCAACCAGCTCTCTCCAACGCTGGCCATAGGGGGCGAACATCTTGCCCCTGTGGATGGGGCGTGCAACTTGGGTGTCCTCCTGGATACCCGGCTGTCCATGGAAGATCAAGTGACAGCCGTGGCCAGGAGGGCGTTTTACCAGGTTCGCCTGGTACGCCAGTTGCGCCCCCTATTGGATCGGGACGCCCTTCGCACAGTCACTCATGCTCTCGTGACATCCCGACTGGATTATTGCAACTCTCTCTACATGGGGCTCCCCTTGAGGTGTACCCAGAGGCTTCAGTTGGTCCAGAATGCAGCCGCGCGAGCAATTATGGGCACGTCTAGGTTTGCCCACGTAACACCGCTCTTGCGCGAGCTGCACTGGCTACCTGTCGTCTTCCGGGTGCGCTTCAAGGTGTTAATTACTATCTTCAAAGCGCTCCATGGCTCGGGACCTAGCTACCTGCGGGATCGGATCCTGCCCCATACATCCTCACGGCCGATTCGCTCCCACAGAGAGGGACTTCTCCGGGTGCCGTCCACTAGACTTTGTCAGCGGGCGGCGCCCAGGGGAAGGGCCTTCTCTGTGGCGGGCCCAGCCCTCTGGAATGACCTTCCCCCCGATATCAGGACAACCACGGACCTCCGCTCCTTCCGCTTAAAATTAAAGACGCACTTTTTTCGTCTGGCCGGCCTTGGGTAGTCTCTTTTTAGGTTAGGGGTTTTTAGGGGTAATTTTTAGTTTAGTTTATGGGTTTTAGCGCAGGATCAATTTAATTTATTTTTAACTTTGTATTTTGTATTTGTCTGTGGTTTTATTTGTATTTTTAATTGCCTGTGCCCCGCCTCGAGTCCCCTCGGGGAGAGAGAGCGGGATATAAAATTAAATTATTATTATTATTATTATTAAAGGCTACAAGATATTGGCTTCAGGATCAGGTTAACCATATTTCAAGTTTGCTTGTGAGTATTTTATCAATTTAGCATCTCAGAGAGCTTTAGGATTTATGCTGGCTTTACTGGTAAAATGTTTTCTTCATTTGATGTAGACTTGGGACTTTTAGTGAAAAGTAATAAGATAACTTTCAGGACTGGAAGTCATCTTTTGCATTGGGTCTTCAGACCAGCCACATTTAATGCTGTGGGAAATTGGGAGGGGGGTCATTTGGAGTGGGATAGATATAGCCAAAATAACATTCCTTTCTCAAGGACGTCTTGCCTTGCACTTGGAGTCGCATGACTGGGAGGAATCTGCAGCTGGGACAGTGCCTGATTGCACCATGTGATGGATGTGTGGGTGCTGAGCAGGGACTTGAACTTTTGTTTGGGTGGGGAAAACCTGGAAACTTTCAGATTCAGGTTTTCCCAGATGTGTCAATATGACATCTCTAACAAAATGGAACTTTGAGGAACTTCAAGCCACAAAGTCTTCTTTCATTAGGGGTGTTACTTGGAACTCTGACATACAATGGATCCTAAAGTCCACTGAATGAAGAAAATTGAAAATGTATGATTGGACTGGTAAGTCTCAAGTACCAGATGGTTTATACTCCTCATGGAAGAGGTTCTCTACTCTTTCCCTTTGGAAATCCTTTTATTTTTCAAAGGCCCCACAAGCAACCCCTTTCGGGGAGTATTTGGGAGGCCAAGAGGAGTTATAGGTGGCATGGAAAATCATCAATACCTCTCCCTCATCCCCCATGCTCTTGAGCAGCTGAGATGAGGTAAGAATCCATTTTCAGCGATCATATAAACTTGAGTTATTTGACTAACAAACTAAAGGAAATCCCAAATTTGAAGCAATCACTGACTAAGCTCCTTTGCAAATTATTGTGATCCATGCTTGTTACAGCAATGGCTCATTTCAGATAATGGATCTGATGACATTTAGGTTACGTGTATAGCTCACTTAACCTCCTTGATATTCAGAATAGCTTATTTATCATCTCTGTTTCATTTTATACTCACAAAAACCCTGTGAATTACAATACACTGAGATGTAACTGGATGAGGCCACCTGGTCCAAAGCAGTCTAGTGAGCCTGGTAGCAGATTAGAGATTTCAGCCTAGTTGGAGATTTCAACCTTCCATTCACTACATTATATTACAGTCTTAAATACAACCATGAAGCATACAAGTATATGCATAGCTGTAACTTGAAAGTACATTCTATGACTCTTCCAGGTATAGGTAAAGTTAAAGATTCCCCTCTCGTATATGTGCTAGACATTCCTGACTTTAGGGGGTGGTGCTCATCTCGGTTTCAAAGCTGAAGAGCCAGCACTGTCCGAAGACATCTCCATGGTCATGTGGCGGGCATGACTAAACGCTGAAGGCGTATGGAATGTTATTACCTTCCCACCAAAGGTGGTCCCTATTTTTTTACTTGCATTTTTACATGCTTTCGAACTGCTAGGTTGGCAGAAGCTGGGACAAGCAACAGGAGCTCACTCCATTACACAGCATGAGGGATTTGAACCACTGAACTACTGACCTTCTGATGGACAAGTTTACTTTATTATTAGATTTCTATCCCGCCCTATCTCCCAAAAAGGGACTCAGGGCGGCGCACAGGAATTAAAAAATCTAAAATACAGATGATACAAAATTCTACAAAAGTTAAAACTAATATTAAATACAATACAATACAATACAATAGCAGAGTTGGAAGGGACCTTGTAGGTCTTCTAGTCCAACCCCCTGCGTGGGCAGGAACCTTATACCATTTCAGACAAATGGCTGCCTAACATCTTTTTAAAGACTTCCAGGGTTGGGGCATTCACAACTGCTGGAGGCAAGCTGTTCCAGAGGTTAATTGTTCTTACTGTTAGGAAATTTCTCCTTAGTTCTAAGTTGCTTCTCTCCTTGGTTAGTTTCCACCCATTGCTCCTTGTCCTGCCCCCAGGTGCCTTGGAGAAAAGTTTGACTCCCTCTTCTTTGTGGCACCCTCTGAGATATCGGAACACTGCTATCATGTCTCCCCTGGTCCTTCTCTTCATCAAACTAGACATACCCAGCTCCTGCAGCCGTTCTTCATATGTCTTAGTCTCCAGTCCTCTAATCATCTTGGTTGCTCTTCTTTGCACTCTTTCCAGAGTCTCCACGTCTTTTCTACATCGTGGCGACCAAAACTGTATGCAGTATTCCAAGTGTGGCCTTACCAAGGCACTATACAGTGGCATTAACACTTCACGCGATCTAGATTCTATCCCTCTGTTGATGCAGCCTAGAACTGTGTTGGCTTTTTTGGCAGCTGCTGCACACTGCTGGCCCATATTTAAATGGTTGTCCACTAGGATACCGAGATCCCTCTCACAGTTGCTACTATTGAGCAAGGTACCACCTATACTGTACTTGTGCATTTGGTTTTTCTTGCCTATATGTAGGACCTTACTTTTTTCACAATTGAATTTCATTTTATTAGACAGTGCCCAATGTTCAAGTTTGTCTAGATCCTTCTGTATCTTAAGCCTATCTTCTTGAGTGTTGGCTATTCCTGCCAGCTTGGTGTCGTCTGCGAATTTGATGAGTTCCCCATTTATCCCCTCATCCAAATCGTTGATGAAGATGTTAAAGAGTACTGGGCCTAAAACAGAGCCTTGGGGGACTCCACTGCATACTTCCTTCCATGTAGATGCAGTTCCATTGAGGACTACACGTTGAGTGCGGTTGGTCAGCCAGTTGCGAATCCATTTGGTGGTGCTGCTGTCTAACCCACAATTTTCTACTTTATCTAATAGTAGGTTATGGTCTACTTTATCAAATGCCTTACTGAAGTCCAGGTAAATTATATCAACAGCATTCCTCTGGTCCACTGATTTTGTTACTTTGTCAAAGAATGCAATTAGATTCGTCTGGCATGATCTGTTTTTGACAAACCCATGTTGGCTTTTGGCTATTACTTTGTTTGCTTCTAGGTGTTCACTTATTTGTTGTTTAATTATCTTTTCCAGAATCTTTCCTGGTATTGAGGTCAGGCTGATGGGTCTATAGTTTCCTGGATCTGTTTTTTTTCCTTTTTTGAAGATGGGAACCACATCTGCTCTTTTCCAGTCTTCTGGCAGTTCCCCGGTGCTCCAGGATCTCTGAAAGATATAGTTCAGTGGTTCTGAGATCTCGTCTGCCAGTTCCTTCAGAACCCTGGGGTGTAATCCATCCGGTCCTGGTGATTTGAACTCGTCCAGGGCAGACAGGTGCTCACTTACCATTTTCTTCCCTATTTCAACTTGTGTTCCTAATCTGATATTTGTGGTGCTGTTTTTGATTGGTTGGACTGTTTTATCCCTTTGTGTAAAGACAGATGCAAAAAAATAGTTAAATAGTTCTGCTTTCTCCCTGTTGCTTATCATCTTCTTGCCATTTTCTCCCAGCAGTGGACCAATTGTTTCCATAACTTTTTTCTTATTTTTAACATGTTGGAAGAAGCTTTTTTTGTTATTTTTTACTTTTTTGGCAAGCCTTTCTTCATTGCGAGCCTTAGCTTTCCTCACTTCATCTTTACAGGCTCGGGCTATTTGCTGATATTTTGCCTTGGTTATGTCCCCCTTTTTCCACTTTTTATATTTATCCTTTTTGTCTTTCAATTTGTCAGAGAGTTCTTTATGCAGCCATGCTGGTTTCTTTTGGGAACTGTTATTTTTCTTCTTCATTGGTATTGCGCTGGACTGGGCTTTTATAATCTCATTTTTCAAAATTTCCCAAGCTTCTTGAGTTGTTTTCCCCTTGAGGATTCTCATCCATGGAATCCTTCCCAAGCTCTCTCTGAGTTTATTGAAATTAGCTCTCTTGAAGTCTAAGACTCTAGTTTGACTTTGTTCAACTACTTTTGTTTGCATAATGTTGAATTCCAGTATTTCATGATCGCTTGCCCCCAAAGTTCCTGTAGCTTCTACACCTTCTATCATTTCCTCTCTGTTAGTGAGAATTAAGTCCTATATTGCTGATCCCCTTGTTCCCTTTTCTACCTTTTGGGAAACAAAGTTGTCTGCTAGGTTTGTTAGGAACCTGTTGGATCTTCCACTTGGTGCAGAGTTTGTTTCCCAATTGATGTCAGGGTAGTTAAAATCTCCCATTACTATTGCAGTGTGCTTCCTACATACCTTAGTTAGCTGGTTAGCAAAAAGTACATCCACTTCCTCTGCTTGGTTGGGTGGCCTGTAGTATAGACCTATGACAATATCATTCCCCCCCAACCTTTAATATTGACCCAAATACATTCAAGATAGTTCTCATCATTGTTGTGCTCTATTTCTGTAGAGATGTAATTATTTCTTATATATAGTGCAACTCCACCTCCTCTTTTATTTGGTCTATTTCTTTTAAATAATTTAAATCCTTCTAGCTGTATGTTCCATTTGTGGGTTTCATCCCACCAAGTTTCTGTAATGGCAACAATATCGTATCTGCCCTCATTTACTTGAATTTCTAATTCACCCTGTTTATTCCTCATACTATAGTTTTTTAGCACAGGCTAAAATAATTTAGCCTGTGCTAAAAAACAATTTAATTTAAAACCCAACTCTAAAAATAGCATAACTGTAGAAGCTATGCCAGGCCGGCCATATGGAAGAGATATGTTTTCAGTGTCCGGCAGAAGAGGCGAAGGTCGGTGATAGTACGAAGGTCTGGGGGGAGGTCATTCCAGAGGGTGGGGCCTGCCACAGAGAAGGCTCTTCCCCTGGGTGTCGCCAGCCGGCATTGTCCGGCAGACGGCACCCTAAGGAGGCCCTCCCTGTGGGAGCGGACAGGTCGGATGGAGGTATGTGGTAGTAGGCGGTCCTGCAAATAACCAGGACCGCTGCCATGGAGCGCTTTAAAGATGGTCACTAAAACCTTGAAACGCACCCGGAAGGCTACCGGCAGCGTCTTAGCCACTGAGTCACTGCATTCCAGGTATAATCTCTGATATTTTCATATATGGCTGGGAGATAATCATTTTCAATCCCTGTTACTAGGGAATATATGACCACCAGTAAATGTAAATATATTTTTGTATACTGCTATTTTCCTGTAAACCTCATTAACATTGCCTATAAAACCTGGGCTCCTGAACAAACTTTTAGAGTAATAGTAAACTACATTACAAGAAACCACAACTTTTTATACCAATGCCATTCGCCCCCCCCCTCCTTTTCCCCCCTCAAACTATTTTTAACAAGCTACTGTCTGGTCATCAATACTGTGGGATTTGTGGATAGCAGTCAAAAGTGAAAAATGACCACATTGCCTGAAATGCAATTATTTTAATTGGTCACATCACTTTTCTAGGAAATTTGGGTGAGCAACAAGTTGCTTGGGTTATTTTCCCATGCCTCTCTATGGTTTAGAGCAGGGGTCTCCAACCTTTGCAACTTTAAGTCTGAAGGACTTCAACTCCTAGAATTCTCCAGCCAGCTTTGCTGGCTGGAGAATTCTGGGAGCTGAAGTCCTTCAGACCTAAAGTTGCAAAGGTTGGAGACCCCTGGTTTAGAGAGAAAGAGAACCTTAAACCTGTGAGAATTCATTTAGTAGTGTTAGTTCAGATATAATATGAATAATCTTAGCAGCATTTTTAGCTAACCTATACACATTTGCTTTACTGGTACACATGGTATCCAACAGTCTTGGTTTTATTCAGAACTTAAACTCTTTATTAGTGTGGTCACAATTCATTAAAAACCTAGACAGACAGACAGGCAGACAGGAAGTGCTACCTTCCATAACACAATAGTACATAGTTCAGCACTGATTGTAACCTACTACTCTAGTGCTGATTCTGCCAAATGTATGGATAGGTAAAAGTTTTGTTGCTTACTTTTCCTGTTTCCACTGAAGAACAGGACAACCGGCCTGCCAGATCTCTCTATTCGAAACAGATATTTGATAAATGTACTGTGCACTAACCTCTACAGCTCCCATTTTGAGAAATACAGGACTGATGACAATTTAATTATTGAAAAAAGTGACTTACGACTGGTCCTTGCACTTACAACTGTTACAACATTCCCACAGTCATGTGATCAAAATTTGGGCATTTGGCAACTGTCATTTATTTACAACAGTGGCAGTGTCCTGGGGTCACTTGATCATTGTTTGCAACCTTCCAAGCTAACTTCGAACAAGCAAAATTGGGTACAACTAATTTAACTACCACTTTGCTTAATAACAGAAATTCTCATCCCTATTGTGTCATAAGTCGAGGACTACCAGTATGTGTTTTGTAAATAAAATTTAATCGGACTTAGTGGAAGAATAAAGCAATTCAAAACAGGCAGAGTGAAAATAGAAAAAAAAATCACCAAGTGGCAATATTCGCATACTTTTATGCACACTCTCAGAACTGTAAAGATTAATAATTATGCAGTAGCATTTTGAAGCAAATTATAGTACTATATAAACAATCTTAAATTTCTAACCTTAATGAGAAATGAAATGTTAAATACCTAGATGGGGTACTTGGTGTAGTGATTCCTTACAAGGAGAAGGGTGGGGTATAAATTTAATAAAATAAAAATAAAATTCAGGATATGGTATTTTGCAGAAACTGAGAAATATACCTGAAATACAGTGCTAAGCCTGTCTGATGGCTTCTTCACAGTTTTTGCTTTACTTCTAAATAATGTGGGCAGGAAATGTACTGAATTTTCACAGAGTTACAGAGGCTGTATAACAGTCATGCTTTCTACAATAGGGACAAGTAGAGAAACGCCTACATGGCTTCATTCAATCAATCAGTTAGATTGTATGTACAGAATTTGCATAAACTCAAACAACAAAATTTATGATATTGTGATACTTTTACAGGTACAAGGTCAGATAATTTAGCATGGCAGTCAATAGAGAACTGTGAATTAAGAGAATGTAGCAGCATTTCTAAACTTCATCTCTCTAAATATCCAGAATACTAGAGGAAGAAGAAAATGATTTGACTACAATCCAATATTCAAATAATTTAATAATTAATAATTTAATTTGTGGAACTAATTTAGATAAAAGCCAAGAAATTGAGTTTAGACTGTTTACAGAAAAGAAAGAGTAAGAATTTCTTGTTGTGATCTTATATTTCACTGAACAGATTAGTGGTGGGTTTCAAAAAATTTTAGAACCTACTCTCTAGGTGTGGCCTATTTTGTGGGCGTGGCTTGGCAGTCATGTAACAGGGTGGGAGTAGCCAACTTGTAAAATGTGGTGAAACTCATTTAACAACGCTCTTGCTTAGCAACCAAAATTTTGGGCTCAATTGTGATGATAAATTCTCTTTCTTTCTTTCTTTTCTTTCCTTTCCTTTCTTTCCTTTCCTACTTTCTGCCTTCCTTTCCTTTCCTTCCCATTGGGTTACTGGCAGTGGCAGACCAGACTTACTTCTGGGTCCACCAGGGGAACCCCCTCTCACCGGCTCTCTAAATTTCACCATCCGGCTCTTGCGAGTAAGTGCAAGCCTGCAGAAACCCACCACTGGAACAGATTAAGTAAAATGAGTAAAAGATATATATTCTCCTATTCTTTCTTTTTGAAAATTTGAGGAATTCACCCCAAAAGGTGAGAGTACTGGTGAGCAGAAACATGCATCCATATTTAGCAAGTGACTTTGAAGTCTCTACTAAAGGAAGTCTTTATCTTCCTTTAGACATGTGAAGTCTCTTTGGAATCAGGTTTAAATTCCGGGCACCACGTTGAAAACTCCATTCTGTTTTCCTGGTCAGTAGTACGAACGTGCTTTGCTTTTGCATATTTTCATGAGGTTCTGTTATATAGTCAACAATCCTAAAATTACCTGGAATTTACCTATCTAATATAAATTAGAGCTGAGACTTTGTTTAGTTTATTCAAACTGATCAGACAAGGTAGCTATGGATCAATTGTGATGAAAGTCAAATATATAATCATGATTTAGAACATGGGTGTCCAACTTGCTGTGTCACATTGCGGTCACATGACATATCACGCTATTTTTTTCCTTCATGGAGCTGGGGTGGGTGTGGCCTGCATGTGATCCATCGGGCCCGCTAGCCGCCAGTTTAACACCCCTGATTTGGGATAATCTCCACAGCTTTTCTTTTGATGTATTTTTATCTTTAAATGTCACTGATGTTCCTGGTGATTGGTGATATAACACTGTCATTGTTATCAGGGTAAAGAAAATCTGTTTCCAAGGATAGAATAGATGGCCATGTGTCATTGGACACTCAATGAATTTGTCTCTGGTGCATAAGCTCACAGTGCACATACAAACAACAAAGTGATATAATCATAAGATACCAATAGGTGAAGGTAATAGGAAATATGAGAAGGATAATAGTAATACAACCCTAATCTGCTGCCCCATACGTCCTTACGACCGATTCTTTCCCACAGAGAGGGTCTTCTCTGGGTGTCGTTGGTCGGTCAATGCCGGTTGGCAATGCCCAGGGGAAGGGCCTTCTCTGTGGTGGGCCCCACCCTATGGAACGACCTACCTCCCGAACTCCGTGTCATCTCTGACCTCCGCCTGTTCCGCCAGAGCTTAAAAACACACTTTTTTCATCTAGCCGGCCTGGCATGAACAACCCGATACCCTACTGACCATTAGTTGATCAAAGTTTTAATTAGTGGTTTTATTTATGTTTTAGCGCAGGGTTTGGTTTAATTTAATTTTAATGAGCTTTTGTATTTTGTATATTGTATATTTGTATTTTTAATTTTCCTGTGCGCCACCCCGGGTCCCTTGGTGGGAGATGGGTGCGGGATATAAATATGAAAAATAAAAAATAAATAAAATAAAATAAATAAAATAATTATGGGTAAAAATCCTTAGGCATAAATAGTGCTGTGGGAATTAGGTGTTTAGCAGAATGATGGCATGGAGGGGGAAAACTAGCAGTGTGTCTAGTTGCTTTGGCATACAATGCCCTATAGTGGCATCCTGAGTTATTTTACAATAGCAGAGTTGGAAGGGACCTTGGAGGTCATCTAGTCCAACCCCCTGCCTAGGCAGGAAACCCTATACCATTTCAGACAAATGGCTATCCAACATCTTCTTGAAGACTTACAGTGTTGGGGCATTCACAATTTCTGGAGACATTGGAGACGTTTCAACTTCTGGAGTTGAAACAGTTTGTGTCCAGGATGTGAGGGGTATGTAGATATTTTCTCAGTCTTCCTTCTGCAGAGTTATTGTTAAAGCTGCAGCTAACCATGGTAATGAAAAACAGCAAATGAATCTAAAACTAACATTTATTTATGGTATTTTCAGCTCCCTTCAAAACTGCTTTTTTGAATACAGAAATGTTTTCCCTCCAAATCTTTTACATAGGCGTAAATATTTGTAAAGGAGCTTTAAAAAAAAAAAAAAAGAGTGTGCAGATGACCAGTAGGGGTCAGTTTTGCTATATTTTATTGAGTGAAATGTACTTGAAAGTTTCTCAATAATTTTGAAAAGCCAGTTTTGAAAATGTACTTCTTATATGTTTTGAAGTTTGTTCTGAAGTTTCAGGACATCAGATTCTTTTGTTAAAAACTAGATTAGGCAACATCTAATATATTACATCATATAATTTTATAATTCATAGTATATACGTATTGCATAAAAGCATGTGGAAATATAAGCTGCTTTTGTTTCTATGCAGCATTGATTATAGGAAGAAAACAAATTAATTTGCAATAACAAAATTCCCAATAAAGTGCTGGTTTCAAGTTACGGGACTTGAAATCCATCAATTCTAGAGAATGTCAAGTTTAAAAAGACCAGTGTAAGTGGATCCTTTATATTTCAGTAATGACAACATTGGATCAAAATGATAAAAGAGATCAAGCTAAATAATCAGTAAAAATGATATATGCAA
The DNA here is from genome assembly GCA_039707465.1 of Rhabdophis nuchalis. Classification (NCBI taxonomy): domain Eukaryota; kingdom Metazoa; phylum Chordata; class Lepidosauria; order Squamata; family Natricidae; genus Rhabdophis; species Rhabdophis nuchalis. The sequence continues at coordinate 145,422,700 of CM077645.1, forward strand.
AATATGTCAAGTTTGACATGGTTACAATTTCAAACCAGATGGCTGAATTGACATTGTTGCTAAGATCTGATTATGCTAAACAGTGTGTTGCCAATGAGTTCATTTTCCTCTGATTGACAGGGTACATACAGGAAAATGAAAATATGCTTTGCATTAGGATAGAGAAGAATGGAGAATATATTTTGAGGTTGGGAAATGCAGATAGACAACAAAAACAATGCTATATGATGACCATATGAATGTGACATTAGTAAAGTCAAATATCTTTGCCCAGCTTTGCGTGAATTTTGGAATTTCATTAAAAACAAATAGTTCAACTATTTTCCACCTAGTCCTACATAACCAGCAATACTGATTTTGGGAGGATTAAATGGAAAAGCGTCTTCTATGTGCCACTCTCAGTTCCCCATGGTAATATGGAATAATAATGTAACAGCAACAACTACAAAAAGACTAAACATAAGAAGAAACTATTGTATATAGAAATAAAGATAGCATGTATAAAACAGCTTGATAGTGTTACATTTATAAAAATTTTCTACATCATCCCAAGCCTGTGTAGGACCTTCAGAAATAATTTAGAAAAGCTTTGTTGCGTATAGGAATATTTTGCAGTTGATATGTGAACCAGAAAACATCATGACTGCTTCAAATGTGGCACAGCGGTATTGTATTCCTTCATGAACTCCAAACTTCTTTGTGGGCATGATGTTGAAGCATTCTGCATTCTTACCAGATAGCTTTGACTTTCTTCTAAGTACCGGGAGATCACAGCATTTGTAATAAATAAAAACAATCATTGCACTTGATCAGGGGTGTCAAACTCATGCCGTCACGGCAGTGTCATGTGAAATATCGGGACTTTTTCCCCCTTCGCTAAAACAGCTGTGGGCATGGCCAGAGCAAGATGCATTCAGCACGCAGGCCCGGAGTTTGACATCCTTGCACTAGATTATAGATCAGTTAGTTAGCGTTTGTTGCAGTTGTTCAGGCACAACTTGTTTTTACTATTATCTAAAGCCACAACTGAAAAGCACAATTTTATTATGGAAATATGAATATATTTCTATCTTTCTCAGTTTGGAGTACCAGGCTAGAAAATTAAAAAAAATTGTAAATTGTTGTTCTGCATGAAGTCGGCTGCGTGGCTTTAGATCAATTATTTTGTTCCACTCCTAAGAATGCTGCAATGGCAAGCAGCTTCTGAAAATGTTGGGGGGGGAAACCCCATAGCGACTTGTTCAAGTGGTTGCCCGAGTGAAAACTGACATAACTATACACATTTCCTCTCCCGCCCTGACTTTTACTACCTAACAATTGATTGTACAGTCTCTGTCTCAGATTCATTTAGTAAAAAATACTGTTATTGCAAGAAGCCACTAAAACTATATTTGACTGAACCAGTGGATTTATTTTTGGTATATAGGGAAGTAAATCAGTGCTGATTGCTAATATTAATTTTTAGGAGTTTAGGAGCAGTATAGACAGATTTTTGCCAAATTTATGCTATAAAGTGACATAGTGTGTTGAAGTCCCCGGTCTTATGCAAGGATCATAAGCTCCATAGTAGAGGCACACACTCACATGGCATCATTGTGCAGCCTCTATTATATGATGATGGGTCACAATAATCTTTTTTTTTCCTAAATCCCTTTTTATGGTGTTTATTCTCTACAAAAACAGATTATTTCCTGATATTTGTTAATTTTAAACGGCATGTAAAACAGTTATGATGAAATAAATAGGGCTTGCTTTGGAAAAACAACAAATCAAGAATTAAATATGAGAAAGATGAAAAATGGTTTTACAATAAGTAAATCTTCAATTTTCAAGACCTATAAAAATAATCAAGTGATAACAAGCAAAGAATCAGAAGAAGCAGCTGCAGACAGCATTTCTTATCCAGAAAATATGTATTTCTGAGCCTTGATTTTCCCCTCTACTTTGATCCAGTAGAAGGAGAATCCAGAACCCTAACTTTATTTTATCGCGCTGCTGACAGTGACTTCAAATCTCAATTTTAGGCTTTAGGTTTTTCTTAACCAGGCAAAAATGAAGGGATGCTATATTCCAGAGAGTTTGGCAGTTAAGACCACTTGAGGAAATAAAATCAGACACTTTTTTAAAAATCCTGTCAATATATTTATAACAATTGCCTGAATCAACAGCTTTCATGGGCATGGAGTCAAAAACAGGCAAGATGGCAGTGTCAAAACTGCATGCACCAGCATCTCATATTCATCTAAAAGGATGAGTTTTGATTTCCAGCTTATCTGTTTTGACTCCACCTCGCACATATATGGAGACTAAAACATATGAAGAATGGTTGCAGGAGCTGGGTATGTCTAGTTTGATGAAGAGAAGGACCAGGGGAGACATGATAGCAGTATTCCGATATCTCAGAGGATGCCACAAAGAAGAGGGAGTCAAACTATTCTCCAAGGCACCTGGGGGCAGGACAAGAAGCAATGGGTGGAAACTAATCAAGGAGAGAAGCAACTTAGAACTAAGGAGAAATTTCCTGACAGTTAGAACAATTAACCTCTGGAACAGCTTGCCTCCAGAAGTTGTGAATGCCCCAACCCTGGAAGTCTTTAAAAAGATGTTAGATAGCCATTTGTCTGAAATGCTATAAGGTTCCTGCCCACACAGGGGGTTGGACTAGAAGACCTACAAGGTCCCTTCCAACTCTGCTATTGTATTGTATTGTATTGTATATACACTGCCCCATTCTCCCTGGACATCACTAGTCTGAATAAAGTATAATTTTCTATTATTGAAAGCAAAGTATTTTCATATGTAAAGAAATATATTTACATGTATGTAGCTATGGGGTATATTGCATTACATTAAGCATCAAAATATTTTAAATCTTCTAAACAGTATTAGAAATTAAACATTGCATAAATTATAGTCTTCCAGAAATTAATATGGGGAAAATGCATATTGTTGATGACTCCTGTTTTTTTTCTCTTGGCACTAAGCACTAAGGAATTTACAGTTCAGTTCTGAACTACATTTCCCCCCTGTTGGTCTATTGTCATTTTTGTACCAGTAGTTTTCTGCTTGGGTTATGTTGTTTCATAGTTTTATTATTTTATTAGCTGAATGTTTTATTGGGGTTTATGCTACCTTGATTCTAAACTGCTTAAGAAAATCCTGTCTGGATTAAAACATCTTGGCCACAGTTTGCAAGGAGTCTGGGCAGCAGACTACCATATCCTCCCATTGAACAGTCCCCACTGCTGTTCCCTATTACTTTTCTGTTCCAGGACAGCAAAAGCCAATAACTTTCCTTCCCATAAGTAGGTCTGTTTGGTCATACAGACTTCTAAAAATAAGTATGCTATATGAGAGCCAGTATGATATAGGGATTAATGTGTTTAAGAAATGAGGAGAGTCAGCTTTAGTCCTTCCTTAAACACTGAAGGGAGTTGGGTGACTTTGGGTTAGTAATTCTCTTAAGCTTAGACTGGGATGTCAAAAATATCTAGTAATGTACTAACCGTCAACGAATTAGGCTATAGATTTTGATCCATAACATGACAGACAGACAGACAGACAGACAGACAGACAGACAGACAATAGATAGATAGATAGATAGATAGATAGATAGATAGATAGATAGATAGATAGATAGATAGATAGATAGATAGATAAATAGAGCAATATAATTATAGCTATAGGTATATGGATAAATGGAAATTATGTACATACATATTTAAAAAGTTAAAGCATCAATATGCACATTCATCCTGATATAATAAGCCAATTTAAAATGAAAATGCATTAGCAATTTGTTCACAGGAAATCCGTTACAGCACAATAGTCTCAATAGTTGCCTTGTAAATAGAAATTTGCTGATTGAGAATCTCCATATTTAAAAAGCTATTATTCTTTTATTCTTTCCCTTAGCCAGACACTTTTCTCTAGGTAAGAGAAAGTCCAAAGGTAAGTCCAACAATGCACAGTTTCAACATTTCCCCATCATTTGAGGTAGAAGGGTTTCCCTCCCAGTTCCTGAAGAGCCCATAAATTATTCTTCTATTATGATATTCTGGTAAAGAAGCTTTAAAACAGAAGAAGTCTGGGAGCTGAAGTCCTTCAGACTTAAAGTTGCAAAGGTTGGAGACCCCTGTTTAAAAGATATCAGAGACAATGCTAACCACTGATTCAGTTAAGAGGACATTCCTACAGTGCTACTACTATAAAGTAGCCAATAAATTGCTGGGGTCAGCCTGCTGCAAACTGAAGCAATGTGTTTGAAATGGACAGAAAAATCTAACCATCGTATCATGGAAAAGTGTAGGTAAGATAGAAGAATGTACCTAGAAGTCGCTCTGACAGTAAATTAGGGGTTTAGCAGAGGGCAAGTTATTCTATTTCTATCCTCCAAAAACTATTTCCAGCCTATTCTGGTGAACCAGAGAGTGTGGAAGAGGCAAACAAAAATGTGTTATTGCAGGAAGTAACTTCCAGAAAGGGAAATTAAGGAGGACTTTCTCACATGCCCTCTTTTCATCTGTTTTTTAAATGTAAAATTGATTCACAGAGAGAACTTTGTCTTTTACAAGCCTGAGTAACACTGACTTAAAAAAAAAAGAGGGGATTCAAAACAACTTGCCTTTCTGTCTTTTTATCCTTCCAAAGCCACTTAATATTCACATTAAATAGAAGTGAACTCTCATGGTTATTTATGGATCATCATGAATAGTATTTTAAGGGATAATTGATGAGCTTGGAAATATTGTTTTTAATATTGTTTGTTGTATTATTGTAAGGCTTGTGTTGCTGCATTATTTACTGTGGGTACAGTAGTATTTAAAGTGTTGGCTAGAGATTACAAACACTGATGATTTAGATAATTTAAACCTTAAAAGGTTAAGGGTAAAAAGATCAACCAATCTTTCTAAAATGTTAATGTCGGCACCCATAAAGTTGCTTAAATTTTATATTTAAAGTGAATGTAGTGGTGATTAAATTCTACAAACTAGAGTAATTATACATTATATAATAAATATTTATATTTTAAGCCTAATACTTCCTATTAAGGTCTCCATTTTATTGTTACTTAATTTTTGTATGCATATAGGAAAAAATGAGAAGAAACAATAAACAAAATAGGTAAATAAAAGGCTATTTGGTTTCTAATTTCCCGCTTTTTCTACCTCTATGAAATGTTTTCATAAGAGTAAAATTACTTAGATAAGGAAAGACTCCCAACCTCATGACAGAATATAAATTTTGTGTCAATAAAACTTCAGGGTCAGTTATTAGTTTTGTAATTAAAACAATCAAACCATGAAGAGAGATAAAACGCCTATGTTTGACGCCCTGAAGTGCTTATAATTTAAAAGTGTATAAGTATATCAAATATATAAATTACAAATTAGTTTTTAAAATAGCTATCTTAGATAACTCAAGACTTTAACATACCAGCCATACCATAAGATCTGCCAGCAGCTTAGATTTCAGTCTTATCAACATGAGCCAAAACACTCAATGATAAGAATTGTGAGAGTTGTAATCTAAAGTTTTTGAAACATACTGCAAAGCAATTTCTTTACGTTTTCAAAACCTTTACTAATGTCAATATTCAGTCTGAAATGAAACAACAGTGTGAACAGGCTAGGTAAAACATACACAAAAATCGTGCGCTGTGTGATTTGGGTGAAAATCCTTCCAGAGCCTTGTAATGATTGCTTGCAATGCTATTAGCTGGGTGAATTCTGAATATGAAATGGAATAAGCTCTTTTTCCCCCATCTAACTTGTTTATTTATATAATGGGAACAAAATTATGCAGTGAAATCTACACCAAGAATTTGAATTTCCTGGGAAAAAAACCCAACTGTACAAAGCATGTGTTATCAGTGATAGACAGAACAGCAGCTTTCTACATGAACTTCAGAGAGAAAATGGACGAGTAAAATGAGCGTCATTTTTAGTTTGTGCAACTGAGAGGTTTTGGAAATAATAACGGTTGATGCCAAAAGTTATAATATTGCTTTCTGAAACACCCTAAAATACAACTCTTTGCGATAAATACATGGTTATGCTTTTTTTGTTGAGCAAATAAAGGACAATAGATTCAGGACACAGGTTTTCTGCTGATAGATTTATCAAACATGCAGAAGAACAAATTCCAGAGATTCTGCAAGAATGATGACATATATATATATATATATATATATATATATATATATATATATATATATATATATATATATATATATGTAGATTTTGGTTTATTCGGGTCTTTTCCCGTGTAAAATTAAAGGTGTTTTTGCAACGTTTTGATGGGATCAACCCCATCATCATCAGGCTTTGGCTTCTGCCTTTTGCAAATGAATATATATATTCATTTGCAAAAGGGAACAGCTTGCCTCCAGCAGTTGTGAATGCCCCAACCCTGGAAGTCTTTAAAAAGATGTTAGACAGCCATTTGTCTGAAATGGTATAAGATTCCTGCCCATGCAGGGGGTTGGACTAGAAGACCTACAAGGTCCCTTCCAACTCTGCTATTGTATTGTATTGTATTGTATATATATGGTGTTATGGTATTATATATATGGTGTTGTGGAAAAATTGTGGAACAATTATATATACTTATCCTCCTGTCTCAGCTGAGCAGGAAGAGAACCTGGCTGGCTTAATGGCTAAGGCTCTCGCCTGGCATGGAATACAGCCCTGGTTCGAATCCCAGTAAGGGTATGGCTAGCTGATGAGAGCTAAAAAGCTCGAAATAGATCTATACTAGTCTCCCTGACTTATTTATTGATCAGCTCCAAAAGGTAACACACATATAAAAAAAATACACAACGGAACTCATGGCTTTCTGTCTAGATGGTCTCTGGTGATGAGCCGAAAGGCAGAAAAGGAAACAGTATGTCTCCTCCCTTAATTGGGGCCCTAACAGGGTGTTGTGGAACAATTATATATACTTATCCTCCTGTCTCAGCTGAGCAGGAAGAGAACCTGGCTGGCTTAATGGCTAAGGCTCTCGCCTTGCATGGAATATAGCCCTGGTTCGAATCCCAGTAAGGGTATGGCTAGCTGATGAGAGCTAAAAAGCTCAAAATAGATATATACTAGTCTCCCTGATTTATTTATTGATCAGCTCAAAATGTAACATATATATATAAGCACCCCAAGGTAATTGAGCAATGTTATAAGATCATAGGCATGCTTAACCAACCAACAACAATAATTTATAATAGTACATACTGTTTTACCTATATGATCATGGGGAACCAAAGCATATTCTGCCAAACAATATTCAGTGCATGTACTACTGCTAGTAATTAACTGACTTGTAAAGCTATTCTGGCAATGAAAACTATACTCCTTCCCATTATTTGTAGTGTAACACTGAAAAACAGAATCAGGGTCTTCTTTGTGTGATAACCCTTCCACTTTGTCTTTTTGAGTCAATTATGGCCCCCTTTTCCTTCCTCAGTGATAAACTTTGCTCTTAAATTTCATGGTTTGATTTTCAACCATTGACCACGAAGATTGTTTCGCATTTTTGTTCTTTAGGGTATCACTTATTCTGCCCAATATTGTGACTATGAAAAACATTCCACTGACCTTGTTATTCAAGTCAGTAATAAAAATGTTGAGAAGTGACAGCGCCAACCCCTGAGTCACTCCACTTGATGCCTCCTTCTCCTCATGTCACATGATCTACTTTCTAACGCAGTCCAAGGTTCACATAGGGGGTCCCTTCTCCAATGTGTTCTGCAATACTGTATACAGTTTCATTTGGAAATGATTTATCTGTGCAATAAAGCCCATTAGGAACAGTTTTTTTTATTTTTCCCTTAATGGCAGATTTAATCTAAACTTACAAAGCAAGTTCAAAATAAATGCTTGTTTTTAACCATTTCTATTTCAAAATCAATATAAAAAGAAGGCATCACTTACAAGACGTTAGTGAGATGAAATTATGAATGGATGATCCTATAACATCTTTCAACCTCTATGAATCTTGTGCACTTTTTTTCAGCCCCTTGTACAACCTAGCCCAGCTATCCAAAAGTGTAGCATCTTTGGTTCATCTTTATATTTATTCTGCATTCTTATTAGGGTAGAGTCCAGAAGGATGGCTTTTTCCAATTTAAACCAGTTAAACAGAGTTACACTATTTAAACTGGTTATATAGTTATATACCTTGATTTAGCAAGGGTGATCATAATCATAGTTGCCTTTAATCACAGAAGAGTCAATCTAGCAAAAACCTGGATTGTATTTTAGAGTGTTTGCAATGAAGATTAAAATGTCACTCTTGAACCTCACCACACAATCTATATATTAATTTAAAAAAATATTGGCTCAGTCTTACTCTACATTTCAAATGAATATTATTATTTAAGGTACAAAAATCTGTTAACTAAGCCTGTAGTCTGTTTTATAGAGTAAATACGCTAATGTATGAGTATTTGGGTAATAGACAGCTAGTGGGGCCTAAAGTTGAGTTTGTTTGTGTCTTTACTCTTAGAAACAGAATCTACTCCTCTTTGTTTCAAGTCAGGATAAAAGAAAACATTTCCTTCATTTTAATTCATAACCGGATTAAGGAATATCACCACTGTTTGAGATACAATCCCGACCGTGAAAGCATGCGCTGGGTTTCTAAAGAAGTGCCTTCCGCCACATAAGCATAGCTCCATGTTTCACCAATCATAATAAGCATTCAACGAGGCCAGTAGAGACATGGGCTTGTTCATTGTGGAATCTATACCAGGAGGTATTTATTTGCTTAGGTATTCCCACATGTAATATAACTTGACATCTTCAGTATAACTTGAAGAATGATGGTTTTATCTCGGCAGTGTTTTTATGCCAAGTTATTAAATTGTGGCTTTGTGGAATTAAGCAGAACAAAGGTGTAATTCTGAATTAATTCAAAATTAATTGTTTTTATCCTGCGGGGTATCCTCAGTAGCTTTTTTTCTTTCTTTAAAGGAAGCCTAAAGATCTGTTAACAATAAATAAATAAAACAATAAGTCACTTGAACAAGAATAAGCTTGGGAAGGTTTCTTCGGAGGCCTACGTCTTGAGGAAATTTTGGCTTGAGACATGTCTTGAGGGCTGTGAAATATCCACCCCCATGTCTAATTTAATTCTTACCTAACTACCCAAGTTCCCTTTGGACCATAACGTACTATAAAAGGGTGTGGGGAAGGGGCAGATGGAGAAGCTTTTGCTTCCAACCAGCAATGCCCTCTAGAAAACTATTTCATTTTACTGGTAGCGGTTAAATACACAATCCTCAATTGAAGGTGCAGTATCAGCAAAAATAAGGAACTTGGCTCTTTCCTTACAGCTGCATTGGTCTAATCTACAACATATTCTTGAATATAAAGCTTGCTCTGTTTGCCTGCTCTGGGTGCTTTCATTAAGAGGCCTGACTCTTCAAAAACCCCGGGTGGAGGGCCAAGGTGCTAATTAGGGAACTCAGAGCTGCTTCTACAGGGTTTGGCTTCCCTTACTCTCCTGCTATTTCAGCTAGTTGGGAGCATTTCTTCGTACACCTTTAATAACACACAACTAAAGAAATCTCCTAGCTAAATACGCAAGCTACAGTTAATATAGCTATGCTTCTAAAACACACATGCGCACTGATGATCTTCAGTTTTGAAAAATGTTGATTGCCTTTGTAAAATTGTGAAAGATATTTTAAAAATCAGAACAAAAGCTTTTCATATATGCCATTGGGATTTATTTTATTATTATTTTTTGCCCTTTTAAATGAAATGCATAAGAAAGTTGCTGCTAGTCTAACAAGAGAATGGAGCCTATACTTTGACCCCAGGTGTGGGGAAGGGAGAGGCTTCAGATTCACATAATGGAAACATACCTATAAGTAAACTGCTGCTTCAGCTGGCCATTTGAAATTGGAATCTCCAGTGGAATTTCAACTGGAAGTTTTAAAAATAGCAATAGCCCTTAAACTTATATATCGCTTCACAGTGCTTTACAGTTCTCTCTAAGCAGTGTGTAGAGTCAGCATATTGCTCCCAACAATCTGGGTCCTCATTTTACTGACCTCGGAAGGGTGGGGTGGCTAAGTCAACCTTGAACCAGTCAGGATTGAACTCCTGGCAGTGAGCAATGAGTTAGCCTGCAATACTGCATTCTAACCACTGCGCCACCATAGCTCTCAAAGCCAAGAGATCCAACAGTATATTGTATGTTATGTATGTTAGTGTTTGGGGCCTAAAGCCTAAGATTGTCCTTAATGTTGTTTATAAATACAAGGAGCAGTATGGTAGTCTTATCAAAATGCAGTGTTCCGGATTATTACCGTATTTTTCCGAGTATAAGATGCACCTTTTTTCCTCTAAAAAGAGGCTGAAAACCTGGGTGCGTCTTATACATCGAATACAGCATTTCTTGCCTCCTGAAACCCCACCCCTTCACCAAAATGGCCACGCACATACCCTTATCGAGGCTTCCAGAGAGTTCCTGGGGGCTGGGTAGGGCAGAAATGAGCAAAAAACAGGGTGTTTTGCCCCCCCCCCCAGCCTCCAGCAGCACTCTATAAGTTTCCATAAGGCTATGCATGCTATTTATTTATTTTTACCAAAAAACGGCCCGTTTTCACGATAAATGTGCTGGTTTTTGCTCATTTTTGACCCCCCCCCGGAGAACTCTGCAACCCCCCACCAAGGCTATTCATGCCTTTTATTTGAAAAAAAGGGCCCATTTTCATGAAAAATGGGCTGTTTGGGGAAGGTTTGCAAAGTGCAAAAAGGGGTGGGTTTTTTTCCCTTTTGGAAAGCTCTTTAGTTAGAGTGATTGATGAGAATTACGTTGGTCAAGTACTGTGCCTGCAGAAACAAAGATTTGTTCCAAAGATTTCCTTCTCCAGCACATGGGTAAATACCCCTGGAAACATCTACCTACCTACCTACTTACTATCTATCTCTCTACCTACCTATCTACTGTATTTCTCTCTTTCTCTCTCTCTCTATTTCTCTCTCTCTATCCCTCTACCTACCTACCTACCTACCTATCTACACACTCTCTCTCCCTACCTACCTACTGTATTTCTCTACCCCCCTCTATCTACCTATCTACCTATCTACCTACTCTCTCTCCCCCCTACCTATCTACTGTATTTCTCTCTATATATATTTCTCTCTATCCCTCTTCCTCCCTCCACCTACCTACCTACCTACCTACCTACTCTCTCCTTCTCCCTGCTATACTTACTGTATTTCTCTCTCTTTCTCTCCCTCTCTATCCCTCTATCTACCTACCTACTTTTTAAAAAAAATTGCCTCTTCAAAACCTGGGTGTGTCTTATACTCCAGTGCGTCTTATACTCCGAAAAATACAGTAATCTACAACTCCAAAAATGCCTTGTCCCAACACAACTGGAAGATACTGTAGGATTTAATTAACCAGTGTAATCCCAAAATGTAAGAGTTGCTTTATCAAGAATTCTCCCCACTCCTAGGAATGGGCAAAACTGCCAGATGGAACTGATATTCTTTCAGTAGTCAATATATAGAAACAAGCCTGACTTAAAACTAAGGCCATTCAGACCTCCCAAATTGTAAGCTAAATCAGACTTTATTTTACAATGGTCACTTGGGAACAAGCAATATGAAAAGCAAATCAACATTTTGCAGCTGGATGTGAGAAGAGAACCAAGCATTTATTCACCCTTCCTGTACTGTATAGACACTGATAGAACTGGAAGCTAAATCTTACTAATATGCTGGTAACACGATATGTCCTCCCACAATTAAGGTCAGTGATCTAGTTTATGGATATAACACAATCCATATGGTGTGTGTGTTTGTGTGTGTGTGTGTGTGCGCGCGCACGCAGTATATATCCTGCAATAAGACATTCATTGTTTAGAGTGGCATAATAATGTGCCCTAACAATGGACAATCAAAGACCATGTTAAAACCACTAATAGAGATGTGCCATTAGAATAAGAATAATTATTCTGACATTATTTCAGATAAACACAATCCATCAAAGGAAATCTAGTAGCTTCACTCTCTCATTCAGAAACAGGAAAGTATCAGTTACTATAGTTGGGAATAGTTGGGAAAGCACATTATGAATATCTCAATGTCTTAAGATCAACTATCATGGTTCGGGTTATAAGAAGATTGCATTGGGGTACATGAGAACATTATTTTTTTCAGTAGTCGCACATTTATGGAACTTCCATTTCTCAGGATGAGAATGAAAATCTATTTCTTTGAGCTTCCTTTCAATTATTCTATTTCATTCAAAGTGAGTTTTCAATTAGACTTGTACAAATACAAGTTACTGACCTAATTAGGGCTATTATATCTGGGTTGCAAATCCAGATATAATAGCCCTAATCCCTCTGACCACTAGATGACAGAAAATTCTAATTCTGTGATGTCATTTCTAGATTTCTGCAACTGGAATATGGTAACCCTACTGCTAATGGACAAGACTTATTTCTTTAGGTGGGTCAGTTTATGGTAATGTGGAATTGCACTTCCTGGTTCTTGCAATGGTATTCTGTGTTTTAGATAAACTGGCTTGGGAAGACCTTGTGTTGAAAAGGACAACACTAAATTAAATAGGCAGGGATAGTGCTAGCATATTACCAATATAAATAAAATGTTGCTTTTTAACATTTATATAATACTATTTTTATTGATTAGGTTAGGTTAGGTTTATTAATTTTTTTATTTATTCCTCTTTTGTCTATGGAGCAAGTGTTCCCTTCTATATTTCCCGGCAACAACGATTCTGACTTTGGACCAATTACTCAAAGAGTAATTGGCCCAAAGTCACCCAGTGAGCTGTAACTAAGTGAAGGAAGTAAATCCTAGGGCTCCCCACACGTAGTCCTTAACCTCTGCACAAGGAACAAAGTTCACTTCTAGCCATTGTTGTATGCCAGAAGACATTCAGATTCATCATGAGCCAAAACCCATCTAACTCAGGGCTGTCAAACTTGTGGCCTGCATGCTGGATGCATCACATTTTAGGCACACTCACATCCAGTTTAATGAAGGGGTAAAAGTCCCAATATGTCATGTGGCGGTGCCATGACAACACAAGTTTGACACCTCTGATCTAACTGATAAAGTACCTCTCTTCCTCTCTCCCGTTCCCCTCTCTCCCATCTATCAGTCTCTGTCTGTCTGTCTGTCTGTCTGTCTGTCTGTCTGTCTGTCTGTCTGTCTGTCTGTCTGTCTATTATCTATTTATCTATCTTCCGAAACTCCATTCATAGGACAGTTAACCTTACAGGGATTCCAAATAAATGTTAATTCATGAGAAGAGGCTCACCTGCTTGACTTTTTTCTTTGCATGGAATATTGAAACCACAAAAATGAGGGTCATTACAGCCGATTTTCTCATTCGGCCACATTCCCTGTGGGGAGATTGCATCTGACACTAACTCTGAGAAAGTGGTTCTTTGTATCTAAAATCTGTGTGGGTCTTTTCAAACATAAGCCTAACCATAATATATCTGAAATAGATGGGATTAGCCCCTTTTCCCTTCCTTTCCTGTGTGCCTTCCACGAGCTACATAAAAGCAAAACCCAGAGCTTTAGAGCTGAAAATAGCTGAAGTGAAGTGACGCAGATTTCACCCAAGATGAAAGCCTGGCTTCCAGAAGGCTAATTAAAAGCAACTGAGACACCAGCATTTGATACAGCGTTTACTCACCTGAAAAAATAAATGGAGAACTGTAGCGCGGCTTTAGTGGGAAAGAGGCTGAAGGGGTTTTGCTCAGGTCACAGGAAGGCCTAGCATTATAAGGAGGCAGCCTCAGCCTGCTCCTCAGAGTCAGGGGAAGGTCAGTCCAAGGGGTGGAGGAGTACAGCTGTTGCCACTCCACATCTGGAACAGGCTAGGCTACAAGGTGACCACCATTTCTAAAGGTATTGGGGCAAAGAGGCATACAAGTCTTTCCCCATTCTTTCCATCCCAATGGAATGGGGAAAGAAATCGGGCACAACAGGATCAGATGGTATGATTGGTGAGAAATTGACTGGAGAAAAAGCCCACATTTTATAGTAAGACAAACCCGGGGGGGGGGGGGGGGAGGTTGGTTTCCAAAGGAAACCCGCCTCTCCCCCCAAAGTTGTTCTTACAGGCAAGAAGGTCTCTTTGGAGGAGAAGAGGGTCAAAAAAAAAGTCAACAGGATCGCCATGATCATTGTCCTTCCTAATTTTTCATGCTCCAATAACATCCCATACTTCTCAACCTGATACATCTCCAACGGGAAAACAACCTTTATGATGTCTGTCCCAAGGTAGACATTGTAAAGGTTATTTTCTCACTGGAGATGTTTCAGGTTGAGAAGTGTGGGAGGAGAGTGATGCAGTGAAAATGATGCCACTGTAGCCACCTCACCATCTCCAACTATCAACTTCAAAAACACCACTGAGATTCATTCAAAATAAATTACATATCAAAAAAAAAGAGAGAGAAGCGCCTTCTTAGGAGGAGAAAACATGGGAGACATGACAGGCCACAGTTCAGTGGCGTTTTCTCCACATAAGGCTGTCATTATGCTCAGGTATCTCAATCTCCTCCCCTATTTCTCATCTCTTCAACTGGTTAATTGAGGAAAAATGCCTATATTCAGAGCAGAGGTGGGTTGCAAATCCCGGCACTATCAGTTCGATTGTGCTCTCATGTGCATGCAACACTTCTGCACATGTGCAGAAGCGGGTGGGTGGAGCCTCCCACCACCGCCACCACAGGTTCACCCAATCCCGGCCGAACTGGAAATAAGCCATCTCTGAGTCAGAGTACACTGGCATCTGTGTTTAATTAACAGATTAACAGAGTTGGAAGGGACTTTGCAGGTCATCTAGTCCAACCCCCTGCCCAAGCAGGAGATCCTACATCTGCCTCTACCTAGGATCGAACTCACAACCTCCTGCTTGTGAGGCAAGAGCTCCACCTCTAGGCCACAGCAGCAGAATTCTCCTAGCACTCCTTGGTAATGGCTTTCAAAATGGGGCATTTTGTGAAATTGTGGTGTTGCATTGGGCTTAGCATACGTCAATCTTACTCAGAAAAAGAGGATCTATTTTAAAAATTCTTTGCTGTGATTGTTTGCAGTGTCACAGTTCAAGCTCAGAGTGGCTCATTTAACCTTATGCTGCTACTTTATAATCTGTTTTATTATAGGGAGAAAAAGGTAGTTTATGGGACAGCGTGATAAAAATTAAGTTATTGACAAGTGAAATGCACTGCATCAAGAAAGAAAAAAGACTTTGTTTAAATTTTTTTAAATCTATCACCATATAATGACTGTAGGATTAGAGCAGCGGATGATGTTGTTCACATCCACTCAAAAAGTCTTAACAGGAGATTTCATAAATAGCCTCAAGAGATTTGGGGATATTGTTGTCTGCCAGATAGGAAGTAGAAACAGAGCAAAACAAGTGATGAATGACAGGAAAAGAGGAGGGAAGTGTATGACAAAGCAGAGCAGAGTGAAAAACCTAAACATGCACAACCATGTGAGAAAGATCACATAGAATACAACCAATGTGAGTATGCTACAGAGGAAATGTGCATTGTACTTTTTAGATTTCCTGGAAAAGCACATTAACATCCTGAACTGGATTAACCAGAATTTTGAATCAACCAGAAACAAATATTTATTGTGTTTGTAGACATATTGATAAATAAATACTTATTTATTTACCATGTCCCAGCTTCTGCCAAACTAGCAGTTCAAAAATATGTAAAAATGCAAGTAGAAAAATAGGAACCAGCTTTGGTGGGAAGATAACAGCATGCTGTGCGCCTTCGGCATTTAGTCATGCTGGCCACATGACCATGGAGACGTCTTCAGACAGCGCTGGCCCTTCGGCTTAGAAACGGAGATGAGCACCATTCCCTAGAGATGGGAACGACTAGCACATATATTAGAGGGGAACCTTTATCTTTACCTTTATGGGTGATAAGTCTCTTCTTCAATCCTGGGTGCTCGATCAGAGCTCTGGGAGTTCAAGGTTTCTGCACATTCTCTTCGCTGTTCTTAGCACTGCGCTTTTCTGGACAAAGAGCAGCAGACATGGGAGGAGATCAAGACATGGCAAGACAAGATCCTGCATGAGATAGCTGAGGTGGCTGCCATTCCCAAAAATCTTGAATGGCATTTAGAAAATCTATGCCTCTGTCAACTGCAAAGGCCACATTGCTTGGTTCTGCATATATACTACACTGAGACATTATGACATTCAATATATATGAAGGACAACACCAGCTAAAACTTGACTGCTGTGACTTCACATTGTTGTGAAGATGAAAATAATAACAACCCAATTTTCTTATATGAGATAGAACTCTTAGTAGTAGTCAAGTAGGAGATACAGCCATTCCGCAAAGAAACAATGAACAATAAATTCCAATTTAGAGCTATGTATTAGAACTATGAAGCCATAATAATCTAAGACAGGGGTCTGCAAAGTTGGCTCTTTTAAGACTGGTGGACTTCAACTCCCAGAGTTCCCCAGCCAGCTATGCTATGCTAGCTGGGGAACTCTGGGAGTTGAAGTCCACCAGTCTTAAAAGAGCCAACTTTGCAGACCCCTGATCTAAGACAACCTGAGGAGATATAATATTTGTATAGATGATACTTAGTAAGGGGAGAGCTGATGCATTTCCATCTGTGGAAACAGGGAATCTGCCTATCTCGCGAAGACTTCTCCACATCGCCGCCCTGGATCCTTACAAGGAGAAGGGCGGGGTATAAATTTGAAAAATAAAAAAATAAAAAAAATAAATATAACATCTGCCCTTGGGCTATCTTAGGAGAAATATATCATAAATTATGTTAAGATCATTTGTGAAGCACAAAGACAAAGAATCTGTGAAACTCTTTATAATGTACTTCAAAGCCACCAAATTCAATTTGTTACCCCACCTCATTTATGAATCTTAATCCACCAAGTTATTTGAACTAGGATTTGTTGAATGGAAGCACTGTTTCAAAGCTTTGCACATCTTTAACTCCTATGGAATCCTAGATGGCTTGAGTAAACAAGCCAAGCTGTATACTCCAAAATGAATGTAACGCTGCTCTTTATCCAAAGGTCAAACAAATGAAGGGGAAAGAGAAGTGAAAATGGGTAATGGGAAGTATCAAAAGTATCAAAACTTTTAAATAAATATTCAGTATGTTTGGTATTAAATATTGTAAGACAAATGCTCAGTGTATCAGTAATAAAAATGTCAAATTGTATTTGCATAATTCTGTTATGACCATTAAAAAAAAAAAACAGGATACATTAAAAAATATATCCTGGAAATTAAAACACAGAGTTTTCATCACCCAAACACACTAAAGTTTAATGAGGCCTTATTTTGTAATAGTATACTTAGAAGTAGGAAGAAAAGAACAGGTTTTCCAGTCCTTCCAAAATCAATAAGTAAGAGATTGAGAGAGTCTCCAGTTTACAAACCTGGGAGGGGGGGAAAAATCTCTGAATTTTGAGCAGGGGAAGCAATCCAATTGCAGACTTTTCTGCAGTTTTATTTTATCCTCATATGATAAGGTGACCAGATGTCCCGCTTTTGGCGAGACTATCCCGCTTTCGAACAATTTGTCCCGCGTCCCGCCACGTTTTTAAAAAGTCCCGATTTTTGCCATGGGCGCCAGGTGGAGAGGTGGCAGCGGGGGCTCGTCCCGGGCACCCATGGCGGGATGTGTGGGCGGGCAGGCGGCGGTGGGGCTCCTGGCTGGCCACTCTCAGTGCATCGCGGCGGCAGCAGTGCAAAGTTCAGGGCTGCATGGGCTTCGGCTGCAGCCCTGCCATGACAGCTCTCCTCCTCCTCCGCCGCAGCCTGCTGCCTGCCTGGGTGCTCGCTCGCTCCTCCCTCGCCGGCCCTCCCGTTCCGCCTGCCCGCCAGCCCGCTCCACCCGCCGCTTCCTGCCTGCACCCCGCGCTGTTGCCCTGGCCGCAGGCCGCCTCTGAGCACGTTCATGATCACTTACTGCTTCACATTTTCACCAAAGCTTCGCTCAGGTTTTTCTTGGCCACCTCCAGCTCACTCACGTAAGTCACGAAAGGCCGCTGAGCACCCACCCACCCCCGGCAATGGTGTCCCGCTTTACCAATATAAAAATCTGGTCAACTTATCATATGATCAGCATTGATTTAAGACACCGAATTAAGGTCAGAAACTATAATGAATAGTAATTGCACAAATGGAGAGTATTTGGCATGTGTGATGGAATCATTCTTCCCGCCTCTGTATACTGACATAGAAACACATGTATATACACACCTGCTGTGATTCCATAAAACATGCCCCAAAATGGGACAGAAATCTCCATTGGTACTAACACAAACTGGAACTTTGAAACGGAAAACATTTTAATCAAGATTTTAATAGTTGGGTGGAGGATTAAACTGGCCTCATGACTCCCTTCAAGTATGATTGAATTCACTTTTTTTTTTATTTGCATCTTAATCATGTTTTACAGAGTATCGTGTTTACTTGGAGTTTTAAAAAAAATCACTTTTGATAATCTCTGATTATTTTTTTTAGGTTTAGGTTTTATTCAAATTTGTATACCGCCCTATCTCCCTTATGGGACTCAGGGCGGTGAACAGGCAGTAATAAAAACAACAATAAAATATCCAATACAATACATATATTAAAAATCGATTATTTTATTTTATTTGAAAGAGGCAAGGAGGAAGAGAAAAGAAAGGAACATTTAATTTCTTGACAGAGACTTAGATAAGACATTGAGATAAGAATGAGCCTGTGCTACATTAAATGGTATAATTCTGGTTAAAATTCTAGGAGAATAGGGAAATCCTGAAAGGTACCAACGAAATGCATAACTTGTTTCAGAAGGTGAGAAGATAATAGTCATAATTTTATTGATTGAAGCTGACATAATATTGATGCTACATAGGGTTCGAATTTAACTATCATGCAAAACCAACCTTCTTGGCAGTTGCAAACTGGCCAGCTGGGAACTTTCCAAGGATAACAGTATGTGTGCATTGCCTAAATGTAATTTATTTATGCCATTGCTGATGGGAGAAGCAGCCAAGCCTTAATGCTCATGATCTTGGCTGCACTGTGAGGTCATTCCCTCCCCTCCAGCGTTGAGCCTTCTGCCAAAATTCCCCCTCCCTTGACAGAGGTCATCTCTACCTGCCTATCACAGCCATGGACCAGCTCGTTCTCCAAATGACGGAGAGGATTTGCAATAGGAAAGCCTTGACCCTTATAAATGCTATGCTGTAATCATCAGGGTCCTTTGAACATCCCACATTTGCCAACCAGGGCCAAATGCATTCCATAAAGCCTGAAAACAGCCTCCATTTTAAATGACATTTCAGGCTAAGGTTTCACACAATGGCCATATTTTCTTGGGGGTGGGGGGGTGGGATAAAGGTTTAGATTTAGATTTATTACATTTTTAGACCGCCCTTCTCCCTTGCGGAGGGATAAATATGAAAGAGGGCAGCTCCACTTAGATTGCATACATATTGTTAGAGTGTTTAGAGTTTAGAGTTTATTGGTTTTTTTATACCGTCTTACTCCCGAGGGACTCAGGGCGGTGTACAGCCAAAATAAAAACAAATATAAAAATATATAAAATCACATATATAAAAGTTATATATTTTTAAAAGCTTTTAAAAACCATAATTGAAATATTGGCCGAAATGTGTAAAAAACCCAAACTAACCCTAATTAAAGTAATAGAAATTTAAATGTAAAAATTTAAATTTAAAAATTTTTAAATCATACTTTATGCCAGCCCAGCTTGTTGAAAGAGAAAGGTTTTGAGACCGCGGCGGAAGGTCAGGGATAGTTCTTAATTCCGGGGGCAATTCGTTCCAGAGGACAGGTGCTCCCACGGAGAAGGCTCTCCCCCTGGGTGTCGCCAGTCGACATTGTCTAGCCGACGGCACCACGAGGAGACCCTCTCTATGGGAGCGTAAGGGCCGGTGGGAGGCTCTCGATGGCAGAAGGCGATCTCATAGGTTACCGGGTTGAGTAATGAAACATCTGTGAGCAAACAACCAAGTTCAGAGAGCACCAAGAACTCCACAAAGAAATAATTAAAAGTAAATAAATCTAAAGGCCAGCTTTCTGAAATAATGGACCATCCTTTATAATGAAGGAGGTATGGTCTCTGTAGGTATAACTTGCCCTCTCTATCCACTACCTAGCCAATACTGAACTTGCAATTTTATAGTTTAAAAAAAAAAAACTTTTGGTGTTTCTGGGATATCAAACCCAATATGTAGTCCTCGACTTACAACAGTTCATTCAGTGATCATTCGAAGTTATGTGATTTACGACCGTTTTTCAGACTTACGACCTTTGCAGCATCCCCGTGGTCATGTGATATCCATTTGGATGCTTGGCAACTGGGTCATATTTATGACAGTTGCAGTGTCCCAGGGTTACGGGATCCCCTTTTGCGACCTTCTGACAAGCAAATTCAATGGGGAAACCAGATTCACTTAACAACCGTGTTACTAATTTAACGATTGCAGTGATTTACTTAACAACTGTGGCATGAAAAGTCATAAAATGGGGCAACACTCACGTAGCAACTTCAATTCTAGGCTCAGTTGTGGTCACAAGTTGAGGACTAGCTGCATTCACTATTATTGCCAGCCAGCTTAATTAGCAATCCTATTTTATTAACTCTCCAGATTGCATAAATATTGAAAGACAGCAACTGAGACATTTGGTTGACAGTCATCCTCCTGATCATCTCTCTGAAATGAAGACTTTAGATTGAACTGACTCAGGATTTCAATCCTATTTTGAGTCTTCCTAGCAAATAGGAGTTGAAGAAAATGGCCTTTTTAAAAATTCTCACACATGTATCATAAATCGGGGTCTCCAACCTTTGCAACTTTAAGTCTGAAGGACCTCAGCTCCCAGAATTCTCCAGCCAGCAAAGCTGGCTGGAGAATTCTGGGAGCTGAAGTCCTTCAGACTTAAAGTTGCAAAGGTTGGGGACCCCTGTCATAAATAATTGGACAAAATGGCACCATCCTGTAATGATGTCATGACAACTGACATAAGTTGATCAGACACAGTAATGACCAACATAAGTTGCAACGTTTATATGCTGATGAAATCATCTATTCTAGCACCATGGAAGACTACCCCACAAAAGCACTTAAACATCTAGGAAAACCATAACTGAGAAACCTAGAATCATGAGAACTAGAAGAACAAAAACCTTATAAACCTTCTACTCCAGAATTCCAATTAGTAATGGAAGAAAAATGTAAAGCATCTCTTAGCTTCAGCTTCTGATTTCTTCCTTTCCAGCTTGTGGCAGATGCTCCTGCTAACATAAAGGCACAATGACTTATATCCAAAATGACAGGAATGTTTGTGACAAAGCAAACATTAAAAAAACCAGTCTGGTCAAATTTCTACGGTCATTATTGGGGCTTTATTCCTCTACAAGACATTTTTTCACCTATTGACATAAATAGGACTACTTCTTATCTTCTTGGAAAACAAGTTTAGTGTAAGGTTTCCACATAACTTCCAAAAGTAAATCAGAGTCCAAGGCAAAGTATTGCTCAAGGTTCCAATTTATTAAGAGAGCCATGTTGGCACATCTGGGAAAACCCAAATCTGAAAGCTTCACGGTTTTCCCACCGAGTTGAAAGTTCAAGATCTTGCCCCCGCACCTACAAGTCCATCACATGGTCCAATCTTCCACTGCCATGCTGGCAGCTTCCACCCACCCAGTTCTGGTCAGGTGCAGAGGTGCAAAGACAAAGGATGACCTTGGCTTTCTAGAAAGAATTTTGTTATGGCTACATATCTTCTAACTCCGTACAATCCCCTCTCCCATTTTCCCACAATAGAAAATGCATAGTAGAGCAAAAGAAAGTGTGGCAGGCCTAAGATTCACAAGAAAAGATGGCTGCAGGCCTGACATTTAGTGTATGAGTAGTGCATTTGTTTCATTCAGCGCTCTTCAGCCAATTAATGTGAAATGAGCGCTATGAGATGTGCCTCATATTTTCTCTTTAGATAGTATTTTAGTCCAGCGTTTCCCTGACTGATGCCTTCTAGACCAGGGGTCTCCAACCTTGGCAACTTTAAACCTGGCTCTAGACATATTCATGGACCACTTCCACATCCCTTAGTTGACATGTGGCAACCCTGATTATGAAAAACATGGGCTGGAAAGAATCCCACTGATTGCTTTTAAGAGTGAGCATTTCCCAATTCAATTTCACATATACTGTTTGGTCAGCTCTTTCATTTGCTTGCTTGACTGCATTTCTACCCACTTCTGTGGAGCAAAGCTCAAAGTGACACACATGGAGATGGGTCTTCTTCCCATAACAGCAGTTCTGTGTGGAGGGCTGGGAGCAGAGGTGGTATTCAGCCAGTTCAGACCAGTTCAAACGAACCGGTAGTGGAAATTTTGAGTAGTTTGGAGAATCAGCAAATACCACCTCTGGTTGGCCCCACCCTCCAGCCCCTGTCATTTCCTGTCCTATATTCCCTTGGATGTTTTAGCTCAGATGATTCACGCAGCAGAGCAGATTGCCACACCTCAGCTGAGCTTAAAAAAACAGCTCAGCTCACCAGCGCTGACACCAAGGGTGGTCTTTGAGTGCTGCGCACACACGTGGAGCGTGCTCTCATACAACCAGTAGGAAAAGATTTGGAATCCCACCATTGGCTGGGAGACATTGTCTGCCCCAAAATGACCTGTGAGATCTGTGAGGTCTTGAATATGGATCTACCAAGCACACCACATAAATTATTACAAAATATAGTCCCATACTTGCTTTTCTTTAGCATGAAGTTGTAGGAATATCTCTTATATATATATATATATATAAAACCTTGTGGATTCTCATGGACACTTTTCTTTCCGTGGCACAGAATGTAAATGCACTGAATCAATTAAAACAGGGGTCTCCAACCTTTGCAACTTTAAGTCTGAAGGACTTCAGCTCCCAGAATTCTCCAGCCAGTCATTCAGACTTAAAAGTTGCAAAGGTTGGAGACCCCTGAATTAAAAGGGAGAAAAGCCAACATTCGTAAAGCTTCAAGCAGTCCTATGGGGAAGTATTTAAACAGCTTTTAAAACAGATGTTAATATTAATATATTAATGTTAATATAATCCACTGAGCTAAAATGTGCCAACCAAGCAGGCCCTGCTGTGTCAGCCTGGCTACATGCCATTAAGAAAGTATGCTAAATTTTGTATAATTCCTGCCCAAAGTTAGAAAAGTCATTTAGAAATAACATTGCTCCAAAAGTGACACTTGTAACTGTAACGCTTGTTTATGACTCATTTTTCCATTTTGCTTTGTGCTCCCTGTTCGCTTGGGCCTCCCTTTGTTCTTTTACTAAAGAAACTGATCTGCAGAGAACGAGGGTAAACTACGCAAAGTCTGGAGCCATTTCTAAGCGGAAGCTTTCCAAAAACCTGCTGCAAGCATTTCTCTTGTTGTTTAGCTTGGAATGATTGAAAGCTTCAGCCAACTGGCAAAAGGTTGTATATTGGGGTGTTTTTTTTTAAAGCAACAGAGAGCAAAAACAGAAAAAACATTTCAATAAGCTGTTTTAAAAATTAGTGAAAAAATGTTAAGACAATCATTTTCATACTGATGAAGAATGTATTTTCCCTGACGTACAGAGTAATAGAATAACAGAGTTGGAAGGGAACTTGTAGATCATCTAGTCCCCAACCCCCGGGCCGTGGACCGGTGCCGGTCCGTGGCTTGATAGGAACCGGGCCGCAAGGCCGGAGAGGAGGAGGAGGGAGGAGGGGGCAGCCCCCTGGGCAGAGCGCGCACCGGGGGCGGGAGAGCGCAGGCGCGGCCACTCGCGCTGTTGGGAGCCGAGGGGTGAGTGAGCTGACTCCCCCCCCCACATGCATGCGTCACCTGTTCCCCTTCCTCCCTGCTCCCCCTCTACGCCGGCCGAGCCATGCCCACCGGTCCACGGAATTTTCTTTAAAATGAAACTGGTCCCTGGTGCCAAAAAGGTTGGGGAGCCTTGATCTAGTCCAACCCCTGCCCAAGCAGGAGAACCTACACCATTTCTGACAGATGGCAGGCCAGTCTCTTCTTGAAAGCTTCCAGTGATGAAGCTCCCACAACTTCCAAAGACAACTGTTTCATTGGTTGATTGTCTCACTGTCAGAAAATTCTCCTTATTTCTAGGTTGAATCTCTCCTTGGTCAGTTTCCATCCATTATTCCTTGCCTGGCCTTCAGGTGCTTTGGAAAATAGCTTGACCCCCTCCTCTCTGTGGCAGCCCCTCAAATATTCAAACACTATCATGTCTCTCCGATCCTTCTCTTCCCTAGACTAGCCATACCTAGTTCCGGCTGGACAATGCCGACTGGTGACCCCCAGGGGTAGAGCCCTCTCTGTGCCCTCTGCAACAACCTGCCCCCCTACCTTTGTACCATCACAGACCCCCCAACCTTTGTACCATCTTCCGCTGGACCTTAAAAACATATCTATTTCATGCGGCTGGCCTAGCATAGTTTTTAACGATATAGTCCCAATTTTATAACAATTCTATAATTTTTATCTGCTTTTAACCATAAGTTTTTAGCACAGATTTAGTATTTAATCTATTTTTAATTTTTATATTGTCATTGTGTTTTACTACTTTTTATTCCTCTGTGCACCACCCTGAGTCCTTCGGGAGATAGGGCGGTATATAAGTGTAAATAAATAAAATAAAATAAATTCCTTCAATCGTTCTTCATATGTTTTAGCCTCCAGTCCCCTAATCACCTTTGTTGTTCTTCTCTGCATTCTTTCTAGAGTCTCAATGTTTTTTTTTATAGTGTGGTGGCCAAAGCTGGATGCAGGATTCTAGGTGTGGTCTTGCTAAGGCTTTTATAGAATGGTATTACTACCTCATATAATTGTGATTGAATCCCTCTATTAATGCAATTTAGGATTGCATTCGTCTTTCGGGTGCGCTTCAAGGTGCTGGTTATCATCTTCAAAGCGCTCCATGGCACGGGACCTAGCTATCTGCGGGATCGCATCCTGCCCCATACATCCCTGCGGCCGATTCACTCCCAAAGAGAGGGACCTCTCCGGGTGCCGTCCACTAGGCTATGCCAGCGGGCGACGCCCAGGGGAAGGGCCTTCTCTGTGGCGGGCTCGACCCTCTGGAACAACCTTCCCCCTGAAATTAGAACAACTACGGACCTCCGCTCCTTCCGTCAAAAATTAAAAACTCATTTTTTTTCTGTCTGGCTGGCTTGGGGTAACTGAATTGCTCTATTAGGGTTTTTTAGGGGTCTAATTTTAGTTGGTCTGGGATTTTAGCGCAGGGTTAAGTTTAATTCGTTTTAAATTGTATTTATGCTTGTGTTTTTATATATGTATTTTTAAATCCCCTGTGCACCGCCTCGAGTCCCTTCGGGGAGAGAGAGCAGTCCATAAATTAAAATTATTGTTATTATTATTATTATTGGCTGTTGCTGCACTGTTGACTCATATTTAATTGATTGTCCACTAAGACTCCATGATCCCACAGTTACTGCTATTAAGCCTGGTTTCTCCCAGTCTATATGTGTCCTTTTGATTTTTCTTGCCTAAGTGAGTCCTTCGGGAGTAGGGCGGTATAAAAAACCAATAAACTCTAAACTCTAAGCGTAAGCCTTTATTTTGCTCTATATTGAATTTCATTTTGTTAGTTAGGATCTAGTGTTCAGGTCTGTCAAAATCCATCTGGATCTTGATCCATACGATCCATACTATTTGATTTTGTCCTGATCATCCATATATAGTTTACCAACCGCAAATGGGACAACCATCTCAGTGATTAAGTGAAGTGGCCACTAAGGGAAACTGCCAACAGTGCTTAGAATTTTAGTTCAGCTTTGTTTTGTTTTATAAATCTGCAAATGTTATAAGCGTTCAGGTTGCTTGCAAAGTTTCTTTTTCCTCACCACTGTAACTGCAAACAATTGCTAAATGAGGACTAAGCAGCAAAGTTTGCCATGCTGAAAAAAATGTATGCAGGAGGATAGAAATTATGCTACATTTCCTTCTGTTTTGGTTTCCGATATCTTGACAGGATTTTAGGCAACTTTAAAAAAAAAGATGTGGCAATCTATTGTTGTTGTTTTTTTTAAAGTTCTTAAATCTTAAAATAAAGTCAGTACAGTCAATTAAAATTATTTCTTGTACATTGGACACCTCAGAAAATGTCTAAGAAACATTAGCTGCTCCCAATTTACTGTTGGACTTATAATTCAGGAGTTGGAACACCAACTCATTTCGTCTGAAGTTGTATTTAATATTGCCAAAATTTGCTGAAATCAACAGGAATGTTAATGTGACTTTAGTTCAATTGTAATGTGTATATATATGTATATATATCCTGGAATTTAAACCAAGGAGGTTGCCCTTCTTGGCTTAAATTCCAGCATTTGATATTTATCAATACATTAAGAATTGTGAATTTTTCAGTTAATAGAAAAGTGGCGAATGAATGAATTATACTCTGAAAAGAAAAACTAAAACCTAACTGACAGCAATGAGTTATTTTTTTTCAACAAAAGAACAAGGAAGATAGCTTCCAAAAATGCAATTAGTAATTTTATAATTGTTCTGTCCGTAATATATAATTTCCAAGGATTCCCTGTCCCCTTTATACCTTTTAAAATGATTAATTTGATGTTGTGCTATATTACTAATACTTCTTCTTTCTTCTTCCTTGGGTATCAAGGGTTGCTAATTGCTAATATGCTTGCATGTATATACTTTTTCTGTTACTTAATGTAATTTATTAACAAAAATGCAGTACTTGAACAGTTTTTAAAGTCTATTAAAAGTATACATATAATCTACAATTTAAAAAAAGTATACGTATAATCTTTATTGTCATTGTACTTAAATACAACGAAATTGGTTGTATTTAAAAGTATCAAACTTCCTTAAGTTTTTTATTTCTATAACACCTCCTGCCCCTCTGACAACTGCATGTAGCGTGTGTTTACTTGACTTCTCCATCCAGTATATTCCAGTTGTGGGTAAATTTTCACAAACGGTCAGTATATTAGCTTTGTTAATTGAATTAAAGTTACTATGTACTTACGTTCCTTGGAAAGCTAAGAGCAGCTAACCTGGATCTTTCACTACAATATTTCAGTCCAGCCCTTGATTTAATTACAGTAATGCTACAGGCATTGTCAGATGATCCACAGTTCCTAAATAATGAAAAAGGTGAGATAAATTTGAAGTGAAAACACTTTAAATATTAACCTATTCATGTCATAATATTTTAAAATGGCTTTTTCATCGTTTAGTATATTTTACTCTATTTTTCTATTGTTTTTTTTTAGTTTGAAACCATTTACATTTAGAGTATCTAAAGCATGCTTAGAAAATAAAAATCAAGTTAGAAACAGCAAACAACAAACTAGAATTAAAAATACACAGTTCCCCAATGTAAGCCACTTATGAGAAACAAATTGAAAACATTCAAAGAAATAACAGCATTACACAAACCCTGATTAAAAGAACAATACTTCCATTGCTTGAGTAATGACAAACAGATTAGGGCAACAGGCATATTCCATATTAGAGACCTATAGGAATAAGTGCTTACTAGATTTTCCTTTGTAGAGTATTCTACAATGCTGTGTATCATGTATTTGTTGAGGGGTGCTAGAAGTATTTACAGGATCCAGAAAGTCCATAAAAAAGGAAGTGGTTAATGCATCTGGGCCTAGGCTACCAAGAGTTTGAAACTCAATTTCTGTCAAGCCTAAAGAACCAACAACGACATACAGAATTACTTCTGAATAATTTCTTTATTCTTTTCTGTTTGTGGACAGAAATCTTGCCAAACTAAATCAACTATATGCATAATAATACACAGGCAAACAATAGAAACAAACTCAAGGTAAACTGCTCCAAACTTGATTGCAGAAAATATGACTTCAGCAACAGAGTGGTCAATGCCTGGGAGGCACTACCTGACTTTGTAGTTACATCCTCAAACCCCCATAATTTTAACCTTAAACTGTCTAGCGTGGACCTCACCCCTTTCCTAAGAGGTATGTAAGGAGGCATGCATAAATGCACCAGCGTGCCTACTGTTCCTGTCCTATTGTCCCCATTTATTCGTACCCATTTCCTATGTTCATGTCCACGTTTATACTTATACCTGTTATCTCATACATGTTTGACAAACTAAATAAATAAATAACTACCATATTTTTCAGAGTATAAGATGCACTTTTCCCCCCTAAAAGAGGCTGAAAATTTGGGTGCGTCTTATACTCTGAATGTAGCTTTTGGGAAGTTTTTTTTTTAAACCCTAATGAGGTGCTAACAAGTGAAGCCTCTTCCAAACCCTGCAGGCAAAACATGGAAGATCGGAAGATAACTTCACTCTTTAGCACCTCATTAGGGCTGAAAAAAACCTTCGAATATTTTTACTGCAGCATACTGTTGGAAAAAAATTCCGCGTTCATTCCAGCTGCGAGAAACCAACAATGAAAGATTTGAAGACTACCTTAAGGGGTACTTCTTTTGTCCAGTTTCTATTTCTGGGACATAATCCTCTCAAGGGCAAGGCAGAGAGTTCCTGTGACTATGTGATTTGTATTCTTTTGGAGATAATCCCTTTAAGAGTAAGTCAGGGATTTTTTCTATCTCCTATTTGAGTTTTCTCAATGGTTTTCTTCAGGCAAGCGCTGGGCTGGTTTGTTGATTCAGCTTTGTTACATTTTTACAAGGTGTGAAGTGCTTTTGGCTGAATGCCCAGACATCTAGTTAAGTTTATTAAGAGCTTCCACTGCTGTCTGTGGAAAGAAAAAAAGTGTCAAAAGGTGTCATTTTATTATACTATTGTGTTTGCTTGCTTTTCTGGTGTTATGGGAATAAAAATGAATACCTGATAGGCAGAATTTTTTTTCCTATTTTCCTCCCAAAAAACAAACCGCCTCTTACCACACTCCTCCCTTCGACCGGTCCGCTCCCACAGGGTGGGCCTCCTCAGGGTGCCATCTGCCGGTCAATACCGGCTGGCGGCATCCAGGGGGAGGGCCTTCTCTGTGGTGGGTCCAGCCCTCTGGAATGACCTGCCCCCTGACTTCTGCACCATTACTGACCTACGCCTCTTCCGTCGGACGCTCAAAACGCATTTTTTCCATCTGGCTGGCCTGGCATAGATTAAGGGTCTAATTTTAAAGTTAATATTTTAATTGGTCTTAATTATTTTAGCACAGGTTTTACTATTTAATTCCATTTTATATTATATGTATGTGTTGTGGTTTTTATTTTTCTGTGCACTGCCCTGAGTCCTACCACGGAGAATAGGGCGGTATATAAATTTAATAAAATCTAAAAATCTAAAATCTAAGGTGTCATACTCTGAAAAATATGGTATTAGTTATACTCTGTGAATTGCTATGGAGGGGCCACCTTTATCCTCTTCCTGAATGCCAGACTTCAATCTTCTCTGCCGTCTCTTTGCTCTCTGGGAAACAGCCCCTTCCTCCTCTGACTCCAGACTACATTTCACTGGTAATTTTTGGATTGAAGAATGGAAATAAATAGGAAATGTATTTAAATGACCTGAGATTATGATTCAGTTAGTGGTTTTCTTAAGTGCATTGCATGATTTGCTTGCTAGTTCCAAATTGTCTGCAAAGATGCCTCCATGTAAAAAGCATTAATTTCATATTTATATTAAAAATGTAAACAGAACAGAAACATGTTATTTGAGTTTCCTCAGTGTTAATATCACTTTATAATGCCTTGGTAAGGCCACATTAGGAATACCACATCCAGTTTTGGTCACCACAATGTAAAAAAGATGTTGAGACTCTAGAAAGAGTACAGAGAAGAGCAACAAAGATGATTAGGGGACTGGAGAGTAAAACATATGAAGAACGGTTGCAGGAACTGGGTAGGTCTAGTTTAATGAAAAGAAGGACCAGGGGAGACATGATAGCAGTGTTCCAATATCTCAGGGGTTGCCACAAAAAAGAAGGCATCAAACTATTCTCCAAAGTACCTGAGGGTAGGACAAGAAGCAATGGGTGGAAACTAATCAAGGAGAAAAGCAACTTAAAACTAAGGAGAAATTTCTTGACAATTAGAACAATTAATCAATGGAACAACTTGCCTCCAGAAGTTGTGAATGCCCCAACACTGTAAGTTGTTAAGAAGATGTTGGATAGCCAAGTGTCTGAAGTGGTATAGGGTTTCCTGCGTAGCCAGGGGGTTGAGCTAGAATACCTTCAAGGTCACTTCCAACTCTGTTATTCTATTCTATTCTAATGTTTCTGTATTATAGCACCTATTCTATTCTATTCTATTCTATTCTATTCTATTCTATTCTATTGGTATTTGTAATTTTTCCAGAGTATAATTCAGAATAGCTGCAGCATATACAATTAAAGCTGCAAATATACTTACAAAGGAAAGAAAACAAAAATAAAAACCATTAATCTCATTGAGACTTCAATGACTTAAATTTGTCCTAGTTTGTGTGATAAATTCTCAATATGACCATACAAAAGTTGTCAGACATCTAGCAAGCATCATACCCTAAGGAGACTATACATGACTGTCCTGTATGCATACAGAACAATGTGGATTTTTCTCGAAACCTTTCAGAAAATGAGCCAAATTTGTTTTTAAATAGTGATAAATTAACTGTTTTACCACTATACCAAGGAGTACTGTTTTACCACTATACCAAGGAGCCGCCCTGGGTCCTTTGTGGAGAAGGGCGGGATATAAATTTAAATAAATATAAATAAATATAAATATATAAATACTCAGCTTTCCTGAGTTTGCATGATCACCTTTAACAGCAGTTGCACCCATATTCAATATGTTTTTCATGCATACTATGATAAGGTTATAGAAGCTGTATTTTATTAAAATAACGTTCCTGTATTATAGCACTTAGACTTATATACTGCTTTACAGTCCTCTCTAAACAGTTTACAGAGTCAGCATATTACCCCCAACAATTTGGGTCCTCGTTTTACCAAACTCATGAGGATGGAGTCTGAGACAACCTTGAGCTGGTCAGGATCAAACTGCTGGCAGTTTGCAGAATTAGTCTGTACTTCTACATTCTAATCAGTGTGCCACCAGGGCTCCATGTCATATCCATGTCACGCTAACCAAACTTATAAGCTTTTATATGTATTTGATATGACATTCAGAATATCCAGTTAGAATTTTATCAAATATCCTTTCTGGGAATTCTCAGATAAGGAAAGTTGTTCTACAATAACAGACAAGGGCACCCCTAAGAAAAGCATAAAAGTACATTTTACCCTTCCCCAGCACAAAAATGGAAAACTGAATTCCACAGGAAAAAAAAAACCTTGGAAAGATATTTTTCCCTACCTGTTGGGGAAAAGAAGAGTAATAGTAAGTAGAGAACTTAAACAAAGTTATCTCAGATATAAATCTCCCAGAATTTCTCTCAGTGGAATAGGTAAATTGAACTCGTATAGCTTGTTGCCCTTAATGACACCATAAATTAGCTATCTTGAGATGGCAACCTCATTCTGTTGTTTTAACTGGAAGCAGATCTCTGCAATGTTTCAGATAGGATCATGTTCTCTTGAAGGCACCAAAGAGAGAACCTGGGATCTTCTGTGTACAAAGCAGGTGTTCTATGTCTCTGCTACTGAGTTACTGCTATAAATCTTGAATTTAATCCAGGAACTTCCTATTAGACGAACTCCCCTTGGATACACTGTTGGATTCTATACATTATAGTTTATAGTAAGCTTGCTTTGCAAGGATTTGTAGAACAAGTAGAATCTTTTCCTCTCTCTCTTTATCAAAAATCAAGGCAGTAAAGATTTTATGATTTTTTGAAAGGAGAAATAGATTGATTTAAAAAATGATCTTATTCTGTTCCAACTGAAAGAGATCATGGAGATTTCCTTACCCACCCATCTGAGCACGCAACCAACTCTTACGTGTGTTTGCACATAAAAATATACCTGTTTGCACATATCCAAAAAGGAGAAAGCCAAACAAAAATAATAATGGATGATTAAATATAACTACTTGTAAAATAAAGTACACCATTAATTACCATACTGTAAGTACCATAATGAATGATTAAATATAATTGCTTGTAAAATAAGTACACCATACTTGCACAGAGCAACTATTCTCTTTACACATAAAAGTACACCATATACTGTAAATACACACCCCTTCCTTTCTTTCCCTTCAGTGTAGCAGAAAGAATGAGGGGGAAGAAACAGGTAAAGTAAGAGTAGAGGAATGAGTGATGTGGAGGGTGGGAGAAAGGAGCAACTGGTTAGAAATAAGGCAAAGAAGAGAGACAGGGAAGAAATATTTGTTTCATTGTTATACAGAGAATTAGATAATTGGGATAGCAGTCCTTCCCAAGAGTTTGGAGCAACAATAATTTGTATCTCCTGCCAATTCTTTCCCTTTTTACATTCCAATGTTTATCAGCCAATGCAATAAAACACACACTGGGAATTGAGGAAAGTCATTTTCCAATCAGTAGTTAACGGATAAACACAGTAGTTAAACATGGTGCTGGCTGTATTTGATCCTGCATTGGGCTGTTTTGAGATCCTACATCTGGGGTTTATTTTACCCCCCAATCTGTCTGTCTGCTTCAAAACCCAGGTTTCAGAGACTACCCCTAACTTCTTCTCGTGTGTAAAGGAAACAACAAAGCTGCTTCTCTAATAGCTTCAGCCATATGGTTCCAAGGTGTTTAAGTACTACTAACTCCTTACGTGTAAAGGATACCACTTTGGGAGAAGCAACAAAGCTGCTTCTCTAATAGCTTCAGCCATATGGTTCCAAGGAGTAAGCGGCAAGAGGCAGAATTTCTCAGGGAGCAGCAGCTGATCTGAAGGTTAAGTGCCTTGATTTGTGCATCACCACCCCAATTATGGAGACACAGGGATAAACTTCCAATCCTACATCAGCACATCATTTGTATATAGAAAGAATAATATTTGCTATTTTTCAGTTGTTCGGTTCATAATTCCTAAAAAGTCAGCACTTACTGGATTCCTTAACTTTTTGCAGATACTCAACAGGACAATGCGATCCATATTTATACTAATGCAAGTCTGAAATTTATCCCAAGAAGAGTCTTCATATGCTTGTTAGAGATAGGCAGGCAGGGACTGGCTTATTCCTGTACAACTTCATAAATCGCTGGAAAAAGATTTATGAACAGTTACAGATTCTCCGCCCTCCCCTCTCCCAGGTTCTCAGTGTTAATTCAGTGGTCTTCCTTTTGTGAGAGATTCTGATAGAAGGAAAAGGCCTCTGAAGCTACTGTTTCCGTTATTTCTAAAAGAGCCAGCAGTGCAATAACTTACAGGCCCAAAAAGAAGATGGGTCAAAAAGAGTTCACCCCTTTTAAAAATACATCTGAATATATGCAGAAAAATATCTGATTGCACTAATGACTTTTATTGCTTTTAACATGTACTCTTTTAGCCAACCAGGTGAAACTGATTTATCGCAGATTTTTTATGAGTCAAAAGTCCAAGCAAGCAAAGTAGAGGGTGGGGTGGGTGGGGGACATTCTTTTTATTTTTGGGGTACATATGTGACAAAGGGCGCCAGCTTCTCCTGGTTCTCATCCCAGGTTGAAATTTGTGAGAAAATTCAATTTGAGTGAATTGAGGGAGCCTCTTTTTTCTTCCTCAACTCTGAGGCAAGCTCATGGCCACCTGAATCAAAACCAGATGTCCTTATCAGGCCTAAAGATAACAAATTGCAGATTGAGATCCTGTCAATGGCAGACCACCAGCGCACGGGGTTACAAAACTCACTCAACGCGTGAAATTCTAGTCCGATGCATATTAATGTTCAGCAGATCTTGAGCCTGCTCTCTTCTCATTTGGGGTGGGGTGCGTCAAATTCTGTAAAACATTCCTGCATTCTAAACTGGTCATTTGAGATTGTTTAAGTGAAAACGAAAGGCTCCTTTGCTCCCAAATTTCCCCCACCTCCCCTGGGCTGACAAAGACTGGTCTTTTCAAGTCTTGCTTTAGCAATGGATGGCTTGTTTTGGCAAAGACAGCAGGTGCCTTCCCAAGCTTCAAGAGCTGGAGTGTCAGCAGAGACTCAAGGTCTTGGGTGGCCAGCTTCGCACTTGCATTTCCCCTGTGTCAGCTGATATACCTGCCACCCACACAGTGAAAGATTCTAGCTAGTTTAGAAACTTTCAAAGGACCTGACCTTTTACTCCTCCTTCATCTGCCCTGCCAACCCATTCCTCCAATTTCTTTGGAACAGCTTGGGCATAGGAAGAATCTCTGCTTTTTTATAAACAAAAAGACAGGGAACATTTACAAACTTGGGCCATGTAACACTAGCCTAAGATGATTATTAAAATACAGTCATGTAAATAAATGATGCCTTAAGTCCCTAGAATTCTTGGCTTTGGCCTTAGTCAAATAAAAGGTTAGGAAGGAATTAGTGGATTTTCAAAAAAGAAAATGTTATTTGGTGTTCCAAAGTAAAAGATGTATACAGTATAATTGCAAAATAGGAATCCATGCTGTATAAACTTTTCATCTTTTCTTTTTGTGATTCTGGTGACAAATTAACTTTACATCAGATTTGTAGGGATGTCTTGGGAATCAGAACCTTTATTACATTAAGAATGACATTTTTGAACACACATTTGGTCCTGCCAATAAATCTAATAAGTTGCTGGTGCAGCTCACTGCTTTTAAGCATGTTTGTCCAGAGGGAAGGCCTAATCAATTTAGTATATTTGCATTTATTTTTAAAAAAGTGCTTGGGATTATTATGTAAATAGGCTAAAAATTTAAATATATGCTCCCTAAGGCTTAAGAAAGGGCAGAACAGCTTTCATAATGTGGCAGGATCCTGTGGGCTGTGCAAGACATAGAGGGAAAGAAGATGTTGACTGAAACAATATGCAGAACAATTGAAAAGTAGAAGTGAGAGATTTAAAATTGCGTAGCTGAACTATTAGAAATAGAAGAATATATTTAGAAGAAGAATATTTATTTGTATAACCGCGTCCTCTCCCCTAGGGGACTCGGCGCGGTGTACAGGGAGAAATAAAACAGCATAAAATATATACATGAACACAATAAATACAATAAAAACAAATTAAATTTGACTATCCCTGCACTAAAATTCCCATTTAAAATTAACAATCCCTAATCCCTGGGCAGAGACTAACCTAGGCCGGCCAAGCAGAAAAAGTGAGTTTTTAATTTCTGACGGAAGGAGCGGAGGTCCATAGTTGTTCTAATGTCGGGGGGAAGGTCGTTCCAGAGGGCTGGGCCCGCCACAGAGAAGGCCCTTCCCCTGGGCGTCGCCCGCTGACAAAGTCTAGTGGACGGCACCCGGAGCAGTCCCTCTCTGTGGGAGCGAATCGGCCGGGAGGATGTAACAGCTTTTCTTAGTTTTTCAGGAGCTTTCCATGGGTTTTGATATGGTTAAGCCATCTTATTCTTCCAAGCTTTGATGGAACAAAAAGGCAGCATCCAGCAGTGAGTCTAAGCAGTCCAATGAAGAAAAGCTTACAAGGAATTACCAAAATGTTGCTCTTTGATTCAGTGCTAGATCTGGGATTTCCACAAAAATTCCACCTCATCTCTCAAACCACTCAGCTTCTCTAGTGAGTTAGAGTGACATAACATCAGCTCATGAATTCTGTAACTAATTTTTATTTTCCTTTAGATTCTAGGGAAATTATATTTGAAACCAGGAAGAACTGGACAGTGAGGCTAACTAATTATATTTTGTTATGACAACATTGTGGCTTGCATATTTGGTGAAATTACTGCCAGGAAGAAAGTGTCTTGCATTCCCCCTCCTCCCGATAACTTGATGAAAGAAAATTTGCTTGAGAATTCCTTTCAAAAGAAAAAAAAACTGAGATAATCTCATGGATTGACTCTGATGGATCTGCATTTATTTAAATACTGCCCTTGATTTTAGCCAAGTTATTGTAGGAAGTTATCACCCAGCCCTATTGAAAAGGCAGAATATTATACTTCCCTGGATGTGAAAAGGGAGAAACATGTTTTAAAGCCTGCAGCTTCCTGCCTACCCCACCCCCTTTTTTGCCAATGGGTCATTAAGAGGCCAAGCCAGTCTATTTACATAACAAAGACCCCTCCCCATCGGCTCCAGGGGGTGATGGAATCAAGGCATGCTGGTATTATTCCCAACTGACCACATGGCATCTGAGAACTCAACCAAACCTGGACTCAGCCTAGAGAGTTGCCCCTGCATGGCCCCATGTGAGTCTGACAACCAATCAGAATACATTTCTTACACAGGAACAGGAAATGGATAGGTGGGGCAGAACAGATTATAAAAGATCCTGCAAGACCCTCCCTCGACCCTTCTTCGCACAACATCTGGGAGCAGGTGATCACCTTTTTCCCCAGGACCTCGCCTTTTCCCCCAGGCCATATGGTCCTGTCCACCATTAAACCATCTTTCTAAGCAGCCTCCATGTCTCCAGTGTCTTTTCCCCCACTTGGAGCCAAACCCAGAAGGACATTTCTTCCAACAATATGAAATACAAAAGAGATATGTGACAATATCCTTTCTTTCATTGAAATAATTTTTCTAGGTTCTCTGTTTATTTGCTCCAACTTGGAGAATGTTGAAAAGACTGAAGATGCAATCAGGAGTTTGGGAGCAGGGATAATAATAATAATAATTTAATAATAATTTATTATATTTATAAACCGCCCCCTCTCCCCGAAGGGACGCGGGGCGGTGTACAGGAAAATTAAAAACCAACTAAAAACATACAAAAAACATACATGATACATGAAATCACTTCCAAAACATAAAACATGAAAGACAAATTCTTGGTATAGGAATATTTCTTTTGTTACATCTATTTCACAATATACATAACATTTCATACATCAAAATGGGCAGGAACCACAAACGGTCATTGATGGTATCACAATCAGACAATTTCTAGAACAGGGGTGTGAAACTCAAGGCCACGGGACAAACCGGCCTGTGGGTTGCTTAGATCTGGCCCAATAATATAACTTAAAAAGCATAAGAAAAGTATATTGGTGTTCCTCAGGACTTGCCACTAATGATAGCCTTAAAGCAGGGCTCCCCAACCTTTTTTGCAACAGGGACCGGTTTCATTTTAAAGAAAATTCTGCGGACCGGCTGGCATAGAGGAGGAGTGGAGGGGGGAGGGGAAACAGGCGGCGCATGCGCAAACGGGAGAGTCGGCTCACTTGGCCCTCTAGAGCCTCCAATGGCACGAACGGCCATACCTGCGCAAGCGCACACGGGGGGGAGTTGGCTCACTCGGCCCTCTAGGGCCTCCAACGGCACGAATGGCCGTGCCTGCATTCTCCCACATCCGGTGCGCACTCTGCCCAGGGGGCTAGCCCCTCCTCCTCCTCTCCGGCCCTGCGGCCCGGTTCCTATCAAGTCACGGACCGGCACTGGTCCGCGGCCCGGGGGTTGAGGACCCCTGCCTTAAAGAGCCTTTAGGCCAGTGTTTCTCAACTTTGGCAACTTGAAGATGTCTGGACTTCAACTCCCAGAATTCTCCAGCCAGCATTCGCTGGCTGGGGAATTCTGGGAGTTGAAATCCGGACATCTTCAAGTTGCCAAGGCTGAGAAACACTGCTTTAGGCGAAGGCAAATTATTGGCCTCATTTGGGTTCATGTCAGGAAATCAAACACGAAGGAGGATGCAATAAAGCACAGCAGAGGTTATTGTAAACAAGAAATGTGGACCTGTAAAGCTCTAACAAGATCTCTGAAAATAAGCATAGCTTCCTGGGTGGTAGAACTGCTATAGTTACCAGGAAATATGGCACTTTCCCCACTCAGAGTTAAGGAATTATAGAAAAGAGGAACCACTTAAGGATGTGAAGTGCTAAGTAGTTTTATTTTATTTTATTTTATTTTGCTATCCTAAGCAGTTTTTGTCAGATTTACCTTGATTATAGAAGTTGGAAGACTGAACCAATCTTCATAATTCTTCTTTCCTCTCACATACACAGACATCCTTCGAAGCGTAGCTTTCCTCAAACATAAGGTCCAGTTTGATCCAGTTCTGTGGGTCTTTGCTTAAGAGATTATTTTCTAGGACTTTCTTAAATATGAAAGACTGTAATAGAGAACATGTGGGGGCAGTGACATTCCTTCCTACATATTGAGGTTTAACACACAAAAAACCTACTTTGGGACGTATGCACTTTTCCAACGGTCTGTTATCTTCAACAAAGTTAATTTTTTACTTGAATGCCATTGAATCTCTAATGCATTTCTCCAGTAAATCTCTACCCCCATCCTAAATTATTTCCCAACACATGAACCTTCAAAAGAAATCTATATGGAAGGAACCACTTCTTAAATGTGTGGGTATCATTCAGTGAAGGGCAGGCCAAAACTATTCCTCAAATCTCATGGCTGGCAAAGATCATGATGCAGAGGGGGAGAAAAATCAACCATAGGGTTTTGGAAACATGAATGCAATCCTCTGAATTCTAGGAAAGTGAAACTGCTGTCTAAATAACAACAGCTATTTTCCAAAGAAGCTGTGTTGTAATGAATGTACAAGCACACATCCTTCCCTTTTACTCTTTATCTATAATTATTTTTACTGGGAATCATAGAGGTATCAAATAATGAGCCGCAGCCCCATCACTTCCAGTAATGTCCTATTCCTGAGCCAAAATCTCCAGTTAGGTTTGATATTTCTAGAAGGTTGCAAATCTTTTTTTTAAAAGAACCTTGTAGAGGATGTTCATTTATGAATATTAACCTGACTTCTACAATGTAAAACCATCTATAGATATTAACTAACCCTTTATCCAAGATTAAAACACACACACAGATACATAAAGCAAATAATATATAAATGTATAAATGTATAAATGTATAAATGTATAAATGTATAAATGTATAAATGTATAAATGTATAAATGTATAAATGTATAAATGTATAAATGTATAAATATATATAATTGTTTATTTATTGATCAGCTCATAAAACTAACACACACACACACACACACACACATATATATACCCTGTTAGGGCCCCAATTAAGGGAGGAGACATACTGTTTCCTTTTCTGCCTTTCGGCTCATTACAAGAGACCATCTAGACAGAAAGCCAAGAGTTCCGTTGTGTAAATTTTTTTAGATATGTGTGTTAGTTTTATGAGCTGATCAATAAATAAATCAGAGAGACCAGGATAGATCTATTTCGAGCTTATTAGCTCTCATCAGCTGGCCATACCCTTTACTGGGACTCAAACGGGGGCTGTATTGCATATCAGGCAGGAGCCTAGCAATTCAGCCAAGCCGGCTCTCCCGTATTGCATCAGCTGAGACAGGGGTATTTAGTATAGGTAATTTTTTTCACAACATCCTGTTAGGGCCCCATTAAGGGAGGAACATATATATATGTTCCACAACACCCTGTTAGGGCCCCAATTAAAGGAGGAGACATAATGTTTCCTTTTCTGCCTTTCGGCTCATCACCAGAGACCATCTAGACAGAAAGCCATGAATTCCGTTGTGTGATTTTTTAAATATGTGTGTTAGTTTTATGAGCTGATCAATAAATAAATCAGTGAGACTAGGATAGATCTATTTCGAGCTTTTTAGCTCTCATCAGCTAGTCATACTCTTACTGGGGCCGGTTCGAATCCCAGTAAGAGTATGACTAGCTGATGAGAGCTAAAAAGCTCAAAATAGATCTATCCTAGTCTCTCTGATTTATTTATTGATCAGCTCATAAAACTAACACACACACATACACACACACACACACATATATAAATATTATATATATATATATAAATTTAAAGGCAATCCTTGACTTAAGCAGTTGTTACTGTGAGTGAATTTTGTTCCATTTTATGACCTTTCTTGCCACTGTTTTTGTTAAGTAAATCACTGAATTGTTAAGTTACTAAAACGGTTAAGTGACTCTGGGTTTTCCCATTGACTTTACTCATCAGAAGTTCGCAAAAGGTGATCACATGATCCTGGAACACTGCAACCATCATAAATATATGCCAGGTGCGAAGTATCCAAATTCTAATCACATGACCACAGGGAAGTTGAAACACTCGCAACTGTAAAACAAAATTGTCATAAGTCACTTTTTTCAGTGCCATTGTAATTTTGAACAATTACTAAACTAATGGTTATAACTTGAGGACTACTATTTATTTACTGGTCTCCCTTGTGCTGGGTTTTTCTTTTATCAGATTGTATACTGTAAGGTCCTTTTCTA
This sequence comes from Rhabdophis nuchalis, assembly GCA_039707465.1. Taxonomy (NCBI): domain Eukaryota; kingdom Metazoa; phylum Chordata; class Lepidosauria; order Squamata; family Natricidae; genus Rhabdophis; species Rhabdophis nuchalis. The sequence continues at coordinate 145,462,979 of CM077645.1, forward strand.
ATGAGATCTTTCCCCTTTTTCCTGCAATTTCCTTCCACTGTCCTTTCTACATTTCTCTAAGCCTCACAATTATGCCACTTTTGGTCAATGCTTCCTTTCCTCTTTCCTCTTGGTAACAGAAGATGTTGCTGTCAATCCTTCCTAGCTCTCCGGCTTATTCCATTTGATAGTCTCCATGTTTTTAATAGTTGCTAAGTGATGGTTATGCTATGAATTGGTGGTGATGGCTAGACCACTGGTAAGAGTAAAAAATGGTAAGGATTGCTCCCTTCTACTTTTTTCTCATAATTATAAAAAATAGCAGCAGTGGGGGATTAACACAACTATAGCTATGCCTACTTAATATGTGGGAAGATAATAATAAATAATTAGCTGAGGAGTAAATTTAGTCCACATTTGAATTCAAATATAATTCAGTGTTTTAAAATCAATACAAAAACTGAAATGTAACTATGTTTTTAGTGTTTCCTTTACAGTACAGTTAGCCAATAATAAGGAAAGATATATTGGACAAGAGTCTGTACAAAGCTACAAATAATCTTGGAAACAATATATTGCATTAGGTTTGGAATAATGTGTGTTTTAAGCAAAATGCACATGTTTGGACAAATGGGAATCAAAATATATAGCACATGAATGCTAAATTTGTTTTTAAAGAAGTCATCCTACCAAGGGTGAAATAAGAACATAAGAACATAAGAATAGCCTTGCTGGAACAGGCCACAGCCTATCCAGTCCAGCATTCTGTCTCACACAGTGGCTCACCATTTGCTTCAGGGTATTCCCAAGCAGATGTCTTCACCTGCTTCTGATTCCCTGCAAATGGCATTGAGAAATATCCTGCCTATCTCTCCAACCCGGAGGGTGTCCTTAGGCATCCATAATGATAGCCATGGATACCCTTGTTCTCCATGAACTCGTCTAATCCTTTCTTAAAGGTGTCGAGGCTGACAGCTGTCACCACTTCTTCTGGCAGGGAGTTCCATAGACCAGTGAAAAAGTACTTCCTCTTATTTGTTTGAGGTCTAGCTATCAAAAGTTTCATGGAGTGCCCCCTAGTTCTAGTGTTGTGCGATAGGGAAAACAGCTTTTCCTTTTCTACTTTGTCCACCCCATGCATGATTTTATAGACTTCAATCAGGTCACCTCTCAGGCGCCATCGTTCTAGAGTGAAGAGGCCCAGCCGTTGCAGCCTCAGATGGTAAGGAAGGTGTTCCAGCCCTCTAATCATTCTGGTTGCCCTCCTTTGCACCTTTTCCATTTCCATAATATGGAAAATCTAATATGAAATCTACTTACCTTCGCTACCAGTTCACAAATGTGAGTGCACGCGCCACCTCCGCACATGAGCAGAGCGTCAAAAATGGACGTGATGATGTCCGAGTGGGTGGGCAGAGCCTGCTATCGCGTGAGCCTGCAAAGGTAAGTACAACAGCAAGGGGGAGAATCCGCTGTGCCACGCGATTTAGATTAGCTAGAAAGCAGGAAATCCTGTTTGCTAGCTAATATAAATCATGTGCCACAGCTGATCATCAGAAATACCCGTTCACCCGAACACGTAGCGTTTTTTTACTACTGGTTTGGGTGAACCATTAGCTTTTTTTACTAACGGTTTGGGCAAACTGGTCCGAACCGGTAGCATTTCTCCCCTGCATCCCACCCCAGATCCATAGAAGATGTTTGCTCCTGAAACAAGATGCATTTCAGAAAGATGTGAACAAATCTTATTTTTGTATGTTAGAATACAAATGTTTTTCCTGCATCTCCCTCACCACCACCACCACCCAAAATTCTACATTGTTTTTTTTTTATTCAGTTCAAGGGGCTCAAAATGGCTTCATTCTTCAAATTTATTCTCACAACAACTAGAATCTACCAGTGAAAATTCTGGAACAAAGACAGAAACATTCCAGATCTGCCCATGGACTTTGTGGAGCAATACCAGCTTTCTTGCTGTGATCAGAACAATATTTTCATCTCTATTAATCATGTCAATTGAAGGCAAGTTGATGTCATACAGAAATTTAGCCATACAGAAACCCAGAAGCTCAAGCCGGCACAACCGACAGCAAGGAAAACCCAAAACAGAGACAAAGACTAGTCCTTTTCTTATAAGAATGAATTGCAGGGAAGGGATCTAGATAGTTGTCTGCAGACATAGAAACTTCCACATCTGAATTATTGCTATGCAAAAATTGGCTAATTTGTGGGCAGAGAAATTTGATAAATAATATCTCTGGAGTCCTCTCAGGAAGGAGAAATTTTTCAACAATGATTTAAGGGCAGGGGTTCTTCTTAACGCTGACAATAGTACTGCTACTGAAAAAACTAGTGGGAGGAATTATTGCAAGTAGTTCTCCTATTTAACTGAAATGTGGGAAAGCAGGGAGTTAATAGATTGGTGGGGAGATGAGTGAAAGACACACATCCCTTGGGTCCCACATCCCTCTCCATTGACAGCAAAATTACTTTCATTGAGCTGGATAAGAACCGGTTGGAAAAAATGCGGAATAATTTCTCTGTCTTTACTGTGTGCTAATAGAAATGCCACCCATATTTTCTTATAATGCGTGTGCAGATTTATTGAGAGTCAAACTGTTTTATAAAGAGAATACACCCAGAAAAATATTGCTGTTGCTTCCAACAATAACAGTGGGAAATACACAGGGATTCCAATCCATCCCCCTTAAATTAGCATACTGCTCTTTAATTCCCTTAGCTGCAATGAATACTACACTTAGAACTAAAATAAGAATTGCTGTATGAAAGGAAAATAATCCACCCCCACATTAATTGTGCTTAGTTGCTCTTAACTTTAATGGGAAAGTAAAACATCTCTGCCCATCCTCCCTCGCTTTCCGTATAAGTTAGGAAAGTTGAGTTCAGAATTATTTCCAGAGAGCAGGTTGAAAAGATAGATATCAGGTAATATTGGAACTGAGATTCTCAGCGATGTTACTGTTTCCATCATAGCTGCCTTGTACTTTGTCTCTTTTGTATAATGTCATCGGAAGTTCTGTAAGGAAGAAATTAGCGTGATCTAAGGCAGCCGTCCCCAACCTTTTTTGCACCAGGGACCGGTTTCATGTTAAAAAAATTTCCGTGGACCAGTAGCCATGGCTCAGCCAGCATAGAGGGGGAGCGGGGGGGAGGGGGAACAGGCGGCGCATGCGCATGCGGGGGGGATGAGTCGGCTCACTCGTCCCTCTCGGGCTGTGCCTGCACTCTCCCGCCCCGGCGCGCGCTCTGCCCAGGGGGCTGCCCCCTCCTCCCTCCTCCTCCTCTCCAGCCCTTTCTAAGAGTTGCGCCACTCACTGAGGCCCGGTTCCTATCAAGCCACGGACTGGCACCGGTCCGCAGCCCAGGGGCTGGGGACCCCTGATCTAAGGGATGCGGTGGCTCAGTGGCTAAGACGCTGAGCTTATCAATCAGAAAGTTTTCATTTCGGCGGTTTGAATCCCTAGCACTGCGTAATGGAGTGAGCCACTTGTCCTAGCTTCTGCCAACCTAGCAGTTCAAAAGCATGTAAAAATGCAAGTAGAAAAATAGGAGCCACCTTTGGTGGAAAGGTAAAAGCGTTCCATGCGCCTTTGGCGTTTAGTCATGCTGGCCACATGATCATAGAGACATCTTTGGACAGTGCTGGCTCTTCAGCTATGAAACGGAGATGAACACCGTTCCCTAGAGTTGGGAATGACTAGCATATATGTGTGTGGGGAACCTTTACACTTACCTAAGGCCTGTAAGAAGAACAGGATTTTTTTTGCAAGGAAGATTAAACTGCAGTTACAACTTAAGCATGAATGAATCAATAAATGAGATGAATGCTCCGATTCAGAGCTTTCTGAGCACTGCATTAGTCTATGATGAGTCTGCTGTTAACAATAGATTGCTATCTCTTCACATATCCAGGCATCCCTGTAAACATCCCTCTTCACATATCCAGGCCGCCCTGGGTCCTTTTTTAGGAGAAGGGCGGGGTATAAATTTAATAAAATAAAATAAATAAATAACATCAAAACATAAATTGTTTGTACCTGCTTCATTGATATCACACTGAGAGTAGGTGTCAATTTAGATCAGAGGTTCCCAAACTTGGCAACTTTAAGACTTGTGGACTTGTGGACTTCAACTCCCAGAATTCTCCAGCCAGTAGAGCTGGCTGGAGAATTCTGAAAGTTGAAGTCCACAAATCTTAAAGTTGCCAAGTTTGGGAACCTCTGATTTAGATTCTAAACTGAAATAGTTCTCGTGGGAGAAGGAAGGGTAGCTGATATCAAGTGGCAAGGGGGGAACGTCTTTTTTAAAAAAAGCTAAAGGACTGTGGGAAATAGAAACTTTAAAAACAAAGATTTGGAAATGAAGACATGTCTGGCAGCTACATTGGCTGATTTGGACATGGTTCTAGCAACTGTTCAAGATGCAATACTGGTTTCAGTCCAGAGAAGGGGTGGCCAACATGTTCAGCTAAGTTGATATTGTAGAATCAATATGTTTGAAGTGCATGGAGCATTTGAGAAGAATGCTGAAGAGTCAAAATGTAAGCCAGGGGCCATTGAAATAACAGTCCTTATGCTTGTTCATTGTCAATCTTGCCAAGATCTGGTACATCAACTTATGCAATACACAGGTCATACAGATTCCTTTTATCTTCACTATATTTTAGATAATTAGAGTGATGTACTTTTCTATTATGCTGCCAAGTTCTATTTAATAGAGCAAGATTCAGCAGGAACTCTGTGTGTGCAGCTCTTGGAACTTGGAACTCTGGATGTGCAATTCACAAAGTATGGTAATATATGGGCATAGTGTGATATGCCTGAACCTGTATGCATCACTGCAGTTTCTAAATCCTCAAGAGCAACCCACATAGAGCACATTTGAACACATTAAAAGGTGACTAAGGCATGCATGACTGCGAGCAGAGACTCTTGAACCAGAAATGGACATGATTAGCACATAAGAAGGAATTGCACAAAGTCCCTTCTGCCGTAGCTGCTATCTGCTCATTGAACGAGATCCATAAGTCCAAGAGGACCCCAAATTTTCCACCAACTTTGTCTGTGCAGAGGATGATTTATCCAGAATCAAGAATAAAAAAATCTCAGTTGGGGAGACCAAAACCCATAGGCACTCACTCTTGCTAGGAATCAAATGAAATATTTTTCCCAATTTGCAGACTTTGAGAAAGAACCTTGACTGTATCATTTGGACAGCCGAGATGTTCATCTCAGTAACAGCATATCAATGTTAAGTAAGAGTAGCAGAGAGCAGAACTCAGAAGCACCTTGCAGTACTCCCCCATCACCAACTGGAATTAACCTCAAAGGAAGAAAGGGAATGCCTTCTATTCCCTAAGCTTGTTTAAAAGCCACTGAGAGATCTAGAAGGGCCAAGAAAGACACCACCCCTAACCTGAGGCCATCAAAGCTCCTCAACAAATGCAGTCAAAGTTATCTCAGAGATACAGTATAACCTGGTCTGAAAACCATCTGAAAAGGCTCAAAATAAACTGCTTCCACCAGGGTCATCTAGAGATATAAGCATACTGTTTTATCTTTAAAAGGAAAGGCTGGGAATTGGAGGGTAGTTGTCCTTTACTGTTGGATCTAGTGATGGCTATTTAAGAAGAGGGGTAATCATCGCTTCATTCAAAGCCCTAGAACCATCCCTCCCTCACAAAGCAACAGGATAGGAAACACTGGGCATGCCAAAAAAATTTTTATGGAAGATGTTTTTCATCTGCATTTTTAAAAAGTTCAAGAAATTGGGCTTGGGATAACAATCAGAACTAAAAATTATCTCCAACAAAAAATAGCTCTGAATAACTCTGGGCCATCCTAAAAGCAAGAACCAACTTTTCATGGGTTTACTCCAGTTCTAAGGCATCCAAAAACCAGTCTATGCAAATTCCCAGATCAGCCAACCAGCCAAAATATTCGTAATTTCTACAACAGATAAATATTTCATCTATGTATTCTAATTTATAATGTTTTTAAGCTACTGCATTTAAACATAATATTGGCAGAGAAGAAAACCACATTCAAAAAAGGACAAATTTCAGGAGCATTAATGTAGAACCTGATTCTTTAAGTACCTATTCCATTAGTTTAAGGATGCAAGTTATATTAATAAGATGCTGATGAAACATTCACTGTATTTGCAGTGACTGCCATGGTGATGTATTTTAAACACTTTTTATGCTAATAGAAAGTTATAGCTGTATTAAATTTCTCCATCCTCCCTTGTTGGTTTTCAGTTTTCTGTACATACAGTAACTTGTATTATTGAGAATTTGGGCATTTCTCCATTTGCATTTAACATTCCTTGGTAACATTTTTTTCTGTACTGTCTCCATATTGTTGTGTAAATCTTTTGTATGTCCAAGAATGACTCCGTTTAAGCTGTCATCATAGTGGTTTTCCCCTTAAAGTGACAATGTTCACAGTGAGCTTCAGAGGGTATGAAATATGTTAAACCTTGTATCTCAGTAACTTGAAAGGAATTTGAATGACTCAAGGCAGGATGAAAATTGGCAATGGGGACAGCTCATTTCATGCGCATATAATTTTCTTCTGGCTGAAAGATGGATGGACATTGCTTCCCTGCAATGTCAAATATTAGTCAAATATTACACATCAAGTATTTGACTGGTTTGATGCAAGTAAGCTAGATGAAATATTAGTTATCAGTTGTAAAAATTTGATCTAGAGCACAGGTGTCAAACTTACGGCATCATGTTGCCATTCACATGACATATTGCAATATTTTTCCCTTTGCGGAGCTGGGGTGGGCATGGCCTATGTGTGACGCATCTGGTCTGTGGGCCACCAGTTTCATACCCCTGATCTAGAGGTTGGCTTTTGTTCTGCTATTTAACACTTACAAAATGTGAGACATGCATGAAGTGGCCAAATGCTAGGTCATAGCACTATCAGTTTAGAACAAGCTCCACTGTTTTTGTAAGTTAACTAAACATTGTTGGGAGTTGCTGTCTGACCATATCTGGAGAGGACCGAGTTCAAGTATCAGTTCGGTATCTTTGCAATCATTTTCAGCCTTAAGTATTCTATTGCAACTTACATGTTTTACTAGAGAACCGGTCCAACATCTTCCATTCCCAGGATGCTTGTTCATGTTCTTTTCTTGCCTGTGGCCATTTGTGCTTCATGCACAAATGACTTCAAAAGACCAACTTTAGCAACTCATGTCCACGTCTTAAGAAGGAAACACCAAACATTTTGGGCTCGGTGTATCACAAATTCAGACAATGCCTAACTTGACTTTTATTTTGTAAGCCTTACGAAACAAAAGAGAAACAATTCTTTATGTAGTCATATATTTTTAAAAATAAAGTTCCAATCATGACCATCAGACCACCACCCTCTATTCTTCAAGTCTCCAAGAATCACACAAGAATGAGGCAGGCTTTCAAGAATGTTGATGAATGCTGGCATGTCACTCAAAACATTGTGCATGTCATCTTGGACACACATGCCATAAATTCACCATCACTGTCCTAAAAAGTGGCACAACGCTCTCTGTTTGAAGTTGTTTTCTCTATTCTTTGATCAGTTAGATTTCAAGATACAGAACTTTTGGCTTGTTGCCTTTCATCCAGTCAATCATAACTTTAAATGATTCCCTAAAGAAATGAATTGGGCTGTGTGTCATCAGCATATTGAGACACCAAGCTGTTTCCCAAGATTTCATCAAACAACTATTAAATAGCATATTGATGAATAAGTCGGATTAATTCTTGGAGCATTCCTCCAACCAAGGCCACAGAAAGAAGCACCAGCATGTCAGTGTTGTTTTCAAAAGTCTGTTATTCCAGAAGAATCAAACCACTCCAGAATGTCTCCTCTCAGCAGGATGACCCAGGAAATGTCAAGATTAATAACATCAAAAATCCCTAAGAGATTTAAAAGAACTAATAATGATCCTTTTCTTTCTGGTTCCCACAAGTCATGCAAATAACCCAAAAAAGAAGCTGGAAGCCTAGACCAAAGAGGTTCCACTTATTGGAAAGTGATGTTTATATGCATAGATTCTAATATTTCTCCGAAGAACTGGGAGTTGGGGGAATTTGCTTGAAGTAGCAGATACTGAAAAAGACAAAGATAATTAATCTGCTTTTAAAATTCAATGAGACTACCGGATTAAATTTCAATCTTCTTCCCCAAAATTATCCAAACTTTCCCATCAATTTGGTTAAGCTCAAACCATTGAGCTTCATCCATTAATATAGAGTGTATTCATCATTAATGAACAGTGAAATTTGCCCAATTCCAATTGTGAACACATCTGTGCAAACCAGGATTCTTATAGATATAGCTTTTTTTTTTTTACAATTGCTCTGACACAGTGCAAGCTACATGAAAGAGAAAAAAGTAATGCTGTAATCTTCTCATCCTCAAGTTTGTAATTCCTTTAAATGCAAGAAAAGGTATTTGGCAGTACCATCACTGTTGTGGCCCAGCTGGCTCCGGATGAGCTGCTGATGGATTCCTCTAATGAGGAGTCCTATGAGTCGGCTCTAGAGGAGGAAACCCAGTTTGTCCCTGATGTCAGGTTAAGGATTGAGAGGGGGCAATTAGCAGAACGACGCCATCGGAGATAATCAGTATCAGCTGCCTAATTGCCTGGCCCTTCCCAAGAGGCTTTAAAAGAAATCCTCTGTGAAGAGTAGGTTTGCAGGAAACAACAGAGAAGCTACAGAGTCGGAGAATTGTGTCGTGTAATCTTTCAGTCTAGTTCAGGTTAGTTCAGGCAAGCTGACAAGTAGCAGTCCATCTAGTTAATTATCTTGTGAAGGGAGGGAGTCAGAACACATCACTACTGTATGTACTGTAAAAACACCTGCTTAACAACTACTACTGGATTGATTGTGTATCCTAGACTTTTATATTAGCTCACTCACAGTGTGTGTATGTCTGTATTTGGTATTACTTTTGTATTACTCATGCAACATTTTTTAAGTGAGCTGTCTTCAGGGTCTAAATATTATGATGGCAGATTTTTGGCAGAAAATGCTAAAAGATAAGAGAGAGAATGTGGCTGACATGTTCAGGAAATTAAAATATTGTACCCTGCAGTTACCATCAGGGACTTTTCAAATGATGCATCATCCACCATTGCATGAGCTCTCCCACACATTTTTTTAATCTAATTTTATACACACATTAGATTTTTTTTTAGAAGGATGACATGTAAAGCAATCCAGGGTAGATTTTCATACAGAAACACTTATTGTTTAAGAATACCCCCTTCACTGTTTTATTGCTATCTTCCCAATTACATTTGAAACTAGCCGTTCCCAGCCATGCATTACTGTGGCCCAGTCTGGTTAAATGGCCAACCAATCTGTGTGTAGATCTACACCTGCACACACAAACACGTACACACAACCACCGTATAACCTACCTACTCCCTTTTTCCCTCTCTATCCCTCTACCTATCTACCTACCTACTATATTTCTCTCTCTCTCTCTCTCTATCCCTCTACCTACCTACCTACCTACCTACCTACCTACCTACCTACCTACCTACCTACCTATGGACAGAGTATTTTATGTCATAAAATATCCATCTACCTACCTTTTTTACAATTTTTTACATTTCTGTTGCGTGTACCTGGCACAGGTGTGACATCTACACAATCGATATATATATATCATTGGTGCCGTATTTGAAAGGAACGTTGTGTGAAAATTTGGAAGTGATTGGTGCAGTACTTTCAGAGATTACCTGTTTTGAACAAACTCATAGTTACATTTTTATTTATATAGATGGAAGATAAACATATTATCCTTTAAGTAATCAGGGAATTTCTTTTCATTAAAAATCCATTTTGACTAGAATTAATAATAATACAGGGATAAGACAGTATGTTTGAGACTTAATTCTAACTTTGGGCAGACAGTCAGAAACTGTGTAGCCCCATAAAATTCCTGCTATGGTTGAAAGGCTGTAATGAAGTCTGAAAGGTAATTTTTTGTAACCAAAAGTGAGAGAGGTATATCAGATTAAGTATTTAAGTGATTTATTGTATCACAAAACCTATCATTTTATTACTTTAGTTTTGAAGATGTAGTGAATAGGTATCACTATATATTTAACTTAACTTAAAGGTGAAGATCTCTCCCTCTCTCTGAAGATTCAATAAATAATTCCCAGCACTGTGGCAAATATATTAAGGATACTACCATTCCTTTCCATAAACCACCCTGTTTTAACCCACTCTATTATAGTTTTTATAGTTCTAATATTAATATCAGATGTAGTTTGACTTGTAGATTTTAGTAAGATAAGGATTTTGTATGCTATATTCACTTGATTATATGGTCAAAGAAATGAAACCATTTTTTGTTGCTTCTTCACCTTTCAAGATATCTTAAAATCAAGATTGTTTACAACAAAGCTTAGATACTTGAAATTTGTTAACATATGGGGGGAATGTACTTTTTCAAAAATTGAACTGAGTTTCAGTTTCAGCCAACATGAACATAAATAATAGATGGTTTTAAACAATGTAAAAAATGTAGGATTTTAGGTGCTTTGGTAGCTGGAGGTCATTTTGGCTTCCCTTGAGAAGGCTTCAACTTCTTGGCTACACATATCCCCTTGAAACCATTATATTGAATGTGAACCCACCAAATTCTTTCCTAATTCCAAAATCATTCCCATGTATAATTTCAAAGACATATAACTAGTATTGTGCCAGATATTTTTTTATGGATAAATTCGATTTGCACAATATCTTTCTTTAAAGCTGTCAAATTAAAGATGTCTCAAAATCAAAATGATAAAATGGAAGGAGATGGAGGGAAGTGAACTCCTTGAACCTGAAAGGGTCTCTTTGTTTTAAACAGGCCTTATGGTAAGGTAACTCCGCTGTAATGGCAGTCCCTGCAAAAGGGCCTTGTCATTCGCATGCACGTTAATGCTGAGATGGCAACACAACTCCTTTGAGAAATTGCATTGCATCTAACATCACAAGTGGACTTGGATAGCTTTTAAAAGCATCCCTCCAGATCATTCACTCTACTTTATCTGTTAGCCATTCCACTGTTAAATGAAAAGTGGTACAAAATCAATGATCTTAGGGAATGATGGCCAACAATGTTTCATAGGCAGCTTTATAGTTTATTAAAATGGCAATGGCTGCACACTGGAAGACTTAAAAGACCAGGTGAGGGATAAATCATCATGGAGAAGATCCATCTATATGGTTGCTTGGCCAAAAATGACTTGATGGTACATAATCAGTTATGGGGAAGATGATTTTGTACTCCTGTTTTTGTAGTCTCTAAGGCTACCTTTTCTTATTGATTTTTTAAAAGCACACATCTTCAACATTTTATCCACTGATCCTGTGTGGCTGCAGCCTAGAGAATACCTATTTTCTATAGTCTTCTTTTTTTCCTGAAAAATTACATACCTTTTCACAAAATCTGGTCCAAAATGGTTGCAACTATTTGCATTAAAGAGAATCTCATCTTTATGATTTTCAGGGGTTAGAACTCCAAAAGGCTTAAAAATAAATGTTCTCATTGGACAGGATGTTTGAGTTTCATGTATTCTGATTTCCTAAACCTTCCATTCCCGCTAGTGGTTTCATTTTTCTCCCATTACTAGTCCCCCTTATTATGATTTTACACCAGTCAACATTTGCCAGAAAAACAAAGTTTTGCAAACTTCAAACCAAACTCTTGGAGTACATAAGATCAAGCTATTGTGCTTTGATATGATAACGCTACCATTTAACAAACACTGTTTGCTCTTTGGGAGTTAAAGCAGCAGATTGAACGGTTATTGCTGAGTATATAAGTATCCATAAGCCACCATAAGAATAATTCCTTTGAAAGATACAATCACAATCGAATCACAGCACATGCTGTCTTTGTCACAAAATCAATAAACGATAATCAGCTCCAAAGAATTTCTAAGTTATTTCTTTACCCTTATAACCCTACATTCCGACCAAACTATGTACAAACTTCATTTCTAATGAGAGCTCCCATTACCACATACCTATCAGAAACACTCCAATCACTCCTATGATTGAAATCATAAATGTGGCACAAAATGTAAGAATTAGACACAGCCTGGCAAAGTTCTCTTGGATTCCTAGAATAAACTTGTGGGAACCGAATTTGAGTGTCTGAAAATCATAACATAGCTTTTTTCCCTCCCTTTAAACCCACGACAACTTGAAGAAAAGCAGTCAGCAGAAAGTGCCCCCCCTCTCCCGTATTTCATTCCATATTAGGCAGAGGGCTGTTTTATCCAGAGTTGTATGAACTATACTTCCACATCCATTTTTTTCCTGTAAACAATAGAACACAATATTATTTATTTAACTGCAGGGCCGGCCACAGCTTTGTAAAATGTCTGTAATTACTGAGTTTCAAAAAGGGGAGGGAAGCTGCTGTAGTTATCTTGCTTGCATAAAAATCCATCTGAATTTGCCGAGAAGCCAAGTAAAACACAGTTGGCTAATGGGTTTGCCTCAAATATAAAATCCCTTAACAGCTCCAAGTTTATTAGTGCCCATTTGCTGAACAAACCTTGGCAGGAAGGCTGATTTTCCATTGGCATGAAGAGATTTAAAGAGACTATTTGGCAGGTCCAACTTTTCAGCAAACCTGAATCTAATTCGAAGGCTTTACTAATCTCTGGGACTGGATAGATCTTTGTTGAAAGTTCAGCAGCTTCACTGAATGGAGCAGAGGAAGATATTGGAAGAGACAGATGAGAAGGAAGACTGTGGGGAAATCAGTTTCTAGGCTCATCGGAGGGATTAGAGATGGGCAGAGGCCTCCCTCAATCTATTTTAGAACTAGGCCATTCAAATCAGATTAAATTGGAGGACGGCTGCTTGACGCCAATCTAATTTAAAATGAGCCCCTTCCTGAATTGGCAGGATCTTTCATCACATTTCCAATGAGATTCTCAGGAGCGTGATAAGTTTCTAGAATAGCCTTTCCTGCTGTCTAGATGGGTGGAGACTTCAATTTCCAGAACTTTCAAGTATCAAAACTGTAGTGCATTTGAAAGAGGGGCTAATGCAGAGATGTTTCATTTTTATTTCGCTCTTGTATTCCTTGGAATTAGTCATGCCATTCATTATCTTTATACATTTATCAAAAGCAAGGAGGGCATCATGGAAGCCCCTCAGGAGACATTAAGCCTCAAACTGGCATGTTGATATTAAGATTACACAGTTGTGTCCAAATGTATTGGATGCATTTGGATAGAAAACTCTGTTTTTGTACAATAGCAGCCACTTTGTGCTTTATAAAAATCACACAATGTGTGATTGTATCCAGTTTTAAAATTGGCCAGTTCCTGTGAACCTTCTCCAAAGCTTTCCTTAATTTCAATGTTATTGTGAGAGACACTATTTCAAATAATTAGATCCCAAGCCATTGATAGTTTTATAGAATAGTGGCTTTGCTTTAATCTGGGCCAGTAGCTCACAAACTGTCAACAGGTACTTTAATTACTTTATATTAGCCTACTTAAATCTGGCAATTGCATTCAGTTTCAAGATGATGTTCAAGATTGGCGTCTTTAGAACATATTGCAATAATCCAATCATAACGCTATTACCGCATGGATCATTGAAATCCAGGAAAGAAAGTAGTTGGCATACAACATTTTCAAAGTGGTGAGTATAATTCCCTAAAGAGACATTAGTTCTTTTCTGAAACTACTGAATTATTGCCTGTCTCCTAGGGCATATCAGCATCAATAGACAATGGTGCTAGCTGGGGAATTCTGGGAGGTCTTAAAGTTGGCAAGGTTGAGAAACAAATGGTCTAGATAAATGATCTAGGCTTTAACTTTATTTTGTCAAGTTCTCATCCATTTCTTCAGCCTCCCCAAATCTGCAACCCATTTGCAAATTTTGAGATTTTTAAAAAATCTCATCCATATTAATTATAGTGTCCAATTTTGAAGCAGATTAAGATTTCTAGCCATAAAATACAGTACTTTGCTAATTGTTTATAGTGAACTAGGGAATAGTCTTGCTGAGTCTGTGCCTGGACTAGTCCTAAACAGTTTACGTATCACTCACAAAAGTTCATGGATGATTGATTGATACATTGTGGATGTTTAAAGGATGAAGAAATAGCCTTCCCCTCCCCCTTGTTACCATCAGAGCTATATTATAGGCAACATTATGGTATCTCACCTTGGACATTTATACTGCAAGGTCTAATCATCTATAGTTTGCTTCTTTGTCTGAAGCCCCCAAACATTAGGTAGATTTCAGACTTCCTGAAGTTGCTTAACAGCCATAGAATCAATAGCCATAGCAATAGCACTTATATGCCACTTCACAGTGCTTTACAGCCCTCTCTAAGCGCCTTACAGAGTCAGCATATTGCCCCCAACAATTTGGGTCCTCATTTTACCAATCTCGGAAGGATGGAAGGCTGACTCAATCTTGAGCCTGGTTAGATTTGAACTGCCAAATTGCAGTCAGTCAGCAGAAGTAGCCTGCAGTATTGCACTCCAACTACTGTGCCCTCACGGTTCAATGGCCTTTCTAATTAAATTATTTGGTAGAAAATAAGAGCCCTGACCAAATTGCCAGCCCAATCTTCTGAAAATCTTAAATTCCTGGAACTTCAAGGACTGTATGTGTGTAGACCATCTTAATTTGTCCCAACACTTGGTGTGTCCTTATGTTATTTATCTGCAGGACTCTAGATTGGACAATTTCACTATATGAGCTGAAGAGTTACTGTCATTTTTAATGGCCAGTCCAATAAGATGATAGTCATTCACCAATCACAAGAGTACTTATATTCTGCCCTAACCTAAAACCAACAGGGCGAGTGCAATATATATTAGCCCCATGAGGTTCTGGGACTGTGCCAAAATTGTCTATAAAGTCCCAAGTTATAGAAGTGGCCACTTCAGCATGTATAAAACTACTTTTAAGATTGTTCCACCCCTCGGCAGAGAGATTGATATTTAAACAAGATTCTTACTTTGTCTCTCCAACCAAGCATCACAAGCAAATCCTTACCAGCAACTCCCAGACCAGGAGGCTCCAGCCACAGAATTTCTCCTAACACGAACATTAATCACTGTTAAGCAAAGTAATGCAATAATAATGCAAACTTGTAAAATAGGGAGCTGGAATAGAGAGCCCATTTGAAGGATCCCATCTAGATAGCATAGCAAGAAAAATTACAGACTGTCTCTAAATGGATGATGGGCTGTGTTAATCTTAGTGAGTCATACGTTTTGGAGACAGTTGCATTATCGTTTAAGGAGGAAGACAGCATGTATTTTTCTGTTGTGTTTCTGACAGCCAACTTGAAATCTTTGCCAAATCACAGAGAACTGTGAAGGAAGCCTCCTAGGAAACCACAAAATAAAAATTGTAAGGCCTCAAAGATACATGGTTAGACCACTATTATGCCATTGACGAGGGTAAGGAAAAAACAACCACTGTGTGGTCATAGGGTTAGACTTCTCTGGAGCCCTCAAGGAAGACAGCAGATCTTTATATTACAGGCAGCCTTCTGAAACTGAATAACATGAGTAAAACTGAATAACATGAGTAATTTCACATGAACAATAATATTAATAGTAACAGTGAGTAACAGAAAGTCACAGGACTTATCCCTTGCCGAGATAATTATTAGCTAGCCCAAGCTAAAGCCTATACTTTTTTTTCCTTGTTACGCATTAAGCATCACATATATCTCAGTCTAATTATAGGAGGATTTTGGCAACAGAAAGTCAAAGAGCATGCTGATACAATAAAGCATGGTCTTAAAAGTACCTAATACTTCATGGAAACTTAACAAATTGCAAGTTAGAGTAATTGATTCAGTTCTCTTTAAGCCTAGGGCTGGGATGGCGAACCTATGGCACATGCACCAGAGGTGGCACCCCAGAGCCCTTTTTGTGGGCATGCGCACAGTCACCAGTTGCTCTTCTGGTTTTCGGCACCAGCCAGCTGGTCTTCGCTGGTGCCGGAGTGATGGAAAACAGCCTGAAAATATCCAAAACCCAGGCCATTTCTGTGCCTTTTCCAGCCCCAAAATGTCCTGAAAACAGCCCAAAAAATGGCCAGAAAATGGTTCAGAAAATGCCCTGAAAAAGTCAAAAAAAACAGACATGCGTCCACCGGCCAGCTGGTCTTCAGGTTTCCAGTGCTCCAGCGTGCATGCATGCATGCACATTCTGGTTTGGCACTCGGTCCCAAAAAGGTTCACTATCACTGCCCTAGGGGAACTTCATGTTACCCTTATGCTACTGAGTCCACTAACAACTGCCCCAAACCAAACCTTTAAACCAATCTCCATTTCCGTAGGCCTTAAAATGCGAAGGATAAAACCATAGCAGCTAAATTTCTATGGAGATGCAGCCTTTAAATGAAAAGATCTTTGTTGTAGTTTCAGATATATGCACCTGAGCAATTATAAACAGATCCCTTCCCCTATTCAGCCAATATTCATAGTTCAACAATTTAAAATTTTAAAATTTGACAGATCTGGAATTAGTTCCAAGACCCTCTTTTATTCTTAATGTCTTAAAGATAGGTCTGTGGTTCATCAGCTTCCCTTCATTTTTTTATTCTTCAATGTGGACATTAAAAGCATTTGCTTTCCTTTAATCAAAAAGCAATATTTAGAATGAATGTTATTTCCGAACTGTGGTTAATTCTAAATGTGGCAAGACAGTGTAAATCAACTGCATGAAAGAATAAAGAATGAGGATTTGAGGATCCTCTGTCAGCCCTTTAAGGTAGATCAGACTAGGTTCCCAATGTTACGGAGATCAGTATTACTTTTATTGTAAAGAGATTGTAATAAAGACTGAGTACACTTCCTCTCTCCCTCATTTTATCTTTGTGTGACTTAGGGAGAGCTTTCTGAGAGTTTATTCATGTTACATTCTTGCCCTAAACTCAGGCCTCTTTTATATGACCATTGCCCTGGTAGCAGCTCTTCTTGCTGTCTTTCAAGGCCATTCCCTCTGCAGACTACATTGGCCCCTCCCGTACAAATTTAATGTGATGTTAGTACAGCCAAGTATAACCGCTCTTGGTTTTTTCAGGTTACTAACAAATGTAGCTTTTCCCATGACCTACATGCTGTTCCTCCTCTCTTCTCTGCCAGTGACATTTTAAGACTTTCAGGGCTTCCTTTCTTTCGCTTTTTGATTAACCGTGGCTTGTCACATTGTACAGACTGATTGATTTTGACCAATCCCTTTAGAAAAACTTCAACCTGTGGCTGAAACTCTGCTTGCCCATAAGTCTATTATAAATGATCCCTTTGCACCCATCAGTATAATAGGTGCGCGTGTGTGTTAGATGTTGAGTGAGGAAAAAAAAAACCACACTACAGAAGAATTGTAGCCTTCTGCAGCCACCCTCCATCAATGAAAATGAACAGAAAAGGTCACAGAATTAACCTGCAGGCGTGTCACAAATATATCAGGATGTGACATATGGATGTTCTTTCCACTACAGGTCCCCAACTCCTCTTGCACAGCTGCCTTAGGATCATCTAGAGCAGAGGTTCCCAAACTTGGCAACTTTAAGACTTGTGGACTTCAACTCTCAGAAATCTCCAGCCAGCTCTGCTGGCTGGAGATTTCTAGGAGTTGAAGTCCACAAGTCTTAAAGTTGCCAAGTTTGGGAACCTCTGATCTAGAGCAGTGTTTCTCAACCTTGGCGACTTTAAGTCCTGTGGACTTCAACTCCCAGAATTCCCCAGCCAGCATAGCATAGCTGGCTGAGGGATTCTGGGAGTTGAAGTCCACAGGACTTAAAGTCACCAAGGTTGAGAAACACTGCTCTAGATATTGAGAGAAGGGGAAAAAAAGAAAATAAGTCTTAAATATGTATGTGCACCACACATACTATAATGAACATAACTGAGAATATGTTATCCCCTCCAGTATTGTTAATGAACGCTGAACAATCTTAATATTGATTACCATATCTGGCAATAGTTCTCCTGGATCTCATGCAGATCCAGGTCCATTTTCAATCTGATTTTTGTATTTGGAGACGCCAAGGATGGGACCGCAAGCAAAAAATAGTCTCATTGTGAAACTGCGACCTCTTCCTTTGTTCTGTTTGTGGGTCTGAATGAACGCTTCTCTTCTAATAAACGTAAATTACTTTATGTAGCTAATAAGTACTATATCAATGAATACTTTTTATCCCTCTTAACCAGCCCAATTTTAACCATATTGTCTCAAATGACTCAGGTGCAAACCTTTTATGCTATTATTTCCTCATTTTCCAGCTATTTCCTTCTTTGCTACAATACATAGAGATTAATTGTAAGTACATATACATCCATAAACAGCACTAAATCAAATTATAAGCACTTTATGGAAGGGAAAGGGAAAGAGAAGAGAAGGAAATGCTAACTCCCCCCCCCCATAAGCTTTTTACCATATTTAAATCTGTAAATGGGTTATTTTATGCTACAGTAAAATGACATGAAAAAATGGAGAATCAAGCCACTGCTACTGCTGTCATATTTCTGGTAAATGGACATGCAGAGCAAAGCTAATCTCATGTATTATCATCACTTGTTCTATTTGTGAGTTTGGAAGGGAGGAGAAAGCAACATTTTCCAAAGGTTGGTTGTGTTCTAGCTTTCTCAGCATCAAGAGAATGTGTCCTCTTGACCAGGGGTCTCCAACCTTTGCAACTTTAAGTCTGAAGGACTTCAGCTCCCAGAATTCTCCAGCCAGCAAAGCTGGCTGGAGAATTCTGGGAGCTGAAGTCCTTCAGACTTAAAGTTGCAAAGGTTGGAGACCCCTGCTCTTGACTACCAATCTCCAATTCAGCTATATGGGAAGCCTCTGTTCAGAGTCACCTTTGGAGATCAGAGTCACCAAAGAAGAGATGAGGCTTTTGAAATAGCAGGGTGTCATCAACTGAATCTTTTTGCTGGCCAGGATGTGATAGAAGGCCATTATTTTTTTCAATTCGCAAGCAAAGATCACTTTTGCCTACGTCCATCCATTAGTGAAGCAGCAGGCCTTGCCAAGACAAACAGTTCAAGGTATGAACATTAACAGTAAGCAGCAACTGTGGCGTGAAGCATTCTCAGGCGAAATCCAGACATCGCGGATACTGCTTGGAATATCTGGGATGTCCTGCATTCTTTTGCAGTGAAAAAAGGGCTGCGCCACAGCAGTGTGGGAGACAGCAGCCAAGGAAAGGACATGAGCTTTGCAAAGCCAGCCATCAAGTTTCTAACTATGGCTGATTGAGGGCAAACTGGAATGTGCATAAAAGTGACTTCTGACGCCAACCACTGTTATGCATAGAATGCATTTCTTTTTTTAAAAAAATTCCAAACTATTAATAGAATACTTTTTTAAAAAAAATCATACCTAGGAGCTTTTAAAGCATTTTATCTGCGATTCTATCCATAACATTTTAGTATGGCTATTACACGAGTCATTGAAATGTGCTTGTGTTTGTTGATATGCTGAAACATTGCATTAAGAGGCAGATAATTTATGTTTTTCAGGCTGCTTGTTGACATAAAGATTTGCTTTATTCTTAGTCCCATTGCTAAAACTATGAAACTTAAGAAAAATACTGAAATGGAAATTCATGTAACTAGCTTAGTAGCACAATGATTTAATACTTTTAAGAACTGCTGCAGAGAAAGCAAAAGGATTTCTTTCTGTAACGTTCTAACAATCATATCAATATGGATACAATTAGCTCATATGTTTTGAAATGTGAGGGAAAGGAAGGAAGGAAGGAAGGAAGGAAGGAAGGGAAGAAGGAAGGAAGGAGGAACAAAAGAATGAGTAAGGAAGGAAAGAGAGGAAAGAGAGGGAGGGAGGGAAGGAAGGAAGGAAGGAAGGAAGGAAGGAAGGAAGGAAGGAAGGAAGGAAGGAAGGAAGGAAGGAAGGAAGGAAAGAAAAGAAAAGACCTGTAGACATTGTCTCTCTGGTCCCTGCTTAACTTTACCTCCTACCTTGACAATCAATCAACTGAACTGTGGCATCTCTACCTTTTTCTCACCATGAACGTCTCATATTGTATCACCAACAAAGGAGTGATAGAATAAATTAAAATTGTAATGAAGCATCCACACAGCCAACTTGTTGGATATGAATTCAAGCCAAATGGCACAGCTCTCCCCTAGACCATTGTCTCTCACTCTCATTACAGCAGAGTTTAATGTAGCACCTCTTCCTAGCCTTGAGAAACTCCAAACATTGAGGGTATCGTCAAGGAGCAACATCCCTTTTCAGCGGCATCATCATCTACTGTCTGCCTTTAATGATGGGTTGCTGTGAAATATTTTTGGATGGCAACCAGCCAATCCACCCCCTCTGCAAAGCTTCCAGCAAGAAGACTTGTTCAATATGACCATCTTTTCTCTTCAAGATCAGTGAACTGCCATGGAAGCCAGGAAGAAGAGAGGGAAGAAACAGCTGGAAGTTTCACTAAGAGGCATGTCATACTCCTGCCCTTACAGTTCAGTTTGTGGTACAAGCTGACTAGCTGTGTGAGACCCATGTCATTCTGCTCAGCCTGATGCTCTTGTATTATCATTATTATTATTATTATTATCTGTGGTTAATCTTTGGTGAGATTCACAGCCCTTGGGGCTGGTTGGTAGCTCAACAGCTTGAGTCCTAGCCAAGGACCTAGGAACTGTCAAGGTAACATTGGAGGATATAAGCAGTTCCAAGCAGGGTGGCCCTTTGTAGAATCAGAATGTTCAAGTCCGGCAAACCTAGAACCTCCACATAGCGAGATAGTCCCCTAGGTATTGCTCCAAGGGCTCCAATTACAATCAGGACAACACACGACTTTCTCTTCCACAGTCGCGCAACTTCAATTTGCAAGTCCCAATATTTTGTGATTTTTTTCTTGCTGCTTATTTTCAATTTGTGCATCACCAGGTATTGCAATGTCAACGAACCATACTTTTTTCTTTTCAATTATTGTTATATCAGGTGTGTTGTAGGACAAGTGCCTGTCAGTCTGAATTCTGAAGTTCCACAAGATCTTGACTTTCTCATTCTCTTTCTCAACCTGATGATCCCAGTGATTTTTGCTGTACTCAAATCCAAACTTCTGGCACAATTTCCAGTGAATTATCTTAGCAACACGGTCATGGCATTGTGGGTAGTCAGTTTGTGAAATTTTGCTGCACTCACTGATCAGGTGGTCGACTGTCTCATCTTTCTCATTACAGAGGCGACATTTGGTGTTGGTGGTAGCATGTTGAATTTTTGCCTTCATGTAGTTTGTGGCTAAGGCTTGTTCTTGAGCTGCCAAAATAAAACCTTCTGTTTCTTTTTTCAGTACTCCCGATCTTAACCAGTTCCAAGTTAGTTTTTGGTCAGCTTTGCCTTCAATACTTTTCAAGTATTGGCTATGCATAGCTTTGCTTTTCCAATTTTCAGCTCGTTTCTCAATTACTTCTTTCTTTTTATTTACTTTATTCATAAAACATGAAACTCAGCCAAATGAACATTTAAAAATGCATTGCAAATACTATTAACTGGTGCTAATGGTTGATACAGTTTTCTGCCAGCATCCTAGGTATATTATTATTATTATTATTATTATTATTATTATTATTATTATTATTATTATTATTATTATTATTATTATCATCATCATCATCATCATCATCATCATTATTATTATTATTATTATTGCAATAAAATATAAATAATTTATATTATAAATTTTAATAAAAGCAAATCATGATTTATCCATCACCTATCATCCTATATAAACTAAACCTAACAAATTTGATTATTTTCTTAAAGAACTTCATTGATTGCATCTATAAAAGAAATATCTGCAAGCATGTTGGTTTATCCTTCAAGTGGCTGTCATTTGCTTTTGATACCATATAATCGGCATCTGTAAAATCTTTTCTGAAAGGGCTTTATAAATAACAATCTGTTCAAAATTCGAACTTTGCCTAGAAGGGTGGGATTTATTAAGAGATGGTCAGTCAGCCAGTAAAAATTTCTGACTCCAAATTTTTGACTTATAGCAAATGTTGCTAGTTGCAAAGTCATTTATGATGCATCGCAATCCCATGGACAACATACCTCCAGGCCTTCCTGTCCTCTACCATCCTCTGGAGTCCATTTAAGTTTCTTCGGTGACTCCAACAAGCCACCTCATTCTCTGTTGTCCCTTTCTTCTTTTGCCCTCAATCTTTCCCAGCTTTAGGCTCTTCTCCAGTGAGTCCTTCTTTCTCATTAGGTGGCCAATGTATTTGAGTTTCATCTTCAGGATCTGGCTTTCTAAAGAGCAGTCAGGGTTGATCTCCTCTAGGACTGACTGGTTTGATCGCCTTGCAGTCCAAGGGACTCTTCTCCAGCACCATAGTTCAAAGGCCTCAATTCTTTGGTGCTCAGCCTTTCTTAAGGTCTAAAGCAATTGATTAAAAAAGAAAGTAGGTTTGTATTAAACAACTGACATCACCTATAACTGGCTGTTTTTTACATTGACTTTGTACTTTGCTACTGGATGCTTTGATTATTTGTATTTGAAACCTAGAACTTAAAAGACAGATAATTAGATAATTGATTCCACAGCTGCCTTTTCCCCATTTTAAATTGGTTATTGATTGTAGACTTTGATGCTGTGGTTAAAAAAAAAAACCCTGCCATATTGAAAGAACATAAAATAAAATAGTTAAACAAGTCTATAAGTCTGCATCCATAATATCTTGGAATTTTTGAATATATGAATGAAAGGCAAAATTCATTTTGGAATAATTCAGAATTCATCTTTTTTTCAGTTTTAGCAGAACCATTAACTCACTTTGGAAAAGCTACTGCTCTATATGTCACTTGACATTTGTCCAGGAACTCGGTAAATGACTATGTATTTTATTTTGCCTTTTTGTAAAATTTGTTGAATTTGCAGAAGCAGAAATGCTGCTACAGACTCAATATCAGGACCCCAAACTATGGCATGGACCAGTGATGAGATTCAAAAAATTTTCCTACTGGTTCTATGGGCATGGCTTGGTCAGCGTGGCATGGCTTGGTGGGTGTGTGTGACTTGGTGGGTGTGGCAGTGGAAGGTTACTGTAAAATCTCCATTTCCTCCCCACTCCAGGGGAAGGTTACTGCAAAATCCCCATTTTCTCCCGATCAGCTGGGACTCGGGAGGCAGAGGACAGGGGCAGGGACAGTCAGGGACAGTCAGAGGTGTCAGAGGGGACAGGGACAGTCAGAGGTGTTATTTACCGGTTCTCTGAACTACTCACAATTTCCACTACTGGTTCTCCAGAACTGGTCAGAACCTGCTGAATACCACCTCTGGCATGGACATACCCTAATAATCAATTTTATACATGATTTTCATGACATTTCCATCTCGCCCATTATTTAGCAAAAAAAACCACAAAAAACCTCCAAAACATGATAAGACAAAGGAATAATGTGCTTCTGTGCCTATGATCTATTCACTGGGCAAGTTGATCATTTAAAATGAAAATTAAACATTATATTTTCCTAATACACCGCTGCCTCACATTGGAAATGGAATTGGTATAGTTTTTCCATCAGTAGTGAATAATTGGAAGAATGGCAAAGTAAGGCAGACATAGTCATCAAGTACTGTTAGTCCCAAATTAAATAGTAAGGACACAAATCATGTCTCGTGTCAGAATTATTTTTTCGTCTATTCAATTAGATCTAATTCTTGGAGACTGCCTGGACATGTTCTTGCAGTTTTCTTGGTGATGTTTTTCAGAAGTGGTTTGTCATTGCCTCCTTCCTAGGGCTAAGAGAACATGATTAGTCCACGGTTACCCATGTGGCATTTTACCTAAATTGAGGCTAGAACTCAGATTTCTTGGTTTCTAATCTGATGCCTACACCATATTGGCTCTTTTATGTCAGAATAGAGCTTAACTTTTTTTTTAAACTATCAATTTAACATAGTCATCTTCCTATACACTAAACCAGGGGTGTCAAACTCATGGCCCATGGGCCAAATGCATCACGTGCTGGCCCTGCCCTTTAGCGAAGGAGGGCAAAGTCCCGATACATCAATGACAATGCTGTGATGATGAGAATTTGACACCCCTGCACTAAACCTCATAAATTTCAGACAGCTGAAAGCAGCTGTAAGCCAATATCTTTTAAATTTAGGGGTTGGTGGTTAATTAAAATACTTACTTACTTTTTTACTTTTATTAAATTTGTATACCACCCTTCTCCCTTGCGGGACTCAGGGCGGTGAACAGGCATAATAAAACAGTAAAACATCCTATACAAAAATACATTAAAATACATTAAAACTAATTAAATTTAAGGGCCCGTTCTAAAAACCAGATAACCATATAAAAACAGTTAATAAAATCAACTAAAATCAATTAAAAAATTACAATCGATTAAAAGAAAACTACACCAAGCCGGCCGCACGAAATAGGTGTGTTTTCAGGGCCCGATGGAAGAGGCGCAGGTCGGTGATCGTACGAAGGTCGTGGGCAGATCGTTCCAGAGGGCAGGGGCTGCCACAGAGAAGGCTCTCCCCCTGGGGGTCGGCAGCCAACATTGTTTGGCCAACGGTACCCTGAGGAGGCCTGCTCTGTGGGAGCGGACTGGTTGGTGGGAGGTATTCGGTAGCAGGATGCGGTCCTGCAAGTAACCAGGCCCCATGCCATGGAGTGCTTTAAAGGTGGTTACCAACACCTTGAAGCGCACCCAGAAAGCCACAGGCAGCCAGTGCAGCTCGCGCAGGAGCGGTGTCACGTGGGAGCATCTTGAGGCTCCCAGAATCCCCTGCACGGCCACATTCTGCACCAACTGGAGCCTCCAGGTGCACCTCAAGGGGAGCCCCATGTAGAGAGTGTTGCAATAGTCCAGTTGGGAAGTGATGAGGGCTTGAGTGACCGTGTGTAGAGTGTCACGATCCAGAAAGGGTCGCAACTGGAGAATCAAGCAAACCTGATAAAAAGCCTCGCTGGCGACGGCCGTCAAATGATCGTCTAATGACAGCCGGGAGTCCAGGATGATACCCAAATTGCACGCCCTCTCTGTAGGGGCTAATAATTCTCCCCCAATGGCCAGCGATGGTACCAGCTGGCTATATCACAACGCTGGAAGCCACAGCCACTCGGTCTTGGACGGGTTGAGTCGAAGCCTGTTTCTCCCCATCCAGACTCGCACGGCCTCCAGGCACCGGGACATCAAATTAAAGTGATATATATCAATTTCAATATCAAATCTATCGTTCTGCAATGAACTCAGTCAAATTTTGAATATATTTAAAGACTTTAAACACAGCCAAAGATGATTTGGAAAATCCTACACTGACATCTACGATTCTATAAGTTGGTGACAGAGTTGTTGAGAGTTGTGTGACGTTCAAGCTTAATAACTTATTAATTCTTATTAAATAGTTAAAGTTTGTGATTTTAAAAAAAACCAAAATTGTTTTCTTTTAGTTCTCATCCACTTTTTGATGGACAATTTCTATGATTCTGACATACATAATACAGAAATGAGTAGGGGAGTAATTTGTAGGGTTTTTTTTTTTTTTAAAGGTAAAGATTTTCCCCTCTTATTTTATTTTCAGGGGAAGTGAATATTTATTTTGAAATAGCCCCATTGTGGAGAGGGTATTGGCAATGGGGCAAATAGCCCCATTGTGGAGAGGGTATTGGCAATGAGACAAGCAAAAACTAAAATAATAAGTGAAAATAGGGCATTAATCTAGTACATATATTAGCAGCATTGTGTGAAAATATGACATAAGGACTAGGAAATCTATAGAATGTGTGATGTTTTAAGCAAAGTATGAAATGTCTGTATCGTTTTAATATGCTTTATACTTTCTCTAGGCATTGTACAGTATATAATGGCATTATGTAGAACAGCGGTGTCAAACTGATGGCCTGCGGCCAGATGCGTCATGCGTAGGCCACGCCCACCCCAGCTCCGTGAAGGGGGAAAATGTTGTGATATGTCACGTGACGGCAACGTGATGTTGTGTGTTGGACACCCGTAATGTGGAATGACAAGAACTAGCAAATTATAGAAAGTGACTCATGAAAAGATTAGAATTTAGGTTAAGGATAAGGTTATTGAAAAGACCTACATGAAAATGAGAGAAGAAATTGAAAGTAAAATACAGGAGGGCTCTCTACATGGGGCTCCCCTTGAGGTGCACCCGAAGACTACAGCTATTCAGAATGCGGCCGCGCGGGGGATTTTGGGAGCCTCAAGGCACTCCCACGTAACACCACTCCTGCGCGAGCTGCACTGGCTGCCTGTGGCCTTTCGGGTGCACTTCAAGGTTTTGATAACCATCTTTAAAGCGCTCCATGGCACGGGGCCTAGTTATTTGCGGGACCGTATCCTACCCCATACACCCCTTCGTCCGATTCACTCCCACAGAGAGGGACTTCTCCGGGTGCCGTCCACCAGGCAATGCCGGCTGGCGACACCCAGGGGAAAGGCCTTCTCTGTGGTGGGCCCAACCCTCTGGAACGACCTACCCCCCGAACTTAGGACTATCAAGGACCTCCGCTCCTTCCACCAACATCTGAAGACATATTTCTTCCATCTTGCCGGCCTGGCCTAATCCGCTCAATCATGTTTGTAGACTGGATTTTAAATTGTTTTAATTGGATTTTAAATGGGTGTATAGTTTTAGGGAATTTTAGCAAAGGGCATCTCGTATTTAATTGGATTTTAGCCTTAAGTCGTATTTATTATTCTTATGTTTTGTATTTTCTGTTTTAACTTCCTGTGCACCGCCCTGAGTCCCTTCGGGGAGATAGGCGTGGTTATA
Source organism: Rhabdophis nuchalis (assembly GCA_039707465.1). Taxonomy (NCBI): domain Eukaryota; kingdom Metazoa; phylum Chordata; class Lepidosauria; order Squamata; family Natricidae; genus Rhabdophis; species Rhabdophis nuchalis. Next base: position 145,489,791 of record CM077645.1, read on the forward strand.
CAAATTTAATAAAATAAAATAAAATAAATAAATTTTCTTACTGAAAAAAACAAGAGGAAAAGACCAGTATTGATCTACTTGTTGTTACAAGGAAAGCTAGAATGGCATTTTAGCAGGACTATTTTATACTTTGCCAATTTTCCTTCTAGCATTTTATAAAATGTCTAGGAAATATGTGCAATGTTGTTTCATAATTTGACATCCATTTTTGACATTCTATAAATTTCTTAGGCATTCTATAAAATGCCTATTTTCACACATTTACGGTAACACGTACATCCCGTATATCCCATTTTCTGAACACTGGGGGATAGCAGGGAACCAGAAGTTTCTCGGATTGTTTCTTGTTTTTGTTTGTGCTTGGTTTTAAAAAAAATACAGCTTGAAGATAGATGGAGATACATATAGTATGTAGACACTCTAAATTTTCCTGCTCTCCCCCTTCCCCTCCTGTTAGATTTCTAGTAGGACAAATAGGACTTTTATGTCTGTACAAAAAAAAATTCACAACTTGGCCACAAATAGAATTGGGAATAATTTCAAGGCTTATTTGCAATGTGTATTAGGCTTATCAAATGAATAGTTTTTCAACTGGGAGTATGGTTGTGAAGTTAGGGTGGTCCACTTTGGTATTGTATGCTGGGTGGGACTTTCCATATCCATGACCCCAGGCAATAAATACCAACGTACCTCCGTGGGACTGCAAGATTGTTTCTCAAGAACCAATTTTTTAAAATTGACATCTGGACAATTTATGAGACATTTAGCACGATTCCTGGAAAATCCCTGCCATCTTTTCTATAAAGGTCAGCTGTCAAAAAGCGAAATCATTGAAAAGGTATATTTCTTAAAACCTTATCCTGCATATTATGAAAATAGATTGGGTTCTCTTTCATCATTTTGATTTGATATCCTACAGTGATAGTGGTCCATCAGAAGAACATCAAATTTAACAAATAGATACAAACAGGCAATATCTTCCTCTCTTCCATCAAGATTAAAGTACATTGGGGAAATCTTCATAAGTTATCTACTCTGACTTGTCCCCAACATAGCAAAACTTACAGTATATACCCACTCCATAGTGCTTTATAGCAATGATCACCAACTGGTGGTTTGGGGAAAAATTACTTGCATTTTTTTATATTGCACTAAATCAGGGGTCCTCACATTACAGCCTCTGGCCAGATATGTGCAATGAATGCTTGCTGGATACGTGCAATGAACATTTGTGTTGCTGCAGAGAGTCTGCCCCTTCTGGGTCTTTCTGTGCAGGTCGGTGAAGGGCACAAATTCCCACTTGGAGTCTGCTTCAGCCTCCTGGTGTGGGGCTTTGAGTGAAAGCTGGAGGGAAGTGCCGCTGGTGGCGAAGAGCCGGAGGGCCTTGTTCCAGTGGGACTGGATCATGGCCTGGAACTGGCTGACCATCTCAGCCCACTGAGCCTCCAGGGGCATGAAGCAGTTGTTGGAGCTAAGCAGCCACCATGAGAAACAGCTGGCAAAACAGCTGGCTCAGTTCAAATTGGATCCGACCGAGAAGGTGGCTCAGCAGAAGCACCTCACTGAGTACTATGAGCATAGGCTTTCCAAGCAGAGGGAAGACCCGTGGAACCAAGGATACCGGTTTCCAGGACCACTTTGCAGGACTCCCAAACCCTCTGCACATCCATTTTTGCAAAAAATCTGGGGGGCGGGGTTTCAGGAGGCCAAAAATGTGGTATTCAGTGTATAAGGCACACCCAGATTTTCACCCTCTTTTTTTGGGGGGGGGAAGGTGCATCTTATACTCTGAAAAATATGGTAGTTTGGTAACTACCGTATTTTTGGACTATAAGACACACCGGTGTATAAGACGCACCAAGATTTTGAAGAGGTAAGTAAGAAAAAAAGTTTTTGTCCTCCCTGTTCTTCCCAACAGAGCTGGAGAAAGGCACAAACGCCCCTGTTTTTGCAAAAAATGGGTGAAAAATGTAAAATGGGGGCATTTTTGCTTTTCTCCTGCCCTGTTGAAGCCCGCAGAGTGTGGTCATGTGGCCAGCATGACTAAACACCGAAGGCACACGGAATGCTTTCAAATTGCTAATTTATCAGGAGCTGGGACAAGTAATGGGGGCTCACTCTATTATGCAGCACTAGGGATTTGAACCATCAAACTGCCGACCTTTCTGATCGACAAGCTCAGCATCTTACCCACTAAGCCACAGTATTCCTTATTTTATCACAATAGGTGCCCAACTGTTGGTTTCTCCAGAGTTGACCACCAGGGACAGTAGGGGAAGACCATTCTATTTAGTAGGAGGACTATGCCATCCTATTAACTATGATTAAAAGGATATTGTTTATGTAATAACACAGACAGACATATATAGAGAGAGTGCACTTAACTAAATTAAGTTTTCCAGCCCCTTCAGCAGTCTTCCTAATTTCCATCTCCACGGTTCCTTTTAGAACAGATTCCTGTCCTTGTTACATTTTGTTGGTAAAGCAAGAAGACAAAATCTAAGCCAAGCAGGATACATGGACTGAAAGAGGGGGAAGCAGTCCTTTTATAGTAATAAAAATTAGACCGTATTTTGAGAAAGACTCGGCTTGTAACCCCGCTGAAAAGCAGCATTCCAGACAAACCCTTTGAGAGTTTTGAAGTGTGGAGTATTGGCAATTCCCCCCTTCAAGAATGTGAATTCTTCACACAGATGCTCTATGAAGTAATCTGGTAAAGAAAAGGAGGAAGACAAGCAGGCTGATAGAACTGAGCCAACCCAGATTTCAGTTGGTGTCGATTCTCTAACCCCGGGGGGGTGGGGAGTACCAAAGAGCAAAATACTCATCACGTGCATGGAAAGTCATCTTTTGGAGAATGCAGGATATCCCTGCATGTTAAGCCAGCATCCTGCTTCCTGCTGTTGCACTATTAGATATTTAGAATCAGATATACGCTTACTTCAAAGGAGTCTCATTATGATCAAAGGCATTTACTTCGATGGTGCATCTGTAGCTCTGCAGCCTCAAGGAGACCTCTTGATGCATTCTGTTTCTTACACCTGTTCAGTGAGCGGCTAAGATGTGAAAGGCTATGATATTTCTTACCTTCAGAAAATTAATACTGAATTATAATGTTCCATTTTTAAAGACAAAAAATTGTAAGTAAAATAAAAATGCAGAGAAAAAAGGTAAATATTCTGAGCAGTACATAAGAATATTTTACTCTACGACATACCGCAAGACAAAAATGGTAGCCTTTATTTTTTTATTTAATCAATTTCTACACTCACACAGAAATTACTGTACACAACAGAAGAATAAAAAAACACAACCAACATAAGTCAATTAAAAGACAGTAATAAAAACAGTTGTGCCTAGCGAGTGGTAAATAATAAATAATGGATAACCTTCCAGTGATGGTTTGGGAGCTTTTACTTTCTAAATTTCATAGTATAAAACCATGATAGTGAACCTATGGCACACGTGCCAGAAGTGGCATGCAGAGCCATCTCTCTGGGCATGCAAGCCATCACCTGTTGCTCTTCCAGGTTAAGGTGCACTGGCCAGCTGGTCTTCACATGCGTGGGAGCACTGGAAACTGGAAGAATAGCCACCCGGTGCGCATACGCATGGCAGGAAGATGATCTTTTCATTTTGGCGCATGCATGCATACTGGTCAGCTGCTCTTCGTGCATGCATGCACACCCGAAACCAGAAGACTAGGTGGCCTGTGCACATGCATGCACTGGAAACTGGAAGTTCACTTTCCCGCTGTGCACATGTGCACCGGGCGGCTGCTCTTCCGGTTTCCAGCACACGTGCATACTCTCATGTCCACATTCAGTGCCGAAAAGGTTCACAAGGCTGGTATAAAAGAACAGTAGCTGTGGTTTTACGTAATGGTGGGATTCAGCCAGTTTGCACCAGTTCAGGTGAATCAGTTATCCACCCCCTGCTATCAAAGTGGATCCTGAGCGCTGCGCTGCAATGGAGAAATGGGCAAAAGAGCAGCCAGCGCAAGGGAAGGTGCCCATTTTTCCACTGCAGAGCAGAGCTCAGAATCCTCTTTTGATGGGGAGGGGGCTAATTTAACAACTGGTTTGCCCAAAGTCAGGTTGGCCATCGTGAGAGGCTCATCCCACATGTGCGGAGGAACTGGAGGATGGGGATAGACCACGCCTCCCATGACAGCCAACCTGACCCTGGGAAACTGGTTGTTAAATTATTTGAATCCCATCACTGGTTTTACCTATTTGTTTTATATGTGAATTTACTGCTGAGGTTTTGCTAACAAAATGCTAGCTGAAGGGGATTGGAATAAAACAAAAATAGCAAAGACCTCAAAAGCGTAGGCAGTGTGTAAGCATAATCACTTTTTTCAGTAAATGAATTTTCTCATGAAACAAAGAACTGAGTTCGCATTCAATTAGCAGAGTGATTCTTATTGTTGTTATTTCAAGAGTACAGTTTAATGAAAAAATACTTATGGGTAGAAATGATGTATTAGGACAAACAAAAACAGCAAAAATGATCAACACCCTCAATGTTTCTTTCTTTTCCTGTGACAATCAGAGATAATGTCTTTATCTTAAACTACTAAAAGTTCCATTACAAAATTCAGAAAACGATTATGAGCTTTTTAATGGTTCTATTGCCTTTATTCAATCTTGTTGTTTAGTTGCGAAGTCGTGTCCGACCCATCGCGACCCCATGATCAATCTTACCACTGGCTAAACATTAATTTTAATCTGAAATATTATAGATAATACATCTGTTTGGTTAGAGCACAAAATTTCTCCAAGTTGTATTATTTGTGATGAGATAGAAATGGGCCTTTTTCATTGTGGTACTCAGTTTGAGATGGGAGGGATGGCCATAATTAAACAATTTAATCACATGCAGATTTAATTACTATGGAAGACAGTAAGTGCCTATGAAAAATGATTAAAACCTATAACTGGTACAAAATGTGGTAGCCAGAACAAAGGTTTTAAACACAATGCCTTCTTGAGGATATTTTGACTCAGACTCAGATAAGATATTCCTTACGTCTTAAAACCCTAAATGATTAAACTTAAAGACCAGCCAGTTTCATATGAGCCTCTCTCTCATGAACCACTAATAGTTCTAGGTTCTATCAACACTAAAAGTATTGCTACTGACTACCATATAACTCATAGTTAATAGGACAGAATTCTTTTTTGACGAAGCTCAAATGCTGTGGATTGCTAAAGTTGAATTTTAAATTAATACAATTTTAGAGCTGGGGCATCTTAGTATGTTTGAGACAAGTGAAATGAAACCATAATGTCAGTGCCTATCAGGGGTGGGTTTCAAAATTTTTGGAACAGGTTCTGTGGGTGTGGCCTGCTTTGTGGGAGTGGCTTGCCGGCCATGTGACCGGGTGGGAGTGGCTTGCCAGCCATGTGACCGGGTGGGAGTGGCCAATTTGGAAAATGTGAAACTCACTTAACAATGGTCTTGGTTAGCAACCAAACTTTTGGGCTTAATTGTGGTCATAAGTTCTCTCTCTCTCTCTCTTTCTTTTTCTTTCTTTCCTTCTGTCTTTCTTTCTCTCTTTCTCTCTCTCTCTTTCTTTCTCTTTCTCTCTTTCTGTCTCTTTTCTTTCTCTCTTTCTCTCTCTCTTTTTTCTCTTTCTTTCCTTTCTGTCTCTCTTTCTTTTTCTCTCTTTCTCTCTGTCTGTCTATCTTTCTCTCCCTCCCTTCCACTCTCTGTCTCTCTGTGTGTGTCTGTCACTCTCTGGTTCCCCCCTCCCTCCCTGTCTCTCTGTGTGTCTGTGCCTCTCTCTCTCTGTCTGTCTCCCCCACCCACCCACCCAAGCCTCCTCAGCCTCTCTCACCCATCCACCGGACGAAGGAACCTGGCGAAAGGCTTCAAAGGCTGCCGGCTAGGAACAGCGCGCTAGGCTGTGCGACCCCCCCCCCAGTCGCGGCAAAACTTTCCCTGTTAGCGCGACTGGCAGGGGGGGGGTTCGCGCACCCTAGCGCACTGTTCCGCCGCGCCTAGCCGGCAGGGCCCCTCCAAATCAGCCAGACTAATCCCCTCCAAAGAGTTAAGGTGAGAGAGTTCGTATTCCTGGAAGGGCAGGCGGGTAGGAAAAACGCTGAATAACAAATAACTTCCGGGTGCACGGTAGAAAGGGATCGGTGGGGTTCTGAAAATTTGACGAAAGGGATCGCGGGAACCGCCGCGAGCCCTGAGAAACCCACCCCTGGTGCCTATTGTATACATGTCTGCTTAGATATCAGCTTTAAAGGGCCACATTTTGAGATCAGTATATATAAAATTGCAACCTAGATGACAAAAGCCTATAATGGATAAGGAGGATTTTGGTAGAAGATTTGAATTATTTACTGGTTCCAGGTATTTCCTGGGAAAGTTAGTTCTATTGTATTTCTACCTCTACTTGTGTTTGTACTAATTCAGGGGTGGGAAAGACCTAAGATAGGAGTGTCAAACTCTTGTCATCATGTGACATATCGGAACTTTTTTCCCTTTCACTAACCGGGCAGGGGCGGAGCCAGCATGTGATGCATGCGGCTCGCGTACCACGAGTTTGATACCCCTGACCTAAGAGGTTGAATGCTGCATCTTAACCTGACTTTAGAGGTATCCCATATAGCTATCCAAGGATGCTGTAAAGTCACTAGAAATGAGTGTTAACTCCCAAAAGCACACCAAATTTGCTCTGTTGAAAGTCAACATTTTTACCTGAAAAAGTCAAATTTTTTCAAGGATAATCTTGATCCATCAATTAGATAATTCAATTTCTTGGAGGAAATTGCTACTATAAAAGAAGATCCAGTGCTGCAGTCTCATAAATATCTAACATAATCCACAATGATATATCATGTGCCAGGGATAATTATAAAGATATGCGGCGGATTTGTTTGAAATCAAGTCTTACTTGTATTGACTTGAAAAAACACATTTTTTTTGTTATGACAATGAAAGATGGTTCTAGTTCTAATTCTGGATAGAGAAGTAGGATTCTGATAAAGGATAATATTTGTAGTTCAGGGTTAAAAATGATGGGTCCTTGGTGCTTGGTTGTTTTCTTGTAGACATTTCACTAGCACACTGATGATGTTACCTAGCTTCCCTGTGCTGCGCTTGCGCGAAGATGGCGGGCTAGCTCTGGAGCTCCGTGTGGGCTGCGGAGGCCGTTGGCATTTTTAAGTGCTCCCTGCCCTCGTCTGTGATCGTGGAGGGCATGGGATGATGAGGGATCCACCCGGCCATCCTAGGGTGAGGTTCGCAATATCGGGGGGAGAGCGGACGGAGCGCCGGCGACTGGAACGCCCGGACGGTGAGAGCGCCGGAGCGGGAACTGCCGCAACGGAGGCCAGTGCAGAGGCCGCCGCCCGGACGTTTTAACAGGGCGGAGAGAGGCCGGCTGCACCGAAGAGCTCCGGAAAGCCGAAAATTGGTGGCGAGCCGTGGGGTGAAACGGTGGTGAGAGCACCGGTGGCCAGCGGGAAAGGTGAGAGAGGCGTGGAGGAAAGATGGCGGAGGAGGCGAAGATGCTGGATTGGTGGAACGAAAGGGAGAGTGGAGAGAGAGTGTGGAGGGGAGAGGTTGCCGCTGGAAGCCGAGCCGACGGCGGTGGGAGCGCCGGGAGGCGAGAGGCGAAGGCGGCGACAGAGGAGCTGGCTGGAGAAAGGTGGAAGGTGGTGGCTGTGAGAGAGCCATGTGGTGGTCGAGAGTGGAGAAGGTCTGAGGCGGCTGCTGGAGGCCAGGCTGACGGCGGTGGGAGCTCCGAGAAGCTACTGGCGAAGGCGGTGACGCGGGGGATGGCGGCGGTGGGAGCGCCGAGGTGGACGTGGACAGCCGCTGACCAGTTGAAATATCATCTCCCCCATGGTCACTCTCCTAAGTTTGGGAGAATTACGCCACCAAGGCCTTGATAGGCCCGTAAGAACTGACTGTCTTAAAGAACGTGTGACAGTAACCAATTATGGACGCCCCAATGATCATCATTGCGAACTAACTGTAATTTAACCTAATTTACCAACTAATTTATCCTGGTTTACCCATCTTGCACTTTACTTCATTTTACCAACTAAATGAATTGACCTGAGTGAACTGTTTTAATTAATTGCTAACGACTTTTAACATCTGTATTTATTCCAAAACCCACCCGAATTCCATCTACATAATTTATTTGAATTTTAACCATCTATTTATAAATAATGTATACCAGAGCAAACCTACTATCGCTGCGAGAGTCCCCGCTCTCGCAGGTTTGGCCCCCTGATCTATCTAGGGCCCATCTTGATGATGGTATCGTGAATCCGAAGAGATGGGCGAAGCGCGGCCTTAGGGGATTTTTAGTTTTTAAGTTATTTAAATTATCTTTTTTAGGGGGTTCGAGGGAGGGGGGCGGATATAGACAGATGGAGATGGAAGCAACGATCAATAGTAAGGGCCAGGATAGCAGTCGACGGAGGGAAGCGGAAGGTGCCGAAAGGAGGGGGGATACCCGAGTCGTTCCACAGGAGGGCATACCAATTCAGAGGGTCGTGGGGAGGGGCGGGACCGAGGGGAGACAATCTTCATCCTCCCGGTTGGTGGCACGTAGCCGTTGGTTGCAAACGGTCGGGTGCCACAACCCCCGCAGGCTAGGTGGCCAGGGAATACAGAGCCAGGGTCTGCGGCTGATGTTTTGCAACGCCAGGTCCGTTGTCAACAAAGCCCCCCTCATTAGTGACCTTGTGTCAGAGGGGGAGCCGGACCTGGTAGGAATTGCAGAAACCTGGTTGGGCCACGAGGGAGGACTTCCCCTCGTTGAAATGTGCCCACCAGGCTACCGCGCATTTCATCAGCCACGGGCCCTAGGCAGGGGAGGTGGGGTAGCGGTCATTATCAAGGAAGGCCTTGAGCCGAGAGAGACCATTGTGCCTCAGACTACCGGCTGTGAGTCCCTCTGCGTGAAGTGGGGCCTAGGGAGGCAGTTGGGCTTGCTGGTTGTATACCTGGCTCCCCGCTATGTAGCAGCAGCCCTGCCCGAGCTCCTGGAGGTGATCACTACGGTGGCAGTTGAGACCCCCAGACTTTTAGTCATGGGGGACTTTAATCTGCCATCGTTGGGCGAATCATCCGAGGCAGCTCAGGAGTTCATGGCTTCCATGACGGCCATGGACCTGACCCAAGTAATTCAGGGCCCCACCCACGAGGGTGGACATACGCCGGATCTCATCTTTGTCTCAGGCCAATGGAAGAGTGATCTGGGTATAGGGGACATAGTCATCACACCCTTGTCATGGTCAGACCACTCACTTCTCCGGCTCGACTTTCCGACCGCTGCTCCCCTCCGCGGGGAGGCGGAACCAGAGTTACCAATCTGGTACCGCCCCAGGCACTTGATGGACCCGGATGGGTTCCAGACAGCGCTTGGGCCATTTCCTGTATCCCTGACCCGCGCCCCGATGGAGGACCTCACGGCCGCATGGAACATTGCAGCCGTGGGAGCCTTGGATCGGGTCGCGCCCCTGCGGCCTCTCTTGCGGCAGCGAATCACCCTGGCTCCTTGGTTTACTGAGAAGCTGCGGGTGATGAAACGCCGCAAGAGATGCCTAGAGGGAAGATGGAGGTCTAGCCGTTCTGAATCTGACCGGACACAGGTAAGAGCCCATTTACGGACTTACACTGTGGCGCTGAGAGTGGCCAAACGTCACCATTGTGCCACTCTCATAGCATCCGCAGAAAACCGCCCTGCCGCCCTGTTTAGGGTGACCCGCTCCCTCCTCCAACAGAGGGAGCGGGAAGCCCCACTACAGGGTAGAGCAGAGGAATTTGTGACTTTTCTGCAGGAGAAAACCGCTCAGATACAGAGTGAGCTAGCCCCCATTCATGGCCCAGTGGGATGCCACGAGAGAGATCTTGTTTGGGAGGAGTTTGACCCCGTTACTTCCGAGGATATGGACAGGCTACGTGGGCGACTGCGAGCCACCACGTTTATTGGACCCGTGCCCCTCCTGGCTTGTACTGGCATCCTGGGAGGTGACACGAGGCTGGCTCCAAGAGGTTGTCAACGCATCCTTAAGTGAGGGTTCCTTGCCTGCTTCCCTAAAAGAGGCCATGGTGAGGCCCCTCCTTAAGAAGCCCTCTTTGGACCCAGCTCTTTTAAACAACTATCGTCCAGTCTCCAACCTTCCCTTTTTGGCGAAGGTTGTCGAGAGTGTGGTGGCACAACAGTTTCCCCGTCACCTGGAGGAAATTGAGTATCTAGATCCGCGCCAGTCCGGCTTTCGGCCCGGGCATAGCACCGAGACGGCATTGGTCGCGTTGGTAGATGATCTCTGGAGGGCCAGAGATGGGGGATGTTCCTCCATCCTGGTCCTATTAGACCTCTTGGCGGCTTTCGATACCATCGACCATGGTATCCTATTGCATCGGCTGGGGGGGTTGGGGGTGGGAGGCACCGTTTTACGGTGGTTCTCCTCCTACCTCTCTGGCCGATCGCAATTTGTGCGGGCAGGAGAGCAGAGGTCGACCCCGAGACCCCTCACATGCGGGGTGCCTCAGGGGTCGGTCCTCTCGCCTCTCCTGTTTAATGCATATATGAAGCCGCTGGGTGAGATCATCCGTGGTTTTGGGGTAGAGTACCACCTGTACGCTGATGACACCCAGCTGTACATATCTACCCCAAACCACCCCAACGATGCCGTAGCGGTGATGTGCCAGTGCCTGGAAGCCGTGCGGATCTGGATGGGAAGTAGCGGACTCAAGCTCAACCCGACCAAGACCGAGTGGCTGTGGTTTCCGGCTGCCCGATTCAACCAGCTCTCTCCAACGCTGGCCATAAGGGGCGAACATCTTGCCCCTGTGGATGGGGCGCGCAATTTGGGTGTCCTCCTGGATACCCGGCTGTCTATGGAAGAGCAAGTGACAGCCGTGGCCAGGAGGGCGTTTTACCAGGTTCGCCTGGTTCGCCAATTGCGCCCCCTATTGGATCGGGACGCCCTTCGCACAGTCACTCATGCCCTCGTGACATCCCGACTGGACTATTGTAACTCTCTCTACATGGGGCTTCCCTTGAGGTGCACCCGGAGGCTTCAGTTAGTTCAGAATGCAGCCGCGCGAGCAATTATGGGGACCACTAGGTTCACCCACGTTACACCGCTCTTGCGCGAGCTGCACTGGCTGCCTGTCGTCTTCCGGGTGCGCTTCAAGGTGCTAACTATCATCTTCAAGGCGCTCCATGGCTCGGGACCTAGCTATCTGCGGGATCGGATCCTGCCCCATACATCCTCACGGCCGATTCGCTCCCACAGAGAGGGACTTCTCTGGGTGCCGTCCACTAGACTTTGTCAGCGGGCGACGCCCAGGGGAAGGGCTCTCTCTGTGGCGGGCCCGGCCCTCTGGAACGACCTTCCCCCCGATATCAGAACGACCACTGACCTCCGCTCCTTCCGTACGAAATTGAAGACCCATTTCTTTCGACTGGCCGGCCTTGGATAGTCTCTCTGTCTATAGATTTCAAATGTATTTTAATGGGTTTTTAATTATTTTTAGCACGGGATAATATTGTTTAATTGTGTTTTAAAGTATGTATTTTTGTATTTATTGTTTATATTGTTTTTAGTTCCTCCTGTGCACCGCCCCGGGTCCCTGTGGGGAGAGGGAGCGGTTAATAAATTCGAATTTATTATTATTATTATATTTATTATTATTGTATAATGAAACATCTGCAAGAAAACAACCAAGCTCAGAGTGCATCAAGGACTCCTCAGAAATAAGATTTTCCAAAGAAATATAGAAAAGAATAGAAATATAAAGGAGAAAGTTTACTCATATAAAGCTTTTCTCATTCTTTCATACATTGTTCATCTCGCAGCAACCTATTTGAGAACCGTTTATAACCAGTGGTGGGATTCAAATTTTTTACTCCCGGTTTTGTGGCCGTGGCTTGGTGGGTGTGGCAGAGGAAGGATACTGTAAGATCTCCATTCTCACCCCACTCCAGGGGAAGGTTATTGCAAAATCCTCATTTCCTCTTGTTCAGCTGGGACTCAGGAGGTGGAAATAGATGGGGGTGGGGCCAGTCAGAGGTGGTATTTACCGGTTCTCCAAAACTGGTCAGAACCTGCTGAATGCCACCTCTGTTTATAACCCAAAATTCCATATCCATCAAATTCCTTTTCTTTCTAGGATTCTGTAAAATAGCAAAGATGGTTTTTATTTTGAACAATCCTCTATAGCTGCTAAGCATTTCAATTGTACAATTATAATTTTTTTTAGAAAAAAATCCTAGTAAAATCCTAGTCAACCCTCTAATCATTTTCCACACTTCACTCTGTCTTAATTAATATTCTTAAACAGCTAGTAGTTGGCTATAATTAGAATGATACATGGTTCTTGAACTCTATTAGCAAAAGATAAAAATATCCTAAGATAATATTTTGTCAAAAATGGACTTTAGAGGGTGCTGTTGCATTTGGTGTGTTAAAAAGTCAGGAGGAAATCTGAGAACAGCAGATCTATTATCTTCATTGTATTATGCTTGCTAGTCTCATAAACTGTAAAAACATGAATTTCTGTTAAAAAATTCAGTGATTACTTCAAGATGTAAACGCTTCTGTTCTGCTGGTGATGCAATTGTTCAGGCTGTAGCAATTGCTTGCCTCTTATCACTTCAAGAGAGAGAGAATTAAAATATTTTAGGCGCATTAGCAGCCTTTGCAAAAAAAAATAGTTGAATAAAAATGTACGCCCAGAGAACAACTTACTCTTTTCACTTCTGTGTTGTGCCCAATAGATATTAGTATTCAAGAGTTCCATCTGAGATTCAAATGCTTCACTACTTTATTTGTTTAATACATTATAAAAATTGTTTTATACAGATGTGTTTTCCCCCTGAACTTATTTTAGGAGTATTCTTTAACCATAGTATGTGGTAATCTGAACACTAAAACATGATAAGGATTACCATTGCTGTGGATAGACTTAAGAATATTTCTTTATTTATTATCTTCTATATAAGTTTGAGCATAAACAAGAACAAAAATGTCTTAAAATTAATCCAATTGATTAAGTATAAACTTTCATGGTTAAGGATCCTGTCTTCTATTTCTGGCTTTTGAGACAGCAATCAATATATGTTTTTATTTATTTTGATCAGTTCGCAATCAATCTTATGAAAATTGGAATATAAACCAATATAATTGCATGTAACATTTTAAGCGCTTGAATCTAGCAGACATATAATTGATAGTTATTGCCTCTTGATGCATATTAGTTTTAGATTTTGCTCTCATTATGACACTACTTTGCAAGAGAAGGGAAATTCAGTTTTTTTAAAAATGATTATTCTTTCGAAATTAATTTCCCCAATTTTGCATAAGGTTATAAAATTTTCTACACCGATAAAGTTCAAAATCTGTGTATTAAATATCCTACCATGTCAATGAAATTTAGTTCCCACCAACCACTCAATCTCTGAATATTATGGACGAAAACATGTTATAAGAAAGTTGGGTTTTTTGTTTTTTTTTAACTTTTACTTAAAAACAAAATCTTCAGAAGTTGGGTGGCTGAATTCTAACTCCATGTTTCTCTGACATTTTATATTTTCTTTCATTTTATCTTCTCAGCTACAGTGAGTAAAGGCGGCTATATTTATATCTCTGCTTCCGTTCCAGATGGGACATTAATAGATATATAGCTTGCAGCTGCACACAAAGAATATTATAGGCTGGGTTCTTCTCTCCCTCTCTGCATAGTATCGGTTCTGCTCCATTTTGTTATGTTTCTGGTTTTCATTGTTTTTATAAATCATAAATGGAACATTGTACATATATCTCCCTCTCCCTCTCTCTCTCTTTATGCAACCTTCCTTTAATCCAGATCCAATGGCTTCTATGCTACCACACAGCACCATGATTCTCCAGAGGATTCTGAGAACAGAAGGTAAGTCAAAGGAGCAGAACTGCAGGGATTTTTGTTTGATTCAGGTTTATTAACTCGAGCATACGCTCTCTTTCTCAAATTTGTTTTCTCAGCCGGTGGCACATTGCACCCTTGCCCAGTGCCATCAGTCCTGTGGAGAGCCGTTTTGTAGTGGATCTTAAGGCATCTTTAAAATAAGATGAAGGCAAAAGGGGGAAAAAAGAATATATATATATATATATATATATAAGATATACACACCCTTTTAATAGCAGCTTAGAATCAGAATCTCTGTGTTTTCTTAATATATTGAAATATGTACTATATAAACATGGCACATTCCACCTACTGAAACATTTGCTGGAACAGCTCACAAAAGGGAATTGCTCCTTTAATTCTTTTTCCTTGCCCTGCCACGAACTTCCAGCCTGATATATCATCTCATTCTTCCTTTTCCCCCCCCTCCTGCTAACAAATGTGAACAAGGCTGTGCTTTTCCTAAGCAGGAAGGTTTTTTCCTCTCAGTTTTCATAGTTATGCCCTGTATTTTCTACATCTCGGTTTCATTTCTAGACAACATTTTCCTCCCTGAAGCACAATTGCGTTAATCTCTGTTGCTGCCACATTTTGCATGACAGCAGAGTAATAAACATTTCAATACAGGTAGTCCTCGACTTACAGCAATAGCACTTAGACTTATATACCACTCCACAGTGCTTTACAGCCCTCTCTAAGTGGTTTATAGAGTCAGTATATTGCCCTCCAACAATTTGGGTCCTCATTTTACTGACCACAGAAGAATGGAAGGCTGTGTCAACTTTGAGCCTGGTGAGCTTCGAAGTGCCAAAGTGCAGGCAGCTGGCAGCAGTGGTGGGATTCAAATAATTTAACAACTGGTTCTTTGCAGGGGTGGGTTGCTACTGGCATTACTGCCAGTTCAGTGCAAAAAAAGAATTGTGCACATGCACTCGCTTCACTCACATGCACACCAAATGCACGCTCCACATGCATGCGCATTAACATCAAAAAAGGCCCGCACATGCACAGAATATTAGAAAAGGGAAAAATACATTTCTACAATGGAGATTGTTCTGCGCATGCGCAGAATCAAAAAACAAGATGGTGCCACTGACAATAGAACCGGTTAAGGGGCATGGGCAGCCGAGTTACTACCTACTCTGCCGAACTAGTTTGAACCGATAGGAACGCACCTCTGGTTCTTTGCCCTAATGATTTTTTCCAATAGCCAGTTCACGAAACTGCTCAGAAAGTTAACAACTGGTTTTCCCGAAGTGGTGCAAACTGGTTGAATCCCACACTGGTGGGCAGGCAGAAGAAGTAGCTTGCAGTACTGCACCCTAACCACTCCACCACTGCAGCTCTTATAACAGTTCATTTAGTGACCGTTCAAAGTTACAATGGCACTGAAAAAAATGAGTTATAACCATTTTCCATACAACCATTGTAGCATTCCCATGGTCACATGATCAAAATTCAGATACTTGGCAACTGACTCATATTTATGATGACTGCAGTTTCCCAGGGTCATGTGATCACCTTTTGTGACCTTCTGACAAGTAAAGTCAATGGGGAAGCTAGATTTGCTTAACAATCCCGTTACTAATTTAACAAATGCAGTGATTCACTTAACAATTATGGCAAGGAGCAGTTTTACTCCATAAAATGGAACAAAATTCACTAAACAAATCTCTCAACAGAAACTTCGGGCTCACTTGATGTAAGTCAAGAACTACCTATACAATAAAAACCTCTTCTCAGAAGATGGGCTTTTGCTTCTTTTTGGAAATTCTATTTCCAAAAAACACATAAGCAGAAAATGAAAATCTCATGTATTTTCTTTACCCATCTCTCATTGTTCCTCCACTTATCCCCCACACCCAGTTCACCTTAAGACCTTCTTAATAGAGTCCCAGTGTTACCTTATATGTTTGGTTGAACATTGCAGCAAGATATGAAACCCAGCACAGGTTTAATTTATTTTTACATGCAATAATTTGATCCATCTAAGCTGTGAGACTGACAGCAACAGCCAATGGACTCTGCTGGAGTTCTTCTCAGTGGTATAATAAGCAGTCAGAACAAAGGCATTGAGTGAGTTCACATGTCTGTTTAAATCTTCACAATCTGTTGAAGGCAATAATTTGGATACTTCTTGGCTCCTCTAGGAATAATGCAGTCTTGAAACATCCATCAGTATTATTATAAATCTTTATATAGGTGGACAGCAGCTGAAAGTAGAGACTTGCCTAAGCTCAATGACTTCCTGATTGTTTCCCATCTTAATCATTAGTTGACCAAGCGACTCGAATACCTGAGACGTCAGGAAAGAACTGATTCTCTCCAAAAGTCACCCACAAATTATAATTTTGTTTTGACATAAGTGGAATGTTTTTAAATGCATGTGGAATGCTTAATTGTTTTTAATCTGAATATTCATAAACTATATTTAATGTTAAGTTAACCTGAATAATCATCACGTTTCAGAAAGTATCGACTAAGTGTTCAGAATAATTATTGAGATCACTTTGTTCTTTTCGACCGATATTTTTTTTAAGTCTTCACCTAGACCCTTTGCAAAAAAACATCCTCACACATTTAAAAAGTTCTGTCCACAAGTACAAAGTAAAACCATGTGCAACTGATTTTATAGCCTGCAGCTAAACACTTCCTTCAAAAGTTTTGCCCAGTTTCATTATTTACTCATGTCTCAAGTGAATCATGCAAAACTATATTTTGGCTCTTAAATCATCCTTTCCCTTTCTTCCCAGCAGGGTGACCGTGCTTCAGGACTTGATGGGTAGAAGAAGACGAGGGAGGAGGTAAAGGAAATAATGAATTCACTCCACCCTTCCAGGCAGAAGGAAAAGTGCTAGTAATCAGTCAGATGCAAGAAGGTCAAATTAACAATAACAAAAGGTACAGTATAATGAAGTGATGGGTGTAGCCCTGACATGGATGCCAGAATACTTTGCCAGCAGAAACAAGAATGAACAGCTAGGTACATGATGTCATTGCGAAATGAATTTTAATTTCCTAAATGCAGGTGAATTTTCTCTTAGAAGACACGTTTGTCCCATCGGTGAATAAACTTAATTTCTGTCCTGTTTCATCATTGTCAGAACTTACCTTATTAAAGCTGAACAATATGATTCAAATGTATACACGGTTTTCTGGATAGGTTTAAAAGGAAGACTGTGGGAATGGGCTAAAGGAATACATTGTGTGGATTGGCAACAGTTTTACTGCATCTGGATTCAGGTATTTATTATTTATTCAAGCAATTCAAGATCCTCACATATATGAGCTCTCCTCAAAGCAGGTCTATCAATTGCTTTCAGGATGAAAATGACTCCAATGTCCTACTGAGAACTTACGTCAGAATAAATGGCCTGGTGTTCTTCATAATGTTTGTATTACATATTGATGAACATGTTCTCCCACGTGAATTATCTACTCTGAACTTTGGAGGTGAAGAGGAAGATATGCTTGCAATATGCACATGTAGCACATAGACTGAACTATTAGGCCCTAATAGAATTGGGGACTGAACTGAATTCACTTTTAGTTCCTTACAATGTCATTCTTTATTCATTCTCTGTTGCAATTCTTTGGATTTTCTCTTTGAACTCACCATAATTCCCAAACTGCAATGATGATGTAACATTTCCTAACACACACACGCACACATGCGCGCGCACACACACACACGCACACACACACACACACACAGACATCCTGACCTCTATACTCATGTTCTTGGGACTCCTTGGAAGGAGACTTATGCTTTGTGGCATTTCTTGGAATTGTCATATGACCACACCACATTACAACGTCTCATGAGATAAATGAGACATCTTGGAATCTCTGCTTCATTGACAGATCGTTTTAACCATCTGTTTTTAATCCTTTCATTTCCACACTGTCACCAGTTAAGGTTTGGAAGCTGATCATATGTGACAAGGGCATTCTGTATGTGTATATAATGCAGTGATGGCTAACCTTTATTTCCTTGCATGTCCAAACCACGTGTGCCTGGGCCCACACACATAATGCAATGCGCCCTCCCCCTGCGCATAATACAATAATACATAATACACACACAGAGTTAGGGGACAAAACAACACAGTTCTCAATACCCCAACAATTTGAATTGGAAACAATTCATCTGAAAACAACAAATATAAATCAATCTAGCACATCCAAAAATAAAGTATATTCTACAGGGGTGTGCGGCAATTCAGATTTGAAGGGGAAAAGGTGATTTGGGGCACACATGGGCATATAGGTCACATCTGTTGGCACCTGCATAAATGAAACATGGGTCTTCTTGAGGCAGCTATGCTGGCCAAGACACAACTCTATGAAGTTGACAGGGGATGGGACATGAGCATTCCCTCATTCTGTCAATTATCTTTTCCCATTCAGATATGGGTAGCCATATTTATTCTAGGACTGCACATGTCCTAGTTTTGAAAATGATTGTGAATAAGTGCTCTGGATCTCACACAAGAGCATTAATTAAAACAGGATCTCTAAGTTTCAGTCTCTAACACAAGCATAAAGCAACATGTGCTGCTATAAAGAGTTGATTGATTAATTTTCAAAGCATTAGCAGCCTGACTTTATTTAACTAGTTATCTACCTCATTGCTTTTTCTGTAAAACAACTGTCTCATTTTCAGGTAATCCAATTCAGGTTTGTCTTTTATATGACAGACAGAAAGGCAGAAAGAGAAGAAAATTTGTATCATGGCACAACGCTTCCTCCTCCTCCTCCTCTCCTCCTGCCTCCAATTTCATTGGCTTCCATTTCTATGTGGAAAAAGAGGGATCAATGCAATCATGCATTTGCAGCTAGATATTACTGGATCAATGAAATGTATTGCCTTTGCAGTTCTACATTAAAGCCTTAGGAGAAATGTTGGTGTTGAGGAGAGCTGCAGAACATAGAAAAAGGAACTGCAGGGTTGGCACAATACTTTCTGTGCCACAGCAGAACGGAAAGATAACACTCGGTGATGGATGCCATCATCTAAGCTACAGCATGGCATGGTGAATGGCACCAGTGGCAGTGATTACTCTGAACAGTCATTTGATAAAGCAGGAAATAACAGATGGGTATAGGGACATGAACTTATCAAGAACTAGGGTATTCATTCCAAGAGCACCTTTTTCCATTTCAGTATAGAAGGAAGGAGAGGGAGGAGAATTGTTAAAACGATCCATTGTCTTCCATTAGAAAATCAAAATATTAGTATATTTGCACCGACATTTGATTGTGGGGTCAGAGACAACTTCCCTAGAAATGTCATGTCTGTTCTTTTTATTATTAATCGCTTGGCTGAAAACAATTTGTCTTTAAAGAATGCAGGATAAAAAACAGTGAAGTCTACTGTCTGCTGTAAACTAGTGTAATGAATGGGAAGGTCTGTTTTTCCTCACAGCTCTATCACACTTTCTCTTACATCCAGCATCAAATTTGCCATGGGAATAAAGAATGGAAACTCTGTGTTTATCAGAGGAAGATCGTCACAAATTAGTCAGCAATGAAACATACTGATCCACGTTAACCTAGAAACCAAAAGAAAAAGAAGAGCAGCGTTTCAACTGCCCCTTTAGTTTCTGGAAAGATTGGAAAGAACTGAAATTGCTGTGCAAACATGACAGAGGAAGGAAGTCTGCAATGCTTCAATTACCAAAAAAAAAATCCCTCACTTAAACAAGACAACTCATTCTCTTCAAATGTGTTCTGGACACACAAAAAATTGTTCAAGATTACAAATTCATTTAACTCATTGAACTATCTCAACATTTTAATCAACATATCTAGCATCTAGTATAACAGTATAATACTAAAATTTCAAATATTGTGAAATGCAACTCATTACAACACTATGGTTTCTAATTAATTTAACTATTTCAACTGAATTTTAAAGCTTGATTCTCTATAATAAAATGGTATGAGATATACTATATGTATATGTATTGTGTGTGTGTGTGTACATACACATATATTTAAAAGAATGTGCGTGTGTATGTTTAAAAAAGAACATAAAAACTAACACAAACCTATAAAGAAAACAAAGAAAAAGTGAAAGAAAAGAAAATAGACATAATTTTAGAAAGAAAAAATAAAGAGAGATGGGAAGAAACTTCCAATTTCCCTTGCATTTTATAATATAAGTGCAAAAATTATCTCTTATTTTATGACTATATAAAGCTCACTTTTTCCCCCTAATCATCAAAACCACAAGTTATGAGTGCATCTTTTTCCCTTTCATGCAAAAAGCCTATAAAGGGTTTCCCGTTAGACTAAATGTAGATATTGCCTTTTCTCTCATCAAGGCAGTGAATTCAGCCATCTCTGCAAGTTCTTTAACTGCAGGGGAGCCAATATGGTGCATTGGATATTTTGTAGGAGGAGTTCCCTGCAGTTTGACACATTTTGGAGTAGAAATGTAATTGCTTTCTGCACACGCCCTGCTTGCAACTGAATTGAGCTTTGTTGTGCCACTCCAAAGCTGTCAAAACTTGGTAAATGTGAGTGGAACTGAGAGCCAAGTGCATACTGAAGCAATTAAATGCCTGCTTTACTACATGCCAGATGTTACACCCATGATCCATTCAACATACATTCTTAGCATGCTAGATTTGGTCTCTCTCTCTCTCTCTCTCTCTCTCTGTCACTTTCTCTCTCTCTTGGCAGAGTTATGTGTGCAGTACTAAGCACAACTGAACTATAGAAGCACATGGGAATTTGAAATTATTCTACTCTCTCGGCTCTTCAGTTTATATTATGTACTGTGTGAATGAAAAGTCTAACAAGATAATGAGCATAAGCATATTAATCACTTCAGTGTATTATTTTGTAACCTCCATTGTTGAATTTAACTTTTTAAGTCTTTTTTGCCCATAAATTCAATAGTGCATTATTTTAAATGCACATCCTTTCCCCAAAGCTATTGGCTGTATTCTTTGATATTGTTCCAAAATATTTGGCGTCCTCACATCATGCAGCTTTACCCAATTTACCACTGGCAAAATGCTTAATATGATTTTGAGGTCTCCGTTAGACAGCCCTACAATATTGCTTTTGCATCCGAAGGGCAAAGTAATATTTCACTGAGTTTTATGATCTGGTTCCAGAATATGTCTCTAACTGTTCACTTCAACAATATATAAATAGAATCAGCATGGCTGACATGAGATTGCTGAGAAACGTCATGGGTCAAATTGTCCATACATTTCAGTCTTTAGATTGAATACGACTTAAAACATTGTGGTTTCTTTCTTAATTAAATCAAATCAAACCCACCCATTATTCCAAACACAATAGTTCCTAGATTTATTTGCCATCCATCCTCCCCACCTCCCCCATAAATATTTGAATGCCTTAATATAGTTTGTACTTAGAATAAACCTCCCCTTCCTTTTTCTCATGCTTTTATTACAGTTTAGAAACAGACTGATCTAAATTCCTTTAAAACTAACCTGAATTTCAGGAAGTCGAATTAATGGTATCACATGTGTTAATTCAATCAAGATCAAATGGCCCATCAAGGACAGATGGGGCAGTTTATCAGGATCCATTTTACAGTATATATTTGGAGTGATAGCAGGAAATACCATGTTATCACAATTATGAGTCGGATGGGATCAAGTCCTCTCATATATGATCCAGTATATGGCCTGAAGCCACATTATGAAGTTTTACTGCTGAAATCCGATAATTGTATCTTTTTTTTAAAAATCTCTGAGTTTTGGAGAGAAAGCAGAATATTCAAGCAGTCAATTGGTGTTATTAACACCCTGTTCTTTCTATGTATTACTGGGGGAAGGAAGCAGATGAAACTGCAACAGATGGTACAGTGAAAGTTAATGGTGAGAACATTACAGTTTAACAGGTCTTTATATTATATGACTGATAGAATATAATAAGTCATGGAAGTTTGAGATAATAAAGCATATTTTGGCCTTCTTAAAATTCATCAAAACTGTTGGCAAGTTGGAGACTGGGGGAGAGAGAAACACATAATTTATCTTAAAAGAAATAATGTCCTGTTATTGTTAAACACTGCTGGGACCTCATTAGTGACTATAAAAACATCACCTGCCAGTTATGTAGGATAGTAAATCTATAGTGGCCAATAAATGAGGAATAAAGAGGGACAGGAGAAGAAAAGAATTCTAAGAAGAATTCTTAGAACACTAAGAAGACTAAGAATTATTATTTTCCCCTAAACACAATTGTAAGTTAGGGCTCTCCATGTTGCCTCATTGACAGACTCCCAGAAACAAGAAATTATTAGAATTCAGTATTAATGGATAATGGGTTCACATTCCAGATTCTGGAGGGCAAATATTTATACTGACAACTGTGTCCATTTGTTCTCAGCAACCTCTGGGAAGTACCTCTCAACTGTATTGCGGAAAGTTGCAATAGATAACTATAAGTCATCTCCTGCTAAAATGCCTCCATTTTTCCCCAGGTATGATTTATTGTATTTTTCAATACTGGGTGAGGAGAGGGATACAGGGTGGTTTGTAAATTTAAGACTGTAACCCTTGGTAGATTTAGGTTTAGCAACTTTCAGAAGACTGTATAAGAATTTGGACTGAAATGGGCTAGAACTCAGAAAAAACTCAAACTGGAAATAATAATAATAATTTATTAGATTTCTAAACCGCCCCCTCTCCCCGAAGGGACTCTAGATGAAGTAAAAAAATAAATTGGATCAGATATCACTGGAAGGGAATTGCCTTGAGTCAGTTACATTTCTATGCTGTCTGATTGTCAAACTTCTCTGTGAAGATTATCACAGAGAACTGTGGGTAATAGAGTGTATGCTAAAATAGGCTAAGAATTTTGGACATAATACACTGATGAAACAAGGAGAAAAATATGTGACTGAGGGGACCGAAATGTACATTGTTATAATTTGAAAGGGAACTTTTAAAAGACAAAAAAACTCTAGACTGTATAAAGTTACATTCATTCAGCGACCATTGGAAGTTACTATATACAGTAGCTGAATGGATAGGGGTTACAACTGATCTTCAAAGTTATGGTTATCCAAGCGCCCCATAATCACATGATCTGGGTGCTTGACAACTGATAGAAACTTATGTGATTACCATTTTCAATCTTCCTTGCTGGGTTCCCCAGAAAGTCAATGAGGAACCTAGCAAGGAAGGTTGCATATTTCTGGGGTAAGTCTCTCCCACTCATGTACCCTCTCCCATTTTTGCACTCCCATGCACCCTCGTGTGCTCTCCCCAGCCAGTGCGACACCCCCACAGACTCTGCCTGATCTAAATTGCATCCTTACAGATCCCTGGCCAGCACTGTGTCTCTTGCACACCCTCTCAGATTCTCACATACCATCCCAACCTATGTCTTCATGCATCTTCCCTGATCTTGAGTTCTTCTCTCATGCTTCCACCTGCATCTTCACACACCCTCGCCAGCTAAGACTCTGATGAGGAAAACAACAGTGAGCAGTCAGAATTGACAGACAAACTATCTGAGTAATTGAATGCAGAAGAGGCTGTTCTGCCCAATAATCGGGAGTCACAGCTGCCAACGATCTTGGAGGATTTGGATTCTGAACCTGTCTCGGTGCAAGGCCTCGCTGTGCAGAGCAAAGCCCCCCCTGTGAGGTTTCTTGCAAGAAATGAGAAACACTGTGGTTGCTTCTATTTAAGAAATCAGCAGGTTTAAGCCCTTTATTGGCAACAGCCAGCCACTAACCTAGACTCTGTGTAACCTAGCCTCTCGTCTTGAAATCTTGTGACCTGGGCCAGGATCAGCTGGAAACTCTTCTATAACATTTGGACCCTTGGATGTCTCCTAACCCCTCTTGGGCCTGCTGTTTTGGATTTGGACATTCTTTCAAAGCAAGCATACTGGACATGTGGGGATGTGGCTTCTTTTTTCTGTGTATGTGTACATATGCTTGCATGTGCATTTCCTTAGTACTTGTTATTTGCTGGAAAATTTCCTAGTAAAGTTTGCACACCTCTCTGCATGTTTATGAGATCATGGCTTGAGACACAACACCGGAATACTCACAGCCTCCCCAATACATCTTCTTGCTTTTCCCACCCACCAGGAGCTACTTACCTGTCTGCTGACCTGGGGCGTGCAACTTCCTACTGACTCCCTCACTCACTTTGGTTGTGAGAAGCCAGCAGGAAATTGCCCTGTCTTAACAACCATAGGATTTAATTAACAATGGCAACAGGGACATTAGGGATTGCTGTCATTAAAAGATGTAATCGTGCTTTATGACCACATCACTTAGTGATGGAAATTCTGTCCCAATTGCCATTAAAAGTGGAGGACTACCCGTACTTCAAATTTATGTTGGGATGTGAGAAACATGAAACGTTTTTAGGAAGGACTCAAGAGGTAGACAAAAATTCAGAATCTTGTCTAAATATGTGGCTGATTGTGTAAGCAACCGTAATTTTTATTAAACTTGAAAACTATTTCACTCTCAATGTCTGGGCGATTCACAATAACTAGAATACCATTTATAATGTCATTATCAAAATGCCAGCATGATTAAAGAGTCCTGCAAGACGACTGACATTCTTCATTCCTTGAAAAATGTTTTTACGGAAGTTCTAACGGTCACTTCTATACATATCATGGCAGCTATGGAAAAGACAGACAACCTTTTTGGCAAAATCTTTATAACCCCCTGTTGAGACAGTTATAATGTATAGGGGTGTAGTTTGCAGTTGTTGTTTTGTTTGTTTTTGTAAATCCAACATATGTGAAAGGGAGTTTCTGAAGGATCAGATGAATTTGGAAGGGCACATAGGTATTTTTATTTCCATAAATATAAAGACACTGAAATGTTTTAAAACTATATTGCCTCCCAATCGATATAATCTGCTACTAGAAACAGGATTTATGTTCATCTTAGCTACGCTAGGCTGCATTTTCCCCTAACTCTCAGAGTTTCTGAAAATATTGGGTTGTTTGTTATTAGTCCTTATTGTTCCTGGTACTGGAATCTGATTTAATAAAAATATCAACCTTAAAGATGTATGTAATTTGATTGTAGCTAGTAAGAGACAATGTGGTAGAATGATGAAGAATGAGACCCTCTAGTCATGCTCCAAATCAAAGTATGTTTTCTATGGTTTGTCAAAGGGTTTATGGAGAAAGTGAACAATCCTTCTTTGGAGGGAGAAACTTCTCACAAGTATTTTCAAGAACCAAATAAATCACATATCAAAGAATCATTGGAATTTAAGTCCAGTCCTAGAGAGTATTTATTCCACAGGAAAGAATAGAATAGATTAGAATGGAATGGAGTGGAGTGGAGTGGAATAAAAATAGAATAACAGAGTTGGAAGGGACCTTGTAGGTCATCTAATCCAACTACTAGCCAGTTTTCATGCCTATTTTCATGGATTAGAATTTACACTCTCCTGATTTCTATCCAGGTGCCTTAACCACTAGTCCAAACTGTCTCTAAAAAGGGTTTCTTTTTTCCTATCTATAAGCGGAATACAGCATATAAAATTCAGTATTAAGATAAAACTAAAAGAAAGACCACACTGCCAGATAATTCCAAAAACCGTTGGAATCCCAAATTGTCTTCTGTGGTGCTACATGGATGCAAATTAATATAGAGTGACCAAGAAAGCACATGCATTTGTAATTATGTGCACTTGGGACTAGTTTAACATGCCATATAAACCTTATCTCACAAGGTGCTTGCTGATTTAAACTTTAATATATCCTTCCTTAGCCTGATACCCTCCAGATGAGTTAGGCTGCAAATTCTATAAGTATATGCCAACTGAGGCTATGAGGAGAATATGGCCCTGAAAAATTGGGAGACCACTTTGAGAAACCCTGCCTTAATGCTTTGCTAGCCCCGAGTCCCTTCGGGGAGAGTGGCACGGTTTATAAATTTAATAAAATAAAATAAATAAATAATAAATAAATACCTGTCTTGAACACACATTCCTCTGTAGGCTACGCATTGCCACAAACAAAATTTGCACACTATATCATTGGAAGCAGAAGGAAAAGTGTATAATAGTGCTAAGAATAATCTTGTGAGGTCAAAACAAGGCCCATTTAAGTCCAGCATTTTATTTCTCAGAGTGATCAAACACTCTTTTAAGTCTCTGATGTGCTTAAAAGCAGGAAATGGAAAGATATCTTCTTTTGTTTGCATGTCACTTCACCACACTGCAACTTTCGAGGATGATATATTCCCCTACCCCAATTCAAAGGTAAAACTAAAGTCTCAGAAATACTAACTTTTGATAAATCTGCCCTCCAGCAAATCTATTTTTAAAAGCATCCAGGTCTGCGGCTTTCCCCACATCTTGTGGTGACAAATTCGGTAAGTAAATAGCATATTATGTGAAGAGGTCTTTCTACACAGCTTCACTGAATTACCTTAATTTTAATGTTTTGAGAGAGGGAGGGTATTTTCTTTGCATTCAAATCCAGAAATTATTACAAAAGATGAACAATAACCTACACTTGACCTGGAAGATTTCTCCTCTTTCTCTGTTTGTAAAAAATGTGACTCATCTTATTTAAGCATGTTGCAAGACCTACATCAAGGTAGCAATGTTATCATTTCTTGCCTTTGTCATACTTTTTTTTTTTTATATTGAAAAAGTTTTATTGGTTTTACATTTTTTCTATAGGGTGGGGTAAGGGATACAAAGAAATTTTGAGAGCATTCACGTCAGAGTCGTCGGCCCTTCCGAGACCTCAAAATACACAATAAAAAAAAGAATTAAAAAAACATTTTTCATAACACTACAAAGTGAAAGCAAGTACATATACCTAAATTCTCAGTTCTATGCTGTCAGACATTTACAAAAAATCCAGATACAAATATTATGCAAAATTAATCAAAAGAAAAATCAAGGCAAAGTTATTTTTTCGATCTAAGTCTCTTGGCAATTGTATCTTCTTTTTCTCCTCCCTGGCTCCCAGTGGGCGGGGCCGTGGCCCCCTCCGTCCCCCCTGGATCTTCCCCCAGGACAGAGGAATGTTTTTTAAGAAAGGCTTCCGCCTCAGCAACTGTTTTAATCCTCACTCTTCCTCCTTCCCAGAACACCAGCATCCCTTCAGGTGTCACCCACTTGAACCAGATCCCATGATCAAACAATGTTTTAGACAAGAAGGAAAATTTCCTTCTTGCATCTCTAATCTTTCTAGGGATCTGCTTCAAGATAGTAACCGTTTTTTGTTGGTAAATTAAAGGGTTCTCTCTCTGCACTTTCAAGATTTCCTCTCTGGTTGACCTTCTAACAAATTTCACATGTATCTCTCTAGGCACTTCATTTATCCTGGCATATGCTGAGTTAATTCTATAAACTAGGTCAATGTCCCCCCTGATCTCATCCTTAGGTTTATTTAAATAGTCTGCTAAAATTGTACTCATAAGATCAGGGAGGCATTCACCAAATTCCTCATAAACATTCTGAAATCTCAAAAAATATGTCATTCTTTCCATATCAATCCTAGACACATGCCCATTTATTTCCACAACCTCATTAGTAACATTTTTAATCTCTCCCTTAGCCCCCACCAACCCCCCTTCCAGTTCTTCATTCTTCTGTGTATTCTCCAACACTTGTTTCCGTGTATCCAAAAGCTCCTTCTTGAAATTAATATTTTCAGCCCTCTGGGCCTTAATTTCTTGTACCAAAGTTTGTATAACAGATTCAAGAGAAGCCATCCTTTGTTCTAAACTTGCCAGTGCTGTTTCTTGTGCCATAATTAATTGTTAAAATCACTGCCACCAAAATGGCGTTTTCCGGGTGGGGCTGGTGAGGCAAATCAGGAGCTCAGTTCAGTTCAGGGTTGTGAAGTTGCAAAATTCAGGAACCAGGAGAGACACAATTTTCCAACTCAGTAGATATAATAACGAAGGTATTCCAGAAAAGAAATCACAAATCCAGCAAGAAAAAAATTCTTCATTAGTATCCAGAGGGAGTCCCCATTGCAAAGAGACGCTGGGAATTTTCCATAATTGAAATAGTCAGGCAGGGACAAAGAGAAGCCATCCTCCACCGCCCACTTCAGAGCCCAGAGGAGAGAGTGGTAAAATAAAATTTTTATCCAGCCAGACCTAGAAACATTGTTGCAAATAGCCGCAGACCACTTTCCCTTGTAACAAACAGTCCGGATTAAAGATTTCCGCTTTCTCTCCACGAGAAGCCATTTTAAAGTGCCACTTAAGTCCGAGGGGGGTTTTTTGGAAACAAACACCCCCCTCCCAGTCCATTCAGCCTGGCTGACAGTGAAAGAAAAAGTTTTTTTTAAAACTCACTCTCCCCTCGCAGCTGAAGCCTCGGAAAGCCTTCCGACCGATCCGATCAGCCCTCTTCATTGATGTGAATGACGCCGACGACCGTTGGCGAAGGGAGAACCCCCCGCAGCATGTTCTCTCTCACCTAGGTCGCGGAAGGGACCGCTCTCCCCACCGCCGTGAAGAGGAACGTCCCCGCCGAGCCGACCCTACGGGAGACCTCCAAGCTGGAGCGTCTCGCCCCCGCGGGGGGGCAGAAAAAGAAACAAAGCGGCGAGCGAGCACTAGGCTCGCCCGTCGCCGCTGGAGCCGGAACCGGAAGCCCATACTTTTGTCTGCTCTCTGAACCATTCCAGATGTGATTCCTAACAACTGAACATGGTCAGCATGCTCATGCATATTTTTGAACATTTTTTTATCTTATTGCAATGATTGCCATCTCATTTTGGACTTTGTTCCCCAACTTAATATTCATCAATTGTTTTATTTCACATGTTATCTAACCAAGGATAGGAAATGTATAGTCCTCTAGATCGGGGTCTCCAACCTTTGCAACTTTAAGTCTGAAGGACTTCAGCTCCCAGAATTCTCCAGCCAGCTTTGCTTTGCTGGCTGGAGAATTCTGGAAGCTGAAGTCCTTCAGACTTAAAGTTGCAAAGGTTGGAGACCCCTGCTCTAGATGTTGTTGTTGAACAGTTGACTGATATTGACGGGAACTTAGTTCAACATAACAGCATATGTTATTTTTACTAAAATATTTATTTATTTTTACTAAACCATCAGAATTTATTACTCATAAGTATATGTGGAAGCTAGATAGAAACTAGATGATATTGAACTACATAATGTACCAACCGTTTTCGGTTCCTGGGATTAGTAATGGGGAGACAGAAATAGTAGCCAGCAATGTAGTTTTTGCCTTCTCTTCTAAAAGATTGATTTAAAAACAAAATAAAATAAAATTATTTTATAAAACATCTAGAGTTTTTAAAACTGGGTGCATATAAATGTTAATAAATGAATGCATAAACAAATCCCATGTTTCATAAAGGTCAGTCTGTATAGGCTCAGAGATATATCTTTTATACTTTTAAAAGTATTCCATTTAGAGAATTTATACTCTTTCACATAAGCAGAGATTACTGAATGAGAATAAGCTGTCTCACATGATATCAGATGGTGCAGATTGTTTAGCATCAAACTGTATCTTCTGATCAACCTCTGGCAATCTATATAAATAAAAATGTAAAATAGTTTGTGCAAAGCCGCTAATCTCAAAAACTACTGGACCGATTTACACCAAATTTTCACACAATGTTCCCAAGGACCTCCGATAATATAATACCTACTTATTTTGTAGCTAGCACACTTGTGTCATGTGCAAGGTACACAAATGTAAAATGTACCCACTGATCAGGTTTTTACCTCCCTGTAGCTCCTCAACCCTGGCATTTCCAACAGTTGTTTCCTCAGCAACACTGTATGGAGGCCTAAAAGGGCTAAAACAAGGCACAGAGGATAGCAACCTCCCAGGTGGCCCATAGAGATAGAGAGGGAGAAATAGGGTAGGTAGGTAGGTAGATAGGTAGGTAGGTAGGTAGGAAGATAGGAGGATAGATAGAGAGGGAGAAATACAGTAGGTAGGTAGGTAGATAGAGGGAGAAAGGAAGAAATACAGTAGGTAAGTAGGTAGGTAGAGGGGTAGATAGATATGGAGAAATAGGTAGGTTGGTAGATAGGTAGGTAGGTAGGTAGAGGGAGAAAGGAAGAAATACAGTAGGTAGGTAGGAAAGAAGATAGGGGATAGATAGAGAGGGAGAAATACAGTAGGTAGGTAGAGGGATAGATAGAGAAGGTGAAATACAGTAGGTAGGTAGGTAGATAGAGGGAGAAAAGAAGAAATACAGTAGGTAAGGAGGTAGGTAGAGGGGTAGATAGATAGGGAGAAATACAGTAGGTAAGTAGGTAGATAGAGGGAGAAAGGAAGAAATACAGTAGGTAGGTAGGTAGGTAGGTAGGTAGGTAGGTAGGTAGGTAGGTAGGTAGGTAGGTAAGAAGATAGGGGGATAGATAGAGAGGGAGAAATACAGTAGGTAGGTAGAGGGATAGAGAGAGAGGGAGAAATACGGTAGGTAGGTAGGTAGGTAGGTAGGTAGGTAGGTAGGTAGGTAGGTAGGTAGGAAGATAGGGGGATAGAGAGAGAGAGAGAAATACAGTAGGTAGGTAGGTAGAGGGATAGATAGAGAGGGAGAAATACGGTAGGTAGGTAGGTAGGTAGGTAGGTAGGTAGGTAGGTGGAGGCAGAAAGGAAGAAATACAGTAGGTAGGTAGGTTGGTAGAGGGATGGATACAGAGGGAGAAATACAGTAGGTAGGTAGGTTGGGGGTTATACAGTGGTTGTATTTATGTGTGCAGGTGTAGATCTACACACAGATTGGTTGGCCATTTAACCAGACTGGGCCACAGCTATGCATGGCCGGGTACAGCTAGTCCCTAATAGAATATGTTTTTTGTTGCAGTACTGTATATTGATGCTACTTTTAAAAATAAAAATGTGGCTAGAAAAAATGATTGGACAATATATAGAATTTAAGCCAGAATTATTTCTATTAGGCATTATAACAGATGGCTATAGCAAAGGGTCAATATACCTAATATTTGGCATCCTGACAGCAGCGAGAATGGTGTATGCAGAGCAATGGAAAACTGAAAACACTCCTTCAGAAAATGAGGTAATAATGAAGAAATTAGTATGCACAGAAATGGATAGACTAACATTAGAATTAAAAAACAAAGAAAAGACAGAATATTCTGACACATGAAACAGATTTTATCAATAGCTGGAAGCACGAAGTGGGAGTCGAAACACCAAAAAACTACGCTAAGTAGACCTGGAATGAAATATTATATGTGTATCAGAATGAATATGTTGGTCAAAAATAATTGAACAAGACTAGCACTGTGTAAGTAGTATATATGTTATTTGTTGTTCACTTTTGTTTCTATGGCAGATGAAACACCAGGACGGTCACACTGTGTTTGATATACTTACATGTAAATAATAAAAGCATATTTAAAAATTTAAAAATAAAAATAAAAATAGGAAATGAGTAGCTCGGCCAAAATTAAAAAGCCATTCAGGAAAGAAAATAACTCCATTGTCATTTTAGCAGCGATCCTTCTGAGAATTTTTGAGCTCTCTCGGACACCTAAGTTCTTTCGCATGTACAACTCAATAGATACTTGTGTGCCTGAGGTTTGGTAGCTGTTGCTTGGCATTTTAGTCAGAAAGGATGCTGTGCTTGTACAGCGAGTGAAGGGCACTTGCACTTGATTGCACAGTTGTTTGCATCTTAATTTCTTTGGTAGCCTTTTTGTTAGAAATAATTCCCGCAACATTATCTTGTATCATGCGTATCAGGAACATGGAAGGTTATGAATATATTACAATGTAAGGATAGAAATAAAAGAAACCCCTCCAATCTAAATTCCAGTAAAACTCAAGAAGCTCTGAATTTCCTTAGGAAACATTAGGATATTCATTTACATTTTAAGGAGGACAGGCTTTACAATAAGAGTATTGAGGTTTGGTTTACATTGAGGGTCACATCAGTTCTATGCAGACACATAAAGCCTCAGACACTTGCAAATTGGGGTCAAGAACCTATCTGGGTGGAGAAAACACAACCAACGCTTTCCTGAAATCTTTCCCTGTGCCAGGAAATAGACACCACACCCACGACTCCTCCAGCTGAGCCAAGGTGTTCCAGGGACACAAGCAGCAGCTCAAGGCACGCCTCAGGAAAATACTTTTACAAAGCATGTTCCGTCCTTTAAATCATTCAATTAATTTAGGGTGCTTCTTAAAATAAAGTAAAATTCAATAATAAAAAAGGGAATCTGTTCAAGGTCTAGTTAAGTCTATGAAAGCATTTCAAAGTATTTTACTGATTAAAAGTTTATGTTATTAGTATAAATAAAGTAAGGGCATGGTCCAGTGAAAATAACCATTTTAAAGCTCCACTAGAAAAGATTTAGGTTACAGCCAGGCTTATAGACACTTCAGTCCTATAGAACAGGGGTCCCCAACCCCCGGTCCATGGATCGGTGTGGTTTGATAGGAACTGGGCCGCAGTGAGCGGCACAACTCTTAGAAAGGGCTGGAGCAGAGGGAGGAGGGGCCATCCCCCTGGGCAGAGCGCGCACCGGGGGCGAGAGAGCACAGGCATGGCTGCTCGTGCCGTTGGGGGCCCGAGAGGGGTGAGTGAGCCGACTCACCCCCCTGCGCACATGCGCCACCTGTTCCCCCGCTCCCCCTATACGGCGGCCGAGCCATGGCCACCGGTCCACGGAATTTTTTTAACATGAAACCGGTCCCTGGTGCCAAAAAGGTTGGGGACCCCTGCTATAGAATGTTGGGAGGACTTTATCTCCAAGTAGTAATAGATTGGTTTTCACATTACTAATTCTCTCATTCAATATATTACACTAAAAATGTTTCCCTAGTTTGCTTGCCGTAGAAATTCCTGTTTTCTTTCTTTTGTTCTTCTTTCCCTTTTCCTTCTTTCTTTTTCCTTACTTTCTTTCTTTTTCTTTCCTTCCTTCCTTCCTTTTCCTTCATTCCCTCCCCCCTCCCTCCCTACCCTATGATGCACTGGTCTCCCTACTGACATTCTTTCCTTGAGCTGCTCTGTTCCATGAAGAAGCCTGAGGTGTATAGTTCCTGGGCATTTCAATCAATCCCAATGGCCAGAATCTGGAATAGCTCAGGAGAGTGGGGTCACCATAGCAGCCCTGGACCTGACTCAAATCATCAAGCGCTAACACATACTAGAGGTTTAGTTTAGTTTACATTATCATCATTGCCAGAGGTGGGTTTCTGACGGTTCGACATTGCGAGCACACACAAAAAAATTGGAAACCCCCCACTGATCATTGCACCTTGTACAACGAAATCAGGCTAGAACTCGTTTTTGTCTCAGGAAAAATAGAGGATATCACCAATCCTTTACCATTGATAAATCACTCTCTGATTACTTTTCAGCTTACTTCTACTGCCCTCCACTTTACAATGGTAGAATATATTGTGTTTCAGAGGAAAACTTGGGCTAGTTCTGAAGAAGATCTGATAATTGCCACAACTTAGTCCCTTGTCACCGCTTGGTATGTAAAGAGGACCTTGAATCAGATTGCTCCTGTGCAACTTCTCACTATGCCTTCATCCCAAAGGTCTCTTTGATTCTCCAAGACATTTTGGAAATGAAACACCAAAAGTGCTGCCTAAAGTGTCTTTGGAGGAAAACAAAAACTGAATCAAACTAAGCATGAGTAACAATTCCCATAAGAGATTACACTGGTTTATTACATCCTCAGGTAAAGTTCAGCAGCCCTTTTTTTATTGTAACTCACTCTTTTTTTTAAAAAAAGTTGAGCCACAAGATTATTGAACGAGCTACTGTGAGAAATAGTCAAAGTATCTGATGGACAAAGCTTCACAGATTTACTCCAAAATCAATTCTAAATGATATTGAGCATGGTTTTTTTCAGGTTATCCAGGAGTATTTCCAACTTGTAACTCCTAAAAAGAGGATCCTTGGACTAATGAATCTGGCCACCTCTATATTAGAGTCAAATCCCTCTTGGCTGGCAAAGGGTGCCCAAGAGATGACATAAAGTTGCTCCATGCAGGGATATCTCCATTTTTGAAAAATGGAGTGATGCCTCTTGCCTTGAAGAAGATAGCAATATGTTCTATCTTCAAAATAACTCTAAAAGAGGGGTGTCAAACTCAAGGTCAGGGGCTGTATTTTCCCTATCTCTCTCTATTCCTCTACCTACCTACCTACTGTATTTTTCCCTCTCTCTTTATCCCTCTAAGTACCTACCTACCTACCTACCTACATACTGTATTTTCCCTCTCTCTCTCTTTATCCCTCTACCTACCTACCTATTGTATTTTTCACCCCCCTCTCTCTATTCCTCTACCTACCTTTGATTTTAGCATAGGATTATAATTTAATTTAATATATTTTTAAATTTTGTATTTATTGTATTGTTTTGTATGCTTTTAAATTCCTGTGCGCCGCCCTGGGTCCTTGTGGAGAAGGGCGGGATATAAATGTGATTAAAATAAAAAAAATACCTACCTGCCTATTGTATTTTCTCTCTCTCTCTCTATCCCTCTACCTACCTACCTACCTACTGTATTTTACCTCTCTCTATCTATCCCTCTACCTACCTACCTACTGTATTTTCCCTCTCTCTATCTTTATCCACCTACCTACCGTATTTCTCCCTCTCTCTTTATCCCTCTACCTACCTACCTACCTACTGCATTTTTCCTCTCTATCTTTATCCCTCTACCTACCTACCAACCTACCTACCTACCTACTGTATTTCCCCCCCTCTCTCTCTCTATTCCTCTACCTACCTACCTACCTACCTACCTACCTACCTACCTACCATGCAGCCTCCTGGGACCAAAAATGGGCCACCTGGGAGAGTGCCACCCCTGCATCTTGTTTTGGGCCTGGTAGGCCTGCCTGGGCCACATGGAAGTGTGTCACCCCCTGCATCTTGGTTTGGGCCTAGTAGGCCTGCCTGGGCCACATGGGAGTGTGCCATGTGTGAGCGAACGTTGGAGGCTTATTTGGTTGCTGAGGAAACGACCGTTGGAAATGTGAGGGGCGTGTGCGTAACGCATCATAAGAAGCAGCTGGGTGGGAGGAGCTTAAGGGAGGTAAAATCCTCAGAAGTGCATACTTTTTGCGTTTGTGCTGTTTGCACATGGCACAGGTGTGGCAGCCACACAAAATGTATGTATGATTGCGTCAGAAGTCCTTGGGATCATTGTGTGAAAATTTGGTGCCGATCAGTACAGTACTTTCTGAGATTAGCGGCTTTCCCCAAACTATTTTACATTTTTATTTATATAGATGAACAACATAGTAAAACCTTTTATCATGCTTAGTGGACATGTAAGAAAGCTTAAAAATTACTTCAAATGCATACATTGATAGAGATGCTTTTAAAATCAGAACTTTTCCTTTTAGGATCGAGGTTAAACAGTTACGAAACAACTATGGAAGATTATTTTAATAAATGATTACTGCAGCAAGATTATTATATACCCAAAGATGGAAAGATTTAGCATTACCCACTCTCTTGTGATGAGCCGAAAGGCAGAAAAGGAAAGCAGTATGCTTCCTCCCTTAATTGGGGCTTACCAGGGTGTTGTGACATATATGCATATATGTATATATGTATATGTGTATGTATATAATTTTTAATTTTTTTTTTCTGATTTCTTTTTCTGCTCCTTTTTCACATTTACTTCACTATATATTTTTTCTTAGAGTGGGTTTCTTATTATCTGTATAAAAGAACTGTTATATTATCACCTTTGGCATTAACTATAATACTGGCTTCCAGATAAATCACAATGTTAATTCAGTTAGCAGTGTTAGGAATATGGAGGCTGGTGAATACGAGCTGGTTTAAAATATGTCCAGTACAATCCTATAAATATCTCCTGAGATATATGCCCCATGATCTGGGTTCATGCATTGCACTAAATGTACCATATAACGATTTGCTGGTTTGGTTAGCATAGTAGATCAACCTAGCTAATGCGATGGCATAATATAATTTAATGCTCCATTAATTCATAGGTGCTATTTATAGGAAAGATCTGAACAGGGCGATCTTCTTTGCAGCTTTCACCCTAGCCATGCAGAAAGATACAACTGCCATTTTTAGCGATGTACTGGATATATCTGGAAGCAGGATCTGATCTTCTTAACAATGGATACTTCTATCCATGGTACAGGATTGTGGCAGAAATTCAGTTTTATCTTGGCTGTGGTACAAAAATGTGATATGTTTGATATGTCCAAACTTCAGAATAGTGTTTTGCATCAGCTTCATGCTGTGTCCTTATTATTACAAAGCAAGGTCTTGAAAGGGTAACGTTTGGCCAATAAAAGGGCACTGCTAGCCAACTCACCATGACAAGCTTCATGTACTGCTGTCCAAACACTTGCTGAAATTAAAACCACATGGAGGTACAAAAGTTTATTCCAACCCCCCCACCCCCAAGGTGGAATAACTATGCATAGCATCCTCTCCCACTTAGAAGTCCCTCGGGACAATTCAAATGGACTATGAGTCTCCACAATCTCTCCAGCTGCCAATGTAAAGTTCCAAATGAAAACATTGGTGTTCAAAATCACAACAAGGTTTCAGGACCACCCTTATCCAATTAAAATGTCTTTGGCAATTATAGCTTTGTTCCCACATGTTTCATCAAAAGGCGGAGGGGTAGGGGTTGAAGAGAAACTTTGCTAGCCAGCACTTTGAAATCACCAAAAGAGTCCAAGTAACTCTTATCAAAAGCACAAATCAGGAAAGAAATGCATACAAGATAGCGTTCCAAATGCAGTGCCCTTCCTTTGCTGATGTTAAACATCAGTACATCAAAAGGATATGTCCTTACAAAAATAATGGATGAGTGTATGAGAGAGCTTCCATCTTTGAACTGTTGGTTCAGTATGCTTTTTTTTTAAATTTCTACATCCTAGATAAGTTTTTTTGAACAGCACACGTAGTTGGGGTTACCATGTTTTATCATTCGCTTTTATCTTCATTTATTGTTTTGTTTTATTTTTTACAACCTCAGGAAGAATATTATTAAATGCTTTTCTTGGAGCATTTTCTTGCTACCAATGGTGGTAAATGTATTTGTGCAATTTGTACAATCTGAAGAGAAATCATAAGAAAAACCAACCAATTGATATAGCTCTAGTGGGCAGCTAAAAAAACTCTTTCATGGTTTTGGAAGGCAAAATGTTGGGAAGCATGGGTTAAGAAGTATGGAGATACCTTATCCCATTATTTTTCATGCAAATAGACGTTCTGATGTCTAAGCATGTTTTTACAACTCTATGGGCACTGTACTGCACTGTATATTTATACAAAAACAGAATAGGATTTCCTTCTAATTATTTCAAATAAATGACTATTTTTTTCTTCTATAGCGTGTTTTAACCCTGGGCACAGTCCATTCCTATGTTTTGAACATGGTGAAAATGTTGCTATGTTCATATTCTTGTGTCTGCTAAACAATAGTTGTGTTTAGAAATAATCTTGGCCCAGAGGGAGACCAGGGATGAAAAGGGTTCCAATATAACACATGCTACAGAAAAGAATGGTACCATCCAAGCTCCAATTAGAGCCTCATTTGAATGCTTGGAGTCTCTTCCCACATTCAGTATTTATTGTAAATACAGACTTTGGGACAGGTGGTATCATGCAGCTTTTAATGGTCTTCTCTTCCCTTCTCTACTATGTGGCTAGCATCTTTTATACAACGATTATCTTAAAACAGAGGTCTCATTCTCGTGGCCCGCGGGCCAATTGCGGCTTGCAGGACGGTATCTTGTGGCCCCCACCATGATATGAAAGTATAATATTAGTATTAATATTAGTATTAATATTAATATAAGGAATCCCTTATGCAGCCCAGCCTCACCCAGACTCTGCCTCCAGCGGCTCCCAGGTAAATTGAGTTTGAGACCCCTGTCTTAAAATATATTTCATGATTTTTTCCCCCTTGCTTTCATATTAGAAAGTTACATTTGTTTGTTTTTCCTTGAGAAACTGCACATTTTTTCAGAAAAAGTAGAAATTCATTTCTACTTCTGCTTGCTGGCGATCATGGCCAATAGTTTGTTTACAAGGCTAAAAACAAATGCCTGTTTAATATATCTACCTCTTGTCCTTAACTCCAGATACAACACAAATGAATTCATCCTTTTTATATAGGAGAATTTTGTATTATTAGTCATCACTGCCTTGAGCATTGGTAGGTTACAAAAAACAGTCTTCTGCCACTTGGGGAAAATGTCCTTATTTGTACATCGTTTTTCAACTCAATGACATTCCATATGCAGTGAAATACTTTGAATTACTTAACCAGATGCAAATGTTTCAATGTAACTCTGTCCCCCAGAAAACAATGTAAAAACTTTATTCTGAAACTAAGTAGGGTGAAAATCTTAGCAGTAAACTTCTAACTCCAAATTAAGGCAGCAAAAAGATTAGCTGATAGAAAACTAATCCACAAAAAGAGTGCATTTCAATGTTCACAAAATGACTTCCAGCATTTTGCTGGCACTTCGCAGAAAATGTGATTGTTAGGTCTACACCTATACATAGTCCTCAACTTAGATCCTCATTTGAAACCAGAATTTCGGTTGCAAAGATGGTTGTTAAATGAGTCGTGCCCAATTTTACGATCTTTTTTGCAATGGTGGTTAAGCAAATCACTGAGGTTGTTCAGTGAATCATGTAGTTGTTTTGAATCCCGGTCCACATTTTGGACATAGAGAACCATTGATTTGAAAGATAGGTCAAAAGCAGTGGTGGGCTGCTGTGTGGTTGCATGGGTTCGGGTGAACCCTTTGCTTCGATCACTGTGCTGGTCCTACCCATCTGCCCTTGTGATAAGCTATCCATTTATAACTAACTTTCTGCCTCGTTCCCTCCACCCTCGCTGCCCAGCTGAGTTTCCCACTGCCCCTGCTTTACTCACCGGAGCTACCTGAGTTGATTAGCTGCTTCTTTGAAGCTCCAT
This sequence comes from Rhabdophis nuchalis, assembly GCA_039707465.1. Taxonomy (NCBI): domain Eukaryota; kingdom Metazoa; phylum Chordata; class Lepidosauria; order Squamata; family Natricidae; genus Rhabdophis; species Rhabdophis nuchalis. The sequence goes on from CM077645.1 coordinate 145,528,640, forward strand.
TTCACTCCCAAAAGGGTGCATGTGAGTGAAGCTCATGGGTGCATGCTCACAACCAGAGAACCACTTGTGAACTTCAAAGAGGCCATCTACAGCCTCTCTCAACAGAGGGGGGAGGGATATGACATCATCTACCTCCGGTCTAAAACACAGTCCTTTCAGCAGTTGCAAGAAGGCTTCACACTCATTTGCACCATTCAGGCAGTGGCGTAGCGTGGGGGGTGCAGGGGGTGCGGGCCGCACCGGGCGCAACATCTGGGGGGGCGCGCTCGCACTCGCAGCTCCCCGTCGCTTCGGGAAAGGGGATCGAGTAAGGCAGGAACAGCGGCAGCCGGGGAATGTGGCCACCGCCGCAGGGACCGGAGAAGCGTCGCCCGAAGCAAGAGCGGCTGCAAGAGGAGGCGTTTTCTCCCCGTCGCCCCGTCTTCTTCCTTGGGGAAAGGATCTTAGGGGATTTTTCATATTTTTATTAGTATTATTTCTCGGGCGGGGGAGGGGGGATCCGGAATCCAGCAAACCGGGAGGGGGCGGGAAATCGCAGGGAAAAGGAAGAGAGCTCGGCGGGCGGAAGGTGGGGAGAGCTCGCGCGTTCCAGCTGATTCAGCAGCGGTCTTGTGAATGCGCTGAGATGTAGCTGACAGGGCGGGAGAGGCGTCCCGCTTTCCGGATCGAAGGGAGGCCAGCTCTTTCGGGTACCTGCCGGCTGCGGCTGCCTCCCCTACCCCGCTGCCATCGGATCTTCCTGCACCCCTCCTCTCCCCCCTTCCCGTTTCTCGCTTCCCCGCCGCTCCGCATGCTGCGCCCTCCCCGTCCTCGATGCCGCTGCTTCCCCCGGGGGAGGGCTAGAAAGGCACCGAGAAGGATGAGCGAAGGGGTTGCCTCGCCGCCGGGTGCCACAGCCGCTGCCGAGGAGGGGGCGGCGGCGGGCGGGAGCCCTGCGGCGGGCGATGGAGTGGAAGAGACTCGAGTGCTAAAATCCAGGGGTTAGGGGGCGCAAATTACTTGCCTTGCCCCGGGTGCTGACAACCCACGCTACGCCACTGCATTCAGGTGACCCTGATGACACAGATAAACCTCCAGGTGGCCTCAGAGAATCTCTAAAAGAATGCCACTTTATAATGCCTTGGTAAGGCCACACTTGGAATACTGCATTAAGTTTTGGTCACCACGATGTAGAAAAGATGTGGAGACTCTAGAAAGAGTGCAGAGAAGAGCAACAAAGATGATTAGGGGACTGGAGGCTAAAACATATGAAGAACGGTTGCAGGAACTGGGTATGTCTAGTTTAATAAAAAGAAGGACTAGGGAAGACATGATAGCAGTCTTCCGATATCTCAGAGGCTGCCACAAAGAAGAGGGAGTCAAGCTATTCTCCAAAGCACCCAAGGGCAGAACAAGAAGCAATGGGTGAAAACTAATCAAGGAGAGAAGCAACTTAGAACTTAAATTTCCTGACAGTTAGAACAATTAATCAGTGGAACAGCTTGCCTCCAGAAGTTGTGAATGCCCCAACACTGGAAATCTTCAAGAAGATGTTGGATAGCCATTTGTCTGAAATGGTATAGGTCTTCCTGCCTAGGCAGGGAGTTGGACTAGATGACCTCCAAGGTCCCTTCCAACTCTGCTATTGTATATATAATGCAAATGACCAGTTGTCTGCAAGGAACATAAATCTTTCCATCCCCCATCATCCAGTCAGAGCTGAAGAAGTATCTTGGATTAGAAGCGAAACATCTTCCAAAAAGAAAAAAAGAAAGCCCAGTTGCTTCTTTAAAGAGGACCTTTGGGATGAACGTTTCTTAACTGAAATTTGAAGTTGCCAAATGGATGACCATTTTATAATAATAATAATAATAATAATAATAATAATAATAATAATAATAATAATAATAATAATAATAATAATAATAATAATAATAATAATAATAATAATAATAATAATAATAATAATAATAATTTATTGCTTATAAACCGCACCCTCTCCCCACAGGGACTCGGGGCGGTGCACAGGAGAAATAAGAACAATAGCTATATACATATTTCATTAAAAATAGATTAAATTAAGTAACCTGTGCTAAAATACCCATTAAAACTATCTAACTAAAAATCCCCAATAAACCCTAAAAACAGAGGAATAGCTATCCCAGGCCGGCAAGGCAGAAAAAGTGTGTTTTCAATTTAAGACGGAAGGAGCGGAGGTCCGTGGTGGTCCTAATATCGGGGGGGAGGTCGTTCCAGAGGGCTGGGCCCGCCACAGAGAGAGCCCTTCCCCTGGGTGTCGCCCGCTGACAAAGTCTAGTGGACGGCACCCGGAGAAGTTCCTCTCTGTGGGAGCGAATCGGTCGTGAGGATGTATGAGGCAGGATCCGATCCCGCAAGTAGCTAGGTCCCGAGCCATGGAGCGCTTTAAAGATGATAATTAATACCTTGAAGAGCACCCGGAAGACGACAGGCAGCCAGTGCAGCTCGCGCAAGAGCGGTGTTACATGGGTGTACCTTGTGGTACCCATAATTGCTCGCGCGGCTGCATTCTGGACTAGCTGAAGTCTCCGGGTGCACCTCAAGGGAAGCCCCATGTAGAGAGAGTTGCAATAGTCCAGTCGGGATGTCACGAGGGCATGAGTGACTGTGCGAAGGGCGTCCCGATCCAATAGGGGGCGCAATTGGCGTACCAGGCGAACCTGGTAAAACGCCCTCCTGGCCACGGCTGTCACCTGGTCTTCCATTGACAGCCGGGTATCCAGGAGGACACCCAAATTGCGCGCCCCATCCACAGGGGCAAGATGTTCGCCCCCTATGGCCAGCGATGGAGTAAGCTGGTTGAATCGGGCAGCCGGAAACCACAGCCACTCGGTCTTGGTCGGGTTTAGCTTGAGTCCGTTACTTCCCATCCAGATCCGCACGGCTTCCAGGCACTGGCACATCACCGCTACGGCATCGTTGGGGTGGTCTGGGGTAGATATATACAGCTGGGTGTCGTCAGCGTATAGGTGGTACTCTACCCCAAAACCACGGATGATCTCACCCAGCGGCTTCATGTATGTGTTAAACAGGAGGGGCGAGAGGACCGACCCCTGAGGCACCCCACATAGAGGGGTCTCGCGGTCGACCTCTGCCCCCCTGCCAACACAAATTGCGATCGGCCAGAGAGGTAGGAGGAGAACCACCGCAAAACGGTGCCTCCCACCCCCAACCCCCCCAGCCGATGCAATAGGATACCATGGTCGATGGTATCGAAAGCCGCCGAGAGGTCTAATAGGACCAGGATGGAGGAACAACCCCCATCTCTGGCCCTCCAGAGATCATCCACCAACGCGACCAATGCCGTCTCGGTGCTATGCCCGGGCCGAAAGCCGGACTGGCGCAGATCTAGATAATCAACTTCATCCAGGTGACGGGGAAACTGTTGTGCCACCACACTCTCGACAACCTTCGCCAAAAAGGGAAGGTTGGAGACAGGACGATAGTTGTTTAAAAGAGCTGGATCCAAAGAGGGCTTCTTAAGGAGGGGCCTCACCATCGCCTCTTTTAGGGAAGCAGGCAAGGAACTCTCACTTAAGGATGCGTTGACAACCTCTTGGAGCCAGCCTCGTGTCACCTCCCAGGATGCCAGTACAAGCCAGGAGGGACACGGGTCCAGTAAACATGTGGTGGCTCGCAGTCGCCCACGTAACCTGTCCATATCTTCGGAAGTAACGGAGTCAAACTCCTCCCAAACAAGATCTCCCTCGTGGCATCTCACTGGGCCATGAATGGGGGCTAACTCGTTCTGTATCTGAGCGGTTTTCTCCTGCAGAAAAGTCACAAATTCCTCTGCTCTACCCTGTAACGGGGCTTCCCGCACCCTCTGTTGGAGGAGGGCACGGGTCACCCTAAACAGGGCGGCAGGGCGGTTGTCTGCGGATGCTATGAGAGTGGCACAATGATGGCGTTTGGCCACTCTCAGCGCCACAATGTAAGTCCGTAAATGGGCTCTTACCTGTGTCCGGTCAGATCCAGATCGGGTAGACCTCCATCTTCTCTCTAGGCATCTCTTGCGGCGTTTCATCACCCTCAGCTCCTCGGTAAACCAAGGGGCCTGGGTGTTTCACCGCCGCACGAGAGGCCGCAAGGGCGCGACCCGATCCAAGGCTCCCACGGCCGCACTATTCCATGCGGCCGTGAGGTCCTCCATCGGGGCACGGGTCAGGGATACAGGAAATGGCCCAAGCGCCGTCTGGAACCCATCTGGGTCCATCAGGCGCCTGGGGCGGTACCAGATTGGAGACTCTGGTTCCGCCTCCCCGCGGAGGGGAGCAGCGGTCGGAAAGTCAAGGCGGAGAAGTGAGTGGTCTGACCATGACAAGGGCGTGATGACTATATCCCCTATACCCAGATCACTCTTCCATTGGCCTGAGACAAAGATGAGATCCGGTGTATGTCCACCCTCGTGAGTGGGGCCTTGAATTACTTGGGTCAGGTCCATGGCCGTCATGGAAGCCATGAACTCCCGAGCTACCTCGGATGATTCGCCCACCGATGGCAGATTAAAGTCCCCCATGACTAAAAGTCTGGGGGTCTCCACTGCCACCGTAGCGATCACCTCGAGGAGCTCGGGCAGGGCTGCTGCTACATAGCGGGGAGCCAGGTATACAACCAGCAAGCCCAACTGCCTCCCTAGGCCCCACTTCACACAGAGGGACTCACAACCGGTAATCTGTGGCACAATGGTCTCTCTCGGCTCAAGACCTTCTTTTACAATGACCGCTACCCCACCACCCCTGCCTAGGGCCCGCAGCTGATGAAAAGCGCGGTAGCCTGGTGGGCACATTTCAACGAGGGGGAGTCCTCCCTCGTGGCCCAACCAGGTCTCCGCGATTCCGGCCAGGTCCGGGTCCCCCTCTGACAGAAGGTCACTAATGAGGGGGGCCTTGTTGACAACGGACCTGGCATTGCAAAACATCAGCCGCAGGCCCTGGCTCTGTACTTCCTGACCACCTAGCTTGCGGGGGTTGTGGCGCCCGACCGTTTTTAGCCAACGGCCGCGCGCCAACAACCGGGAGGATGTAGCTTGTCTCCCCCTTTTAAAATGGGGTCGCTGTCATTTTGCAAAACAAGTGATTTTTCAATATTATCAAACAATTTTACATCATCAGCTAAGAGGACACAAGTGCTTTTAAGTTGATCACATAATTGTAAATAAGGAAAAGAGTACATCCTAGGACACTGCTCTAAGAAACACTACTGTTTACTGATTTCGGATCAGACATTAAGTGCTTAGACTCAGGTAAGGTATATGCAAATGTAAGTATTACAAATTACCCATACAGTAGATCTAAATTACCTGGATAGGTCCCTTTCTACAGGAGATCAGGGTGAGATGAGAAGCAATGACTTTTTAATCTATCCAGTGCAGAACATCAGAGGTTAAACAATTAAAATCGTATAAACAACAAAATGAGTTCTGAACTGAACATTTATTTATTTATTTTATTTTATTAAATTTATATCCCACCCTTCTCCACAGAGGACCCAGGGCGGCGCACAGGAAATTTAAAAAACATACAAAATACAATAAATATAATTTTAAAAACTATTAAATAATCCTATCCTGCGATAAAAACCACATTTTAAAACCCAATTTAAAACTACCTAAAAGTCCCCATGGGAGGTTAGGCTAGGCCGGCTTGTTGAAACAAATATGTCTTAAGACATTGACGGAAGAGGCGGAGGTCGGTGATGGTACGTAGTTCAGGGGGTAGGTCATTCCAGAGGGCTGGACCCGCCACAGAGAAGGCTCTTCCCCTGGGTGTCGCCAGTCGGCATTGTCCGGCCGACGGCACCCTGAGAAGGCCCTCTCTGTGGGAGCGTATCGGTCTAAGGCAGTGCTTCTCAAATAGTGGGGCGGGCCCCCCAGGGGGGGCGCGAGGCTCCGTAAAGGGGGGCGCGTTTGACCTCGGCAAAGGATTTAATTTTTTTTAAATTTCTAATGCACTTTAAATCTTTTCTGCTACAGTTAATAAAGCTATTCTTTGTTGTAAATTGATCCACATTTCTTTCTTTTTTTATTCTCTTATACGTTAATAAGGATACAGTGTTATGCAGAGGTGTACTTATAACAATTTTATAGACAAATGATACTATTTACAGTTGCGCGGGGGGCGCGAAATGTTTTCTTCTTCCTAGGGGGGGGGCTGACAGAAAATAATTGAGAAGCACTGGTCTAAGGGATGTATGGGGCAGGAAGCGGTCTCGCATATAACTAGGCCCCGAGCCTAGTTACATGCTGTAAGATGTTTCAATCAACCATTTTGCTTTATCCCACTTTCTTAACTGGTATGTATTTTAAGTCAGTATTCCAGCTTCTTTTATCATCAGTCCATCCATCCTTTCCTTGAATCATATTTACACTTTTCAAGTAACTAAAATGATAATCTAGGATTCTACTGGGATTTTGACCTCAGTTTGCATCAGACAGATCTATCATGTAGGCTCGGGAATTTTGGGATATGAAGTTCACAAGTCTTAAAGTTGCCCTATAAATAATACCCTATAAATACATGGGTATTCAGATAGACCCATATATTTGCTTTGTCTTTCCACAAACCTTCCCCTCCATTTCAATCAAACTATGGAAACAGCACATGCAAAAGAATTTTCCTTCTGAAATGAATTGGGAATATTTTCTGGATAAGGTAGTTCTGGGCACATTGAAGATATTCTCCTGCATACATCTAGCTTTCCTTGATTTAAATGAATATCTGAACATAAAGGAACTTAGACAATATCCACTCCTCACATATGGTAAGGAATCTGTCTTTTGATCTGGCATCAGAAAAATCTTAAAGATCAGATAATATTTTTATAGTAATAGTAGTAGTACATTATAACTGCAACCTTGTGTCCAAAACTACTACAGATAGAGGATTTAACACAGGGGTTCCCAAACTTGGCAACTTTAAGACTTGTGGACTTCAACTCCCAGAATGCTGGCTGGAGAATTCTGGGAGTTGAAGTCCACAAGTCTTAAAGTTGCCAAGTTTGGGAACCCCTGATTTAACATTTCACTGAAGATCATCTGCCTTAACGCAGTTTTCCATTTTAAGAAATAGAGGAATTCAGGAGTGGGGGGAAGCTTTCAGTAATGCTTTGTTCTCATTAGATAGTAGCATATTTATGTCTTGTATCTATTAAGAAGGGAAAGCCTTTTGGAATCAGAAAAGGCTAAAATTTGGGAACAGGATAACTGCAACCTGAGGGAAAACTAAAATTCACACCACAAAATAAATATCTGTAAAAACTGATTTCCCCAATAGTTTTTAACACAGAGCAGGCTTATGCGAGTTGTTCTTGTGTGGTTCTGACAATAAGTGGTTACATTCTCATAGTATAATTATTTGTTATAAATCTCTGTGAGGCCTGGCCAAGATGGAGCAAAGCCCTCCTATTGGCCAGGATTAAAACTATGAAGTGAACCATATACTTGAACCCAGCAACAGCAGCAGCAGCAGCAGATAAATGAAGAATATGAGCTCTGCTTTTTTGTAACAGTATAGAATCTTTCAACAAAGCAAAATCCTTGTAACTTCTTGAATGAAGCACAAAAGTGGGGAAATTTCTCATTTTTTCCTTCACGTTGAACATTTTAATATAATTGAACATTGCTTGTCCATTCTTTTGAATTAGTTAGTTAGTTCTTGTAAATGGAATGTGGCATACTAAGTTGGAGTGGATGATAGTCTAATAAGTTACAGAAGTTCAGTTCACAGCTAAATCTTGGCTGTATCCCCATTTAATATCATGTTGAAACCAATGCATTGTGAAGGAAAGTCTTAGGAATCTCAAGGGTGTGCTTTGTATGGACTAGGCTGCTGTTTAAAGGCCTTTCCCAATGGATATAGTAGTTTCTAGCAGTTTCTTTTAAGTGCTTGGCTGAACTCCAAGAGTTCAGACCTGATAAAGATATGCTTCAATGATGTTTCTCTACATGACTTATTAGACACAAATACAAAACTAAAATCTTAAGAGTTCACATATCATTAGAGTAACCTTCCCATGCAGGTAATCTTCAACTTACAATCAAAGTTACAATGGACCTGTGCAGGGCTAGATATGACCCAGATTTGAAGTTTTGACAGCGGGGGGTCCCCATGGTCATTTGATTGCATGGGGGGGGGTAGAATGTGGGGGGAAACTGAGCCACATTTATAGTAATTTGCAGTGGTGTTTACTTTCAGTTTCTGGGGAAAAAATCAGCCACTGGGAACAATGAATTTGCTTAATGCCCACCATATTCACTTTATGACTGAAATATTGGCTTAATGGCCACTGCATAAAAGGCTGTAATATGTGGCATAGTCAATTGGTGGCCGGCTTAATGACCAGCATACTTTACAACCATAATTCCAAGCTCAATTAGAGATTAAGTCGAGGACTACCTGTACATGATGAAATATATAGGACCATGTGTAGCACTTATTTAGCAAACAGCTTCTGGAGGACCATAGTTCCTATCAATGAATTAAAACATGTGCATTTTATGTGCAAAGCATTTGAAAAGGGTGATTTACAATATGCATTAGGGCAAATAAAGTATTAATGCAGCTCCATCCTTATCAACATGCTTGAAGTTATTCAACAATTGTTTGCGTCCCTCTCTCTGTGTTATTTTCTCCCTTATATTTGGATTTATCTTTTTATTGCAGAATACTTTCCACACATTTAGAATATATCCATGTACACACCTTCTTAGGATGAGTTCAGGGGGGTTATTGCTTTTAATTTTAGGTTTGTATTGTATTTTATTTTTATGCTGGGTTTTTACTGTTTGCGAGCAATCCAGAGTCACAGTGCATGAGTGGGCAGCCATATAAATCTTCCAAGTAAATAAATAAACAAATCCTGTTGTGTGTCAATGAAACATGGATCCGCTCTGCTGCACCTCTCAGCTGGGCTAAAAAAAAAGGAAATATATGTCAGAATAGCGCAGGGGCGGGGGGGGGGAGTGTCCCATCCTTAAGATTGGAGCAAAACTGTTTGCTCTCAGCTGATCTTTGGAGCTACTGGTACGCCCAAACCAGTCCAAACCGGTAGAATCCCATCCCTGTACAAAAGGAGAAAAGGATAAAGATTGCAAGATTTTGGTGTGTGTCAAGGGGAGAGCAGAGATATTGGATTTTGGGGGTTGCATATCCCTTGACACCTGAAGCAGTAAAAGAGAAAGTAAAGCAGAATGCTTTCAGGAAAAAAAGACCCCTTATTATTTGTTTCTGTAAGTCAGAGTCAGTGGTGGGTTCCAGATTCCGTTCCAACCGGTACGGTTGAAATGGGACCAGTGGCGTCCATGTGGATGCGCGCAGCATGCGCATGCATCTTGGCGCTTCCGTGAGCCTCTGCGATGCTCCATCTAGTCAGCGGAGTGTCGCGCATGTGCTGTATGTGCTGCGCACATGCGCGGAAGCGCTGAAGACATAAAAGAACGGTAAGAAGCTTGGGCAGGCAGGTGGGCCCTCCAGAGCACTGTACCAGAATGGTATCTGGTGCTCCAGGCAGGCTCCGATATGCCCGTACAGGGGCGCACCGCCTGCAACCAACCCCGGGTCAGAATGGACTCCCAAATCCAGCAAGTCATATCATACAGCTCTCTCTCTTTAGGCTTTACTAACATGGAGAATCCCAGATACACTATCACCTGACCTGGGAGTAAGGGGACAAGTGAAAAGACTTAGGGGACAGTAAGAGAAACTGCAGCCTCTATATTGGGCTAAAACCTAGAAGTGAGAGGATAATTTTCAAGTATCAACCCTGCAAAGAATCAAGGAAGGAAGACTCAAACTGTAATGCATATTGTTTCTTCATTGATATGTGATCTGTTCTGGAGAAATTGCTTTCCAGGACATTCAGGAGTAAGAGACATGTTTCCTTTCAGATCTTTTGGACTGTATCTCCCATTTTCCTTTGCCATTTTCAGTGCTAGCTAAGGGCTGATAGGAATTGGTGTCCCAAACATCTGGATGGCATCAGGTTACCTATCTTAGCCTTAATACCACCCACCTATCTCTTCAGGAGTAGCTAATGGGAAATTGTATCCAACAATTCATCAGTACACACTGCCTCAAAGGAACAAGCACAGTGAGCTAGAAACCGTATTTTCTTGATTTACAAGATTGCATTTTTATATTTCTTTCATAATTTCTTAGTTTTTTTCGTAGGTGGGTGGACAGATGTTTGCAATTACATCCCTATATGTGGTTCACAGGTATTCAAGCACTGAAGAGCTTGGCTCTTTAAAAAATATTTTCAAGGAGCCAGCTGCCAAACCATACCAAGTGGAAATATTCTAAAAAGATAGGCACTTCTTATAAAAAGATGAATGACTCATGTTCATAAAACATAATTACTGTAGTATTTTTTTTAATGGATTGGCTGATGAAAAGGAGGGGGGGGGTTTCAATTGCCTGTTCATTACAGGGGCTCTTTGCATGGAAGTATGTCCAGTATTGGCACAACTTACTGATCCTAAAAGTAACAGCTTAGTTTTAGATACAGTACTTGTTGAAACTGTCTTTCTAGCTTAGTTAGCTTTCTAGTCCTATAATGAGATGAACTCCCATATGTATGGCTTAGGAATCACAGTCTGAATAAAATGCTATACAGGTAGTGCTCAATGGAAAAGCCAGATTCACTTATCAACCGTGTTACTTACTTAACAACTGCTGTGATTCACTTAACAACTGCTTTGCTTTAGCAACAAAAATTTGGGGCTCAATTGTGGTAAGTTGAGGACTACCTTTATAGTAGACTGAATTAAAATAAGAAGAAAAAATACAGTGAAAAACTATGACTGGTGTGAAAAAATGCTAGGGAATATAAAGAAAGAATTGACTATCATTTTCTTGGTAGATAAACTAATGATCAAACCTTCTGGTTGGAATGTATTTTTTTTCTTCATGCTTTCATTGTACATTTGCAATTCAAGCAAATTAAAGTTGTCTTTTCAAACAAAGTTTTTAATTTTTTGTTACAAATTTTAAATTCTTGTAAACAAAGTATTGCCGGGGTTTTACCCTTTAACATTACAGTACATAATTCATTTACATCATATTTCCATTTCCAATTTTAGCCATATTATTTTCATCCCATATCTTCCATATTAAACTTAATTTTTTCTTAACACATAAACAATATCATTATTTGCCTCTTCAGAAATAAATCAAATTTATCGTTTCATTTTCCGCTATTATATTTTCTGTAGGTAGCATATATCCTCAGATTCAATTTTTTTATAATAAGCATTTTGCTTAATTAGTTAAAATGTTAATATAATTCCCTCACATCTTAAATAACTACATATTATTAACGTATTTCATTTTATTCTACTAATATATCTCTTCTTTCCCTTCCTCATTGTCTAACCATTTCCTTAGTTCATCTCTTACTCTCTTTAATGTTCCACTTTTCATTCATTTTCTGGTTGTCTTTTTATCCCATGTTCTTAGATTCTTTTTATTTATTTTTATTTTTATATGTATTATGTATTTTCTTGCAAATTAAAGATGTCAAAACCAGTGCACAAGTATCTAAAAAAAGTTCTGCAGTGCTGTTCCTGGAATATCTCCCTGCTTGGGAAAATGGGAAATATATAGCAGGATATTTTAAAACTTTTAAACATTTTCTCAAAGGAAAAATTAGATATAGACATTACAGTACATATCCATGCAGTTCCAAAATACCACAATCATCAGCTCATACGACATTTCTAGAATAACCATGATGTGGTTGCCTAAAAAGAGAATGTAAACTTTGGCTGCATTCTTTGAAGTTTTGATCACAGAACTTGGAAACATATTACATTATTATGCAACGGACCCATCACCTTTCCTTTCAAGATGGATTACCTTGGCTGCCTCAAAGGAATAATGAATAGTAATGAATGAGTAGTGGATACTGATGTATGTTTGGATTGCATTTAAAGAGGAAACTTTATGCCAGAAGTTTACAATCTCATATGAATCAGACAAAATCTCCTATACTATATATATACAAAAAGGATTTTTAAATATTCAAACACTCTGTTGAGGATATACTGTATCACTGAATACTGTATACCATCAGTGTTGACTGGAGTATTTCGGAAAAGGACATAACAGGTTTTTTAACAAGAATAGTTTGTACTTGTGACCACTGAATGGCCAAAAGTACTTGGAACCAGCCACTCAGTGGTGAAATTTAAAACTTTTTACTACCGGTTCTGTGGGCATGGCTTGGTGGGCGTGGCAGGGGAAGCATAATGCAAAATCTCCATTCCCTCCCCATTCCTGGGGGAAGGGTATTGCAAAATCTCCATTCCCACCCTACTCTGGATCCAGCCAGAGGTGGTATTGCCAGTTCTCCGAACTATGATTATTCATATAATTATTGTAATCTTATTTCATCTATCTATTCTTCCAGTATTTAATGTCTCAACCACAACCATTTTTGGTAAGCACCAAAAGATAAGCAATATTACTAGCAGGTCCTTTACAAGATTTCAGGTATACAGTAATGTGTGGTCAAATTATGAGAAAATGACTTCTTCTCATAAAAAACATACTACTTTGTTTTTCTTCCTCGGCCACTGTATGCCATTTCTCAATTGTGTGGGTGCTTCCACTATGACAACGTTTGAACTGCCAGCAGCCTCACAATTGTAATAATAAACATTGCTATATACTGAAGAATCAAATGTGAGTGGGTGAGCGATTTAAACAGGAAAAAGTGATGGTCCCAAGATAGAAATTAAATTCCAACTTGAACCCAGCTTTATTGAGATAGTGGTAGAATTGAAATATACATTTCCTTTGGCCTGGTTTAGCTGGGCAATGAAAAGCAGACAGTAAGATGACATGGCCACCTCCTGAAGGAGAAATATTTTTCCACTATTTTGGACAATATTTGGGAAAGAAAAAAAATCAATTTCAGGTTAATAGCACATGCTGTCTGCTTGTAAGCTCCTTGTCCAAAGGATAGAAAGGGACATTCTTAAGAAAATCTAATTCATAACTGTACTTTTCATTCTGCAAAGAAGTACAGGCAGAACAAAAGGCTAATTGTCTTCTATCCTTCATACCTTAAGTATTACTGTCTAAGTAAACTTAAAGGTTTCCTTTGCACATATGTGCTAGTCGTTCCCAACTCTAGGGGGTGGTGCTCATCTCCATTACAAAGTTGAAGAGCCAGCGCTGTCTGAAGATGTCTCTGTGGTCATGTGCCCGGCATGACTAAACGCCAAAGATGCACGGAACGCTGTTACCTTCCCACCAAAGGTGGTTCCTATTTTTCTACTTGCATTTTTACATGATTTCAAACTGCTGGAAGTTTGAAGCTGGGACAACTAATGGAAACTCACTCCCTTACCCGGTGCTAAGTATTCGAACTGCCAAACTGCCAACCTTTCTGATTGACAAGCTCAGCTCCTTAGCCACTGAGCCACCATGTCCCTTCATTACTGTATATAGATTGCTAAAAATGTTAACTCATCTTGAGTTAGTGCAGTGCTTCTCAATTATTTTCTGTCATGCCCCCCCTAGGAAGAAGAAAACATTTCGCGCCCCCCGCGCGACTGTAAATAGTATCATTTGTCTATAAAATTGTTATAAGTACACCTCTGCATAACGCTGTATCCTTATTAACGTATAAGAGAATAAAAAAAGAAAGAAATGTGGATCAATTTACAACAAAGAATAGCTTTATTAACTGTAGCAGAAAAGATTTAAAGTGCGTTAGAAATTTAAAAAAAATTAAATCCTTAATTAAACTATAAACATTTTTGATTGGACATGTCAAACCATATGATACTGAAAAAATACATAAAATCAATAAATAATAATGAATTCAAACCGATCACCAACATTTACTCAGGAGCACAATATTAAAAAAAAACTTTAACCTGCAAAACAAAAATATATAAAATAATTTGAGCTGATTGTTTAATCAGAGGTGATGTCTGGATGAATGGCTACAATGAGCACGTTTTGCAATGCATAGCTTTTCAAAGCGGGGTTTGAAGCAGGACACAGCAACTCTCATCTCCTTCTCAATGTGTAGCCGAGACCTGTATTTGCTTTTCAGAGCAGCAACAGCAGAGAAGCCAGTCTCACACAAGTAAGAAGTTGCAAATGGAAGAAGAATGTGCACAGCTCTTTGTCCTAAGAGTGGATATTGCTTATTAGCGTGATTGGGGTGTAATGTCTTTAAGTGACGCCTTAATTTATTTGGCTTCATGCTGTCCGCTGCCAACATTTGTAGACATAGTAAGCACACCGGTCTTTCCTTGTCTCCCACCGTAGTCACAGTGAAGCCAAGCGCTACATACGCCTCGTCATATTTCCTCGTCTTAGCCTTCGGAAGACTTTCTTTTATCTCCTTCTCTCCTTCTCTCTCCGCCTGTCTTCTCATCCCTTCAGACCTTTTTTGGCTGAATTGGCGGTGTCCCCTTTTATGTGTGTTCAACTCCTTTCTTTCAGGCGTTTTTCTGTACAGGCGATTTCCGGGTCTAAAAGTCACACGGGTGGGTTTGGCTAATCAGGATAGAGCATCATGTCTATCCAATCGGGTTGTTCTCCTCGAAAGGGAGGAGCATGCGCAGTCACATGTACTGGCTTAATGCTCACTATCGATGCAAATGTCAGCAGCGGTAGCCCGATTTCTTAGCTTGTTATGACTGTTTGCCGAGGTCAAACGCGCCCCCCTTTACGGAGCCTCGCACCCCCCCCCTGGGGGGCGCGCCCCACTATTTGAGAAGCACTGAGTTAGTGGGATTTATCCTCTTATATAAACACTGAATGACTCATTCAAAGTCTTCAGCGCTTAAGTCCTAAAGTTTTAAAGCGTCATGAAAGTAAAATGTTTATGTGATTTAGACATTTTAGCAGTGATTTAAGCCAAGAGGGCAGGATAGAACCTATTGGTTTGCTTTTAGCAATGTATTGTTACATTGTATGTTATGACATACAGTTAATTGATGAAAATATCTTAAGTATTAGATCCACCTGACGGTGCAATATATATGCAAGGTGATTTTGGAGGGATAGATAATTTTTCACACCTTTAAAATAATTTGGCTTTGAGAGTCACAGATACTAAGGCAAGTAGCCTGGACACTTTTAAAGCTTTTTGATGATTGGGCTATTATATTCTTTTTTATTACTTCAAGATAATTAATGGAATAAAAGAGAATCTAGAACAGTCTTACAAACTAACATGTCCTCGGAATTAATAAGTATGATCAGAAGGGAAAGGAGGAGAGGAAAAAAAATAGAGGCTTTGGGGCAGTGGTGGGTTTCAAATTTTTTTAGAACCTCTTCTGTAGGTGTGGCCTGCTTTGTGGGAGTGGCTTGCCAGCCATGTGACCAGGTGGGAGTGGCTTAGCAGCCATGTAACTGGGTGGGCATGGCCAACTTGTGAAATGTGGTGAAACTCACTTAACAACGCTCTTGCTTAGCAACCAAAATGTTGGCTCAGAAACTCTGGCATTTGAAGCACGCAAGTCTTAAAGCTGTCAAGTTACAAGACCCTTGCACCCCTAACACTTTAGGAAAAAACCCAGGGGTGTTC
The DNA here is from genome assembly GCA_039707465.1 of Rhabdophis nuchalis. Lineage (NCBI taxonomy): Eukaryota > Metazoa > Chordata > Lepidosauria > Squamata > Natricidae > Rhabdophis > Rhabdophis nuchalis. The sequence continues at coordinate 145,544,210 of CM077645.1, forward strand.
AAACTTGACAGCTTTAAGACTTGTGGACTTCAACTCACAGAATTCCTCCTCTCACTCTTCATCTAGATCAGGGGTCCCCAACCTTTTTTGCACCAGGGACCGGTTTCATTTTAAAGAAAATTCCGCGGACCGGCTGGTGTAGAGAGGGAGCGCGGGGGGAGGGGGGAACAGGCGGTGCATGCGCATGCGGGGGGGGGGTTAATCGGCTCACTTGCCACTCTAGGGCCCCCAATGGCGCAAGCCATTGGGAGAGCACAGGGAGAGCCTGTGCTCTCCCGCCCCCGGCGCGCGCTCTGCCCAGGGAGCTGCCCCCTCCTCTCTCCTCCTCCTCTCCGGCCCTGCGGCCCGGTTCTTATCAAGTCATGGACCGGCACCGGTCCGCGGACCAGAGGTTGGGGACCCCTGATCTAGATGATGTGCGGATGGGCGGGGGAAGGGAGCTGGAACCGGTTCTAAACGGCACTGTAGATTTGTGGAACCTCTTCTATAGAAGAGGTTAGAACTGGCAGGAACCCACCCCTGCTTTGGGGTATATGTTAAAACAGTTCTAAAAATGGCTTGAAAATCTTCTTTCTTGCACCTTTTTAAATGCGTCCAAAACCTACCGGTAATTCAAATGTTGACAATTAATTCATTGTGTCTAATGAAGTGTTGATTTTTCCTTTGATTTAGCTGCCTCATGCTCCATACTAGAAAATCTATAACTCTTGATTCCAAATATTAGAATACGCTGAATAAAAAAATATATTCGTTTTTAATACTTACCAAAGCAATAATATTATGAGAGAACCTGTTAACCGTCAAATGAAATCAACTACCATTTTTTAAATGAAGTTATTCCATAATATAGGTTTTTCATGGGAAGAAGAATTGAAATTACATCTAATGTAAGCCTGGTGTTTCTAAAGATATAGAAAGTGATCTTCATGCAAAAAGAGTTCAATACTTATAAGGATTTTAATGGAATTAAATACAAGAACCTAATTCTGAAACACATTATTTCAGTCAATGTCCAAAGTAAAATGCCTAGTGGTAAGGTAAAGTTAAACAACATTTCATAACTGATACAATAGTAGGAAAAACAAGCTGCAGTATAAATATCAAGGAAACATTAAACATAAATACCAAAGAAATAGTTCTAAATTAGAACACATAATTCTTGCACAATGTAACTGTGATATTGCCTCTTTAAAATTAAAAGTAGGGCTCAGTTAGCTATTTATTGTACTTTAATCTGACTCACTCCAGTAAAATGGAGGATAAAAACCTAAATGCACTTTTTAGACTAATTCTGGATAAACCTGACAACTAGGTGACATTTCCAATTTTGTAGATTCAATGGCAGCAAAAGAAGTAAGGTAAGATCAATGGTGCAACAGGAAATATTAGAATTTTCTGTATTCTACATTAAAAGGGACTCATTTTTATAACTATCTGTTATGGGATACAATAATGCATCTGTGATCAAGGCTGAATTATTTCCTATATTTCTTATAAAAAGAAGCTAAAATTAAAGGTTTAAAGGCTAAAGTTAAAGACATATTGATTCTTCATGAATCACATCTCTCTATTGACAGATATAGCTGTTTGATCATTGCTAAATACAAACTTTGCAAATTCTGTGCAGCCAAACAAGAAATTTTATTTCATTGGGCTAGGCAACAATATTAAAATTTAAAAAAAGAAAAGCTGTCCAGTAAATTACTAATTACTAAATTAAACAAAGTAAGGCCAGCCATGTATTAAAATGCAGGTGTAAAAGATTTCTTACATTTTCATCCCAACAGGGCTACAAGAACATTATCAAGTGAAGGAGAAATTGTTCTTCCTTTTACACCTGCATTTTTCTTAGTAATCTAAACAGTGTTGGTGAACCTTTTCGGCACAAAGTGCTGGAAACCGGAAGATCATCTTCCCAGTGTGTGCATGCGCACCGGGCGTCTGCTCTTTATTTTATTTATTTATTTTATTAAATTTATATCCCGCCCTTCTCCTAAAAAAGGACCATTGGGTTTCCGTCATGCACATGTGCATCGGCCACCTGGTCTTCCGGTTTCTGACACGCATGTACATGCAAAGACCAACTGGTCAGTGCGCATGCCCATGCTGGAAACTGGAAGATCATCGGGCAGCTGCTCTTCTGGTTTCAGGCATTCCCGCGCACATGAAGACCAGCTGGCCAGCATGCCAGAATATGAAAGAATGTGTGATGGCTCGTGTAACCGAAGAGATGGCTCTGCATGCCACTTCTGGCATACGTGCCACAGGTTTAATAATAATAATAATAATAATAATGGTTTGCCATCACGGACCTAAAGTAACCTTTACTGAGAAAAATGGTAATCGGAAGGACATTCAGTGAACTGCAGTCCAGCCTAAAGGAATTAAGTTTAGTGTTGAAATATTTTTGAACATTAAAGAAAAGTAGCTGTAAGAATCCTAGAAGCAAAGCTATTGATTGTTTGTTGGCTTCCTGCACAATTGCTTTTTTAAGATGGAATGCTATTGGTATACCTCACCTTTCTTATTTGCAACAATAGAAAAGTGCTGTATGTGTCTTTAAAATTTCTTTCTCCAGTAAATACAATTTTAATGCCCTTGTCTGTTTAAGACATTAAACTGCTTCCCAAACGATACATGGTAATGCAATGGATCTAACACTTATTTTAATTAAATCATGATTATCTCAAGGGTCACTTGGATAACTAATTGGGGTCCCTTCCACAAGAAGCAGGTTTCTCAGGTTGAACATCCTGCCCAGACAGCAAATACAATGGAAAAGCAAGACTACTGTGAGATTCAGGAAGAGCAACATCCGGTGTGCCTATGAATAAATGGTGATGACCTGGAAAGACCTGGTCACAAAAGGAGAAAAAAAGAAACAAAAGGAAAAAGATTTATGATACATATATACACTAAGCGATACACTAGAGGCCATTTGTCTTTATCATTTATTCTGAACTATGCTTGTTTAAGATACATGTGAACCGCTTATTGGAGTGGCTGATCTTTAGAGCTATTCCACCCTAAGAATCAAGCAGGGGTGGGATTGAAGAATTTTAACAACCAGTTCGCTGCCTGGTTGCTGGGTGGACGTGGCTCACTCGGCCTCCTGCACCATGGGAGGGGACGCTCTCCTCAGGCTCTGGAGGCTTTCCTCGAGTCTCCAGGAGGACGAAAATGGCATCTCCCCCAGGCTCCAGAGGCCCTTGGAGGCTGGAAACAGGCCAGACTTCCAGAACTTCTAGAAGACCCAATTTTCATCCTCCCCACGCTCTGCGCGGGCCCTGCACTAACCTGGCATGATGAATGGGCTACATAGAGACTCCAGGGAGGGGAGGGTGGGGTGGAGCCAGCCGGTCCTTGCAACTCCTGGTTTAGCAAACCAGATGTAAAATTAACATCCAGTTCGCCTGAACCAGTCCAAACTGGCTGAATCCCACCACTACAATCAAGAAATGAAAATGAAGGAGATTACTAAATAAATGGATATTTGAGAGGTCATTGATGCTCTCTGAGCTTGGTTCTGTTCTTGCAAACATTTCATTACCAAACTAGGTAACATTATCAGTGCAATTTGACAAACATGAGTCTGCTCAGACAGCAATGTGACTTGAAATAATGTTCTCAGGGTTGGCACAATGAAAAGGAAGGGCAAAGCATGTCTAATTTGAAATCCAAACATATTCCCAAGGCTCAGTCCAAGATATTGTTTTTGTTTTAATCCATCCATAGATATTTTATGGAACAATAATGACCTCATTTTAGTTATAGGCTGCAAAATGCTCTCTTAATGTATTACTCAAACTATCACATAACCTTATGGAGGAGGGGACTGCACCAAAATTGTAGAAGGTTGCAAACTCTTCTTTGTAATGGACTGAGGATTTAAAACGAATAGTAATAATGAAAAGGTACAGAAGTATAGCGCATGTATATTGCATGTATATTGTATAGCGCGTGTATTTTAATTCCCTGTGCACCGCCCTGAGTCCATCTGGAGACAGGAGCGGTATATAAATCCAATAAACCGTAAACTGTATTGGAGGTACTTGAGTCTTGTAGAATGATTTGAAAAACAGTGAAGAAAAGGAGACAGGAAACTGATAACAGAAGACAGAAATGGTAGAAAAAGAGCTGCCAGGAGGTGAGTTTTTTGCTGTTCACTTCAATGTTTTTTTTTCATAATTGCATTGTATTTTATTCTTGTTCATTGCCCAGAATTCATTTTGGTAGATTTATTAAATTTGTTGAATAAATAAATATGTCTTGCACGTCTAAGCCAGAAAATACTAACAGCAAGTGTTCAAGAACAGCCACAATTGAGCCCAAATTTTTTGTTGCCAAGTAAAACAGCTTTTAAATAGGTTTTGCCCATTTTATGATCTTTCTTGCCACAGTTATTAAGTGAATCACTACAGTTGCTAAGTCAATAACACAGTTGTTAAATGAATCTGGCTTCCCCATTGTCTTTCCTTTGTCAGAAGGCAAAAGGTGATCACCTGATCCATAGACACTGCAACCGTCATAAATATGAGCCAAATATGGGTTCAAACTTTGATCATGTGACCATCAGGATGCTGCAACAATCATAATTATAAAAAACGAGAAAAAGTCACTTTTTTCACTGCCGTTGTAAATTTCAATGCCCACTAAACAATTTTAAAAATCAAGTATAATCCCTTCCCAATATTACCACACCAAACAAATTCGCACGTAGTTTATTCCTGCAATTGGTAAATGCACATATATTTTCTCTCCCTCTCTCCATTTTCCATTTTCATTTTCATTTGCACCTTCCTATTCAACAATCCTAAGGCTTCTCTCCTCCTCTCCCTCTCCCTCTCCCTCTCTCTCGCTCCTCCCTCATCCTCATTCACATATACATAGTTCAATAGCAGTGCCTGGAGGTAAATGCCACAACTGAACTTTGGAAGCATTTACATTTCAATAATCTGACTTGTAACTTTATTAATGCCATTTTTACAAAAATAATAATAATTATAGAGAAACTAATTATAAATAAACTAATTACTGAGCTGCGGTGGCACAGTAATTAGAATGCAGTTATTGCAGGCTAACTCTGCCCACTGCCACGAGTTCTATCCTGACCAGCTCGGGGGTTGACTCAGCATTTCATTTTTCCGAGGTCAGTAAAAATTAGGAATCAGATTCTTGCGTGCTATATGCTGACATTATAAATTGTTAGAGAGGGCTGTAAAGCATTGTGAAGTGGTATATAAATTGAAATGCTATTGCTATTGCTAAACATGTGAGACTTGGGAAGCATTTACATTCACAACAATAATCAATGTGAACATTCAGCAAAATGATTAGGACTCTTCCTTTTTGAAGGTAAGACTTTAAATAAACTTCTTATAATAGGTGCTATTTATTTGATTGAGTGAACATTATTGATAATGAAATCCAAATCCTTCCCTAAGGATAGAAAGCCAGTAAGGAGGAAGCAGTAGGGACCAGAAAGGAAGGAAGGAAGGAAGGAAGGAAGGAAGGAAGGAAGGAAGGAAGGAAGGAAGGGAAGCAGTTCAGCAGTTAATTGCAAAAAGCATTCTAAATAGTTACAATAATGAAGTGCATATTTTAATGCATAAGTTTTCCCTGCAATATTTATGGAAATAGGCTTGCTGATAATATGGAGCTATTGAACTTATTTTGGAAAGAAATACGCATATAGTATTTTGAAAATACGTTTTGTGAATCATAATACAGGTTTTCTAAAGAGAGCCAGTAGATGGCAGTACAGACTACACACAAAGTTCATTACTGTACAGCGAAAAACAATTATAAAGAAATGTTCGAATTAATCTTAGCTATGCTTAGTAACCCCACCAAATTACCATATTATTCCAAAAGTTCTACATTGGTATAAATCGATTGTGATTAATACCTTTTTCAAGTTGCCAAAAAGATGCCTCTACACTTGGAGATCACAAGCAGATACAAAAAATAATATAGTAAAGAACCAAATTGACTATTTTGCAATAAACAAAAGATTTAGAAACTCAGTAAAATCAGTAAAGACATGCACAGGTGCAGATGTACTATCCAATCATAATCTACTACTTGCCCAAGTCCAGCTGAAACTAAAAAGGGTGAAAAATCTGAATCTGAATTCTTCATCTCATGGATAAAAGACACTCTTATAAAAATAAAAACAAAGACAAATACAATGAATTACAGAAAACAATTAGAAGAAAAACTGGACTGGCAAAAGAAAAGTGGTTTGCAAAGAGATGCAAAGAAATAGAAAAGACAGAATGTATTCATGGTAATTTCAATTTACACAAAAAATGTGAAAGAAGCAGCAGGTGCCCACAAAAAGAAAACCAACAACTTAATTGACAAGGAGGGGAAAATCATCTTGGATGTGGATGAAAAACTGAAAAGGTGAAAGGAATATATTGAAGAACATTTTGAGGACACTAGGGATGATATCGATATAGGAAGTATAACAATTGGACCAAACATCACTATGGAGGAGGTTGAACACACAATAAAAAATAGCATAAACAAGAAAAGCCACAGAACCTGATGAGATCCCAGTAGAAATTTTAAAATTGCTGGAAGACAGCAAAATGGGAAGAAATTTTACTGCAGCTCTTCAATTGAATATATGAAACAGGAAAGATACCAAATGATTGGCTAAAGTGTAATCCCCCAAAAATAAATGCAAAGAAATGTACAAAATACAGAGCAATAAGCTTAATGAGTCATGCCCTGAAAACATTCCTGAGAACAATTCACACAAGAATATACAACAAAATTGAGTAGCGTATAAGTAACACGCACTTTGGTTTCAGAAACGATCTTGGTACACAAGATACCCTATTCAGCATTCAAGTTCTTGTAGTGTTGTAGAGATGTCAATCACAGTGTTTACATATGCTTCATTGATTTTGAAAAAGCATTTGATAAAATAAGGCACAGCAAACTATTACAAATCCTGAAACAAGTGGGACTAGATGACAAAGACATCCAAATAATAAAGAATCTATATTGGCATCAGGTAGCAAATGTGAGACTAGGGCCAGGCCAAAAATATTCACATAATGTAGAAATATGAAGAGGGGTCGGATAGGGCTTATTCTGCCTCCGCTGTGGTTTAATATCTACTCTGAGTCAATTTTCAACAAAGCACTGGAAAACATTGATGCTGGCCTCAAAGTAAATGGTGTTCGGACCAACAATTTAAGATATGCCGATAATACAGTTCTGCTTACCACTAAGCATGAAGATCTTCAGCTACTCATCAATAGAGTCACAGAAATATCAGAAAAATACAGCTTGAAGTTTAACAAAAATCAGGCTTGTCAGATGTTACATCTTTTCTATCCTGCTTTTCTATCATGGAGTAGAGAGTTGGTCTCTGACAGAAAACTACTTGAAGAGACTAGAAGCATTTAAAATGTGGATTTACAGACAGCTGTTATGTGTAAGCTGGGCTGACAAAATCAGAAATGAGGTGGTGATAAGCCTCCTGGGTAAGCTAAGGGAAATCATCAAAATCATAAGAAACCTAAAGTTAGAATATTTTGGACATGTCAAGCAACACCTAGAAAAATATGACATCCTTCACTTAATCCTCCAGGAAAAAATTGAAGGCAAAAGACGTCCAGGCAGAAGAAGAACATCATGACTTCAAAATCTAAGGGACTTGGTTGGACAAAACTCAGCAGCACCTTTTTGTGTGGCTGTTGATAAAAATAGGATCACCAGCGTGATTGCCAACGTCCGATGATGGATATGGCACAAGAAGAAGAAGATAAAGTGATTATGGCCCCAATACAATAAAAACAAAAACAACAATTATTTTCTGTGTCATCAGGCAGACTTGAATTATGGTTTCTAGAAGTAGCAAAAGACTCCTTTCCCTATATCAACTAATATTTTGCAATGGAAATAAATCACATACAATATTAAACTATTTGTGCCCTTGTTTTTTCAAAGGAAAAATCTCAAAAATAATTGTAATTGTAATTGTATTCGAATTTGTATACCACCCTTTCTCCCTTACGGGACTCAGGGCGGTGAACAGGCAATGATAAAAAACAATAATAGAAACATCAATATAAATACCTATGCTAAAAATAAATTAAATACTAATCCTGCTCTAAAATGCACAATAAAAACCCCAATAAAACCAGATTAAAAGCTACACCAGGCCGGCCGTACGAAAAGATGGGTCTTCAGGGCTCGGTGGAACAGGTGCAGGTCGGTAGCTGTGCGGAGGTCAGGGGGCAGGTTGTTCCAGAGGGCAGGAGCTGCCACAGAGAAGGCTCTCCCCCTAGGGGTCGCCAGCCGACATTGACTGGCTGACGGCACCCCGAGGAGGCCCTCTCTGTGGGAGCGGACTGGTCGAAGGGAGGTATTTGGTAGGAGGCGGTCTTGCAAGTACCTAGGTCCCTTGCCATGGAGCGCTTTAAAGGTTGTTACTAGCACCTTGAAGCGCACCCGGAAAGCCACAGGCAGCCAGTGCAGCTCGCGCAGGAGAGGTGTTACATGGGAGCATATGGAGGCTCCCAGAATCCCCTGCGCAGTCGCATTCTGAACTAGCTGGAGCCTCCGGGTGCACCTCAATGGAAGCCCCATGTAGAGAGCATTACCATAGTCCAGGCGGGAGATGACGAGGGCTTGAGTGACCGTGCGTAAAGCGTCACAGTCCAGAAAGGGGTGCAACAGGCGTATCAGACAAACCTGATAAACAGCCCCCCTGGCCACGGCTGTCACATGATCGTCCAAGGACAGCCGAGTATCCAGGAGGACGCCCAAGTTGCGGGCCCTCTCCGCGGGGCTAATGATACGCCCCCGATAGCCAGAGATGGAACCAACTGGCTATGCCGTGCCACCGGAAACCACAGCCACTTGATCTTGGATGGGTTGAGTCGAAGCCTGTTTCTCCCCATCCAGACTCACACGGCTTCCAGGCACCGGGACATCACTTCCGCGGCATCGTTGGGGTGGTCCGGAGTGGAGATGTACAGCTGGGTGTCATCCGCGTACTGATGGAATTCCACCCCGAAACCACGGATGATCTCACCCAGCGGCTTCATATAGATGTTGAACAGGAGAGGCGAGAGGACCGACCCTTGTGGCACCCCACAAGTGAGGCGCCTCGACGTCGACCTCTGTCCTCCTGCCAACACGAATTGCGACCAGTCGGAGAGGTAGGAGGAGAACCACCATAAAACGGTGCCTCCCAACCCCATCCCTCCAACTGGCGCAACAGGATACCATGGTCGATGGTATCAAAAGCCGCTGAGAGATCTAACAGGACCAGGATAGAGGAACAGCCTCTATCCTGAGCCCTCCAGAGATCATCGACCAATGCGACCAATGCCGTTTCCGTGCTGTACCCAGGCCGGAAGCCAGACTGGCACGAGTCTAGATAGACAGCTTTATCCAGGTGCTGAGGGAACTGTCATGCCACCACACTCTCAACAACCTTCGCAAGAAAGCAAAGGTTGGAGACAGGATGGTAATTGCCAAAACAGCCGGGTCCAGGGAGGGCTTCTTGAGGAGGGGCCTCACCATCGCCTCTTTCAAGGCGGCTGGCAGAAACCCCTCACGCAAAGAAGTGTTGACAATTCCCTGGAGCCAGCCTCGTGTAACCTCCCAGGTGGCCAGTACCAACCAGGAGGGACACGGGTCCAGTAAACATGTGGAGTTCAGTCGCCCCAATATCCTGTCCATGTCCTCGGGAGTCACAGGATCGAACTCTTCCCAAATAGTGGTCTCAAGACGTGCCTCCATCAGCCCGTCTGGACTAATCCAATTGGAGGCTAACCCATCCTGGATCTGATCGATTTTATCATGCAGATAACACCCAAATTCCTCTGCACGACCCTGCAGAGGGGGATCCGGCGCCCCCTGATGAAGGAGGGAGCGGGACACCCTAAACAGGGCGGCAGGGCAGTTATCTGCAGACGCGATAAGAGCGGAGAAATAGCTCTGTTTCACTGCTTTTATCGCCACTAGGTAGATCCTTAAATGGGACTTTACCAGTGTCCAGTCAGATTCGGAGCGGCTGGTCCTCCAAACGCCCTCTAGGCATCTCTTCCGACGCTTCATCCCCCTCAGCTCCTCGGAGAACCAGGGAGCCAAAGTAGATCGGCATCGGGTGAGTGGCCGCAAGGGCACGACCCGGTTCAGGGCCCCCGTGGTCGCACTATTCTAGGCGACCACTAGGTCCTCAGTCGAGTCGTGGGTCATGGTCTCAGGTATTGGCCCAAGCTCCGTCTGGAACCTCTCAGGGTCCATCAGGCACCTGGGGCGGAACCATCTTGTTATTTCCGGTTCCGCCTCCCCGCAGTGAAGTGCGGCGGTTGGAAAGGACAACCGAAGGAGAGAATGATCTGACCATGACAGGGGCTCGATGACTATTTCCCCTAAACCAAGATCACTCAGCCACTGGCCGGAGACAAAAACTAAGTCCAGTGTGTGTCCTCCAGTGTGAGTGGGGTCACGAACTAACTGGGTCAGGTCCATGGCCATCATGGAGGCCATGAACTCCCGATCTGCCTCAGATGCTTCACCTATCGATGGCAGATTGAAGTCCCCCATGACTAACAGCCTGGGGGTCTCAATTGCCATCTCGGCTATCACATTGAGGAGCTCGGGTAGGGCTGCTGATACGTAGCGGGGAGCCAGGTACACAATCAGCATGCCCTGCTGCGTCGCATGACCCCACTTTATACATAGGGACTCACAACCGGTAGTCTGCGGCACAGTGGTCTCCCTCGGGTCCAGGCCCTCCTTTATGATAACCGCCACCCCCCCACCCTGACCTTTGGCTCTCGGCTGGTAAAATGCGCGGTAACCTGGTGGGCACATTTCAATGAGGGGCACTCCCCCCCTCTTGGCCCAACCAGGTTTCCGTAATACCCGCCAGGTCCGCCTCCCCCTCCAAAACCAGATCATAAATGAGGGGGGCTTTATTAATCATGGACCTAGCGTTACACATCAGCCGAAGGCCCAGGCCCTGAGATCCAGAACCCCCTATATTGCAAGAGGAGCTATGAGGGCCGGAGCGCGCCACCGCTTGCAAGCAGCAGGTGTGCCCTCCCCTAATGTGATATGGCCCTCTGCTCCCGCCATACCTACCCCTCCCATACACAGTCCTGATGAAATTGCCCTCTGTTAAGCAGACCCTCTCCCCCTCCCAGCAAGCATCTGTAAAGCAAGTAATATCTTCTAGCTTTAGGCTTTCTCACCTCATTGAAATGTAGTACAGATAGTCTAAACTTACAACAGATTGCTTAGTGATCATTCAAAGTTACAACGGCACTGAAAAAAGTGACCTATGGCCATATTTCACACTTATGAGCATTGCAGTATCGCCATGGTCACATAATTTACATTTGGATGCTTGACAACTGACTCCTAGTTATGACAGTTGCAGCATCCCAGGGTCATGTGATTCCCTTTTGCAAACTTCTGTCAAGCAAAGTCAAAGGGGAAACTCGATTCACATAACAAACTGTTACTAATTTAATAACTGCAGTGATTCACTTAACAAATGTGGCAAGAAAAGTTGTAAAAATGAGACAAAACTCACTTAACAAGTTTCTTACTTAAATTTTGGTCTCAATTGTGGTCATAGGTTGAGGGCTACCTGTAGCAGAAGAAGTTTCTCCCAAGAGGACCTCTTCATCTGGCCATTCAGTGGTGGGATTCAATTTTTTTACTACCAGTGCTGTGGGCGTGGCATGGTGGGTGTGGCATGCTGTGGGCGTGGCATGGTGGGTGTGGCAGGGGAAGGATACTGTACAATCTCCATTCCCTCCCGATCAGCTGGGACTCGGGAGGCAGAGAAGAGATGGGAGTGGGACCAGTCAGAGGTGATATTTACCGGTTCTCCGAACTACTCAAAATTCCACCAACTGTTTCTCCAAAAGTGGTCAGAACCTGCTGAATACTCTGGGATCCATGTACTAAGCCATTTTTGTTTTATAATTCAAACTAGCACTTATACCTAGAAACCTTTTGTTAACTGTCAGCCTTACAAGATAGTCCAGGCAAAAAACATCCAAAATTAGCTCCACTTTATTGTAAGGTTAAATTTACAGAATCTTGCAAGCCTGAAACTGCCTTTCTCCCCCTTTGCTTTTATAGCTCAAGAAACTAGGAAGGTTTGCTGCACCCACATCCTGCTACATGTTGTGCTGTAAGCTAAGCTGTCTATTATCTTACTGTTGCCATGGCTGCAGCTCTTCCCCTGCCTTCCAAGTCATTCCCAGCATGGGTGTCAAAACCATTTGCATCAAGTGACGTCACAAGATGTGTCATGAAGTTTTTTGCCTTTGTGGAGCTGGGGTGGCCGTGGCCTGCACGTGATGCATCCAGCCTGCAGGCCACCAGTTTGACACTCCTGCATTACAGTAACCAACTCAAGGCCAGGAAGACAGGAGTTCATAATGATTAGCACCTGTCAATCAGTTTGGACCATCTGTCATTTCCAAATGATTTTTAAGGCAATGAATTTCTGAGTGTAAGAGACAGATGTATTATTATCATTATTATCAGGTGGGTGCTTTATGTGTTATCTCTCTGTGTATGTTCACACAACATCTACATATGGCAGGAGTTCAATCCTGACCAGTTCAGGATTGACTCCGCCTTCCATCCTTCTGAGGTGGGTAAAATGAGGACCCAGATTGATGGGGGCAATTTGCTTACTCAGCAAACCACTCAGAGAGGGCTATAATTTATAAGGCACTGTGGAGTAGTAAGCCTAAGGTCTACTGTTATTGTGTACATGTGTTGGCTGGAAAGAACTGTGGACAGAAGATGCTCTGCTCTGGATGATGTGGAGAGAGGATAAGAGACTCGGAATGAAGCAGATGGCAGGATTCTAAGTTGGTACCCCAATGCCTCTTCCACAGAGATGCATTGAGCTCCCCCCCCAAACAGGAATATTTTTTCCCTGCAGCTCCCAGTCAGTTCAACCCATTTTAAACATGTTCTTTCTTTTGGTAGATTCTTCCTGCATACCATTCTGTTTGGTTTTCAGAATCTTGATTGCTGCTCGCTGATTGACGGACAGAATTCTTAACCCCTTTACTTAATTTCTGTTGAGTTGGAAAGAATAAAAAGATAAGATTGCTCCCTGATGCTTCAGAAGAAAATTGTCTAATACTGGACAGTTTCTTGAAAATATCTGGAACATCAAGGTAGCCTGCTCATGTTCAAATTCTCCATTTCGTAGTACCTCAGTATTTACCTTTTCTGGTACTCTTTTTCAAGGTTTTAATCTACTGTACTGTAGTATCCACATAATTTGATTGACAATGTGAGGTTGCTATTTATACTAGATGCAGCATCTGGTTTTGCTGCTCTTTCTACTGCCTTTTTTTTTTTTTTTGCTCTGAAGAATTATTAATCCCAAGCTTCACATCTACATCAGCAGTAATATTATCTGCATTGTTCCATCATTCACCTCACTATTTTTACAGACTTCAGTCAATGACAATTTGGAAAATTATGAGGAAGGTTAATGTTGCATGACTGACCAATCCATATCCCGAAGTTAAAAGAATGAAGGATGTATCTTCAAATGTAATCTAGGATGCTTACTACATGAAAAGGAATGCTCTTCACTTCATACTTCTTTTTTTTACAAGACCATGTGAGCTACATTTGTTTTTCAAAGCTGTCATTCTTTTCAAGGGCACAGAGAAGCATGTTTCAGACAAAAATTATACAGCAAGGTATATCCACCTGTTCATATTATGCAAACAACTTTACACACTGCATGTAATTTTATCTATAAGCACCAAATCATTTGGGATTTCCAAACTGGGGGAAGCAGCAATAATTTTAAGAATCAAAATCTGTCTCTTCCCAGCTTTCAGTGATTGTTAAATCCAAGGCCCATGGAAGACAGTATGAATCCTGAGAATTTGAATATTTGAAAGTGTTTATTTCATACAACAAGGCCCAGTATTAGCAGAAAATTCCAGAACCACACTGTACATTATAATCTAAATCAAGACTAATTGCCCTGCTAGAATTACGGTAAGTAGGGATGTACTAGGAAATCTGTCCTTATACTGTACATGTAGTTTGATAACACTTCTACATATGCATTTCTTGAAGGTTCTAGGAATTAATATTTTTTTTTTTAAAAATTAAGAGTCATTTTAAAATACACTGTCTGAAGCAACTATCTGTAAGTTAACCTCTTCGACCTAAAGCAGGGGTCTCCAACCTTCAGACTTAAAGTTGCAAAGGTTGGGGACCCCTGACCTAAAGGTATTCAGATATCCCTTTCCCCCCATATGTTTGCAGTATACAAGGCTAAGAAGGCTGCAAAAGGTTCACTATTTCCAAGAAATCAACAAATCCTACCCAAGTAGGATTTTTTTGGGGGGGGGGGTAATATTCATTTTTCTAAGGATTGATACTGGGCTGTCAACAAAGCTACCACAGTGACCTACTATAAAGAGTCTTTTAAATTTAATCGTTTCAGAAAACGATTTTGGCAATGTGGTTTTTCATACAAGAGTGAGAAAAGCTGCACCTGTTAAATGTTCTCTTAGGCTGCCATTAAAGATTAGAATCCCAGAATCATAGGGCTGGAAGACAACGTGGATGTCTTCTAGACAAGGGGTCTCCAACCTTTGCAACTTTAAGTCTGAAGGACTTCAGCTCCCAGAATTCTCCAGTCAGCTTTGCTCCCCAGCTTTGCTGGCTGGAGAATTCTGGGAGCTGAAGTCCTTCAGACTTAAAGTTGCAAAGGTTGGAGACCCCTGGTCTAGACCAACCTCCTGCCCAAGGCAGGAATCTTTATACCATTCTGGACAAATGTTGTCTTAATTGTTTCGTGAAAACATCTTGCTCTGGGAAGCAAGCTGTCCCATTGATTAATGATTTTGTTCGGAAATTCATCCTTAGTTCCAAGTAGGGGCTTCTAGGAGCTTCCACCCATTGCTTCTTGTCCTGCCCTCAGGTGCCTTGGAGAACAAATCAACCTCCTGTTTCCTGGGACAATCCTTCAAGTATTGAAAGACAGCTATCATATCACCCCTAAGCCTTCATTCCATAAACTCTTAAGCTCTTCCCCCATTTCTTTTTCTCATAGTATTTATATCTCTAACAAAAATATGGGGATGACAAAGAGATTCTTGGAGTAGCAACAAACATTACTGGCCTGGTTCCAATTATCAAGAGTTTGGAACAATGAGTTAGAAACAGAATCATGGTCATCAATCTTCTGGAGGGAGAAGACACTTGAACTGAAGGAACTTCTCCTGATTTTTATACAATTTATGTATATTGTTAAGAGCTTAAGTTCACTTTACTACTTTTGTGATATTATGGCAGAATCACTGTTTTATTTTTCCATCTTCAAGTAAAGTAACGACATTCCAAGTAAAGTGGATTAATCTAGTTTTGCAAATTTCTACATCTCAGATCTGCTTTTGATTAGTACCAAGGAATTTGTTATGGGTGAAGCATTGGTTTGATAACTGACTTTTGTTTCTAATGTTGACAAAGTAGTCAAACTAAATTAGAGATGCATTATGAATACAAAGGATCCGTATGAAACTGAGTTTTAATTACAAGAGGAATATATATACAGTGCTAGCAGTATTTAATTTTGAGGGTGTTGTTAATGATTCAGCCCCAATGTACATTTACTGACATTAATTGTTATACTGATTTATTTTATATTTATTTACACAGATCACATAGCTTGCTTTCTCCTCTTGAGAATTCTACATCCTTTGTCAATTTTACATTTTATTTGTCTAAGGAGCAAGTATTTAGTTATTTTTAAATTTTTTATTTGAACAAATCAAGAAAACATTGAAATAAATAAAACACCATAAAGAACTCCCCTATACGAAATACTACACCAGGGATGTCCAAACTTGGGAACTTTAAGACTTGTGGACTTCAACTCCCAGAATTCCCCAGCCAGCTATGCTGGCTGGGGAATTCTGGGAGTTGAAGTCCACAAGTCTTAAAGTTCCCAAGTTTGGACATCCCTGTACTACACACACACAAACAAATAAAATCTATCCTCTACCCCAACAAGTCATAGTTGCAGGTTTACATAAATCAATTTGTAATTTTAAGGAGATAAAATGTTAAGCGGTATATGCCAAGCCATGTTCACAAATCTATGAAATCCAGTAGGATATATTGTATTTTTAATAGAGTAAAAATGGAACCAAGTTTGACTATAGCCAAAATGTTTTTTCTTTTTCTTTTTCCTAATAGGTTAACATTTTAGTCTGTGCTATTTTCCACACTTTTAAATAGCACTTGCCAACTAAACATACACTTAGCTGTTGAGTATTTCACTGGAATAAATGTGAGCAAAACATAAATGGAATGAATGTCTTATCTTGTGCCACTTTGTATATTCCAGACAATAGAATTGCTATACTAGAATTAATTAGACTAAGGTTCGTGTTATTACAGGCTACTATGTAATTTTTGAATCCCTTCAAAAAATTTCAAACTAAAGGAGTAACTAAATAGGCCCAACTCACTACTTTTCGGATTATCATCCCAGAATGCTGCTAAAAGGGTGGGGCCCAGAGTTTCAGAAAATATTATTGCACATAGTGTTGCTTTAACTGTGTTTATTTCCTTTTGGCAAAAGGAGCAGGTGCTTTCCCAGGTTTAACAAGGGAATACAGCATTGAAAGTTATTTTTATGTACTAATAGAACATTTTACAGTTTATAATATAATATTTCCTTTTATCACAGCCTTTCTTTTCAGCACACTGCAATACAACAAAAAGAGCCTTACATTCAGCTCTACTTATATAGCATGCTAAATATTAAACAAAATAATTTTCTCACAGATGTAGAAGATAGATAATTCAATGTATCATAGAAATAGTAAAGTGTGTAATGTATACTTTTTTTAACAGTCTTACTTTCAGAAGTGACATAGTCCACTAATTTTATAACAAAGCCAGATACAATCTTGCCAATAACCAATTTTCATTGATGAAAGTGGACAAGCTTCTTAATGTCTAGACTAAATCATGAACATTCCTTGGAAAATTAACAGGAACTTTTGGTCTGGATTTACCATAATACGTTCAATTATATAGAAGTAATCTGAGATTTTTGAGCGTATGTTTAAATACAGAGAACTCCAAAGTTTTGTATTATTAGAAGCCAGGAAAAGTCTTTGTTTTATGAAGAATGTGTGGGACAATATGTCAGTTTAGAACAAAAAGGAAAATATATCATTCTGGAGTAGAAAATGTAAGTATGTGTGTGAAAAAGAATCTCTCCCATTAAAGTAAGGAAAGTGGGTTTTGTATTGCTGCATATCAATTTTGCCTCACTCCAATAATAATAATAATAATAATAATAATAATAATAATAATAATAACTACTACTACTATTATTATTATTAAAAAATTAATTTGTAGACCGCTCCCTCTCCCCGAAGGGACTCGGGGCGGTGCACAGGGGAATTAAAAAACTGTGATTTTAAAAATGCTATTTATATTCACGCTCCAAATATTTTCTGTCAATCAATATCTACACATTTATAGATATTATAGATTTATAACTTGCCATAGCTGTTAAGTGAATCATTGCAGTTCTTAAGTTAGTAACACAGTTGTAACATGAATTTGGCTTTCCCATTGACTTTGCTTGTCAGAAAGTTGTTGATGATGATCACATGGCCCCAGGACACTGCAATTGTAATAAATATGAACCACTTTCCAAGTGTCCAAATTTTAATCATGTGACCATAGAGATGCTAGAACAGTTGTAAATGTGAAAAACAGTCATTTCACTTTTTTCAGTGCTGTTTTTTGAACGGTCACTAAAGGAAAGATTGTAAGTCAAGGACTACCTACTTTTTTTTTACTCTATGCAAGTTTAGAGTCAATTTGGTGTAGTGGTTAAGACATCAGGCTAGAAACCAGGAGACCATGAGTTCAAATCCTGCCTTGGGCACAAAGCCCAGCTAGGTGACCTTGGGTCAGTCGCTCTATCTCAGTTCTAGAAAGAAGGCAACAGCAAGCCACCTCTGTAAAACCTTTCCAAGAAAACTGCAGAGATTTGTCAGGTAGTCTCTGAGAATTTGACACAATTGAACAAAAGAAAAAAAATGTATGCAACTGTACTTGAATAAGTGTAGAGATTTCCATAGGTCGCTGATCACATGTGTATTTTACTACTATACTAGAGGTAAGCAGCCTTAAAAATAAACAATGCTCAAGGGGAGCCCCATGCTCTCTACATGGGGCTCTCTACATGGGGCTCCCCTTGAAGAGCACCCGGAGGCTCCAACTGGTCTCCGTGGGAGCACCTGTCCTCTGGAACGAATTGCCCCCAGAGTTAAGAACTATCCTTGGCCTACGCACCTTCCGCCATGCTCTCAAAACCTTTGTTTTCCAACAAGCCGGACTGGCATAAATATGATTTTTAAAATATGAATTTTTATTAATTTTAATCGGGGTTTGTTGGTTTTTTAATCTTATGAGACGCCAAATTGTTTAATATGTTTTTTAAACTGTTTTTAACTTTTATATATCTGTTTTACTTTGGCTGTACACCACCCTGAGTCCTTCGGGAGTAGGGCGGTATAAAAAACTAATAAACAAACAAACAAACAAACAAACAAGCTCCCAAACTACAGAGGACTTTAAAGATTATAACCAGCACTATGAATTACACGTGGAAATAAACTTAGTGTTAGGTGACAATATTGGCTTGATCTTTTAAAAATCCAGGCTACATTAGTTGTACTGTACATTAGTTATTCTCAACGTCCAAGGAAAGTAACGTCTGTCTTGTCCATTTCATTGCCATCTGATTTTCTAATGTAGTAAGACTTTGCTTGTTATCCCTTCAGCCAGCCCACCCAATTTCATAAAACTTCAGCCAGGTCAACTTAATTTTGTCTTCTCCATTTCCCTTTTCTACTTTATGACTTGGCTCAAACAGTATCATCCTCCCTTGCCTTTTAGACCTCAACAATCTTCAGTCCCCGAACTGGTTCCTTCTTACTATGTTTCTGAAACATGGGAGTAATCACTCTCCCACTATCCCAAGAATCTACAGTTACTCCCTAACAATTGAGGAAAAAAGTATATCAGTTACAAATTGTGTTGCAAGGTTGTCATAAATTATTTACATTCATCAGGCAGCAGAATTAAAACAATACTGGAACTATTTCCTCAAATAATACAAGGAAATTGTTGGCCTGTGCCATACTAAAATGTTATACCATAAGACGCTATACCAGGAAGCAGCAGAATTATGTATTAAAACAAAGAAGTATCTTTAAAAACATGGCAAAATGCCACAGTTATTATAAAGAAAAATTACTCATGCATCAAGATGATATCTAAACATATTGCTAAAACGTCAGGTCTTTGCCAAATCCTTTTTTTTCTCATGTAGTAGTAACATCCTTTTAAACCCCAACAGACCATTTAACCTTCTCATAAATGAAATCAGACTCACCCTCCCCTTTTCTACCTTTGCCATTAATTTTCTATTCTCTCTGCTAAATAATTCCTATTTTTTTTCTTCCTGTCCACTCCTCTCAAAAACCATGTTAAATAGTAAGCCAAAATTAGCAACCCCAATTTAATAATTTCATACATGTTATGCTAAAACAAATGCATCTTATTATGTGGCGCAGTGATTCTCACAGCATGCCGAGACTTACTGTAGTTTACCACATTGCACTTATTATATACAGAAACTTTCTTTCTTTCATGAAACTTGTAGACTTCAAGTTCTTGGAAAATATATTTCAATATTGTGATGTGTTCAGACAATGTTTTTCCCTGTTATACCCTACAGATTCAAACTGTGAACTTAAAAGCGAGATAGAAAGAGTATTGATGCACTCAAATTCTAGCACTAAAATAGATTTTTTAAGGATATAGAAAAGCAGCCTGGAAAAGCAGTCAACAAATGGATCTTAGAACAAATCAATTAGGGATTTTCATTTAAACCATCAGACTCATGCTCTGATATTTTGGGCACATTATGCAAAGACCTGGCTTCCTTGAGAAGTTCATAGTGTTGGGGAACGATGAAGGAAAGAGAAGGATGACCAGCAGCAAGTCGAAGACAGATTATCCGAGAGAATTGTCTATTTTACAAGGTCCCTGAAGGTCGACACCGACTTGATGTCACTTCATCAATCCTGAAGACCTTCCCGGCTGCACTTCATTCCTCCTTAAGTAGGTGGCGCCCTCTCTGAAGAATGTCTTTCCGCGACGCATGCGCTCCATGCGCAGGGCCTCTTTTCCTTTCGGCTCGCCAAAACCCGGAAGCGTCCTTCAGTTGGCGGTGCGCGTGCCACCATCCTTTGAGTTTCTCCGCCTGTCCTCCCGCAGCTCTTTCTAGCCCCCCCCCCCGGCTCGCGTTCCCCCGCGCGACTCTTCAACCCCTTTCGCTTTTCAATACCGCTGAGCTCTTCCCGGCTCCTTATAACATTAAAAAAAGGGAGGGAGGCAAGCCCCCATTAAATTCGACGTGCCTTTTGATTGGCTGGTAGAAAAGTTTCTGCAGCTGTTTTTCAAGAAGAGGAAGCGACTGGAGTGAGAGGCCGGCCGGCCGGCTTGCTGAGCAGAAACTTGACTGGCGTTTGAGACTCTTCTGCTTCCCACCCACCCACCCCTTTCGGTCGCGGGGGTGCGCGAGCCTATAGAACAGAAGCGATTCCAACGTTCTTAAGCGCGTGGCAGAACGGAGGAGGAGCGCGCGCGGGTGGGGGTGGAGAGCGCGCAAGAGATAGCGGTGCAGAACTCGGCCGGCTAGCAAGCAAGCAAGCAAGCGAGGGGTGGGGGAAACAACCCAGGTACCGAGAAGAACCGTGCAGAAACGAACGTGGAAATGCAGCCCAAATCCCGGCACGAGCAATAGCAAAACTGCTAAGCTTTCCTATCTGACCTGCTGCCCCAACCTTTCTAAAGCCACAACCCACAGCCCCTGGTTTTCGGTTATGCTTTCTCCACTTATTCTCCGAGCCTCCGTTATCATTTCTGTCCTTTCGGTGCCATTAAGCGGGCGTTCCTCCTCGACGACACCCTTTTCCGGGTTCTCTTGTTAGAGCACCTGGGCTAGTACACACCTCTTTGCAAGTACAGCTCATCCAAATTGCTAGGTTCCCTCCCATTTCTCTGCATCCAGCAGAGAATTCCTACAGGCCCTCCCTTCTTTTACGTCTGTGGACTATCCCAGAAAGCACCTGCCCTAACTGTGAACTGGCAGCTGACACCTTTGCAGGGTATGGATATCAAGAAAGTAGCTCTCATCACTGGCATTACTGGCCAGGTAAGTACAAGTTGAACTTAGTTTCATCCTAATGTAGGGAAATATTGCATAACATGCTTTATTCAAGACAAATTGGGGGGGGGGGAGATTAGGTGTTTGGAAATCACTGGAGAAAGGAGATCCATGCATATATTTATTTAACCATCACCCATCCATTTATCATCCATCCACATTTTTACACTGTCAATCTCACCTAAGGCAGCTTACAGTAAAATATTAAATGCTGAATTTACTTCCTGGTGTTTTCTGCATGCATTCCTAAGGACAATCAGGGCAAGGAATATACATGTTCTGTAGGTATGTTGTAAGGATATTTGATGCTGACTATAAATCGCAGTTCAATATTTGTGTATTGCTTTGAAACATCTCAATGTGCTGTTTTTTCTCAGTTGTAATACTTTTAACGGATGATTCCCAAAAATGGACGTTACTAATAACAAAAGTCCATTTTTTAAACTTACAGATTGTCATGGTCCCTTTTCATAAAGACTTATTTTTTCAATGATATATATTTGCAAAGTGGTAATTTTTGTATTTCTTATAAGCAGAGTAAAAATTCCTATATGGAGGAATCACTTCCATACAAGAATGTGTAATACGGCTCTAAGATCTGGAAAAAAAACCCAGTTACGCCCCCTTGGTAGCATATTTAATAATTACGAAAGGAGTTGCGGGGAATGGTCGGAAGAAGTTCAACGGGACTTCGGACTGGAGATGCGGGAAGAGGTTTGTGGAGGGCCGTGGAGAGATGGATGGTATAGAGGAACGGTCGTCACAACCGAACTGAGAGCTAATGGCTGGAAAAGCCCCACATGGCATTACAACTAGCCATGTGGCCCGTACTCCGATCCAACGGGAGAGGGGAGAGAAAATCTGTGGATACAGCCTATAGACAGAGACAGTGACTTTGCGGAGACTTACACCACTCTTTCTCCGATTGGATGGGCTGATGTCCACAGATCTAACTTGATCCATCTGCTACCACCACCCCCTCCTCCAGATAGAACGTTTCAACCTACCCGAACTGCCCATCGCTTTTATATTTTGTACTTGTCCCTTTAATCAATTAATTGTCGATTTTACCATCTTTATCATCTTCTACCATTTTTACCATCTATTGTATAATGGGCCTTTACGCTCGCTGTTTTAACCATGGACTTGCAGTGTATCATCTTTGGGGATCCCCCCCCTTTTTTAGTGTCAATGCCGTCTAATGTTTTTATCTTATTCAAGGTCAGTTCTCCTTCGCCTGCGGGAGTCTACCCTCTCGCAGGCTTGGCCCCCTAGTTTAACACGGGCCCACCTCGAGGATGGACTTATTGCTCCTGAGAGGTGGGCGAAGCGCAAACTCGGGGGGGGGGGTTATTTAACTTTTTAATTCGGATTTTAGGGGGTTCCAGGGAGGAGGGCAGGGATAGTCAAGTGGGGGGGTGTCAATCTATAGGGCCGGCTGGCGGAAGCAGAGAAACAGAGGAGGGGGGAGGGGGGGTCGTTTCCACTGAGGTATCTTCCATCAGCTCGGTCTTGGGGAGGGGCAGGGGCGGTGGGAGACGGGGTGGACATTATCGGTTGGAGGACCGCGGCTGCTGGCTATGGGCGGTCACGCGCTCCAACCCCCCATGCTCCCATTGCAGACTAGGTGGGCAAGAACCACAGACCCGGGGCCCTAGGCTGATGTTGTGCAACGCCAGGTCCGTGGTACAAAAAGCCCCCCTCATCCATGACCTTGTGTCAGAGGGGGACCCGGACCTGGTAGGTATCACGGAAACCTGGTTGGGCCACGAGGGAGGACATTCCCTCGTAGAAATGTGCCCACCAGGATACCGAGCCTTTCATCAGCCTAGGGCCCTAGGGAGGGGTGGGGGGGTGGCGATTATGGTTAGGGAAGGTCTTGAGCCAAAGGAGACCACGATCTCTCAGACGACCGGGTGCGAGTCCCTCCTTGTGAAGTGGGGCCTAGGGAGGCAGTTGGGCGTGTTAGTTGTATACCTGGCTCCTCGCTATACAACAACAGCCCTGCCCGAGCTCCTAGAGGTGATAGCCGAGGCGGCGGTTGAAACCCCCAGACTGTTAGTCATGGGGGACTTTAACCTGCTGTCAGCAGGCGAAACCTCTGGGGTAGCTCGGGAGTTCATGGCTTCCATGACAGCCATGGACCTGACCCAAGTAGTTGTAGGCCCTACCCACGAGGGCGGACACACCCTGGATCTAATCTTCGTCTCGGGACAGTGGAGTCATGATCTGGGAATAGGGGATCTAGTCATCACGCCCCTGTCATGGACAGATCACGCTCTCCTTCGACTCGACTTTCCGATCGCCGCACCTCACTGCGGGGAGGCGGAACCGGACATTCCTATATGGTTCCGCCCCAGGCTTCTGATGGACCCGATAAGGTTCCAAAGGGAGCTTGGGCCAATTCCTGTGGACTTGCCCCACGACTCGACTGAGGACCTAGTGGCCGCATGGTTAAGTGCGGCCGCGGGGGCCTTGGACCGAGTCGCGCCCTTGCGGCCTCTCTTGCGGCGACGAACCACCTGGGCTCCTTGGTTTACTGAGGGGCTCAGGGAGATGAAGCGCCACAAGAGATGCCTAGAGAGCAGATGGAGATCTTCTCACTCCGAAGCCGACCAAACACTAGTGAGAGACCATATTAGGACTTACTTAGTGGCGATAAGAGTGGCCAAACGTGAGTATTGTGCCACTCTTATTGCATCCGCAGATAACCGCCCTGCCGCCCTGTTTGGGGTGACCCGCTCCCTCCTTCAACAGAGGCCGCGGGAAGCCCCTTTACAGGGTCGAGCAGAGGAATTTGGGATTTATCTGCAGGAGAAAATCACTCGGATTCGGAACGAGCTACCCTCCATCGACAGTGGTCCAGTCGAGCGGGCCGAGGCTGTTCTTGTGATACCATCTTGGGAGGAGTTTGATTTTGTTACCACCGAGGATATGGACAAGTTGTCAAAGAGACTTAGGGCTACCACATGTTTATTGGACCCGTGTCCCTGCTGGCTTGTACCGGTATCCTGGGAGACGACACGAGGCTGGCTCCAGGGCATTGTCAACGCATCTTTGAGTGAGGGGTCCTTGCCTGCCGTCTTGAAAGAGGCGGTAGTAAGGCCCCTCCTCAAGAAGGGGGGGCCTTAAGAGTCATCATTGTGCGACTCTCATAGCATCCGCAGAAAACCGCCCTGCCGCCCTGTTTAGGGTGACCCGCGACCTCCTTCAACAGAGGGAACGGGAAGCCCCGCTACAGGGTAGAGCAGAGGAATTTGTGATTTTTCTGCAGGAGAAAACCGCCCAGATACAGAGTGAGCTAACCCCCATTCATGACCCAGTGGGATGCCACGAGAGAGATCTTGTTTGGGAGGAGTTTGACTCCGTTACTTCCGAGGATATGGACAGGCTACGTGGGCGACTGCGAGCCACCACATGTTTATTGGACCCGTGCCCCTCCTGGCTTGTACTGGCATCCTGGGAGGTGACACGAGGCTGGCTCCAAGAGGTTGTCAACGCATCCTTGAGTGAGGGTTCCTTGCCTGCCTCCCTAAAAGAGGCCATGGTGAGGCCCCTCCTCAAGAAGCCCTCTTTGGACCCAGCTCTTTTGAACAACTACCGTCCAGTCTCCAACCTTCCCTTCTTGGCGAAGGTTGTTGAGAGTGTGGTGGCACAACAGTTTCCCCGTCACCTGGAGGAAGTTGACTATCTAGATCCGCGCCAGTCCGGCTTTCGGCCCGGGCACAGCACCGAGACGGCATTGGTCGCGTTGGTAGATGATCTCTGGAGGGCCAGAGATGGGGGATGTTCCTCCATCCTGGTCCTATTAGACCTCTCGGCGGCTTTCGATACCATCGACCATGGTATCCTATTGCATCGGCTGGGGGGGTTGGGGGTGGGAGGCACCGTTTTACGGTGGTTCTCCTCCTACCTCTCTGGCCGATCGCAATTTGTGCGTGCAGGAGAGCAGAGGTCGACCCCGAGACCCCTCACATGCGGGGTGCCTCAGGGGTCGGTCCTCTCGCCTCTCCTGTTTAACGCATACATGAAGCCGCTGGGCGAGATCATCCGTGGTTTTGGGGTAGAGTACCACCTGTACGCTGATGACACCCAGCTGTACATATCTACCCCAAACCACCCCAACGATGCCGTAGCGGTGATGTGCCAGTGCTTGGAAGCCGTGCGGATCTGGATGGGAAGTAACGGACTTAGGCTCAACCCGACCAAGACCGAGTGGCTGTGGTTTCCGGCTGCCCGGTTCAACCAGCTCTCTCCAACGCTGGCCATAGGGGGCGAACATCTTGCCCCTGTGGATGGGGCGCGCAACTTGGGTGTCCTCCTGGATACCCGGCTGTCCATGGAAGATCAAGTGACAGCCGTGGCCAGGAGGGCGTTTTACCAGGTTCGCCTGGTACGCCAGTTGCGCCCCCTATTGGATCGGGACGCCCTTCGCACAGTCACTCATGCTCTCGTGACATCCCGACTGGATTATTGCAACTCTCTCTACATGGGGCTCCCCTTGAGGTGTACCCGGAGGCTTCAGTTGGTCCAGAATGCAGCCGCGCGAGCAATTATGGGCACCTCTAGGTTTGCCCATGTAACACCGCTCTTGCGCGAGCTGCACTGGCTACCTGTCGTCTTCCGGGTGCGCTTCAAGGTGTTAATTACCATCTTCAAAGCGCTCCATGGCTCGGGACCTAGCTACCTGCGGGATCGGATCCTGCCCCATACATCCTCACGGCCGATTCGCTCCCACAGAGAGGGACTTCTCCGGGTGCCGTCCACTAGACTTTGTCAGCGGGCGACGCCCAGGGGAAGGGCCTTCTCTGTGGCGGGCCCAGCCCTCTGGAACGACCTTCCCCCCGATATCAGGACAACCACGGACCTCCGCTCCTTCCGCTTAAAATTAAAGACTTACTTTTTTCGTCTGGCCGGCCTTGGGTAGTCTCTTTTTAGGTTAGGGTTTTTTTTTTTTTTTTTTTTTAGGGGTAATTTTTAGTTTATAGGTTTTAGCGCAGGATTTATTTAATTTATTTTTAATTCTGTATTTTGTACTTGTCTGTGTTTATTTGTATTTTTAATTGCCTGTGCCCCGCCTCGAGTCCCCTCGGGGAGAGAGAGCGGGATATAAATTAAATTATTATTATTATTATTATTAAGAAGCCGTCCCTGGATCCAGCATTATTAGAGAACTATTGTCCCGTCTCCAACCTCCACTTTTTAGTGAAGGTTGTTGAGAGTGTGGTGGCTCAACAGTTTCCGCGACACTTGGAGGAAGTTGATTATCTAGACCCGCGCCAGTCCGGCTTCCGACCCGGGCACAGCACCGAGACGGCATTGGTCGTGTTGGTTGATGATCTCTGGAGGGCGCGGGATAGAGGATATTCCTCTATCCTAGTCCTATTAGACCTCTCAGCGGCTTTTGATACCATCGACCATGTTTCCTATTGCGCCGACTGGGGGGGTTGGGGCTGGGAGGCACCGTTTTGCGGTGGTTCTCATCCTACCTCTCTGGTCGGTCGCAATATGTGTTGGCAGGGGGGCAGAGGTCGGCCTCGAGGCCCCTCATATGTGGGGTTCCTCAGGGGTCGGTCCTCTCGCCCCTACTGTTCAACACATATATGAAGCCGCTGGGTGAGATCATCCGTGGTTTTGGGGTGGGATATCATCTGTAGGCTGATGATACTCAGTTGTACATATCCACCCCAGACCACCCCAACGATGCCGTCGAGGTTATGTCCCGGTGCTTGGAGGCCGTACGGATCTGGATGGGTGGTAACAAACTCAAGCTCAACCCGTCCAAGACTGAGTGGCTGTGGCTTCCGGCGCCCCGGTTCAGCCAGATTATTCCAACTCTGGCCATTGGGGGCGAAACACCGGCCCCCGTGGAGAGGGTGCGCAATTTGGGTGTCCTCCTGGATTCCCGGCTGTCTATGGAAGATCATGTGGCAGCCGTGGCCAGGGGGGCGTTCCTTCAGGTACGCCTGATGCGACAATTGCACCCCTTACTGGACCGGGGTGCCTTACGCACAGTCACTCAAGCACTCGTCAAGCACACAGAGAGGGCCTCCTCAGGGTGCCGTCAGCTGGACAATGCCGACTGGCGACACCCAGGGGAAGAGCCTTCTCTGTGGCGGGGCCAGCCCTCTGGAACGACCTACCACCTGAACTCCGCACCATCTCCGACCTCTGCCTCTTCCGCAAGTGTCTGAAGACACATTTATTCCATCTAGCCGGCCTAGCGTAACCTCCTTTATTGACTATTAGACAGTTTTAAATTTGGGATTTTTAATTCGGTTTTTAGCACAGGGTTTTACTAGAATAAGTTTTTTAAATTTTATATGTTTTGTATGTATTTTAACATTCCTGTGCGCCGCCCTGGGTCCGTTTGGAGAAGGGCGGGATATAAATTTAATTTAAAAAAAAACTAGGATTTTATAGAAGTCTCATCCTGGAACAATTTTGATAGGTAATCACAATTGGAATATGTGTGTCAGAGGACATCTTACCTGCAAAATAGCTAGCACCTGGGCTGCTGGTGTCTTGTCCCTGTAAGACCTCTCTAGCCATTTCAGCAGCAAGTGGCTATAAAAGCTAAGGAGAGGCAGCTGAGTATAGTGGTTTTGGTATGGAGATGAGAGGGAAAGTGTTTTCTGTTTTTATGGAATTAAAGGAGCCTGAAGCATCCTAAGGCAAATAGGAGAGTTGATATTCTCCATCTGTAAGGATGAGCTGGGTATATGTAAAGAACCTGTGACAAATACTCTTTATTTTTATTAGTTCTAAGGGCCATGATAATAGGCAGTGGCCTTTGTTTCTATGCAAAGTTTATTCACATCCTTGTGATTTACAAGCTGATTCAAAATGACCTGGGAAGTAGTTGATAAATTTGTATCTTGACAATCTTATCTCAACACCTGGGTTTAAGCTGAGATGAAGAAAACTGGGTCAAGAATGACAATAATTGTTCACAGAGAATTGCCAACTGTTCCTGTTCTCTGTTTTCTAACATTTATTTATTTAACTAACTGTACCTGGCCACGCATTGCTGTGGCCCAGTCTGGTTAAATGGCCAACCAATCTGTGTGTAGATCTACACCTGCACACGCAAACACGTACACACAACCACCGTATAACCCCCAACCTACCTACGTACTCCCTTTCTCCCCCCCTCTCTCTCTACCTACCTACCTACTGTATTTTCCCTCTCTATCCCTCTACCTATCTACCTACCTACTGTATTTCCCCTATCTCTCTCTATCCCTCTACTTACCTACCTACCTACCTACCTACCTACCTACCTACCTACCTACCTACTGTATTTCCCCCCCCCTCTCTCTCTCTCTCCCTCTACCTACGATGCCCCCTTCTGGGACCAAAAATGGGCCATATTGGAGTGTGCCACCCCCACGACCTGTTTTGGGCCTATTAGGCCTCCATTTATTTTATTTTATTTATTTATTTATTTATTTATTTAAATTTATACCCCGCCCTTCTCCACAGAGGACCCAGGGCGGCGCACAGGAAATTTAAAAAACATACAAAAATACAATAAATATAATTTTAAAAACTATTAAATAACCCCATCCTGCGCTAAAACCAAATTTTAAAACCCAATTTAAAACTATCTTAAGTCCCCAAGGGAGGTTAGGCTAGGCCGGCTTGTTGAAACAGATATGTCTTAAGACATTGGCGGAAGAGGCGGAGGTCGGTGATGGTACGTAATTCAGGGGGTAGGTCATTCCAAAGGGCTGGCCCCGCCACAGAGAAGGCTCTTCCCCTGGGCGTCGCCAGTCGGCATTGTCCGGCCGACGGTACCCTGAGGAGGCCCTCTCTGTGGGAGCGGATTGGTCTGAGGGATGTATGGGGCAGGAGGCGGTCTCGCATATAACTAGGTCCCGAGCCATGGAGCGCTTTAAAGATGGTAGTCAAAACCTTGAAGCGCACTCGAAAGGCCACAGGAAGCCAATGCAGCTCGCGCAGGATCGGTGTTATGTGGGAGCATCTAGTGGCTCCCATAATCACCCGCGCGGCTGCGTTTTGGACTAGCTGTAGCTTTCGAGTGCACCTCAAGGGAAGCCCCATGTAGAGAGTATTACAGTAGTCGAGTCGGGACGTCACGAGTGCTTGAGTGACTGTGCGTAGGGCAGCCCGGTCCAGTAAGGGGCGCAGTTGGCGCATCAGGCGAACCTGATGGAACGCCCCCCTGGCCACGGCTGCCACATGGTCCTCCATGGACAGCCGGGAATCCAGGAGGACACCCAAATTGCGCGCCCTCTCCACGGGGGCCAGTGTTTCGCCCCCAATGGCCAGAGTTGGAGTGATCTGGCTGAACCGGGGTGCCGGAAACCACAGCCACTCAGTCTTGGCAGGGTTGAGTTTGAGTTTGTTACCACCCATCCAGATCCGTACGGCTTCCAGACACCGGGACAGCACTTCGGCGGCATCGTTGGGGTGGTTTGGGGTGGATATGTACAACTGAGTGTCATCAGCGTACAGATGGTATTCCACCCCAAAACCACGGATGATCTCACCCAGCGGCTTCATATATGTGTTGAAAAGGAGGGGCGAGAGGACCGACCCCTGAGGAACCCCACATAGGAGAGGCCTCGAGGTCGACCTCTGCCCTCCCGTCAACACATATTGCGACCGACCAGAGAGGTAGGATGAGAACCACCGCAGAACGGTGCCTCCCAGCCCCAACCCCCCCAGTCGGTGCAATAGGATACCATGGTCGATGGTATCAAAAGCCGCCGAGAGGTCTAATAGGACTAGGATAGAGGAATACCCTCTATCCCGCGCCCTCCAGAGATCATCAACCAACGCGACCAATGCCGTCTCAGTACTGTGACCGGGCCGGAAGCCGGACTGGCGCGGGTCTAGATAATCAACTTCCTCCAGGTGTCGCGGAAACTGTTGGGCCACCACACTCTCGACAACCTTCACTAAAAAGTGAAGGTTGGAGACCGGACGATAGTTCTCTAGTAAAGCTGGGTCCAGGGACGGCTTCTTGAGGAGGGGCCTCACTACCGCCTCTTTCAAGACGGCAGGTAAGGACCCCTCACTCAAAGATGCGTTGACAATGCCCTGGAGCCAGCCTCGTGTCGTCTCCCAGGATGCCAGTACAAGCCAGGAGGGACACGGGTCCAATAAACATGTGGTCGCCCTACGTTTCCTTGACAACCTGTCCATATCCTCGGTGGTAACAAAGTCAAACTCCTCCCAAGAAGGAGCCTCAAGACTAGCCTCGGACAGTCCCACAGGACCACTGTCGATGGAGGGTAGCTCATTCCGAATCCGAGTGATTTTCTCCTGCAGATAAATCCCAAATTCCTCTGCTCGCCCTTGCAGAGGGGCTTCCCGCGGCCTCTGGTGAAGGAGGGAGCGGGTCACCCCAAACAGGGCGGCAGGGCGGTTATCTGCGGATGCAATAAGAGTGGCACAATACTCCCGTTTGGCCACTCTTATCGCCACTAAATAAGCCCTAATATGGGTTCTCACTAGTGTTCGGTCGGCTTCGGAGCGAGAGGATCTCCATCTACTCTCTAGGCATCTCTTGTGGCGTTTCATCCCCCGGAGCTCCTCAGTGAACCAAGGAGCCCGGGTGATTCGTCGCCGCAAGAGAGGCCGCAAGGGCGCAACTCGGTCCAAGGCCCCCGTGGCTGCACTTAACCATGCGGCCACTAGGTCCTCAGTCGAGTCGTGGGGCAGGGTCACAGGAATTGGCCCAAGCTCCCTCTGGAACCTTTCCGGGTCCATTAGAAGCCTGGGGCGGAACCATATAGGAGTGTCCGGTTCCGCCTCCCCGCGGTGGGGTGCAGCGATTGGAAAGTCCAGCCGAAGGAGAGCGTGATCCGTCCATGACAAGGGAGTAATGACTAGATCCCCTATTCCAAGATCACGGCTCCACTGTCCCGAGACAAAGATGAGATCCAGTGTGTTCCCCCCCTCGTGAGTGGGGCCTAAAACTACTTGGGTCAGGTCCATGGCCGTCATGGAAGCCATGAACTCCCGAGCTGCTCCAGAGGCTTCGCCCGCCGACGGCAAGTTAAAGTCCCCCATGACTACCAGTCTGGGGGTCTCAACTGCCGCCTCGGCTATCACCTCTAGGAGCTCGGGCAGGGCTGTTGTTGCATAGCGAGGAGCCAGGTATACAACTAACATGCCCAACTGCCTTCCTAGGCCCCATCTCACATAGAGAGATTCACACCCGGTTGTCTGGGGGACAGAGGTCTCCTTTGGCTCAAGACCTTCCTTTACGATAATCGCCACCCCCCCCACCCCTCCCTAGGGCCCTAGGCTGATGAAAAGCACGGTAACCTGGTGGGCACATGTCCACGAGGGGCGTACCCCCCTCGTGGCCCAACCAGGTTTCCGTTATACCCACCAGGTCCGGGTCCCCCTCTGACACAAGGTCACGAATGAGGGGGGATTTTTGAACCACGGACCTGGCGTTGCATAACATCAGCTTCGGGCCCTGGGCCTGTGATTCCTGCCCACCTAGTCTGCGATGGGAGAGCGGAGAGTTGGAGCACGTGACCGCCTGGATCCAGCGGCCACGGTCTTCCAACTGATGGTACCCATTTCGTCTCCCTCCGCCCCTGCCCCTCCCCCAGACCGAATCGATGGAAAGAGCTACCGTGGAAATGACCCCCCCCTCCCTTCCTCCGTTTCCCTACTTCCGCCCGCCGGCCTCATTTGCTGTCCCCTCCCTGGACTATTTTTCCCCTCCTCCCTGGAACCCCCTAAAAGCCTAATTAAAAACCTCCCTAAAAAACCCCTCAACCTGCGCTTCGCCCACCTCTCAGGATTAATCAGTCCGTCATCGAGGCGGGCCCGTGTTAAACAGGAGGGCCAGGCCTGCGAGAGGGGAGACTCCCGCAGGCTCAGGAGGTCGCGTCTAGAGTACATGGTAAAAAGCTCCCTAAGGCAGCCCAAGTCCAGGAAGGCAAAGCATAACATAAGTCCGAAAGCAAAATAAAGTGGCTAAGTGCAAAGATATTTTCCAGATGGGGGGTAAAGTCAAGATAATCCAGGATCTTATGGATGGGGAGATCGAAATTCAGTCCCATTACAGGCCCCATCCATCTGTCTCTCCGGCCAAAAGGGGATTAGTTCGTATCTAGTGCCGCATGGCTAATTAGTCCATCATGCGGCCTGATGAAAATACTGCCCTCTAATGGCACAGATGTTATCGGCTAACCTCCTCCAGTCCCGGGCACTCACTCCAAGATGTTCCAGATCTTCCCGGGTCGTCCTCGGCCAAGTCCTCCATTTTACAAACCGGCTGCAGCTGTTCCATGCTGTTCCACGTCTGGCTGCTCAATCCAACGTATCCTGATCTTCTCCACTCTCCATTCTCTTTCAATTCAACTTTCAATTTATCAATTTATCAACTCAGCTCCATCTCAACACTCTCACCATCTCATCATCGTTCTCCTTCTCCTTCTTTCAGTTCCACCATCTCCAACTCCTTCCCATCTCCATCACATCTGATGGGACACATTTGGTCCCATGCAGCCTCCTGGGACCAAAAATGTATTTTAACATCCCTGTGCGCCGCCCTGGGTCCTAACAAGGAGAAGGGCGGGGTATAAATTTAATAAAATAAAAAATAGACATTTACTGGTGTGGTTACAAACATGGTGAAGTCAAGAGAATGGTCCAGGAAGACAAGAGAAGAGGTGATTTCTCTTCACAGGAAGGGCAATGGCTATAAGAAGATTGCAAAGATGTTAAACATACCAAGAGACACCATAGGAAGCATCATTCGCAAATTCAAGGCAAAGGGCACTGTTGAAACGCTACCTGGTCGTGGCAGAAAGAAGATGCTGACTTCGACTGCTGTGCGCTACCTGAAGCGTAGAGTGGAGAAAAGTCCCCGTGTGACTGCTGAGGAACTGAGAAAAGATTTGTCAGATGTGAGTACTGAAGTTTCAGCTCAGACAATAAGGCGCACACTGCGTAATGAAGGCCTCCATGCCAGAACTCCCAGGCGCACCCCCTTGCTGTCTCCAAAGAATAAGAAGAGTCGACTGCAGTATGCCAAAAGTCATGTGGACAAACCACAAAAGTTGTGGGATAGTGTTCTGTGGACTGATGAAACAAAATTAGAACTGTTTGGGCCCATGGATCAACGCTATGTTTGGAGGAGGAAGAACAAGGCCTATGAAGAAAAGAACACCTTGCCTACTGTGAAGCATGGCGGAGGGTCAATCATGCTTTGGGGCTGTTTTGCTTCTGCAGGTACAGGGAAGCTTCAGCGTGTGCAAGGTACCATGAATTCTCTTCAGTACCAGGAGATATTGGATGAAAATGTGATGCAGTCCGTCACAAATCTGAGGCTTGGGAGACGTTGGACCTTTCAACAGGACAATGATCCCAAGCATACCTCCAAGTCCACTAGAGCATGGTTGCAGAGTAAAAGCTGGAACATTTTGGAGTGGCCATCGCAGTCACCAGACTTAAATCCGATTGAGAACCTCTGGTGGGACTTAAAGAAAGCAGTTGCAGTGCGCAAGCCTAAGAATGTGACTGAACTGGAGGCTTTTTCCCATGAAGAATGGGCGAAGATACCCGTAGATCGCTGCAAGACACTTGTGTCAAGCTATGCTTCACATTTAAAAGCTGTTATAACTGTAAAAGGATGTTGTACTAAGTACTAAGATTGAATGTCACTTGGGGGTTGAATAAAACTGATAATGATGTGAGCACAGAAAAGACATTTGTGGTTATTTCATTATAAACGTTATGTTATATTTGTCTGACCTACAAGTGCCTCTTTGATTTAAATGTAAGCAAGATGAATGAATGATCAAAATCAATGTCAAACTGGCCAAAACACTCAATTTCAGTGGGGGTTGAATAATTTTGAACACAACTGTACATATGAAAAGAAATTGAACTTGAAGACATAACAAAATTAGCGGCTATTCTCTAATTTAAATTAGCAATATTTAAATAAAAAGATTACTCTTCCTCTTTTTTGCTGAGATTTGGAACAAGAATACAGTCAACTGAGATCTCTGTTTGGAGGCAGAAGATTAGTTTACACTGCTCAAGAGTGTGGATTGTTGGACAGTAACCTTTTTACCAAAGAACGCAATCACTGATGTAATATTTTTTCCTTTTATCATTTTGAAACCCCGAAGTAGAGCCACGATAACTCTACAGTTGTCATTCATTTAAAAATCTGTATAAGCTGAAATGAGTTAAAACCTGTGAACAGGTCCTTAAAAATATCTATGTCTGCTAATATCAATATTGTACATACATTTTATGTTTCATATTACATTTTATTTTTCTGTTCCAAACTAATATCAAATGGGAACTCAAAGCATTTGAGTTTATTAATCCCAAGTAAAAGATCTTTCCTGTGCCATGACCCATATCTGAAGCTACAAGAATATTCTCACCCTCAATTTCTCTCTTAGTTACCTTTAAAAAATGAATACAGAAGAGGCGAGATGGAAGCAAAAGTGTCTAGACATCAGTGGTGGGTTGCAGGTGGTATGCTCCAGTACGCCTGGTATCCAGTGCTGCCCGGAGCAGCGGATACCATTCCGGTACAGTGTTCCAGAGGGCCCGCCTGCCTGCCTGCTCTTCTTACCGGTCTTTTAAGTCTTTGGCACTTCCGCACACGCGGATAGCGCGTACAGTGCCTGTGTGATGCTTTGCTGAACAGCTGGAGCATCGCAGAAGCTCACGGAGGCGCTAAGACACATGAGCGTGCTGCGCGTGTCCATGTCAACGCTGCCGGGCCCGTTCCAACCAGTACGGTTGGAGCAGGATCCAGAACCCACCACTGCTAGACATATATTGTCATGAGGGTTATATAATGCTGAAAGCAACACATTCACTATCACAACTACATAGGAAACTCAATTCCAGAATTGATGGCATTAGTTTCTAATAGCCTTCACCCAAGATCTTATTTCTATGTTGGAAAATTTGGGGGGGAAATTTTCTCAGTTATGTCTGACAAGAGTTGTATTATCAATCCCCACAGGGCAAAATGCCCAATTTTCAGCTGTTTCTTTCACTATTTGGACCTTTTTGACACTAGTGATTACGTTCATAGTGACAGTTGATGTATTGTTCAGGTTTTGTCTAAACTTTTATGACCTTTCCTGCCGGCTTCCCACAAGGAAATCAATGGGGAAGCAATTAAGCAAGATCATACATTGGTGCAATAAGATGCTCCTACCACTCCCCCCCCCCAAGAAACCCATTGCAGAGTAAGAATTCCAAGGATCTTGATCACTATTCACTCATCCACACTCTACAACACATGCCTGCCTGCCTGTGACAACCACGCATCTGTCTCACCACTCCTTATGTGGGGCTCTCACCTCTTCCTAAATCACAGGTCTCCAACCGTTGCAACTTTATGGCTTATCCTACTGGCTGAGGAATTCTGGGAGTTGAAGTCCACAAGTTGCAATGTTGCCAAGGTTGGAGACACCTGTGCTAAATGATCCAGGTGACCTGGGTTTGTGATAGCTTCCGAGATTGCTATTGCTAAGCGATGAGATCATATAATGTCATTCTTGTTGTGAATGTTCTTTGTGCTACTCATATAGTCTCCTAATAGTTTTCTAATCCATCGATGGCTTCCACTTTGCTTCTGAGTGCTTCATGTATTTGATATTATTGATTTGGTTGGCTCATGTCCCAAATTTAGAAGTATATGCTAAGTACCGGATAATAATAATAATAATAATAATAATAATAATAATAATATAATAATAATAATAATAATAATAATAATAATAATAATAATAATAATAATAATAATAATAATAATAATAATAATAATAATAATAATGGTTGAATTTATTGACCGCTCCCTCTCCCCACAGGGACTCGGGGCGGTGCACAGGGAGAATAAAAGCAATAAATATACAAAATACATACCAATTTAAAACAGATTAAATTAATTCCTGTGCTAAAATCCCATTAACTAAAAATCCCCACTAAATATAAATATACATTTAAAAAACCCATAGAGAGAGAGACTACCCTAGGCCGGCCAGGCGGAAAAGATGAGTCTTCAATTTCAGGCCGAAGGAGCGGAGGTCCGTGGTCGTTCTAATATCGGGGGGAAGGTCGTTCCAGAGGGCCGGGCCCGCCACAGAGAGAGCCCTTCCCCTGGGCGTCGCCCGCTGACAAAGTCTAGTGGACGGCACCCGGAGAAGTCCCTCTCTGTGGGAGCGAATCGGCCGTGAGGATGTGTGAGGCAGGATCCGATCCCGCAGATAGCTAGGTCCCGAGCCATGGAGCGCTTTAAAGATGATAATTAACACCTTGAAGCGCACCCGGAAGACGACAGGCAGCCAGTGCAGCTCGCGCAAGAGCGGTGTAATGTGGGTAAACCTAGTGGTTCCCATAATTGCTCGCATGGCTGCATTCTGAACTAACTGAAGCCTCCGGGTGCACCTCAAGGGGAGCCCCATGTAGAGAGAGTTACAATAGTCCAGTCGGGATGTTACGAGGGCATGAGTGACTGTGCGAAGGGCGTCCCGATCCAATAGGGGGCGCAATTGGCGGACCAGGCGGACCTGGTAAAACGCCCTCCTGGCCACGGCTGTCACTTGCTCTTCCATAGACAGCCGGGTATCCAGGAGGACACCCAAATTGCGCGCCCCATCCACAGGGGCAAGATGTTCGCCCCCTATGGCCAGCGTTGGAGAGAGCTGGTTGAATCGGGCAGCCGGAAACCACAGCCACTCGGTCTTGGTCGGGTTGAGCCTGAGTCCGTTACTTCCCATCCAGATCCGCACGGCTTCCAGGCACTGGCACATCACCGCTACGACATCGTTGGGGTGGTTTGGGGTAGATATATACAGCTGAGTATCATCAGCGTAAAGATGGTACTCTACCCCAAAACCACGGATGATCTCACCCAGCGGCTTCATGTATGCATTAAACAGGAGAGGCGAGAGGACCGACCCCTGAGGCACCCCACATGTGAGGGGTCTCGGGGTCGCCCTCTGCTCTCCTGCCAACACAAATTGCGATCGGCCAGAGAGGTAGGAGAACCACCGTAAAATGGTGCCTCCCACCCCCAACCCCCCCAGCCGATGCAATAGGATACCATGGTCGATGGTATCGAAAGCCGCCGAGAGGTCTAATAGGACCAGGATGGAGGAACAACCCCCATCTCTGGCCCTCCAGAGATCATCAACCAACGCGACCAATGCCGTCTCGGTGCTATGCCCGGGCCGAAAGCCGGACTGGCGCGGGTCTAGATAATCAACTTCCTCCAGGTGACGGGGAAACTGTTGTGCCACCACACTCTCAACAACCTTCGCCAAAAAGGGAAGGTTGGAGACGGGACGATAGTTGGTTAAAAGAGCTGGATCCAAAGAGGGCTTCTTAAGGAGGGGCCTCACCATAGCCTCTTTTAGGGAAGCAGGCAAGGAACCCTCACTTAAGGAAGCGTTGACAACCTCTTGGAGCCAGCCTCGTGTCACCTCCCAGGATGCCAGTACAAGCCAGGAGGGACATGGGTCCAGTAAACATGTGGTGGCTCGCAGTCGCCCACGTAGCCTGTCCATATCCTCGGAAGCAACGGAGTCAAATTCCTCCCAAACAAGATCAGCCTCGTGGCACCCCACTGGGCCATGAATGGGGGCTAACTCGGTTATCTATGGTTAGGTCATCATGTCTTTCAAGTCAACAGACCAATACATTTCTTTAGAAATTCAAATAAGTTTTTTTTTCAATATGTAAGTTGGAATTTTTTCCCTTAACAAAACAGAAAAGCTGTATTTCATGTATATCAATGGTAAAGTGATAAACATTTTATATCGGGGGTGGAGATTTTAAGTGGTTAAGCCATAATATTTGCTTCCTTGGATTAAACAGACTACATTACTGTTTGGAGGCCGTACGGATCTGGATGGGTGGTAACAAACTCAAGCTCAACCCTGCCAAGACCGAATGGCTGTGGTTTCCGGCACCCCGGTTCAGCCAGATTACTCCAACTCTGGCCATTGGGGGCGAAACATTGGCCCCCGTGGAGAGGGCGCGCAATTTGGGTGTCCTCCTGGATTCCCGGCTGTCCTTGGAGGACCATGTGGCAGCCGTGGCCAGGGGGGCGTTTCATCAGGTACGCCTGATGCGCCAATTGCGCCCCTTACTGGACCGGGCTGCCCTTCGCACAGTCACTCAAGCTCTTGTGACGTCCCGTCTCGACTACTGTAATGCTCTCTACATGGGGCTTCCCTTGAGGTGCACTCGAAAGCTACAGCTAGTCCAAAACGCAGCCGCGCGGGTA
Source organism: Rhabdophis nuchalis (assembly GCA_039707465.1). Lineage (NCBI taxonomy): Eukaryota > Metazoa > Chordata > Lepidosauria > Squamata > Natricidae > Rhabdophis > Rhabdophis nuchalis. Next base: position 145,582,786 of record CM077645.1, read on the forward strand.
ATTACGGGAGCTACGAGAAGCTCCCATATAACACCAATCCTGCGCGAGCTGCATTGGCTTCCTGTGGTCTTTCGGGTACGCTTCAAGGTCTTGACGACCATCTTTAAAGCGCTCCATGGCTCGGGGCCTAGTTATATGCGAGACCGTCTCGTGCCCCATACATCCCTTAGACCGATACGCTCCCACAGAGAGGGCCTTCTCAGGGTGCCGTCGGCCGGACAATGCCGACTGGCAACACCCAGGGGAAGAGCCTTCTCTGTGGCGGGCCCTGCCCTTTGGAACGACCTACCCCCTGAACTCCGGACCATCACCAACCTCCGCCTCTTCCGCCAATGTCTAAAGACATACTTTTTTCATCAAGCCGGCCTAGCCTAACCTCCCATGGGGACTGTAGAAAAGTTTTAAATTGGGTTTTAATTAATAATTGGTTTTAGCACAGGTTTGGGATTTAATATATATTTTAAATTATTTATGTTCTATTTTTGTATGTTTTTTAAATTTTCTGTGCGCCGCCCTGGGTCCTTTGCGGAGAAGGGCGGGAAAAAAATATATAAAAGAACGTTAAAAGAACATTACTGTGCTTCAGAAATACTGCTCAAGCACTAAATGATCTTATTAACATTCATTAGGATATTATGTTTTATAATCAATTATATATGCGAAACTAGTTTAAAAAAGTGTTGCTATGAATGGGGTTTTGCCAATATATATTTTTGCATTTGAACTAGTCTAGATCTCATCTCTAATGCAGAAAAGGAGGTACGTTGCCATTCCATTTGTATAGTTAAAGTAGATAGATTTCAATTTATAACACTCAAGAATGCTGCCAAGTTGTTTGGAAACTGATATTCTACTACTTGTATTCTGTAGCCTTATTTAATTTGGCTTGTAACTTTTAGCCAAGGAGTTCTTTAAATTCTTTGTTAACATCCCAGGTGCTGTAACAAATAAACATAACACACAAAGGAAGTGGCATATATTTGTCTTTAAACAATATCATAATTATACTTATTCTACAGAAGACAGTAATGGTTGCATTGGACATGGGCAATTTATAAACTAGTCTTTAACTTTCAGTGATAATTAAGTTGATTGACAGAGAGAGATTTTCTTGATTTGATTAGAGCTGTTGTTTCTCAGAAGGAACAGATATGAAGACTCATGAATGAAAGCAAATATACATGTCCAGGGTAATGTTGCAGGATCCAATCTGGGTCAGTCACCAGGACCAGAGGTTTTGTCTTTTGAGCTTTCAGACTCCTGTTGGAGCCCATCTTCAGGGACCTTCTCTGAAGCCATGAGAAATGAAGACTCACTCATTTCCCAGACAAAGGCAATAGCTAGGAGGGAATATGTTCTATCAGCTTTGGCTACGATGCTGAGCTTGCCGATCCGAAGGTCGCCAGTTTGAATCCCTAGTGCCACGTAACGGAGTGAGCTCCCATTATTTGTCCCAGCTTCTGCCAACCTAGCAGTTCGAAAGCATGTAAAAATGCAAGTAGAAAAATAGGAACCACCTTTGGTGGGAACGTAACAGTGTTCTGTGTGCCTTTGGCGTTTAATCATGCCAGCCACATGACCATGGAGATGTCTTAGGATATAGCGCTGGCTGGCTTTGAAACGGAGATAAGCAACACCCCCTAGAGTTGGGAATGACTAGCACATATGTGCGAGAGGAACGTTTATCTTTACCTTACACACATATATATCCCCTTACCTCCCTCTCCCCCTCTCTCTACATATTATTATTTGTTTTATAAAGTGAGGAAGGCAGGGAAGGGGGAGGGAGAGATTTTTTTTTTTTTTTTTTTAAGAAAGGATGAGTTTAGAAGTGGTTCAAAGGAAGTAACAAAATAATTTATGTGATCATGAAAAAGCTGCAGTGGCTTTTAGTAAAGCAACACTCATGAGTCCTTTATTTAGAGAACAATAATTAAAATCAAATCAATCAAAAACTACTTGCCTGCATTAGGAACATGATAGAAGTTTCTTTTAAATACGCTTCTATAATTGCTGCTTTTTTTCACATTTGTACCATTACTGCATAAACCGGAAACCAGAGCTTTCATGCCTGACTTCCTGTAATTAAGCTACTCTAGACAGATTTCTACCAGGCATTGTATAATAGATACATTGTTGAATTATTGTGAGTGTTTTGAGGCTCACTTTCTTTGATTTTTCACTTCTAAACTGCATTCTGTGTACCCTAAGATTATTGAATAAATAATCATTAAAATACATCATATCACCCTGCAACTTTTTTGGAAGTGTTGTTTATTGTTGGAATGAAAAATCCATTTTGTCATAATTTATATTTTCTTTTTTTTAAGTCTGGTTTATTAGAGACAGTGGTCTTTGGATCTAATTACAGGGACTATGAGAAGGGAAATAAGCATTAAACTTTCATACACATGGAACAATGTTAATGTATTCATAAAATAATTATTTTTATTTATGATACATGTTGTAGCGAGTACCAGTTTTTAAAAACATATATATTTTTATCATGTAAATATAAATAATCTTTGAAACTAATGAAGAGTTTCTAAAGGTATTTTCTGTATAGCAGTTACATAAATAGATACAAATTTGAAGTACATTTAGTCTGGGATCTAGAATCTAAGTTCAATTAATTTATTTTTCTACTTTTGAAAATCCTATTATATTTATCTTATATTAGATAGCAAGTATATGTTTTCATAAGAAATGCTACTTGCTTATCATTCTAATGCGTGCATCATATTTTGAAAACAGGCCCTGACATTTTTCCCCATTATGCCATATAGATCTTTCTCTTAGATATGAAAGTTGTAGATTACTGGTAACTCACCTAACTGGTTGCAAATTACGGTAAAGGTTTACGTCAGTGCTTCCCAAACCTTTTCCTTCATTACCCAATACTACTCCTCAGAAAGTACTTTTCAACTAATATGGGTACAGATAGTTCTTGACATGGTCACAATTGAGCCTAAAATATCTGTTGTAAAGTCAGATATTAGTCCTGACTAATGTGGTCAGTAACCCAGTTGTTAATTAAATATGTAAAATACCCAGTTGTTAATTAAATATGGCTTCCCCATTGACTTTGCTTGTCAAAAGGTTTCAAAAGGTGATCATATGACCTTTTAACACAGCAATGGTCATAAATATGAACCAGTTGCCAAACATCTGAAATTGATCACACGACCATGAGGATGCTGTTGTAACTGTGAAAAATGGTCATGTCACATTTTTCAATGTTATTGTAACTTTGAACAGTCACTATTTGAACTATTCTAAATTGAGGACTACCTGTACAACACTCCTTCCTCCTCCTATTTTCCCCACAATAACAACAACAACAACAACAACAGCAAACCAATCCAGCTGGCTTTCATGTCTATGGTTGGATTGGTGTTGTGCTAATCTATAGTACCATGTTTCTCCGATAATACAACAGGGTCTTACATTTTTTGACCCACGAAATATGGTCTTGGGCGTATTAGAGGGGGAGGGCTTATTATTTTCAGGGTAAAAGGCACGCCTTGCTTCTTATTGCTCTCATTCCTCGCTGAAGGGATGGAGGGGAAGGGAAGCAGGCAGGCTGCCTTTACAATTGGGGTGGAGTGGACAGTGTTGGGCAGCAAGGCATGCCTTTTATCGCTGGTTAAAAAAAACCCTTCTTGTGAGTTGCTATTGTGTCCAGGGAAGCCGTTGGTTAAGAAAAACCCTTCTCGTGAGTTCAAGAAGTTTATTTATTTATTTATTTATTTATTTATTTATTTTTTCAAATTTATATCCCGCGCCCATCTCCCACAAAGGGACCCGGGGCGGTGCACAAGAAGATTAAAAATACAAAATACAAAGACTTATTAAAATTATATTAAACCCAACCCTGCGCTAAAACATAATTAAAAACCCCAAATTAAAACTTTGCTCAAATAAAAGCCAGTTCGGTGTCAGGTAGTTCATGCCAGGCCGGCTAGATGAAAAAAGTGTGTTTTTAAGCGCTGGTGGAACAGGCGGAGGTCGGAGATGACACGGAGTTCGGGAGGTAGGTCGTTCCAGATTGCTGGGCCAGCCACAGAGAAGGTCCTTCCCCTGGGTGTCGCCAACCGGCATTGCCCGGCCGACGGCACCCGGAGAAGGCCCTCTCTGTGGGAGCGAATCGGACGTATTTATTTATTTCCAATTTATACCCCGCCCTTCTCCTAAAAAAGGACCCAGGGCGGCGCACAGGCTACTAAAACCAACACATACATATAAATACCCATATTAAAAAACAATTAAATCATAATCCTGTGCTAAAACCCATTTATAAAATCTCTAATTAAATTTTTCAATGATTAAAACTCAGTATCGGGGTTATCCTAGGCCGGCTTGTTGGAACAGAAGCGTCTTAAGGCACTGGCGGAACAGGCGAAGGTCTGCGATGTTACATAGTTCGGGGGGCAGGTCGTTCCAGAGGGTAGGGCCCGCCACAGAGAAGGCTCTTCCTCTCGGTGTCGCCAACCGGCATTGTCTGGCTGACGGCACCCGGAGAAGGCCCTCTCTGTGGGAGCGGATCGGTCAAAGGGAAGTATGGGGGAGAAGGCGGTCTCGTATGTAGCTAGGCCCCGAGCCTAGCTGCTACCCCATACGTAGGGACGTATGGGACAGCAGACGGTCTCGCAGGTAACTAGGCCTCGTGCCTAGTTTGATATAACTCACGAGAAGCGGGGTTTTTTTAACCAGCGGCTTCCCTGGACACAATAGCAAGGAATGAAGCTTGAAAGGTAAAAGGCATGCCTTGCTTCTCCCCTACCCCCACTCTCTCGCTAAAGGGAGGGCAGGGAAGGGAAGCAGGCAGGTTGCCTTTACAATTGGGATGGGGTGGACAGTGTTGGGCTGCAAGGCGCGCCTCTTACCTTTCAAGTTCCATTCTTTGCTATTGTGTCCAGGGAAGCCGCTGGTAAAAAAAGAAAACCCATCTCGCGAGTTCAAGAAGTTTGAACTCGCGAGAAGGTTTTTTTTTTCAACCACCGGCTTCACTGGACACAATAGCAACTTACGAGAAGGGTTTTTTTTAACCAGCGGTAAAAGGCATGCCTTGCAGTACAACATTGTCCACCCCACCGCAATTGTAAAGGTAGCCTGTCTGCTTCCCTTCCCCTCCATCCCTTCATCGAGGAATGGGGTGGGGGAGAAGCAAGACGTGGCTTTTACCTTTCAAGCTCCGTTCCTTGCTATTGTGTCCAGGGAAGCCCCTGGTTAAAAAAAACCCCATCTCGCGAGTTCAAGAAATTTGATATAACTCACCAGAAGGTTTTTTTTTTTAACCAGCGGCTTCCCTGGACACAATAGCAAGGAACGGAGCTGGAAAGGTAAAGACATGCCTCACTTCTCCCCCACCCCCACTCCCTCGCTAAAGAGAGGGCAGGGAAGGGAAGCAGGCAGGCTGACTTTACAAGTGGGGTGGGGTGGGATGGAGTGGGCGGTATTTTTTTTCGTGCGAGGGAACAGGCGGGGATGGTGGTGATTGCATTGCTGGCCTGCTGGCCCGAGTCCTTCGGGAGTAGGGCGGTATAAAAAACTAATAAAACCTAAAAACCTACACCTAAACATATACTATGGATAGTACAGATCTGGCATGAAACAAGCTCTGCGACTCAGTGTTTGGAGCAAAATAACTTTCTGTGCAACAGAAAATTGTTCTGACCTTTTAATAACAAAAATAGAGGCAAAGTTTGTTTTAAATTCACAGTCTAGACAAGCAAGATCTATTTCCTCTTCGGAAGTTAATTTTTTTAGAACTGGGCTAGATTTGTTTAAGTATACAAAATACAAATCAGTTACGTTTTCTAGAGGGTTAAAGCACCTATGTTTTAAGATATGCTAAATGAAAGCCTTTGGTTTTTTTTTCTGTGCTCTTGACAGGGAAGTAGGATATGAGTCAAAAAGTGAGCTTTTGCTGGATTTGCATAACGATGTAATTTATGGTGCAGGCATTATAAATGTATTAGGAGGTTTACATTCATAAGGTGAAATCAGAGATTGGAAGTCCTGATGCGAGTATCTCCTGTTAGATTGCCACTTTTTCCAATTATTAATACAATTTTTAAAACCTTAATTCTTAGTGGTTTGTAAATTAAAAGGAGTGAAACATGAATTAAAACAGAATTAATCAACATATAATGTTACAAGGTTAGGCCTTTTTATGTAATTATTTGCTATTTAAAATAAGCAGAAAGAGTAACATAACATATCTGTATAATTTGATTCTACTATTTTAGATGTTCAATTGCATACCATTAAATACAATGTTTCTCCAGCATCTCTTCCTACATCAGTGGTAGTCAACCCTCCCAGCTTTCATGGTGGGTGGTAGGGGTTTTGTCCAATACTGAAGCACTTTCCTTTTTTTAAATTTAATTGACTCACCATTACTGTAACCGGTGGGCGGTTAGAAAATTTTACTACTAACAGAGATACAAAAGTGGGCGGTAGGCATACAAAGGTTGACTACCCCTGTTCTAATGATAGGAAAGCACTAAGAAAGATAATTGAGTTAGACAACTAGTTTTAAGGCTAGACTTTGCTTGTCAGAAGATTGCAAAAAGTGATCGCGTGACTCCGGGACACTGCAACCATCATAAATGTGAACCAGTTGCCAAGCATCCAAATGTAAATCATGTGACCATGGAAATGCTGCAATGGACATAAGTGTGAAAAATAGTTGTAAGTCACTTTTTTCAGTGCCATTGTAACTTCAAACGATCACTAAGTGAACTGTTGTAAGTCAAGGACTGCTTGCATTATTAGGGAATGAGAGAAAAGTTTTATAAGAATTTATCACCACATTGTGAGAGGTGAAAAACCTGGGCTTACCTGAAACACAAAGGTTCACAAAGTAGCGTGTCAAACGGCCAAACTGTAGTATAACCAGAAACCTATAGCACAGTGATGGCGAACCTATGGCACGTGTGTCACAGGTAGCACGCGGAGCCATTTGGCAGGGCATGCAAGGCACGTGCTGGCCAGCTGATTCAGCCATTTTTAAAGCCATTTTTCGCCCTCCCCAGGCTTTATGGACGCCTGGGGAGGGCGAAAACAGCCCCCCTTGCCCTCCGGAGGTTTCAAGAGCTTCCCTGAAGCCTCCAGAGGACTAAAAATGACCCTACAAGCAAACCGGAAGTCACTTCCTATAAAGCCTGTGGAGCCTGGGGAGGGCGAAAAAAGCATGTAAAAATGGGGGGGGGAGCGCCTGTCATGCATGCATGTGCACTGGGGGGGGGCATGCATTGCATTATGGGTGTGGCACGCTGACACACAACCCCCCTGTGCTTCCCCCCCTTATGGCACGCGAGCCTAAAAAGGTTTGCCATCGCTGCTATAGGATGTTTCCAAAAACAAATGAAAGTTTTGTTTTCGATATTAATCAATTGTACTATGTAGGAATTCTGTAGTAGATGGTTTTCATGAAATTCTGGCAATGACAGTGATTCACTGCGGTGAAGCAGGTACGCCAGCAGATGGCTTAAGTATATACAATGGAAAACCACCTAATTTATATCATTTGTATTTTTTACACATTTAAATTGAATTAAAGAGTCAGTGTGGTAGAATGGCTAAAGTATTGACTTAGAAGTTGAGACCCACATTTTTGTCCATTTTCAGTCTTGGAAGCTTACTGGGTGATTTTGGCCAGGTACTCTGTCTCAGCCCAATATACTTTATAGGTTGTTATTATTTTGGAGAAAAATAGGAGGAGGGACCATTGTGCATACTACCTTTAGCCCTTGTATAAACAAGGTGGACTATAAATCGCATAATTGATAATAATAATCATTGGATTAGTTGAAAAAGGAACTGAATTTAATAATTAGTCAACCAACTGATTTAATGTGCACAATTTTAGCAGATTATGTACACAAGCCTAAGGATGAGATCAGGGGGAACATTGATTTGATATATAGAATAAATTCAGCATATGCCAGGATAAATGAATTACCCAGAGAGATGCATATTAAATTTGTTAGAAGGTTGACAAGGGAAAGGATTTTGAGGGCGTAGAGAGACGGTCCTTTAATTTATCAACAGAAAGAGGTCACTATCTTGAAGCAGATCCCGAAGAAGATTAGGGAGGTAAGACAGAAATTTTCCTTCTTATCTAAAAGATTATTTAAACACGGAATCTGGTTTCAGTGGGTGATGCCAGAAGGAATGTTGGTGTTTTGGGAGGGAGGAAGAGTAAGGATTAAAACAATTGCAGAGGCGGAAGCCTTTCTTAAAAAACATTCCTCAATCCTGGAGGATGAAAATGGAGGAGCAGAGGGAGCCGCGGCCCCGCCCACTGGGGGCCAGGGAGAAGAAGATACAATTGCCAAGAGACTTAGATCTCAAAAATGACTTTATTTAGTACAGTATAATTTTTTGTTTGGATGTTCACACATGATTGCTAGCACAGATTTTACAATGACATGTATGCATTTCTTTCCACTTTGTAGTATAATTGCAAATTATGTATTACCTATATTTTGTCACGAAGCCTCGGAAGGGGTCAGCGACTTCGACGTGAAAGTTCTCAAAATATCTTTTTCACACCTTACCCTTACCCTATTTGTAAAAAAATTCTAAAACCCAATAAAACTTTTTCAACCAAAAATAAAAATAAAAATTAGTCAACCTATTTTTTAATTTTATGAGCTATAAATCATAATAGTGATAAAACAGTGTTTTTTACAATAATACATTTTAAATAATTTAAATTAAGTGTGCCCCAAGGCTAATTTTTCAGGTGGAATATTTAGCAAAACTGTTATTATGAACTAATAATTTGGGCAGAAGTGAAAGCCTCTTTGTGCTACTTTAATATCTGCAAATAACTTTATGAAAAAATACATTTCAATATTTACTTATTTCTCTACTATTGTGTGTGGTTTTTATGTTTTGAAAGACATTTTGAACATCTTGATAGGTAAGTTCCAGCCCTCGATTTAAAACTTCCTCTATAGTCTCAGACTGAGATGAACCTTTGATTCAATAGGATTAAAAATATTGGAACAAAATACAATAAGAGTAACAACAGTTTTTGAAAACGGTAAAACAGAATTTTCCAGTATTTGCTAGTATTTGCTAGTATTTGCTAGAATCTGAATTCGGTTTGACAGGTTTAGTAGCAAATATTTGTTTATAATGTAATATCCTTTTTCTTTTGCAGACCAAACATATAACACATTAATGCCTGTTTGGTTTGTTTGCTTTTCACAATGAGCAGTTAAAGAAATAAAAAAAATTCTAGGCAAATTAGATACAAAATTCTATACTGCCTTTTAGAAAGCAAACATTTTATAGACATTTGACATTGCATATCTTTACAGAAGTTGATGTATAAGTTACTTAATAGCGTACATTGTAACTGTCTAAATTAACTTTATATATTCTGTTTTATAGGAATCAAATTATTATATAAAATTATTTCATTCTAGAAGTAATTCTTAAGGAAAAAATGAGAAAACTTGTTTTTATTTCATGTTATGTGTAAGCACATTGAAAATCTGCTTAGTCCAGAAAAGAGTAAAATACAAATTGTGTTTTGAATCACCAAGTATTCACCAAGGGATGGCTACTAGAATATTAAAAAGTACTGAAACATTAAAAAAAGTTTACAGGACCTTCATATTCAGCTGTCTCAAATGTCCTAGTAGTATGAAATCTTAAGAGTTTCATCACATTTTTTGCTTTCTTTTAGCAAAAACGAAAATGGGGTTGTGCTACATTTCAGTCAGTGTGCAACAAGATTAGAATACCATCTTTTAACTGTCACTGGACTCAATTTTCTAAGCACTGATTCTTCTAAGCACTGATTCTTCATCTACCGCATGATTGAAATTGCAACATTTTATACCAGATAGTCTGCAGAGGAGCTGATGTTCAGCACATTTAAATTGGGCACAATCCACAATATGGAGAATGCTGCCTCCTTTCCACTGTCCCAAAGGTGCTTTTTTCCAAAAGGCAACTAGACTTTGTTTTAAAATAAAGTCCAGTTGCCTTTTGAAAAAGTACCTCTGGGACAACCATGACCTGGATGACTGAGAATCTCCATAGACACTTTTCTACTGTGTCTCCTATAATAAACTACTTTGAAGGAATAGGTTGTGTTGCAGGAGGAAAGGACTTCCTTTTGAGGAAGCATCAGTCTCACACCGTACAAGATGTTCCTCCTGGCTGCACACTGCATAAACCACATTCATATATACCATGCATATAATTTCCTACAATGTTTCTTCCTTCTTTTGCTCTCTTTATACCTTCCTGTGTTCCCCCAGGCCAGCTATTGAGATGCCTTTTACTATCTAGAGCAGACGTAGGGAACAGTAGTAGAAGTTTTCATTCTGGAAGTGCCAATAAAACAATTGTGCATGCACATACATGTGGAGACTGTTTGGGGCGAGTGAAAGAAACCATTGGCAAACTTGCAAGAGGATGCAGCTACTTCAGTGTTCCTATAGGAATATGTGAAGGAACCCAATGGGCTATATGATATAAGTTATCTTATTTATCATATTTGGAAAAAAATGAATTCAACAGTATGCATTTTTAATACTTTTATCTAGTTAAATACCTCCAATAGATTTATTACAATTCACATTTTTACCAATATGGAAAGTGATAGTTGGGTATAATGATAGTAGTAGAATCCATCTGAAAAGGATCTTTAGTTGTGCTCTTCTATTATTTTGGCTCCACATTTCTAACTATCTTGAGACACTTGTTCCCTGGTTTTAAAAAAGTAACTTAACAGCCAATCCTTGCATTTACAACCTTTGCAGGTTTGTGAAGCAAAGGAAAGCTGAAATAAGATCATAAACAGGTTTGCGGTTTCACTTAGCGACTGCTTTATTTAATGACTCAGTTGTTGGTCCCAATTGTGGCCTCTGAGCAGAGGTGGTATTCAGCCGGTTCTCTCCTGTTCGGGTGAACTGGTAGTGGTAGCTGCAGGAGGCTCTGCCTACCCACCCCGAAATAATGCACAAGCACTGCACATGCACAGAAGGCAGTGCGCATGCACAGGTGTGGTGCATGTGCTCACATTTGCAAACTGGTAGGGAAGGTAAGTGAATCCCACCGCTGTCTCTGAGGATTACCTGTATCCTATATAGAAGTAAAAGGGTAAAAATGGAATGTACCGTATTTTTCGGAGTATAAGACGCACTTTCCCCCCCAAAAAGGAGGGTGAAAATCTGGGTGCGTCTTATACACTGAATACAACATTTTTTGCCTACTGAAACCCCACCCCCTTTTTCAAAAATGGACGTGCAGCGGGTTTGGGAGGCTTGCAAAGTGTTCCTGGGGCCTGGGGAGGGCAAAAATGAACAAAAAGGGGCCATTTTTGCTCATTTTTGCACATCCCCCCAACCCCAGGAACACTACAAACCTCCCAATGTTCTGCATGCCCCCCCCCCTTTTTTTTTTTGCAAAAAACAAGGCGTGCAGAAGGTTTGGGAGGCCTTCCAGTAGCTTCCAAGGTAGACATAGACCAGACTATCTTTCTAAATTTGTGGCTACTTCCCAGGTGTCTACTTCAAGTACTTTCCAGGTGGAGAAATGCATTGGTGTAACTGAATGGAAAAAGTGTAATTTGGTTTTGTCATCAGATATTATAAGATTTATACTTAACCATGTCAGCATATGTGACAAGTCTTGTTACCTTTTGGCTAGCTCACAAGCCTCTGTGGTTCATTATACACATCTAGAAGATTGCAAAAAGGTTGGCTTATAAATCACTGTGGTCCTAGTTTCTGTCTGAGGTTTTCCATTAACATCCTAAACTGGTTCAGTGTTAACATTAGTCATAAATGTAATTTTAAATTCACCATCTGGTTGGCAGAAAGTTAAGAACTTGAATTCTTGGCTGTTATTCTGTTTATAGCTGTCTCCAGTCTCCTGCTAAATATTTTTATGTATAGCTTTCTAAAATATTGTTCTTCTGCCATTTTGTGTGCTGTCTGAGCATGCAAAGCTACAATATGCTTTGTTTTTTGCCAAATGCATTCTGTGAACCCAGCAATTTTGACTTGTTCATCAAAACACACTTAAACAAACCCTGGATTGTATGGACTTCAGAATAACTCTTTAGGTTTGTCTTTTCTGAACAGTATGAAAAAGGACACATAACTGAAACATCATTTCCCATATAAACCTGGAATTCTTGGTAACATACTTTATTAAATACTCCAGTACATCAGAAGAATTATATAAAGAAAAGTATCTGTTCTGTCTGTGCAATTTTTGTCTGTGCAATTTTCCTTTCATATGGGGATGCTTGAAGACAATTCAAAATATGCAGGAAATATGTCTTGTACTCTGACTGGTCAACACAGCATTGCAGTATAATGTTACTGGGGGAGTGCCGCTAGTTGTCAGCTGATTTGCCGGTTCAGTTCAAATGGCTGATGATCACTTTTAAAACTCAATATGGTATGTATCCCTGTTACATATGGGACTATTTGATTCAAATGTAATTTATCTCCCTACTACATCTTGGCCAAGGCAATAGACTAAGAACTTCCTCATTGAGATATTAGAGATAAAGTACTTGGAAGCTAAGCTTCTAAGTGTAGATAGGGAGTACCTAACTCTGGAATAGTCTTCACTGTCATATTGCAGAAGATTAATACAACTATTCACATTTACCAAGTCATCAGAGAAATGAAATTTTGTGGGAAATAAGGCCAACTGGTTTCTCTCTCTCAACCCTAGGAAGCAGGCAATGGCAAATCACTTCCAAAATCTTTCCAAGAAAACTGAAGAGACTTGTCCAAGCAGGGAAGAGAGAGAAAGAGAAAAAATGAGAGAACACATGATGAATACAATTTGTGTTTTGGATTTGTGTGTATGTGTGTGTGTGGCTTTATTGATGGGATATAAGCCTCCTGCAAACTGTTGAACAGGCAACACATAAGTGAGTGAGTGAATGTATGAATGCATGAATGAATGAATCTATATAAATAAAAATTTTAAATAGTTTGGGCAAAGTCACTAATCTCAGAAAGTACTGCATTGATCGGCACCAAATTTTCACACAATGTTCCCAAGAACTTCTGAAGCAATCATATGTACAGTTTGTGTGGCTGGCACACCTGTGCCATGTGCAAGCAGCACAAATGTAAAAGGTACGCACTTCTGAGGTTTTCACCTCCCTTAAGCTCCTCCCACCTGACTGCTTATTATGCTGTGTCACCCCCCCTCCCCTCCCCTGCGCTTTCAATGTCACATTTCAAACGGTCGTTTCCTCAGCAACCGAATAAGCCTCCAACGTTCCCTCACACATGGCACACTCCAATGTGGCCCATTTTGGTTCCAGGAGACTGCATGGAGGCCTACTAGTCCCAAAACAAGGCGCGGGGGTGGCACACTCCCATGTGGCCCATTTTTGGTCCCAGGAGGCTGCATGGAGGCCTGCTAGGCCCCAAAATAGGCGCAGGGGGTGACACACTGCAATGTGGCCCAATTTTGGTCCCAGGAGGCTGCATGGAGGCCTACTAGGCCCAAAATAGGCGCAGGGGGTGGCACACTGTAATGTGGCACAATTTTGGTCCCAGGAGGCTGCATGGAGGCCTACTAGGCCCAAAACAAGGTGCGGGGGGTGGCACACTCCCATGTGGTCCATTTTTGGTGCCAGGAGGTAGGTAGAGGGATAAAGAGAGAGAGAGGGAAAAATAAAGTAGGTAGGTAGGTAGAAGGATAGAGAGGGAGGGAGAAATACAGTAGATAAGTAGAGGGGTAGAGAGGGATAGGGAAAAATATGGTAGGTAGGTAAATAGGTAGGTAGGTAGGGGGTTAGAGAGAGAAATTACAGTAGGTAGGTAGGTAGAGGGATAGAGAGGGGGGAAATACAGTAGGTAGGTAGGTAGGTAGGTAGGTAGGTAGGTAGGTAGAGGGATAGAGAGGGAGCAATACAGTAGTTAGGTAGGTATTTATTTATTTTTATTTATTTTATTAAATTTATACCCCGCCCTTCTCCTTGTTAGGACCCAGGGCGGCGCACAGGGATGTTAAAATACATACAATATATATAAAATATATGAAATTTAAAATACTTATTCTAATAAATAAACCCTGCGCTAAAAACCGAATTAAAATCCCAAGTTTAAAAACTATCTAATAGTCAGTATGGAGGTTACGCTAGGCCGGCTAGATGAAATAGGTGTGTCTTCAGACACTTGCGGAAAAGGCGGAGGTCGGAGATGGTGCGGAGTTCAGGGGGTAAGTCGTTCCAGAGGGCTGGGCCCGCCACAGAGAAGGCTCTCCCCCTGGGTGTCGCCAGTCGGCATTGTCCAGCCGACGGCACCCTGAGGAGGCCCTCTCTGTGAGAGCGTATCGGTCTGAGGGATGTATGGGGAAGGAGGCGGTCTCGCATATAACTAGGCCCCGAGCCATGGAGCGCTTTAAAGATGGTCGTTAAAACCTTGAAGCGCACCCGAAAGACCACAGGAAGCCAGTGCAGCTCGCGCAGGATAGGTGTTATGTGGGAGTGTCTAGGCGCTCCCGTAATCACCCGCGCGGCTGTGTTCTGGACTAGCTGCAGTTTTCGAGTGCACCTCAAGGGAAGCCCCATGTAGAGAGCATTACAGTAGTCGAGTCGAGAGGTGACGAGTGCTTGAGTGACTGTGCGTAAGGCACTCCGGTCCAGTAAGGGGCGCAATTGGCGCATCAGGCGAACCTGATGAAACGCCCCCCTGGCCACGGCTGCCACATGATCTTCCATAGACAGCCGGGAATCCAGGAGGACACCCAAATTGCGCGCCCTCTCCACGGGGGCCGGTGTTTCGCCCCCAATGGCCAGAGTTGGAATAATCTGGCTGAACCGGGGCACCGGAAGCCACAGCCACTTAGTCTTGAACGGGTTGAGCTTGAGTTTGTTACCACCCATCCAGATCCGTACGGCTTCCAAGCACCGGGACATAACCTCGACGGCATCGTTGGGGTGGTCTGGGGTGGATATGTACAACTGAGTATCATCAGCGTACAGATGATATCCCACCCCAAAACCACGGATGATCTCACCCAGTGGCTTCATATATGTGTTGAATAGGAGGGGCGAGAGGACCGACCCCTGAGGAACCCCACATATGAGGGGTCTCGAGGCCGACCTCTGCCCCCTGTCAACACATATTGCGACCGACCAGAGAGGTAGGACGAGAACCACCGCAAAACGGTGCCTCCCAGCCCCAACCCCCCAAGTCGGCGCAATAGGATACCATGGTCGATGGTATCAAAAGCCGCTGAGAGGTCTAATAGGACTAGGATAGAGGAATATCCTCTATCCCGCGCCCTCCAGAGATCATCAACCAACGCAACCAATGCCGTCTCGGTGCTGTGCCCGGGTCGGAAGTCGGACTGGCGCGGGTCTAGATAATCAACTTCCTCCAAGTGTCGCGGAAACTGTTGAGCCACCACACTCTCAACAACCTTCACTAGAAAGTGGAGGTTGGAGACGGGACGATAGTTCTCTAATAATGCTGGATCCAGGGGCGGCTTCTTGAGGAGGGGCCTTACTACCGCCTCTTTCAAGACGGCAGGCAAGGACCCCTCACTCAAAGATGCGTTGACAATGCCCTGGAGCCAGCCTCGTGTCGTCTCCCAGGATGCCAGTACAAGCCAGGAGGGACACGGGTCCAATAAACATGTGGTAGCCCTAAGTCTCTTTGACAACTTGTCCATATCCTCGGTGGTAACAAAATCAAACTCCTCCCAAGATGGTGTCACAAGAACAGCCTCGGCCCGCTCGGCTGGGCCACTGTCGATGGAGGGTAGCTCGTTCCGAATCCGAGTGATTTTCTCCTGCAGATAAATCCCAAATTCCTCTGCTCGACCCTGTAAAGGGGCTTCCCGCGGCCTCTGTTGAAGGAGGGAGTGGGTCACCCCAAACAGGGCGGCAGGGCGATTATCTGCGGATGCAATAAGAGTGGCACAATACTCACGTTTGGCCACTCTTATCGCCACTAAGTAAGTCCTAATATGGTCTCTCACTAGTGTTCGGTCGGCTTCGGAGCGAGAAGATCTCCATCTGCTCTCTAGGCGTCTCTTGTGGTAGGTAGGTAGGTAGGTAGGTAGTGGGATAGAGAGAGGGAGAAATACAGGTAGGTAGGTAGGTAGGTAGGTAGGTAGGTAGGTAGGTAGACGGATAGCGAGAGAGGGAAAAATACAGTAGGTAGGTAGGTAGGTATGTAGAGGGAAAGAGGAAGAAATACAGTAGGTAGGTATGGGGGTTATACGATTGTTGTATGTACGTGTTTGTGTGTGCAGGTGTAGATCTACACACAGATTGGTTGGCCATTTAACCAGACTGGGCCACAGCAAGTAAGTAAGGGTGGGTACAGCTAGTAAGTAAGTAAGTAAGTAAGTAAGAAGTAAGTAAGCAAGCAAGCAAGCAAGCAAGCAAGCAAGCAAGCAAGCAAGCAAGCAAGCAAGCAAGCAAGCAAGCAAGCAAGCAAGCAAGCAAATAAATAAATAAATAAATAAATAAATATTGGGGCCAACTTACTTGCTGTTTTATATAAAATGATACTGCAAAAATGTTTTTGACATTAAATTAGTCTGAACATATAAGAACTACAGTATGAATCAATTACATTTGCGAAAGTTTTAACTATAAGATTTTGTTGTAAATTTAAATAAGCAATTTTGGCATACAAGGTAAATATAGTGTGTTTTCTATGATCAATGTGTTTGTTTCCTTGGCTATTCATGGTTAAGGTGACTGGATTTTCAAAATTCCAAAGCGGGACACCGTCAATGGGGGGAAGCATGCACGCGCTTGCGCCTGCATAGAGGGCATCGGGGCAGGGGCGTGTTCCCAATAGCCGCCGCGGGGGCCACTTTAAAGGCAACGGCGGCCGACCGATCCAGTGGCTCTCAGCGTGTGAGGGACGGCCTTCGGGGCGGCTGCTGGGTCTAGCGCGCGGCTGCTGGGTCTGGCGGCGGCACAGGAGGTGCCGGCCGAGCAGCGCAATGGCTCCGAGCGCGGAAGGCAAGAGTGATATGCTGCCCGGTGCAGGGAAGGGCACTCAGGTGAGCAGGCCAGGCCCTTGCGAGCCCCGCGTCCCAGCGTATCACTCTTGCCTTCCGCACTCGGAGCCATTGCACTGCTCGCCCGATACCTTCTGCGCCGCTGCCAGACCCAGCAGCCGTGCGCCTGCGAAGGCCGTTCCTCATGCGCTGAGAGCCGCCGTCGCTGCCTTTAAAGAGTGCCCCGCAGGGGTGGGTGGGAGCACATAGAAACACATAAATGCTGTCGTGTGTGTTCCCAAAAGTAAAATAAAGTTTTCAAGTAGAGCTCATTTTCTAAATGACTTTTTGGACACATTGATGAAAGTATTTGGCAGCATTACAGGAGTAGGCTGCCATCTCCTTCTTTAGGAATGTTTTTTGATTGCCCAATTGATTGATTGATTGATCAAATTTATAAGGCTGCCCATCTTATGAAAAATTACTCTAGGCAATATACAAAATTATAAAACAGTAAACATATAAAAAAAATCTCATTTTAAAAAAAATTAAAAATCACAAGTATAAGAGAGAATAGATGTTAACAGCAATAATGGAGACACGTCAAGATCTCACCATTTAGCATATGAAAGTGATATTTCTTGAAGATCTAATTTTCCCCCAAGTCCAGAGATGGTTGGCCGTCTCCTGCATTGATTTTCTAAATACAGCTTCTTCTGCTAATGAAGTCTGGGTTCCATATTAGCTTGGCCAGAGTCTTCAATAAAAACACTCTGTTTATAGAATCACGTACCCCACTAAGATCTATGAAAGATGTGAACAGGTGTTTACCATCTGTTGTATATTTAGTAATAAGTGATGTAGAACGAAGCAGTTGCCTTTTATGGAACCCAGATCTAAATCTATCCTGTTCTTCCACTAATATGTTCTTCTATTCTATATAAATAAAAATTTAACAATAGTTTGTTCAAAATCGCTAATCTCAGAAAGTACTGCACCGATCGCCACCAAATTTTCACACAATGTTCCTTACAAGTGCAGCACCAATGATATGTATAGATTGGGTGGATGGCACACCTGTGCCAGGTGCACGCTACACAAATGTAAAAGTACGGCACTTCTGAGTTTTTTACCTCCCTTTAGCTCTTCCCACCCGGCTGCTTCTTATGCTGCATCATGCACACGTGCAGCAGTGCGTGCTGATGCCCTTCCCACAACGTCACATTTCCAGCGGTCGCTTCCTCAGTGAACTACCCTTCCCACAAGGCCCTGCGGCCCTGGCGGCATGAGGATATACGCACACATAGACACAGGCACGCACGCTCAGCCTCCTGTCCGAAGATTATCAGGATAAGGGGGCAGAGTTTCAAGGGCAGGCCTCCCCACCCACCTCCCAATCGGAGCCTCCAGGTGGAGAGGCAGTCTACCTGAACTGGGGGGGGAGTAGGAGGAGGAAGATACCTTGCAACCTGGGTGCTTCCTGGATTCAGGGGCGGGACTTCCCGCATTTGCCGGTGCCGACGGAGCCTGACCTGCTGCCAGCGGAGGCTGGAAGCCAGGAGAATCATGGCTGAAAATTTTTCCACCGCGACCGCCCCTTCCTTTATTTTAGGCTGGGGGGACGATTGGGGAGGTGAGGGAGGACCTGATGGTCGCTTGGAGGGAGGGAGAGGGCCTGGAGGAGGTTGACTGGGGGGATCTGTGGAGGGGAGGGGAAGGTAGGCAGGTAGAGGGATAGAGAAAGGGAGAAATACAATAGGTAGGTAGGTAGAGGGATAGAGAGAGGGAGAAATACAGTAGATAGGTAGGTAGGTAAGTAGGTAGAGAGAGAGAGGGAGAAATACAGTAGGTAGGTAGGTAGAGGATAGAGAGGGGGAGAAATACAATAGGTAGGTAGGTAGAGGGATAGAGAGAGGGAGAAATACAGTAGGTAGGTAGGTAGAGGGATAAAGGGAAAAATACAGTAGGTAGGTAGGTAGGTAGGTAGGTAGAGGGATACAGAGAGAGAGAAATACAATAGGTAGGTAGGTAGAGGGATAGAGAGAGGGAGAAATACGGTAGGTAGGTAGTGGGATAGAGAGAGAGGGAGAAATACAATAGGTAGGTAGGTAGAGGGATAGAGAGGGAGAAATACAGTAGGTAGGTAGGTAGAGGGATAGAGAGAGGGAGAAGGAGAAATATGGTAGGAAGGTAGGTAGTAGGTAGGTAGGTGGGTAGGAAGGTAGGTGTATAGATAGATAGCGAGAAATACAATAGGTAGATAGGTTGGGGGTTATATGGTGGTTGTGTGTAAACAGATTGGTTGGCCATTTAACCAGACTGGGCCACAGCAACGCATGGCCAGGTACAGCTAGTTGAAAAATAATCCACATTAATCAAGTGCTTTATTATCAATGTTCCACAAGAAGAGCTGAGTCAGAACATTATTGCAAGAAGTATAAACAAACTGCAACAGCCCGGAACATCAGGAAAATGTAATGGGTAGCCTATATAACACCCCCCCACAAACAAAAAAGTGAATACCCCTGCAATTTTATCAAAACATTCTTAACCACTCAACTCATCACAGCACAACACAAGCTATGGAAAGGTACCATATATCAAAAATATTTTAGAAACCATCAATAGACTATTATGTTCAACACCTATATGAAGCCGCTGGGCGAGATCATGCGTGGTTTTGGGGTAGAGTACCATCTGTACGCTAATGACACTCAGCTGTACATCTTTACCCCAAACCACCCCAACGATGCTGTCGAGGTGATGTCCCGGTGTGTGGAGGCCGTACGGATCTGGATGGGAAGTAACAAACTCCGACTCAACCCGTCCAAGACCGAGTGGCTGTGGTTTCCGGCGTCCCGGGACAATCAGTTTATTCCATCACTGACCATTGGGGGTGAGCATCTAGCCCCCATGGATAGGGCACGCAACTTAGGTGTTCTCCTGGATTCCCGGCTGTCTATGGAAGATCATCTGACAGCCGTGGGCAGGGGGGCTTTCTACCAGTTGCGTCCCCTTTTAGACCGGGACGCCCTTTGTACAGTCACTCACGCGCTCGTGACATCCCGTCTAGACTACTGCAACACTCTCTACATGGGGCTTCCCTTGAGGTGCACCCAAAGACTACAGTTAGTTCAGAATGCGGCCGCGCTGGGAATTTTGGGAGCCTCAAGGCATTCCCACATAACACCGCTCTTGTGCGAGCTGCACTGGCTGCCTGTTGCCTTTCTGGTGCGCTTTAAGGTATTGATCACCATCTTTAAAGCGCTCCATGGCACGGGACCTAGCTATCTGCGGGATCGTATCCTGCCTCACACATCCCTTCAGCCGATTCGCTCCCACAGAGAGGGACTTCTCCGGGTGCCATCCACTAGGCAGTGCCAGCGGGTGACGCCCAGGGGAAGGGCGTTCTCTGTGGCGGGCCCAACCCTCTGGAACGACCTACCCCCCGAACTTAGAACTATCACGGACCTCCGCTCCTTCCGTCAAAGACCCATTTCTTCCATCTCGCCGGCCTTGCCTAATCCACACCATTAGATATAGACTGAAATTTAAATTGTTTAATTTGGTTTTAAAGGGTGAAGTTTTAGGATTTTAATGGTTTTAGGTTTTTTAGCACAGGGTATTGGGGTTTAATTTATTTTTAGTACTATTTATTGTCATGTTTGTCTTTTTATTCTATTTTAACTTCCTGTGCACCGCCCCGAGTCCCTTTGGGGAGAGTGGGGCGGTTTATAAATTCAGTAAATAAATAAATAAATAAAATAAATATAACCACATAGTATCACCATAGTGCACAAACCAACTAAAGCCCTCAAAACATTTTAATAAATCAAAAGACGTAGTAGCCCAATTTGGGAAAAAAAGGAGTCATCTACAACATATAGTATAAGAACTGTAACAGCCGTTAGGTAAGATAGACAGAAGATTAGCTGTAATGGAATGTGTGAATGACCTTGGGGAAAGAATTGCTATTAGGAAACAATCAGACAGGAGTGGCAAGACAAGAGCCCCTATGGTTTGGGGCTCTTGTCTTGCCATGATCAGAGAATTATATTTAGGAAGGGCCCACCGTAAGAGATCAAGCACTTAAAAGCGGTGGTGGGGAGTTTGTATTTTCATACTTGCAAGATTCTGTTAATAAAGTAGAATTCATTCATCTGGTCATGTTTCCTGTTTCCTGGGAGGGAATGGGGATTTTGCAGTATCTTCCCTGGAGAAGGGTGGGAATGGAGATTTTGTAGTATCCTTCCCCTGCCACACCTACCAAGCCACGCCCACAAAACTGGTAGTAAAAAAAATTGAATTTCATTACTGATCTTAACTATTTTATCAATAAGGCTTATTCAAGGCCTGTGGTCTGGATCCAGCCCATGGGGTACTTACAGCAAAGGACTGGCCTGCGGTGCTTCTACCAGCAAAAACAGGATCCCGAGCTCTGTTTTTGGCTGCCACGGCCTCCTGCAACCCTCTGCCAGTGAAAATGGAGCTCTCATGGCAGCCAAAAACTGAGCTCAGGGGCCTGTTTTCGCTGGCAGAGCATTCAGGTCACCAAAGGTGCCCCCGACAGGGGTGCCACACCCCCTGGCTATGCCCCCCCCCCCCCTGCCCTCCTGAGATCAAACATAACCCTGATGCGGCCTTAAATGAAATTGAGTTTAACATACCTTTTTTACACTTTTCACTAATTCTGGATGGTATGATGGTTATAGTGTCTCTTGGATAGAGTATATCACATACAATGCTTCATCTCAGATATCACATTCTGGCCAGAAAAATATCAGAAAAATAACTGGCAGCTAAACTTGGCTTCATCATAATCTTTGGTTTTGATGATAAGGGCACTGAATTGTTTTCACACAGTTTTGCTAATGAATGGGGCCACATTGCAAATGCTTTCATGACCTTTATTCCCTGCACAAAATTAAAGGCTCATTATTTTTCTCGCTTTCTCTATTTCAGACTCTGGAAAAGTAAAAGTGTATTTTAATATTGGCTGTATTACTCATTCTTCACATATACTAATGAAATTTAATGACATTGAGTGGTGTCAAGAAGACAGCAAGTACCACAATATAGACACATCACACTGTTGTTATGCCACATAAAATACAGAACAGTTGAAGTGGCAGTAATAGAATATAGCTCAATGTCAAGTTACAAGTTGTAACTCTGAAGCTGTATGGGAATGCACTTAGTAAAATGTTCATATGATCATAACCAGAAAGTATTTTTCCAGTTTTATTTTTTTAACTGCATTTGTATTAGTAATTATATAATACCTTAAATTTAATTTACCTTTACATTGAATTTTTGAATTTTTAAAATACTTTTTAGCTTATGAGGCAATCTTGAGGTTTTTTCCAGACACACACACACGTGGTCTCCTCTCTTTCTGATCTAAACTGATGCTTACAAAAAGGTCATTAAGCTTCTTCGCAAGCCCACTTCCATACTGCTCTTTAACAACTGAATTGCAAAGCTGTTGTAAAACAAAGATATATATCTTCATTACCTAATACACTTCATTTCTCAACATGACAAATTAAAAGTAAGCAACAATAGCTAGTCCCAATGAATTAATTGCCTATTGTTCTGTATGCTGAAAAACAAAGGCATGATTTGAAGTATTAAGTTCCTCATTCTTGATTGATTAACATGTAACTGATTGAATGCACTGAACCTTCCTTGTAGACTGTTAATTGAAAGTTCATTTCTGAATTCTTAAGATGACCAAAGCTAACAGCTTCCACATAAAGATAAGACGGTCCTAACACTTTCATAACATTTTCCTATCTTCTCATTAGGATGGCTCATACTTGGCAGAGTTCCTGCTGGAAAAGGGTTATGAGGTGAGTGAGTAGTCTTGCTGACTGACTGCAGACTCATGGAATAATTTGGACAGAGCTTCCTTGTTGCTGTCACTCTCTGGTTATGTTTTCCATTCAGCATGAGATAAGAAATCAAAACGTTTGAAAAGAATGCACAACATGAGCTGTAATCATGCCAGCACATTGTGCTGTTTATCATGGAGACTGCAATGGTGGAATCCCTCCGATCCTCAGGGTATAGCTGTTTTTCCACACTTCCTGCTTATTCAGATAAACAGCAGCCTGCGCAAAGCAAGGCTACATTAAATTCATGTGTTATGATGCAGGAGGAAAAAGTTAACTTATTTTGAGAAGGGATTTTGCAGGGGTGGGAGTTGGGGACCTTGAAAAAATAAATTGAACTGTACTGCAGGAATTACGAAATGTTAGAATTTTGGTACCGTAACGCTCTACCACAGAATAAAAAGCTGAAAAGTGGTACCTCATTAAAGAACTTGATCCCTTTCCGTTTAGCTGTCATAACAACATAATATGCGTAATGTAACAATTCCCCTATTCTTTAAAATGTTTCTGTCATTGTGGCCAATACAAATAGTTCCATCTTCTGTGTTACTTCTAACATTATTCGGTATATTTCATAATCGTAAAGTGACACTGCTACTTTTATATTTGTAACTTAGAAATCATGTCTTTTTAACATTAGCAAAAGGAAGAACAAGAGAGCGACTGAAATAAAATCAAGGAAACTGCCAGGTACTAGATGTAAAATATCTGCTTCACTGGTGGTATTTTCACTATAAATAATGTTCTGGAAGTAGTTTGCCACTGCCTTTGGTTTTTCTTTTTTTCTTTCTAGTCTTACAAACCTGGAGTTTCTTTGTGGTCTGTCATCTAGGTCTAATCCCACTTAGTGCTGAGTTTGGCTAGAGTTGGCTAGATATAAATTAAACATAAGCTCCCTCTTTTTATTGTTCAAGTAAAACACTGTGTAAATAATATCAATCTGAACCCATGAAGAGATCAAGTACACATTTTAGTCCACATTTATAATTATATAAGTTGTACAAGTTCCACCGGCTAGAGATGTTTGTCAGAAATGTCAGATTATTAAACAAGAGAAAGAACATGGAGAAAGTGGGTGCCGTTATTTTCATCCCGTTGTTTCCATTAAGTAGCTTTTGCACAGCCATTTGTGAGCTCAGCTTACAAGAGAAACATTTGGACAGTAGTGTGGTGTCATGGAATCATTGCATCTCCTGGATCTTTATGGCCCTTCCCCATTTTTCTGTTTGAATCAGACACTTCTATATCACTAAGCTGATCTCACAACATCTGGCATTGTGAAGTTTTATATCAAAAATATTTACTGTACTTCTGTTAAATTGCAGGTACATGGAATTGTTCGTAGATCTAGCTCTTTTAACACGGGACGGATTGAACATCTCTACAAGAACCCGCAGGCTCACATAGAAGGAAGTAAGTGCGTGTTGAAAGGCAAGATGGAATACATAGAGGATATATGTGATTTTGTTTTTATTGCTAATGTTTGTATAAGATTTCATCAGACAGGAAATTGATCACTGAGACTATGTGAACATCTTTTTTAGTCTAGTCTCAATCCAGTTTTTTTTAGCATTTGAAAAATACTTTATAAAAAATTTTTCTTAATTTTTGTTCATTTCAACTGGAACAGAAAATGAAATTTTGATATCACCACTAATCCCTTTAAAAAAGCAAAGAAACAAGACTTTTTAGGATAGCAGCATAGGTTTGTTAATATATTGGAAATCATTTTCTTGACTAATTAGAACAAGTTCACAATTCTTTTCTTGGCCATATAAATTGAAATTTCTGTCAAGTCCCTCTATGAACAGCCATGTGAAATCAATATAAAAAATGTCAGCAGTAAAATGAATTTGGTGATCAGATACCAAAATATGAGCCATTACAGCAAGGCAGCTTGCTAAACAATCTTGTTGGTAACATTAGCTATTTCTACAAACTAATATAGTGGTGACTGTTATTTTCCAAGGTTCTGTTCCAACACAATTTTGTTAACCAGAATAATGGATAATAAAGCTGCAAAAAAACAAAAAAAAGAATATGAAATTGGGACAGGGTCCTAGATCCTAATGGTCGTCCAGTTCCTTCAACTTCCTCTCACAGATGTTGTCTAAACAATGAAGATAGAATAGAATAGAATAGACTTTAGACTGCTGACTTTTCAAGGAATTAGGAAAGTAGACATAGAAATAAACACATGACATGAATTTTAACTTTTCTTTTTTTACCTGAAGATATGAAACTGCATTATGGTGATTTGACAGATAGTACTTGCTTGGTGAAAATAATCAATGAAGTTAAACCCTCTGAAATTTACAACCTTGGAGCACAGAGTCATGTTAAAGTAAGTAATATTAATAAATCTCTTACAAAATAAATATGTGATTATCTGTAAGAAAAAAGTGTATATTTTGTTGCTATGGTACTTATTTAGATCCCATTTTTTAATTTAATTTTAACATATATCTATGAACAAAATTTTGAAAATGTAAAAATACAAGAAAAACTTAAATAATGGCTTAGGTAAACAAAGGTATACTAAACGGGTGCTGGTGTGCTCATGCATATATATGCATAAATATATATATATGTATGTATACATGGATAGACAGACAAACACGGAAGAAGCATGGTTTGTGAGTATAAACATTTAAATAAATACAGCCAAGGCAGATGACTCACCTGTGGATTATCTAGTCATGTTAATTTCTTAACTGCAGTTTGATTGGAGTTTGGGATATTCTTTGAGTGATGTAGAACACCTTTTTGCACTTTTTGCAATGATTTTTGTTTCAGCAGGGCTTTTGGTGTTCAAACACTTTTTTTCTTGCAACGTTTCTTGTTATTTAAATACAGGCATAACTTTTAAATATCCATGAACATTATTTCTATAAAATGCATTGATACAAACAATGAAGAATTATATATTCAGTATCTACAAACTGAGATAGATTCTGTTTGTTAAGGGGGTACCATTCCATTATATTGGAAATGACAAAGCAAGTCCATCTGTTTTATCAACAATGTGGTGGGTTTGACACTTCTCTGAAGAGGGTGCCCTTGTAGGGGACTCTGATCCCCCGTGGCCATGTACTGTACATGGTGTACATTTCTTCTCCCTTTTCCTTTCTCCAGAAGTTGAAATTCTGCAAACCACTCTATTCTACTCCTGCTTACCTTTCAACCTTTCTAGCCACTGAGAAATTTGCATCCTTGTTTTTCCCTTGGTTTTTTGCTTCTTGATCATCAAAGTGTTAAGCACAGACTTTAAATAATAATCCTAACAATAATACAGTGGAGACCTTATTATTAAATATTAAGCTTAAAAATCTAAACCTTGGTCTTATAAAATAATGTAATGCATTTTGCAACTTTTTATCAATGTCCTTAGCATCAATTACACAAATTAAGCAATCTTACATTCATTAACATCTTAGAACTTTTATTTAGCATTGATTAGAAATGTTTTTCTCATATTTAAACATTTAATTTACTAAGATCATCACAATGGTAATAGTTTCCAATTTCTATTGTATAAATAACCCTTGTAGTCAGTTACAATACAAAAAAACAATTAACTTGGTAAAAAGTTTTAAGCCCAGAGATAAACGTAATCAGTTAAAGGAATGAGCAGAATGATACTCACTGTTGTTCAAGGATGACATTAATAATGGCAGTGATGATTTACTATAATTAATTTAGTATTATTGCTTAAATAGCGCTGCCATCAAATCAGTGATTCTTTAACTGAACTTTTAGTGACTTATCCAAACACATTTATGTTTGATAGGTGTTTTGCAACTTTGCAGTCAAACCTGGACTTCCAGGGTAGTGTTCTGTACAAATATTATTTATCTTATTGTTTACCTTTCTGGGCTCAGGAACTGCTTCCTGCTTGTTAGTGTTGATTATTAATGGAAAGCCTATATTTGTTTCATATATTCTGCAAAAGAATTTGGTTTCACATCATTGTTACAATGTACAATCATTGCTTTCTTTAGCATTCACCTAAGAAGAATTAAATTAAATTTATCCACCCAGTATAGAAATAAAAGATAATAGGTTGAATTCCAGTTCAGTAGTTCTGTTTGTGCATCAAGACTTTTTTGTATCTATAGCTATATATCATACCCATACATCCCTTCCAAATGCTACTCCTGATTGTTTGAATATTCAAAAAGGCAATAGCTTGTTGGATGAGATTGTAGTGCAAGAAGGACATTATTAGTCATAGGATATTCTGCCAAGTTGAAATCCCTTCCACTCAAACAGGTTTGGATCCAATCCAACATTCTTTTTGTGTGTAAATGTTGGCCTGGACTTATCACAGCATACAGTTGACACTTCTGTTTGCATGAGGGTTTTGTGTATGTGTCATTTCCACTGCCCCTTCAACCTATGACTGCATTTGAATGCCCTACTATAGATCACTTTCAATTTTTTGACAGGTTATAAGATCTAAGCAAATTTCTTAATGCTCTGTGCAAAACGTTTTACAACACTGTCTTTAACAAGTGTCTATATTTGTTGTTTGTGCTTTCTGTTCATCTTTGTTTTCTTTTATTCTTGTGTAACTGATCTGAATTATTTGAAAGTGTTGAGGAGTGATATGAAATTAAACAAAGTAAATTTCCACATCACTATCTCTTCTGTGTTTAGCCACAAAATAAGGAATGAAGATGAAAATATACATGTCTTTTTTGTGCCTTTTAGGCTCTAAACATGCATATCTGTGTGTTTCTTTATTTCAATACATATATACATTCATAATTAATATTTTTCTGTCACTCATTAATAGTAATACTTTTCATCATTATTGCATTTTGATTTCCTGGAATGTAGGCAATGATGTACTTTTTAATCTTGTAAAATTTTTTGCTAAAAAGTGTTTGGATCTGACATTATTTTCAATATTATGTTTTTTTGCACAGTCAAATATTTGAATTTGGCATTTTTATTCACCTATCAAGGATCTGGCATAGGTAGATGTTGTTTGTTTTAAGGTGTTAAAGATATAAGCATAGGATGTGAGCTATTCCAAGTAAAGTTGCCTTTTGCAATTGACTGGTGGTGATTTTGTCAGTGCCGATGGTGTTCAAGTGATGCTCCAGATGTTTTGCACTCAAGATGCCTATTACTATACTATCTTTGCTTGTTTTTTCCACTGTCCTTCCACTTCTATATGCAAGTCTTTATATTTCATTATTTTCTCCAGTTCTTTCTCTTCCATTCTGCTATCTCCAGGGACTGCAAAGTCCACTACTCAGACTTTTTTCCCCTGTTTCTTATAACAATTGTTGAATCTCGATTGTTATGTGGTGGCACCTACCTGTTTGTTATTATTATATTTTATAACTCAAATTCCTAAAGTGGTTCACAGTTTATGAGACAATCTGGTATAGTGGTTAAAGGAATGACACTAGAAACTGGGAGACTGAATTCCAATCCTGTCTTACGTATAAAGGCAGTGGGGTTTCTGGATCAGTCACTCCTTCTTAGCCCTAAAAGAAGCAAATGACAAGCCACTTCTTAAAATGTTGCCAAGAAAACTGCACAAATTTCTCCAGGCAGTTGCCTGGAATCCAGACTGACCTAAAGGTACCCAAATCCACCAAATACAAAAACCAGCCACCTGATAATAACAATTCAAATAAATCTGAAATTCAGTACAAGATAATTTTTGAGTTATTTATATTTTGTGTGAGATTTAACAATTGTACCTGCATTAAATCGTTTTATTTGTCTTTTATGTTTTTGGTGCCTTCATGCAGCTTTCATATAAAGTGATTATTTTATAGTGATACTATACATCATTGTCAGTCTCAGCTTTTACCCAATATTTTCTTCTTTTTGATGCAATATTGTTTCTACGCTACTGACTAAATTGGTTTTCCCCCATCCAGTTAATTTTATGTGAGCTCTGTTAAAAGTAAGGAAAATAAAGTAATAGGATGTTGGTCTGGTTTCCTGTAGGAAACCAACAAAGATAAATCATTCTTGGAATGGGTTTATCGAAGTCCAGGGAACATGGATAAAGCACTTAATCACAAATTCAGAGGGAAATAACTTTTAAAGTAGATAATTATGTTGTACATTATTGTAGAACATAAACAAAACCACTAGATAAAAGAGAAAGGGTACATACTTCACTTATAAATCCTAATTTTAGTGCAGCTTAGTGAGTAATCTATCAAAAGAAATGCTCCAGATAGTCCTTGACTTAGGACCATTGGTGCAACAACCATTCACAGCTAAGTGGTGCTAAACAAAGGGACTTATGACCACTTCACAAAATTATGGACGTTGCAGTGCCTCCCACAGGTACATGGTCAAAATTTGGGTGCTTGACAGTCCATCCTCAGTAATAGCAACAGGAGTACTTCAACTCCCTTCACCCACCTTACCTCCTCTCCCTTTTGTGTCCTTTTGGCCTCCTGCACTCCACAGCCCCTACTGTCCTAACTGACCTTTGCGATCCTCTTGCTCCCACTATTAACCAAGCATGCCCAAATTGGCCATTCAGAAGGCAATTGCTGGGTGCAAGGGGCTTTTTTTCCCAAGGTCAGGTCAGCAGCTTTTCCATCAGCTGCTTTGCAAAGGGCCAGGGTGGACATTTCTCAGCAGCAGCAGAAGCAAAAGGCAGTTGTGGTGGGCAGCAAGTGTAGCTGGAAACTGGGGTTTCCTGGGACAGCTGCAGCTTTGTGTCACAACGATGGGCTTCCTGAGGTGGCTGGGACTTCCAGAATGGCTGCAGCTTGGTACCATGCTGTTGGACCATAATGGGGTAGCTCTGGCTTGATCTATGCTGCAGCTCAGGGTTTTCTTGCATTCTCAGAGTCACTGTATGTCAAGAAACCCTTGAGTGGGGAAGCAACCCAAAGCCATATAATTCTGAGGCTGCTTTCTGGCCTAGAAGGGAGGATGCAGGATGGTCAAAAGGGCAGGATAGGGAAGTAATAGATGGGATGGGGGAGGAGTTCGAAGTAGGCCTTTACCTTACTCAAGTTGTGGGGCCTGGAATAGCTTGAATTGAGGTGGATTCTCAGCTAATGACCAATAGAATTTGCTTACAGATGGCAACATCTGTCACTTAAGTGATGTGATCACATTCCGCATTGCTTTACAATCACATCACTCAATGACAGACATTTTGGTTGCAATTGTAGTTTAAGTTGAGGACTACCTGTCATTACAGTGCTTTATATTTTATTCTAAGGGGGGTGCTTTGGAGCATGCAAAGTGAAAATAGAGAATCCACTTGTGACTCATTAAAATATCTGCACCTGTTTTAAGGATCATGGCTTCTGTATTTTAGTTCCCATTGCCCAAGTAGGCACTTCTCAAAGTGTTTTTCCCCCCTTCAGACAATGTTGAATTTGATTATGGATTAATTTTGTTTTAAATATTTGCTTTAAATATTTCAAAAATCCACATATATTAGTTGCTATCTCTTCATCATAACTAATGTTTAAACTTCATACACACATACACACACATTTATACATACAAACATGTATTTCAATTAATCATGTTAAAATATGATTAATTGAATGGTTAATTGAATGGTTATTATTTCCTACATATAACAATCATTACAAATGATTTAATTGAAAAAAGTATTGAAACATCAATCAGCATTATAAAATGTAATACCAAAATATTAATGTTTTAAAAATCTATTTCTCTACATGGGACTTTTAAAATATACTCCCCAGTTATTGATAAAACAAATTTAGAATAGAATAGAATAACAGAGTTGGAAGGGACCTTGCAGGTCTTCTAGTCCAACCCCCTGCTCAGGCAGGAAACTCTATACCATTTCAGACAAATGTTTATCCAATCTCTTCTTAAAAACTTCCAGCGTTGGAGCATTCACAATTTCTGGAGGCAAGTTGTTGCACTGATTAATTGCTCTAACTGCCAAGAAATTTCTCCTTAGCTCTAGGTTGCTTCTCTCCTTGATTAGTTTCTACCCATTGCTTCTTGTCGTGCCCTCAGGTGCTTTGGAGAATAGCTTGACTCCCTTTTCTTTGTGGCAACCCCTTAGATATCATGTCACCCTTCTTTTCATTCAACTAGACATACCTAGTTCCTGCCATCGTTCTTCGTATATTTAGCCTCCAGTCCCCTAATCATCTTTGTTGCTCTTCTCTGCACTCTTTCTAAAATCTCAATACCTTTTTTACATCATGGTGACCAAAACTTGGATGTAGTATTCCAAGTGTGGCCTTACCAAGGCGTTATAACGTGGTATTAACACTTAATGTGATCTTGATTCTATCCCTCTGTTTATGCATCCTAGAACTGTGTTGGCTTTTTTGGCAGCTGCTGCACACTGCTGGCTCATATTTAAATGATTGTCTACTAGGACTACAAGATCCCTCTCACAGTTACTACTGTTGTGCAAGATACCACCTATACCAGGGGTCCCCAACCCCCGGGCCGCGGACCGGTGCCGGTCCGTGGCTGGGTGGGAGCCGGGCCGCAGGGCCATAGAGGAGGAGGAGGGAGGAGGGGGCAGTCCCCTGGGCAAAGCGCGCGGGAGAACGCAGGCGGGGCTGTTCGCGCGCTTGAAGTGCACCTCTTCTTCCACCCTTGTCGACGGTGGGACTCCTGGGGGGGCAGGGAGAAAGGGACTCCGCAGCAGTCCTCCCTACCGGCCGCGGATTCCCTTCCTCCCTGCCCCCACAGAGCTTCCCCAACCGGCATGCCAGCTACTCGTCTTCTTCCAGAGGCTGCGGAGGTTTCCCCCCCTCCCCACGGAGCCTTCTCAGCTCCTGGAAGAAGCCTGACCGACTGCACGAGCGACCAAGCGCAGCGGTGGCCGCCCGGGTGGGGCAGGCTAAGGCAAGTGAACGAGTCGAGCCGGGCTGAGGAGACTCCGCGGTGGGGGGGGGGGAACGGGACGGGACGACGACAGACCAACAGAGAGAGGCATAGACACAGAGAGAGACGGGGAGGGAGGGAATCAGAGAGAGTGACACACACACACACACACACACACACACACACACAGAGCGGGAGGGAGAGAAAGATAGAGT
Source organism: Rhabdophis nuchalis (assembly GCA_039707465.1). Lineage (NCBI taxonomy): Eukaryota > Metazoa > Chordata > Lepidosauria > Squamata > Natricidae > Rhabdophis > Rhabdophis nuchalis. Next base: position 145,614,695 of record CM077645.1, read on the forward strand.
GATTAAGTGCCTGAATGCGAAACAGACAGACACACACACACACAGAGTGACAGAGATGGGCGGACGAAGGAGAGAGAGACAGAAAGAAAAAGAGAGAAAGGGAAAGAAAAACAAAGTGGGAGAGAAAGAAAGACAGACAGAGAAAAAGAGAAAGAAAGAGACAAAGGAAAGAAAGAGAAAAAAAGAAAGAGAGAAAAAGGGAAAGAAAGAAAGAGACAGAAAGAGAGAAAGAAAGAGAGGGAGAGAGAAAGAGGGAAAGAAAGAAAAAATGAGAGAGAAAGAAAGAAATAGGGAAAGAAAGAGAAAGAGAGAAAGAAAGAGAGAGAAAGAGAGAGAGAAAGAAAGAGAGAGAGAAAGAGAAAGAAAGAGGGAAGGAAAGAAAGAGACAGAGAAAGAGAGAGAAAGAGAGAAAGAAAGACAGAAGGAAAGAAAGAAAAAGAAAGAGAGAGAGAGAACTTATGACCACAATTGAGCCCAAAAGTTTGGTTGCTAACCAAGACCGTTGTTAAGTGAGTTTCACATTTTCCAAATTGGCCACGCCCACCCAGTCACATGACTGCTGAGCTACTCAGCCGGTCCGCAGAGTTTTCTTTAAAATGAAACCGGTCCCTGGTGCAAAAAAGGTTGGGGACCCCTGACCTATACTATACCTGTGCATTTTGTTTTTCTTGCCTAAATGTAGAACCTTATTTTTTTCACCATTGAATTTTATTTTGTTAGATAGTGCTCAATATTTGAGTCTGTTAAGATCCTGCTGTATATTAAGCCTATCTTCTGGAGTGTTGGCTATTCCTGCCAGCTTGGTGTCATCTGCAAATTTGATGAGTTCCCCATCTATCCTCTCATCTAAATCAGCGATGAAGATGTTGAAGAGTACTTGGCCTAAAACAGAGCCTTGGGGTACCCCATTGCATACTTCCCTCCACGTACATGCACTTCTATTGAGGATGACATGTTGAGTGCAATTGGCCAGCCAGTTATGAATCCATCTGGTGATTATGCTGTCTAACCCACATTTTTCTAGCTTATCCTCCTTTAACTGTTCTGGGTTTTTTTGTTTTTTTTTAATAAAAACTGCTACTTTCATGACTTTTCCTTAGGGCAAGCATTATTTAAAACAAAAATATGCATCTTATTGGTTTAAATTCAAAATAAATATTTATTTCTAATATAAAGAAAAGTTTAAATTTAAAATAAAAGAACATTTCCAAGCATCTTGTATAATAATTGAAAAATCATATAAGACTGGAAATGATAATGGTTTGTTATTGATCATATAAGCTGTTGTGAGACCTTTTTATATTCAAGGGATGGATATTCATGGTGTCTGATACTAAAATCTTATGAAAATATTCTTATTAGTTATAAGCCAAGGTTCATTAACTTTGGGCCAGAAAAATGCTCTTAAGTTTGGAGTTTTCAATTTATGGAATGGAAGTGATAACAATTTGAGGATGAGATAACAGTGAAGAATTAGCATGTTAAGATATATAGCCAAGGGTATTGTTGTCATTGTATTTCCTACTTATGACAATCATTATAAGTGATTTAGTTTTAAAAATATTGAACCATCAATTAGCATTAGTAAAATCTCCGGACAACCATAGATGGAGGAATATAAAATCAATATTCAGAGCACCCTGACAGAAAAAATATGCCCATGCTTCATATGACCTAAAGGATATTTCTTGTCATCTGCTTTATCTGACAGGTTTATCCATAGGATACCTTCATTTGGAAGAAATATAGAGCTATTTCTTCTCCCACTCTAGGGGTTCCAAGTTAATTATAAGTCTGCTGAGTGGTAGAAGAAGAAAAGAACTTCCATGATTTTTAGTCGAAGTTTCTAACTTTATATAAAGGCAGATATAATTTTATTCCATGGCTGAGATTAAATTGCTTAACCATCCTACCCATATAGGAATAACTTGTTAGGATAGATTGAATCTATGCCCCTATTGTATGCATTTTAAAGTATTGTGATATGTTCCTTGTAGAGAAATAAATTTTATTTTGAAAGAGTGTTTAAATCTATGGGTAGTCTTTGACTTACAACAGCGAGTAGGGCAGGAATTTCCATTGCTAAGCAATGCGGTTGTAAAGCAGTGAGGCTATAAAATACAACCACATTAGTTAATGACAACAATCCCTTCAGTCTCCATTGCCATCTTTCATTGAACTGCATGGTTATTAGGTGTTGCAACTTCCTGCCAGTTTCCCACAATGAAACTCAGTTGGAAAGCCAGTAGGAAGTTGCAAGTCCCAGGCTGCAGGCAGGTAAGGCAGGAAGGGAGCGAGAGTGTATGGATGCAGGGAAGAATCAGGGAAGGTGCAAAGTGGTGTACAAGAGGCACTGCAGGTTGAGGAGAGTATGAGGGGTTGTGCCAGAAACACTGTGTGGGTCAGTGAAGGGGTACGTGAGAGGCAGGTCAGGCGGGTGCACAGGAGTGCTTGGGTGCAAGAGTGAGCTGTTCAGAGATGATTGTATCCTTGTTTTATTCAGGCAGTATTTCTGCTCAAGAGAGAATTGGGGGGGGGGGGGGGCATAGGAAAAGACAGTTATTTTTTTACTAATCTCTCTTCCTACTTTACCCATTGAAAACCTACTTTGGTTATTAAGTAACAGACCAGTGCTCTACGATATATAATGCTGCTGAGAGCTGGCTGAAAGTGGCAATCAACAAAAATTATCTCCTTCCCTACTTTCTGGGAGGAGTGTCTTATAAACTTTGGGTTCTTTTACAAATGGCTGAGCATGTCTGGATCCAAACCATAGTATTGACAGCTATCTAAGGTTGCAGCTTTATAAATATTTACTTCAGTGAAAATAACATCAAAGGAAATAGGAATTGGATTTTAGTGTTAAAGAAAATACCTATTATTTATATGAGATTAATAACTAGGATTTAAAAGTTTTAAATGTGCTTTATTTATGTGGCATGGCAGAAGGAGAGAGAAAGGAAGAAATACCTATATATATATATTTTTAACTCTCCTTCAGGCCTAAAATTTGCTTTACTATAACATAAATATTAAGGAAGCAATGGAGAGGGACACAAGGCTCAATGACTAAGATGCTGAGCTTGTCGATCAGAAAGGTTGGCAGTTTGGCGGTTCGAATCCCTAGTGCTGCATAAAAAGTGAGCTCCCGTTACTTGTCCCAGCTTCTGCCAACCTAGCAGTTCGAAAGCATGTAAAATGCAAGTAGAAAAATAGGGCCAACCTTGGTGGAAAGGTAACAGCGTTCCGTGCGCCTTCGGCATTTAGTCATGCCAACCACATGACCATGGAGACATCTTCAGCTTAGAAATAGAGATGAGCACCGCCCCCTAGAGTCAGGAACGACTAACACATACGGTATGTGCGAGGGGAATGTTAGATTCTCTGATGTGGTAGAGAATGAGGGAGTCCAGACCAGGTTTACTCAGAAAAACTATAGCCGTTTATTTCAGGCAGCAAGATAAATCAACTATATACAAAACTGAAGGGAAGCGGTAGACAGGGGCTCCCGCGTTTGACAGCTCTTTATATATGGAGGCTTTGAAGCCAATCAGGCTGCGGCAAGAGCCGGCTTCCCGCCAGGCGCGCCTTAGCCAATCAGGCGCGACTAGCGGTTAGCCGGCTTGCTACAGCCTGTCTCCATGGCTTCAAAGCGGCAGCCTGGAAGACCTGCGGCTGAGGTCGAGACCGGTCGCAGGTCGAGGACACAACACCGAACATTTACCTTTACCTTTAAGGATGCAATTTGCCAGTAAATATGACAATAATATGTAAATGCTGTCACAAAAACATTTCTTCTTTGCCTTACTCATACTGAAGGGCATATTTAACACAGAACGCCAGTAGAAATCTTTATATTCTTTGTTTTCATTTGATCCAAGAAGATTGTACTTTTGAAGTATTTTCAAAACAGGGCATTGACAGACATGTTTTCTTTTTGTCAAATAGATGGCAGCAGAGTGTTAGATAATGAACCACTCAGTTCCTTTGACTGTAATGAAAGAAGCATGACAGACAGTAGGCTTCTATCAAGCATAGCCCTGTAGAAGTTGTAGTTATACATTAAATAAGAAAGAATGCTACTATTAATAATGCATAAGAATAGAAGACTAGAAGACGGAGAAGGTTATGCAATGCTATACATTGTGAATAGTTCCAGGTGGGAATGCCTAATCTTTTAAGGTATGGGATCAACTCATGAAATGTGATGGAAGTTAGCTAAGAATAATATACACATCAAAATAAATAGAGAGAGGAAAAAATAGAAAGTGTTCACAAGTTTTAAGTGAATTGACTACTGCCTTGAGCTACTACGGGACTAAGCTTGCATATCACTTTAAAGATAAGCTACCCAGAGAAAGAAAATGTCAGTACTCAGATTTGACTGGCATTATTTAAGAGTGAAGCTCAAGAATAAGAATAATATATTATGTTAAGGAAGTATTTCTGACACATACTGTGGAAGCTGTTTTGCAATATATTTTGCTGCAGCTCTTAAAAGCTTGCGCCTTTTAACGAAAGTTGTTAGCCAGAAAAGTTATCAGATTCCTTCTAAGCTTTTGAAACTTGAACAAATATCCTAAAATAATGTTCACTAAATAAAAACATTAAAAGTATACATATTAGAATTAGGCAAGATATGTCCATGTTGATTTCTAAAATTAGATTTTATAATAATGCTTTTTACTTTTGCTGTATCTTATCAATAATTTAGGCAATAATTAACAGTTACTGTACATTTATGCTACATTTATATTTAGAATAGGAATATATATTCCTGCCAGTTCATCAAGGCATAAACAGGAATATTTTTACTTATTATTTACTTGGGTCAGATTAAATGAAAGTTATTAATTTATTCCTGTATTTATTAATTGAGTATTATTCTCATACTGCCAAACTATATCATTGGCCATTACTTAGCAAAGGTTGAAGTATATTACAGTTATGGGAATATATAATTATATTGCAGTTCATCATATACCTTATTGCATATTTAATACACTGTTCAAAATAGATTAGTCATATTTAAACTTGAGCTATTTGAAACTCCTAATAAAATTACACTTGCTTTTATAATTCTACTTTATATATATATAGTAGCAATTATTTTTCCACTGTGAAACTTAGCTATACTTAAAAAAAAAACAGTTTTAATCCTCTTGTGTTTATTAAAGCAAATTATGGTTAGCACGGATTTCTGATTAAATGCTTCCAATATAAAACTTGATTAATGTTAAAGGAGTGAATAAAAATAAGCTTATTGGGACTTTGAATATCATCAATAGTACATATCATCTTAGCAAAGCAAAAATTAAATTTAAGAAATGAAGGGATAAAATTATTTAAACGAATGTAGCAAACGGTTAGCATTTAGCATTTTATTATGTTTATCAATGGGATAGAAAAAGAAGATGAAGAAATAGTGGTCATTGTCTGAAGAGCTGTTCATACAACTAAGCTGCATTGTCATAATATAGGAAGTAGCAGAAACTGATCCTGATTTAATATTTGCTTTGTTCTGAGATTTCCCAATTCTTTAGCAGTGTTGTAATTTTCCGTTCTCATTCGTGCTTTAAAAGAGACAGTGTTTTACTTAAGTTGTATAGTTACTGTCAGAGGGCTACGTATTCAAACCATAATGATATTAGAACCACATAAATGATTAGGGGTTGAAGCAAAAATGAAGTTATAGATCTAACGTACGTGTGTGTGTGTGTAAATAAATATAAACAAACATTAATACAAATATATTAATAAATATAAAAAGTGGGTCAGGCTTATTCCTTCCCAATTTGGAATCTAATTTTAACTTGTTCTTAATTAATTCTTACCAAGCTCAGTTTTTGGTGACTAGATGGACACATTCATGTTGTTTTCTTGACAACAGGAAATAAGCAGTTTACCGTGGGTGTTTTGTATGTTTTCTTTTCTTCCCTGTCTGCTCAATAGCCATAAAAGTTCCTGATGGATTCCTATCTAAGAATTAAACTTGTTTAATTCTGCTTAGCTTTTTAAAGTTCAACCAAAACTAGATAAGTGGTATCACTTTCGGTGACCTAAGGTAATTAGGAGCCCGACATTTTTATTAGTTCTCAATCAAAATATTATAATTTATCAAGGATTATTATTTGTTCTTAACAAAATTGTTACAGTGCATTAGATTTTGCCCAATAGTGTCTCTATCAGTAAACGGAACGCCAGATTCCCTTTCCTATTTGCAGTGCCCCAAATTATTGACTTTAGAAACGTAACTGGGCTATGCAGGGATTTGCAGAAGAGAGTAAGTGGGAGAGAAAACTATCATAGTACAATCAGAAATCACAAGATTGGATTGAGGCCAAGAAGTATATAGATTCTCTTGGCTGCTGAAGAGAAAGAATGAAATTAAAGAAATAGGTTTTTGCTCATGCATCCTGTTTCCTGCCCAAATTTGCCTAGGATCATCTCCCACCCCACAGAGCAGATTTTGAGAGTCTAAGGAAACAGCAGGGTGAGAGGAAATTGGTCTCCTTGAGACACCATCGAGAGCAGTCTTTGGATTCTGCAGCTCCCTTTATAAAAGCTATGTGTCAAATTAGAAAGCACTTCTAAAATTTGATCTTTTCACAGTAGCACATTTTATATTTTTGTGGAGTATAGCTTACTTCATCAGCTATGTAGAACAGCTAAACTGATATAAGACTGAAATTAAAATGAAGCGGGAGGAAAAAGGGACGGGAAGTTCTTGCGTGTGGCATACATTTAAGCCAACAATTATTCTCCAAAGCATCTTCACATGATTTTTTCTTTAATATGATATATGCCATAATCTGCCAGCAGTTGACATCCTAACGCAAAACAAAGACAAAGTAATGTCAGAGCATTTTAACTCCCCAAGATGTTGCTTTACAGATTTCAAAGTATCATTTTTGGAACAAAGAAATTTAACTAGTGCAATTGAATGGGAGATTATGGGAGTTTACATGTATCAACAGATTTCAGGCCATCTCAAAAGGTCCCAATAAAAAAATAGGCTTTAAACACATAATAGGGATAAAGTGTCTCATATGGAAACTGCCTTTGCTTAACCAACCTGAGTCCCCCCCCCCCCCCATTATTTTATCCCAATTTAAACTCTTCCTCAATCTATCTACCCTGATGATGTGAGTTCAAATTCAAGAAAGCTTATCAGTTTTAATAAAATGTAACGAGCTGAAAATGTACCCTTAGATTCCGTATGATTTTTAGCTGCCAAACATTAAACCAGCTGTATTCCTAAAATATCTCATTTTATCTTTATAGTACAACTACTACAATATTAAACTTTAAACATTGGGAATTGTGCTACCTTTTATAATCCTTATTAAAAGTTTTCGATTGTAGAGCTATATTGCTGTAAATTTAATCATTAACCAATTTCAAAAAACTGTTTCTTACACCAAATGAATAACATAAAGTTACCAGATATTAAACCTTAGTATCATACTATGCCAGTATCTTACACTTTAATTTTTTCTTAATTCTTTCCACAGGAGAAATAGAAATTTAGAATTGTTTAAATGTTTTCATTACTAACACTTTCTGATTTAACCCCCTTTCTTTTTTGCTTAGGTGATAAAAATGAGAAGTACTGTTAAATTATTTTACATTCAAAGGAGTTCGATTAAAACCATCTGTTTCACTGTTTAATCATCAGGCCTGTCGTGAAAAATAGGCCAAGCTTCCCCAGGGAACTAGTAGATATATTTAGTTAGGAAAATAATAAAAAGTGAAATGAGAAAATATGCAGTTATCAAAAGTGAGTGATCTATAACAACCTTTTCTTTGCTTCTGGATATGCTGGAACACACTACCTATAAATCCTTACACTGTCAAGTTAAAACATTTTATTTCATGATTCAATAGAAATATTTTTGAAAATCCAATTCTTTGATTTCAATTTGAATTATCACCAAGAGAAATTGTCCCTCTCTTCAGTCTATACAATGGAAGAAATTAAAGGCATTCATCAATTTTGTGAGCTTTGTGATTGCTATGAAGAATGTTTCTTGTTAATAGACTGAAATACAAACAAAGCTTGTAGCTTTTTATTCAACAGATTATTTTTTCTTCTCATTGTGTAAGCCACAAAATTACAGAATTTTCAATTACTTTTTTCTTTCTAAATCTAAACTAAGTAACTATATTTTTCTAAAATTAGTTGGGGCGCAAAGCTATACATTAAAAATGATTTTTTTATCTGAACTTGTTCATGAACTATAGTTGCAGAGTTCAGATGTAACAGAAACAAAAACTAAAACTTTAGCATTTATACCAAAAAAAGAGGAGCTCATTTGTTTTATGTGGAATAGTAAGATTTCTTAATATCTTGCCTATGATTTTGCTAATTCAACACTAATAATAATAATAATCTTTAAATTGAATTTTGAAGTCTAGATTCAAAGTTAAATATACTTTTTGTGTTATTCGATTGAAAACTAAGGCTAATTGAGATTAATCCAAGTCTAACTGTAAAACAATATTTAAAGGGAGGGGGGGGATAAGAGGAGGTAGCCTGAGAGAAGGGTGTGCCACTGCTCCTTCCTAAACCTGAGAGAGAGTGATTGGTCCAAGGTGACTGTGCCCAGATTAAAATATTATGGGGGTTCCAAATACAGACTGATAAAGTCTTGGCTTACATAATCCCTTGTTGTGAGATGGGAGCGGGTTATAAATATGAAAAATAAATAAATAAATAAATAAATAAACACATCATATTTAACTGGTTGATAATTGATATATCTCTCTCTCTCTTTCTCTCTCTCTCTCTCTCTCCCTCCCTCCCTCTTTCTCTCTTAAAAGATAAGTAAAAGGCAAGCAGAAGATTAATTGAGGAAAAGTGGATTGTCTATTATTACAATCTATTACATCTAATAAAGATGGATGAAAGAGAATCAGAGCAAATAAAAACTAGTATTTCTGTAATACTTCACAGTTAACCTATGTTTTTCCTTATTTGAGCATTTAGGAGTAGGAAAAATTGTAGTAGATGCAATTAATAGCTACAATTTTTTATTTATTTTATTTATTTATTTTATCAAAGTTCTATACCGCCCTATCTCCCTGGTGGGACTCAGGGCGGTGCACAGAAAGAATAAAAACACCCATAACATATAATCACAGTATAAAATAGAATTAAATTAGTAAGTCTGTGCTAAAAAGTAATTAAAAACTATTAAAAACGTTATATTTAAAATTAAATCATTTAATCTATGCCAGGCCAGCCAGATGGAAAAAGTGTGTTTTGAGCGCCTGGCGGAAGAGGCGTAGGTCCGTGATGGTGCGAAGGTTGGGGGGCAGGTCGTTCCAGAGGGCCGGACCCGCCACAGAGAAGGCCCTCCCCCTGGGGGTCGCCAGCCGGCATTGACCGGTAGACGGCACCCTGAGGAGGCCCTCTCTGTGTGAGCGGACAGGTCTAAGGGAGGTATGTGGTAGGAGGTGGTCTCGCAGGTAGCCAGGACCCGTGCCATGATGATGATGATAATGATGACTTGTAGTGCTGGAACCAATACTAAAATTAGTGGCCATCTTAAGACCAGATTTTGGGAAATGTGAATGGGAGGACGAGACAGAGACTTGAGAGAATACTGGCAACAAACAGGAGATGCTCTTTGTGAGACAAAAGGAGTATCGAAGTATCAGATACAGGTAAACCTAAATTTATTGCTGCCCAAAGCACATGTGAACAGAGACTGAAAATCTTAAGAGTGAATTCTTTAATATTGGTTGAAGAGATGTTTATTGATTAATTATAGACAATTTATAGCCTAAGTATCTTGGGAAGATTATGATTATTAATAGTCATAGAGTAATATTTTCAAATTTTAGAGTTAGCAGCAGCAGACAGTAGTCTAGTAATTTTTACAAAGGGGGGTAGGAAATGGCTATGTTGTATTTGATAAGTTCTAAACACAAAAGTAACAAGACAGATCTTTACTTGACCACCAAACTCAGACAACGTTGGCATCAAATTTGCTCCCAATCCAGAGAAGCAAGGTCGTGACAGAGTAACACTAATCTGAGTGAAAGGGATGAACATGAGAAAATGCCAAGGCTGTCTATGTGTTCCTTAGAAGGGAATGCAACATCATCTATTATTTGTGGCTTATAGTTCCGGGATTAAGATTTCATAATTCTCTCACCTATGAGTCACAAACCACAAATCACTGTCTTATAATAAACCATTCAGTTCACTGGCTCTACTCCAACTTGTTACAGCAACTTTATATTAGTGTGACACTGGCATTCCTTCATCTAATGACGGTGTCAATTCTATATTGGAAACATCCAGTTCCAGATCCCCCAATTATCTTGTTCCATGGTAACCTACAGATATCTGAGAAGGGTTATAGAATGGACCTCTATGGGGTCCCATAGATTAACAGCAGTGGAACTTTAAAAAAAAAAGTCCCCGAAAGCCATCTTCTGAAATGTACACTCAAGTAAGAGTGAAGCTATTAAAATAGTACTTCATACCTTTGTCTCAACAGTGGGATACCATAATTCATGATATTACAAACTCTTAAGTATTCTGTCTCTTGACCCAACATCAGCATCAATCACAAAATTGGTGCCAGATAGCCGGATTTCCTTACAAGGATGATGTATTGAATTTCAATGGGAAGTAAATCTTTTGCTTTTCCAGTATAGTTTTATGCTGAATCAGATCTAGACAGAGGAATCTGGGTGAGTTAATCCTCACCTGATCCATCTGCCTATGTCTTGATAATGTACATGAAGTTGGTCTCTCATCCACAATCAAATAAGGATAGAGATGAACTTAAATATATATGTAATAATGCATGAAACCCTACAGAATTACAAAGAATAGGCCCTTTTAAATTAGAGAAGGATGAAGTAAATTGATTTGATATATAAAAAATATGTGATTATGATTGAGTTTACTTAATGATTATGACTCAAAGATTGAATACCAACACTTGCATCATTAATGAACTGGCTGGAATTCAGTAGGTTTCATTACTGTTCATATTCAACTAAAGAGCAAAGATAACAAGAAAGGTAGGGAATATTTTTTTCCATAGCTGAATCCAAGGATAGATCAACTGGGATGATAATGAACATAGTAATGTTAGCTTAAGGAAGGAGGCAATTGAAGAAGTTGAGAAGAGTTCTTCCCTTTTTCATCCATCTGCTGACCAGTATTCTGTTAATTTATTCTGTTAATAACTGATGTTATGAAGTACTACATTTCCAATGTATTTCCATCCTTTGGTGATAGTAGTCACAATTTGTGTACTTTTTATGGACGTGACTTGCAGGGAATTTCATAGGAACCAACTAAACCCATTTAGTTTTTTCTTCATATCTAGTATATGGATTGAAGAATCTGTTTATTTCTAAATAGTATCGAATCGAATCGAATTTTATTTATAACCCGCGCTCTCTCCCCGAAGGGACTCAAGGCGGGGCACAGGGAATTAAAAACAGTTAGAAAGAATACAAAATTTAAAACAATAAACGTACATAAATACTAACTAAAAGGCATATTAAACAGAAAACCCTGCGCTAAAATTCCCAAATATTTACTAAAAATCCCTAAACAATCAGAAGAGACTATCCTAGGCCGGCCAAGCGAAAAAGATGTGTTTTTAATTTCAGACGGAAGGAGCGGAGGTCCGTGGTAGTTCTAATATCGGGGGGAAGGTCGTTCCAGAGGGATGGGCCCGCCACAGAGAAGGCCCTTCCCCTGGGCGTCGCCCGCTGACAAAGTCTAGTGGACGGCACCCGGAGAAGTCCCTCTCTGTGGGAGCGAATCGGCCGTGAGGATGTATGGGGCAGGATCCGATCCCGCAGGTAGCTAGGTCCCGAGCCATGGAGCGCTTTGAAGATGACAACTAACACCTTGAAGCGCACCCGGAAGACGACAGGCAGCTAGTGCAGCTCGCGCAAGAGCGGTGTTACGTGGGTGAATCTAGAAGCACCCATAATTGCCCGCGCGGCTGCATTCTGGACTAACTGAAGTCTCCGGGTGCACCTCAAGGGGAGCCCCATGTAGAGAGAGTTACAATAGTCCAGTCGGGATGTCACGAGAGCATGAGTGACTGTGCGAAGGGCGTCCCGATCCAATAGGGGGCGCAATTGGCGAACCAGGCGAACCTGGTAAAACGCCCTCCTGGCCACGGCTGTCACTTGATCTTCCATGGACAGCCGGGCATCCAGGAGGACACCCAAATTGCGCACCCCATCCACAGGGGCAAGATGTTCGCCCCCTATGGCCAGCGATGGAGTTAGCTGGTTGAATCGGGCAGCCGGAAACCACAGCCACTCGGTCTTGGTCGGGTTGAGTCTGAGTCCGTTACTTCCCATCCAGATCCGCACGGCTTCCAGGCACTGGCACATCACCGCTACGGCATCGTTGGGGTGGTTTGGGGTAGATATATACAGCTGAGTGTCATCAGCGTAAAGATGGTACTCTACCCCAAAACCACGGATGATCTCACCCAGCGGCTTCATATATGTGTTGAACAGGAGAGGCGAGAGGACCGACCCCTGAGGCACCCCACAAGTGAGGGGTCTCGAGGTCGACCTCTGCTCTCCTGCCAACACAAATTGCGATCGGCCAGAGAGGTAGGAGGAGAACCACCGTAAAATGGTGCCTCCCACCCCCAACCCCCCCAGCCGATGCAATAGGATACCATGGTCGATGGTATCGAAAGCCGCCGAGAGGTCTAATAGGACCAGGATGGAGGAGCAACCCCCATCTCTGGCCCTCCAGAGATCATCCACCAACGCGACCAATGCCGTCTCGGTGCTATGCCCGGGCCGGAAGCCGGACTGGCGCGGGTCTAGATAATCAACTTCCTCCAGGTGACGGGGAAACTGTTGTGCCACCACACTCTCAACAACCTTCGCCAAAAAGGGAAGGTTGGAGACGGGACGATAGTTAGTTAAAAGAGCTGGATCCAAAGAGGGCTTCTTAAGGAGGGGCCTCACCATAGCCTCTTTTAGGGAAGCAGGCAAGGAACCCTCACTTAAGGATGCGTTGACAACCTCTTGGAGCCAGCCTCGTGTCACCTCCCAGGATGCCAGTACAAGCCAGGAGGGACACCGGTCCAATAAACATGTGGTGGCTCGCAGTCGCCCACGTAACCTGTCCATATCCTCGGAAGAAACGGAGTCAAACTGAAAGGATCATACTGTATTTGTTGGTACATACATACCTATCCAGCATGTTGTTCTATTTCAGGATAAAGCATGTTACAAAAAAACACTCAGAAGAAATAAGAAATAGTAACAGAAAAAAGCTAGAGGCATGAGAAGAGGAAAGGAAATATGGCCAAATCTGGTTTACATTAACTTAGTTTGCTGTATTCTCTGTGCATGTCTATCCTTTGAAGAGTCGTGGTGGCACAGTGGTTAGAATGCCATATTACAGGCTAATTCTGCTGACTGCCAAAAATTTGATTCTGATTGATTCAAGGTTGACTCAGCCTACCATCCTTTTGAGGTTGGTAAAATGAAGACCTTGATTGTTGGGGGCAATATCTTGATTCTATAAACCAATTAGAGAGGACTGTAAAGCACTGTGAAGTGGTTTATAAGTCTAAGTGCTATTGCTAGCAAATCATAGATGTTTCTATCATATCCATGCATGTATTTCCTTTCGTTCTTTAAACTTCTCACCTCTCTCTTTTTGAATACCTCATCAATTCTATCCAACCATAACTTTCTTGAACTTCCCATTTTTCTTAATCCTTTTTTCATTCATTTGTTTTAAAAATCAGTTGTCTAACAGGACCAAACTACTTCTATGTACTTTTTTTTTTGTATTGATCACTCATTCCTGCATTCAAGCCACATTCATTCATCGCTTTTTCATTCTTGATCTAGGTCTTCTTGTTATACCAAATGCCATCGAGTAACCTATTTCTATTGCATTCAGTCTATGTTTTAAGTTTTGCTTGACATACCTAATTCCCATTTCAATATAAACTCAACATTTCACTTCTTTCCATGCATTTTCAATCTTGCAGTTGACCACTGCAGTTCACCACTACTACCAGGGCTTACCTACCAGCATTTTTATATCTTACAAATCCTATACTATACCTACTGTATTTTCACATCTCTAGAACTATCAAGGTATACAGATTTATCTAGTTGCTCTAGTTTTAATTATTTATCATAGCATAAGTATAACAATTTAAGTTTCTGGAATTTTATGAGCTAGTTGAGAGACAGTTGAACTACAATGCCTCAATCAGCTGTTCTGCAGTTAGGAGTGTGGTGCAGTGGTGGCAGTGAATCTGGCAGAACTGGTTCATAATTATTTACCAGCACACCACTCGTGTTAACCTTAGTTTATTGACTTACAAGATAGTATTTAGAGATCTTGCACAAAATGTCATTAGTATATGCAAGGTAAAACTGAGCTTTAATAATGCTTTTCTAGTACTAGCAAAATATGGCAAAATGTCCGAAGGCTGACTGATACTGTTTTGACATTTAAGTGTGATTAACATTCTCTGCAATGAGGGGGGGGGGGGGCATATAAGCACAAAATATAGGAAAATATTTTATTTCTGCTTTAAAAAAAGCAGTGTAACTATTTTATATATGTATGTATGCAGTATTTAGAATAGAGGTGTCAAATTGAAGGCCTGGGGGCTGGATCTGGCCCATGAGATGCTTAGATCTGGCCCGCATGGCCGCCCTGGAAATAAGGACAAAGGACTGACCTGCAGTGCCTCTGCCAGTGAAAGCGGAGCTTGCGAGGGTCTTGAGCTTCTTTTTCGCTGGAGAGCGTTGCAGGTGAAAACTGAGCTCCGGATCCCATTTTTTCTGGCAGAGTGCTCAAACCACCACAGGTGCCCCCAAACCGAGTGACTTTGAGCTGGCCATGCCCACATTGGCCATACCCACCCCAGCACCCCAAGGTCAAACACAACCCTGATGTGGCACTCAATGAAATTGGGTTTGACAGCCCTGATTTAAAATGTCTCCTACATTAAGGTTTAAAAGAGAATTGTTTGACGTAGGGGCTTTGGCTGTCTTTCTGCCATTTTTCAAACAAAATAGTTCTTCTCTTGCTATTTTTCCCACAACAACTTTGTGAGGTGTCTGTGCTTTCTTACCTAAGGCAGGACTAGAATTACGCTGTGTAATAAAATCATATAAATCATATATTTGTAATATGTAGTTTATATTAATTTCCTCCAATTCTTCATATTATAAATGTGTCTTTAGTTTAGACTCTTTGCAAAGTGCTGGATTATTTTAGTATTTTTGTTAGTGTACCTAATTCTGTCCAAGATATATTTGTATTTCAAACAGGATGTTTTGTATAACTTGCATATAAATATGCATTAAAATGATACTTTTTACTTTTAATAGAATTTTGATGATTCTGCAGAATACTGCTTCATCTGTCAATAAATGGAATGCAAGCAAATCAGTAGCTTGTTTGTTCCTTTTATGGAGGCACAATTTGTGAGAATGGAGTTCTTTATGAACTCTTAATGAAATTGTTTTAAAATAAAATATGAAACAGTTGTTCTGTGGCATGTAATTTCAAAAATCTTTTTAGTATGTCTTTCAAAGTGGAAGACAGACAATCAGCATATATATAGTGTACATAATTTCAACACCAAGATTGCTGTAGAAGTTTGTTTAACCATCACATTTCTGTGTCTTTTCATCAGAATTTGGATCACAAAAAAGTTATTTTTCTTGTTTGAGCCAAAGCCACATTTTCATAGTGGTTATTGTGTCAGTCTTAAACTAAATTCCAAATGTTTGATCTGATAACTATTCAGACCTTTAAAAACAAGTGGTCAGCCCTATTGAAGCACAAAAGGTAACCAAGTGGTCAGCCCTACTGAAGCACAAAACGTAACAGCAGTGGTGGGTTGCGGGCGGTACGCCCCGGTACGGGCATACCGGGTCCTGCCCGGAGCTCTGGATACAGTACGGTACTCTGGAGGCCCCACCAGCCCGCCCTTGTTCCTTACGTCTTCCACGCATGCACATGGCACGTATAGTGCCTGCGTGATGCTCCGCTGAGCAGCTGGAGCATCGTGGAGGCTCGTGGATGCGCCAAGATGCATGTGAGCACTGTGCGCATCCTCGTGGACGTTGCCCAGGCCGTTCCAACCATACCAGTTGGAATGGAATGCGGACCCCACCACTGGGTGACAGTCAGTTTTAGGGCCAAAGCCAGGAAAATCGATTTTACTTATTTAAATAATTTACATGGCCAACCAACTCATAATAGTGAAAATGAGGAATCAGTGGTCATATGAGCAAATTTTATTTTGATTATGTGTATTTGATGCAGCTGCTTTAATTTCAAAACATAAATGCAGTTATTTGGACAAAATAAATTATTGCTAGTTTATAAAAAGATGCTTCTCTGATTTAGAGTAGGTAATCCCCAGTGATCTGATAGAGGAAAAATAAACTTAACATTTAAGTTCTTTATAGCCCCAATAGGTTGCCAACCTTCCCCAATCTTTCACATTTGTGGACTTCAACTTACAAAATTCTCTAGTCTAGTCAGTGTGTCCCTGCTGAAAATTCTAGGAGCTGAAATGCTCACATCTGAAAAAAAACTCCCATGTTGGGGAGGGCCAAGTTGTGCATGAACAGGACACTCTTGCCTGCATGCTTGTTTTAGTCAAACTTGCCTTAGCTGTCAGTCTAGTTTTGGAGTGAGTGTATGAATTACAGGCTTGCATTGAGAAGTTATATTAAGGTTGACAAATAGATATACCATGGTTTATTTCTTGGATCAGAATTTGTATAATGTTCTACAAATGCAAACAAAAATATTATTTCATTTTTGAAGATACTATGAAATATACCATGAATTTTTTGTTTTGTTTTATATAAACAAGTTAGCACATGCTTTGTGTATATGTATTCTGTATGCTTTGCATGCAAAAAAAAAATCTGGTTATTAACAAATTGCTGTTTCCAAAGGTGAATCACACCTAGACTTCTTTTTAATATTTTTAACCAAAATGTTTTTCATTTTAGTTGGCATCATATTAAGGAAATTAATGTTTCTTTTATTTATTCTTCTAGAAAATGAATTGAATTATTTAGACTGTTTATTTTCACTAGTAAGATTGAAAAATGTATCTTCATTGATTTTTCTCTCTAATTGAGGTACTTTGGATCACTCAACTAGTGTGTTTCCCTAAAAATAGGATATATTCTGATACTAAGTCCAGTCGGGCTTTTCAGGGCATGTCCACCCTCGTGTGTGGGGGCCTGAATTACCTGGGTCAGGTCCATGGCCGTCATGGAGGCCATGAACTCCCGGGCTACCTCGGTTGATTCACCGACCGATGGCAGGTTAAAGTCCCCCAAGACTAAAAGTCTGGGGGTCTCAACCGCCACCTCGGCGACCACCTCAAGGAGCTCGGGCAGGGCTGCTGATAGGTAGCGGGGAGCCAGGTACACAAGCAGCAAGCCCAACTTTTCAACGTTTGCGCATGCGCGAGTATGGAGATCATCTCCTGATCGCCACGAAGGGGTCGAGGGCCGTTTTGGCCCGGGAGGCCGTCGCCAGCTCTCATTAACCACCTAGGAGGGCTGGCCCAGCACGCTGATATGCCAGCCGCCACACGGGAACTGTTTTTGGAGCCGGAGGTGTGGTGGCGAGGCGAGAAACAGCTGAGAGAAGAGAGGGGCCCAAATCAGCCTAGCGCGGCCTGGACACAGCAGGAGAGGAGATAGGCCAGCGGTTCCAGGCCGTTGGGGGTGATCGGGCCGTTAAAATACTCTATCGGTCGCGTGGCCCCCATGCGACTCAAGCGGCAGGAATTGACGGGAGCAGTTTGAAATGGAGGAAACCTGGTATAATAATAATAATATAATAATAATAATTTTATTTTTCTATACCGCGTCCTCTCCCCAGGGGGACTCGGAGCGGTGCACAGGGAAAAATTAAAACAACATAAAATATGTACATAAATAAATACAGTAAAAACAGATTAAATCTAATTGTCCCTGCACTAAAATCCCCATTTAATAATAATAATAATCTTTATTGTCATTGTAAAAATTACAATGAAATTGGTTTTTAAAATTAACATTCCCTAACCCCTAAGGTAGAGACTAACCTAGGCCGGCCAAGCAGAAAAAGAGTGTTTTTAATTTCTGACGGAAGGAGCGGAGGTCCGTAGTTGTTCTAATGTCGGGGGGAAGGTCGTTCCAGAGGGCTGGGCCTGCCACAGAGAAGGCCCTTCCCCTGGGCGTCGCCCGCTGACAAAGTCTAGTGGACGGCACCCGGAGAAGTCCCTCTCTGTGGGAGCGAATCGGCCGGGAGGATGTATGTGGCAGGATCCGATCCCGCAGATAGCTAGGTCCCGAGCCATGGAGCGCTTTAAAGATGAGAACTAGCACCTTGAAGCGCACCCGAAAGACGACAGGTAGCCAGTGCAGCTCGCGCAAGAGCGGTGTTACATGGGTATACCTTGCGGTACCCATTATTGCTCGCGCGGCTGCATTCTGGACCAGCTGAAGTCTTCGGGTGCACCTCAAGGGGAGCCCCATGTAGAGAGAGTTACAATAGTCCAGTCGGGATGTCACGAGGGCATGAGTGACCGTGCAAAGGGCATCCCGATCCAATAGGGGGCGCAACTGGCGTACCAGGCGAACCTGGTAAAACGCCCTCCTGGCCACGGCTGTCACTTGATCTTCCATGGACAGCCGGGTATCCAGGAGGACACCCAAGTTGCGCGCCGCATCCACAGGGGCAAGGTGTTCGCCCCCTATGGCCAGTATGTCAGAAGAACGTGGAGGAGCAGGGAAGAGCTGGAATGGAGAAGAGAAGTAAGAGGAATAAGAGGAAGAGAGAGAGGGGGGGGAATGGAGAAAGAAAGCTTCGAAGAAATATGGAAGGATTGGAAGAAGGAAGAGAGAAAGGAAAGAAAAGATGGAAAAAGCGGCAGGAAATGGCGGGAGCAGTTTGAAATAGAGGGAAACCGGTATGTCGGAAGAATGTGGAGGAGCATGGAGGAGTTGGAATGGAGAAGGGAAGTGAGAGGAAGAAGAGGAAGAGAGAGAGAGAGGAGATGGAGAAAGTAAGTTCCAAAGAAAGATGAAGGAATGTAGGAAGGAAGAGAGAATGGAGAGAAAAAGATGGGAAAAGATGGTGGATTCAGAGGAGGGTATGGAGAAAGAAGAAGGAACTGAAAGGATGGAGGAATAGGCCGAGCAACCAGGCCGTGAGGTTGAGGATTCTAGGAACGGAGGAGGCCCAGGAAGATCTGTGAAGTGTGTGCATTACGGCAGGGAAGACACAAACCGAGACAGCACGGGCCTAGGCGTTTACCACCGGACAGTGCGGCGCACCAACTGGCCACACTGCACCCATGCAGACTGAAGGCTGTTTTGAGCTAAGAGGACATGGGATGTGGAGCTCCTTGTATGGGGCAAAATGATCTGCTGAAGCTGTGAAAATGCCAGTCCTAATTGACAGCAAAGAAATTCTGCTAGCTGCAACCTTTTTAACGGGTTGTGCGGCCGTATCGGACTATGCAAGGTGTGATAGAGACTGAGTAGAGTTCTCGGATCACACCCTCTATATCGGTCTCCCAAGACAGTCCAGTTTTTAGGCGGCCTGATCTTTTTTGTCATCTTCTGATCCCCCCCTCATCGGATAGATCTTTATTCTCCCCTACCCTATTGGACTTTATACTACATCATATTTGCACTTACACCTCACTCTACTTACTCTACTTAGATAAGGACGTGCTTTGAGAAATTTCCCTCCCTGGCCAAAAGTGGCCTTCGCATAATTTTATCTTACCCTACCATTTATTCGAGGCAAGATCTCCTTCGCTTGCAAGAGTCTCCCCTTTCGCAGGCATGGCCCTCTAGTCTAACAAGGTCCCACCTCAAAGAAGGATTTATAGATCCTGAGAGGTGGGTGAAGCGCAAATTTAGGGGGTTTTTGTCCAAATTTTTAATTCGACTTTTAAGGGGTCCCAGGGTGGGGGGAGGGTCTAATCAGTCAGATGGGGGTCTGGGTACAGGGCCGGCCAGCGAAATTAGGATAAAGGGTTGGTCTAGCGAGGAGGGAGAGGGGGGGGTCGTTCCTACGGAGGGTTTTCCCATCTATACGGTCCCGGAGAGGGGTAGGAGCAGCGGGAGACAGGGTATCCATCTTAAGTTGGGGGATCATGGCCGCTGGTTACAAGTGGTCACTCTCCCCAATCCCCTGTGCTCCCTTCAGGGACTAGGCAGTCAAGGATTACAGAGCCAGGGCCCCAGGCTGATGCTCTGCAACGCCAGGTCCGTGGTAAATAAAGCCTTCCTCATAAATGACTTAGTGTCAGAGGGGGACCCGGACCTGGTGGGAATTACGGAGACCTGGTTGGGCCCCGAGGGGGGTTTATCCCTTGTGGAAATGTGCCCACCAGGCTACCGTACGTTTCATCAGCCTCGGGCCCTAGGCAGGGGTGGAGGAGTGGCGATTATTGTTAGGGAGGGTCTGGAGCCGAGGGAGATCACTGTACCACAGACTACCGGCTGTGAGTCCCTCTACGTGAAGTGGGGCCTAGGGAGGCAGTTGGGCTTGCTGATTGTATACCTGGATCCCCGCTATGTAACAGCAGCCCTGCCCGAGCTCCTTGAGGTGGTCGCCGAGATGGTAGTGGAGACCCCCAGACTATTAGTCATGGGGGGACTTTAACTTGCCATCGGCAGGCGAGGCATCCGAGGCAGCTCGGGAGTTCATGGCTTCCATGACGGCCATGGACCTGACCCAAGTAGTTCAGGCCCCCACTCACGATGGAGGACACACGCTGGATCTTATTTTTGTCTCTGGCCAGTGGAGAAGTGATCTTGGAACCGGGGATCTAGTCATCTCACCCTTGTCATGGTCAGATCACTTTCTCCTTCGGCTGGACTTTCCAATTGCCCCATCCCACCGCGGGGAGGCGGAACCGGAGACACCCAGATGGTTCCGCCCCAGGTGCCTGATGGATCCTGAAAGGTTCCAGAAAGAGCTTGGGCCAATACTTGTATCCTTGACTCGCGTCGCAGCTGAGGACCTAGTGGCAGCATGGTTTAATGCGGCTGCGGGGGCCTTAGACCACGTCGCGCCTTTGCGGCCTCACGCAGCGCCATCTCACCCAGGCTCCCTGGTTTTCCGAGGAGCTGAGGGAGATGAAACGCCGTAAGAGACGCTTAGAGAGTAGGTGGAGATCCTCTCGGTCCGAATCTGATCGAACACTGGTAAGAGCTGGGTGAGATCATCCGTGGTTTTGGAGTAGAATACCATCTGTACGCTGATGATACTCAGTTGTACATCTCTACGTTAGACCACCCCAACGATGCCGTTGAGATGATGTCCCGGTGTTTAGAGGCTGTACGGATCTGGATGGGCAGTAACAAACTCAAACTCAACCCATCCAAGACCGAGTGGCTGTGGTTCCCGGCCTCCCGGTTTAGCCAGATGACACCATCACTGGCCATGGGGGGTGAAGTATTGGCCCCCGTGGAGAGAGTGCGCAATTTAGGAGTCCTCCTGGATTCCCGACTGTCCCTGGAGGACCAGGTGGCGGCCGTGGCCAGGGGGGCGTTTTACCAGGTTCGCCTGGTCTGCCAATTGCGCCCCTTACTGGACCGGGAGGCCCTTCGCACAGTCACTCAAGCACTCGTGACTTCTCGTCTGGACTACTGTAACGCTCTCTACATGGGGCTCCCCTTGAGATGCACTCGGAGGTTGCAGTTGGTTCAGAATGCAGCTGCGCGGGTGATCATGGGAAGCTCAAGGCATTCCCACATAACACCACTCCTACGCGTTCTGCACTGGCTACCTGTGACCTACCGGGTGCGTTACAAGGTTCTGATGACCATCTTCAAGGTGCTCCATGGCAAGGGGCCTAGCTACCTACGAGACCGCCTGCTGCCCCATATATCCCTACGACCGACTCGCTCCCATGGAGAGGGTCTTCTCCGGGTGCCGTCGACTGGGCAATGACGGTTGGCGGCTCCCAGGGGAAGGACCTTCTCTGTGGTGGGCCCAACCCTCTGGAACGACCTACCTCCCGGACTCCGTATCATCTCGGACCTCTGCCTGTTCCGCCAGCACTTAAAAACATACTACTTTCATCTGGCCGGCCTGGCTTGAACTACTCCGCACCGTACTGACTTGTAGCAAATCAAAGTTTTTAATTTATGGGTTTTAAATTTATTTTACACAGGGTTTTGGTTTAATTTAGTTGTTGTTTGTTAATATTTTGTATATATGTATATTTATTTTAAATTTCTGTTCGCCGCCCCGAGTCCCTTCGTGGTGAGATGGGTGCGGGTTACAAATATGAATAATAAATAAATAAATAAATAAATAAATAAATAAATAAACTGCCTCCCAGGGCCCCATCTCACATAGAGGGACTCACAGCCAGTGGTCTGTGGTACAGTGGTCTCTCTCGGCTCCAGACCTTCCTTAATAATAACCGCCACCCCCCCCACCCCTGCCTAGGGCCTGAGGTTGATGAAATGCACGGTATCCTGGTGGGTACATTTCCACGAGAGGTAAACCCTCCTCGTGGCCCAACCAGGTTTCCGTGATCCCCACCAGGTCCGGCTCCCCCTCTGACGCAAGTCTAACTTGAATTAGACATGCATGTAGAAATTAGACCACTGACTTCTTCTGCATCTCTTCAACAGTTTGAAGAATTCTTCCTACAGGGAAGGTGAACGAAGTATTAAAAATAAAATTGCATTAAAAAGATCTACTCTGTAAGTGCAGGGACAATAAAATAATTATGATTATTTAACAAATATGTAACTATTCAAAGGAATAAACATTGAAGAATTTCAATGTTTCTAACTATTCACCATTAATTAATTCTGGATAGTGACATTCCATATGAAGCTATCATATTTTTAATTTCATGCATTTTTGTTTTCAGTGCTAACTTTAAAAAATCTCTAGAATTGATAGTCCCAAAGGTGTTTTTTCAAGAATCACTGGACTTTCTGATTTTTCTTTGAAGACATTTTGCTTCTCATCCTTGAAGCTTCTTCAGCTCTGAACCCAAAGTGCAGCTACCATAAATGTCTATGGAGATTCTCAGTCATCCAGGTCATAGTTCTCCCAAAGGTGCTTTTTCAAGAAGCAACTGGACTTTCTGGTTTTTCCTTGAAGTCATTTTCACTTCTCATCCAAGAAGCTTCTTCAGCTCATTTCTTGGATGAGAAGCGAAACATCTTCAAACAAAAAACAGAAAGCCAAGTTGCCTTTTGAAAAAGCACCTTTGGGACAACTATGACCTGGATGACTGGGAATCTCCATAGACAGCTAGAATTGATACTTATATAGTTAAATGTTTAGGATATTTCAGTAACAAAAAACATACTACTGTTGTTGATGCCCATGCTATTAACACATGATAATGTTTGGAAATATGCATGAATAATGTCATTACAGATAATAGTGTTTTGGTGATGGAGAAGCATACATTCTGTCATAAAAATGTGGAGTACTTCATTTGTTCTCTACTTTTTATCTATGATTATTCTATTCATGCCCTAAAATATGTGTTTGTTCTTACAGTGTATCAATGTTGCAGTTCTTAATCAGTTGTTATACAAAGTATGAGAAATTTTAATTGCACAATTTGAGATAGTTGTTTCAATAAGTATACCAGCATTTCTCACTTACCAACCATTAATTCAGTGACCATTCAAAGTTACAATAGTGCTGGAAAAATAACTTTATAGACCATTTATGACCTTTGCAAAAGTCCCTCAGTCATGTGATCACCATTAGAGCCAGTGTGTGTTATCCTGTGCCTGAGCTGTGGTATTTTTCTTTTCTCCATTTGCAGAGCAGAGAGTGGGGAAGAATTTCAAGAGAGACAGCTGTTTGCTCTTCCACACATCAAGAGCAATGCAATCATGCTGACAGTCTGGGTCTGGGAGCCATGGGTGGGCTATGCAAACAGTGATCTCTTAAATTCTCTTTTTTTCCAATCTCTCCTCTCTTGGGGTGAGGGGAATCAAACAAATTTTGTAGGCAATGTCTCTTTTGCCTGATGCTCCCCCCCCCCCCCAACTTCATAGTGGATACTTTAAAAAAATGGCTTCAAGTATGTTGAAGGTGCAAGAGAGAACATTAGAAAATCTCTAATTTATCTATTAAGTTTCCCTTAATTTTTTCTATCTCCCATCCATAGAGGTTTGTTGGCTGACTTATCTATATGGTTTTAAGTAATCTTTTTAAAGAAAAACACTGATAAATTAATCTGCTATTATACCTTGCATCTTTGGGACAAAAATCATTGCATAGATAGTCATCTGCTGCTGTGGCCTAGAGGTGGAGCTCTTGTCTCCCAATCAGGGGGTTGTGAGTTCAATCCTAGGTAGAGGCAGATGTAGGGTCTCCTGCTTGGGCAGGGGGTTGGACTAGATGACCTGCAAGGTCCCTTCCAACTCTGTTAATCATTTTACAACCACAATTGTGACCAGAATGTCTACTGCTAATCAACATGATTGTTAAATGAGTCACATCCACATTTACCACAGTTGTTAAGCAAATCACTACACTGTTAAAAAGACAAGTATATATATATATTTAAAAACCTATTTATTAAATATGAATCATAAGTTTTACCCTTAGTGTTATTTAAAGTAGAAATAATATAATTTTTCCTTTGTTTCAATCCAGAGGCTGGTCATTTTCTATTCACTTTCAGAGACTGGAATTTTGATATATTTTGTTTGTGTTTGAATTAGAGCTTTTTTAAAAAAAACAAAAGAGCAAGGAAGAATATCGTACAACAATTTGGTAACATCACTGAAATTTTATTGAAACAATTTTGGAATAGTAATATTGTATTTTAAAACAGCTTTATCAACATAATGCACATAGACATCGGAAATACTGGTTAAGGCTAATATTTCAATTACAGTTAAACTGAAATGCAATATTTTTACATTATCATAATGTGTTATAACAAGGAAGAATTTGGAAACCTTAATTTGTGTTTGAGACAAGCCACAATTTGTCCTAATAACTTGTAACAAACCACTAAAACAGATCTCCAGTGATATATTTTATAAAGTATTTGGCAAAATGAGTCAAGACCTTCTTTAACCAGCCCTTTTGCATTCAGATGCTTCTTTTAACTTCTGCTTTTTAACTTCTAATTTTATCTGCGGGATCGCATCCTGCCCCATACATCCCTGAGGCCGATTCGCTCCCACAGAGAGGGACTTCTCCGGGTGCCGTCCACTAGGCTGTGCTAGCGGGCGACGCCCAGGGGAAGGGCCTTCTCTATGGCGGGCACGACCCTCTGGAACGATCTTCCCCCCGAAATTAGAACAACTATGGACCTCCGCTCCTTCCGTCAAAAATTAAAAACACACTTTTTCTGCTTGGCCGGCCTAGGATAATCAACTGTTTTTAGGGTTTTAACGATTAATTTTTAGTTTTAATATATGGGATTTTAGTGCAGGGTTAGTTTAATTTTATTTTATATTGTATTATGTTTGTGATTTTATATGTATTTTAAATTCCCTGTGCCCCGCCTCGAGTCCCTTCGGGGAGAGTGAGTGGGTTATAAATTAAATTTTTTTTAAATTATTATTATTATTCAACTGAGTTTAATGATTTAGTTTTCAGTTGAGTTCCCCTCCCCTCTTATTTTGACTGTTGGCAGTCTGGTTCCCTAGAGAAGGAAAGGCAGATACTATTACACATGCATGCATGTATACAAACATACATAAGCAAGCAAGCATATTCTTTATGTAATTGGAATACATTGTTGGGAAATAATCACTGATAATAGCTGATTAAAGAAAGCCATGATGGAAAACTTTAGTGAACTGCTTATATTGAACCATAAATTATTACTTCATAAGTTATTACTACACCGTTTACTGCTAATTCCAGATGATTTCTCAGTCAATAGGACACATACAGGATATCTTGTGTTTTACAATCCAGCCACAAGTGATGAATTTTAAATCTATACCGCTTGAATACACATGCAGGTTGCTTTGGTGACAGTGAAACTTTCTTTTAAAGCTTCAAATAATGTTTTTCTCCCTTCTCTCTGAGCATTTAAATCAAACCAATCCCCTAAGTGAGCAAATTCCTTAATACAATGGTGTGCTTGTCAGTAACTCTGCATCACATAGTGCATATATTAAAAAACAGCTGTTTAGTGACAGACTGCTAGCTGGGAAGTTAAAGCTGAATGAGGTGGTTAACCCGTATTCCTATGCTACTGATAAAGTGCTTTGATAAGCAGACTGTAGTGGTGAAAACTAGCTAAAGAGCCAAAGACTGCAATTCTTTAAAATGAATGGGGGTGTTGTTTAACAAAAGCAGCTTTCAAATGTTTTACAGGGTTCCCCTCTTCTTCTTTTCCTCCTTCCTCCTACCTTATTCAATGTATGCATAGATTTATCGTTTATCTTTTTATGGAATACAACAGTGAAATCAGTTCTGGCTTTTCAAACTTTTGCAAGATAAGCAGACTGGATAAAAAATTAAAAAAATTTAGTGTGCCTTTTTGTCATTTATATCGGGACTTGATTTGAGTGCATGAAATGTTTTCCCAGAAAGGGAAAACAATCTGCTTGTTTTAAAAAAAAGTAACTTCATTGGGTTTAACCACAAGTCTAGCATATGGGCACAATTTGTGCTTATTTCTATTTTAAAAAAATCATTGTAAATGTAATGTTAATTTTTTTCAGCTTCAAATGTGTTCTCTTAAAATAGTGCAGGTATTGAGTGTGTATTTCTAATGGACAAATTTATGATTTTAGAAAATTTTGAAGTAGTGTTGAGATATTAGGTACATCCCAATGATCAATAATACATATGACTGTTTTCCCAAAAACATGAATTTGGAAAATAAGCTTCAATAAAATCCATATATCCCAATGACCTGGTAAAATGAATTACAGCATGGAGTCACTTAGGTGAGGTGGATGGTATCTACATTTAATAAACAAATGATAAAGTATCTATATTTTACCCTTAGTGCAAATCAAAATGAATGCACACAAACTCACACTCACACAAACATATGTATATATCATTATAACAAATACATTGAGAATTAATATGTACACTGTGCCCCCCAAAATAAGATGTCCCCGAAAATATTGCAACACAGCAGCAGCCATGTGGTGACCAGGCTCGCCACCTCCTGCACCTCACACATAATAAGACCTCCCGGAAAATAAGGCCAAGCGCTTATTTCGGGGGTCATAAGAAAATAAGAAACTGTCTTATTTTCAGGGAAACCCAATACTCTTAGGAATTACTGAAAATGTTAATTTCTAGGTATTTAATATTATTAGAAATGACAGTCACTTGACAGCTTTAATAACTTTTTCTGTTTGTGCCAGATCACCAAAATTAACGTTTTATTAAGAATGTTAAATTCTGAGCATATGCCAGGATAAATGAAGTGCCTAGAGAGATACATGTGAAATTTGTTAGAAGGTCAACCAGAGAGGAAATTTTGAAGGCGCAGAGAGGAACCCTTTAATTTACCAACAAAAAACGGTCACTATCTTGAAGCAGATTCCTAGAAAGATTCGAGAAGCAAGACGGAAATTTTCCTTCTTGTCTAAAATTTTATTTGATCATGGGATTTGGTTCAAGTGGGTGACACCCGAAGGGATGCTGGTGTTCTGGGAAGGAGGAAGAGTGAGGATTAAAACAGTTGTTGAGGCAGAAGCCTTTCTTAAAAAACATTCCTCTATCCTGGGGGAAGATCCAGGGGGGACAGAGGGGGCCACGGCCCCGCCTGCTCGGGGCCAGGGAGGAGAAAAAGAAGATACAATAGCCAAGAGACTTAGATCTAAAAAATAACTTTGCCTTGATTTTACTGAACAATTTTGCATAATATTTTCTGAATTTTTTGTAAATGTCTGACAGCATGGAATTGAGAATTTAGGTATATGTACTTGCTTTTACCTTGTAGTGTTATGAAAAATGCTTTTTTTTGGTTATTTTTTTATTGTGTATTTTGAGGTCTCGGAAGGGCCGACGACTCTGACGTGAATGCTCTCAAAATTTCTTTGTATCCCTTACCCCACCCTATAGAAAAAATGTAAAACCAATAAAACTTTTTCAATATAAAAAAAAAAAAGAATGTTAAATTCTGCATTTAAGAACACCATGTACGATACCTTATTCCTAATATTTGATAGCAAAAGAATATATTGATGTTCATTGGATTTGGGCAGCAAGTACATTTCTGTAATAAAGCTTGGATACAAAATCAACATAAGAAAAAAAAATTAATGTACCACCAAAATGGAAGAACAGGTGGGAAAATAAGATCAGCATTCTTAGATGAAATTCAAGTAAGCTAGAACAGATGAAAGAAGCTGAAGAAAAGATCAAGAATACCTGATCAGAAATGTCACTCAGAAACAAAGAACATCAAGGAAGCACTGGATTATAACAAAGTAGCAAATAATAGCTATAGCAAAGAAGATCAAAGATATGAAGCTTGAATTTCCCCCTATAGGCAGAACTTACAATAACAGCAGAAATGGTAAAGAAAAGGACAAGGAAGATGAAGAATTGCTCAGCACCAGGTGAAGGTGAACTCAGTGGTTTTTATTGGAAAAATCTGACTGGTCTACACCCAGTCTTTGCTCATTGCTAAGTAGTTGTTGCACAAAGACAACCAGATCTACACAAGTAGAGTTCAAGCTAACTAGTTCATTGTATTCTGCCTTCAATACAAGAATCTCCTCAGGTTGCTTACCTTATCCTGGGAACAGATAGATAAGGTTCTAAGGACATTTTGGGGTAGGTATCAGAAAGAAAGAGAGGAGGAGGAGGAAGAGAGAGAGAAGAAAAAGAGAAAGAGAAAAGGTGACCTAATAGTTAATTGAATGTATTTAATTAAACAACAGTATTTGGGTTAAATAATTTTACTGAAATAATTTTGATTTAATTTTAACCCTTTTATATTTATACAGCTAAGCTATTAGTAGTTAATCTCCTAAAATATTCTCTATTGCTTTTTGTTGTTATTGTTGTTGAAATTGCTTGCCCTTAATAGAAAGCAACGTGTACATCCTGCAAACTCATTTCCTTATTTAACATGGGCATCCTTCCTTTACTGAGAGATGCTTCCTCTTATATTAGGGAAGTTAGAAGCAAGCTTTTGTAAGTTCTTAATGGCACATCCCTTCCAAATGACCTTTGTCCCAAGCTAATAGTTTCATGCAGTTACATAAAATATCTACACATATATAAATATGAATGAAATTTAAAAAGCATGTCATATTCGTACCATAAAAATGACACCTTTTATGCTGTGATACAGTAATTACTTTTTCTTGACACAGAATTGTATAATTTTATGGACAAGTTTAAACATTGTTGAGATGCTTTGGAGAATCCAAACCTTACAGAAAAATGCAAAATATTGTGATAAATGCATGTTACAGTATGTATACACTGTGCCGTACATGTGGGCCCAATTACTTAACACTTTTTTTCAAAATGAATTAAAATCACAGTTCTAAATACTGTATGGAAAAGAATAACAGTTCAATTATCCAATAAACTTAGTTGAAATGGGTCTTGCTGATGATATATGCTTTAATTATTTTTCCCTTTTACTAGTTCCTCTGAATTTCAATACTTACATTAGCAATGTCCAAATGAAATCAATTTCATATCATGGCATGTTTTTAATATTATACTGATGAAAAAGTAATTAAACTTTGAAAAGAGACATTCCTTTTTTAAAATTGCTAAAATTATATCTCTGTCTTTTTGTGGGTGGATATTTTTTGTTCATAAAGAATTGCTGTAACTCTGATTAATTAAAATAAAAACATTGTAGTCAGAATTCCCCCCTCCCCCCAAGCATTTTAATGCTAAAGCGATCACAAGGCATTTGATGTTAACTTGGAGGTTGATTTTTTTTTTTAAAAAAGTAAAATACATCTTAAGCATACTTAGTTATTTCAACATCTGCAGAAAAATAACTGTTGATTTTTAACTTTTTGGTGCTGACTTTTGGGGGTTTAATCTTAGAAGGCGGCAAAAATGGGGCTCAACCTATGCGGCTCATGGACTATGAATTAATGCCCCTGAAATTAAATCACACAGGACACTTATTAGATCATACTGCTTGAAGTATTCAGATACAGTCTGCTCTACAAATCTGTAAATGACATCATCTCCAAACAGTTTTGCCATTTTTGTTGTTCCTTTATATCACAACCAATTACTTGGCACAAATGACAAGTATTACAATTGTGTGTGCCTTTAGAAAATACCTCAGTACCTCTTTCTTGTTAATGTAGTATGTTATTTTCCCTCTCATCATGAGACTGAAAAGCAATGGAAATACTTTTCAGTCTTCATGCAAAAGAAAAAAGAAAAGAAAGAAAGAAAAAGCCTGTAAAAGAACATGGCTGTTTGAATTCGTAGCAATTCACATAAAATCTGAGGCACTCCCAAATCATTTTGAAAGCTGCACTGTCGGCTAAGAAGATGATTAATGAAGAAAACATATTCATTTGGAGATATACAGTATATTAAATTATGTTATAGTCAGTCTAATACTGGTTCTTTTGTATTATAAGGTAAAGTATATGTTCTGTTGCAGTTTCCACTAAACATTAGAATGCATATTGTGGTAACAAAAATGATCTGTCTCTACCTAAACTATCTTTCCTCTCTGTCAGCAATCATTTTATGGAGTAGATTCCAGAAAAGAGGGGAGATTAGAGGAGGATAATAACAAAGGTTTATTCCTATGAGGTGGGATAATCTGTTTTCCATATCTCTTGTCACACAGGAAGAATGCTGATTATTTTATAACTTGTTATTGGGCTTCATCCAGTCTTTGTAGTTAGACTTTGCAGTGTTTATGTAATGAAGCTAAACCTGTGCCTTAAATATAGTCCAGGGTGTCTTGTAAATTTCAATCACATTTGGACACCATTTGATGATACAAACCACTCTGGGATTGCTCCTTTTGAGGAGGGATATTCTTGATTTGAATTTGGGGAAAGAAATTACTGTAATCACAGGTGCTAAGCTTTCTTTCAATTTTATTGTGCATTTGCCTATATTCCTTAATCATATGGAAGAAATATTTCTAGCCAATTTAGTCATAAGGTTTACTGAGGTTGCTCTATTGCAAATAATAAAATATTTGGACCTTTCAGAAGAAAGAGGGAAGGAGGGAGAGAAGTACGTAAGTAGGTAGGTAGGTAAGTAAGTAATCATTTCTGTGCTTAAGTCGATGCTAGAAAAAATAATATATAATAAATTAATTATACCTATTGGCTCATCCAGTGACTCCATTTGGTTTATAGCTTAATTACTCATAACTCAGTTAATTCTTGAATTATTTTACACTTTCTATAGTATATGCAAAACATGTGAACCACCATTGAACCATATACTCTGTTTCTTTTTGCATCTTCCGTATACATCATCCCTCCAAAAATAATTCATAGCACTTCTGTAGACTCCATTGAAGTGATTAGACCTTGTATCAATAAAGCAGTTTTAAATTTATTACTCTATACTGATTTTTTTTTAAACATCCAGTCTTTTATAGATTGGTAGTTTTAGTAGTCAGCAGGTTTTTCAACATGATAATTGCTCTGTGGTATTAATGTAAGAGAATGTTGAAACATTAGTTTATTGAAATGAAAATAATCTACATTCTTTTCTTAGGGGTATTATAAATAGACTTGAAAATAGTAACAATCTTAGTCTGCCCCTTTCGAGTGTTCCTTTGAAATTCTTTAAAACAAATGATTCATCAAATAAGCAAGAGCAAAGGAAGAATATGCCAATTTGTAGAATTTGACTCCTCCTAATCAGAGCAAAGCTGCAGGATGTTGAGTTCCTGCCCTCCACCTGATTAAAGCCAAATGCACTGTGAAATGGCTGGGACTAAGAGGAAGCGCCAAACACTTCACAGTTGGGGGCAGAACAGTAAAAGAATAGAAAATACCCCCTTTACCTTTGTTATTTTTCTGGCTTTCACAGATAAGCATTTATTTCCTGTAGTATTTGGACCTTAAAGAAACCCTGTGTAGTATAAGAGAGAATTTTAAGTGCCGGATCTTGGCATTTTTAAAAAAATTCCCTGATATTGTAGCTGATTTCCGAATAGCCAAAATCTTGTTCTTCTTCATTTCCGCCTGTGTTCATTTTATTTAGTTTCTTTTTCAATGGTGACTATAAATGCCAAGTTGTTGGAAGGCATCTTTCCTGTCTTTTTTCAAGTCATAACTTTGATAAAAGGCAGATTTAAACTAATATGCCACCTGGATCATTTTGGTATTCCCATCTCACTTTAGAGTTCTTTACAGTTTCTTCTACGCAAACTTCCTTTCCAATGAAGATGTACTAATTGCTAGTCTTTTCTTTAGTCCATGTAAATTTTACGTAATTCTATTGTTCTGAAGAATTTATTCCACCTTAGGGCTTTTTGTCATTTTTGATAATTTATACTTCAGGAAAGGATAACCTGTTGATATTTTTCTGCTTGCTTTTTCAAAGTATATTTTAAAAAAATAGTTGAGGCCTTATCTTGGTACATCTGTTTTAAACAATTTAAAGTGAAAATTCTATTTGGCATTTGTCTATAGATTGCAACATGTTAAGAGTACAATGTATAAATACCCTGGCAATCTCATTTTGAAAAGGCAGCTGAAAAAAATAGTGCCATGTGTTATAATACATTGTTGCTTCATTAATAGAAATTGGTTACCTGGAAGTACTTACAATCTTTTTAAATCTTATTTATATTATATTTTAACAGATTTTTGTTTATTATATGGTACTTTATTTCATTGCCAGTATTCTTTACTTACTTTACTTAGTTGACCAGTAAGAAAAGAATGATGTTTCTTATAGTCATAAGAAACAATTAAATTAGCAAAGAAAACTCTGTAGATTTTGTTTTATTTAGAATGACAGTATTTTTTTAAATGACTGTGAATAGCTGGCGTTTTTTACTCAGATATTATTAAATGCATCTATAATCAGAATAGTTGATAATCCTAATCTCTGTTATAATAGCTGATGGTTCTTCTTGCTTATTAAACTATGATGTGTATCAATCAAATAAAGATATTAGATGAGAGACTCTGCCCTACATAATTTTAAAATTAAAAATACAATCTCCGCATAATCAACTTTGAGTCTTTATGATTTCATGAATGTGTCATAAGCACACATGTACTTGTTGATCCCTTATCTGAATTGCTGGCTATTTTATATCCTGTGACCTGAAATTTGATAATTGAAAGTTGTAATTAAAAGATAACTGCAAATATGAAATGGTAATAGGAACAACAGTTTTCAGAAGTTCTTTATCATTGTGGTGATTAGAACAAATTATTGAAAGCCTGATAGAGTTTCTTTTTCTACTACATCTTATATCAAGCAAAATTATCAAGCAGATAATTTTGAATTTCTTTCTCATGTTTCTTCTTTCTGAGGATTGAGTAATCTTTTATGAAATGCCTCCCTTAACAGATTGTTCATCCCACCCATATTTCCAGGACCAAGTCTGCCTTCCATCTTAGTGATTCATTTGTAAATTGCTAAAAACATCAACTATGTAGACCACTGCGTAGCCACCCATACAATCTAAAGAATAGGAGTATGAGACAAAATCATATCTTCTTTAGTGGCCAAAAAAGTAGCTATCAGATTATCAGCTAAATATGAGAAATACTCTGTTGCCATAATTAACCTTTGTTGGTTTTCTGTGTGATGGTTGAATGCCCAATATATTGGGGGGGGGGGGGACTCATTTAAAAATTGTTTTGCCTAGGGCAAGTGAGACTCAAGTTCAATACAATCCTCAGCCATAGAAGCTTGATGAATGACTTTTAGCAAATCACTCACTCTGTGTCTAACCTATTTCATAGGACTGTTATGGGGAGGAATTGGAAGAAGAAATGTCTTACACTTCTGGACAAAAGGCATAATTAAAAAATAATAATCCCATTTAGACTGTTCTTAAATAATACTCTAACTCTACATTGCTGTGTTTTGCATTTTTTTAAATCGATGCTTGGTTTCTGTTCAAGTGCAGCATTCTTGCTCACAATAGTTGTAGGAGATGCTGAAAATGAGATACAGATATTCATATTTGGGATTTACTTTCACAAAGGTTAATAAATTGTATAGAGGTTTTTTTTTAGAATTCCAGGTTTTAGGAAACCAGAGAATTTATTTCTACTTCGTTTCCCCCTTTATATAAAAAGAAGTCATATATATAAAGCTTGCTATTTAATATGTTCTGCACATATGTGCTTGCTATTTAATATGTGCTGGAATAGCACTTTCATACCATTCAACGACAGATATATGGGGTAAAATGGCTATAAAGGATGTGCATTATGACACTTTCAGAGAGAGGAACCTCAAATATTTTTTTAAAAATGAAGGAATTCAAACTAAATATGTTTCATTTTATAATATTTCATTTCATTTGTTTTGCTTATCCATCTGGTAGTCTGTTGCTAACCCAGCTATAATTCTGAAATAGTATTTATTAATTGGTAGTTCTAGGTATGTTAGCTTTCCTTACTGTTTTATTTCCCTTTCCCCTCCCTTTGCAAATAAAAATTTCATAACTACATTGAAAAAAGTTTTGGAGAATTCAAAAGCCTTAACATTTTCCTGGCTTTTGGTTGATCCTAATAAGGAAAAAAGTTTTGATGGAAATGTGTTTTTACCTACCATACCTATTTAAAAGTATATATTTCAGTTGAATGCACTTAGAGCTGCACATAAAAATTAATTATAAATTGTTAAAATAGAAAAAAATGGTCACATTTCTCTATTCACATTTTATTCACAGTCATTGATTCCCATGATATCTATAAGTCAGAATCAATTGGCTAAGCTTTTACAACTCCCCGATGGAACTTTGTTTTAGTGGTTCTGGAAGATACCCTGCCTTTTTTTAAAAAAAGTGTTTAAAGCATTTAGCACAGCTGGATTTCACTATGTATGAAAACTTTTAGAGCATTATAATGTCACTAATCATTGACATTGCTACATTTCAAATTTTATTTGTCCTAGCTGTACTGCAGCATTGTAGACATGGTGAGATAATGAAAACTCAAATAAATACGTTTTATAAATGTACATATTTTGCAAAGTATGCATTTTACAAAAACTTGACTTTTTCTTAATGTTAAAATTATTATTAAGGTTCTAAAATATTTTAATAAAATCCCCTTTATAATGCTGTCAATAAAATTAATTAATTGTGGCAATAAAATAAGGAATTTATTACTGTAAGCTTAATTACGTTAGTATAATTTTCAGTGATCTTTATCTTTCAATAAAATACTTAGGATTATGTTGAATTCAGGAACATGTTGTAATCAAGGTTTATAATCATTATACAGTTTATATTCTAGAAAATAGCGCACTGGATTTTTTCATATTATTTCTGAAATGATTACTGTTAAACATTGAAATATAGATTCTGGTAGTGATTCAAAAATAAGACAAATGCCAGAAACATTTCAGGTCATTCATTGGGACTGTCAAAGGAGGTTCTTGCCAAAGTTCATGACTAGCATGTAATTCTCTCATATATAAAGCATATTTATAGCCTTAATGTGATCTGATATCAAAAAAGTGCACAAAACGTTTGGATTTGCTCAGGTGTGTGTAGAGAGAGACATTCACAGAGTGAGAGATTTTCGGATTGTTAAACATGCTGATTCCGCTATCCATGAATGAGTATTAACGCTCATACATCCCTTCATCCGGTCCGCTCCCCACAGAGCGGGCCTACTCCGGGTGCCGTCGGCCGGGCAATGCCGGCTGGCGACACCCAGGGGAAGAGCCTTCTCTGTGGCGGGCCCGGCCCTCTGGAACGACCTACCCCCCGACCTTCGCACTACCTCGGACCTCTGCCTCTTCCGCCAACGTCTTAAGACGTACTTATTCCAACAAGCCGGCCTAGGATAGCCCCCCGCGTCTGACTTTTAAATATAAATTATAATTTGGTTACGGTTTTAATAACGGGTTTTAGCACGGGTGAATTAATTTAATATATTTTTAATTGATGTATATTGTATTTATGGTTTTATATAATGCCTGTGCGCCGCCCTGGGTCTTAACAAGGAGAAGGGCGGGGTATAAATTTAATAAAATAAAATAAATAAATAACGCTGAAGTAAGACAAGCTTTCCATTTCCATCAGTCTAGGGACTGTAATGGGAGGGAAATAGGGAGCTTCATCTTTAAATTGCTCCATGGCACGGGGCCTAGTTACTTGCGGGACCACCTCCTACCACACACCTCCCTTCGACCGATCCGCTCCCACAGGGAAGGCCTGCTCAGGGTGCCATCGGCCAATCAATGCCGGCTGGCGGCTCCCAGGGGAAGGGCCTTCTCTGTGGCAGGCCCAGCCCTCTGGAACGACCTGCCCCCTGAACTTCGTATCATCACAGACCTTCGCCTCTTCCGCCGATCACTTAAGACGCATTTTTCCATCTAGCTGGCCTAGCCTAGAGCCTAGTTCTTGATAGAATTCCAATTGTTTAGGTAGTGAACTTTTTAAGATTTTATTAGATTGGGTATTTTAGCACAGGTCATCTGATTTAATTTCATTTTAACGTGGTTGATTGTATTTATTGCTGTTTGCTTGTATATTTTTAACTTCCTGTGCACCGCCCTGAGTCCGATTGGGGAGATAGGAGCAGTATAGAAATGCAATAAACATAAACATAAACAAACAAATTTATTTCCAATATCTTACTGCCTTGTCTGTTTAGTTTATATTTTAAACTCGTAGTTTGCAAGGCTTTATTGATGAAAAATACTTTTGCTCCTATTGCATCCAGTCTAGAAGAAAAGAGGTGAATTGCATCTCAGTGTCACATGGTCCTCCCTTATAATACACATAATTTTATTGTGCTTTACATTTCTATTTCTAGCCTAAGAAACTTGAAATATTTTTTAATAGAAAGAGTGTTAATTACAGCTGTAGAAGAGCAGACAGAGCTGGCGGCAGAATTAAGAGAGAATTTGGCCTAGAATCATTACATTTTTTAACAGATTAACAGAGTTGGAAGGGACCTTGCAGGTCATCTAGTCCAACCCCCTGCCCAAGCAGGAGACCCTACATCTGCTTAGGATTGAACTCACAACCTCTTGATTGGGAGGCAAGAGCTCCACCTTTAGGCCACAGCATTGCCTGTCCACAACACGTCCACAAACATTCTAAGTCCAGCCCTCCCTTGAATTCCACTCACTTTTGTCTGACACCAATTTAGTATTTACCAGGTGTAAAGAGGTACAATATCATAATAATAATAATAATAATGATGATGATGATGATGATGATGATAATGATGATGATGATTTAAGTGTAATCCCCCCAATTATAGCAGTAGTTACATATTGTTTTGGATCATAAAATTTGATTTCATACAATTTTAACTTCTATTGATTAGAGATCAGTCCATAACAAACTTATAATTATCCACAACAAAAGCAATCTGTATTTTACAATAAAATAATGATAAGCTCCCACATTTTTTTCCCCTCAGGATGGAGAACTGGGATCCATGAAAGAAAGAGTTTTATAAATTGACTTTATTGGAATGACAGAATTACCTGATATACAATTCTCATGTTTAAGGCTACTACTGTATATACCTATATATCACAAGATATACTGTATTTTTCAGAGTATAAGATGCACCGGAGTATAAGATGCACCAAGGTTTTGAAGGGGCAAATTACCAAAAAAAGTAGGGAGGGAGAGAGAGGGAGAGAGAGGGAGAGAAAGAGAAATACAGTAGGTAGGTAGGTAGGGAGAGAGAGTAGGTAGGTAGGTAGATAAAGGGATAGAAAGAGAGATATAGATAGAAATACAGTAGGTAGGTAGGGGGAGAGAGAGTGTGTGTGTTTAGGTAGATAGGTAGGTAGAAGGATAGAGAGAGAAATAGAGAGAGAGAGAGAGAAATACAGTAGGTAGGTAGGGAGAGAGAGAGTGTATGTAGGTAGGTAGGCAGAAGGATAGAGAGAGAGAAGTAGAGAGAGAGAGAGAGAAGGTAGGTAGGTTGATGTTTCCAGGTGTATTTACCCATGTCCTGCAGAAGGAAATTGCTGCCAAACCTTAATGTTTCTCCTGGCACAGAAACAGTTAAAGAACCTTCCAAAAGAGCTTTCTGAAAGTGTTCTAACTCAGGAGTTCCCAAACAAAGAGCAGTTTGGGGGAGGTATGCAAAGTGCAAAAAACCGCCCCATTTATCGTGAAAACAGGCTATTTTTGTGTCAAATAAACTGAATGCATAGCCCTATGGAGGCTTATAGAGTGCTGCTGGGGACTGGGGGGGGGGCAAAAAACGCCCCGATTTAGGCTAATTTCTTCCCTCCCCAGCCTCCAGGAGCTCTCTGGAAGCCTCCATGAGGCTACACACAGCCATTTTGGTGAAGGGGGTGGGATTTCGGGAGACAATTCGGGAGGTATTCGATGTATAAGACGCACCCAGATTTTCAGCCTCTTTTTAGAGGAAAAAAGGTGCGTCTTATACTCCGAAAAATACGGTACCTTCCAGTTGGCTGAGCCTTAAATTCTACTTTGTGGATAGCATTGCTTTTCATTTTTCATTTTTGTCTTTTTGTATTTGTATCTCCTCAGATATCATTTGATTTAGCAGAATATACAGCAGATGTTGATGGAATTGGCACTTTACGATTACTAGATGCTATCAAGACATGTGGTCTCATAAACTCTGTAAAATTCTATCAAGCCTCAACAAGCGAACTCTTTGGAAAAGTGCAAGAAATACCTCAAAAGGAGACTACTCCATTTTATCCCAGATCTCCATATGGTAGGTGTATCAATCTTCTTGACAGATTCAAAATAACTCTTATAGTGGGATACAACATCACAGATTGTGAGATTACAATCCATATTAGACATTTACCGTATATTTGGAGTATAAGACACACCTTTTTTCTTCTGAAAAGAGGCTGAAAATCTGGGTGTGTCTTATACATCGATTACAGCATTTTCTGCCTCCCAAAACCTCACCCCCTTCACCAAAATGGCTGTGCCTAGCCTTATGGAGGCTTCCAGAGAGCTCCTGGGGGCTGGAGAGGGCAGAAATGAGCCTAAAACGGGCTGCCACATTTGGGAACCCCTGAGTTAGAGGCATTGATGAGAATTACATTGATCAAGTGCTGTGCCAGCAGAAACAAAGTTTTAGGTGCCACAGCGATTTCCTTCTCCAGCACATGGATAAATACACCTGGAAACATCTATCTACCTACCTACTGTATTTCTCCCTCCCCCTACCTATCTACTGTATTTCTCTCTCTATTTTTCTCTCTCTATCCCTCTACCTACCTACCTATCTACACACTCTCTCTCCCTACCTAGTGTATTTCTCTCTCTCTCTCCCCTCTATCTACCTATATACCTACCTACGTTCTCTCTCTTCCTCTCTCCCCCTACCTATCTATTGTATTTCTCCTTCTCTATTTTTCTCTATCCCTCTACTTACCTATCTATCTACATTCTCTCTCCCTATCTATCTAACTACTGTATTTCTCTCTCTCTCTCTCCCTCTCTATCCCTCTATCTACCTATCTACTTTTTTAAAAAAATTGCCTCTTCAAAACCTGGGTGCATCTTATACTCCAGTGCGTCTTATACTCTGAAAAGTACGGTACTTGTTTGTGCAGTAATTTAAAGGTTTAGCCTATTTGTTTTGAAGGACTTTGGAAAGTTAGTCTTATTCAGGTTGAATTTGATTTCTGTTGATATCATGAATGCATCTGTGTAGTCTTTGAACAGTAGTATAAAAGTGGTATACTATTGTGCCTTCCTGGATTAATTTTTGACTGGAGGTTTCCTATCCAAGCTTCTGGCCAGGTAACACTGTCCAGATGCTGCCAGATTAACAGCTTTTGTATAGAATGCCAAAATAAAGTTCTTTTCAAAAATAGTTCTATTTTGTGCAGTTACATGTTTCATTTTTAATCCATTACCTTCATCTTCTTGACATTATTTGAATTGCGGAAAGGCATTTATTTTATCTGCTTACTATTATTTCAATTGTAGAAAGATTTATTTATTATTTATTGATAAACAGCATCTAGCCATTGTATGGGTGCTTAATTTTTAAAAACAATTTACACAAACTGTACGTATTACATGCTTTTTGGTATCATTCATTGCTGAAAATGAACTAATATCACTATTATTTTTCTGTTTTTAATTGTAAATTTAAATATTTTTTTTTGGTTTGTTTCCTGCATTTATTTTTCTTTTATAAATAATTCAAGGGTGACAACTGACCTAATGCTCCTCCCTCCTCCTATTTTCCCTACAACAATAACCCTGTCTGGGCTGAGAGAATGTGGCCAGACCAAGGTCACTCAGCCGGCTTTCGTGCCTAAGGGAGGACTAGAACTCACAGTGTACTGGTACCTAGGCCAGCGCCTTAATCACTAAACTATATGATATTCAAGTGATCATGTTTTTGGATCATTTGAATGGATGTTATTTTATTTTATGGCTATCATGCAATCAGTGATAAATTAAAAGAGACTAAGTATTACAGCATTAAAAGAAACTGGAATTTCAGACCAGCTGAAGTTAAATATCTCTTACCTTGTGTTAGGTGATATCTCCGTTGGGAGACAGCAGAGGGTGTGCAGCAGAATATGCGGCTAGAAGAATGTTGCTTATGTACACACAATTAGTATACCAGACACTGTTTAAGTAAAATATAATAGCTTTTACTTAGGCTGTAAAAACTACTAAACTGAGCTACTGCTCAACAAGCAATGATGTTAAATTGAGTCAAAAACAAAGTCTCAACAATATCAAATAGTTTACACAATCTTCCATCTTCTTCTTCAGTAATCACAGTTCAAAAGCAAACAGTTATCAAACAGCAAGTCCAGCAGAGAAAGAGATATGCGCTCTCCTGGCTTCCTCTTATAGTTAGAGATAATTGCACTTACTAATTGCACTCTAACATTCCAACAGCATTTAAAGCTACAATGATTATATATTGTCTACCCAACTATAAGAGTCTAC
Organism: Rhabdophis nuchalis; assembly: GCA_039707465.1. Taxonomy (NCBI): domain Eukaryota; kingdom Metazoa; phylum Chordata; class Lepidosauria; order Squamata; family Natricidae; genus Rhabdophis; species Rhabdophis nuchalis. Next base: position 145,655,761 of record CM077645.1, read on the forward strand.
TCCTAACACCTTGTTTCAAGTAAAGATTATTCCATGGCTTCCAAATGGCTTCCAAAACTAACAGTGTGGTTAATAATTCTACCAGTTTCTTGTTTAATGCTTAAATATCAGTTATATCTATGATAGGACATGATGAGAAAAGTCCCCTAACATTTTTGGGTGAATGTTTTGTTCCACATCAGTTTGTGCTAACAGTAATTGAAAACATGTCTGAGGCCAGTGTTTTAGTGAATTATTTAAATATGATATGTATTGGTTTTTTCTTTTTTGGTATGGGTGTGTTAGTGAATATACTATTTTTTAAAAACATTTCAGTAAATAATTACAATAATTGTTTCAGGGGCAGCCAAACTCTATGCGTATTGGATTGTGGTAAATTTCAGGGAGGCCTATAATCTCTTTGCTGTGAATGGTATTCTTTTCAACCATGAAAGTCCCCGGAGAGGTAAGGAACAAGTCCAGAAATTTTCATTACTACTGAAGAGAAACACATTTCTGTTTAACTAATTGTTTTTTGATAGATTCAAAAACTCTTTATAATCATAGCTTTTTATATGTAACCTTGAAGTTAATGTACTTATAACAATTTGATGGCAATCAGTTCAGAATTTATGGGATGTCTTTCATAGTTATCACAATGACCCAAAATCACCATCCGTAAAATTGTGTAACCTATAAGAACTATTAAAAGAACAGAACTTCCATTTCAATTCTAAAAAATTCCTATGATAAAATTCATGCCTGTCATTATGAAATCACATCTGGCCTATCCTACAGAGATTCATTATCATGGTTGTATATTTTTAATGTCACAAAATGATTGTGCTATTTTGCTCAGAGTTCATCAGTTCATAGAGAAAAATAACTGTTTGGATTAACGTTCACATTGAATAAAATGGGCATAAATAAAAGTTTTCCAACTTCTTAAAAATGTCTTTGAGAAAAGAGATAAATGAGAGAAGTTGATATTTTGGGAGTGAGCATTTAAAATGGTTAAAATGAAATGAAATGAAGTTGCTTTTCCATGCCAAATTCTTCCCACTTTCATAGAGTTATATCAAAATACCATCATTCACTTCTGTTCATTTATTTTTACTTTGAATGACAGATGGAAATCAGAAACACACTTTCAGGGTTTTTAAAATGTCCTCAGTTATCCCTGGAAAGCCAGACACGATCGTTTTAAAAGGAAGATAGGAATAATTCTACTTGTCAATAAGTTATAATTTTCAAAGCAGTCTTTTTTGATACAGAAATTAGTATGACTGTAAGATGTTAAAAAAGAAAGATCCATTAAGCAGGGGTCTGCAAAGTCGGCTCTTTTAAGACTGGTGGACTTCAACTCCCAGAATTCCCCAGCCAGCCTAGCTGGCTGAGGAATTCTGGGAGTTGAAGTCCACCAGTCTTAAAAGAGCCGACTTTGCAGACCCCTGCATTAGAGCTTTTGTCACTCAGTGAAATAAGAGAATGAACACACATTTGAAAGCATATTAATATGCTTTCAAATTAATTAAAATGGTGTAAAATATCTGAAGTCAGTATCTTTTTGACAGTGTTTGGTGTGGTTTCTGATATTTTTAAAATTGAAAATAAGTTGGATTTCCTATGAAACAATTTTAAGGTCAGATTGCCTCTTTAAAGAGTGGTGTGGTTTGGAAAAAGAAAAAAGAAATCTGTATTCAATGCTGCTTTTGATCTATAAATCTTTGACATAGTCTAATTCTGAGTGTACTTCCAGTAGTTATTGTAACCAGATATTATGTATATGGAGAAGCACACATATGTTTGCACATATACATAAAGTCATATGCACTATGGATAGGCATAAATAGTTATATTTGTATATGTATGTATGTCATTTTTTCTTTGAATATGAGCTCCATTTGAAAAATCTATGTATCTCTGCTTTTTTAGAATATTAAAAGAATCCAGAAAAATAGCTTTTGTGCCAAGAGGAAAAATGAAAAATCTACTTTTTAAATTCTGGGAACAATGCTGAAATAACTATATGAGAGGCCAGTCTTACACTCTCAGCCCTAGACTCGGAAGGAAGTAAAGAAAATCTTCCAGTCCACATTGGACTGAAATAATAGATTGCAATCCATGACCTGTTTGATTTGGGACTATTACAATAGCATTTAGATTTATATACGCCCCATAGCACTTTACAGCACTCTCTGGCTGGTTTACAATGTCAGAATTATTTGCATATTGCTCCCAACAATCTGGGTACTCATTTTACTGACCTTTGAAGGATGGAAAGCTAAGTCAACCTTGAGCCCCATCAGGATTGAACTCCAGACTGTGGGAAGAATTTTCCTGCAATTTCACTTAACCACTGCGCTATCAGGGTTCCTCAATTGTCAATAATTGACAAATACTGTGAATCTCTTTTTAATAGTACCTTCATTTCCTGGACCTACAGATTGCTTCAACCCTGTTTGATTATTTAAGTTTCTGAATATCTGTTTCAAGTTCATACACTACAATACAATAGCAGAGTTGGAAGGGACCTTGGAGGTCATCTAGTCCAATTCCCTACCTAGGCAGGAAGCCCTATACCATTTCAGAAGACTTCCAGTGTTGGGGCATTCACAACTTCTGGAGGCAAGTTGTTCCACTGATTAATTGTTCTAACTGTCATCTCTACATTACCAATGTTGGCCATTCTGTATGTACTAATTTATGTATGCAACAGAAAAAGAAAGAATCATTAGAACATGGATCAATTCAGAGATCTATAGGTCTAGCATAGCTTTTCATTTTGACTCCCTTTTTATATCACTTGAAGTTACTGTACATCAGTCAGAGACAATGATAAGCATTTTGAATATCTTAAATACTCGAAATTTCTTTCTTCAAGAACTAAAATTATTTTCTTTACTTTATAATTTAACTTTACTGATAAAATTTAAGAATAAATAATTATTTGATATCATTTTTTAAAATAAAATTTATTGTTTCTATTTATGTTAACTTTTTCCTCAAAGGTTAGAATCAAGTGGAAAATATCCACTTTTCTCTATTCTAATATTACTTTAAAAATGAAATAACATATAATTGTGCTTTACTGGAGATACATAAATTAAAATTAAAATGTTGAAATCTGCTGGGAATAAAATTTATTATCATGTAAGTGGACTTTCCTTTTTCTCTCTTCTACGTAGCCAGCATCATTTCCAGTTCTGCCAGGAACATAAAACATTATCAGAACTTCGTAAAAATACTAAATGATCCCTCTGGTAATATTTAGGAGAATCCTCTATTACTGAAATTTTCCTAGACAGTATAAAAGAATCAGTTAGAACTTGTTTCTGTTTTTTAAAGTAATACATTTTTCCCTATTCTTTTTAATACTCCCTTGAAAAATCTTTAATGTCTTTCAATCAATTGCATTTCACTGCCTCTTTTTACTTTTTTTTAACCTTTAGCTAGCTCTCATATATTAAACATTTTAAAAGGCTCATAAAGTAGCTTTTCAAGTGTCCTAAAGTAGAAAAGGAAGGTAGGTTCCTGGAAAGCATTTAATCTTTTCCATTACTCTATGCAGAATTCATTGTTAGGTTAGAAGTGTTGTTAAAGCTTCAAACAAACCTTTTCAGTTTTTCCATGAGTGGGAAATATTTTTTTAAAATGTACTATAACATTTATTAGATATTTAATAAATCAAATCTATATTAAATAATATTGTTAATGTTTAAATTGTTAATATTATGTCATTTAAAGCAAGAAATATGAATGCTATCATCTGAGATTGTAAGTTATAGGCTTTATGTATCTTACTGTTTTTAACTATATTATTATAAAGCTTAATATAGAGAGCATAAAAAATAACCAGGATGAAAGACTCACTTTGAAAAATTACATTGTTTTTAAGGGGTGTTTTTAGGACTCCCATACCAAGAGGCTAAATATCTTTACCAAGTGATATAATTGCAGAAAACTTTTAATTAGATATTCTTGCCTCTTATCCTACTTTGAGTATGTTATTTGAAGACCTAGCTTTCCTGAAAAGACTGCAATACAGGGTGGGGTTGAAGGAAAAGAAGAGGCTAAGGGGCACAGTTACACTAGTGATAGCAACGACTGCACTGTTGGCAGTCTTGAAAAACGACATTTGGGATAGGTTGTCATGAGAAAAAATCTATTTTGTCAGTAAGAGTTGTAAATAACTTGGTGGCATATAAACAATCAGTCAATCAAATCTTAAAGCTCAAGAACTGGATCTATTCAACATCTGGTTCAGGACTACAGCAGTTTTACTAATGTGGCAAATGTATTACTAATGTTTTTGTTTATTTTTACATTAGTTATTTTAGGATAAAGTAAGTTCACTTATGCCTGTAATTATTTAGTTGCTTTGATTTCAGCTATATTAGTTGTGTAATTCATCCATAATATGGGGACTGGTAGGTATGAACTCTTCTTCCAAACATTTTTAGTTTTCCCTGAAGAAGTAATGATTGCAAAATGAAAGTTGTGATTCATCCAAGTAGATCCAAGTTTCTAAAGATCACTACAACTTATATCAGCCATAAGCACACTAAGCAATCAGCCAGTATATTCCCTATGATGTTCCTGCTTACTCTCTTGTAATCCTTTCCTATCCAATCTCTCCACTCTGCAAGAGGGAGAAAAACAGCATCAGGCACAGAAGAGATTGCCCCCCCCAAAATTGCTTGTTTAGGCAATCTCTCCATTCTGTGGGGAGGATGGTGGGAAATGGGTCAGACACAAGACAGCGTATGTTAACTGACTGTAATGATGATTGAGACAGAAACATAATTGAGACAGAAACACTGAACGTTGTAAATGCACACCTTGGTTGCAAACTTATTTTTTCAGCAGTTCAGCATTGTCACAATTTTGAATGGTTGTTCCCCATCCAAGGTAACAAGCAAGATCTACCTATATTCTACAGTCATTTCCTAGAACAGAGCCTGTCCTAAGTACAAGTCTACTTTATATAATTAACTTAGGAAATCTATGTGCAAAATAACTAATTTTTCTAACCTTGTGAATCAAAGTGTTTGTTCCTTTATATGGCATCAAGAGGATAAAACTTTACTTTGGGTATGATTCTGCTTGAAACAATTGAAGTAAGGATGACTGCTGTGCCTTCTTTGACATATACACATTTATGCATTGACAAGATTCTTCAATCATTTGACTGTTGCCTCACTTTATATTGTGTTTCTGGAAATTTAAAGCTTGAAATAATTTTTTGCCTCAATAAATTATTCTGAACACCGAAGCTTCCATCTAGGGCTGCTTTCAAAGAAAGATATTTATTGAGGAAGCAGAGCTAATGTGATTGATGTGCTGGCAATCATGTGATAAAGCACAAATGCACTGAAGTGATTGAAACAAGGAGACCAGTCTGAAAAGATTGTCATAATCTGTAATTTTAGGATTAGTTATAGGATATTTATCAGATTTTTTTTTTAAATTTCCTTGTTTTATCTTTATTTTAGGAGCCAATTTTGTAACTCGAAAGATTAGTCGTTCGGTTGCTAAGATCCATCTGGGACAATTGGAATGCTTCAGTTTGGGAAATTTAGATGCCAAGAGAGACTGGGGTCATGCCAAGGACTATGTTGAGGTATGTGATTGCTAAAATGCCTACTTTAAAACTAGGCCTTTGTGGGGCTTACTGCAATAACTTAAAAGTAAAAGTGTGGCCTGAAGGCATCTGCTTCTAAATCTAGCTTTTCTCCGTGGCTGCCTGAAGAAGACATAGGATGCTACTATATGCATAACCTGAACATATAAAGAAGGTCTTCAGGTTCACATTCCTTACTAAATTCCTGTGGGAAGGAGTAAAATATATAAAGACCTCTTCTGCCTCAACAATATATTGTTTCTTTGTTTCCTTGAGATCAGAAGATTGAAGTGCAATGAAATTTTTTGAGATCTTGTCTATACTTTGGAATCTTCTTATAGTAATGAGAGAAACATGGCTAATGTTAACCTCAGAAAATTATTCTAATTCTGATTCCAATGTTGTTATAATATTGTTAATGTTTAATATTCCTTCATTTTAAAACCATTCAGGAAAATTGTTATTAACATGGCCTATATAAATATTGTAGAGTTCATATTTTCTTTAAAAAGACGCCTGTGCTGTATAGTTTCTTTTTGCTCATCTATTTTCATCTGATTGTGAAAATGTTTGAACTTCTATATTTCTTCAGTGTAAGGTGTATGATCAGAAGATTAATGACATATATGGTCCACATCTATAGCAATCTAATTGCAAAGGCTGTCATTAAGGCAATTAAGAAAGCATAGTTTGTTACCATATAATTTGTATTTCCATATCTAGTCATGTCAACTAAAAGAATCTGGCAGTGGGAAGTATCTGTAAGAGATATACAACATATTTTAAATATATAATTAATAATTAAAATTAACAGTTATTAAAATCCAATTTGTATAGAAAGCTGTTCACATCAGATCTTTTCAATCGTTCCCTGCTTGCTCTTCTAACTATTTTTACAAACATGACATTGTATGATTCTACAGACAAATGATTAGATATTAGCCATAAAATAAGCTAACCATGTTTTGTTTTTTTAAAAACCAACCCTGACACTCTGAACATTTAAATATTTAGACACAATGTTTGGAATGATCTTATTTATGTCCTTACTCAGGACAGAACTAGCATGCTTAATCTCCAGTTGATATAAAACTGTGAAACAATATTTCTATTAAAATATTATCTTCTAAGCTTTGGATATTGGAAATGGAACAGGCATAAGGCTTGCAAGTAGGTTTTACCCATTATTCTGCATTAATTTAAAATGGATTTTCTAAAATTAACGGAATTACTGGCAAATGGATAATTTAAAATGTATATTATCAGGTCTAACAAATTGTACAATAAACCATTTCACAGAAATATAGTGAGATGTAATAAGCTTCTCCAATTCTCCCTAACAACTCTCTTTGCAGCCTAAATTTTCTTACAATGCAGAATTTATAGAAGTTCTTTTCAACATAAAATTTGTTTTGATAGAGTAATGTCACTGGAAATTTTAGATGAAAATAAGGATGCATTTTATTTAGCAGCTACTTTCCAAATGTGCTGGCTACCAAATAAAGTATATTCAGCTGGTATTTCTGCAAGGATCACACACTGATAATGTAAGTCACATTCCAGATTTTTCAGGTGTTTGGGGATTGTCACAAATTATTCTGACATAATTCCTAACTGTGCTGGGTATCACCTTGAATGTTTCACCAGAGATTAATTTTTCTGCTTTTGTTAATTTCATGAGATTCTGAATATATGGAGTGTAACGAATTGCCATCAAAAAATTGGAAATAAAAATAAATAACCATTTCAGAATTTAATGGATGGAAAACAAACCTCCAAAATTTGGTTGTGAATGTAATCACAAAAAGTGTGAGGCTACAGAACTGTGATATATTTGAGAAGAAATTTAGGAAAACTCAGACATCCATGGCATTCATTATATTTATATCTTGCTGCAAGCAACTTGATTTTCAGCAGATGTTCAATTTTCTTCATTGCTGGGTGATATATAAAAAGGAGGAATAAGAAGCCACATCTCCCCTTCTAAACACAGAAGGAAAGGCTGATGGAGAGGAAAATAAATCTGCCAATAAATCTAATGACATGAATAAAAGCAGTGTGTCTTTCTCACTTTGTGAGAAAGAAATTGATTCAGAGATAAATATATAAGTGAAGAGGAGGGAGTATAGATGGATGAAAAGCAATTATATGATACTATAAGTCGATGAATGCTATGGATACTATGATGGGAGAGAGTGGCTCAGTGGCTAAGCCACTGTTGATTAGAAAGTTCGGCTGTTCGAATCCCTAGTGCCAGGTAATGAAGTGAGCTCCCGTTACTTATCCCAGTTTCTGCCAACCTAGCAGTTCAAAAGCATGTAAAAATGCAAGAAAAATAGGAACCACCTTTGATGGGAAAGTAAAAGCATTCCGTACACCTTCAGCATTTAGTCATGCCGGCCACATGACCATGGAGACGTCTTTGGACAGCACTGGCTCTTCGGCTTTGAAATGGAAATGAGCACCGCCCCCTAGAGTTGGGAACGACTAGCACATATGTGCGAGGGGAACATTTACCTTTAACTTATGAGTGAATGGATGAATAAGAGGACGGGGGCATTGCTATGTGTGCAGAAGGGAAGAGGAGAAACAAGGTTGAAGCTGTAACCCTCATCCCTAATATCACTGGCAATTGTTTGAGTAGTGCATAAGCACCATGCTTAGATTGAAGAAATGTGGTGCAATTATGTTCCTACTTTCTCTTGACTTTGACCCTCTCTGCCACTATATGAGCTGTAATTATTTTTCCAAAGAGAATGTAGCCTTGAATCCAGAAAGGTTGTCTGTAGTCTGCAGTAAGCTACAGTATGTTTGTATAATTAGCTGAATGAACAATATGGGTTGGTAAATAAGTTTGCTAAAAGTAAACCATTATGAACTATTGACTCTTTTTTATTCCATATGATGCCAAACTGCAGGCTGAATGTGAGTGTGAAGATTAAGCAAAATAAGCAAACATATAATTTCTTTTTATTTGGGGTAGCCTGATGCAATAAACCATCAGTAGATACATATTAACATGTAACATAAATACAATAATTAGTACTTAGTGATCAATCAGTTATTTCATAATAACAAGAAGAAACGTTGGATGTTTATATACCATGTTCTTTTCTCTGCCCCTGAAAATCATTTGTCTTGGAACAGTGAGAATGTCCTTAATGATCCAATAGCATCTTTTAACATTTCTTAACAAATCAATACTACTAATAATGCCAAAATTCTGAATGGATAGCAAGGACATGGCGGTTTCTAAAGATGTAATGAGATTGATTGCATTTAGGCAGGGTTGACAGGAGAAAAAAACATTAGGTTCATGGTCTAGACCAGGGGTCAGGAACCTACGGCTCGCGAGCCAGATATGACTCTTTTGATGGCTGCATCTGACTCGCAGACAAATCTGACTGCAAATCTGACTGACAAGAGCCCGCGCGGAGGAGGCAGGCTTGACTTGGCTCAGGCCCAGCCGAGGGCAGGAAGGGCAGCCGGCACGCGTCCCCCTACTCCAGCTCAGACTCCTTTTGTGCTGCCGAGAGGAAAATTGGTCAGCAGGGTGCCGCACCAAGTGGCGCACCGTGGAACCGGTTGGCCGGCCACGACGCAGAAACTGTGGTGCGAAGAAGGCGCGGACTCCACATGCTTCAGTCGCACCGCGAGTTAAACCCCCGGAGGGTCCAGGAATGGGCTCCGTGAAGGCGCGACTCCCTGAGATTCTCCGGGGCGCCCCACTGGCGGAGAAGGGGATGCCCAAGCCGCGATCCTGTTCGCCTCAAGGCACAGAGCCCGCCAAGTGCCACCGCAGGCGACTGCAGCTGCCAGCCAGAGCCACCTGCGCTCTAATGCCTGGCCCACGAGACCGCCTCCCGGATCCGCCCACCCGGGCTGGAGATCAGCCCAGGGCTGCCCCCTTGCCTTCCCCGAGGGAGGAAGTGGCAACCTAGGGAGCCCTGGGGAAGACGGTGCGCCGGAGGCTTCCTAGGCCGGCAGGGTAGAAAGATCTTCTGGAATTCACAGCCACTGGAGGTTTGAGAGGCTCCGGTTGCAGTTAAAGACGTTTATATAAAGTACTTATTGTACTTTAAAAGTGTTGGTCTTACATAAAATGCAAATGTTTACTTGTATTTAGTTTTAAACATATTGTATGGCTCTCACGGAATTACATTTTAAAATATGTGATGTTCCTGGCTCTCTCAGCCAAAAAGGTTCCCGACCCCTGGTCTAGACGGACAGTGTAGGCTGAGACAAAGATAAGTCTGAAGCAGAGTTGTCCTACTCATCATCTGCTTTTCTGCTCCTAGAATTTATTCTTTCCATTCCATTCCATTCCTGGTAATAGCAATAAAGCATAAAGTATTATATTAAAATACTTTACTCAACTCATTATTTTTAATTTACATGCTATATATTAGGAACTATTTCTCAAATATTAATGTATGGGAAACAGCTATCAGTGTCACTTCTTTCCATTGGGGTGCTGTTGCTTCTTGTTCTTTCAATTTTTTTGTCAAATGAATAATAAAGTACAATTTGCCTTAGTCTCCTATAATGTTTGGATATATTCTCTAGCCTACTTACAACGCAAATCATCATTATTAATTTAAATCCATAATATAATGGATTTTTATGTAACAATTATGACTGTGGGTGAGATGTGGGCCTTGAAGTTACTGCTGACTCTGGTGACTGCCAGGACTAATCTCTGCTAAAGTTTTAAGGAAGTAATTTGATATTGCCTTCTTTCCAGAGCTGAGAGAAATTTTCTGGCCTAAGGTCATCCAGTTGGCTTTGTGCCTAAACAGGCACAAAGTGTCTCCCAGTGTCTTACACATTATACAAAACTAGTCCTCATATAACATATGTAACATTGAATTATATTTGATGTTATATAGAAGGGACTCAGATCCTGCATGTCTTACTCTTCCAGTGGGATTATTGATTTAAAGCAGTTTATTCCATTTCCAATTAAATTTAGAACTTTTTAATGTCCCACCAGATGTTTTAGGTTCTATATATCTGTAAGTCATTTTTTATTTCTTCCATTCAATTCTGTCTGATTCTTGGAGAACATCTAGACCATCGTGTCGTCATGTGATATATGGGGACTTCTTTCCCCTTTGCTAAACCAGGCATGGGCGTGGCCAGGGCATGATGCATCCGACCTGCAGGCCTTGAGTTTGACAGCCTTGACCTCGAAAAATCCTGCCGTTATCCTGGCAAGGTTTGAAGTGGTTTGCTCTCACCTCCTTTCCAGGACTGAGAGAAAATGACTAACCCAAGGTCCTCTATCCTGATTTGTGGTTTGATTAGACTGAAAACTATCAGTTTTCCACTTTCTAACCTGATGCTTTATCCACTGTACCAAACTCATTTTCAGAAGGCACTCACCCAACTGAAGTGGTATGAAAGTATTTTAAATAATTAAGTAAATAAAATATATGCACTTAAAATGCTATAAGAAAACCAGGTGGGGGATTTTTAGTTTAATTTAAAACTATTGACATGTTTAGCTGTTATAATGTTCATTTTTAACATTTTAACAATACATTGTATCTATATTCATTGACACATTTTTAAAAAGAATTCCTGTGGTTATGATGTTAAATGCACGGCCATGTTAAAACGTAAAGCTTCTTCTTTTTAATGATATGATTTCTGCTTTTAATAGTTAATTATATTACCTCTATACAGTAAGTATACAGGCAGTCCTCAAATTCCAAGCACAATTAAGACCAGAATTTCAGCTACTAAGTGAGTCTCAACCAATTTTATCACTTTTTCCCCTTCAGTTGTTAAGCAAATGACTGCAGTTGTTAAGTGCATCTTCTCTATTTAGTACCTATGTCTCTAATTGCAAATTAGTGGAGCTCCAGAGCTTTAAAATGGGTTTATACACTCTTGACACTTATATTTATCAATATGTTTTACAGATGTCTTCAGAAATTTATTTTGAGTGGTATGCCTCTAGAATCTGTGTGTTGAGAACTTCATGCTATGAGGGGAGACAAAGTTGTGAGATTTATAAAGGGCACGCCTGGCCGCAAATAGCCCTGGTATTTTAATGAAGTATTTATACAAACGTCCCTATTTATCCCCTTCATGGAATTGATTGAAAGCAGGGAAGGAATACTTTTTCACATTGCCACATTACATGCTGGAATAAATGAAACAAGCAGTAACCTTTGGCACTATTTTTTCATTCAAACTACCTTTTGTTGTGATGAGCTTTGATAATATTCCTTGACAAAGTTATGCAAAAATTCTATAGGTGGATGTGTTAGTTGACTAAAAGTAAAAAGTAGGCAGTGGTTATTTTGACATAAATAAAGTCTCTCTTTGAAAGTGTTTAATTTAGGCAAGAAAGTGATTTTCATAATGATACACAAGAGCTCTTTCTAATCCAAATCATATGGCATTCATTTACAAAGCACTGCAGTTGTGTCTACAAGTAGGTGTTACTAATAGCTTCCTTTTCTTCCAGAAAATTATACTCATCTGTTCCATAGCTCCTGTAAGATGTTGCCTTTTTTGAAAGAAACCTCCCAAATAGAAATAATGGGATTTAAAACAAAATCAAGCAAACCTCTATATTCATTTTTGTATTTGTTAGTGTGAGAAGTGTTTAGTGTCAGAAAGCTATAAAGGCAAAAAAAAAAAAAAATTAAAATGCTTTCCTCAGCAAAACCATCTGGTTTCGTTTCCTGTGCTTCAATAACTGTATGTGAGTTATTATCAAGATTACTCCCATAGTTTTCTAAGTGGTCTTGGAACACTGGTGGTCTTAAAAAACAGTTGGAATGATTGAAGACTTGGGTTTTCTTTCAAGTATAAAATTTCCTAGTTGTGACTCCCAATTGAGAAATTAAAAATTGCTGTCATATTTTGGAAGGTAACCAATTATTTTAAGATAAACCAAAATAATTTTTTAAATGTGTCATGTACAATGCAGTAGTGTTGTCCACCTAATAGATGGCTTCTTCTAATGTTCAGATTCAAGAGTGCTAGATTAATCTTATATAGCATACAGTTGAAAGAGTTAAATTTATGGCCATGAAGTAACCTGAAGATGTAAAACAATGGAAAAGCATAACCTCATTTTATCAATTTTGTCTTTTTTTTCCAAAAAATGATTGAGTCTAAATAAATCGTTTTCTGAAGAATAACCTTTAATATACAAGTACTTAGTGAACTGTTCTTATCCATTTTCAGATACTATCAATCTATATATGATAATAATCACTTGTAAGAAGACATTTTAGAAGATCTCATGTATACAAAATATCACTTGTAACATCACTTTTAATAATTCAGGGGTCTTCAGGAATATGAACATTTGCAAAAAGCTTGGAAAAATATTAGTGTTGCGGACCCTTCAGTTCTAAAATGTTAATATTTTATACTATTTTGTAGATATGGGGACCTTTTGGCATGAGACTAGGTTTCACAATTGTGCATGAAACAACTGTGATTCTTCTTCAGTGTCAAACAACATTCCTCAAATCTACAGGGTATACTTAATATGCCACTTCTAGTTTTAGAACAAATACTTGAATTTTCAACTATAGGTGTTCTGGGATGTGGCTTGACCTAACAAATAATGTTAATGATCCAAAGATAGAGCAATTGAACTTTCTAACTGGTCACCTTTGGCGGGCTTTCAACTTATCTCAGGAGACTGGCAGCTCTGGTTAATGGGATATATAAATGGAGAAAGTTTATTGCAGTCAAACAGTGCTACTGCATGGTTGTTCTTATTTTTGGAGCCGTGGTGGTGCATTGGTTAGAATGCAGTATTGCAGGCTAATTCTGCTTACTGCCAGGAGTTTGATTAAGGTTGACTTGGCCTTCCATCCTTCCAAGGTCGGTAAAATGAAGTCCCAGATTGTTGGGGGCAATATGCTGAGTCTGTAAACTGCTTAGAGAGGGCAATAAAGCACTATGGAGTTGTAGATAAGTCTAAGTGTTATTGATATTGCTATTGCTAGCACTATTTCCCTCATAATTTAAATACATGGATATCACATATAGCAGGGGTGCCAAACTCATGTCCCGTGTGCCGGATGGGTCCCATGAACTGCTTAGATCTGATCCGCAAGGCAAGCCTGGAAATACCAAAGGTCTGGCCCATGGTGCCTCTGCTGGCCAAAATGGGGCACAGGGAGCCATATGCAGGGGGCCCATGCACCATTATGGCCAGCAGAGTGCTGCAGGAGGCTATCCAGGCTGAAAATGGGGCACTGGGGGTTCCCCACAGTAAGCGTTTAATTCAAATTGCAGCTTCCTGTAGGAGAAGAGCAGGTAGAGCTAGTAGATAGAGTTAAGTGCATCATCCACTTAGAATTGTTGCATTCCCACCAACACTCCAAATTCAACCTCTCCTGAATTCCTTTGACCGTTATCTGGCGCCAATTTAGTGTTGATCTTTAGTTGACCAGATTATTCAATAAATCTTGTAGGCCGCAACCTAGGCATCCTGATTCTTTGTGCCCGACATTTCTTTTATCTTTACTTAATTGCCTTATTAGTAACCTTTGATTTTGACTGTGCCCAGAGTTACCTTGGCTGAAGTCAGAGGTAGAATTTCTCCATATTATTCAAAACATTACTGTATCACAGCCATGCCCTCAAAAGCTAATTTGTTTTTAAGATTCACCCTCTGTCTCTAAAACTGTTTTCTAATCCCTGGTTTAAGTTAATATATTGAATGGAAAGTACATGGAAGACTTTAGGCATATTTTAACTGCTATTATTGACTTAACGATTTTTAAGCAGTGTTCTTGTTCATTCTTCCTATACAGATACTGTGCATTATGTACATCTGGCATTTTTGCATTTGACATCCTAAGATTCTTATAGAGGAGAAGAATCTTACTGCTAGAATGGCAAATCCACTAATATGAAAAAAGGACTCAAGATTTATTTTATTAAGGTGCTTTTATTAATTTTGTAATTTAAAGAAAAATTCCTAGAAACGTGTCAAGAACCTCTTAACATTGAATATATTTAATATATTAAATCCACAATATTGCACTCAAATGGTATATATTTTGTGCATATGTTACATAAATTGTCCCTTACAGATAATGAGAAAAAGACAAAGCTCACTAGTAGTGAAACAGCACTAATAATCTTGTAGCGCCTTATTCTAAGCAACCACCTACCACAGAGACTGACTTATTTACAGTATGCTGAGCTTCTTTCGTTTGTAGAGCCAACCTTTCCCATTTTAAATCATTTTTTCTGAGTTTATTTATTCTGGTTTTACATATTGAGATTTGAAGGTCAAAGAACCTATTCGACAATTATAGTAACTATTTTCTGTCATTTTGGATCATAGTCTATCCTTGTATTACTTGCATCATCATACAATTAAATGTTATGAAACATTTTACCAGCTCTTCTAAAAAACATAATAGCCTTCAGACCAGTTATTTATTTATTTAAACAATTTAAATGGCTTTCCATCTCATGAAAGTGCCTCTGGGAGGCATACAAGGTAAAGTACACACACGCACAAGCACACACACAGACACAAATTTAACAAACCAAACCGTAATGTCTGAGGTCACAATAGCAATCCTATCTCATAAGAAGGCAACATTAACCAACAAAACGTGCCTAACCATCTGGGTCCATCTGATTCTATTTTCAGTTGAGATTGTTAATAGGCTTGAATACGCTGGAATTCTAGTTCACCAATTAAGCTTTAAGTTTATTTACTGAATATTTACCAAGTGTTATCTTCAGATTTTGGTTTAGTTTGGCCTTTGCATGAGGTTAGAGCAGGGGTCTCCAACCTTTGCAACTTTAAGTCTGAAGGATTTCAGCTCCCAGACTTCTCCAGCCAGCTTTGGCTGGAGAATTCTGGGAGCTGAAGTCCTTCAGACTTAAAGTTGCAAAGGTTGGAGACCCCTGGGTTAGAGCACATGTCTGTGATTTGTACTATTAAAACTACCAGTTCCCATCTGAATGCCTCATATTTGGTTACGATAGTTGGTTTTATGGATGAAAATGGAAACAGGTGGGCTTTTTTTACAAGCAGTTGCTCTCTTTCCCACCTTTCTAAACTCAAAAAAATCCTGAAAAATCGAGTAAAGTAGACTGCAAATAATTCAGGTGTCATACCAATTAACTTTGATGGTCCAATCTCAGCATGTGGTAAGCAGGGAGCACATCAGATTACGCGCCCTTGTCTCATGTTATGAAAACATCAGTGTTCTCTATGTGTATAATGAATCAATCAGGTATGACCGTAACAACTAAAAACATTAAAGAGATGATTTTGCTGTTTTCTATTTTTAAAGTTAGAGTTGTACTATTTTGGCTTCTATTATTTTTCATTATAAAGTTATAGTTACGTAGCATGCCTTAAGTGGATTTTAAGCTTAAATGCAGCCTTAAAGAGATTTTAAATAAATGCTGGCATATTGCCATATTGGTTTGGTTGGCTAATACCTAATATGATTATGATTGTTACTTTATTAAGCTGAGTAGTGGAAGCTTGGACACACTATTTTTTATACGCTGACAGTTAGGGCTCATTGTTTATTTGCTTATTCGTCAGAAGTGAGTTTGATTGGGATGAAGGAAGACCTGTTATCATAGGACATCCATTTAAATTAGATTGGCAGACAATAGAACATCCTCTCTAATGAAAACAACTCATTGGGGAAAGCATCAACCATGTTTCTTTGCATTTTACTGAATACAGATGATAGCTATGATTAACCCAAATGAGTCGCTGGGGATTTATTGTTTTCTTAGAGATAAGACGTGCATTTCCTTCATTGGCACTTCTGGCAAATAACTTGAACTCTGTTAAATGCGTAAGGATTTTTTTTAAGGCATGTTGCCTTCTATTACAATTGTCTGAACTGTGTGTCATTTGAGCCTTAGAAATTTGCAGGTCCTTTCTTTTTATCATGCACTCTGTGTCCAACAGTGCTTTTTCTGTTCCATTGCTTGCCCTTCTCCCCAAAGCTGAAATAAATCAAAGTTGGTTGAGACTCAGTCGCAATAAATCAAGGCCTGTCCAAAACTGGAGCCTGCCCAGTCAAAATGTCATAGTTTGGCTTTCACTGAGGATTAATTAAAGGGCTGATATAAAGCCCAGATGTGCTTCAGGAGAGTAACAAAATGCCTGGTGATGGCCATACTAAAAATCAAGGCTTCTCATGAATCTGCCCACCCAAGTGATGAAGAAGTATAAGATTTTGGAGGAAAGAAAAGTGGGAGAAAAACCGAATCAAGTGTGTTCTTAGATTTATTTATTTTTTTAGATCTTCTGTTTCGAAAACAAGAGCAGCTCAGTGCTGCAGCTTTTCTGGAAAAATAACGTTTTTGTAGGTATGTAAAACGGCAGTAGAAACAAATTTCATGATTAACATGAAATGTTAATTGGGATGGAAAGGAATACATAATCCCAAATCTTTATTGTAAAAAGACCTTTTGCATTCCTTATTCAAGACAGTTTTTCAAAATTCAACATTTACTTATTCATTATATACATATATCTCCTTTTAGTAACAAATGAATGTATATCTCATTAACTGTATAGATAACATAATTTTAAAATATATCTACCCTATTTGAAGTCTTCATAGTTTCCACAAGTGACAGTTTTAAAATGTTAATTAAAATTGGATTATTATTATTTTTTAGTTGTGTCATCCATTCCACCAGTTTTAATATTAAAAACCTAGGTATAAAATGCTATTGTTTTCTCCTGTTAAAATCACCTTTTTTCTAGTCTGAAATTTTCTGTAGTTAATTGGATTGAGATAGTGGCTATAGAAATTGAATGAATGAATGAATAAAAATTAAAAAAATTGATATATATATTTTGCATTGTTTGCTCAATCTCTTGAATACAATTATAAATAATTTCTCTGTCTCAATGGCCTTGCAAGTTATTTCTCTTTTTCATAGATCTTAGATCAACTTATGGACTGCCCTTCTTTCTCTATACCCAACTTAAAAGCAACTCAGGCCAACTAGCTATATTTTCTATTATCTGGCTAATAGAACTAATGAGATGAGGAAAGAAAATCATACATTGGAATACCCAGCATCCCATTATGAAGTTAAAATAGGGGGGAAACCCTAATTAAAAAGTTTGAATGAAAAGTTTGATAACTTTGACAACAATTAAAATTACAGTAGTCATAAGGAATTGTAGAATTGTTGAGTATAAAAATAAAAGGAAAATAGCACACATTTGCCGCTGTTATCTAGGATTAGGACAGATGGTGTCGTCCTAGTCACCAATCAAGAGCAATACACATACTTAAGAAGATGCAGTTCTGATCTTTTGAGCTACAATTTAATCAAATTATCTTGTTTTGTTTTTTTAATCTGATGATGAAATCTAGCAAAGTGTTATTAAAATGGAGATGTCTTAGGGTGCCTGGTTTGAAATTCTGGCATTCTTTGGCATTTGCGTTACAGTATGGATGATAACTTTTTCTCAAATGAGTAAATATAAAAATAGCTCTATTAAAATGGTATTTTATACATTCTAAATTTTTGAAGCTCTCTGTTTTTCATTGTCAATTCATAGAAACTTTCTAAAACTTTTGAGATTAAGACAGCTTCTGTGGTTCCTTCTGTGGTTGCTATTATCTAACCTATAATAAAAGTATGTATGCATGTCAAAATAACCTAAAGAGAGAAGAAAACAAAAAAATTACTCAAAAATCTTTTGATTTTTATAAAGTCCTTTGAGCAAGCAAAAAGATAACAAGAATTTCATAGAGGTTTAGTTGGGGAATTCAAACAGTGTTTTCCTCTAAATTGACTTGGCTAACTTAGGTGCTTAACAAGGCAAGAAGAAAAAAATAGGCCTATCTATTTATGGTAACTTAAATTATAATCAATGACTGTAACCGTGTCCTACAATGTTTATAGCCTTAAAACATTCTGATGTATATTTGCCAAAAGAACAAGCTTGTAGCAGTGCTTGAAGTGGGAATACTTCAGCATCAAGTGGCCACTTTCAGCTCTTAAGAAAAGTTTTGTTAGAAAGAAGCAGACGAAGGATATACTGTATCTGACGAAAAGAGAATCAGTCAAGTGCTTTAGATGAGAATGACAACCAGAAAACAAGCTGTAGAAAATACTTTTACTCACTGATATTTAAAATCAGTGCTTAAACCTCTAGGGAAGGAACAAGTTTTGGCTCAACAGGAAATGAGTTTGATGCTTTGAAGAACACAAGGGATACAATTGCGACCTCCAAGGGAAGAGTTATACTAGATGATCCCTATTAATGTATGCCAACTGGACTCACTGACATAAAATATGCTTTCTCCAGGACTGGGGATCAAGGATATAATGATATGACTCATCAAGCCTATGGCAGAAATCCCTTCTTATTCATCCATGTGTGAATAATGCTAGGAGCAGCTACAACAAAATCACACTGGATCCTGCAAAGGAAACCAAAGAAACCAGGAGCTCAGGTGCTATTGTCATCAATCCTTCTAACCCAGGGAAAATGCTTGAAAAGAAGAATAACAACATTTGAGAGACTACCTATAGAAGCAAAAATATTTATTTATGGATTGTTGAACTGCAACAATCCTAGATGATGATAACATAATAGATTGTACCTCATTTAGACCCAAATTAATGATTGGTCAAATCATGTAATCCGAACAACTTTAAATAATCCCACAGGCTTGAAAGTGGAATCCTAGACATGAGAAATTGGGCACTACAAGAGTAAATAACACAATAGGAATGTATTAATTTAATGAAAGTCAGGTGGAACATTAACTCAACATTATGTTTATGATATGTGATAATACTCATTTGGCTTGAATTCTTATTACATGAAGAGGATTATGATATAAATAGAGAATTATTCTAATAATAATATTCTTGTGATTGAAATACAGGAATTTTGTATTCTGCTTCTGTCAACCGCTCAGCTGAGGAGTGAATATGAGTGATATTTTTCTAAAAACAAATTGCAGATCTTTCAAAGAGGCATGAAGTATTATTAATGGGGAATTTTGAATCACCCCCATGTCTCTTGGGAAACAAATTCAGTCAAACATCATCCTTCCAGGAAATTCCTGATCTGTCTTGCTGACATTTCCCTCTTCAGTAGGTGAAAGAAGGCATGAGGCCATCAGCTATTTAAGTCCTTTCAGCTAGGACTTCATGCTAACCAATAGGGAAGTACACGTAGTCCTCGACTCAGAATCACAATTGGTGTAGATTTTACAAATTAAAATTCTTTAAAAGTAGATTTTCTTACTTGATCTTTATGTGCAAATAAAACAGAATGTCACCAATGTTAATAACAAAGACAAGCTACTTAATTTTTATTCTGTTTCCATCTTTATTCTGCTTGAGAAAGCAGGTTGTTTTACTTGACAAGTTGGAAAAGTTGGTTTAAAAAATGGATTCCAGATCAGGTTTGACAGAAACGTACAGAATAACTACTGATTTTGAACATAAAAATGGAATAGATAAAGATTTATTCATTGCCATCGAGAATGGAGAAGACAGAATAATGTTCTTAGAATGCAGGGGATAGATTTTGGCTAAATGTGAATAAAAACATACTAACCGCCCTGGGTCCTAACAAGGAGAAGGGCGGGGTATAAATTCGATAAAATAAATAAATAAATAAATAAAAAACAGGAAAAGCTGCTTGACATTGGGTCCAATTACTCAGGGAGTTGTGAACAACTCTTCACTGAGTATATTCAAGCATAGGCTTGACCACCATTTGTTGGGTTATTTTCATTTAGATTCCAGCATTAAGCAGAATTTGCTCTTGAGGGCTAAAATAAACCCCTTCCAATTCTATGACTATTGAGCAATTGACAATTTGCACAGCAAATAATATTAATATCTTGCACCTTGTAAGTTGGAATCTGGCCATCATCAGAATGTAGAACAACAGAATTCAATTGTCAATTAATTGTTTATATTGGCTAATTTAACTGTATGAACCATTACTAATCTGCTTTTATATTGTTTCCACATTTCTGCACAGACTGAGGAAATGATATATTTGTACAGTTAATATTTGAAATTTTGAAATACCTCTCAACGGTGTTTATTTACAGCACAGTATCATATATTGCAGATTGGCAAAGAGTGTAATATTAGTTTCATGTTTCAAAGTTAGCAACAGTAATCACAGCTAACATGTTTTAGTGTAATTTCTAACTTGTCACCTTCTGAAATTTTACTGTTTTTATTTACCACACAGTTTATCTTAAATCAGTTTTTCTGTTCCAAATTGATAACATGTTAATGTTCTGAAAATGAATGAAACCCTTCATATGAATGAAGAAAAATGTGAAACATTTCAAAACAAGATGATTAGCCAGTGACAAGCTCAAAAGATTTTACTATCTAATATTTTTTCTTTTCTTCTGGGTGGTCTCTAGCTCCAGTGCTTTAAAATACTTTCTCTGCCCGTCACACTGTTCTGTTTAGCCTCTTTCATGTTGGACATTCTCCAAAGATACCATCCTTCCTAACTAGGACAACTAGCAATGATTTCTTTAATCATTATGCAGAAATGCTCTATGCTTGTGCCTAGAGAGGAGTGTCCAACCTTGACAACTTTAAGAGTTGTTGACTTCAACTCCCAGTGTTCCCCACCAGCATGGGAAGTTGAAGTCCACTGGTCTTAAAGTTGCCAAGCTTGGCCACTCTGGCCTAGAAATTATTTTTTCAAAATACTTAAACTGAAAGCAAAATCTAATTTTAAAAAATGAGTATTTTTAAAAAAATATATCAAATAAAACTCATCAGGCATCTAATGCTGTTTGTGGACAAGATTCTGGTCCAGCCTTTTCAGCTGAACCTTTGCTTGTTATAACAAGGAAGATAAATATTCTTTTTTCCCTGTGCTTTTTTTGCCCTTGTGAATTGGCCACTCAACTGCACCGCAAGTACAAATCTCTGGCCTGTAACCAGTCTTAAGGCAGGAATCAGATTGATATTTTATTAAAATGCCACTGAGCAACAGAACTTCAGTTTGATTCAGTACATAGGATTTAAGATTTGACAATGTTTGACTGATGGTTTTCTGGAAACCTGCTTTATGATGTTATGCGTTGGAATATACTAAATTCATGCATAGTATTTTTGTATTTAAGAAAGGCATGAAATATGCATCATAAACAGTAAAGAGCAATACTTTTTCATTCTTTAGCTTGTCCTACTTAGGCTAAGGTGCATCCGTTATTCTCGTACTATCTTGCAGATTTGGTCACTCATATGTTACCCATATAAATATAGGTTTATTCATAATGCAGGTGTTGCGATGTTTTATATACATTTATATTTCATTATTTATATAATGGTTACACTATATTTGCATTGTTTTTACTTGATATAAGCTGCTGAAAGTCATTCCTAAACTGGATACCTATATAAATAGAAGAAATAAATAAGTGAACATAAAATACTTGTAATTATGTCTTTCATTTATAAATTGTTTAATTTACAAAACTAGTTTAATAACACCTATATTCTAATTTTATTTATCTACCTATTTATTTATCTTCTGCCTGCCTGTCTGTCTTTAGCTATCTATATTGAAAATAAAGAACATATGAAAGTAATGCAGCAAAAGAGTTTCGAACTCGGTCATATAATTTAGACTTTTAACTTCCAGTGAAAATACTTAGGTAGAAAGAACAAAAGGGATATATTTCCTCTTAACTGTTTATATTTTTAGATTTCTATAGTTTTGTTGATACTAGTATTTTAAGAAAGGTTGAATCTATTTCAGAAGAATTTAAAAAATATTTCTTTCACATAAGAAAATTGCTTATGAAAATTCTATTTAAAATTTTCCTTTATAGTTTTTAAGTTTGGAGAGGCACGATGATAAATTCAGTGACTTGTAGTAGCTCCCAAATGTTTGGTTTCATTAAAAAGCTCATATGAAGCAAGCTGGTTTTTCACTGTATTTTTAAAGATGTGACTAAGCTAATTCCATTTTTCATCATCAGTTCATCCCTTTGCACCCTTACAAAATAAATAGTCCTTCATTTGAATTCAATTTAGCTACAGTTATGCCTTATTTATACCTTGTTCCTTTTTTCTCTTTTTTTTTTCAAACTACTGTTCATCTTAACTGTAAGATTTCCCAGGTGCCTCAAGTTGAGTAGTAGAAATGATTTTAGTATGGCGAAATAATTTTCCTGCTCATTTTGGATGCAAACTCCAATTTGTGAAAATGGCTCAAGATGCATTTTCCCGTAAAAATGGATACTGAATATGGATAATTTAGTTTGCAATTGTGTTAGATAGAGTTCATCATTATGTTATCTATGGTCTGCCCTTCCTTAATTTAGAATGGATGCCAGCATAATTATCATCGTTTCAGATCATGATTTTTTCCTTTTGCTAGCCTCTGAGGGACTACTTACCTTGCTCTGAATTTAAGGGCTTACTAATATAAACAAGGAAGATAGTGTGCAACCCAGTATGAGCAGTAAGCCAGCAGTGAAAACTAAGATTGAGTTTAACAGGAATGAGAAAAGACTGCCATGTACCTGATTGTTAAATGCAACAAAAAGGCCTCAAATGTTCATATATGCTCCACTACAGGTAATAATTGGTGTGTCTTTCAAACATCAGTTGGAGAAAAATATTCCGGAAATATCTAGGTGCCAGGCCATATAGGGCGAGAGCACCAAGGATCCAGTGGGGGGATACAACCGGTATGCCCTGATATGGGTGCACCGATACCTGCTGGGAGCACCAGGTACGGTGCTCTGGTGGGTCCGCCTGCCCGCCCAGTCTCCTTAGCTCTATTTGAGCCAACCAGGGCATTTGTGCACGTGCACAGGGCGTACGGCACCTGCACAATGCTCTGCCGAGTAGCTGAAGCATCACGGGCAGTGGGTATGCATGCGCAGGCTGCACACATACACATGGTGGATACCTGGCCCCGTTGCAGTGTACCAGTTGCAACGGACCCGGAACCCACCACTGCAAGGATCCCACAGTTCATCATGAAGCTTCAAATATTCTGTCATACAAGGCTTTTTAGATCCATACAGGCTTTCAGATGCAATTCTAAACTGAGTTGCACTTGTAGCTAAAAGTCAGTGTTGGGCATGTAGTTGAGGTATAATATATTCCTATATATACAAATTACCAAGTGGACCCCTGTATTTTTAATCAGTTCCAATTCCAGATTGTCTTTGAAAGCAGCTCTGAGTGGACCAGATATGTCATTAGTTCTACTCTGACTAGAAGTATCAGTAACAGATAAAATGTGAAGGATATTTATTTATTTTATTATTTGTTTATATTTAGCCTATGCCAATAGTCTCCAAGAAAGAGTCTGTTGTTTGGCATAGCTTTTTTTGCCATTTCTAATATTCAAATTCCAAGTAATAACACTGTGTGTGTGTGTGTGTGTATAATTTAAATTATATATATATATATATATATATATATATATATATATATATATATATATATATATATATATATATATATATATATATATATATATATTTTATTGAAAAAGTTTTATTCAAACCAATTTTCCTCCTTTTTACCCCCAACATATAATATAAATCACATACCAATACTATAACCCCTCCCCTCCCCCTGTCTTAAAATTAATTTGTCATTCCAGTATTGTATCCCCTCACCTCCAAACAATCATAATGTAAATCTCTCTTAAAGTAAGAATATCCCATTAACCCCATCTTCTCAAATAATTAAAGATATATAAATCATAATATAATTAATTTTTTTTCCCCTAGACATAACCCCCACCCTCCACCCTAACCCTCCCCCACCTCCCATACAAACCCACCCCCCTGACTTCCGCTATACACCAGTCTAATAATTCCAAACATCCCATATAATATTTGCTCTATTCACATTGTTTCAGTCACATATCACCCTATCAATCTAAACATTCTTACCTAAAGGCTACATAGTACTTCCTGGTCTGATATCTATTCTGTATATAATCAATCCATTTTGCCCATTCCTGTGTATAATTCTCCTGTTTCTGATCTTTTAAAAAAGCTGAGATTTTTGCCATTTCGGCAAACCCCGCCACTTTTTAAATCCATTGATCAATTGCCGGTAAGAAATCTTTTTTCCAATGTTGAGCAATCAACAACCTCGCTGCTGTAACCATATACAAAATCAATTTTGTTTCCCCTTTAGTATAATCCTTGATTATACCCAGTAAAAACATTTGCGGGGTAAATTGTATTCTTTTCTTAAACACATTTTGCATAACCCACCATACTTTTATCCAAAAAGCTTTAACCTTATTACAAGTCCACCATACATGAAAAAAAGTAGCATCTAAACACCCGCATCTCCAACATTTAGGTTGAGCATTTGGGTACATACATGATAACTTCTTAGGATCTAAATACCATCTATAAAACATTTTATAAAAATTCTCCCTTAAATTCTGTGCCTGCGTAAATGTAACATTCTGAACCCATATTTTTCCCCACATATCCATCATAACTGGTTCATCAAAATTCTGAGCCCATTTAATCATACAATCCTTCACCAATTCACTTTCTGAGTCTCTTTCTAACAATACATTATATATTCTTTTAATATGTTTTGGACTAGTCTCTTTTATCTGCTTGATCAGTTCAGCCTCCTTATCCATAAAGCCGACCCTGCAGTCTTCTTTCCATCTCTTCTGTAACTGTATGTAATGTAACCAATTTAAAGTGATTCCTGCGTCCAACAATTGTTCCATAGTTTTCAATTGCCATTCAACCCCATCAAAAATAAGCACATCTTTATATAAACACCCCCCGAGTGACTTAGTATTTATAATCCACATGGTGTCTGCAAGATCCAACCAAAACGGTATTTTATAATCCCAATTAGGCCGATGCTTCTTCCATATTCTCATCAAAGCACTTCGGAGAACATGGTTATTAAACACTTTGTCCACCTTGTCTTCGTAGAACAGATATTATATATATATATTTTTAATCACTTTATTTTTGAAACAATCAGTTCTTTTATATTACAATGTAACTTGTAGGTTTTCAAGTTATGACTGAATTATGACTTCTTAGAAGCTCATGAGCAGCTTTTGGAGGAAGTTTGTAACTTTTTAAAAGTGGATAAAGCTTACGTAGAGTCAGAGTCACTCATGCTTTCCTTGGGCAGTCCTCCAATGAACTGGCATAGGGGTAGGCAGACTGAGGAGAAATGCCTGGAACAGATTTTGAGAGATTGCACAAAGAGTAGATTTAGCCATCTGCCCAAATGATCTGTCCATCACAGCAATGTTATTCATTATTTTGTTATTAAGTAGTTTTAACTTTTATTCATAGGGGATCTTGAACCAATTCATTTTTCATTTGGGGGGGGGGGGCATATGGCAGTTTGACAACCTGAGATATAGCTAAAGTATCTTAGCTTGTACAGGTTATTTTCTTAGCCCTCAGGCCCATCAGACTTAATGTTATAAACCTTTCTATGTTTCCATTGTTATAGAATTTTTCTATTTTTTAGAATTTGAAGAGCAATTTCTAACACATTGAAAGCTTAGCCATAGAGGTCATTGCTAGCTGAACTGTTGTATGATCAAACCTTAGATACAGTACCTGTTTCCCTTTTATTCAAAGGTTTCATCTGTCCTTTCAATTAAAATGCTTTGAAATCATTCCCTATAATTGGTAACAACTATTCCCATCCATTTTAACTTGAGGAGAATGGATTTCAGAGAGAATGGAAGAATGGAGAATGTAATGACATAGCTTAATAGTGACAAAAGTATGTAAAATGAAATAATTGATATTTAAAAAGTAAACCTATGCCTTATTTTATAAGCCACCTGGGGAAGCCAAGGGAAATCATCAAAACTATTAAAAAGCAGAAGTTAGAATATTTTGGACATGTGATGCAACACCTGGAAAAATACACCATACTTAACTTAATCTTCCAGGGAAAGATTGAAGGCAAATGAGGTCCAGGCAGAAGAAGAACATATATTGTTCATGGCTTCAAAATCTAGGGGACTGGTTTGGACAAAACTCAGCAGCACTTTTCCGTGAGGCTGTTGATAAAAATAGGATCGCCAACATGATCGCCAACATCTGATTACGAATCTAGCACAAGAAGAACAATGCCTTATTTTAGAGGCATTTCTGTTCCTCAAAATACTTAGTAATACTTTTGCACTATCACTAGACTAGGGGTGTCAAACTCGATTTTATTGAGCGCCACATCAGGGTTGTATTTGACCTTCAGGGGGTTTGGTGTGTGGCCAGGGTGGACATGGGCAGCTTGACATCACTCATGTAGGGGGCACGTGTGATGGCCCAAGCACTCTGCCAGCGAAAATGGATCTCGCAAAGGCCCGTGGCCCTCCTGGGCTCGGTTTTCTCTGGCAGAGGCAACATGGGCCTGTCCTTTGCTGTTTCCAGGTTTGCCCCATGGGCTAGATCTAAGCACCCCGTGGGCCGGATCCAGCCCCTGGGCCTTGAGTTTGACATTGCTACTGTAGACTTATATGGCTGCCTATCTCATATAATGATTTTATCCACAACTATCCATAAAAAATAGCTAAAAACAAAAGCATGTTTATATACTATAATTTCTTTAAACTAATGTATAAATGCTGAGTTGTATTCTGGCATCTTTATTATGGAACATTGTTCTGATTTCTTAAAATCACATAATTCAAACAATTATCTAATGTTTCTCAACATTGGCAATTTCAGAATTCAGTATGCTGGCTGGGGGATTCTGGAAGTTGAAGTCCAGACATCTTAAATTTGCTAAGGTTGAAAAACACTGATCTAAAATAAATCAAACCATAGCAGACATGATTTTATGCTAGAGTTTAAAAGGGTATTAACAAATTAAGCAGATTAAAATTTAAAATAAAAGGCCAATATAATTGCTAGGAATGTGAGTGAGTGATGTTTTACTTCAGAAAGTGAGAGATAATGCCAAAGAGCCACATAGTAAAATATACTTCTGTTTTAGATTGCCAGAATGAAGTTTACATAGTCCACTGTGGCATTTAAATTTAATCTCCAAGTAGCCAGACAGAGTGACTTTTGCAGGAAAAATGTATTCTTTTTTAGGTTGCTCTTAGTACTAAAAATAAACGCTGGCAGGATTTCAAGGGCTTTATCGTGTTGATTAAAATAGTCTGTTATTAATTAAACTGAGATGAGTAAAGTGGTAGCAGACTATTTTGTGAAATCCCAGAAAATTAAATGACCTTGATATAATACTGTTGTTTTCTTAAGATGGCTGGTTCTTTCTCTATCTGCTTCTTGGAGTTCTGAATATATCCTACTTTAAATAAGTGTGAAAAGTAATGTATTTATATATGAGAGGGTTGTCATGAAAGGTTGCTAGCAGTTCCACAAGAGAAATGATTGGAAATGATGGTAAAACTAGTTCAATTTTACTTACTGACCACTTTGCCTATCAACCATGACACCAGTCCCATTGTAGTTGCTAAATGAAGTGTATTTATGTATGTTGATGTAACAAACATTTATTTTCCTTTTAAAAATTCATTAATTTTAAAGTAATGGGAAATACAGGCAAGGCATATGATGTTATAATAGCTAATCAGCAATAGTATATTACGCTCATTTAGCAATTTACTGGATATGTGAAAATTCCAAAACAACACTCTGATCTTTCCTAGATAACGGACACCGGGTGTTCTCAGTTAGCCACAATAGTGACAAAATAATGTAACATGTCCCATGACATTATAGTTCAAGATCCGCCTCTTGGCATGTGCTTCATAAACATGCAGACTTTGCATTGTGACATGTGATTTGTTACTTGCCCTCTTTGATGACAATTTGATGAATACTCAGGTTTATTTGTTTTTTAAGAGTATTTACATTTATTTTTAAAATAAAATAAAAGCAATAAAATATTTTTTATTTTTAAAATAAAATAAAAATAATAAAATATTTAGAGAATCTCATGCAATAACACCAAGGTCTTGCAAGATGGCAGATTATAAGGGCATTATGATTTTTATGCAAACTAGGTATTTTGAACTGAAAGAGAGGTAAATTTGTTTCAAAGCACATAATAAAAAGCAATTTGATATATGATTCATACATACATAAATAACCAATAGAGTAAAAAATGGTAATACAAATAGCCAAGATTACAAGTAGCTAATGGTTAAAACCTAATTTTGAAACAATTTCTAGATAGGATTTGATAATGAATAAAATTTCAAACTTTTATTTTTGATTGAACAATTGAACCAAACAATTTAACAGATAATTATTTTTAGCAATGCATGGTTTTTTTCATTATAGCTGAAATTGACATGAAAAAATACACCCTAACATATTTTAATAATTTTTATTTAGTTCTTGAAACTTATAATATTTGTTTTAATAGTAAAATTGTTCATTGGAAAAAAATTGAATCAGTTGATTGTTTGATTATAAATAGCCAAATCATGGTACTCAAGTTGGTTAATAGTAATAGCACTTGGACTTATATACCACTTCCTGGTGCTTTATAACCTTCTCTAAGCAGTTTACAGAGTCAATATATTGCCCCAACAGTCTGGGCTCTCATTTTACTGACCTTGGTAGGATGGAAGGTTGAGTCAATCTTGAGCTGGTGAGAATCAAACTAATGAACTGCTGGTAACCGGAATTAGCCTGCAATACTGCGTTCTAATCACTGCGCCACTAAAGCTCTGAACCAAGAATTAATTTTTTTTTAAAAAACTGTAGAACTACTGTTGACCTTTTTATTGAAACAATAAAACTACACATCTATTAAAATAGGCCACACTAAGTCAATTTCCGTAATCACTTTTTGTTCTTAGGTGCAAAGAATATGAAGTTGTTATTCTATGGGATGGATAGAAGGAAGGAAGGAGATAGATGGACAGACAGACATGAAACATACACATATAGTCAGTCATACAGAGATAGAGGTAGATAGATAGATATTGTACCTCTATAATTCACTCCAAATTGATTTTTTAAAATATACCATATGTTATATTCACTTTCAGATGCATGCAGATGTTTCTGTTTAAAACATTTTACTTATGCTTTTCCATCATCTTTCCCACTAGAAGGCTTGCTGGGCCATGCTGGCTGCTGATTCATTTGTTACATCTTGAATGATGTCTCTTGCCTCATCCCTGCTGAGGCTGAGATGAAAGCAGATGCTGTTCATTATACAACGTAATCCGAATCCTTAGATTTCAGTTTGACCTGGCAGGATTTATGTCAGTAGAACTCTGATGTTTTCTCTGCTGCACAATTGTTTGGAGATTTTTTTTTTTTTTTTTTTTGCATCTCATATTGTTTCTGAAACATGTTTTGTAAAAATCAGACAGTTTTGAGACTTTCATCTGACCACCCTGATCATTTCTGAATTCTTAATGTATGTATTGTTTATCTAAATCTATAATATTTCCATAATGGAATAGCTTATTGTGTTAAATGATGAAATACATTGGAACAGTTGAAATGTTTTGCAAAGATATGTCAATTGGGATCCCAGCACAGGAGGAGTTTAAAGTTTCAAACAGAATTTTGTTCCAGTAGTTGTTCTCGTTTTCATGATTTTATAACTTTACTTTGCTGAAATATTTATTTGTTAATGTCGGCTAAATTATTGATTCTCACTTTATTCTGAAACATTTGTCTAGGAGAAAAATTTCAGAGTCTGAGTGCAAGCCATCTTATGCCTAGACCTGTGCTGGATCTTCTAGGGTGGTAGGACAGATTTTTATTCAGCTAGAATTACAACCCTTCTGTCTTACAGATGAAGGGGTAGATTTAGCCATAGTTATATGATACAGTAGATATATGATAGGTCAGACAGTTACAGATTTTTCACAAATACATGTATTACACATTAATTATTGTAATAGTAAGAAGCTGTATAATTGAAGTCCACCTTTTCATTCAGAATAATTTATTTGGATTATATTCTTATGGATCAATTATATATTTAGCAGCTCCCTAATGTATTTCTTAGAAATAAAACTACACAAAGAAACTAGAAATGAGAGAGAAATCTAAATTGACATTTATTTCAATTCCAATTTGAATGGTTTACTCTTCCCTTTAGCAACAGTAGTTGTGACCACCTACTAGTATGTATGGCAATGAAAAGGATCACTTACATACAAATTAAGGATTTTTGTCATACTACTGTCCAAGAATGCCAACTCCCTATCCTATGTTTTTATTTGTATGCAGTGGTCTCATTCAAGAATATAGAGATATTTTTTCCCATTGTTCTATTCAACAAAAACTAACAGGAAAGGGGGACAAGGGGGCACCAAAGCAATGAGTTAGAAATACTTACAGCAAGGATAAAAGGAGCGGTTTCTTCCACCCTCCCCCCCAAAAAAACAGGAAAAAGACAGCAGGTTTCCTTTCCAGTACTTTGTAGCTAACTTTGGAATCATCTATAGCATTCAGATTCACCACAGCAATCAGAATTGCCATACAATGGTATCAGATTAGGTAATGCCCTCCCTGTCACTTTCCATCCTTTGAGAAAAAGAGATGTTGACATTTTTCCTCAAGGAGACAGGAGACTAT
The DNA here is from genome assembly GCA_039707465.1 of Rhabdophis nuchalis. NCBI lineage: Eukaryota > Metazoa > Chordata > Lepidosauria > Squamata > Natricidae > Rhabdophis > Rhabdophis nuchalis. Next base: position 145,686,925 of record CM077645.1, read on the forward strand.
ACAAAAGCTTGTTTTACGACTTCCAATCTGACCTTGGCTTCTGATCCATTTCAAAGGAATACATGGATTTTATGTACAATATTAGTTCATAGCTGAACTTGAACACCTGACATTTGATCGAATTGCAAATAGCAATTCTCTTTTATCAAAAAGTTGGGCCGTGATTCATTAGTGGTCCTAGCCTACAGCTTTCTCTTCAAATTTCTTTCACAAACATTACAGAATGTTTAATCCCAGTTCAAAATAATGACTTTTTAATGGAGAGGTGATTTTTTACAATTATTTTACTTACATAATTTATTTCTAGAATAAAATCTATATTCCCTTTCTCTTGGGAAAGAAATGTGCAAAATACAATAATGTAGAAAAGAATCTCTGATTCTAGCTTTCAAATGTTCTTTTTATGTAAAAAGTATTCTTTCTATAGATTATGAAAGTCTAGATGTAGTTATGGTGTTTGATTAATTTCAGTGCAATATTTGATTAGTTTTCTAGAGTAGGATCATTGACAAAATCCTTTAATACTAAATATTTCTTCTTCAGACTTTGTGGGATTATTATTTTAAAGCAGGACAGATATCTATAGAATGTGAACATGTTTCCACTGATTTATTATTGAATAATGGGTTCATATTTCAAAGAATACTTATTTTTGTTTGCTGTGTTCCTTTAGTATGGAAAATGTCTGAGTAAATAATATGGTGATATCATTGTCCTAGTGTAGTCTCAGATAAAGGATTACAAGGAGGAAATACTATGCTTGTTTCTACTGATAGATCTTTTTCACCTATTTAGAATTCTACTCACTTAAAGATATAAATTAAAACATTTACAGAGGCATGCTCGGACTCTTTACCTATAGACATATCTAAACAATAATTATCTCTATCTTTACAAGCACTTCCTCATCACTCCTATGTTAAAAGTCTCTGCATCTGCTTAACATCGGTGGGCTGGTTCTGCTTGTCAGCAAGTTGCTCTTATTTTCTACACCTTTTATTTACTATCATTCTTAAAAGATACTAAGCATTCCCAGATTTTTGGGACTACTTTGCAATCTGTTCCATCTTCATGTAATATTATGACTTTTCAGGGATAAAGAAAGAAATCTGTCCAGAGTCCAATAGAACTGGTAGCAGTCAGAACTTAATTTTTGGTTCAGTTGTGCCTCTGCTGTAATATGAGTAGAATGCCATTCTCTGGTGGGAGTTGCAGTAATTTATAGAAATTTCTCCAGAATCAGGAAGATGCAGTGTAAAACAATGTATTTTCAACATGACTGAAAAAGCTTCAAAGGAGTGGCGTCAAAGCTTCAGATGAAAAGTGTTAGTATCATCTCTACAAAAATGAGAAATAGTCACATAAATTTAACTTTTAGTTTTTTAGATGATTGTTTGAAAGGAGTAATCTGATAGAAAATCTGATGGCAACTGTGGGAGAGAGGTTTTCCTGATTCTTTCTAGAATATCTGTATTATAGTGTGACTCGACTACTGTAATGCTCTCTACATGGGGCTCCCCTTGAGGTGCACCCGAAAGCTGCAGCTAGTCCAGAACGCAGCCGCGCGGGTGATTATGGGAGCGCCTAGACACTCCCACATAACACCTATCCTGTGCGAGCTGCACTGGCTTCCTGTGGTCTTTCGGGTGCGCTTCAAGGTTTTAACGACCATCTTTAAAGCGCTCCATGGCTCGGGGCCTAGTTATATGCGAGACCGCCTCCTGCCCCATACATCCCTCAGACCGATACGCTCCCACAGAGAGGGCCTCCTCAGGGTGCCGTCGGCTGGACAATGCCGACTGGCGACACCCAGGGGGAGAGCCTTCTCTGTGGCGGGCCCAGCCCTCTGGAACGACTTACCCCCTGAACTCCGCACCATCTCCGACCTCCGCCTCTTCCGCAAGTGTCTGAAGACACACCTATTTCATCTAGCCGGCCTAGCGTAACCTCCATACTGACTATTAGATAGTTTTTAAACTTGGGATTTTAATTCGGTTTTTAGCGCAGGGTTTATTTATTTATTAGAATAAGTATTTTAAATTTTATATATTTTATATATTTTGTATGTATTTTAACATCCTTGTGCGCCGCCCTGGGTCCTAACAAGGAGAAGGGCGGGGTATAAATTTAATAAAATAAATAAAATAAATTAATCAATAGCTTGTTTTTGGATTCAATTTTGTATGCTAAATTGAACCTTCAAAGCATTTCATAGACTTAGAGGCCACCCAACTCTAAAGTCCATAAAGCTCTGGGTGGCCTACAAACAATAAAAGGTAATAAAACAGTAAGAAAATAGTAAGAATCATACATTATGTATCCAGAAAATTCATCCAAATATTTCAGCTCATTTTTATGCCAATTTTATAATTGTTGCAATAAATAAAAGGAACTTTTGCTGCTGCTTTTCAATCAATATTATAGATTGATTAAATACTAAATACTATATTTTATTAAAGCCAAGTTCATTCAGATCAGTCTGAAAGACCAGATTAGGGGAGGATTGTCATGAAGAATATCTTATCTAGGTGATTGCTTGGAGTTGTAAGTAAATGACTTGATGGTTGAGTAGCTATTTCCCCTGCACTGTTACCAACCCACATAGCAGACTTAACTTTATGTGGACAAATTAGATACCTGCCCACCACATGTAATGTTATCCCTGACTGTATATCTGATTCTGTCTCATTTCTTTTTTATTCTTTATTTAAATGTATGCATGTTTGTCTAAATGCAATATGTTTCTCACATAATTTTTACTGAAAAGGAGAAACTTTATTAGAAGAAGAAAAATCAATGACCATTTTTATGCTTTCCTCCTCACTCTGATTAGATTCAGATCATTGGGCTAATAGGTATCACGTTTTCTGTATTTCAGTTGCTAATTGAATCCATGCCATCTTCAGTTTGCTTATTACTTAAGTGTTAAAAATTCCGTACATAAATGCTAATGTACAACATTTAAGCTCCTTCACCCTTTTTAAGCTCCTTCACTCTTTTTGGCTGGGACAAATTGCTTCATTGTTCATCCTTGCCATCAGCCTGTGTGGTAAACAGGTAAACAAGTGCAGAAAAGAGGCAGAGGAAGTTGTGTAACTAAATAAGCTGCCAAATGCATGCCTAACATGTGTGCCATGTAATGCTTGTCATCTCAAATGACTCATTAAAAGGTTTCCCCCACTGGCGCTTTTGAAGTGTTGTGACAGCTTGAGAGCTTCTATAAATTGTCACAAACAACCCACATGCTGAGATAGCTAATTGCTATTCTGACTTATTAGGAGTCACTGTGTTAAATAATTTGTCTAGTGTGTGGCTGTTAATAAATAATATGAATAGCATATTCATGACTTGCTGTTGTAATCCAGAGAGATCATTTTGGATACTGCCATACATTCCAAGCAAAAATGTTTTCCTTTTGAGGTGAACATTATCAGAAATGTATGCTAATTTAAAAAAACAACCTGCAAGGGAGAAAAATCAACGAGGAAATTTAAATTTATATATATGGAATCTATGTTTTTAGAGCAAACTGAATGCTGCAGAGTATCAATTCTTTTAAAGAAATTACGATTACTGTGGAGTATTTTTTCATTAGGTGTTAAAGCAAAAGGGCTTACTGTTATTGAAAAATATTAAGTCAGAAACCTAGAGTTTTAAAGTAGTGAAAATAGATTTCATATTAAGTGAACGTAAAGTCTTTAATTATTTGCTATGAGAAAGAATAATGTAGTTTTTGGAGTTTTTCAGATGTAATAATAAAGTTAATTTGAAACTATTGTGAATCAAGGCATTAAAGATTCAAACATTTCTTCCATGTACAATAATTTATTCTTTTCTCCACTTGAGGCAAGCCATAATTGGCTGCTTCAAGCAAAATGGTAAATCAGTTTCTTATGATTCTTGCAAAAAGGACTAAAACAAAGTTACTACTTTAGTTCTATTTTGCAGGATAAACACAGAATTTACAGAATTGGGAAAGGGGGGGGGGGGAATGCTGCCTGTGTGTCATTTTTTTGGGAATGAAATATCATGTGAGCTCCAAGCTCCTTAAGCCCACATTCTTGTAACACCCAACCATTGTATTATCATTTAACAGCTATTCAGTTCTGTAGTAAATGGATATTTATTTTGAAAGAAGAATTCTGATCCTTTTCCAGTAAATGTAGATGCTAAACTTGGTAGTAACCATGTAGTAACTATGTGCATTTTTCCTGAATATAGGCTTCTGTTTTGTTCTTCTTCAATCTATATGTGTTTCCATTTTATCCCTAATTTAATACATCTTTGTGCTTGCACATTATCACTAGAACAACAGGCAATAAAAATGTCAGAAAACCTAACATGAGGCAGGGAAATTACAAATAGCCACCAGCTGGAATGTTTTAAGTTCATTTGGGGTGTGATGGGGGTTGAATTGCAGCATGGTTTACTGCAGTTTGGATTACAACATAGCTTACTTTAATTTAAATGGGAACAGTTGATTAAATGATTGCTTAATTCAGCTTTAAATGGAAAAAATACTTTCTGTATTTAGAAAGTACAGTACTTATTAACCAAGTGTCATTTGGCCTTGGATGCAGCTACTGAAGAAAGAATGTATATCAGAAGCTAAAGTGAGGACCTCAGAAATGGACTCTGTTTAATTTATGAAATACAATACAATACAATACAATAGCAGAGTTGGAAGGGACCTTGTAGGTCTTCTAGTCCAACCCCCTGCATGGGCAGGAACCTTATACCATTTCAGACAAATGGCTGTCTAACATCTTTTTAAAGACTTCCAGGGTTGGGGCATTCACAACTGCTGGAGGCAAGCTGTTCCAGAGGTTAATTGTTCTTACTGTCAGGAAATTTCTCCTTAATTCTAAGTTGCTTCTCTCCTTGGTTAGTTTCCACCCATTGCTTCTTGTCCTGCCCCCAGGTGCCTTGGAGAAAAGTTTGACTCCCTCTTCTTTGTGGCACCCTCTGAGATATCGGAACACTGCTATCACGTCTCCCCTGGTCCTTCTCTTCATTAAACTAGACATACCCAGCTCCTGCAGCCGTTCTTCATATGTCTTAGTCTCCAGTCCTCTAATCATCTTGGTTGCTCTTCTCTGCACTCTTTCCAGAGTCTCCACGTCTTTTCTACATCGTGGCGACCAAAACTGTATGCAGTATTCCAAGTGTGGCCTTACCAAAGCACTATACAGTGGCATTAACACTTCACGTGATCTAGATTCTATCCCTCTGTTGATGCAACCTAGAACTGTGTTGGCTTTTTTGGCAGCTGCTGCACACTGCTGGCTCATATTTAAATGGTTGTCCACTAGGATTCCAAGATTCCTCTCACAGTTGCTACTATTGAGCAAGGTACCACCTATACTGTACTTGTGCATTTGGTTTTTCTTGCCTATATGTAGGACCTTACTTTTTTCACAATTGAATTTCATTTTATTAGACAGTGCCCAATGTTCAAGTTTGTCTAGATCCTTCTGTATCTTAAGCCTATCTTCTGGAGTGTTGGCTATTCCTGCCAGCTTGGTGTCGTCTGCGAATTTGATGAGTTCCCCATTTATCCCCTCATCCAAATCGTTGATGAAGATGTTAAAGAGTACTGGGCCTAAAACAGAGCCTTGGGGGACTCCACTGCATACTTCCTTCCATGTAGATGCAGTTCCATTGAGGACTACACGTTGAGTGCGGTTGGTCAGCCAGTTGCAAATCCATTTGGTGGTGGTGCTGTCTAACCCACAATTTTCTACTTTATCTAATAGTAGGCTATGGTCTACTTTATCAAATGCCTTACTGAAGTCCAGGTAAATTATATCAACAGCATTCCTCTGGTCCACTGATTTTGTCACTTTGTCAAAGAATTCAATTAGATTCGTCTGGCATGATCTGTTTTTGACAAACCCATGTTGGCTTTTGGCTATTACTTTGTTTGCTTCTAGGTGTTCACTTATTTGTTGTTTAATTATCTTTTCCAGAATCTTTCCTGGTATTGAGGTCAGGCTGATGGGTCTATAGTTTCCTGGATCTGTTTTTTTCCCTTTTTTGAAGATGGGAACCACATCTGCTCTTTTCCAGTCTTCTGGCAGTTTCCCGGTGCTCCAGGATCTCTGAAAGATATAGTTCAGTGGTTCTGAGATCTCGTCTGCCAGTTCCTTCAGGACCCTGGAACCCTACTTCACTAACCAAATGAATATTTGGTTAGTGAAGTAGGGTTTGATTAAAATGTATTGACTAATTTAAGATAAACCTGATCATGAGATTTAAGTTATATTTTAATTTAAGTTAAAAGTAAGTGCAATTTAAAACATAGGACATAATGATGAGCATGGGGAGGCAGTTTGAAAAGGCGTGTTTCATGGTAGCAAACCTCTGGCTTCCTTGACTCTGCTGGTGTTCTTTGGGATTTCCCTGCTTCATCTGACCTTACCCGTTATCCTCTATCCTCTTAAATACAAGGAAATTCAGAACCCTGGCTTCAGCAGCCAGTCCAAAATGAAAAAAATAATAATAATTCAGTCAATTATTCAACTAAAACAATGTAAAACCTGAAATTAACCAGTTTGTCCTTGGCTTAATACTTGTAATTGGAACAGTAATTGAAAATATTTGTCTCTTGCAGTCTTTCTGCCAGGGAATTACCTTCTTGTTGCTGCTGCTACCCCAAGAGTCCAGGATCCTTCTTTCCCAACTTAATCCTTTCTTAAATTCCAGCTCTTCAGACGGACAATCGGTAGATGGTAGCCAAGTGGTACAAAAACTCTTTGCTGCCAACTAATGGCAAACTGATCAACCAGTAAACTAGTCAATCCATCATTTCAAGGAATTCCTTATAAAATGTTCTGTAATTCAGTGGTAAGCCAGGATAAAAAGTATACTACATGAGTTTTTAAAGCTTTGTGGTGACTAGTTGAAAGAGGCTTTTCATGTGATATATAATGTTGGGGCATGGCCGGAATTTCAACCAGAGGATCTATTAGTTCATGGAATGTTGCATGTTAAAACTATATAGACAGCAGCATAGCCCAGATTTATTTTGGTTATACCTTAGTGGCACACTGTAGTGGCAGCAATAATCATGATGGCATGGTTTCTGCTGGATCTGGGGCAGGTGGTGAGTGTAGCAAACTAATTTGTGTGGATGTGGCCTAAATTTCAGTAAAGTAAGATTTACAGTTGCTGATCACAAAGGTAATTCTATTTTGATTTGGCTTTCAGTATCAAAGACTTGTTAGTTCTGCAAAATTTTCCAGTAGATATTTTTTTAAAAACAGCAACTCTATATTGCCATCTGTTATACTGACATTTTGATTCCCCATTCATATTCCTAAAAACTCTGTATGAAATATATAATATTCTAGCTAATAAATCAGAGTTTCCAAAGATGTGAATTTCTGAGGCGAGAAAAAACTGTTAACAGTAAAATCTTTGTAATGTATGTCTGTCTTAAAGTCTGCATCCAAACTACATTTTATTATAAACAATTTAAACAGGTGTGGAATGCCAACACTTTTTTTGTGAATATTTGTATGCTTCTCTTTGGACAGTTTCATCTTGTTCTGCTCAGGATTAAAAAGGGGAATGGTTAGAAAAGTGCCCCAATCACACGTAAATAAAAAGTCTCTTGTTATGCATTGCATACCATCATAACATCCTTTACCAGTGTTTGCATGTCAGAAGTGGGAGCTTGAAGGTAGTTTATAGTGGAAAAATGGTTTTTGAATGGATCGCCCCCATCTTCTCTGCTATGGGCTTAAGCACAAGGTCTGTGGTGTGAAGAAATATAAAGCAGCATTTTTCTAGCTGTATTTTGAAAACAATGAGTTCTCTGTTACCCCAGCCCAACCTTCAGTGATGCCTACCTCATGAGGATGGAATGGCTAGTTAAATTCAGGTTCAAAGCTCCAAGTACTTTTAATTCAGTGCTACTTTTGCTTCAATGCTTGTTTTTTTTTTCTATTCTATTCAAGTTCTCCTGTTTTTCAGAGGATAAAGCAGTACACTTTTATAATGAGATGAAAACAACCAAATGGAATCTAGGCTTCTTGTTGCAAAAAAATTATTTTTTTTCATTATTATTATACAGGAATAGAAGTTTATTTCATCATATATTGTTTGAAAAAAGTTTTATTGGGTTTTATAATTTTTTACAAATAAGGTAAAGGGGTAGGGTGCATACAAGATATTGTGAGAACTTTCACGTCGAAATCGGTGACCCCCTCCGAGGCTTCATACAAAATATAGATAATACATTACATTTTCATTTGTACTACAAAGTGGAAAGAGATGCAAATATATAATTTTAAAAAACTGTGCTAGCAAACATATGAACATCCAAACAAATATTGTGTTATACTAAAATAAAGTCACTTTTGAGATCTAAGTCTTTTGGCAATTGTATCTTCTTCTCCCTGGCCCCCAGTGGCCGGGGCCGCGGCACCCTCTGCTCCCCTATTTTCATCCTCCAGGATGGAGGAATGTTTTTTAAGAAATGCTTCCGCCTCTGCAATTGCTTTAATTCTTACTCTTCCTCCCTCCCAGAACACCAACATTCCCTCAGGCATCACCCACTTAAACCAGACCCCCTGTTTAAATAATCTTTTAGATAAGAAGGAATACTTCCGTCTTAACTCTCGTATTTTCTTCGGGACCTGCTTCAAGATGGTTATCTCTTTCTGTTGGTAAATTAAAGGACTGTCTCTCTGCACCCTCAAGATCCTTTCCCTTGTCGACCTTCTTACAAATTTAATATATATCTCTCTGGGTACTTCGTTTATCCTGGCATATGCTGAATTTATTCTATATATCAAATCAATGTCCCCCCTAATCTCATCCTTAGGCTTGTGTAAATAATCTGCTAAAATTGTGCACATTAAATCAGATAAATCTTCATCATTCTCCTCAGGAACATTCTGAAATCTTAAAAAATAAGACATTCTCTCAAAATCCATCCTAGACATATGACCAGTTAAGTGTCCTATTTCATTATTAATACTTTTAAACTCTCCCCTTGCCCCAACCAACCCCACCTCCAGTTCATCAGTTTTTTGCGTGTTTTCCATTAATTTCTTCTGTACCTCCAAAAGTTCTAACCTAGAACTGACATGGTCCTTCCTCATTTCTTTGATTTCTTTCACCAAGGTCTGAAGAGTTTCTTCCATTGCTGTTAATCTAGCATCCATATCAGGTTTTTCAGGTAACATCGAAGTGATTTTAGGCTGATGTGTCTGCTTTTTTGAAGCCATGGTGAAAAGTTTAAATCTGCGTCAGTAAAATGGCGTCAGCTGGAGAGGAGTCAGTGAGGCAGGATAAGAGCAAATCCCAATACACAAAGTCACAAAGTTTACCTAATTAAAGTCCAGAGAGAGACCAAACTCTTGCAGTCAAATTAAAAAAAAAAGGCACTTCAGGGAAAGGACCAATTAATCAATTACATACAATCATTAGTAAAGAAAAATAGAGGCAGTCCCAATCGCCAGGAAATGTCAGCAATCATCCATAAAGAGTATGTCTCTGGAGAACAAAGGAACGCCATCTTCCCCCGCCCAGCTGGAAGCCACCGAGAGTTAGCAAAGAGGAAATTGCTTCTTTATCGCCAGACTTCGATACAAAATATCCAACGGTCATTCCAGAAAGGCTTTCACTATCGTTTAGAAGAGTTTGAATGTGGATTTCTCCGCTTCCTCAAGCCAGAGGAGCAGTTTTAAAAATGCCGCTTCTCTCCGTTCCAAGGTTTTTTTTTACAAACTCCCCCCTCCATCGTTTTTCAACACAAACGTTGCAAGCAAAAAGAAATCAAGTCACTCACAGTCCACTCTATAGCCAGAGTCTCGGCATCGCCTCCGACTCCTGCGATCCAGCCCTCTCAAGAACAATTAGATATTCCGGTCCTCCATTGGCAAAGGGAACCAAGCCCCCCGCAGTATGTTCTTCTACTCCTGGGTCGAGGACAAGGACCCCCCCCCCGACCACCGTCGGGATAGGGAAATCCCAGCGAGACGACCGTACGGTGGGAGTCCTTTAAAAGGCACTCCCTGCCCCGTTAGGGGCCGTAAAAGGAACAAAACGGCGGACGAGCCCCAGGACTCGACCATCGCCTCCGGGTCCTATTTCATCATATATTGATAGTTGGATGTGAGAGTTCCAATTGAAATCCATTTATTTTACAGTTATATAGAATAGTAAAATTTGAAAATAGGTCCCAAAGTTATTAGTTTAAAGCAGTGGTAGGTTGCAGACGGTACACTCTGAAATGGATGTACTGGTGCCTGCTGGGAGCACCAGGTACTGTTCCAGTGCAGTGCTCCAAAGGGTCTACTCGCTCGCCCACCCTCCTTACCTGTATTTGAGCTCTTTGGCACTTCCGCACATGCACACGGTGCATATGGTGCCTGCACGATGCTTCGCCAAGCAGCTGGAGTGTCACGGACATTGAAAAATGTGTGTGTGCGCATCACATGTTCATGTAGTGGATGCTGGGCCCCATTGCACCATATCGGTTGCAACAGGATCCGGAACCCACCACTGCTTCAAAAGTTTTTATAGGTGTGAAACATGTCTTCTGCTAAGAGTAAAACTTTACAAAAAGTTATAAAGTGTTGATTTTAAAATGTGAGAGAATTCAATTCACATGTCACACAAAAGTACTCAAATGAAAGCAAGTTTTGTTTATGGAATTAACTACTTACATTAAAAAATATTTCTGTTCTACCTGTTGTTAAACTCAGAGGTGGGTTGTTCACGGGTTCGGCCCGGATTGGACAAACCGGTAGTAGTGGCGGCGAGAGGCTCCGCCCACCTGGCCGACCGCTTCTGTGCAAGCGCAGAAGTATCACACGCAAATGTAAAATAGTAAAAAAATTGGCAGCCCACCACTGGTTGAACTGCCCTAGTGTTTTGTTTTCTCTTTTTATGCTTACTGCTTTTGGATCTGTCATGCTAACTAGAAGGATACTGAAAATAAGTTATGGCCGAAACAATATTTATTAGATCTTTAAAAGTATTTTATTTTGTTAATTTAAATGGATTAATACTTGCTTTCAAAGGAATTTATATAACTACACATATAATTTTATGTTTAGAAATGATATTTTATGGGATTTTTCTACTACATTTTCATTACAATTTCTTTGCTATTTTTAGGAAGTCTTTTCCTCTATAAAAAAAACTTGGAACATGCACTCCATTTCCAAACTCCCACTTCCCACAAAAGGCTAATGTTGATGAGTCCAGAAAGAGATAACCTATCTCAGATCTTGACAAGACCATTTTTTACATTGATTGCATATATATCTAGAGAGGCCAAGGTAGAGATCAGGTTTCCAGTTTGTTATATTAGCTTATACAGAGGCAAGTGGCTTGATAAATCTTTTTCTCATTTTAAGGGTGATAGCTAAGAAGGTCATTGTTTGTCACGTAATATATTAGAGGTATCAGCAGTTAATTTGTTCATTTCCTTTGCATGGTAGGAGAGTAGCTTTTTTTCTTAATAATACTAATATATTTAGACATAAAAAATCTGTTCCATTCTGACTTGGTTACAGTTTTATAAGCAGTGAGTATGGATGAGAACAGAAATAAGTATTCACAGTATATTAGATTTGGGGTTTCTAAATGAAACTAGAGTGCAGTATTTATTTCCTTCCAATGGAAAGTAACTAAGTATAAATTGAAATGTTGTTAACGTTTCATATGAAGGAGAAAATCTCTGTGAAGTCACTTATATTGAAAAAAAATAGTTTTCATAGTGCTGTGGGCTTTTTTTCTCCATAATACATAGATTTGAAGAACTGCATTAAAAGTTCTGTAGATAACAATATCAAATAGTTTGAATTACAAAATTGGGAAGTTTAATTATGGTTTTAACTGCAATTGAATTTGAACAATGTTGCTTTTTCATTAAATACATATTTGTTCACCTCAGGAGTGATGGAGTAAAGGGCCAGTAATACAGAGATGAGGCTGATATTTTGCATACTGAGTAAATAAATGGTCTTTTACTTTATATAAGTTAAGATATAAAAATATAAGCAGAATTTTTATATTGAAGTTAGAGGTTCATGACCTTTGTTCATTTCTTTTCAAATGAATTTATTAGGTTTTCCAGAAATGTTATTTCCATAATTTTTGCATTTTCTATTAGTTTGGAGATTGATTCTAGATTGGAAAGGCTTATGTCATAATTGCCCTGAAATGAAAAAAATGGTACATACTTTAAAAATATTTCACAGGCAATTTAAATAGCACAAATCAAACTCATCTCATAGTAGAAATTCTGCTTACTACTTTCCAAGATCCTTGATGGTCTAACTTGAACATGTTCAAAGGACAAAGGACATCAGAGATAAGAAATACAAACTTGTATTGAAGATAAAATATTTAATTATATTATACAAGTAAAGTTTTGCATTATTTTATTCCATAAACTTCTTTTTAATAGTGAAAAGCATCCATTGTTGTCATTATTATCTATAATCCTCATTTTATCACCTTAATACTAAATATTTCACTTACTTATATTTGAGCAAATTTGAAAACATTCTGTTCCTCCACACACCCGACCCCCACCCCCAAATTACAAGCATATTTTTTGTCCCTGTCTGTAGCCTCTTGATTATCTGATAACGCAAAAGAGGTAGGCTTCAATGTCTCAAAATGTGGAGGTGAGGTTCTACAAGTGCTATAAAAACATAATTATTTATTATTTGAGGAATTTTTTGGCTAGGGCTAAGTCAAATTCCTAGACTGGCTTTACAGATATAATGGGAAGAATTTAAAAAAGCACGTTGAAAGCTGCAAGAATTAAAAGAGTAGCATAAAAATACTTTCAGAGAGAGGACATGTTAGATTTAAGACATCTGGGAAATACTTTGCCAAATGTTATCCAAGTACAGTACCTAATGAACTTCTCCAGGGAAAGCATTCCATAATTAGGTCATTAGCATTGAAACCTCCTTTTCCTCAGCAGATACACATCCAGTTCAGATGAAAAGATATTTAGAAAATATTGTATCATAAAAATTATAGTGTTCAAGTTAATATGGAGAAACTTCCTTTTACAATTTGTGGATCCAACCTGAAAAAGAATATTTAGGGTCAAAATCATTAAATGTTGAAATAGCCTATGAAACTACGCAGTCTTTTTTCTCTACTGTTGCTATAATACAATTTAGTGGTTTTATAATCTCATGATTGTTGTTAAGAGCTAAAACAAGCAAACAAAAATCAATAAACAATCTAAAATAGAAGTTGGCAGAACATGGATGACTGACCAGTCCTACAGATCAGTAAAATCCAGCCAATTCACATATAATCATTCCCTGTGTCTGCTTTTGTGCGGTGTTCCTATTCTTCTAGATTTTGTATAAAAGATTGCCTGACCAAGTAATGCAGACCCTTTCATGCCCTAAACAGTATCAATCATATGTTACATGAATTGAACTTTGTCTCAGTACTGTCACTTCTGTACAGATTTCATAGCTAGAGATTCCATAGCTGGATCTGCAGTGTTTGAGTAATGTTCTGACCCTTTTGAACTTTGACAGTGAATGCTTGAATGATATCAGGCTGCATATGTCATTCACTTCAGGATTATTGACGGGCTTAGATAGATAGACCTATCTATCAAAACTCTCTCAATGCTAATGGACTCAAAAAAGGCAAGAGCAAAAGACAAAAACAAAAAGGATTCAGAGTAAACCGCTAAAACAAAATCATTCAAATCCATTAATAAACATTTACAGGCACCCTTGAAGCTTAACTAATCTAATCCAAGGATCAAGTGCACATTGGAACAACACTGTTTCAGCTTTGTATTAATTGTGTTCATCATTCATTGTATTTAAAAATAAATGAGTATAAATTCCTAAGTATGCTATAAAACAAAGTTGGTGTTATCTCTTCATTGGGAAAATAACAACCTGATGAACAGGATTGTTGGTATTTTAGATATGGTAGTCATCTAGAATTTTGACTTTAATGTTGTCAGACTTATAAAACCAATAAACTAACTGAACAAAGACAAGTATCTGGAGACAATTTGAAAATTTCCATTTGGACTTTGTCATAAATGACAACAGTTTTGCATTTCAAAGAAAAGACCATCAGGAAATACGGATGTGTTTCCATTGGAAATTGAATGTAAAGATATCCATATATCTTTACATAAACCAAGGTTTATTCTGGGTTCTCTATTAGTATTTTCATTTAAACAGCTTTCTTTGTTCAATTGTCAATCTTTTTTAAATTTTCCATCAGCACACATAATAGAAAATATAGACCTTTTGGATTAATCAAATATTCTGCATTAATTTACATGGTTTCTCTTATTTAACTATAAGCTTGCACCTTTGTATTTTAACAGTGAACTTGAAGTAATTTCCCATTTGTTTCTCTATGAAATGAATATATAATAAATATAAATATATAATTATTTATTCAGTTCACAAATGTTCTACAAGGTTTGACATTGTTTAGTATTTGTCCAACAATATATCACATCAGCAAATAAAGAAGGCACTATTTGACCCTAGAGGTATAATTTAGGCAATTGTTTTTTGAAAATAGATAAAAATTTAAAAGTGAAGGAATATCTGGAAGGCTTTGATCTAATTAGTTATTAAATTCCTTCCTTCTTTTGTATCTAGTATATCTCAGAAAAAGGCATATAACCTTTTACAAGGAAGCACTACTTTATCATAGCAAGCACATCATTTTATTGGGCTAGCTGACTAACAAAAATAGAGCAATAATGGACACAATGCAATTTTAACTAATGTTTCATTCTTATCTTTGTTCTTCTATTGAAAATTTTGTAAGTAGCACTCATAGTTTTCTATTCTGTATTTTACTACATGATAACGATTTATTATGGTACTGAGTCAATTTACAACTATGCTGTGTACAGAAGTTCAATCAAAGATACTAATATGTCTCAAATTTTGGTTTAGGAAATATGCAAATTAGCACTTCCCATTTTCTTCAGTGTTTGTTACTGCTTTTGTGAAAGTTTTAGCTTTGTGTGTACATTTGAGTTGGTTTTTTTAAAATCTAAGATAAAATTGCATCTAATATAATTCATCTGTTTTCCATTTTGAAAATTGGTCAACTTTCACTAATTTGGTACTGAACTTGTTCCAACTCTGATAAATATATATATCTATATACATATGAATTTCATAACATACTTGAATCATTATTCACATTGTTTATAATGATGTTACCTAGATGTTTCAGACAGATATACCACAGTGTAAACCTGAGGACCAAATATTAACTTTTTAATGAAGAATTTGAGAACATTTCTGGCAGTGGAATGTAAAACATCAGTTAAAACATGCATGAGATTGAGATCTGAGATTTTTTTTTTTAGGTTGTTCTCAGAGAATGCTGTGTCTAAATGTCAAAATCAAAGTATATTGGTCAATTAATCACTGCCAGTGAGCCATAACATGTCAAAGCACCATTTCATGTGACCTCATAATGTTTGTAAAAACTAGAAAGCAGACAGCCTCTGATGGTGACCACCCTACTGTTTTTTTTTAATGTTTAAGCTAAAAGTACTTGAATTATTGTAAGCTTGTATTTTCATTATCTGATTTTTTTTATTTGTATTAGATATTGACAAATGGATTATAAAATATCTCATAAACAAATTGCTTTAAAACATCATTGCTAGGTTTCGCTAGTATTTGTTAAATCAGATACTAAAATTTGGTTATACAAATTTTAATGCCAGTATTTGCAACAAAAGCAGAATTAGTGCATTAAGATGTTGAATTTAAACCATTCCTTTTCCATTAATCCTGTTGGTAGAACAAAAAGGTGCTAAATATTGACAAATTAATGGAAGTATAATTTTTCATTACAAAACTGATTAGGGATGGCTGTTCATAAGGTAAAGAATATTATTCATATGCAGTATGCTTTTTTTCATTTTGGCATATCTGCACCTCCGCCTCCTCCCCTCTTTTTCTCCCCTGCATAACAAAATTTACTAAGGTCGTAAGATTATTTTGACATACTAGAAAATGTAAATGTTGCAACAAGCAAAGCATTGTGTTACCGGTGGAAGGAGATGTAGGAAGCAAAACTCTTCTCCTTTGCTGGCCCAGTTAGGAAGTTTGGTCACTGGTACAAAGCCATGCAGCTGCACATAATATAAAGTAACTTTAACTGCATATTTTGTGAGTTTATAACTTCCCTAGGGTATTTTAACATTAAAAATAGTTATAGTGAATGCAGCCCATCTGAACATAAACTCATTTGGAGAGAGAGATTAACATCTCAAATTCTTTTTGTATTTTATTATATTGCTCTAAGGCATGCATATATATTTTATTTGTATCAATTGTATTTTCATTTCTTGGCATAAACATATCTGTTTAGACCTGTGGCTTAAACAGAGAAAACTATTCCCGGTGATGCATGCTGAACACACTTACTCTTTTTATCACCGTCAGAAATAAATGATATTATATATAGATCAATATACTACCTGAATTATATATTATGATTATAATATTATCCTTAAAATGAGACTAAGTGATAAATAGGTGGTCTGACATGCATAATTTGCAGTGTTTCAATTTTTTGTTAAAATAAATATTTTTGCCTTTTTTGTGGATGAAACAAAAGACAGTAGACCTGAGTCAGACATCGATGTCCACAACCTCCTGCTGCTTCCATCCAAATTTAAAAATCCAAAACCAAAGAATATTGCACTTTTATAATGCAACCTTTGACCTTATGGACATGAATGTAATGTGATGACTCACATACAAAAACAGTGGTGCTGCTTTTGTCAGACTAACCAGTCTAATTGCTCTTGGGGATGCTACTGGAGATTGTTTCTACTTCTTATTTATTGAAATTTTGAGAGGAACTAACTACAACAACTTTTCAGGAAGTAACAATATAAACAGGCACACAAAGGTAAGTACAGTATGAGATCACACTTACGCACGGTCACTCAAGCGCTCGTCATCTCCCGCCTAGACTACTGTAACGCTCTCTACATGGGGCTCCCCTTGAGGTGCACCCCGAGGCTCCAGCTAGTCCAGAATGCGGCCGCGCGGGGGATTTTGGGAGTTTCACGATACTCCCATGTAACACCTCTCCTGCGCGAGCTGCACTGGCTGCCTGTGGCCTTCCGGGTGCACTTCAAGGTGCTAGTAACCATCTTCAAAGTGCTCCATGGCATGGGACCTGTTTACTTGCGGGACCGCCTCCTACCACATACCTCCCTTAGACCTGTCCGCTCCCACAGAGTGGGCCTCCTCAGGGTACCATCTGCCGGAAAATGCTGGCGGGTGGCCCCCAAGGGGAGAGCCTTCTCTGTGGCAGGGCCTGCCCTCTGGAACGACCTACCACCCGACCTTTGTACCATCACGGACCTACGCCTCTTCCGCCCGGCACTAAAAACACATCTATTTCATGCAGCTGACCTGGTATAGTTTAAACTGGTATAGTTTTAATTGATTTTAATGGTTTTAACTAAATTTTAGCACAGACTCTAAATTTAATTTATTTTAACTGTTTTTGTATGTACTGTTTTTATATTTCTGTGCACTGCCCTGAGTCCCTTCGGGGAGATAGGGCGGTATACAAATATGATAGATAGATAGATAGATAGATAGATAGATAGATAGATAGATAGATAGATAGATAGATAGATAGATAGATAGATAGATAGATAGATAGATAGATAGATAGATAGATAGATAGATGATAGATAGATAGATAGATAGATAGATAGATAGATAGATAGATAGATAGATAGATAGATTGATTTAATCTTATCAGTAATAATAATAGCAATAGGCTAGCAATAATAATCCAATATGCTAGACAACCAGACAATTTGTATAATATTTTATGGCCTTAGAGATTTTCCTACCACTCACAATATTTTTTCCAGTCCTAATAATATGTTTAAACATTCTTTTACACTCTTTCCTGATGCAGAAATGGATTAACTAGTATTTTGTGTTTAATATTTTAGATCAGATTTAGATATATTTCAATGCTACTGCCAGTAAATATTTTCTTTTCCACACAAATTTAAAGTTTAATTCAGGTATTGCTTATTTATGGGAGCTACATCAGATTTTAAGAGGTTATTTTAAAAGCATCTTAAGTACTCATTTTGTAAAGCTTTTGGAGCAACTCTGACTGTTAAAAATTATGTGTATAGAACTCTGTGTTTTTTGGCATCAAATCCTTCTTATCATGCACTGTGTTAATAAGGAAACTTTGATAGAATAGGCCACAGTACTTCTATAGAATCCAACTTTCCTATAATTGATTTTTGTGTATATACAAGTACACATATAGACACACACACATATCGTGTTTCCCTGAAAATACGACAGGGTCTTACATTTTTTTGACCCATGAAATCTGGCCTTAGGCTTATTAGAGGGAGAGGGCTTATTGTTTTGGGGTTGCCGGGTGGCTGCTCCCTTGTGACTGGGCTCCCGAAGAGCCAGGCACAGCCTCAGGGGCGAAGCAGCCATTAGGTGACCATGCTCACGAGCAACCACCTGGCAAACCCCCTCTCTAGCCGGGCAGAGCACCATTCACTGACCTAGGGAGTATCCCTAAGGCGCCAAACTATGTGGTGCTCTGCCCGCCCCCCGGCTTGGTACATTCAGGATACCCCCTAGGTCAATGCATGGAGCTCTGCCCGGCTGGAGAGGAGGATTGTGCGAGCGCCTGCTCCACCCCCAGCTTCCATGCCTCCCAGCCTCACCTTCCCTTTGGCCAGCTCTCCTTGAAGGACTAGGGCACCACTGCCGCTGCTATCACCAAGCTCCAAGTAAAACTTCTCCAGCTTCCAAACTCCGGAACTCTGCTTCCAATGGATCCATTTCAGGCTTATTAGCCTTCTTCAGCTGGCCATACTCCCTTTTAAGGGATGACGTTAAGTCTCCTCCCTTAAAAGGGGCCCTGAACAGGAGCTGTGAAAATATTCTCTCATATATATATATACTCTCATATATATATATACTGTATGGCAGCAATCCAAATATAGCTGCTATTTTGTCCCGCACATTTGTGGGTGGGAACAAAATGGAGGTTGTCAGACAAACTTTCATTTTGCTGCCTTAGAGAGATCTCCACATTGGGGAGCTTCTGGGGCAAAATTCACCTAACAAATACCTCACTTAACAGCAGAAATTTTGTGCTCTGTTGTGTCGGTGAATCGAGGACTACCTGTAGTCTTGTATATCAAGTTTGCAACTGCTCTAGACCTACACAAGACTGTGGGAAGATGTTGGTGAACCTATATTATGAATAATGCTGGCTAAATGCTGGCTAATATTGCAAATACCTTATCTCTAAGTTGTTGTGATTTAAACTTGGTATGTATTGTACTGATTGAAATAAACATAATAAAAAAAGAATAGAAAACAAAAAGGTTTTATGGAGTATCAATATGATTGAGCTAAACAAATCACAGAAGCTCATTTTTTGTTTTGCTTGCCATGATGTACAAATTGAAACTTTACCTTGCTTTCTTAACAAGCCAATTTTGGAAGCCATGGTTTATTTTCAGCTTTCCACTATAAATTGCTTAGAAAGAAAACATGGAAGCTATTTTCCTTTATTAATCAAAAGTAAACTGAAACTCAGACACAGTGGCTTTTCGTACAAACCTGGCATGTGAAAATTTACTATTTTTTCAGCTCCTCGGTGCATAGTACAAAATGTTGTCAACTGTAGCAGAAATTTATGGTATGCTTCATTTTTAAGTTTATTTTAAAAGTTTCATTAGAACATTTTGAGCAAACAGCAGCCTTGGCGAACCTTGTCTGAAGCCAGAAACTAAGCAGAGTTGAGCCTGCTCAGCACTTGGATCGACCTCAATACTAACCAAGACTATACGCCAGGGATGTCCAAACTTGGGAACTTTAAGACTTGTGGACTTCAACTCCCAGAATTCCCCAGCCAGCATAGCTAGCTGGGGAATTCTGGGAGTTGAAGTCCACAAGTCTTAAAGTCCCCAAGTTTGGACATCCCTGCTATAGGCTAACTGAGACTAACTGAGAAGTCAAAAAAACCAGTAGAAAAGAAGGTGGTATTTAGCTTCAGCACTGCTGCTGAAAAAGACTATATTGATGTGTCTATGATGTCATCAGGAGCCAAGCTCAACCTGAGGAAACTTTTTTTAATTGTACTGTAAAAGTTAAAGGTATGGAATCTGGGCAGAAAAAAACGAATGATCTCTTACGCATTCTTTTGTAAAATCATTCACAAATAAAACAATGTGCTTAGATTTCATTGTAATTTTATTACAATATTATTACAATGACAATAAAGATTATTATTATTATTATTATTATTATTATTATTATTATTATAGATCCCAGTTCCACTTATATTGTCCAGTACTCTACTTGTGGCAAAATACTCCTGTGTAAATGGAAAACTGCTTTTGAAGACAATATGGAACTGCATGCATTTCAGATGCTACTATTTGTTTTGAAATATGGGCCAAAATAATTGTAAGGGGGACCAGACTTACCGGTATATATTATTACCTGCTAGTTTACCACATTTTTCTATGCAGCAGTTTGAAAAAAAGTAGAGCTCAACATACGGATATTTCTTTTAGCTGAATTGGATTGAGTCAAATTTTAAGAATGGTTTCACTGCATTTGTTTCTCTGCAGCCATGCTCTATTGTGAAACTGTTGACCTCTGAGACAATTGACCTCATGACATTATCAAAGTGAGTGGAACCAACTTTTTGACTTAATGTTTTTCATAAGGGAAGGTTTAAGAGGCATCCCTTCCACTCTGCAGCAATATTACCTAGGAGTTAGAGTTTAAATACAACACTTCAAAATATGCAATAAAGTTAATAATACTGATGATATTATTGATCTTCTTAACCTGCATTTGTATAGGCATGACTTTTAGATGTTTGGTTCCTTTGGCATAGAACTGCTGAAAAGTTCCAGGTTCCCAGCTTAGTTTTCTAAATTTTGATTCCAGATGTATACAAGGTATATCAAAGGTCAAGTGCCAGTTTATTATATAAATTATATTTAAATTTTTGAATTGTGTGCCATTTTCTTCTAAACATTTCTTTGTTTGGCACATTACCATTGAACACGGCTAAGTACAGTAACATTTTCTTTGAAAAAAAATAATAAGATTAGTCAGACATTGTCGCCTATGGTGCCTGAGTTGTGGTTCACCCTATAGATGCACACCTTGAAAAAGGTGAGACATCTCTAAACTTTTAATTTCAATATGGATTGTTATATGATTCCACCATTTTTTAAAACGACAGTTTCGTCGTATGTTTATGGAAACATGTCTTGTGTAAAGTTGTTCTGCATTTGCAAATTCTAGTATTTCTTTATACTAGAATTATTCTAGCTTCCTCCCGCAACCCCCCTCCCTCCCATTCCAGCATATTTTTTGTTGCTATATAATACATTAGGCATAATAACCTTGGAAGTCACACAATTTTTTTTTTTTAAGTGCTGCCCTAAGACTGTTCTTTTGTGATCTTGATTTTGCATCAATCATAATTAAATAGTAAAGACACAGGATAAATTATAATAAACCATTTGACCTTTATTTTTCTGCTCAACAAAATCAGTCGAGGCTCAAAACCTCTCCATGCCTGCAAGGTTCCTCTATTATTTTTCTTCTTTTATATTTTAAGAATGAAATTTGATTGAAACCACAGAGTAAATCCCTCAAAATTATTTGCCACTTTGGTGTTTCCTTGAAATAGTATTGGCTGTTTATAATTGGATGTTAGTGGATTGGCTTTCTGTGTAATATGCTACTCAAAATAATATAGCGCTGCTGGGTCAACTTGGGTGTTCCCCCTTTAACATGGTGGTAGTTAGGCCTAATTCCCATAGCAGAGAGGGGGAATGAGGAGGAGCATCACAAAGAACAAAAGCTAGTAGGCTGCCAGCTGAGTAAAGCCTCATGGAAACAGGTTTGAGTAACAGCAATATTTTCAAAGGGGGGAGAGAAGCTAATGATACTTAAGTGAGGTGGGTCTTAGCATAAGCAGTTGCAAGTCTGTATCCAATAATGTATCATTTACTATGTCTGGAATAGATCCCATGGATAAATTAACTGAACTCTTACCCTGCTGTGAGCTCTTTTGCAGTGTTCTCTCTGCTTGTTAGCCTCCTAGCCTCTAGTTTGACCCTGTTCCTCTTCTTAATTAATGCATCTCCAATTCCCTAATCTGACTTTTTTTTTAAAAAAAATCTCATGTTTCTTTATTTCCATTCAACTTAAGGAAATAGCTGACGAGTTTTCAGCAGTTTACCCAGAGGCAAAATTAGCAGGTGCATCCAGGGTTATTGTCGAGCTGATCAACTGTGCTGAGAACTTGGCCCAATTCCAGTTCTGATAAACAAAATAGCACTATAAATTTAATTGAAAAGTGATGGTTTAAAGGATAGTTCTCCAGTTATGAATTCTGAGTGTGTCTTAAAGTGAATTCTAAGCAGCGATTATACTGGACTGATTTGACATAAAAAAAAACTTCTCCATAATTGAAGTGGGCATCATTGTTTAAGGGAAAGTCGTCATGCTATACAATAGCACAAAATAAACGTGTGTGTGTGTGTGTGTGTGTGTGTGTGTGTGTGTGTGTGTTCCAGCATAATTCTGGAATGCCTCAAGCAATTTCAACCAAACTTGGTACACATATGATTTACTCTTTGGAAAAAAATACTGTGGCAGTAAGACAACCCTAACACCCCTCAGGGTGTGTGTTCTGTTAAGATACAGCCTGTTGTGCTTTAAACTGGCTTCTACTGTACAGCGCAGTGGAGTTGCCATGGAAATGGCTTCACAATACCCCAGAAGGGGGCTCCCTCTTGTAAGGGGGAAAATCCAACATTAGAAATTACACTCGGTCCGGATATTTCCCCCCTATAAATAAATACCCAGACAATGCCAGGTTATCAGTTAGTTAAAAATAAAATACCTGCATGTATTGATTATTGGTATGTATAGTCTAAATTCCCCTCATGTCTTATTGATCTACCTCATTGTGGAAAGGCTGTATCCCTGGGAGAGATGAATAAAGAACTTCAGAAATATATGCCAAGTAGTCATGCAAAGTGTGAAGGTCATCTCAGCAGCCCAACTAACACAATCAGGCATCATTAGATGCTGAAGGTGGACAATCACCATAGAGATAACAGAAAAAGTATAATTTTATGCTATGCTGGAGAAGGCAATAAGTAGATCACTCATTATTTTACTAAGAACAAAATATAGATAAATCATATATGTGATTGACAATTTAGTGTCAGATGAGGAACTCAAGTTGGATGACATTCAGCATGATACTTAGAAATAGCTATGATTTTCTGAGGTTTTTATATGATCAAATTAAAGTTTTTATTAAGTCTAATAGCTGAAATTACCAGGCAAGAAAAGAAAACCTGAAGCTACAATGACAGAATCGCAGTAAGAACGTGGAACTTCAGATGAACAGGGGAAAGCTTAGCACAAAGAATGGTGAAATGAATCAAGTGCACATTAGACATTGATGAATTGTAATGTACTGAAATCAAACACTTTTATATTCATCAAGATCATATTTATTGACTTTCATGACACAAAAGGCAAAGAATAAAGGATATTGCTTTCATTGCCAGGAATGATTTAGCAAATGGAAGGACCCACAAATTCCCACACTGGAAGGTATGGATGATGAAGTTAAAAGAATTAACAGAAATAACAAAATTGATTCTGCTTTTATTAAACAACAGATTTTGTCTAGCTTTGTTTCTACTTGGAAACTATGACTGGAAGAATGGATGGATGGAAAGAAGGAAGAGAAAGAGAGAGAGAGAGAAATAAAGAAAAGAGAAATAAAAAGATAGGCAGGTAGATACATACATACATACATACATCTAGGAAGAAACTTCAGAATTTCAAAAAACTGTTAGAACAGAAAAGAACAATAACAATATATGTAAAAACAGTCATGGGGGGGAAAAGGAGTCTTCCCAAAGAAGAGGTTCCAATCTTGAATTGGAATGATAACTGATTTGAAGTTGATTAAACAAATGAAAACAAACTATTGAAATTCTGTATAGTAAAAATGTCTATATCCAAGGTATTCCCCTTTTAAAGATGAAGTTAGATCAGTACTCTAATCCAGGGGTCTCCAACCTTTGCAACTTTAAGTCTGAAGGACTTCAGCTCTGAAGTCTGGGAGCTGAAGTCCTTCAGACTTAAAGTTGCAAAGGTTGGAGACCCCTGCTCTAATCATTACCAAATCAGAAGGCTACAGGAACTGATAGAATTAAGTTCTGAAATATTGAACTGAAACATTGCAAGCAACAAAAGAAGAATCAAAAAGGTTCTACCCAAAGTATGCCAGGAAATCTAGAGAACAACAAAGTGACCAAAGGATTGCATGATGAAAAATAAAAATTACATTTGGAGAAAATGGACCACACATACATCAGAAAAGCAACAACAACAGAGGTTCAACAGTCATCCTAACCCCATGCCTGGGAGTAAAGCCAGACTTTTAAAGATGTTATGAACAACTTCAGAAAGGGAACCATAGGAATCTCTGGGAATGCTGTTCCAGAAGACAGGTGTTTCAAGCCCTAGTTAGATAATATTGTATTCCTTCCCCTTAGGGATTGGAAGAAAATGAGCATAATCTTAGAACTGGAAGAAAAAACAACAGTCTGAAGCATGCTAATGATAACTATTCTGATAGATGAAAATGCAAAAAAAATGGAAACTCTAATACTGTATTACTGCGCTAAAAATCAAAGAGCACAGTAAAAAAATGAGAATAAGATTAACTATTAAGACCAAATTAATGACAACAGGTACAGCAATGAGCCACAGAATTAATAGTAGACCTGGCTTAGCAACTGTATTGAATATTGACAGTTTACAAATATGTTGGTAATAAAGTTATCTCATGTAGCAATGCCAACATTACTCTCTGGTACATATTGTTGTCATGACGAGAAATTTGGACATGACACAACAACACATGCTGGAGCTGCAGTAATGCAGACGTTGCTGAATAGGAGAACTTTATCTAAATGAGACAGAAGAACCAGCAATCTTCAGAACCAGCAATCCTCTGTCCCAGTCACATTGATTTCTTACTAGCTGTGTCACATAGTGATCATTTCACCAGAACCAATTGCAGTTGCTAGATGAAGTCTACCTGTATTGAAGTAGTAGATGGCTTTTGCCTTTAAGATTGACTGCCAATAATAAAGCTAATAGTTGTTAAGAAGTATGCTGTGATCTAGTAGAATAGCAATGGAGGCTTTGGAAAAGAGATTCAAATGTTCTAATGTGTCCATATTCTCAAAAATTAAAGTCATGGAAGCAATGTTCCCTATGGGACCAAATGTTGGACTTTGAAAAAAGGAGAGTGAAAGGGCTTTGATGCTTTTGCAAGTTGATGTTAGAGAACGTTCCTGACTAATCTTCCATGTAAACCTCACAAAGAGCAGGACCAGATGTCAGTGTCTTACAATGTTCTTCATTAAGGGATCATTTACTTGAAGGATTCACTAAATGCTGAATTACATAAAAAACAATCTAAACAGGTATAATAGACCTTTAACTTCAAACTTCCTCATTGTGAAAATTGAAACTTAGATTTTGCAACGCATTCTGAACTCCTTCCAGGCACTCCCACCGATTACAATGGAAATGTTTTAAACACTCTTTGTTAAGCAATTATTGTGAAAGTGGGACTCTGTCACAATATTTGATAGTATTAAATGTTTATAGAATGTTATTGAGGTTTATGATCAACTGACTTTGCATAACAGTCTTATGGTAGATAGGAAAAAAGGGAGAAAACTTTTCTATTGGTATTAGCTTTTTCCTCTCCAGGTATGATGAGAGGAGGCATTTTAAAATTATGATTATTAATTAATATGCTATAAGCCTAACACAAATTTTACAGTTCTACACATGTAGTGCATACATATATTGCACTCTGGGACATATAGGAACTTTAGAGAGGTTATATAAATGATATTAACATTTCTTAAAGTATATATATTTTCCTGAGGATGTTAGAGGATTGTTGTTTACTCAGACTAGAATGAAAAATGTTCAGTGTACTTTTTGTGTGAGGAAAGAGTACAAAAGATTCAACTTTAAGCATAATTGTCACTATTTTTGGCTTGGATGAAGCATAGGTTTGGGAGAAAAGGTAGGGGCGATCTTCCCACTCACATTTGCCTCCATCCCATGCACAGTCTTCCTGTGTCTTCTTGATGAAGCTACCACCTCTGGGATCAGTGGAATAAGGCTCTAGTTTCAATAACTGAAGACAAACAGCAGGAATAGGACACTGCCCTCTTATTTCCCATGTCAGCTTCTCAGAAGAACAATACTGGCCAGGATGAGAAATGGGATACTGGATTAAACAGAACTTTGATGTGATCTAGGAGGACTTTTCTAGTTTCTTACCTTACCAATCTTCCATATGGTAGCATAAATCATGGACAAGTCATAATTTTTCTATTTCACATGTATAAACATGGCATAAAATGGCGATAACTAAAAGACATTTACTGAGGAAGAGGAGGTGAAATATTAAGCTATATATATATGCTGGTCTTGTTGTATTCGGGTATTTTTCCATGTAAGAATGACAGGTGAAAATACTTGTGTCACAACACCCTGTTAAGCCCCAATTAAGGGAGGAAGCATACTACTTTCCTTTTCTGCCTTTCGGCTCATCACCAGAGACTCCCTGATTTATTTATTGATCAGCTCAAAAACCTAACACACATATGTGTGTGTGTGTGTGTTAGGTTGTGACACAAGTATGTATGTATGTATGTATATATCAAATTCAAATTAAATTAAGATTTATTAACCGCACCCTCTCCCCACAGGGACCCGGGGCGGTGCACAGGCATAATTAAAAACAATATACAAAATACAAACATTACTTAAAATAAAATTAAATAAATCTACCTATGCTAAAAATATATAATTAAAACCCATTAAAATTTGTAATTAAAAGACAGAGAGAACTATTCAAGGCCGGCCAGTCGAAAGAGATGGGTCTTCAATTTTACCCGGAAGGAGCGGAGGTCGGTGGTCGTTCTAATATCAGGGGGAAGGTCGTTCCAGAGGGCCGGGCCCGCCACAGAGAGCGCCCTTCCCCTGGGCGTCGCCCGCTGACAAAGTCTAGTTGACGGCACCCGGAGAAGCCCCTCTCTGTGGGAGCGAATCGGTCGTGAGGATGTGTGGGGCAGGATCCGATCTCGCAGATAGCTAGGTCCCGAGCCATGGAGCGCTTTGAAGATGATAACTAACACCTTGAAGCGCACCCGGAAGACGACAGGTAGCCAGTGCAGCTCGCGCAGGAGCGGTGTTACATGGGCAAACCTGGAGGTGCCCATAATTGCTCGCGCGGCCGCATTCTGAACTAACTGAAGCCTCCGGGTGCACCTCAAGGGGAGCCCCATGTAGAGAGAGTTGCAATAGTCCAGTCGGGATGTCACGAGGGCATGGGTGACTGTGCGAAGGGCGTCCCGATCCAATAGGGGGCGCAATTGGCGAACCAGGCGAACCTGGTAAAACGCCCTCCTGGCCACGGCTGTCACTTGCTCTTCCATAGACAGCCGGGTATCCAGGAGGACACCCAAATTGCGCGCCCCATCCACAGGGGCAAGATGTTCGCCCCCTATGGCCAGCGTTGGAGAAAGCTGGTTGAATCGGGCAGCCGGAAACCACAGCCACTCGGTCTTGGTCGGGTTGAGCCTAAGTCCGTTACTTCCCATCCAGATCCGCACGGCTTCCAGGCACTGGCACATCACCGCTACGGCATCGTTGGGGTAGTTTGGGGTAGATATGTACAGCTGGGTGTCATCAGCGTACAGATGGTACTCTACCCCAAAACCACGGATGATCTCACCCAGCGGCTTCATGTATGCATTAAACAGGAGAGGCGAGAGGACCGACCCCTGAGGCACCCCGCATGTGAGGGGTCTCGGGGTCGACCTCTGCTCTCCTGCCCGCACAAATTGCGATCGGCCAGAGAGGTAGGAGGAGAACCACCGCAAAACGGTGCCTCCCACCCCCAACCCCCCCAGCCGATGCAATAGGATACCATGGTCGATGGTATCGAAAGCCGCCGAGAGGTCTAATAGGACCAGGATGGAGGAACATCCCCCATCTCTGGCCCTCCAGAGATCATCTACCAACGCGACCAATGCCGTCTCGGTGCTATGCCCGGGCCGAAAGCCGGACTGGCGCGGATCTAGATAGTCAACTTCCTCCAGGTGACGGGGAAACTGTTGTGCCACCACACTCTCAACAACCTTCGCCAAGAAGGGAAGGTTGGAGACTGGACGGTAGTTGTTCAAAAGAGCTGGGTCCAAAGAGGGCTTCTTGAGGAGGGGCCTCACCATAGCCTCTTTTAGGGAGGCAGGCAAGGAACCCTCACTCAAGGATGCGTTGATAACCTCTTGGAGCCAGCCTCGTGTCACCTCCCAGGATGCCAGTACAAGCCAGGAGGGGCACGGGTCCAATGAACATGTGGTGGCTCGCAGTCGCCCACGTAGCCTGTCCATATCCTCGGAAGTAACGGGGTCAAACTCCTCCCAAACAAGATCTCTCTCGTGGCATCCCACTGGGCCATGAATGGGGGCTAGCTCACTCTGTATCTGGGCGGTTTTCTCCTGCAGAAAAATCACAAATTCCTCTGCTCTACCCTGTAACGGGGCTTCCCGCTCCCTACATATGTGTGTGTATATATATATATATATATATATATATATATATATATATATATATATATATATATATATATATATATATATATGTCAGAGCACCTGGTACGCCCAAATGTGGGAGGAAGGGAGCTTACTGCTACCCATTTTGCCTTTCAGCCCCAACCTAGGAGCCTTCCAGGCAGGAAATCATTTTGTGTGCATTTGTACTGATAGATAAATAAATAAATAAAGGGAGACTATGATAGATCTATTTTGAGCTATTTAGCTCTCATCAGATAGCCATACCCTTACTGGGATTCGAACTCAGGCTGCTTACATGTCAGGCAGTTGCCTTAAACATTAGGCCATGAGTTTTACTCGCTTATCATCTGAGCCAGGGAAATGAGTCATATATATATATATATATATATATATATATATATATATATATATATATATATATATATATATATATAATAAAAATTTTGAATTATTTTTTGGGAAAAATTTTTAAGAGCAGTAACTTATAGAAAGAATGAGCATCAGTGCACGAACAGTGAGCACCTTGAATTTTGGCAGTTTGTTTCATATTCTGGAATTACTTAAGGGTATTCCTGTATTAGCTTTGTTTTTAAAATCCAGGTATGAAGGCAAGCTAAGAACCATATTTATTTGAAAGTTAAAAAGAAGCATAGCCACTGTTAAATTGATGTTTCCTCAAACAAAGCCTAGATGTTCAGGTACCGGTAAGTAGGGAATGGAGGAGGCATTTAAATTGCTGCATACAGCTTCATACACTGAAATAAAATTCCTAAATATTCCTTTCAATAGTTTTAGAATGTTTCTCAGGAAAAAAAAGTTGCCTTTGGCTTTGAGTGAAGTCAGAATAAAGAAGTAGGTAGGGCATTAACTTTGATTTAATTTAAATGTAGTTTAATGAATAGAAAGCAGCTAATAAAATATTCTCTTCTGTCACTCTAAAATGGCAATGTACCCAAGGGCTTAAATAAATGCTGAATTGTATTTCATTTTCTAGAAGGATTCTGAGTGCAACCCCCAATCTTTCCTGGATTGCCTTTGGCTTAGGAGTCTCAGGTTGTGCATCTCTAAATTAGGGATATCTCAAAGTTCAAGTAAAGAGAGTGCTTTGTAGGCCTTTATTAAAGACAGGAAATTAAACTTTCGTTCAGATAATTGCCTTTCTAAAATATGTGTGTGTATATATAAATCCTTCCTGAGATGGCATAGCAGTTTGCCTTGTTTTTTATCAGGTGACTCTACCAAATTGATCTCATATGTTGAATATTGAATTTTCAAAGGAAACTGAAAGTTAGTATTCATCTTGGCTTAGCCCATTAGAATGTCCATACATTCAGGTGGAACGGTCACTTTGTTCAATTCATATGGTAAAGCTGCTATTTAAAAGTGTTCCACTTGCACAAGAAATGAAATAATAGCTTTCCTTGTGTTTTTAAAAGAAACCATTGAGAAATGTGAAGAAAGACATAATACTTGGCTGTTTTATGAATACAGAAGACAGAAAATGCAATCAGAACTAAATAAAACAATAAGGTTAGATGATCTTAACAATACATGAGAATAAATGCTCTGATGATTGTTTACAAATATATATTTAAAGAAGTCTGCTTTCCTGGAATAAAACTTCCTTCTCTAACGTGGTGTATTCACACTGAATAGGGACAACCACTCCCACAAGCAATTAGTCAACCCGCTTACAGCTGTGACTTGTTTTAGTCTCAATGTATTGTGAAGCACTACTCCTGTCCCATAAATGCTGTGCACCATATAAAAATGCAATGTAGCCAGTTATCCCGAGTACATACAATTTATATGCTACACTTCAGAGAAGAAACTAATAATATAGTACCTTAAGATCCCCACCATCTTCTAATATTGTTTTAAAGGTACGAGTGGTGGGCTGCGGGCGGTACGCTCCAATACGGTGCTCCAGAGGGCTCGCCCTCGTTCCTTACCTGTCTTTAAAGTCTTTGGCGCTTCTGCGCACGGCGCATACAGTGCCTGCACAACTCTCTGCCGAGCAGCTGGAGCATCACGGAGGCTTGTGGAGGCATCACTGGATGGTAAGACGCATGCACTGGCGCACATCCATGTGGACGACACCGGGCCCATTCCAACTGTACCGGTTGGAATGGGATTCGGAACCCACCACTGAAAGGTACATTATATGTTTATTCATATTAATCCTTGGAGTTTTCTGAGCTTGTGTGTTTTCTTGCAGATGTTTCATTACCCTAACTAGGGAACATCATCAGTAAGGAGTGCTGTTTGCTGTCAGTCTATATTCTAGTGTCTTGCCTGTCTATGTGGGTGTAGGCTCTTAGAGATTCTTTGCTTGGGCTGTTTACTGATGACTCTTTGGCAGTTTCTTGATTAGGGTATTGATTGTTGGTCTGAAGTTAACCTTGGAGTTAATCTATGTTGCTCTGAGCGCTGATTACTGGTAGAGAAGTGCTGGAGTCTTTTTCTCTTTTGGAGTGGTTGATTTATGGACTTTTGCATAGTCTATAGATGCTGTTAATGTTGATGTGTCAATTGATGGCTGATTTGTCAGAGTGCCAGACTTCTAGAAATTCCCTGACACTTTTGGACTTGGCCTGGTCTAGAATTGTCACATTTTGAAACTGTGGTTAAATCTGTCTATATGTTGTCAAATTAAAGATTTTTTGTCATGTCTACTGATTGCCAGTTGGTATTTCTGGATGTATTCTGCCAGTCTTCTGCCTGTTTGTTGCAGTTGTAGATGACTCCTAGTTTTTTTTTTCTTCTGGGGTTGCTGGGTCTTTTGGTTTGCTTAGGAAGTTTTCAAGGACTTAAGATGGCTTGTGCTACACTGATTCCATGTGGTTGTAGTAGTCTATTTGTTGTTTCTGATATATTAGTAATAAATAATGAGATAATATTAATATGAACCACAATTATCAACCACAATTTTGGGGTTTGCATCACATACCGTATTTTTCGGAGCATAAGACGCACCTTTTTTCCTCTAAAAAAAAAGGCTGAAAATCTGGGTCTTATACATTGAATGCAGTATTTTTTGCCTCCTCCTGAAGCCCCACCCCCTTCACCAAAATGGCCTGATGAAGGCTTTCAGACAGGTCCTAGGGCCTGGGGAGGGCAGAAATAAGCAAACACCGAACCGTTTTTTGCCCTCCCAGTCCCCAGCAGCACTCTATAAGCCTCCATAAGGCTATGCATGCATTTTTTTGGACAAAAAACCAGCCCGTTTTCGCAAAAAATGGGCCATTTTTTGGTCTTTTTGTATCTCCCCCTCTGCAAGTCCCCCCACCCCCAAGGCTATTCATGTCTTTTATTTTTTAAAAAACGGGCCCATTTTCACAAAAACCGGGCCGTTTTGGAGAGGTTTGCAGAGTACAAAACCTTTTTTTCTCCCTTTAGGAAAGCTATTTAGTTAGACTGGTTGATGAGTTTTAGGTGCTACAGGTAGTCAGCGATTTCCTTCTCCAGCACATGGATAAATACACCTGGAAACATCTATTTACCTACCTACTCTCTCTCTCTCCTCCCTACCTACTGTATTATCTCTCTATCTCTCTCTCTTTCTCTATTTCTCTCTCTCTCTATCCCTTTATCTCCCTACCTACCTAACTACTCTCTCCTCTCTTCCCTACCTACCTACTGTATTTCTCTCTCTTTCTCTCCCTCTCTATCCCTCTATCTACCTACCTACTTTTTTTTAAAAAAAATTGCCTCTTCAAAACCTGGGTGCATCTTGTACCCTGGTGCGTCTTATACTCCAAAAATTCAGTAATTATTTTTGCTTGTTTAATTATCTGTAAGCTTGAAATATAGTTATGTATTTCTCCTATCCATGTCTCAGTTTCAGAAGCCAGTTTTATGGAGGAGTTTGTGAAATAAGCATGGCATGTTCTACAGTAGTTATTTACCTTTTTTGTTTTTAAAGTGGATCAAGAGCGTACTCAGAAGTATAACATTTCACATAATTTACTAAAAAGTAGATAGTTTCTAAATTCCTTAATATGAAAAATTCAGCCTACATTTTTGCAGTCCAGTTGGAGAAAATATGCAATCTATTGGAAGAATGATAGATCTGAGATACTTTTGAAGGGATAATTGTATACAATCAGTTTAAAAGCTGGTAAATATTTAAGGGTCAGGGGTTAAATGTCAAAGCCAAAATACTTGGGCTGTGGTCCATAAGGCATCACGAATGGTAATTAAATCCAGGGTGTATTTCACCAAAGGGACATAAATTTGACAGCTAACAACCAATACTGGATTACCACCTTTCAAAACTTAGTGATGGGTTCTAGCAATTATAGATATTTTACCGTTGTTAACAGAATAAGTACAAGGATTTCCTTTTATAAGATACCAAGCATAGCAATGTCCAATTTTCTCTTTTTAAAAATGTTTGTATATATATTTTAAGAAGCATTGTTAAATCCTTCAATACATCATCTTCCTATATTACCAAAATAAAATCATCTTCATCAATGTATGAGATTAAATTGTATTTAACTTAAAACGTTATGGAAGAAAATAAATCTTGGATTGCAGCAGTGTTAGAAAAACTGCCAGTACACACCCACACCCATCATTTTCTACATTTGATAATTTTAAAAAGTGCTAGTTTATAATAGATTGTCATCTGCTGATATAAGTGGGATAGAGTTTCATAAGGTCATTGAAACCAGAGGCATAGATTTCATCAGGTTGATTATATTTTGTTTGCCTTAAGACAAGTTTGAATAGTCAAGAATGGCTATTTTGGTGCAAACGAGCTGGATGAGATGAAGCATAGAGATAAATTGTTTCCATAGTTTTCAGATTTCCTGCTGGAAGAGAATATTCCCCTCGATTCAGCATGAAGGAAGTCTTAAACGAGCTATGTGAAAGAAAAAGATACTTAATCTGGACTTTAACTTGGGGGTTTTTTCCCATAGAGTTTTTTTAGAGCTCAGTATGTGCAAACCTAATGTGTGGTACGCTTCGGATAGTCTCCTAGGTCCTCCTGTTTCCACCTTGTGAGGCCCAGAGTTTCCAATGTCTGTTGTAGATTTGGGTCTTCCTTTCAGAAAGGCAAAAACTGATCTGCAGATCCTATTCAGACCTGTGGGAAAGGGCAAAAAAAGCAATAGCTATTAATACTGTTCTTTTCCCATTTAGTGTGAAAGGAACTCTCAACAGGAAGATTTGAGTAGCTGTACGACATAATTCTTTGTGTTTAACTCTTTGATTCCAATGCCATTTAAACTGCTTGAAGTGGTGGAAGAAAGATTTTCTTAACTGTGCTGATACCTCATCCTTCAACTTTGCAAGGATTCCCAGAGGTGCTAATAATTAACATCAATATTTGAAATACTAATCATCGAAGTAATTCACTAAAAGAGATGATAAGATATTAGCAACAAGAGCCAGTTATGAAAAATATTTGAATTAATTGCGGTAAAATGTAACTCTATTATTGGACTATCTTAAAGTATATGAAAGTAGGGACTTTATTGTTACTGTGCATATTTGCGATTTAATATTTTAAAATTCTGCCACAAGAAACCTTTTCAGGTGGATTGAGACACTGCTAAGTTCGAATTATGATTTATGATTATTCTTTTGTATTAATATCATAAAAATTATTAATAATTGCATAAGTATGCAAAATAAGAACAGGGTTGTTTTTTTCTTTCTCCAGAGCTGCAGTGAGGACTGGTGAGAAAGAAATTTCCCAGTTATCAATAACAGGCAGGAAATATCTATAATATGATTCACTGCAAAGTAGACTGCATCCTACTGATTCCAATGTGATTTAACCGTAAATAACCCTCACTTATGAGGCATTATCATTAATATTATATATGACCAGCACAGCAGTATCTTCCTAGTTAATTCTACGTGCAGCAGCAACAGTAACGTCTTAAACCCAAGAGGCTTATAATTAGTTGGTTTGACTAACCTAAGAAAATAAAAGAGGGCAAAGATAAATAATTATTTTCCATTCATTCCCAGCTACTCCTACTCTCAAAAACTTTCAAAATGCTGCACTCTTGCAGTCTGCACAACAGTTTCCCCCATAATTGGAAGACATATCTTATTTAGAACCCTACCAATAAAAGCTGGATTATTTGTGTCTGAACATTATAATAGCTCAAACCACAAGGAATATATTTTGTATTATATTATACAATTTTACAATTCAGAAAATTCAATTTTAAAAAAAGCCTAGTATTTCATTTTTTAAATGTCTTTTTGCTGTAGTTGTTCAATTTACATTAAAATAAAATTCTATTTCAGAATAAATTTACATTTTGGAGGATATAAAACTAACTATTAAATTTGGATGATAACCCTTTATCAAATTTTACAAAATGTGAATCTTCAATAATATCTAACCAACAAATAACAAGTAGAGACAGCTGGATATTATTAGAGACCTTTTCCTGAATCATTCTTCGTTACTCTTTCAGAACTGGTTTTAGTTTCTACAGAAGACATTATTTGTAGGCATGGTATTTTTCAGGCATAGGGGCAGGCTACAGTGAACGTATTAATGTCTCATTTACGCAGAAAAAGAAATAACGCTTCACAGTGGTTTTAAAGTTAATCTTAATTAAAATTAATCTTCCTATATAGATCCTTGCCAATCTTTACCCCACCTCTGAAGAAAAGCTATAAAGGGTGAGGAAAGAAACTTATTCATGCCTAATCGGAAAAAACTTCCATCACATATGCAAAACTGCACTGTGTGAAATTGGCCTATTTATCTGTTTAGGGAAAACAGTAAGCTATCTGATTTCATTGAGTACTTTAAAAAAAAAATTAGTTGTGCAATCATTAGGCTATATCTCTTTAGTAGAAAACTTCATTGAATGCATTGTGGCTCATTCCCAATTAAATGCAAAAGATATGTAGGAGGCATAATGTTCATAGTGGATATGGATGTTTGTAAAACAAACAAAGTAGAGACAGGATATATTATTAAAGTTCTATTGCCTGTCTTGTATTACACACAGTTTCCTTGCTGTATACATGATTTGTACTTAGGTTTTGTTTTTTTTCATTTTATGTAAATATATATATTCTGTCTACTTAAAAGATTTTGTTGATTCTACAAAATAATCCCATACTAAAAACAAAGCTAGTATCACCGCATAAGCCACTCTTAAAAAAAATAATTAAATCTCCATTTGGTTATTATGAACTGTCATTTTTTTATACTTGTGTTAATTATAATCTTGCTATAAATCTCTTAATAATTTCAAAATACTTTTTATAAAATATGTTTAATATTGGATAATGTTTATTTTCCTAAAATTCTCATTAAATGATGCCAAATGCTAAGTTCGAACATTTTTAATCTAGAATAATTATGATGGCATGTGAACTTTTTTTTAAGAAAATTCAGTGAAATGTTAAGGAAATGTGGAACAAATGAATGATAGCAATTCATTAACTGATTAATATGGTACAACAAGTTACTTCTATATTTTATTACAATACATAATGTTCTCACGTACTACTATAATTAGTTTTTCACTTATATGCTCCCACTCAGTCAATAGGCCTAAGGTTTGTTTCAGTCTCTCAAGTGGGGCTTTTTCTTAAGAAAACCGTTTGCACACAAAACATGTATATAGGTTCATTTCTTTTTATAAAGGTGATCTGTCATGAGCATAAGCATATGCCTCTTTTTATTTTCAGTAATTTACAGTTTAATTAGAATCCTTTCTGGCTCTTTGGGGAATAAAAAAGGAAAAAGACAGAAGGGGCTTTGTAATCTTGTGCTGCTCTCAGGATATAGATCTCACCTTGTAAAAAGTTTTATGGCACTCTCCTCCTCCACTCAAGCCACAAAACAGTGAATCACTCCTCCTTGTCTCTTAAGTACAACTGCAGCACTCATGTTTTATCATGACATTCCAAGATGAGCTTTCCATACCTAAGAAAGTGGTGGGGGGATCGGGGACATTTGAAGCTACAATTGCTATTCTGCTGCCTCTTCTCCAAGGAGTTAACTTCACTAGCAGCTATTGACCGTTAAACTCATCAGGGGACTCTAAGCCGATGATTAATATATGCAAGGGCTCAAGTCTCCTCTCTTCCTTTTCCAATTCATTCCTTCTCATGGCATAACATTTTGTATGTTCAGATGTAGTGTGACCTTAACAGAGGCCTTGTGGCGCCGACCATTTCCTGTCCTTTGTGCAAGCATCCAGAGAACCTAGTGTGAAGAAACTGACAGTGACTTCAGTCATCACTGCTAATAGTCTTCAGTGGTTGAAGTTTTCCTTCCTGTGTCAGCTTAACACTTTGCTTGGGGAAAATGTGACATTTCAAAGAAATAAGAACAAAATTATTATTTTCAGAATTGGACATATTACTGTCCTTTTTCATCAAGTATTTCTAGATAATAAAAATAATGCTAACCTAGAAAATCTTATAGTTCACCTTACCAAATAGAAACTACCCGAGGACCCTCAAATGCTCAGAAAATAAGCTCATTGCCCTGCCAGCTCTCCAAGTATCTCCTTCATAGAGACTGGACTTCTTTCTCTAAAACTCACCTGCAGTGGATGATATTTATTTTGAGGTTTTTTAATGAGATGTCATAAAATATAGTCATTGGGCAAAATGATTTCAAACCTACATCCTCGACATGTAGAAATATGATGAAATTCCTTTGTGTCAACTAAAGATAATTTAAGAATAACTAATAATAAATATGTTTACTAATAAAAACTTCCCAGAGTAATTGCAACATTGAGACGGGTGGCATATAAATTTGAATGAATGGATATAAATATTGATGAAGCAGGATGTACCACTGAGTAGAAAGAGGCAACCCCTTCAGACAGCCATTTCCAAAGTGCAAAGGGTATGTCAAAATAATGTGGAACAGAGATTGGTGCTCCATTTAACCTGACTGTGCACTCTAAGCTAACTTGATATCCTTAAAAGTGATAGAATTGCCCTTTCCCTAGTCTTAAAATAAACTTTAATTGCCAATTTAGTCTGTTTTCATGTTGGGAGGGGACTGTTATCTTTTGGCAGTAAAATGTCTTGATCTGGCCTGGGATATTGTTGCAGAGGTGTGCACCAGAAAATAGCCATGAGTATTTCTGGGAAAGCATGAACCTTAAAAACTTTGGGCAAGCTAAATAGGCAACTGTATCATATTAAATAATGATCAAAGAACTTAACAGCCTGCCTTATACTGCCATTGATCTATCTAGCTTACAGTTCTTTACACTGATGAAAAAAAGCTCTCCACACTTTCATGAAGTGAAAAAAAGCTCTCCACACTTTCATGAATAATTTTCTCAGCTCTAAAAATGTCAGCAATTAAATCTGAGACCCTAGCATAATTAGGAGTCCTATGGGCCCTAACTTGTAAAACCTGCATTATTGGAAGTTATGACAGAAATGATAATTCGGTTAACAGATTTGAAACATATTTTAATGTTTTCCCCCCCTACCATTAGCACTTTGGAATAGAAACTTGGAAAAATATTGTTCATTCATAGAATTAATGAGCACACATAATGTTTCATTGCTAAGCAAGTCAGGGAGCTGAAACTCATTATAGAGGACATTGAAAACTGACAACTTGTTCCAGAATGTGAAAGAGACAATACAATTCCTAATAACCCAAATTTTAAGCTTCTGTCAGACTCTGTTTGGAGGAGATGACATGGAACAAGTACAAATTACTCAAGTGACAAAGCCACCTGGTCTTCTTTCATTCAGGAATATTGTTTTCAGATTCACACAGTTTCTGGTTAAAGCAGTTTGCTTTCTGAGCCTTGTAAATTGCAGCTGCTGCAATGTAAAAGGCAGTTATGAAACACAGAAGAGACTTCTAGCCTCAGAGTAAAGATCACAAAACAACAAGAATGCAATTCCCTTTTCACTGCTAATGTAATAAAATAGTATTATTACTATACCTTGACCACTATCTTTGACCATGAATAGCTGCCCCATTTACATGCTGAGTCTCTGCCCTTCACCTTGGACTTTATTTATTATGACAATTGCTCACTCCCATCTAGTTAAAAATCTAAAAATACAGTTATAAGATTTAAAAGAAATAGCAGTAAAGATTAAAGAAATCAAAACCTGAAACTCCTTCAATAAATGTTCAGAGACATATACAAAAAACTATGGAAAGTAATCCATGCTAATCCACAAATTCCCACAGTTATTGCTTTTTTTTGATAATTCTGTGAAGAATGGTATTTAGGCCCGAAAATAACATTGTTGTCATCAGCTTTTACCTTAATTGTGTTTTACCTTTCTACTCACATACATGAATCATAAAGATGTTTTAGTGCTTTTTGTTGTATTTCTAAATTTTGATAATATCTGTTTATTCAGTTTATCTCACAGCTAAAGTTAGGGGGAATTAAATGTAACATGGTTAGAATGCCCAATCAAATAGAATATTATGTCTAGTTAAAACGGGAAATTGAGATCTGATACTTTTAAAAAGAAAAAAAGAAAAAAACTGTCAGAAAGAAAATACATTGATGAACTGCTTATTACAGACATCATTACATTTCCTAGACCTTTGAATATCAAAAGGTTAATTATGATACTAGACACAGTTGGATCTAAAAATGTTCATTTTTATCAAGATGATTTATTTTCATTAGTTAATTTATGGTGATGGACCAAAAGTAGTAATAAAACAGAAATAAGAGACTATCTGAACAAATTATTATTTGATAATAAAAAATAAAAGGTCACTTATATTTTTAGAGAAATATTGTAATACCAAGAAATGTGTGCTGGAAATGTTTAAGAGGAATGACCTGATCTGTGTGAGTTTGAATATAGTCCATAACTAAAAAAACTACAGGTGCAAAAGTAACAGAAATACAAATTGGTTATTGAGTTTAAAACCTCTAAGCTAATGTGATGACATGGGCATTCAGGAATCTTATATCTAGCAACTCAGTTATATTCCTGTTTTGATTATGATAGAGTTCCTCCTAAATTGATATAGCTAGTAACAGGTGTACAGCAGACTTTATTTCAAATTATTCCCTTCGTCGCTGTATCCCTGAAAAGAATGTGGAATAAATATCTCCATGTCTCCTAAGAATAATTTTTTATTAATCATAGAGACAAACAACTGATTATTTTGAAACAGTAATTTTACTACTAATAATATTGAGGCACAGCCTTTATATTTTGAATTATAGCAGTAAACACTACAGAGAGGTGGTTTATCAGAGCATTAAGAACTTTTAAGAGATAAAGTGCTCCAATCTAAAATTTAATAACTAAAATATTGCTTAAATAAATAAGCAGCAGTAAAATAATCCAGAAAACAGTGAATGACATTGCATTATAACTAAATAAAATAAATGTAGCATCAATTTACCAAATATGCTACTATAGTAATTAAGGATTAAAAATGTAAATTAATAAATATTGCAGTAAAGTTAAACAATAATAAAAGAAAAATAATGACCATAACCATAAAACGTTTTCAAGTGACACCGCAATTGTCATAAATAGGAGTCAGTTGCATCTCAATTCTGATCACATGACCGTGGGGATGCTCCATGGGTTTTATATGTGAAAAATGGTCATGTCACTTTTGCAGTGCTGTTGTAACTTTGAACAGTCACTGAATGAACTGTTGTATCTCAAGGACTACTTGTACTTAGAATTCACATAGTCTTTGTCCTAGATAATAGCAATAGCACTTCACTTGTATACTGCTTCACAGTGCTTTACAGCCCTCTCTAAGTGGTTTGCAGAGTCAGCATATTGCCCCCAACAATCTGGGTCCTCATTTTACCAACCTTGGAAGGATGGAAGGCTGAGTTAATCTTGAACCGGTGAGAATCAAACTGCCGGCAGATGGCAGTCAGCAGAATTAGCCTGCAATACTGTATTTTAACAATGATTAGTCGCTGTAGAAAATTTTTTATCTTTGAATCACATTTTTTCAGAACTGCCCAAAAGAGGAATATTTTATTAACAAAATAAAAGGGCAGGAGAAAGAGTGTGTTTACATATAAAGAAAACTATAAAAGAAATCAATGGCAGAACTACTGATAATGGACTTTTCCGGTGATCCATTATATTGGTAAATGAAACAAAGCTAATTCTGGCACAATCCCTTCTGATTGCATCTATAAATGTCTGCTATATTGGCCCACCTCCCATGAACGTCCTTAGCATTTCTGTGGATAGTCCAGTAATATTTTTTATTCTGTTGGTCCACCATTGTCTTACCTTTCTTATACTTGCCAGATGTAATCATTTTCTAATCTATCATCAGTTTGTTAATTTATGCTTCCTGTGATTGTCTCAAGGAAACAGGTCAATGTTTATTTCTTCCATGACTGACTGGCTGATTCTTCTTGCAATTCAGCCTTCCAAACCATAATTCAAAAACAGCTGTCTTCTTTTTCTCACTCTTTTCAGTGTCCAGCTTTTACAACTATAGATTACTGCTCTGCCTTGAATATTCTGAACTTTTTAAAACAAATAATCTTATCCTTCATGGACTTTGTAAGTTGTCATTATCTTCTCCCAAAAATTAGTCTCAGCTTTACTTCTTTAGCACACTCTTCATCTTTATTTTTGAGCCCAAGAAAACAGAACATCTTCACTATTAGCTATAAATTCTGTAGCATGCTGATTAATACTGCAGTTGTATTTTTAATATTCTGTCTTACCTTAGATTTTTCACTTTCCATTTTTTTTAGATTCATAGGAATTCTAATTTGTTTATTTACCATCAGCAAATAAACTCACCTGCAAATCAGAAACTATTTAAAGTTTAATCCAATTTGATTCTAACTGTCCTCTCTTTAAATCCCATCAATCTTATATAATAATCAGTTCTTCATTATAAAGTTCCTCAAAAGAAAAAGGCAAGAGATCTGACACACTAATTAGGCTTAATAGATTCCATAGCATAATCAAAGTTTTGTTGTGATCCACCTCCTTTGATTTCCTTACTTTTTCCATTATTTATCATACATTGCATACTTCTTATCTCAAGTCCCCCTGCCTGTCCTCAAACTTAACAATGTATTTGTCATTTTTCTCTCCATTATTGTCTCTATTCTTCTTTGTAAGCTCCTAAACCAAACTCCATAAGGCAGGTGTGTCAAACTTGAGGCGTCACGGTGGCATCACATGATGTATCGGCATCACTACTGCATTAATCCCTTATGGCAGGGGCATCAAACTCGTGGGTTGCAGGCCGGATACGCCACGTGCTGGCGCTGCATGGTTTTGCTAAACCATGCAGCGCCAGCACGTGGCGTATCCGGCCTGCAACCCACGAGTTTGATGCCCCTGCCATAAGGGATTAATGCAGTAGTTTGGTAATTTGTACATACCATTCCTTGGTAATGGTTATATATACTAATCTTCCACTCTCTAGGTCACAGAACCTTGTCCCATATTTTTTACATAGATGTGTTAGCACTTTAGCTGCCTTTTCTCATGCACTTTAAACAGTTCAGTGAGCATCTCATCTATACTTTGTACTTTTAATTTAATAGCTATTCTACTGCATCAGTTTTTAATGTAGTTGGTTCCTGAATTTGTCTTCTCTCTATGAATGCTTCTGTCACTCTGTAATTCCATTCATGAGGGGCTTCAGTGTAAGATTTCTATTTTCTGTTGCCTCCTATTTCTTCTATGGTTACTCTTGAGTAGTCCTCACTTAGCTATAAATTCTTGTGATTTCTCTAGTCTTCTTTAAAAGCATCTCTCGTTTTTCTTTTCTTTTTTAAATCCATCTATTTGTTGATATTCTAAATGAGGTATCCTTTCTATTCCTTCCCTGTTTAGGTTGACAATCTAAGTTCATTCATGATGTATTGTGGTAAGCACTTCGTTCTTTTCCTCTGTGAAATGTTGGAGGGGGTAGTGATTTTTCCAATTCATTTTCACACTGTATATTCCTTCCCATGGCTTCTCATATTCTTTGTCACATAAATGAATGTATTGCATTTGTTCCTTATATGCTCTTGCAGTATGTCCTGTAGATCAAATATTGCTGTTAAACTGTTCTCTTAATTTTTTAAATAACCTTTTTATTTGAAAACAGTAATTCATGGTTTGTTCCACAATATGTACCTGGAATTGTCCTGGTTCCCTGCATTGTACTTTTGCATCTTCTATTTTAATTCATGCTACCAATTTTATTTTGTTGTTTCCCATATAGTAGATTCTGTGTTTATATTGTTTGAAGTGATGCTGGCAATAAGCAAACTATTCTCTTCAAAGAACATTATTATTCCGCATTATTGTGTTTCTCCAATTCAGTGTTTCTGTAACTTTCTTCATTTCTTGAATTTTTGCTTGCAATTGCACTCTTGCAATTTGTGATAAAAAAATATTTTCTAAGATTTCATTTCTAACATTCATTACAATAACTGACATTCATTCATTCTTATAGATATGGGGATTGCTATTCATTTATAGCCAAGCACATGAAAAGACACTAATTTTCATAAAATTCTTTTCTTTAGCAATTACAACTACAGTTCCAACAAGCTATATTTTAAGAATAAGTGAACTTAGCTGGATTGAAGTAAACCTGATTTATGACTTTTTAACGACTGAAGCCATGTTCATGATATGCCATGTTGTCCAGAAATGAAAGAGCACAATAAATTAATGGCCACAGTCAAGCAATAAATTAAAAATGCTTAAATGTAGCTGCTTGGAGTTGGAGTTGAACTTGATAAGGAAAAATATTGTTTCCAAAACTTAGAATCCTTTTATTTCCTTTGTAATTGAGTACAACAACTTTTCTCATATAGTTAGCAACTACTGAACCATTATTTGGGGGAATATATATTAGGATGACTGATTTCTTTCCCAGCTAATGTTACTTAAACGTTTTCTTCCCCTGGAAGTGGCTTTAATTTTACTATTACGCTTGATATACTACCTTTACTTTAACTGCCGATGCACTGAGAACTGTAAATG
Source organism: Rhabdophis nuchalis (assembly GCA_039707465.1). Taxonomy (NCBI): domain Eukaryota; kingdom Metazoa; phylum Chordata; class Lepidosauria; order Squamata; family Natricidae; genus Rhabdophis; species Rhabdophis nuchalis. The sequence continues at coordinate 145,730,633 of CM077645.1, forward strand.
TAATCTGTGAATGTAATCTGACAAGCGATTATTTGCTTTTTTCATATGATGATATATTAATGACAATTAAAGTAATATAAATATGTGTTGGACATATTATGTACAGGTTGTTTGTATTTATATCCTCATACTTGAGGGCACTGCTGAACACTTTGTCATTTATTGTGGTTTTCTGGAGAATGTGGCAGTCATGAACACTAGTTCAGTCTTTAAGGAGGCATAAAAATACATGGAACAATGTTGTATGGCACAGTTTAATTTACTCAAATAAAGATTAGATGGGAAAAGGGTATATTTGTATAACTATCAGATAGACCAGAGAAGGAAAAGTCAGGCCAACAAGAAACCATGAATAGGAAGTAAAACTGATTGGAAATTTTTTCTTTATAGAAAATGAATTTGATGTTCCCGTTAGATGTGTCAGGCAGTGATTCAACAAATGAAACGTCCAGTTCTCACCACTCAGCACTTCCCAAAGTGGTTCTCACCACTCAGCACTAGAGACCCTTTGAGTTTTTGAGATAGCTGCTATGGGGCAGGTAATTGCTAGACTGCATGCTGCAGAACCTGATGAAACTCAGTTCCACATCTTGCAGCAGACAGTGCAAGAATTAAGAGAACTGATTGCTTTATAATGTGTTGATTATAAGGGGACATTGTGGTTCCAAGGGGGCCTCTGTCCATTAAAGGAAAAGGTGCCATCATTGCCTAAACAGCTAAAGCCAAGTTGACTACGGTAAGTGTTAAATACTCATTGCTAGGGGATGGATCTCTGTGGAGACAAGAGAAAGATTTCCCATTCCTGAACCTCTTACAAACTTAGGGCAAGGATCGCCATTGGTAGACCTTAGGCAAAGCTTTTCTGTAGTTCTGTACCAGCTGCATAAGCAACGCTGTAGACTGTAGTTCTGTCTCGTCTAAACAACCATTGACTCAGGAACTCCAGAATAAGGATGCGAAAGAAAAGGGAAAGTCTATGGACAATTGGAACAGCAAATCCATTGAATAGTTGGAATAGCAAATCAGAGGTTTGGAAGGCTCTGTGCATCTAAAAAGTGAAAAACCGATCCCATAAGCATGTAGGACAGTCACAAGCCACATGGCTGCTGGAACAGAAAACTCAAAAGAATCACATACTATTGGCTATGACAGAGGATATTCAGGGAGCATTCAACCAAAGGCAGAAACAGCTCAAGTTGCAGAAGCATGCAAGTGATTGAAAAGTTACTCAGTACTATGGCTTCTCCAGCAACTTCTGGTATCACTTTACAAGAGCAAATTGACATACCTGTCAAGATTGTGTGGCTAGTCCAGCCTCAGAGGCTGAAGTCATTTTGGGTGAAGGGTATTGTGATTTTCTCTTTCAGTTCAGTTTGGGAGCTCTAGGCAGTATTTTACACACACACACACACAAAGGACAAAGCAATAAATAAATATGTTTCTCTTAGGGGAGTTGAGGTAGAGGATCTTCTGGGTGCCCACCTTGCAGCCTAGAGTGCTTGATACTCTACAGGGAGTTTTCTTGCTGGAATTGAAGATACAAGATAATTTTGCAACTTGGATGGATTTGTGTCTAGATCTGGGCTTATTGCCTGAATGAATTCTCTTATTTCCCCTTCCAAGTTCAGTGTTGTTTTCCTTATCTGTGTATTGTAGATGAATTTTGTTTTACTTTGCTTCCCTTTAAACATTTGCCAGAATGTTTTTATACTGTGTGATGAATAATTACATGCACATTATTTCTATTACTTGTGACATGCCAATTTTATTAATTTGTCTGCTACATTTCTTTTTGCTTTTTGATAAAAGTATAATAATACTTTTCATATAATAAAATGAAAGTAGCTCAATTATTTTACTTCAACAATCCTCCAGTGTTTGCTTTGACACTTTTTGAGACCACTGGCAATTTCACTATTGTCTCTTCAAGAATAATTAATATTGAGTGCTACTATTGTATCTGTTCAACGGGGCCTTCCCCAAAGAGATATTTTATAAAGGAATCAGATCTTCCCTCAAGCACATAACAGAATATGTTTTGAACATCGAATGTTTCTTACATGATTTATATTAGACATAAATTTCAGTAAGTAGTTATTCACAGCTTGTTTGCTTCATGTAGAATGTAAAATGAATAACTTTTCAAAACCTTCCATCTCAAGGCAGTTAGAAACATGGGAGAAGAATGTGAAAGAAAACAAAGAGCCATACTTCTTCTTTTTTTTCCCCTTTCAGGAAAACTCACAGAAGCTAAATTTAGCTCTTGATCAAATTGACCTAGTCTTTAACCCTGGCCAACATTACCACAACACACTTCCAACAGACAATAGTTTGCATACCAACACCACACTGGAAACAGATGTGCATATTGAACAGGCTTTCTTCAGTGATTCTCTGAGAATCAATTTAAGTGAAGTACTGAAAGCTGTTTCTTCTTAATTGGGGCATAGATGACACCTATTTACAATTACAAAAGCTAAACGTGTTTAAATTTCCTCAGCACTATCTCTTCAACTTAAATGTATGATATCACAAATCTGTTTTGACCAACATTACAAGATACTGGCCACTGTAAAACTATTGATTTTTTTAAAATTGTGAACAGCTGGCCTATTTGTGGGCAGTGGTTGCGTAGTTCACATCAAAATGTTTGGAAGGTTAGCAATCACCTCTTCTATTTCTTTACAGAGTCTCCTATAGTTTATCTAACTATTTTGTGTGCGTATTTACTGAAAGCATATAGTTCATTGCTGAAGTTTGGTTTTCTGAAGTGCTTTCCTCCACCTTCAAACCCTAACCAATTTAATTAGTCTTGCTTTCCCTTCCTTTATGGGACACAGAATACAGTATATGAAGAGTTTGGCTAAGTTTTTTTTAAACATACATTCCTGATTTTAAAAATGATTCCCATATTTCTTCCAATCTTCCCTTCATGTTTGCTAGCCAAGCAAATATCAGATTTATTTATAAAGATACATCTGTCACATTCTCTGGCACTGATATTGGAAATAAAATGATAAACAGGGTTGTTTTTTATAGGGACATATGAATGAATTAAAAGGAGGGTCAGGCAGCCATTTATCTGAAACGGTATAGGGCTTCCTGCTTGAGCGGGGTGTTGTCCAAGGACACAGGTGTCAAATTCACCGCATCATGCCATCACATGACGTTTCATGATGTTTTTTCCCATTCCTGGAGCTGGGATGAGTGTGGTCTGCGTGTGACGCATCTGGCCCCACATTTCTAGCCTAGATGATCAGGAATGTCCCAACTCTTTTATTCTATTATAACATTGTCATTTATCCACTTTTTGGATTTTGGGAAAGTATTTAATCATAGAACAGAAAGTTGTTAAAATAATACTTTTGTTAACAGACCATAATTTCTGATTTATTATTTCACAGTGCAGAACATAAAAACAAGAATCGTAAAATGTTTTATGACCCTTGCTATGATACAAGTTTCTAAACCAGTTTTTTAAAAAAGGTATCACATGTTTTGCTGAGGATTTTGAAAATCAGTTGCAACATTTGCATTTCAGACCACAAAAAATTGTGGAAAACACTGCAATAAAATTAGGTGAGGTTTTTTTTTCAAATTAGGCAAATATAGTTTTATCCAAAATTGCCGAGTGTAAAGCCCTATGTTTTTCAAATCTATTATGCTTTAAGGAATTTGGTTTGCCTCTAATTAAGTTTGGTTTAGTGTATGATGGATCCCAGAAGCAGTATAGTCACTCCTTCCATTTTATGTGGGTTTCCCCCCCCCCTTTTTTTTTTTTAAATGTGGAAAATTATAATGGAAACCAGATAAATATTTTATGATGAATAAAATGGTTCCCAGATTACTAATAGAAAACCTCAGATAGGGCCCAAATATGACAAGGCTGTAAATAGAAATGTATTTTCTCTGAAACTATTATGAGTGTCCATCTCTGCTTATTGGATCATCACTCCCAACCAGCTTGGATCTATCCTATAAAAGTGTCATAAAAAGGAATGTTAAAGGATGGCTGCGCTCTCCCATGAGATAGCATTTGGAACCCTTCATAACAGCCCCCAAGTTATGGAACAGTAGTCCAATGATGTTCATGAGTCCCCAAATTTTAGCTTTCTTCAAATAATTATAACTATTTTATTCGGAGAACACTTTGGTGTTACTGATAAATTTTACTTGTTGATTTTTGAAGTTATAGTTTGATTTAGTAGTTTTTTGTTATTTTAGGGGGTATCTTTATATCTTCTTTGATATAAATTATCTAGTCTTTAAAGGTAAAAGTTCCCCTCGCACATACGTATTAGTCGTTCCCTGATCTAGGAGGCACTGCTCATCTCTGTTTCAAAACTACAGAGCCAGCGCTGTCCTAAGAGGTCTCCATTGTCATGTGGCTGGCATGACTAAACGCCGAAGGCACACGGAACTCTGTTACCTTCCCACCCAAGATGGTTCCTATTTTTCCTTTTGCATTTTTACATGCTTTTGAACTGCTAGGTTGGCAGAAGTTGGGACAAGTAACAGAAGGTCACTCCATTATGCAGCGCTAGGGATTCAAACCACTGAACTGCCGACAAGCTAGAGTCTTAGCCACTGAACCTCTGTGCCTGTCTGCCTAATCTTTAAGTAGGTCAAATAAACAAATATAATCATAAATATTTAATTTTAGAACTATATACCTCCCTGATTGGAATTTGTGGCTTTGGCTTCTATAATATATCTTAAATATCTATTTTAATCCATGATTGACTCTTTGAAGCAATAATCATTAATAGACATGCATCCAGTGAGGCGACGTGATCTGAACCCAGACGTTCCCTGCCCAAATAATCATCAGTGAGTCGAAGCTACATTATTTTTAGCGCTTGGTTTGAACTCCATAGACTATTTTATTTCAGTTAATTTTAATATTTTAAATTAGGTTTACTTCAACAATAACTCTCTTCTGGGATGGGTTGGATAATATCAATTGTATTTGGGTTTAGATGCGTATGTATCTATCCGGAAATGTGCCTAAGTAAGAAATGGAAATTTGCCATTCTGTTTTTAATACACTTAATAAGCTCATAAATATGCCTAATTTTTCCATCTGTCTGTGTATTTGTTTGCATTCCTTAAGCGTTGGTCTGATTTTGCCAGATTTTTTTTGCCAGTGCTTCTGTTCCTCTGTGGGATATCTGTTCTTTAGCTTTCTCCAATATGTCCAAAGCTTTAGGTAGTGAGTATTTCTTTTTTTTAAATGTTGTTTGCCATTTGCATTGTTCATTGACGATAAAGAAAGCCAGCTGCTAATTATACTACATATAGTTTTCTCTTAGTGCCCACAGTGCTAGCGAAAACATAACTAATTCCCTGAGCTAAAAAATTACCATATCTGTTTTAATTGTGTAGCTATGGCTTTTTACTTCGCCTTTATTACAGAAATTGCCAAAATTAACATGAATGACAGGAAATTGGGTTCCCCTCCAAAAAAACTAACATTGTTGGCTGCCACTCTCTTTAAGCTAGCTAAAGTTGGATACAGTTTCCTATTTGCAGTTTAGACCATGAATCTAAGGAAATTCAGACAGAGAATCAACTTTCTTGGTGAAAGTATGTAAATATTCCTGAAAGGTAAGGTTTATTATTGCAACTGTGCTACAAAGTTTTTGTTTCTTTTTATTATAGGGGTTTAGGTCAGAAGTGCTTAGAAATCTAAATACTAACTTTTTAAAAGGTTTGCGTTATTTGTAAACGTAATAAAGGTAGAATACTAATAAACAAACAAATGCAAATGGCTGAATGAAGGGCTAAGTATTATTAGTGCTTAAAATTGTACATCCACACACCAACCACATTAACAAATACTATGGGATTACTAGGGGACAATGAAGGAGGAGCAGTGGGGGCGGCAGCCCCTCCCGATGGCGGGGGAAAGGAATCAGTAGCAAAAAGACTTAGGTCTCAAAAATGATACTATTCAAAAATGTTATTTGAATGTTGTCATGATTGATGGTAAGGAAAAACAAGAAGAATGAACATAGAAAATATGCAATGTATTTGTTATTGTGCTTGTCTTTTTTTTTACTAAAACTTGTACTATGATGAAGTTTGGGGGGAACCGCCGGCTCCGGCATGAAGCTACTAAAATGTAACGTTTTTTCCTATACCCCTTTCCCAATATTATTTTGTAAAAACCAATAAATTCTTTAAAAAAAAAAAAAAATACTATGGGATTATTCAAAATAACATTTTTAAAAACCTTTAAAAATAAAAAAAAATAAAAAAACACTTTCGACTTTCAAATCAAGCTCATTTCCTACTAATTTTGCAAGAAAAGGAAAACAGAAAAGAAAAAGTGCAGAAAACAATGCAAAGAAAGGAAGAATATAATTAAGTGACCTCTGCAATTACAAACAACACATTACCTCTCTTCCCTTTTTAACATTATAATAACCCTTTCAGCCTTATTCAGTCCTTTTTCAATCATTAAATCCAGAAATCATTTTACTTTTTTCTATTTTCAGCAAAAAGGTTTATATAATCTTCGCTAATGCTGTCGTCTTCACAATCCATTTTGTAGGTACCATATTTCAATATTTCGCCATCTATGCATCATTCTCTTTGATTTCTAATTCTGGCATGTTATTCATGTAATTTCTACCTTGTAATCAAGTTGAAAGCAGTGTCCTGTAATGGTTAAAGTGTTAAATTAAGAGGAGAGGATGGCTAGGATCAAGTACTTTCAGTCATTATTCAGTAGTAACAAAAATAAAGCCAGTAAATAGGACTCCATTCTCTCCAATACAAAATTCTCGTTATGACTTCAAAATAATCGTTACATTTATCTGGCTGTTGTGGGAAGAATGTAAATTTGTGCAATCCTTGAATAATGGGGCTAATTACAATGTTATTAACAAGGGAGTACAAGCAATCCTCAACTTATGACCATTAATTATGATTTGAAATTACAATGGCCTCAGAAAAGGTGACTTACGATCTGGTCTTATCACTGTAGCACCATTCCCATTGGCAAAATGATCACAATTTGAGCACTTGGCAATCAGACCCCATTTACTTTGTTTGCAGCACCTTGTAGTCATATGATCACAATCTGCACTTTCCCAGCTAGCTTCTGACAAGCAGAATCAATTGGGAAAAATGAATTTGCAAGTCACTTAACAAGCATATGAAGAAGAAGCATATGAAGAACGGTTACAGGAACTGGGCATGGCTAGTCTAGTGGAAAAAAGGACCAGAGGAGACTTGATAGCAATGTTCTAATACTTGAGGAACAGTCACAGAGAAGCGGGGGGGGGGGGGGCAACCTGTTTTCCAAAGCATCTGAAGACCAGACAAGAAATAATGGATGGAAACCGTATGATTCTGTTAGTGACCAGGATAAAAACTAATCTGGTCACATGATGATTCACTTAACAATCTCATTGTTTGCCAACTGAATTTCTGGCTTCATTTGTGGTCATAAGTCAAGGACCAAAGAACCATCAGTGTCCCCACTAGTGGTATTTCCAAACAATTTGCCTAAGGGTTCGTGTACTGTAATGTGCCACTAGAAAAGTTCTGTACAAACTGTAATGCTTCCTCTTTGGATGAGATTGTGAAGCAGAAGAACACATTTGGATACCATTTTGTTGTTACAATAAAGCAAACTTTGAGGAGCGGAAGAGATCTTTCACGTGCAGGATGTTACCTTTAGTTCCTACAGCAGTGCTATAGATTAGAATAATTTTAAGAGGCTTAGAATTTTACTCAAATGTGGTTTTCCTATTCATAAAGGTAAAGGTTCCCCTGCACATGTGTGCTAGTCTTTTCCAGCTGAAGGGGTGGTGCTCATCTCCATTTCTCAGCCAAAGAGCCAGCATTGTCTCAAAGCATCTCCTTGGTCATGTGGCCGGCATGACTCAATGCTGAGGGCACATGGAACGCTGTTACCTTTCCATCAAAGTGGTTCCTATTTTTCTACTTGTATTTTTAACATGCTTTTGAACTGCTAGGTTGGCAGAAGCTGGGACAAGTAACGGGAGCTCACTCCATTACACAGCGTTTAGGGATTGGAACTGCTGAACTGCCGACCTTCTGATAAACAAGCTCAGCATCTTAGCCACTGAGCCGCGTCCCTTCCCATTCATAGTGAATTAATATTTGTTATATGATTCTTATCCATTTGTACCTTTATGATTTTGGGATTGTTTCAGAACGCCCACAGATTGAACTAACTCTGATTTATATGTTTGGCTTTACTATGGCCCTCACCCTGACTACAGATTTATCCTATGTCATCTCCATATAGCAATTTATAACCCCTATAAAATGTCATATGCAATTCTTTTTTTTAATGTTCTTTTGAGTAATGACAAGGAACAATTGTACAGGGAATCAAAAATCTAATGAGTTATACATTATTTGACTATTTATAACCAGAAAGCAGTCTCTGACAAATGTTGGCAATTTTACAGCTAAAGGCCTAGGCTATTGTGCTTTTAAACGTAATTTATTAAGCAAATAAAACTCCTTGCTGATGATGGATCCTTTTAAAGCTGTGGCACTGCAAAAGCTTCAGGTCTTCTACAGCTGTGGAGGCTTTATAATCCCTGCCTAAATCTTGCATGTCTTGTCACTAATATTTTACACTTACATCATAGGTTCACTTATTTGGTTACTTTTGTGCCTATGATTAGATTGTAACCAGACATTTAGAATGAAAGTGGTTGGAAGAGCTAAGCAAGATGTGATTTTTGTTTACTTTGTGAAGATTTAAATATCTGTATTATGAGATTGAAAGTCAAGTGATGCAATATAATTTGGAGAAGAAACATTAAAAGCCAAGTGAAGGGGGGAGATTTTATTTCAGTAACCTGATTAAATAATCTAGGTTGTGGCAGAGCAATGAAGTTACTCCAAATATGAAACTGATTTACTTAAAAGGTTGCTGGCAGAATGGCATATTTATATCTGATCTTTGTGTCAGGCTTGTTGCTATAATAAGAACTTGGATATGTGTGGTCATCCTGTTGTCCTTGAGTGAATAAAGTATGTTTTGTGATTTTGTGAATATTCAGTCCTCATTGTTAATTGCAGGAGAAAAAGAGAAATATGAAATCAGAGGTTTAAGCAGGGAATTAATTCTATTAATCTACAAATAGTTTTATGGGAGCTATATATTATAATGATTTCCCAGTTTCAATGTTTAGAATCTGAAATGTCTGCACCAAATCTTTCCATAATTATGGAAGCAAGTTCTAGTTTCATGATTGGTTATAATAATATAGTAATAATAGCTTACATCCTGCGATGATACCTAAATTCTTGGGAAGAATTCAATAAATATGAAGGTCAACATCAGCTAAAGAACCGTCAGATATGATTTCATATTATTGTGTATGTAATAATAATAATAATAATAATAATAATAATAATAATAATAATAATAATAATAATAATAATAATATAATTAATAATAATAATACTAAGCAATGCTTAAAAACAGGAAATTTGGAAAAAGAGACAGAGCTGCCCAAGACCAAAGTTTAAGAACAAATGTTTATATTTGAGATAACAGCAACAGACAGCAAGTGCTGCTTCTGGAAAGAAGCTTAAGAAACAGTGGACCACCTGCAAGAGGATCACACATACTAACCAACAAGCATGACAAAGTAGCAACAATGATGCGTTGGATTGTCTGCAAGAAATACAACTTACATTGTGCGTTGTCTTTTGAAACAACATCTACCTATTCCAGGTTCTTGGGAAGGTCTTGATAGGTGGATAAAAATGCCAAATCCTGTCTAAACATATGGCTGGCTGTGCAACCAACCAGATTGCACTGTCAGCCATATATTATTAAACTTACAGGCCTCATGGTTCTCAATGACTCACAACAATAAAACAAAACAAAAAAGACAAATCAATTGAACATCAGAAAAAATAGAAAAGATTGCAAGAGCAATGAAGCAAGGGGGTCTCACTCTCCATTGTAAAAGTAGTAGTTTCTTAATTTTGTCATCCTCAAAATCCTCAAAATTAGGATTTAGGATTTATTAAATTTTTAGACCGCCCTTCTCCCTTGCGGGACTCAGGGCGGTGTACAGGCAATAATAAGATCAATAATATAGAGCATAAAATACAATTAAAAATACAATTAAAAATATATAAAATAGATTAGCCTGATCTAAATCCTGTTAAAAAACCATTACTAAAACAATTTAAAAACTAAAACAATTTAAAAAACTATGCCAGGCCGGCCACACAAAACAGATAGGTCTTTAAGGCCCGACGGAACTGGCGCAGGTCCGTGGTTGTCCGTAGGTCAGGGGGTAGGTCATTCCAGAGGGCAGGAGCTGCCACAGGGAAGGCTCTCCCCCTGGGGGTCGCCAGCCAGCATTGCCTGGCCGACGGCACCCTGAGGAGGCCCTCTCTGTGGGAGCAGACTGGTCAGTGGGAGGTGTTTGGTAGCAGGAGGCGGTCTTGCACATAGCCAGGTCCCTTGCCATGGAGCGCTTTAAAGATGGTTACTAATACCTTGAAGTGCACCTGGAAAGCCACAGGCAGCCAGTGCAGCTCGCGCAGGAGAGGTGTCACGCGGGAGCATCTAGACGCTCCCAGAATCCCCTGCGCGGCCGCATTCTGAACTAACTGGAGTCTCCGGGTGCACCTCAAGGGAAGCCCCATGTAGAGAGTGTTGCAGTAGTCCAGACGGGAAATGACGAGGGCTTGAGTGACCGTGCGTAAAGCGTCACGATCCAGAAAGGGGTGCAACTGGCGTATCAGGCGAACCTGATAAAAAGCCCCCCTGGCCACGGCTGTCATATGGTCTTCTACATACATCCTCACGACCGATTCGCTCCCACAGAGAGGGACTTCTCCGGGTGCCGTCCACTAGACTTTGTCAGCGGGCGACACCCAGGGGAAGGGCTCTCTCTGTGGCGGGCCCAGCCCTCTGGAACGACCTCCCTCCCGATATTAGGACCACCACGGACCTCCGCTCCTTCCGTCTTAAATTGAAAACACACTTTTTCTGCCTTGCCGGCCTGGGATAGCTACTCCTCTGTTTTTAGGGTTTTTTTGGGGATTTTTAGTTAGATAGTTTTAATGGGTATTTTAGCACAGGTTACTTAATTTAATTTATTTTTAATGAAATATGTATATAGCCATTGTTCTTATTTCTCCTGTGCACCGCCCCGAGTCCCTGTGGGGAGAGGGTGCGGTTTATAAGAAATAAATTATTATTATTATTATTATTAGAGACAGCCGAGAGTCCAGGAGGACACCCAAGTTGCGAGCCCCCTCTGTAGGGGCCAATGACTCGCCCCCAATAGCCAGTGATGGCACCAGCTGGCTATATCGTGACGCCGGAAGCCACAGCCACTCGGTCTTGGACGGGTTGAGTCGGAGCCTGTTTCTCCCCATCCAGACTCGCACGGCCTCCAGACACTGGGACATTACTTCCACGGCATCGTTGGGGTGGCCCGGGGTAGAGATGTACAGCTGAGTATCGTCAGCGTACTGATGGAACTCTACCCCGAAACCACGGATGATCTCACCCAACGGCTTCATATAGATGTTGAACAGGAGAGGCGAGAGGACCGACCCCTGTGGCATCTCACAAGTGAGGCACCTCGACGTTGACCTCTGCCCTCCTGCCAACACAATTGCGACCAGTCAGAGAGGTAGGAGGAGAACCACCATAAAATGGTGCCCCCCACCCAACCCCTCCAGCCGGTGCAACATGATACCATGGTACCATGGTCGATGGTATCAAAAGCCGCTGAGAGATCTAACAGGACCAGGATAGAGGAGCAACCCCTATCCCGAGCCCTCCAGAGATCATCCACCAACGCGACCAATGCCGTATCTGTGCTGTACCCAGGCCGGAAGCCGGACTGGCGCGAGTCCAGATAGACAGTTTCCTCCAGGTGCTGAGGGAGCTGCCGCGCCACCACACTCTCAACAAACTTCACAAGAAAACGAAGGTTGGAGACAGGACGGTAGTTGGCCAACACAGCCGGGTCCAAGAAGGGCTTCTTGAGGAGGGGCATCACCACCGCCTCTTTCAAGGCAGCCGGCAGAAACTCCTCACTCAAAGAAACGTTGACAATTCCCTGGAGCCAGCCTCGTGTCACCTCCCGGGAGGCCAGTACCAACCAGGAGGGACACAGGTCCAATAAACATGTGGTGGCGTTCAGCCGCTCCAGCATCCTGTCCATGTCCTCAGGAGTCAAGGGATCGAACTCTTCCCAGATGACAGACTCAAGACCTGACTCCGTCAACCCATCTGAACTAGACTAGTCGGAGGCCAGCCCGTCCCGGATCTGATCGATTTTATCATGCAGATAACATCCAAATTCCTCCGCACGACCCTGCAAGGGGGCATCCCGCGCCCTCTGATGAAGAAGGGAGCGGGAGGCTTCCGGTTCCGGCTCCTGCGGCGACGGGCGAGCCTAGCGCTCGCTTGCCGCTTTGTTTCTTCTTCTGCCCCCCAACGGGGGCGAGACTCCTCTTGTTTGAGGGTCTCCCGTAGGGCCGGCTCGTCGGGGGGCGCCCCCCCCCCACGGCGGTGGAGGAAGTGGCTCCCGGTGCGGCTCAGGTGACGGAGAACATGCTAGCGGGGGGTTCTCCCTTCGCCTAAGGAAGACGGCGCCATTCACAACAATGAGGAGGGCTGATCGGCTCAGTCGAAGGACTCCCGAGGCTTCAGCTGCGAGGAGAGAGTGAGTTTTTAAAAAACTTTTTTTTCTGCTGCCAGCCAGGCTGAACGGACTGGGAGGGGGGTGTTTATTTTTTAAAAAAAAAACCCTCGGATTTAAGCGGCACGTTAAAATGGCTTCTCTGCAAAGAGAAAGCGGAAACTTTCACTCCGGACGGTCTTTAACAAGGGAAAGTGGAATGCGATTCTTTGCAACATTGTTTCTAGGTCTGGCTGAGTAAAAAAAAATTCTTTTTTTTGCTACTCTCTCCCTCTGGCTCTGAGATGGGCGGTGGAAGTGGCTTCTCTTTGTCCCTGCCTGACTATTTCAACTAAGGAAAATTTCCAGCGTCTCTTTGAAAGCAGGACTCTCTCTGGATTTTTTAAAAAAAAATTCTTTTGATGGATTTGTGACTTCTTCTCTGGAATACCTTCGTTATTACTATTTGCTGACCTGGGAAACTGTGTCTCTTTTGGTTTCTGAATTGTTTGCAACTTCACAGCCCTGAACTGAACTGAGCTCCTGGTTTGCCCCACCAGCCCCACCCGGAAAACGCCATCTTGGTGGCAGTGACTCTAACTTTTAACCATGGCACAAGAAGCAGCACTTGTAAATTTGGAACAAAGGATGGCTTCTCTTGAAACCTCTATGCTAACTTTGATATCAGAAATAAAGGCCCAGAGGGCTGAAAATATTATCTTCAAGAAGGAGTTGTTGGATACAAGAAGACAAGTGCTGGATAACACACAGAAGAATAAAGAACTGGAAGGGGGGTTGGAGGGGGCTAAGGGGGAAATTAAAAATGTTACTAATGAGGTTGTGGAAATAAATGGGCATGTGTCTAGGATGGATATGGAAAGAATGACATACTTTTTGAGATTTCAAAATGTTTCTGAGGAATCTGGTGAATACCTCCCTGATCTTATGAGCACAATTTTAGCAGACTATTTACAAAAACCTAAGGATGAGATCAGGGGGAATACATGTGAAATTTGTTAGAAGGTCAACCAGAGAGGAAATCCTGAAAGCGCAGAGAGAGAAACCTTTAACTTATCAACGAGAAACGGTCACTATCTTGAAGCAGATCCCTAGAAAAATTAGAGATTCAAGAAGGAAATTTTCCTTCTTGTCTAAAACCTTGTTTGATCACGGGATTTGGTTCAAGTGGATGACACCTGAAGGGATGCTGGTGTTCTGGGAAGGAGGAAGAGTGAGGATTAAAACAGTTGCTGAGGCGGAAGCCTTTCTTAAAAAACATTCCTCTGCCCTGGGGGAAGATCCAGGGGGGACGGAGGGGGCCACGGCCCCGCCCGCGGGGGGCTAGGGAGGAGAGAAAGAAGATACAATAGCCAAAAGACTTAGATCAAAAAAATAACTTTGCCTTGATTTTTCTTGAACAATTTTGCATAATATTTCTATCCGGACTTTTTGTAAATGTCTGACAGCATGGAAGGGAGAATTTAGGCAAATGTACTTGCTTTCATCTTGTAGTGGTATGGAAAATGTTTTCTATGTTAACTTTTTTAATGTGTATTTTGAGGTCTCGGAAGGTCCGACGACTCTGACGTGAATGCTCTCAAAATTTCTTTGTAACCATTTCCCTACCCTGTTAAAAAATGTAAAACCAATAAAACTTTTTCAATATAAGAAGGGAGCGGGTTACCCTAAACAGGGCGGCAGGGCGGTTATCTGCAGACGTGATAAGAGCGGAGAAGTAATTACGCTTCGGCGCTTCTATCGCCACTAGGTAGAAATTAGTAAGAAATTATATGATTTCTTCATTATTTGATGTTTTTTTCTCTTAAGAAATTCTTTCTTACTCAAAAAGCAACCCATCAATTAATTTGGAATTCTTCTACAGCAGGGGTGTCAAACTGTGCAGCCCGCACACCGGATGTGTCATGGGCAGGCCACACCCACCCCAGCTCTGTGAAAGGAAAAAATGTCTCAATACATCACATAATGGCAACATGACACCACGAGTTTGATACCCGTGTTCTACAATAGTACGTCATCCCAAAATACTAAAACAGTTGTCTTTACCATTCTATGACATATCTATAATATACTACCTTATTTTTAACAGCACAAATTGTGTCTAGGGAAAAGATCAGATTGAAAAGTGTTTTGCTTTTTTCATATTTCTCATGTGCTATTAGTTTTTCAATCATTCATTTCTATTGTCATTCTTTTCATAACTTTGTGTACACTACCGCAGAAGTTCCATATTACTCTGTACTTTCTTTTCTTTTAAAATTGTACATTAAACACAGTTAAGGAGATGCAGTGTTAATCAACATTTCTTTAATTGTGATAGTATCAGAAGCATAATAAAATTCTCCTCCTCACTTTTTTCTGGCCTTTCTAAAAGAAGCCCCTGGCATCTATAGTAAATTGTAGCTCAGAGTCTACATAATAGGTTGCTTAGACAACAAGGTCTCAAGAGTGCTTACTGAAAGAGATTAAACTGTAATTTAACTGGCCTGTGAGTAAGAGGGAAGGAAAGAAAAGATTTGTGGTTTTCATAAAGCAGGGGGGGAAATACATGGGGGCTGGTGTTTATAGCTTAGAGACTCTTTTGCCATCTTGACACAAAACAATTTTATTTTTAGCAGGCTTTGGTTTTGCAATGGTGCCTTATCAATCCCACAATCCTGTTCAATGAAATAATGGGTCTGAACTAGTCTGGAAGTACCAAAATTCACAAAACGTTTGGAACAAAAGTTTTAAACTTCCCCATGTAGAAATTAACAGAAACAAATGATATTCATCTCAGAAGTATAAATTTATGGAAGCATTTTACAATTCTGTGTTTCTGAACAAAAGATCAGTTGAACAGAAAGCAAAATAATATTCTTTTGTTTAGGTTCAAAAATAGTTTGTGTGCATGTTTTTTTTTTTAAAAAACTTCTCCTTATCAGCCCAGCTATTAAATATTGTGCCTTAACTGTTATCAGTCTCCGATCAGCACAGTTAGTGCATTTTACTTTCCAAGGAAGTGCACTTTGAGCCAGCTGGAGCACGAAAAATGTAGGAGCTGGAGAAAGTCATAATTGAAACAGGCGACTGTTCCAGTACAGACAGGAAATAAAAGGAAGACTGGACCCTTCAGCGGATTAAATTAGATGTTTCAAATTCAGACAGTATCAGAGAGAGAGAGAGAGAGAGAGAAAGACTTATTTAGAATTTTTAAAAAGGTAACAGTAAGTTCATTCAGATGAATGCCTCCTCTTTCTCCCCCCCCCCCCCCCCCAAAAAAACCCCTTTCCTTCCTAACACATGTATTTGCTGAAGTCTGTCTTGATGCACTGTAGGAGGGAAATTGTACAGGGGCCTCATTTTGCTAAAAGAGCTGCAGAATGCTTTGGTAAAATATCTGCTTTTTTGGTCCTTGCATACCGTTCACTTCGTTACCATCATCCATGTAACTTTTATGAAGCATTATTCAAGAGAAGCAAGATACCATGTAAAACAATGTTTCTCAATCTTGTCAACTCTAAGACGTGTAGACTTCAACTCCCAGAATTACCCAACCAGAAAGCCAGTTAGGGAATTCTGGGAATTGACATCAAGACATCTTAAGGTTGACAGAGTTGAAAAACACTGACTTAAACAATGTAATTCATGGAAACAGAAATAAATGTGCTATTAAAACACCATGCAGCACATTGTTTTAACGTCTGTCGTATTACACAGATTTATATATTTAAAGGGGATGTAATTGTTGATTTTCCAAGCAATCTATCTTCTTCCTTTCCCTCATTATTTTCTTTTCATTTTCTTTGTTTGTATGAACAAGAAGCAGGTACATAATTGAGGCATCAGGCTCAAAAGCGTGAGATCGTGAGTTCGAGTTCTGCCTTAGCTATGAAAAGCCAGTTTGGGTGACTTCAGGCCAGTCACTCTTTCTCAGGCCAACCCACCTCACAGAGTTGTTGTTGTGGGAATAATAATAGGAGGAAGGTGTGTTGGACATGTTCACCGCCTTATTTGTAAAAATTAATAAAGGTGGGGTTATAACAAAATTAATAATTTTGCTTCAGCTTTTTAAGTCTACCTTGGCAACTCTAATTCTTGTGTGTTTAAGAATTTCAGTCTTCCCATGGCAACTTTAAAATGCTATTTTATTCATATAGTACCAATCCCTTCCTTTCCTGCCCCCCTAAAACAGATGGATTGTTTCTAAACTGCTATCAACATAGTTCTCCCCCCCCCCTTTCTCTCAGTGTGTGTCTGTGTGTGTATATATTGTGGTCAGCATCAAGAAACCATGTCTGTCTTCTCTGTGACTTTATAACTAATCCTAGAATGCCATCATTTTTTTAAAAAAATGGAAAGGCGGAATTAAAATACTGCTCTTGTTAAATGATAAAATGCCTTTGCCTCAGGCTTGAAACCTAGAATTGTTTGATTGATTGCAAAACTTTGCATGACGTTTGATTCACCAGACTTTAGAATGTCTGAACAAACTGTTTGTACAAGATAATTTGCAGTTCCTTCTAATTTTGCTTATGACATAAAATAGGATTATACTAAAATACTGCATTCCCAGACTCACTTAGATGGCCCAATTGAATCCATGAACATGCAGTGAATATATTTATTTTATTAAATTTATACCCCGCCCTTCTCCTACAAAAGGACCCAGGGCGGCATATCTCACCTAATCATTAGTGACAATAAATACTTTGTGGATAGAGGTTGCATGTGAAATCTGGATTTCCGCCTATTCTGTCCCATTGTGTTTCCATACATTTGCTTATAAATTCTCTTCTATATTTTGAGATAATGCAAAAGATTATCGCACGGGGAACACACAATACCCCAAGCCATCTAGCTTCTAGCACATACTATATTTACTTAAAACCTCACCTATTTTTCAGAATAAGAATCTAGAAATTAGAAGTTATTTATTTTGAAACGAGCAATATATTTACAATATAAGTATATGCCGCTAATACAGTATATAATGATATATGTTACATATAACGTAAAGTTATAATATTACATTATAATAAATGTGTAATAATAAATATATAAATATTATCAGTGTAATATTAAATTCATATATAGGGAATCAGGACACTCACCACCAGAGCTGCTTGACAGAATACAAAGATCTCATCCCCATGCTATCTATCTCCTTGATTCTAATTTTTATATTATAAATGGCAAAATTTTAATAGTTCTTAATTTTTTTGTACTTTGTAAACCACCCAGAATCACCTTTTCAGAGAAATAAGCAGCATATATATTTAATTAATAAATGAATCTTTTTTCAGAGTCACAATATTGGGGAATTAGAAATAAAAACTCGAGGACAAAGGTAGATGAAAACAGAAGAAATTATTGCAGAGAAAGTGTCTTAAAAAATCATTGCTTAGGGAAAGGAGAAAAATGTTGAGAATGATAAGCAAGGAAGAGAACGTCTGACAGGATAGAACTACATTTGTATAAATTAATACTTTATAATTGGGGGAATTCCCCTACCAACTACTTTGTGAATGGAGAAATTCTCCAAGCATCTATTTTCCATTATTACTACAACATGTTTTCAAAATTGACTTTGGCCGCTTGTCAAATCGCATATCTAATCTGGAGGTGGGGAAAAAAGAGCACTCATTAATATTGTGTAGATTGAGTCCTCATTTGTTTCCAATGGGAAAGTATTCCCCCACCCGCTCAAAATCCAATGAACCTAGAAGGGGTTTAGGCATATCAGAGGAGTCCAAGATTTCTGCATATTATTTATATTGTTTGTGATTTGGAAATTCAATCTGAGCAAGATTTGTTTACTTTATGTAGAGTGGATAAAATGTATTAAATTTTTTGTTTATGTTCAAAGATTTTGGTTGTATTAAATGTTATATCTGAACGTGCTACGAAAGTTGGAATGGAAAAGCTGGATTCAAAAAGTAGAATCCATATATAGCTCAATGCCATGTGACCAAATCCATGGCGGATAGTCAGTTTGAAAATGCATGTTTGCTTAGCAGTACAGGGATTAGCTTAAATTCCCTTGAATTTGATTTTTCAAGAACAGCATACACAATATGACTTGTTGGCTTCCTTGATAAAATAGCTGCATTGCTAATAGTTTTTTTTTATTGGTACAATATACAAACATATCATTTCAACAGTAAAAAGAATTCTCAGCACTTTCTCCCTTGGCTGTGCAGGCTAGCATAGCAAAAATAAGCTCTGTAAGGAAGAAACTCAGATGTTTATTTTTTTATTTCTATTAGCATGAGAGGAATTTCTTCTGTGGTGGAGTAATTCATGAGCAATAAGCAAATGAGCCTGGGAATGAGGAAGATAAAGGGGAAATAAAACACATGAACAACATTATTATTCACTGACCCCCTTCCTTCCTTCCTTCCTTCCTTCCTTCCTTCCTTCCTTCCTTCCTTCCTTCCTTCCTTCCTTCCAGTAGTTGCTGGTAAATAATTCTATTTCTAATAACACCTGTTTTTTTAAAAAAATGCTGTTGGTCTTGTGAAACTAAAGTTTTGAGTTATGAGTGGTTTGTTTTTAATTCAAATATTAATTTAGGCATGGATTTGACCATGCAATTGTATCTTGGGCTTAGTGCGCCTTTTATTGGACACTATTTCGCCTGTAGGGAGTTCTACTTTTCTATCACTTAGATAATAGAATCTCTTGTTTCTGAGTTCAACTTGTAACATCTACAGCAGCTGGAATTTATATGGAGACTTATTAAATAAAACAGCAGTAGCCAGTTCCCTCCTACTGCCTCATACTTGGAAGTAAAGTACCTGAACTTTTCCAAATGCGCTTGGCCTTTTGTACTTTAATCTGAATCTCTGTATTTCATCTTCGTTGTGTTTGACAGTTTCTGACCTCAAAGTAATTTATTATTCCTTTTATTACTACTTAAGATCTTGGTAATTGAAAGGATTTATATATATGATTATGAGTTAGTAAAGGATGATTAATATACACCCAAAGATCGTGCCATAAAAGTGAAAGACTATAACATTAGCATTCAGTTTTGTGAAGTTGTAAAGTTTCTGCCTGGACTTTTGTTTTCCATGTTTGTGATAAATCACATTGGAATTGTTCAGAACAGAAAGAAAATAGGAGGAATATTTATATACTAGTATTTTTTTTCTGTTTTGCAAGCCATTTCATATACTATATTACTTAGTTTGAAGGCAGTTTGTTTGTTTGTTTATTTATTTAGATTTCTAGACCGCCCCCTCTCCCCGAAGGGACTCGGGGCAGTGTACAGGTAAAATTAAAATTATCAAAATCATAACAATACATATAAACTAAAATCTAATTAAATAGTCCTCTGTACAAATTTATAAAAATTAAAACTTAACCCATAAAACCGAATAAAATAATTTAAAATTACAGACTGGCGTGGGAAGCATGGAGTTAGGCCAGGCCGGCTAGATGAAACAAGTGGGTTTTGAGTTTCTGGCAGAAGGAGCGGAGGCAAGAATCTAGAAACTGCTTTCCCTCCCTCCCTCCCTCTTCCCCCCCCCCTCTCTTTCTCTTTCTCCCTCCCTCTCTCTCCATCAAGCTTGGTGGGGTATAGGTAGTCTTCAACTTACAACAATTCATTTAGTGACATTCAAAATTACAATGTCATTGAAAAAAGTGTTTTATGACCATTTTTCACACTTACAACCATTGCAACATCCCCATAGGCATGTGATCAAAATTTGGATGCTTGGCAGCTTGTTCATACTTATGGCCGTTGCAGTGTCCCAGGATCATGTGATCACCTTTTGCAACCTTCTGACAAACAAAGTCAGTGAGGAGGCCAGATTTACTTAATAACCATTATACCGTTAATAACAGTTGTTATTAACTTAACAACTGCAGTGATTCATTTTAACATCTTTGGCAAGAAAGATCGTAAAATGGGGCAAAATTCCTTTAACAACTGTCTCACTTAGCAACAGAAATGTTGGGTTCCATTGTAGTCGTACATCAAGGGCTACCTGTATATTGCAGCAAGTGTTCTTCAAACTGCTGTCAGAATTAAAGGATGATGTTCTCCATTCTTTAAACAGTATTCAACAAAATAATCCAGTTGGCAATTCCAAGTAGATTTAAATCCCCAGAAATTCCATTATCTGTGCCTATTTACGAGCATAGTTTTTAACAGGAAAAAAGGCACTTTATGGATATTTTAATTTTGATTGATTGATTGATTGATTGAACTGATGCATCAGTAGTGGTTCAAATGCACATGATATAGAATGCACTGATACATACTGCAGTGACTGCTAGAATGAGTTTGGGATTCTTCAGAAGTTTTGGACATAACTGTAATGGAATTTCTTTCATTTCTATGGTACTGTATATATCATGCATTACCATATTTTTCAGAGTATAAGATGCACCTTTTTTCCTCAAAAAAGAGGCTCAAAATCTGGGTGCGTCTTATACATCGAATACAGCATTTTTTTGTCTCCCAAAGCCCCGTCCCCTTCACTAAAATGGCCATGCATATCTTTATGGAGGCTTTTTAGAGAATTCCTGGGGGCTGGGGAGGGCAGAAATGAGCAAAAGACGGGTTGTTTTTTGCCCCAGCCCCCAGCAGCACTCTATGAACCTCCATAAAGCTATGCATGCAATTTTTTTGACAAAAAACGGGCCCGTTTTAGCAAAAAATTGACTGTTTTTGGCTTTCCCACCCCCCTAGTAGCACTCTGCAAGCCCCCCCCTCCCCCCGGCTATTCATGCCTTTTTTTAAAAACGGGTCCATTTTCACAAAAAATATGTCATTTTTGGACGGTTTGCAGAGTGCAAAAAAATGTTTTCCTTTCAAAAAACTCTTTAACTGATTGATGAGAATTACATTGATCAAGTGCTGTGCCAGGAAGGAAGAGAGAGAGAGAGATAGAAATACAGTAGGGAGGGAGGGAGAGAGTGTGTGTGTAACATAATATCCACTTCATATATATATATATATATATATATATATATATATATGTATATGTATATGTATATGTATATGTATATGTATATGTATATGTATATGTATATACATATACAGCTTGCCTCCAGCAGTTGTGAATGCCCCAACCCTGGAAGTCTTTAAAAAGATGTTAGACAGCCATTTGTCTGAAATGGTATAACGTTCCTGCCCATGCAGGGGGTTGGACTAGAAGACCTACAAGGTCCCTTCCAACTCTGCTATTGTATTGTATATACATATACATACATACATACATACATACATACATACATACATACATACATACATACATACATACATATATATATATATATATGAGGTGGATATTATGTTACACACACTCTCTCCCTCCCTCCCTACTGTATTTCTATCTCTCTTTCTCTCTCTCTTCCTTTACCTACCTAACTACTCTCTCTCTCTCTCTTCTTACATATCTACTGTATTTTTCTCTCTTTCTCTCCCTCTCTATCCCTCTATCTACCTACCTACTTTTTGTTTTAATTTGCCTCTTCAAAACCTTGGTGTATTTTATACTCTGGTGCGTCTTATACTCCAAAAAATACAGTATCTATTATCTTGCAGTGTAAGCATAATTATGTAAGTCACATAAAAATGTGAAAATTGGTGAGCAAACAAAAATTAAAGGGCACAGACAGAATTACCAGATGGACTTTTAGATGATTATTTTTAGGGACAATTATGGCTTTTGTCATTGATATGATCAATATACCACAAACCATTTTTTACTATTTTTATTATTCCTTCGTAAAAATTATACTGTGGTAGATTAATGCATTGGAAGAAGAACCATCAATAACCTGTGCTATGCTGATGACACCACTATGAGAGTTGAAAATATAAATGATCTTAAGTACTAGCAATAAAAGTCAAGAAACACAATGAAACAATTGGAGCAAAGAAAGGAATAGAGAACAAACTAATGACAACAGGTACAGCAACCAGATCTGATAATGATGATTTTGAAATACTGTAATGGATAGATCCTGCCTTTTTGGACAGACTTAACCAAGAGTAAAGGAACCAACAATCAAGAAACATGCTGAAGATTAGCAATTGGTAAAGTAGCAATGAACACTCTAGAAAAAATATTCAGATTTCAGGATGTGTCTCCACCTACAAAGATCAGTATCATGCAGGAAATGTTTTTTTTCCTGTAATACACTATGGAAGCAAAGTTGAACTTTGAAGAAGTAGAATAGAAAGAATATTGAGAGTTTTGACATCTGGAGTTGGAGAGGATTCCTGAAAAGATTGTGGGCAACAGAGAAAACAAACAAATTGATCATTGAACAAATCAACCCAGTTTATTCATTCAAGGAGCAAATGAATAGATTCAAATTATCCCATTTTGGTCACATAATCTAAAGATCTACACTGAAGTCCATTAACTTTGCAACCAGTAAACAGTTTGGCTCCGGTAGTAGTTAATATGTATTATTATTATACAGAAACATAATAAAAGATAATCTATTATCCTTATCATGGAAAAAATTATAGAAAGCAAAAACTAGATTAGTATAAGGAACTATCCATCTAATCCACATAAAAAATTTAGCTTTCCTGGCATGCCTTGGTTAACATAGTTGAAAGTAAGATATTTTTCTGCAAATAATGGTAAAATAATATTTTTAATGGAATCCAACTGTCCATTAAAAACCAACAGTATGGCCCATTGACAAGTAGTAACCTAGCCCTCTTCATTTTTGTATATATTCTTTTGCCCTCCAGGTATACATATAATCACAGAAATAGAAATCTAAGTAGTATAAATTAATTGCTGGAGAAAGTGTTCAATTCACACATTCACTTTGTGTGAAACTGCTTTGTGTCTGTCTCTTATCTTGGGACAAGGAAGAAAATATGTACTCTATTTTTCTGAGGTATTTTTTAAAAAATCTCATAGTTATAGTTTAGTTTATTAAATTTGTATACCGCCCTTCTCCCTTGCGGGACTCAGGGCGGTGAACAGGCATCAATAAAACAACAAAGAACATCAATATATAAAATACTTTAAAATGGCAATTAAATTGGGGGCCTGTTCTAAAATCCAAATAAAACTGCTAAATAAAATCAATTAAAATCGATTAAAAACTACGCCAGGCCGGCCGCATGGAATAAATGCATTTTCAAGATTCATTGAAGGAGGCATCCTGCTTTCCTCTGAGCATATGTCCAGAGCTCTGAAACAAGCTTCCTTGATGAGCCAATCATTATTGCTGACACTGGAGAACAGGTGACCTACATTCTTGCAGAAACACCTGGGGAAAAAAATCAGGTAGAAGCAGCTAAATTGGGTCTATGTCATACAGACGTTTAATTTACACCCTTAAATAATTGTAGAAATCAGTGACGAAACACCATCTATACAAACTGGTGAAAATATAGAAGCATATCAATGACTCTGCTCAGCTTTATGAACATGTTCATTTTACAATTCTGGGCTGTCCTATGATTATGCTAATATATTCATTCTCTGTCAGAAGTTTTCCTGTACATATTTAAAGTTTTGGCCAGCAGTCACTTTTGGTGGTTTCAGTTCAGGAAATCAGCTTTCCTGCTCTCAAAGGCAGGAATTCAAGCTTTTCATTATTCACCCTGGAAGGATTCATACTGTTTTCCCTGTTTGCTATCTTTCTGTTGAGCATTTCACATCAGCTCATTTATCTTTCAGGTGCTATAATCATTGACCCTCAATCAGTATTACATTATCCAAAACAGGCAATTATCCACATTGTCACTTTTGCATCTGCTCTTTTGACCTGCAGGTCACAAAGGCCTAGTGTAACCGAATCCCATAAAACTATTCCCTTACCTGTCATATAAATAGTCATCCTGGCAAAATGAGACCCATGGGGGCTTTTGCTGAGGTGTTGAGAAGCCCAATCTAACTCGATCTTCATTCTGCTCTTCAAGGAATGTAGTACCCTTCTGGCACTCCATCAGAATTATTCAAGATTCCAATTTTGAATTTTAAAAAATTGAGTTCCCCAGTGCTTATAAATGCTTCTTTGTGGTCTACTTTATTGAAATTTCCATTTAGCTTCTCCATCTGTTTTCTGTGTTTGCCTCGCTTGCTAGAGCAAGAATGCTACCTTTCATCTTCATTTGTGGGTGTGAAGTCATAAAACTGTCTGGATTATTTCTGCTTTATTTATATTAATACAACTTCTTTAACAGATTTAAGGTTAATTTTTAATTCCCCAGTTCATTTATTTTAAATGAAGAAAATAGTAGTGCTCCAAAAAAGCATTTTATATTAATACTATGTTGCCCACAAATTACCATCATTCGAAAAATTTATTATTTAGTATTATTTTTCTCTGTTTAACCAAGTAATAGTAATAACAGTTTTGACTTACAATGTTTTGAAGGCATTATCTTAAACATTTTAAGGCAGGGGTGGGCAAACTGCAACTTTAAGTCTGAAGGACCATGGTATCCTATTGCACCGACTGGGGAGGTTGGGGCTGGGAGGCACCGTTTTACGGTGGTTCTCGTCCTACCTCTCTGGTCAGTCGCAATATGTGTTGATAGGGGGGCAGAGGTCGGCCTTGAGACCCCTCTTATGTGGGGTTCCTCAGGGGTCGGTCCTCTCGCCCCTCCTATTCAATACATATATGAAGCCGCTGGGTGAGATCATCCGTGCTTTTGGGGTGGGATATCATCTGTACGCTGATGATACTCAGCTGTACATATCCACCTCAGACCACCCCAATGATGCCGTCGAGGTGCTGTCCCGGTGTTTGGAGGCCATACGGATCTGGATGGGTAGTAACAAACTCAAGCTCAACCCCTCCAAGACTGAGTGGCTGTGGTTTCCGGCACCCCGGTTCAGCCAGATTACTCCAACTCTGGCCATTGGGGGCGAAACACTGGCCCCCGTGGAGAGGGAGCGCAATTTGGGTGTCCTCCTGGATTCCCGGCTGTCCATGGAGGACCATGTGACGGCCGTGGCCAGTGGGGAGTTTCATCAGGTACGCCTGATGCGCCAATTGCGCCCCTTACTGGACCGGGCTGCCCTTCGCACAGTCACTCAAGCACTCATGACATCCCGACTCAACTACTGCAATGCTCTCTACATGGGGCTTCCCTTGAGGTGCACTCGAAAGCTACAGTTAGTTCAGAATGCAGCCGCGCGGGTGATTACGGGAGCTTCGAGGCACTCCCATATAACACCAATCCTGCGCGAGCTGCACTGGCTTCCTGTGGTCTTTCGGGTGCGCTTCAAGGTTTTGACGACCATCTTCAAAACGCTCCATGGCTCGGGACCTAGTTATATTCGAGACCGTCTCCTGCCCCATACATCCCTTAGACCGATACGCTCCCACAGAGAGGGCCTTCTCAGGGTGCCATCGGCCGGACAATGCCGACTGGCGACACCCAGGGGAAGGGCCTTCTCTGTGGCGGGCCCTGCCCTGTGGAACGACCTACCCCCAGAACCTCGTACCATCACCGACCTCTGCCTATTCCGCCAGTGTTTAAAAACACACCTCTTCCATCAAGCCAGCCTAACATAGCCTCTGCTGGGACTAGCCATAGATAGTTTTAATTCGGGGATTTTAATTGGTTTTAGCGCAGGATGGGGATCTAATAGATTTTTAAATTTTGTATTGTGTTTTTTTTGTATGTATTTTAATTTCCTGTGCGCCACCCTGGGTCCTCTTGGAGAAGGGCGGGATCTAAATTTAATAAATATAAATATAAAATATAAGGACTTCAGCTCCCAGACTTAAAGTTGCAAAGTTTGCCCACCCCTGTTTTAAGGGGAAAATGGCATTTTTCAGTGCCAGTGACTTGTAATATTTTCAGATATTTATCTGCCTCAGTTTCCAATAGGCAGGGTATTTAGTTGCTTAACATCTATAATGAAGTGAATAATCTTTCATTTGGTAAGCTGTTCCACTGACTGATTGTTCTCCTTAGTTTTAGGATCATTGGATCATTGTGTGAATCTGGTGGTAATGCTGTGTATGCAAAATAACTCTTCCTCACCCACACATGCTCCTCAAGCTTCACCACACTCATGAACAGTTGCTCATCCTCCCCCATCTTGCAGCAACTATCCAATGCCCTAACACATTTACACTGTGTCTCCCCTGCCACTTATGAGCCCCCCTCTCCCACCTTCTCCCACTCACCATAAAACAATGTTTGTGCCATGTCTCTCCCACCACCCATGTGTCCCCTTACTACCTCTTATCTAAGCAGCCTTTTATCCTCATGCCAGTTTATTCTCAAGCTATCTCCGACCTGGAACTTTCTGCTGGCTTCACTACTGACTGTGGTTTTGAGAAATCAGTAGAAAGTTGTGAGGAGGTGCTCACTTAATGGTCCACCACTCTTAGTGATGGCAATGGGGACTGCTGTCACGAAGTGATGCAGTCATATGATGTTGCGCTTTATACATGTTGTGTGCTCGTGTATTGTTGCAGTTGAAGCTGAAGTTGTCATTGATAGGTAGGACATTGTAGCAGATAATTTTGTGTACTACGCTCAGGTGAGACCAAAGGCAGCGTAGTTCTAAGTTGTATAAGCCCAAAATTTCAAGCCTGGTGGTATAAGGTATTCTGTTGTAAGCAGAGCATTGGAGGACACTTCTCGTGAAAAATCTCTGGACTCACTCGATTGTCTTTATGTCTGATATGCAGTGCGGGTTCCAGATGGATGAACTGTATTTGAGAATAGGTCTAGCAAAGATTTTATATGCCCTAGTTTGCAATACAATATTAACAGAGAAGAAACTTCTCAAGATTAGGTTAACAACTCTTAATGCCTATTTGGCAATGCTGTTACAGTGAGCTCTGGCACTTAGATAATTAGAAATGAGTACTCCTAGGTCACTGACAGAGTGAGGGTCATCCATGAGGTCTTGTCCGCACAGCTTGTGTTTGGTATTCTGATATATTTTTTTTTGCCAATATGTAAGATAGAGCATTTGTTGGTTGAGGTTTGGAGTTGCCAATTGCTTGACCATTCTGACACATGGTCAAGGTCTCTTTATAGGGCAGCAGTCAGTGGTGTTGAATAGGTTTACATCATCAGCGAAGAGAATGCAGTTGCTTATGATATTATTGCAAAGGTCATTTATGTAAAGTATAAAAAGTGTGGGTTCTAATACACTGCCTTGGGGGACACCGCTGTTAACAGGTCCAGGGTTTGTTAGAACATTCCCTATTTTGACTATTTGTTGCCTGTTTAATAGGAACACAGCTATCCACTTGTGTAGGGATTCGGAAATGCCATAAGATTTTAATTTTAGAAGTAGTTTGTCATGTACCACTAAATCAAAGACTTTACAGAAGTCTATGCAAATTGCGTCTATTGCTTTACCCTGGTCGAGTTGTGTAGTCCATATGTTTTTGCAGTGTAGAAGT
The DNA here is from genome assembly GCA_039707465.1 of Rhabdophis nuchalis. Taxonomy (NCBI): domain Eukaryota; kingdom Metazoa; phylum Chordata; class Lepidosauria; order Squamata; family Natricidae; genus Rhabdophis; species Rhabdophis nuchalis. The sequence continues at coordinate 145,758,661 of CM077645.1, forward strand.
TGCAGATTACAGGACAATTTTTTCCTGAAACCAAATTGTTTGTTAGAGAGTAGGTTGTTTGTCTCTAAGTGGAGAGTAATGGATTGGTTTATGATTAATTCCATGACTTTGCATGTGATGCAACATAAAGAAATTGGTCTATAATTTTCAACTAGGCTAGGATTGCATTGTTTAGTGATAGAAATTCCAATCCCAATTACCATCATAACTCGAGGACTACCTATGTGTGATTTAACGCTAAATATACCGGTTGTTGTCCTCTTTATTTTTAATGAAGCAGGGAATGGAAGAGAAAAGTATCATTATCTTTATAGATTCATAATGTTTTTACATACAGAAAACACAATAAATAGGTCACATGGGGCAGAACAAAAGAGAAAAATGATACATTGCAAAATATGCAACTTAACAAGGGCAGAAATTATTACTTTTGTAATTGCAAAACCTAATGAAGTTAATTTTCAAAAACCAACTTTGTTTAGTGACAGGGGATGTCCCAATGGAGCATAATAGGTAGTAAATGTGATTTTTTTGGGGGGGGAGGGGGGGAGTCTGTTGTACTGATGCTGCTTGCTATCTTAATTGAAAGGCTTTTTTTCTTATCCAATTTGACAACTCACATTCTTAACCAAAATGAGTTATAAGGGTTGCCTAGTGGAAATAAGACAGAGAACTTTGAGTAGTTAACTTAGGATGCAAAATGTCCTCAGACAGCCCTCCAGGAAATAATTAAGATGAAGCCTGTGCAGCAACTGCCCCTTGCTTTCTGAAAAACTGATACTTCCTGCATATTTCTGAATCTGTGTGAAGGAGATCTTTCTGTCAAAAGTTATTATTGTACATTGGAATATTTATCTCTTGTTTAGTAAGGTTTAGAAAACAAACATTTAGAATAGGAATGTTTCCCCAAATCCACATCAAAAATAGTAGGTCATAGGAATAAGGAAAAGAAGACCGGATCCAGTTTATTCTTCCCTGAGATTTTTTTAAAGTAGGATTTGTTTTTGTTTAGACTGTTAATAATCATTTCAAAACATTGTGTATGAGTATTATATTCCAATCCCAACTAAAAAAAGATACTAATTTTCAGAGAAAGAAAATACAATTAACTAAAATTAATTAAAACCCTGTTGTACATGGGCTACCTTTATGTATACTGCTATAGATCTGTCAAAGGTAATGATAGCTTTTAAATTAAAATTAAATTATATCATCATAACATTAGAGAAATGTATATGAGTTCATTGCTCTTGAATATGCATGCAACACTTGGATAATAAGCACTACTCATCTATTGTGCTATGATCCCACATTTCTATTCAGAATTAGCAAGAGTGCAATCCAAGTACTAGTTAGAAATGAATGGAAATAGAAATTCTGCGCTACTCATAGAAATTTCCCCCCCTCTGCTGAGTATTATATTACAGACGGTTGTTGTTGGGCTACAACTCCCAGCAGGCCCAATAGTAAGGAAGCTTACGTCTCAAAATATCTGAAACATGATAGGTTCCCTTCTACATCTCACTTCTATTTGTGGGTCATACGTCAACAATAATGAGAAATTCAGTTATAATCTTCTTTCTCAAATGTAGGTTTCTTCCTCAGAAAGGCTAGTAAAAAATGAATAAATAAACAAAATATCAACAAATATTATTTGCTGTCCTGGAGACTTTGTCCACACTGGAAAGTAACTTTCATTATTTTTTCTTGGAATGTAATAAGGTTTTTTGACTTGGTATTTTTTTAAAAAAATACTGTATTTTAAAATATTTTTAAAATTGTGAATTATGTTTTGCTATACTGAAAAATGTTCTGTACTAAGAGTTGGGAATAAAATCACTTTAGGATTTTCATACTTATGAGAACAGGTTTATTTTCCACATATAGGGCATAAAAGTGCCTGTTTGAATTGTCCATGTGAGTTTTGGAGGTATACTGTATTTGCTTTACTAATGAAAACTGAAATCCGCAATTGTATATATGAGTTCCAATAGGCCTGCATATTAAACTGCTCATGTTTCCTGTTCTAAAAGCTCATATAAGACTGAAGCACTGAAAATGTTTATCTTTCGCCATTGGATATCTGCACTTGACAGAATGACACACAAATAGGCTGAACAGCTGCTAATCAAATTCTTTAAAGCCACCAAACTCACTTTTGTCTTTATTATAAAACCAAAATTTGGTCAACTGAGGTCAAGTCGTGCACTTAACACAGCTTTATATTATAGGCAGTGAACTCTGTAACAGAGACTAGAGTCATATATAAACACAAAACTTTTCTGCTGCTGCTCAGGGCTGGGATTAACTTGGATCCCCTAGTCTTCTGCTTTTAATGAAATTCTCTCCCTTCTATTTTCATGTTTCGAAGACAGTCCGAAGTTATCTCATGCTAATTTAGTTAGGCAGTGCCCTCCAGGGATGTCACAGGCCTCCATGACCCCTCCAGAGAGACTCCGGGAAGGGATGAGGAGAATTAAACATTCCTGAGAAATTGCAAAACAAGAGCCCCCAGAGATTTGTTGAAAAACTAGCTCCAGACTATCTGCCAGAGACCCAAGCCACCTTTTCAGCACTTCCTTGACATCCCTCTACCAATCCCATCTGGCTTGACTCAGGGGTTCACCACGGGGACTGGGAAGAGTTGCAGTGGAAAAGTGGAATTCAAGGGAGGTCTGATTTACGCTGTTTGTGTGGGATGCATCAGATAAATGGAAAGAGCAGTCCAAGAAAGTAATGGATCTTGTTTCACTCCAGTGACTTCCCCATGTGTTGCTTTAAGTTAAAGATACTGAATGAGGAGATTTAACTGTTCATTAGCAATTGTATAATTTGATGTAAATGCATGGGCATATTGAGTTGTATTATGGCAAATGTGTTTAAGATTTGTTTCTCAGAGCACAATCCTGCAATACCTTTTACTTGGATTTGTTTTAATTTCATTACTCAAAGAAGTCTTCTAACAGACACGTCCTTATTCTTTCTGGGATGAAGTTGATTTAAATGTTTAAGGGTATTATTTTTCAACCGCAGAGAATACTCCCACATCTCAGGAGGGATTTCCCTCCCCCCCCCCCAAAAAAATCTGTTACAAGCTACCCAGGGCAAAATGAAAACATGAATCTGCCTTAGTTCAAAATAATCTAGAATTAAGTGGTTTGGTAAGAACAAATCTATCATTGTATGAATAAATACAGAGAATGCAGTTCAGAAATAATAACTACACACTATTCTATATTTTCATTCTTTATCAAATGAAAAGGCAACTTTAGTACCAAATTCCCTTTCAAAATGTAGTTTACTATATTCCAGATTTATTATGAACATATGCTTTAAAATAATCTATACTCCTCCTACCCAATATATCAAATATAGAAGAATTCCCTTATTTGTCATGTTTTTAAAAAATAGCAAACTTTTGTTTAAATACATAAATATTTCAAATGTTTTTAAATAACTTGATAGATTAATATCCCATCTTTCCTCCAGAAGCTAAAAGCAAATTACAGGGAGTTTTTCTTTATTTTATCATCATAACAAAGCTGTGAAGTAGGTTAGGCTTCCGTGATATCCTTCAGAAGAACTTCATCCCCTAAATGTTAATGTTGTAATTAGGAGCAGTACTTTGCTGCAAAGTAATTATCAGACTTGTACGTCTGGCCTAGGAAACCAGTTTCAGTTGGGAAGAATTTAGACATTTGTGCACTTCATAATATTTTAATTAGTAAAATATTACCCCATTGCTACTTTTAGAGGTTTCTTAAAGTTTATATGAGCTTCATATAAACTTTGATCAAACAGACTTCATGAGGCACTGATAAAGTATGTTGAAACACATCATTTGAAGCTGCCCATTGCATTCTGACTGATGATAAATTCTTACGCATTAATAGCTCGGTCAGGTAACCTATCAGAAGTAGATACCTGGTGCCCTTGGGTTGCAGGCGCTTCAGAAATTTCCAAGTATCAAGACAGATAGTCCTTCAGTTATGACGATAACTCATGTTGCTAAGCAAAACATTTGGTAGGTGAATTTTGTCCCATTTTATGACCTTTTTTGCCACAGTTGTTAAGTGAATCACTGCAGCTGTTAAGTTAGCATGGTTGTTAAGTAAATCTGGCTTCCCCATAGCCTTTGCTTGACAGATGGTCACAGAAGGTACATACTTGACCCCTGGACACTACAACCGTCATAAATATGAACCAATTGCCACACGTCTGAATTTTGATCATGTGACCATGGAGATGCTGCAATGGTTGTAAGTGTGAAAAAGGTCATAAGTTATTTTTTTCAGTGTTGTTATAATTTTGAATGGTCACTAAATGAACAGCTGTAAACCAAGGACTACCTGTATCACTTCATTCAAGATGATATGCCCTCACAACCACCCTCCATAGTAAATTGGGCAGGAGCCTAAATCTTAGTTTTTCTAGTACAGTCTTGCACTATAACCACTTTGACTGTTGCTTGAAAGCGATTGTTTCCTATTTTGCACAATAAGTATGAAAGAACTGATCTAGCATTTAACAGCAAGTTTTAACATGAATTGAATAATCAGTCAATTATGGTGTCAGACAAAGCTTTTTTCGTAGGCAGACTGAATGAAATAGATTCACAATGAAAGCTTTCACTTGCAGTCCAAACTATATACAGTAGATAGAGAAAGTACCTACATACTACTGTTCAAGTGTCAGGTTTTAGAGATGTAAAAAAAAACCAGATCACGATAAATCACTTCAGAATTTCCCCCCCACTTTTAATGTAACATATAAGCTGTACAATTCAATTGAAAAACAAACTGACATCTTTTGGTAGGAAAAATAACAATAAAACATACAATAGCATGGTTGTGTGGTTTCAATTGAATTGTACAGCTTGTGTTATATTAAAGATGGGGGGGGGGGGGAATTGGTCTGATTTTTTTTACATCTCCAAAACCTGGCATTTTAACTGAAGTTTGTAGACTGTTTATATCTACAATATTTGTGCTAATCTAGGAATTCCTATATTAATATAGAATGACGGTGTCCTGGTTTTGTATGTACCCAATGTGATGTGCCAAGCAATGGTGAAATGCTCTGGCTTTTAAATGCTCTCCCTCCTCTTTTATTGAATTTGCCAGCTAGCACAAACTATTGGCCCATCAACTCCAGTGAAGATGGGATGGGGTTGGGCATTTTGGACAGGGGGCATCTCTCCCGCCTAGTCAAGTTTATCAAAGCAGGAGAGGCCTCAATCAAAACTGGAGTCTTTGCATAATGTGTCTAAAGCAGGACAATTTGAACCTGACTATTTTTGCCTCTAGTCAGAACTCTAGATTGAAAAAGAAAAAATACCATATGTGGTTCCAGTGAACATCCTGGTCTGCTTACATGCTTCTGTAGCCTGAAAGCAAATGAAGCATTTGTTTTATTAATTCAACCCATTTAAAAGGATTATTTTATTTCTGTTTGAGTGATGAAAGAAAAAGCACATATACAATTTTCTGTGAATTCATATCTCATAAATACAATTATAGCCTTAGTATTCCTTCTTTGTCCTGTAGCCATGTACTATTCAGTCTTAAGATCTCCTCACACACTGTGTTTTGAATAGTGTATGCATATTTATTAGGCACATTCATTTAATGTTCCATATATTTACAAGTGATGCTGAAGTGCTTTCTTGTTTCCTTTTTTTGTTTCCTTTATAACAAACATAATGCTTCCTGGTTGAAATTGAGATGGTCTCTTTGTGCAAAGTACATGGTTAATCCTATTTTCTTTAAGAATTGAGACAGCATTGCATGAATACCTTAATCTGAACCAAGCAAATCAGCCACCCAGCTCTTGCATCATGGTGATCAATACACCCTGTATGATGAATGGCTTTAAAGGGATTAAGTTGTTATAGCAACAAACCAATACTTCTCTTGAAAGTTGACTAAGGTTCTTTGTAAAAAAAACCATGGCCTTGACTAGTCCTTTCCTAACGTTCATTCCAATGTCTGCTGTGTCTGACCACATTCTGGGTACCACCCTTCACTCATACAGCAATTAAATTGATTAAATTGGGTGGCTGCTTTTGAGGTTTTTAGATTTTTTTAAAAATAGAATATTTGTGTTTTATTTGTATATAAGAGAAAATTAATACTTGAAGCCATGTAAGTTGATTCTTTAAAAATATTTCTTCTGAATTTCATAAAACTTTGAAGCATTCTTTGCGTTTTTGGAAATAATAATAATAGCAGCAGCAGCAGCAATAAAAATAATAGTTTGGTTTAGGAACAAAGATTTCAAGAAAGAAGATTGTGTATTGATTCTTTTTGATGTTCATGATTTTCCAAGCATCAAAACATTTTCTGCTTCAGGTTTCTCTTGTTTACATTTTGGTTTTTCAGTAAATTGTTGTCATGACTTTTCTTTGTGACATATTTAGATACTTCTTTTAGTTAAATCTTCATATAGAGCAGGTTTGATCACAGCCTTATTTCTGAAAACAAACTGTGCTCCTCTTTTTTATTTTTAATATTAAAAACACAGAAAGCAAAAAGCAAGTAGACATTAAAGTAAAAAATAAAAATCAATCAATATATAGGCAGCTTACTAGAATAGAAAGTTTCCTGAAAGCTTAGTCAAGAATGGGGCCAGGTACATCTCCTTAAGATACAGAATGCTACAGGTTAGGTGTTGCCTTAAAAGTGATCCTTTCAGGAATTGTTGTTATTGATAAGTAGATGGACAATTCACTTTTGGTATGGCAACTAAACAGGACAGATACAGGTACAGACTCTAACAGGTAGTTAAGACTGCAGAAAGAACAACTGCAATCTGACTGTTTTCCATAGTTCCGTCCCAAGGGAAAGAGTTGAAACAGTTCATGTCCAGAGCCCTCACATCCTGGACATGAACTGTTTCAACCCATTCCTTTGGGACGGAACTACAGGGCATTGTGGGCCAAAAAAAGTAGACAAACGGACAGTTTTCCCCCTCATACCATTACTCTGCTGAACACCTAATGTCTTTGTGCATTATTATTATTTATCCTTTTAATTATCTTTCGTACTCCCCTTCTCTTGGGTATTATTATTGTTGTTGTTATTGTTATTATTATGTGGGTAATCTTTGGTGAGATTCAAAGCCTTTGGGCTGGTTGGTAGCTCAATAGCTCAAGTCCTAGCCAAGGACCTAGGAACTGTTAAGGTAACGCCGGAGGATATAAGCTGTTCCAAGTAGGGTGGTTTTTTGTAGAATCAGAGTGTTCAAGTCAGGTAGATTTAGAATTATTATTATTATTATACTTTATTCATTAAACTCAGACAACTGAACATTCAAAAATGCATTACAAATACCATGGACTGGTGCTAATGGCTTATACGGTTTGCTGCCAGCGTCCTAGGTATCATTATCAATCATTATTATTATTATTATCATCATCATCATCTGTTGCTTTGCATTTGTGCTGAGAACATCTGCACTGGAGACATATTCCTTGTATGTCTAATCACACTTGGCCAAATAAAGTATTCAACTCAATTCAATTCAATATACTATGAACAAAATTCCAAATGACAGGAGGATACTTAAAGAACTGTTCTTTAAATATTCCAGCTGTCAACTATATATACTGTGTAGAGTTTTAAAAGTCACAATCTGTGATTTTCTGTCTATGACTCAAATTATTTCCTATTCTATAGTGAAAGGTAGCTTTTACTATAACTAAAATTAAAAAGTAAGAAAATCTATTTCATCATCCCCTGCTCAGTGCAGATATAATTTTTTTAGTTCTGTCTTTACTATCCTTAAGACCATTTCCATAGTCACATGATCAAAATTGAGATACTTGGCAACTGTCTTACATTTTTGATGGTTGCAGTGTCCTGAAGTCATGTGATCACTTTTTGCAACCTTCTGACAAGCAAAGTCAATGGGGAAGCCACATACACTTAACCACCATGTCACTAACTGATGAATTGCAGCGATTCATTCGACAACTGTGACAGCAAAAATCATAAAATGGGACACAACTGTCTTGCTTAGCAACGTAAATTTTGGACTGAATTGTTGAGAACTATCTATACACCATGGTTTCAGGATACACACCCACCCACGCATGTATGCACACAAAACACCTATATAAAAAAATCATTGTGAACCTTTACAAGAAAAAAAAGAAAGAAGAAAAAGTGAAGGGTGACATATATATTAAACTTCTTTTGTCAGTGAACTTTCCCAACAAACAGCTTTCTGTTTCATTTTGCCTCTGGCAAAAATTTCTAAAGATCAGAAATAAAGCCTTACACAAATACTTTTGTATGTTGAAGAAACAATAATTTGACACTCACTGATACCAGGAAGAAGACAACATTGAATTTATGTTTGATAATACAGTAGGGGCATTGTGCGTTCACTCGAAGCGAAAGATGAAAATTTTAGAATGAATTAAGGGCAAAAGTTTCTCAGAGTTCATATTTTAAAGTTTATCTAGATAATACTGCATCTATTCTTAAGCATTTTCTTCTATTGCCAGGTATTGGATTTGCATAGTCCAAGGAGTTTCACAAGGAAAAAAAATTCGCTGTTATTTGTTTAATACTGACCTCCCTGAGCATTGCAGCATGCTAAGAAACTGCATTGGTTTCCCTTCCATTGAGGTCCCCAAAAACATTTTTTTTTTTACAAGAGCCAGATGGTTGTTCCTGAGCCCAATGGCCACATTTAAAGCAGGTTACTGATGGGGGGTGGGGACATAATTATTTGTAAGAAACCATGCTCCAGCTTGTCTATTTGGCAAGCATGTAAGTGAAGAAGCTAATCAAGAGGGCAGCCAGAGGAATTATTTACTATAGACTAGAGTATAAGACAGGCCTAAAAGAGGAAGTAAAGGCACAGCATTTGTTTAACATTTCTAGCTAAAGCTACTGATCAGGGCTCCCCAGACCATCAGGGACAAGGGCGCTTCATTCTCTTAGAGTTTGTATTGGAGATATATCATCGTTTACAAATAAACCTCCTTGCCTATAACCAGAAAGAGATGGCACCTAACAAAAACCTTTGATGACTAACCTTTTCCGAACCAAGTGCCCAAAATACACATGCGCATCCGAACCACCAAAATGCAATCCATGCGCACCCCCCGCACAAGCACTCTCCTATGCATGCCATAGGTTCTCCATCACAGCCATATTTATTCTGGTGGTAGCCATATAACAGAATCTAATAGCATAAGCCCCTGTATTATTTCATAAATACTGGAAAACATTCCAATTTTTCGGTGTACTGTGTCACTAATCTTTAGCTGACTATTCTTGAGCAATGCATTTCAAAGCTAAATTGCTACAGGGAACATTCGTTAAAGGCTTTAGCTCTAGTTGCAGTTATATGGGTAGACCTGGTTTTAAAATTACTTTTTATGGGTAGAAAACATAAGATTAAATCTGTGTGATTAGAAAACTATTTGTAAATAATGAAGCAATTATAGTATCACTGGTTATAATTTTTATATTTCATTTCTCTCTAACATTGGTCTTTCCTTTTCATGCTCAAGTCATGGAAATTTATATTACCGGTACTTGTAAATGAGATTAACACTTTGAGCAAATGGTGATGTCAGTTGCTATTTCCAAATATTGTATCATGATCAATGTGATAGTATACCAGATTCCACTCTACTATAGATACTACGAGTCAAAGAAGCAAGTACTGGCAAACAATTCTGGGTCACAAAGAATTAGAAATAACTGAGGAAATGAACAATTGCAAGGTTTCACAAGGTTTACACCACAATCAAGACACTGTACAGATTGGTCTTGCTACCATGAGCACATGAATGCTTCCTTTATGGTAAGGAGGCAAGAAATGTAGTTAAAGCGAGCCTTGATTAACAAAAGTTGTATTAATGGATGACAGCACAGTTAATAAGTTTTGTTTGGTATGCTAGATTGGTGAGACATGACTACAATTGCTTGAAACGGTACGTGCAATTATACTCTCTCACAAATACAGAGAGAGAAAGAGAAAGTGAGAGAGAAAACAGGTTCTTTCTGCAAGGGTGTTAGCCTATATGAATGCTTACTTGTCTCCCAACATCAAAACATTTCAACTGCCACACTTAGCCAGGAATACTAGTGTAATATCCTTGGCATCACATCTTAATCTGTAAAGTTAACATAATGTCAGCAATGAATTCCCATGCTCATTTTATTTTCCATTTATTTGTTTACAAATCAAGTCTTGGATCCATGTTGTAAGTTTAAAATTGCTGCTATATTATTACATCTTTTTTTAAAAAAAGGTTGGGAACCTATTTCTGATTTGCATGCAAACCATAAATGCAAGAAAATAATTACGAAAATGCCCATATGTTAGGTATACTCTATGCCCATACGCCTTCCTTTTAATTGTTGATGTGAATCTATGGGGTCACATATGAAAAATAAGACTATGGACTTCACACCACAGTTGGATTTTGTCTACTTCCCATACAAGATTACAAACTCATATTTGGAATTCCTGAAAAATCTCAAGCATTAAAGAGGCAATTTCGCTATTAAAGTCCAGAGATAAATTCTACTGTTCTCTGGATTTATTTTACTTTCTGTTATTATCACTAATCTATCACCAAGTTTAACAATGATATATATTACAAATAAGAAAGCCACTTGGAGAACTGTGTATTATAGAACACTGTCTAGTGTTCTATTGGATCATATTTTGTTAATAACTTTTAGAAAATTCTGTCTGCCTTTAGTGTGTAACCTCATGATAGTTAAAAGGCAGCCAAAGTCAAGCGGCGAATTTTATCACAGATCGAGGCCTAGCCATGTCACGGGTCACAGTGTTCAGCATGTGAACAGGAAGGTGAGAATTGCTGAACTTTTAGCTCAATTGTGCAGCCCCATCAGAGAACAAATGGACCAAAACACTCTACAGCTGTATAAAGAGATGAACGGATGAATACCTATTGCACAGAGGCCTTTGTGTTCTGGACATGGTCTAGCATTATGATGGGATCCACTAGGCTGGAGCTTTGCAGCAATTCAAGCAACATTATCACACTGCACACAGGATCATTTATCTTCTCATTTAGCATGTCATATGTTCTATATTTGCAATCAGTGATTGTTCATTATACTCTGTTGAAGTTTAAACAAAGATTTTCTCCTTTATCAAACCTATAATTCCATAACAGTTGCAGTATTTCTTGTTGGTATTTATTCTGATCCTGAAGAAACTGCAATATAAACTCAGAAATGAATGAGTCAAGAATCAATCCCGTCTTTTTTTAAAAAGACTGAACCATATATATTCATGATCAGTAACTATATTATAAAATAAGCAGTTATGAAAAGATGAAGCAAAGTTGGTATTAACTAACTAAAAACTGCATTTTTAAAATATGCTTGAAATAGCAACTGTAGCAAAACTAAACTTTTCTTTTCCTATTTAAATAATATTTGATACACTTTATTGTTGCATTTGATACAAAGTTAAAACAGCATTCGAAAACATCAGAAATGTATAGCGGCATAGTCAACATCACACATAAATTATTTATTCATACATTGCAGTCTTGTATATGGTGTTTCGCATTGATATGCTTTAGGAATCTTGTGTTAAAGGATTTTAATATGTTGGACATAATGCAGTAAAATTATACAATATGAAAGTTGCTGGAGTAATTAATAACGTTATACATGAACTAGGCCCAATGTAATTTTTATTGGCTTTATTATTTTATGAACGAGGTAATGCAGTACATATCATTGCACCATTATATACACATAATCAACAATGATGTTAGTAAGAAATAATGAAAAGTTATTGTATGATCTGAATTTGGTATTATGTTAATTTGAATCAGATTTAGAGTAAATTAGATGTTAGCCTTTAGTCTTATAGTATTTCTGCATTTCTTGGTATAATTATTAGAGGTTTTCTTCAAAGCATCAGAACATCTTTAGCAATTATCACTACAGTATATAAAGCTGGTGAAGATTTCCTTTGTAATCTAGGGAATGTATCTTTAAACGTTACCTTATTGTACCTTTTGTGCACCTAAGAAACATTTATGTATAAATGAATGAAAAACAGTAAGAGCTAAGAATTATGACTTCCTTTCAAAGTCATGTGTGTGTCAGGTTTATATTCTACCTTCTAGTTGAAAACTCTTAATTAAGCATGTAGATGAATTAGATTAAAATAAAATAAAATTATAGATATTATTTTCTAATAAAAATGTCTAAGATATCATATCTGACATAGAATACAAATATAAAGACATCCTATATATTTACTCAATAATTAACTCCATCCAAACTACTAGTTCAGTTGCAGAACTGGAAGATACTACTAAACTCAAGCTTTACTTTTTAATTGTAAAAATCACTTGCAACTACTTACTTGCAAATACTTACATGAGCATACCTGTATATAGTATATATTTCTGATTTGAGGAATAGGAGTGGAATCTGAACAATTCAGGTGGTATTTACCAAAAGTAACTGAGCTGTCCCAGAGCTTACATTAATCTGATTTGCAGAGTATCCACTAGCATCTGGGGACCTACTAAAGTTGTTTTCTTTAAATGTGATGTGACGAGGTCAATGCAAATAGCATTGTGGGTTATCCTACAAGATAACAGCCCCTTTATACCATATGGGGATAGATTGAATTATTGTGTTTGCATGCTGATTATTTATTAAAAAGGAATTCAACTTTACAGGTAGCTCTCTGTTTCTTTCACAAAGGGATTGAAAATATTTCATTCATTTTGAATGGACTTAGCAGCAGTAAGTTTTTTTCCAGATATGTAGCAGTGTGGTCTGGTTGATTGAGTACTAGACTGGGAGTCTAGAAACCTGAAGTCCTGTTCCTGGCTCCGTTACTAACCTATTGTGGGATGCTGAAGATATTTAATGTTATTATTTCTCTTCTTTGTTTTCTCTGTATTCAGTACTCTGTAGTACTGAAACCACATTTACACCAACAGGTCCAGCTAAGTAAAGTAGGTGAAGCTGTATGTGCCTTATAATGGATATTTGCATTTATTTATTTAAAATCTGGATATAGTTGTCCATCCTTTGTCCTTTATAATGCTTTTTTTTTTAAATTTCAGTTAAACTATATTAACATTGTAGGCAAAAAATATAAGATTTATGTCTTTACTTTTTAAATTTCCTAAATAATTCAAGTATTTATTTGGCTACTAAAATCTCCCAAACACTTAATTTGCTTAATTAAGCAAAAAAAGTTCAAGATCAATATTCCAATCTTATTTTACTTCAGATCAAAATATTTTTAACCTACTACCAAAATGGTAGCAGCGTTCATGGCATTCACATAGGATGCTATCCAAAAGAAGAGTCTATTGAGCATGAAAGCAATGTGACATCCATGAAAACCCAAAAGATCCAAATATTGCATTGCATTTCATGATGAAACAGCAGCAATCACATCTAGGCAGCATGTAAGATAACCAGCATTTCACACAGTACATCAAACAGCAAAGACTAGTAAAACTATCATCTATCTACCATGTATATAACTGTAACAACTTTTATTCTTGGTAATTGAAATGGATAATTGTAAGTCATAATTGATGAAAGGAATCCCACACTATTTGGGCAAAGTGAATCTCAAAGAAGTGATCTGTAAGTCTCCCTAAGCTGCATACCAACTGTCTGTAAAAAGTATCCAAAGGGAAATGCCATTGGAAGAACAAAAAACAACTAATAGAATTAAGAATTTATGTTGTTTAGCAGTTAGAAGCCACATCAAACTGTTTTGATTTTCATTACACTTACAAGGCGCCACTCTGATGGTCCATTTGTCCATAACAAATGGTATATTTGTCCCTGGAACACGACCAACTGTTCTGCTCACAGTTTGTCCACTTTGTTACATCCCAGATTATAAGGGCAACTAACACTGTTGGTAGAAAATAAACAGTTATTCCTGAAAACAGTTGAATATACTTGTAGATAAACTTTTGGTTTTACAGAAAGGTTAAAAGCAGCACCCCATTTTTATCTTTGCATGACTATTGGCGGTAAATTTGGGATAGATTAAATATATCATACAGATAAGTGTTCTTATATTGCAGTGATACACATAGAAAAAAATCAGTTATTTCTTCCTCTAATATAAACTAAATGATATTTCGCAAATACAGACTGCATATCAGTACATTATATGGATTCTAACTTGCTTAGAACAGCAGAAGAAATCTTGAATAAAATCGGGTTTTGAGCTTGGGACATATAAGTCATTATGGCACAGGTAATCTTACTTTAACAAGAATGTTATCATTTGCTTGTTTATGAAATGTATATGTTGTCCCAAAACCCATGAATTGTTGGTTTATTGATTCAAACACAGTGTCTATTGAGATTCTTGATCATCCAGGTCATGGTTATCCTAAAGGTGCTTTTCCAAAATGCAACTGACTTTTCTTGGGGTTTTTGTTTTTTGTTTTGTTCCTTCAAAATATTACATTTCTCATCCAAGAATTAGAATGGAAGAGGCTTCTTGATTGAGAAGTGAAACATTGTCATGGAACATAAAACCAAGGAAGTCCAGTTGCCTTTTAGAAAAGCACCTTTTGGATTTAAAAAAAATAGATAAATCTATTGGTAAACTAATCTATACCACATCTATAAATGAAAACCACATTAGGCTAAATCCATAATGGGCCTTTATAATAATAACTATTGCATATAGAATGCAGGAAGAATAAGGCTAAAAGAGCATGAATTACCAAATGAAATGTAAGAATGGGTGTGTTGTATGTCTGTAAAACTAAGAGAATCTAGATTCCAGATTGTTGGGTAGGGAATATAAAAATGGAAATCCATATACCTTAATAAACAAATAAGACTATGTCTGATTCAATTTGGCCATGTTATACTTACAAATTCATTGGAGAAGTCAATATTTCTAGGAATGGTTAGTGGACAAAGAAGAGTAAGCAAAGAACATGCTGGCTTGAGAATATCAAATCTGAATCAAGGTGGAACATACAAGAATTGAAAGAAGCTGTGCTTGATAGGGTAGCATGGAGGGCACTTGCTTATAAAGTCACCAAGAGTCAGACATGACTAATGATTAAAAATAACAACAATTTATCTTAATTTCTCGGCATACTATTTTTTACTTCTTTTTTTCTGCTTTGTATATCATTGCTTATTCAAAATAGAATAAGTATGCAAGTAAAATGTTAATCTGAGAAGTAAAGGGAAAAAATGTAGAGTCACTTCCATGTGGTTGTCAAGAAAAGGACCTGAACCAAATTCTGCAGGTTCTGACATGTTCTGGAGAACCAATAGCAGAAATTTGTAGTGGTTTGGAGAACCGGCAAATACCACCTCTGACTGGCCCCAGAGTGGGATGGGAATGGAGATTTTGCAATATCCTTTCCCTGCCACGACCTCCAAGCCACGTCCACACAACCGGTAATTTAAAAAAATTGGATTTCACCACTGACCTAAACCTGTCAATAAGACTCAAATTTGACTGTTTTACAATATAAAGTGCCAAAGAAGATTTAGAAAAATTATTTATTTTATTTATATTCCGCTTGATTTTTTTTTCTCTTATAAATAACTGAAGTGGCCTAATACCTTCTTTCCTCCTATTTCCCACACAAAAACAACTCTGTGAAGTGAGTTGGGCTGAGAGAGAATAAATGAGAATGTCACTCAGCCAGTTTTTCATAGCTAAGGCCAAACTAGAACTCACAGACTCCTGATTTCTATCCTGGTAACTAATCAGAATTTACTTTTTCTCCACAGGCAATGTGGCTAATGTTGCAGATGGATGAACCAGAGGATTTTGTAATAGCTACTGGTGAGGTCCACAGTGTCCGAGAATTTGTGGAGAAGGCATTTCAGAACGTTGGTAAAACTATTGTGTAAGTAAAGGCATGAAATGACAATGATGTTGCATGTTGATTATTCATTCATGTCCATTTATTTGATTGTAACTTTATGGCACTTTTAAATACATGTTTTCGCCGTCTGATGTTTATGAAATTTGAATATCAATAAAATGTCTCTCTAGTTTGAAGATATATCATTTCTTTACCAAGAAATGAAAATTCTGCCTAATCTCAAAACATGTATATGCCATATACTAACGGACCACTATGAAATTACATTTAGTGTTTATTTGGTTTTTAAATGATCCCTTTCTGAAAATTTGAAAAGTGTTTCAATGTTAATTGTCAGTAAAAAATTTATGCTAATCTAGACTAATCCAAATGACAGCTTCTGCCAGGCCTTTTTAGACATAGCTAAAACTCTGACAAATGTACTAAAATGGGATATAGCTAGAGAGCAGGTTCTGTTTATTGAACACAGTATGCTTTGACCTTCCAAAGAGAAGCAAGAAGGCAAAACAAGCTATACAAAATATTTCACATTTATTAACATTGTTTGAATTTGTATTCTACTTTTATATAAAAAGTTACCCAAAGTAATTAATGTGGAGAAATTATTCAAGTCTGGATTTGGAATACAAGAAGGGAGAAGCAGCTATCTAGTATGTATAGTAGTCCTTCCTGGTAAAATTTGGTACTCAATAATAAAAAAGTTATCAGTGAATTTACAAATTATGAGATAGTAATAAGAAAGTACGGAAGAGTATGGTTAGGTTAATTTACTACTTCATACCGTTATATAGTATCTATATAATTGCTTTGGGATTGTACTATATCATAGTAAATTAATTATGAAAGTAAAACTATTGTTTATATATGTATATTATTTTTCATTTCTTCTCCTGTATTCCCCAGTTTCCCAAATCCAATTTTTCTCCTGGTAACCACTCAGAATAATAAACAGTACCATTTAGTGTACTTGAATTTTCAATGTCCATAGTAATGTCAACTAATCTCACTTTTCCCCCCCCTCCCCCCCAGTAATTGCTACCCTATTTAGCCATAAAAATATTGAGGCATAAAGCATAATTTATACTGCATATTCTACATACAGTGGTTTTATTGCAAAAGTGAAATATTTCTCTAACTCAGATAATAAAATTAGGCTCACTTTGTAAATACTGTCTGTGGTTTATATTTTGGTTTATTATACTTCCCATTTTCTTGCTTCTGTGTCTTTTCTTGTGTCCATGCATAAGCAAGTCAAGCTCAATTAGAAAAAAGAAGGAAGAGGAATACTTTTTCCCATGATACTAATATGGGACTCTGAAAATCATTGATAAATTTAATACAATGTGCCTGAACCACAATATCATATTTTCTTCCTTTCTTCTTTTCTGTTATTGCCATTCCAAAAAATTTAAAGCTTTTGTTTCCATTTTCAGCTTGCGACATCTAGGTAAAATGGTGGCTTGTGTAAGTTTTGCTTTATTGAGACAAACCTCAATAAAGAAAGATCATTAAATGTGATTGTTTTAAGTTTCTGATACTTCATGGTTACTATTATTTATCTTGATAAACATAACAAGAAGTTTTCTAACTGAGGAAGAGATAGAGGAAAGGAAAACAAATAAACCATTATCTTCTGTTCATTATTGTACACTAGACTTATGTTTTGAAAAACATAGAAAGCACAGACTGTATGTTTGCTTACTATCGGAATTTAGTTCAACTGTTCCTAATGTTAGCATGATTAGAAAAACTTACACTGCTAATTTCTTTCACCATTAACTAATTTGTTTTCAATACCTAGCACCGGAAATGAAAATATATTTCAGTTAACAATAAGCGGTCCAAATTAATGTAAGACAGAGATGGATTGGATATAGGATTCAATAATTAAAAATAAAAGTCAGCCAAATTAATTAACTCTCTAAGTATAGAAAAAAGAACGTACAAATGCATGTCCATACAAGAAATATATTTGAGGTTGGGGAGTTAAAGTAACTTATTTGTAAGAGGTAATTGTAAGCATGTTACAATATAGATGTCGCCATGCTACATCCAGTTTTCTTATGATCATTGTGGAAATTGGATGCGGATGCAGGTTGTCCCTGACTTATAACCACAATTGAGATCCAAATTTTCATTTTAGCAAGACAGTTGTTAAACAAGTCATGCTCAATTTTACAACCTTTTTTATCATGGTTGTTAAGCAAATCACTTAAAGTTCTTAATAATATGGTTGATTTTCCTTGTCAGATGATAGCTAGGAAGGTCACAACCCTGATCCCATGACCCCAGGCCATTGCAATCATCATAAATGCACACCATTTGTCAAATGCCCAAATTTTCATCACATGACCATGGGGATGCTGCAGTGATTATAAGTTATAAATATTTTTTTTTTGGTACTGTTGTAACTTCGAACAGTCACTAAGCAAATGGTTGTAAAGTGATGACTACTTTTGACTAGAATGACTGGCTCTTCATATGTTGGTGGAATATAAACATTTATATATAGGCCAAAATCCAATAAAGTTGTGCTCATAGAAGCATCTTTGGAGGGTAACAAGTATTTTTGTCTTTACAACAGTGTATAATAGAACAGCGAAGATGTGAACAAAGAAAGTTTGTTTCCTTGTTCCAGCTCTCATATTCTGATCTAGAAATAAGCAGTTTATTTGCATAAAGCTAATCACATAGCTATACATGAATACAATTCTACCCATCCAACTATTTACTGCTTTGTGAAGTGAAAACCAGTTTTGAACATGGGTATTCCTCACTTAATGACTGTACCATACATCGACCATTCGCAATCCCACAGTAGGCACCATCAACTTATTTGCTAAGCAAAGCAGTCGCTAAATGAAACCCCAGCTATTCTTTTGACCTTGCTTCAGCTTTCTTTGACTCTACAGATTTGCTAAGGTTATAAATGTGAGGATTGGTCACAAAGTTATTTTGTCATTACCTTTGTAACTGAATGGTTGGTAAGTGAAGCAGTCACTAAATGAGGATCACCTATACATTGCATGTCATTTTAACTTTAAAATCTTGATGGAGCATAATAATTATGCTTTTAAATGTAAAATATAATAAATTAATTAACTTCATGTTATTGATTTGTAAAGTACTTTCTCAAGATCAGACTCAGCAATCTATTTTCTTAGTCAGATGACTGCTTCATTGGGGGAAAAATAACTTTGGCAAGTTACAGATAAACAATTCTAAGAGTTAGACCTTTAGTTTCTGAAATATAATTGAATATTTTAACACTGCTAATGCCAAAGAAAATTGTGAATGATAAAAGTCAGACAAATTCTAATTTAGTTCTTTGCAGTGACAAGAAGGCCTTTGAGCTACAAAAAATTTCAATATACAAGTAAAACATTTTTGAAAAAAATTCTTTCTGCCTATTACTAATTAAATAACATGACAGAGGAACATTTTCCTCCTCTAATTTAACCCCAGAAGGATAAACCAAACAGGCAAACACTTGTCTTGACTAATTTTCTGTCATTAATCTTATTAAATAAGAGCAGGACTGTAAGAATAGCCTCAAACCACTGTAATATACAAGAGTTTTTAATGGATGCTGTGAAAAAAGGAAGGAGAAGCCTAATCAGGTCTTGGAAAGATTTATGAATGCTTTTTTATTATAATTCTGCATATAGTTCAGCAGTAAGAAATATGCATTGCTTGAAGGGTTGAGATATACACCGAAAAGCAATGAATACGTTGTCACAATCACATTAGTCTATATTGCCTTTTCCTGAAATTATCATGGGTGTCTTATTCTTCAGAGAAATTTCATTTTTTCTGCCGGTATGGGCAGACTGTTTTGAAAAACACAGATTACAAATATTTTAAATAAATAAAGAGTCCAGGGGGAAAAAATCACAAGAAAGCAAAAGGCAAGTGATGGCAAACATTTTTCTGCTAGGGTGCCAAAAGGGTGTGCACAATAGCATGTGTTGCGTGCGCAAACCCCCGCCTCCCCCACTGTGCATGTGCTCAGGCCTCACTGAAGCCTCTGGACTTCCAGTAGGCCTGTTGGGCTATTTTTGCACCCTCCCCATGTTTCAGGAAAGCCTCCAGAGCCTGTGGGTGGGGAAAGCCAGCCTCGTGTAACCTCCCAGGAGGCCAGTACCAACCAGGAGGGACACGGGTCCAATAAACATGTGGTGGTGTTCAGCCGCCCCAGCATCCTGTCCATGTCCTCAGGAGTCACAGGATCGAACTTCTCCCAGATGACATTCTCAAGACCTGCCTCCATCAGCTCGTCTGAACCAGTCCAGTCGGAGGCTAACCTGAATCTGATCGATTTTATCGTGCAGATAACACCCAAAATCCTCTGCTTGACCCTGTAAGGGAGTATCCCGCCCCCTCAGATGGAGAAGGGAGCGGGTCACCCTAAACAGGGCGGCTGGTTGGTTATCTGCAGACGTGAGAAGAGCGGAGAAATAATTGCGTTTTGCTGCTCTTATCGCCACTAGGTAGGTCCGTAAATAGGACCTTACCAGTGTCTGGTCAGACTCGGAGCGGGTGGCCCTCCAACCGCTCTCTAGGCATCTCTTCCGATGCTTCAGCAACCTCAGCTCCTCGGAGAACCAAGGAGCTAAGGTGGTTCGGCGCCGGGTGAGAGGCTGCAAGGGCACGACTCGGTCCAGGGCCCCCGTGGCCGCAGTAATCCAGGCGGCCACCAGGTCCTCAGTCGAGTCGTGGGTCAGGGTCTCAGGTATCGGCCCAAGCTCCATCTGGAATCTCTCAGGGTCCATCAGGCGCCTGGGGCGGAACCATCTCACCGGTTCCGGTTCTGTCTCCCCGCGGTGGGGTGCAGCGGCTGGAAAGTCAGGCCGAAGGAGAGAGTGATCTGACCATGACAGGGGTTCGATGACTATTTCCCCTAAACCAAGATCACTCAACCACTGGCCGGAGACAAAAACTAAGTTCAGCGTGTGTCCTCCAGTGTGGGTGGGGTCATGAACTAACTGAGTCAGGTCCATGGCCGTCATGGAGGCCATGAACTCCCATGCTATCTCAGAGGATTCGCCTACCAATGGCAGGTTGAAATCCCCCATGACTAACAGCCTGGGGGTACCAACTGCCACCTCGGCTATCACATTGAGAAGCTCAGGTAGGGCTGCTGATGCGTAATGGGGAGCCAGGTACAAAATCAGCAGGCCCAACTGGCTCCTATGACCCCACTTCACACAGAGAGACTCACACCCGGCTATCTGAGGCACAGTGGTCTCCCTCGGATCCAGACTCTCCTTTAAAACAACCGCCACCTCCCCACCCCGACCCTGGGCTCTTGGCTGGTGGAATGCACGATAACCCAGTGGGCAAATTTCAACGAGGGGCACTCCCCAGACTTGGCCCAACCAGGTCTCCGTAATACCCGCCAGGTCCGCACCCCCCTCCAAAACTACAACGTGGATGAGGGGAGCTTTATTGACCACGGACCTGGCGTTACACAACAGCAGCCGGAGACCCAGGCCTTGAGATCCTAAGCCCCCTGGGCCGCAAGGGGAGCCATGAAGGCCAGAGGGCGCCACTGCTTGAAGACAGCGGGTACACCCTCCCCTTACTTGATATGACCCTTGGCTCCCGCCATACCTTCCCCTCCCACTCACAGTGCAGATGGAGTGGTCCTCTTTTTGACAGACCTTCACCCCCCCTCAATTCTAGACCCTACACCCCCCCATCAAGGCCCCTAGCCGGCCTAAAAACATTCCCCGGTGGGTTTTCCCCCTCACCCACCACCCTAATCCTGGATTTACCCACCCACTCCCTGGGACCCCTTAAAACATGAACTAAAAATTTAACTAAAAACTCCCTCAATTTCCGCTTCGGCCACCTCTCTTGGTTGACAAACCCATCATCGAGGTGGACCCTCGTTAAAGCTGAGGGCCAAACCTGCGAGAGGGGGGACTCCCGTAGGGCACGGAGGTCAGCCACTGAGTACATTAAAAAAAAGTAGTCTATAAAGAGATAAATTGTCAAAAGGAGAGCACCGCCTTGATATAAACTGTCATTGGGACCCATAATTGAGGTTTGTCAATAAACCATGTCATCTCCAACAGGGTCTGCAGAACACCGAGCTGGTGGGCCATGGGCCAAGTCACTAAGTTCCTTGTTGATGCACTCCAGCATCATCCTACCTTCTGCACAGGGAAGGAGCGTGGTGGTGCAGGTGGTGGTGGTGGTGCAGGTGGAAGGAATGATAATGATAAATGGTCGTCACGGCCTGGGGTCAGTTGGACTGCAACTCCTTTGCCCCCTTCGCCTCAACAGGTCCGTCTGCACCGCTGCCACACCCTTCTCTACGGGTGGGGGATGGCGCCGCTCGCTCGTTCACCACCTGCCCTTCCTCGTCGGGCCTCTCACCGCCCAAATCCAAAGTTCAAATTGCCCAGTTCCAGAATTCAAATTGCCGAGCATGCGTATCTCCTCCACATGTGGGAAACTCCCGGCCCACTCCCCACGCCCAGCGGACCCAGAAGCCCACCACCACCACCACAGCGGAGGGCAAAGGAAGAGGCCCCTCCGGGGCCCTGAGAGCGGGCGCTGGGGAAGGAGAAGCCACCCAGCCTTGGACAAAAGGGAGAAGCCGGACAGGAGCTCCGCGGCCGGGTGAAGAGGCTGGAAAAGGAGCCTGAGGAGGAGCGGCCGAGGACATGAGGAATCCCGCCGGCAAGAAGACGGCCCAGATAAGAGGTAGGAACGGCTAACCCTGTCAAGCCGAACCCGGATAGGGATGGAGGGTCTATAATGGAAGGCCGATGGTGAGTCAGGGTCGGCCTCCTACTCGCATCTGCGTGTTCTCCGCCTCCCCGCTTTTTCAGACGGCGTTTTCCCAGCTTGGTCTCAGCTATGCAGGGTGCGCTTCCTATTTCCACGCCGTTCTTCCTCCACCTCCCGAAATAGTATCTTTGTACTAAGGAGTGTCTTCTCTACTCTTTTCGCTTCTCCGATAGTCTGCCACATATCCTTCCCCACGTTTCCTCGCCACAAAGCCCCTTCTGCCGCGCCACAGCCCCCACGCCGCCCTTTCACACACACACACACACATACATCCGTTACCCACCCCTTCTTTCACCCCTTATTTATATGCAAACATATAAATAAAATTAACAAAATAAAATTAACAGCCAAGCATATCTAAATCTATCTAAATAGTTCTGAAAATGTTAGGAAATATAATTTTTTTCTTCTACTAAAAAGACCATAACATAGTTTCCAGGTAAGAGTGCTTGGGAAGCAATTGTATAATAAAGGGATACTCTTCATTTAATATGATAAGGCCACCTAGAATAAACCCAAGGATTTATTAGTTTATTAGAAATGATTTTTTGATCCACAATCAAAATACAGTTGGATTGTTTGGTAATACAGAGTAACTAAATATAAACAGTATCTCAGTCTTGTTCCCGTGGATTTATAGATAACATAGAATCCTATCTAGGAACAGGAAACAAAGGAGTGAGACCTCAGCACCATTGGCTGAAATTGCCCAGAAGATGCTAATGTCACTGCTTGCATGAACCTATTCAGAAAAGTAATGTAGTGTTGAAAACAGCTTAGATGTCCTCTGATACCTAAAAGTGCCCAGATTATCCACAAGTCAGCCAAGTAGTTTATGTTTGAAACTAGGATATATAGATCAACAATAATATGAGCAACTAGCCCAAGGATGCAGGTTTAACTAGCTGTCAGGATGTAGTTTTTAATCCAGTGAGGGGGGGGGAGAATCACTTCCTCAGGAACATTTTGACCACTGCCTTTTTAAAAAACAGGATGCTATCACTGCTTTTCTCAAAAAGGAGTTTGCAATCCTCTTTCTTGTGATGGGTCATTCCTTTTCAAGATCAGAATCATGCAAAGCATGGCATTCCTTATGACATTTCATGGAAGCAAAAACGAATTTGAAGGACAAGATGAGAAGACTATTGATCCTTTTGAACTTTGGTATTGGAAAAGACTTCTGAGAATACTGTACACCAGGGGTGTCAAACTTGTGGCGCCATGTTATTGTCACGTAACATATCATGGCTTCCCCTCCCCCCTTTGCTAAACTGGGGGTGGGCATGGCCAGTGTGTAACACATCAGGCCCATGGACCTCAGGTTTGACACCCCTGTTGTAGACAATGAATTATACAAATAAATCAACCAAGAGGTTCTCACTTCAGGTACAAATGACCAGCCTTAAATTATCCAATTTTGGATACATTATGCAAAGACCTAGTACTCTGGAGAAGCTCTAAAGCTTTAAAAAGTGGAAGAAAAGGAGGTTGACCAACTGGCAATGAATGGAAGACCTGAAAGAGAAAATTAGGGATAGATCATCATGAGGAAAAATTGTCTGGTTTCCCTTTGGTGTTTGACCAGAGGCAAGGTGGGGTGATGATTTCACCCCCAATAGTCTGCTGGTTTCTCCGAGAGCTGGTGTAGATGGAGAAACCATTTTCTAGTGAGGGGGGGCAGCAACAAAGGGACCTAATTTCCAGGTACTATTGATCTCCAGCCACAGATACCTCAGAGTTGAAGCACCTCAGAAATGTTTTCTCTTATTATATCTTACTTACTTAGTTTCACTCATCATAGCCTATGTTATCAAATGCTACCAGAATTAAAATGAGAATGCATGCTCAAACGACATTCTTCCAATGTTTTTTTTTCCTGTATCCTTGTATTTGCTCATTTCCCCCACCCCCACCCAGCTCACTGGACTCTACACAAAAGGGGCAAATAAACTAAACACTGTTCAACAACTGTTAAGCCCATGGCTCAAAACAACGACATTGGTATTCACTGCTTACCAATGTTTATTTTCCAACTAGAAGACAAATGATTAAAAATTAGAAGAGTATTAAACATAAATAAACGACAGCAGATTATTGTACTTATTGTTCCTAAACAGGGGATAAGTCTTATTTGATTAAAATCAGTAGCAATATCTCTACTGATTTATATTTATGGCTTGCGTGAGAAAATTCGTCATGATCGTTGCTAGGATTTGTTTTCCTTAAGTATTATCATTTTGCTGCTGAGGTTTCTACAGAGGTAACGAGGGGTTTAAAAGGAGCTATATATTATTATCTTAGTTTGGGGATTTTTAAAAATACTTTCCTGCTGCTATTGGTTTACTTTTTAATTAGAAGCTTGTGAATATCATATAGCCCTAACTTATTTTCAATCAAATATTTGCTTTTAAATAAATAATTCATTTTTACACAAATAGCAAAAATATAGGAAAATAGTTGATAGATCTTTTTTTTTTTTACAAATACATGCAACCATGCCTGGAGCATGATCATTGCGCTTCAAGGTGTCAGTTGTCATCTTTAAAGCGCTCCATGGCTCGGGACCTAGCTATCTGCGGGATCGGATCCTGCCCCATACATCCTCACAGCCGATCCACTCCCACAGAGAGGGACTTCTCCGGGTGCCGTCCACTAGACTTTGTCAGCGGGCGACGCCCAGGGGAAGGGCCTTCTCTGTGGCGGGCCCAGCCCTCTGGAACGACCTTCCCCCCGACATTAGAACAACCACGGACCTCCGCTCCTTCCGCCTAAAATTAAAAACACATCTTTTTCGCTTAGCCGGCCTAGGGTAGTCTCTTTTATAGTTAGGGTGAATTTTTAGTAATTAATTGGGAGATTTTAGCGCAGGATTAACTGTTTAATTTGTTTTTATCTTATATTTATTGTTCTTATTTTTGTATTTTGTTGTTTTTATTTTTTTAATTTTCCTGTGCCCCGCCTCGAGTCCCTTCGGGGAGAGAGAGCGGGTTAGAAATAAAATTATTATTATTATTATTATTATTTTGAGGGCTGATCTTGATACTAATGACTGCTGAGCAGAATTGAAATGTTAGCATATTTTTAAGACTGGGCTTTTATTTTAATTCTTTCTGACCAGTTAAACATTTCTGAACATTAACAAGGAAGGAAGGAAATTGGCCATTAGAGTTCTTTTTAAAATGAATACATTCATTCTGGGGATGGAAAAACTCATGTAAAACTTTGGGGTGCATATTAATATACTGAATGCATTAGGCAAGCTCCAGTG
This sequence comes from Rhabdophis nuchalis, assembly GCA_039707465.1. Taxonomy (NCBI): domain Eukaryota; kingdom Metazoa; phylum Chordata; class Lepidosauria; order Squamata; family Natricidae; genus Rhabdophis; species Rhabdophis nuchalis. Next base: position 145,784,598 of record CM077645.1, read on the forward strand.
AAGTGGCTAATCTGTTTGACAATTAATGACGAATTCACTAGCCTAAAAAAATTACTTCCTAAACTACCTATGGAACATTTTACTCATGTCAAACAATTATTTCTAAGACTTTGGTTTACGAATATTTTTGAATATTCATAATTCAAATATTTACAAATATTTTCTTGTATTGCTTTTTCTTGTATTGTATACTGTATTGCAATATTGCATACTGAAACAGCTTTTTTCCTATAAAATATTGATTGCTGTTTTATGATGATCCCTACTTTAAATGCGATAAGAGTAGATGTGCGAGAAACAGAAAATGTGAAGCTATCGAGATATGTTTCATTTATTTAAATTGGCATTTGGTCTTTTACCATAAAAATGACTCTGAAATTAAGTAAGAACAGAATTAATAAAAAGCACATTATAACAGGTATAATTATTAAATTATATTTGCATAATAAATCCACTATCAGAACAATCATTAAATGTATCACTAAAATAACACAGAATAATGTTAAAAGTTTATGACCCAGTGGGGCCACATTACTAGCTGTCCAGGGCTGCATGCATGGGTTAGACATACCAAAATAGAAGAAATTGAACTTTCTTCATTCTTCATTTTCTTTCCATTCTTCAACATGCATACATACATACATACATACATACATACATACATACATACATGAATGTTCACTGTAGCAAAGTTTGATTATATATTATTTTAAAACATTTGATACTTCATGCTTCTCTCTGAATGCACAATAACTTTGCTCAGCCAAAATTTACTCCTGTTTCCCATTCAAGTATCTTTATTGTGAGACTGAAAGACATATGGTTGGGGATGGGAATCTTTGATGTTGCAAGAAGTGTTTTCTGGGTCAAAATATATATGGGAACCTCTGAATTTAAGAGGATTTCTGCTTTATGTAAACATATGCACACAATTTGTTCATTCTGGTTGTAATTCATGAATATTGGAGCTCTTCATCTGCTTTTTCCATTTAAAAGCTGAAATAGAAGACAGGATGTTAAATAGGCAAAAGGATTTTAAGAGGCAAAAAGATTTGTCTAAAATGTATCATGTATGTCTACTATGCAACAATTTACCTTTTATAAATCCCAAGATGTGGTTTTCTAGGCAATTGTTAATGTCATTGTACACTACAAGGAACATATCTGAAAGACTGTTAAAAATAACCAAAATATTGTGTTGAAAAAGCAATAAATAACAATTAAAAGAATACAGATGTCTGTGTTTTATGTTCAAACCATGTCTGAATAAACCTTTCTGTAGACTGTGAAACAGATATAGTTTGATTCCAAATCAGTGGATATTTTTGTTAAATGTTTTGTTGTAAACTATTTTTCATGGGTTGGCACCACTGAAATATTTAATTGAGATGTATACAGAGAGAAAAAGTCAAATATGCTTGTTGTTATACACTGTTATTTGAATCTGCTAACTAAAATAATTACATCTCAATAAATGGCATTTAGGATTTTTTTTAAAAAGTATGCTACAACTGGTTATGCACCCATCTAGTTTGTTGTTTGTTTGTTTGTTTCTGTGAGAACATGTTCATGGAGAAAATTAACACCAACCTTGACTATCAGAGAACCAAATGCCCCTCTCCTCATTTCAGTAAAGGCATTATATGTGTTAAATGTTTCATCTCTTTACAGGTGGGAAGGAAAGGATAAGAATGAAGTGGGCCGATGCAAAGAAACAGGCAAGATTCATGTGACAGTTAATCATAAATACTACAGACCAACGGAAGTAGTAAGTGAAAGCATTCTTTCAGTTTTGTTAATGAATGGTCCAATCACTCAGTCACCAAACTGCAGGATTTGGACAGCTGGTTACAAGAGGTTTGTAATTGCTTCCCTGCTGCTAACTTTCAGTCTTTTCTCAATAGTTACTTGGCTACTTCAGTTGTCTTCAATAAACAACCCATGATGGGGACCATAAATGAGAGTGTGATTATTTGATGTTCTGTTTAGCTTAATTTTGATATGATTACAGGTGATGCAATGGACAAATAATACTCTGCAGACTGCTTGATAAAGAGATAATAACAGAGGCAATATTCTTAACATATTTATCATTTCCATTTTTACTTGTTCTATTGGTAAAGAAATTAAGATCCAGCATGTGGATGTGCCTGAGGCTATAGATGCAGAACTTATATTAATTATATAAAAAGATTAAAAAATAATACTTAAAAAACAGGCAAATAGTCCTGGAATAGAAGATCTCATACATTTATATTGCTAAGTGTTTTGATTTAGCTGCTTTATGTAGAAAGTTAACAATATAGAGGAAGTCCTAGACTTAACAATCGGGATCAAAATTTCACTTGCTAAACAAAGCAGTTAAGCGAGTTGTACGTATTTATACAATCTTTTTTGTCATGATTGTTAAGCAAATCATATAGTCATTAAATAAATTCACCTCCCCCCCATTGACTTCGCTCGTCAGAAGCCAGCTGGGAAGGTTGCAAATGATCATATGACCTGAGGATGCCACAACCATTATAAATACACATCGGTTGCTAAGTAGTCTAACCTTAATCATGTGATTGTGGGGATGCTTCTACAGTCATAAGTGTGAGGACAAGTTGTAAGTCACCTTTTCAATGCTATTGTAACTGTGTATGAACTACTAAACAAACGGTTGTAAAACAAGGTTCACCTGTATTGCAGACAATTCATAACCTGAGAGAATGGTTATATCAGGGACCCATAAATGTTTAAAAGAATTTGGTAGACCGCTTTTCCTCTGTACTGTTTCTATGGCTACTAGAGTAAGGTTTTAAAGTAAGTTACATATTCTCAAAACTTAACATGTGCATGATTCTTAAACAGTAAGGATTTTTAATGAGTGGAATAATTTCTTGACAGGTTTACAGTTTCAAGTTTTTTTTATTGTTTTGACAACTTACTTGGAGCTTTTCTGTAGAAAAAAATTCTGTAGAAAATGATTTAATGCAAATAATGTTAACTGAGCAATACATTATCAGAGAACACTGTTGGTATGGTGATTAATTGTGTTCCCCTGGTGTCAAGAATTGCTTTTCACCTGTCCTTTTATTAATGAGAAGGATCCATATTTTATGAATTGGGCAGTATTTTACATAATTAGGTATTCCTGCCATTGTCTGGGAGCAAACTTTTGAGGACATTTATGAGTTCCAGTGAATACTTTGTTAATGAGTTTTCACTCTATTTGGCCTGAGAATGTTGCTATTATTCAATGAAGCATATCTAAGGCTTTTGGCAAGTTGCATGACAGTATCTCTAATTAGCCTAAAGTATGCCCATTGGCTATATTTCTTATACATTAGGGATTTTCTATGAAACCTAATAAAGTACTCAACACCTATGAAGTAACTGTAATTTTATTTAGTCATTATTTAGTTGGAATCATTTTGCTAATGTGTAGGTGGTATTTTAGGAAAGGTATTATAGATAGTTCTTTCTCTTTGTGCCGTTATTTTTAGTGAGTGGCTTTTTGACTCATTCTACTTCTGTGGCAAACTGACCAAAGCTTGGGCATATATAGATTCATAAAGTATCTTTTTGTTTAAAATCATGGGCCAGATTTATTTTTAATGTGTGCAAATTTTAAAGCCAAAAATGTTTATGTTTAAACAAGTATTTGGGATTTCTTGATTTTTATTTCAGTTCCCTCTGTATGAGGGATGTGAAGCTCAAGGCTCATGGGCCGCATCCAGCCTGCAGGATGCTTAAATCTGGCCCATGGGCTGGGCTGGAAACATCAAAGGACCGACCCATGATCCTCTGCTGGCCAAAACCGGGGGGGGGGGGGTGGCGTGCATCTGGCAGAGTGCTGCTAGAGGCCTGGGAGACTGAAAGCGGGCCTTACAGGGCCTCCATATGGCCCATTTTTGGCTGGCAGAGTGCTGCGGGAAACTGGGAAGGCCGAAAATGGGATGCACAGGGCCTTGCGGGGTCTCTGCGCAACCCGTTTTTGGCCCGAAGAGTGCTGCTGGAGGCCAGGGAGGCCAAAAATGAGACACAGTCTCCCTCCTGCTCCTGCCCCCCCTCCCCCGCTTGCAGCAGAAAACTACAATGCTGATCCGGCCCTTGAAGAATTCCAGCTTGACACCCCTGTTCTATACTATGAGATGCATTTTTGTTCCGCACACCTAATTAAAATCCTTCCTTCTAGTTATGTATGTTATTGTTAGCCATGTCATCTATACTTTTCTCATGTTGAGATCATGTTGGGCAGTCTCACAAGCTGGCTAATTTGTTGAACATAGCCAGACACAAAATACCAATCTCATTTATTTAAAAAAAAAACCTGATAAGATTACTACTAGTGGTATCTACAGGCCTGGTAATGCCCACAAGCATATTGCTTACTTTAGTGGTAGGTAGTATAGAGCAACATAGAAATAACTTAGGGGAGGAAAATTAAGTGGCAATTAGTGAAACATGTAATTAGCTTAGGAAAACAAGAAAGCCAGAGGAAGAAACTGCACTGGCTCCCTTTGGGTTAAGAGAAAAAGATGGGAAAATGCTGTCAAACTTCTGTTTTGATAACAGATATAATCTGTTTTCATAACAGATATATTATGTTATAGAATATATCAGTAAAGAAAAGTTCTAGTATGTCTTCTGGTGTCTGATTCCTGACTTGTATTACCTCAAGCATTCCACTTAGTTAATTTAGTATCAGTTAAGAGTTTCTTAAATTACTGTAGGAGTTTCTTATACCACTTTGTTTAAGGGAGAAAACACAGTTCTTAATCCAATTTCATTATTTTAAATCCAATTCCTGTATTTTCCTATGACTGTAATAAAGATGCTCTATTAAATTTTTTTACATATAGGATTATTTTCATTGTGATACATCTAGTATAACTATAGTATAAATAAATAATAATAGAATAAAAGTAACTAAGAAACTTTTTCAAACACATTTTTTTTATTTGCTAGATCTTGCCCTTTTCTCCCAGGAATCTAAGGTGGCATACCTGATGCTATATCTTTTTCCATTAACTTTCACAACAATGATCCTGTGATATAGGTGAGGCTGTGACTATATGAGACTCTGTGGCTGAGAGTGGACTTGAACCTGGAACTCCCCAGTTCCAGTCCAACACTTTATCATATATCGTATCAATATAAAACTGGAAGGAACCTTGGAGGTTTTCTAGTCCAGCCCCCTGCTCAAGCGGGAGATCCCATACCATTTCAGAAAAGTCACTGTCCAGTCTCTTCTTAAAAACCTCCAGTGATAAATACCCACAACTTCTGAAGGCAAGCTGTTCCACTGGTTAATTGTCCTCACTGTTAGGAAGTTTCTCCTTAATTCCAGGTTGCTTCTTTCCTGGATAAGTTTCCATCCATTGTTTCTTGTCCTACCATCTGGTGCTTTGGAAAATAAATTGACCGTTTCCTCTTTGTGGCAACTTCTCAAATACAGGAATATTGCTATCATGTCCCCCCTGGTCCTACTTTTCTCTAAACTAGCCAAACTCAAATCCTGCAACCATTCTTCATAAGTTTTAATCATCTTAGTTGCTCTTCTTTGCACTTTTTCCAAAATATCAATATCTTTTTTGTAATGTGGTGATCAACACTGATGCGGTATTCCAGGTATGGTCTTACTAAGGCTTTATAAAGTGGTACTAATACTTCACATGATTTTGATTGCCTACAGATATATAACATCCCTGTTGTTGTAAGCACTACATTGGTCACCAAATATAATTCAAAGCACTATTTATTACACATAAAGTTTGGCACCAGAGGACTCTTTGGTTTGAGTTGAGTTGATTCATCTTGATTAGGAATGTTGAGGATTTAGGAAACTATATTTTTATGGGATTTTTCTCAAGTCTTTCGGAAAAGATTGCAGCGATTTTGATGGCATTATTATTAGCTTTTAGAAGAACAGTGAAAACTGAACTGTTTTGGAGAATGAGCTTGGTTGTTTTCTTTCAGATATTTTATTATTGATAATCACTAGTGATATTACTTAGTCAAATAATGAAATGTCTTCAAGCAAACAATCAAACCCAAGACCACCAAGGATTCCAGAGTTCAACCCCAAATTACATATTTTATCCTCTAATTTATAATTTATAACATTGCTGGAAAGAGGCATAGGTAGCTCTTAATGAAGGTTTTATGTTTGTGTGTATTAGATATAAATTATTGAGGATTTGGATTGGGCAATATACAAATAATGTGAATAAATAATTTCCTGAGCTGGTCAAGTCTGGATAAATGGGTAGAAAGCTAAAATCCCACACTGCCATATCATGTATCTGCTTTTCATCTGGTAATTCCGTTTTAAATTCTGGACCTTCCTTGTAGAAACTATGTAAGCACAATGCAAAAGAAAAACAGTAACAAGAAAACCGAGAAGGTGATTATAAGTTTTATAAAGCACATGAGCGTAGTGTGTAAGGGAAGGCTGTCAGCCACAAGAGAGCGGGCTGCTAATTCCTTACTCTGAAAAGGACTTGATGGCTCACAAGTTATATTTACATTGTGTTCCCTTGGTGTCTTTATTACTCTCACCCTTTTAAACTTTTCCCAGCTCTTTCTCTCCACGCAGACCTCAGATTACATCATACCTCAGGGAAAGAGTGACTCAGTGGAGGAAAGAGATCATGATATGCAGACACTATGTTTAAGTGACTGTTTGCATACAGAATTGCCAGAAATGGATTCAGATACTATGATTTCACACAATATGTGCGTAGATGTTGGATGTAAAATGCAGCTTGCTAAAAAAAAGTTTAGCTTCCACTATTGAAAAGGGAAGATAGCTGTATGGTCAAAGATACGTTTGATGCTGCACAAACAAATCTCATATGCTAGAAAAAGAGCTTTAGTTTTAGTTTTATTTGATTTATATCCCGCACCTATCTCCTACAAAAGGACCCAGGGCGGTGCACAGGAAATAAAACACAATATAAATATACAAATACATAATATCCTAAAACCACAATTAAACTTAAGAACCCTGTGCTAAAACAACATTTTAAAATCCCTCTGATTAAAATTTGATAAATTAAAACTCAGTCGTCATGGGGTGGTCACGCTAGGCCGGCTTGATGGAACAAGTGCGTCTTCAGGCGCTGGCGAAAAAGGCGGAGGTCCGAGGTGGTAGGGAGTTCGGGAGGCAGGTCGTTCCAGAAGGTAGGGCCCACCACAGAAAAGGCCCTTCCCCTGGGCGTTGCCAACCGGCATTGCCTGGCCGACGGCACCCGGAGAAGACCCTCTCTATGGGAGCGGATCAGTCGAAGGGATGTGATTTATTTCTTTGTCCTCATCCAAGAATATTTGTTTCCTTAATATACAGAATTCAGCATACCCAACTACAAACCTGGTCAACTCAGACAGAGCAACTGTTGAACAGGAGAATAGATCTAGATCGGTAGAATACCATTCTGGTTTTTAACTAGCATCAACAACATATACTCAAAATCTATTAAATGCTTTATGGTGCATTTGGATAAAAGATAGCTGATTGTAGCTGATAGCTGACCTTGGGTCTTGCAATTGTTATATTTTGAAAAATTCTAGAAGAAATCAAGTCCACCAAGAAGATAACTGTAATACATGTCCTACTATTTGCTTCTGGAAGACAAATTAATCTGATGTCCTTAATGCTTCAAGGCCTTGCTTTTCTAATTCATGAATTATTGTATTTCTTCTCCTCCTCCTTTCTTTTATCTCACTTTCTCTCACTCATCCAAAAATTCTGGACTTTCTACATGCCACTGAATAGTAAAAAAAAAAAAAAAAAGAACAATACCCAACAGTTTGGAGCAGGGCTGCTGGAATGTTGAAATACTGTATGTGCCTTTTGTATTTGCTTCTAGTACTTTTTTCTTCTTCCCGCCCTGGGTCCTCTGTGGAGAAGGGCGGGATATAAATATGATTAAATAAATTAAAAAGGACACTAATATTAAAAGTAAAATGTTTTTCCACAATCTTTGCTTTTTAAAAATATGGAAAGGGATTTTTGGAATTGTGATGCTTTCTCCCATCTGGAAATTAAATTCATCACCTTTTCTGGCTACTCAGAAGATATGGATAGACATCCATTCTGTGTTCTCTCATATTCAAATTTGCAAATGTATATTTGCTTTCTTGCTTATGGTTTAGCAGGATTTTTAAATGCATCTCTTCTTAACACCTTACATTAATTTCTACAACTTTCTTGTCACACTTGGCTTCAATTGATCTTTATCTTAGACATCATTAGAATAAACTTTGAGTTCATAGATTCTTTGGGAAAAATAGTCAGCTGCGTATTTCCCAAATTTTGCTATATCCCGTTTAAATACATATGCACACACAGACAAAGAAAAGCACTTTGATGATTATTATATTGTCTCATTGTCATTCTACTCATATCCAAAGCATTTCTGGAGGTTCATACTCTGAAGAGTTATGACTCCTCAAATATATAATGAAAGTGATAATAAGATCCCAGGTTTCTTTCCTTTTTTGCAAATACCGTATTTTTCGGAGTATAAGACACTTTGGAATATAAGACACCTTAATTTTTGGGGAGGAAAAAAAAATCTGCCTCTGCCTACCAACATCCATGGTATTCATCTGGCTAGCGTCCTGTCAGTGTGTGAGAGAGTTGAGGGCTATTTGGAAACAAACAGTATTTGCTGAGTGAGCAACAAGGAAGGAGACAGCAACAAGCCAGACCGTGGCTTGTTCTGTATTAATGCTGTGCTGATAGTTGAAACTAAAACTGAAAGTGAAACTTCTCTGCTGAACTACCACATCGGAAAGCCTGCTTTTGGTATTGTATATATACTGAACGTGTTATGTTATATTATATATAAAGAGAAGTTATTGAATCCTGCTGAATCAGTTACTTATGTGTGCTTTCTGAATGTTATTTCTGCTGTGAACTCTGACACATCCTTGCAGTAAATAGCGAACAGCCTGGTCAGCTTCAGTACATTATTGCACCCTGATTCAGCATGAGCAGCTGATTGGCCTCCCAGAATACCCCCAATCAGCTGTTCCAGGCTGCAGGAATTACCACAGACCATCGCCTCTTCCGTGCCTTGCATTTTTGGCTACATTCGGTGTACAAGACAAACCCAACTTTTCACCCTCTTTTAGGGGGAGAAAAGCGTGTCTCATGCTCCAAAAAATACAGTATATCTTTACTTGTCTATATTCCAAAAGGGGTACAAGTTTAAACATTGTTCAAACTGCTGCATGAGATATACCGTGTTAACACAAACTGCATTTCCTTTCACTTTTTCTGTGACCACATTATCATTATGGTTTTGTCCATTTTTAAACAGAGGAAAGGGGATGCTGGTGTTTTCTATGACTAATAATATTGCATTGAGTATAGTCTTCTGTTTTTTTATATTTTGAAGGGGGGGGGGGGGGAATCCAGATACACTTTCTTTTCCCAAACCAGAGAATATGTCAACATCTGAAAATCACTACTTCAGTAAATTATTACCTTTGTCTTTCTGAACTGAATTACTGTGTTAGCCAAAATATTTATATCATTACTTCCTATAGTCTCAACATTAACTTTCAGTGAGAGTTACTATCAGCATAAAATGAGTCTTGGTATTTTCAAAGCTCATCATAATCAACATGCTTATTTTGATAGCAAAATATTTATATTTGCAAATGAACAGCGGTGAAGAGAGGCTTTCCAGAGAGTTTTAATCTATTCTTGGCTTTTGGTCACCATTTTATACGTATTTGGCATATTTATCTGAAATGTGGCATTAAAATAGTAAAAATATTGTTGTAAGCAACTTTTTACAACTTATTAAAATAATAGAGCCACCACACAGCTCAGACCTCCTAAAGATACAGTAATATTAAATGACTATTAAGAAGCAACAATCCTACAGCAGCAGTTGCAGAACATAGAACATCCCTTAGCCCAAATTAAGGGACTCCGTTCAACATGGCATTAAGGTTTTGTACAATGTCACGTCTGCCTTTTCTTGCCCTTATTCTTCCATACAGTATTTTGCATGTAAGACTATATGCTTCCTGCTAAAAAGAAAATTGAACTGGAAAAATAATTTGCCCTTATTATCATATTTTCACTAAATCCAGCAGGACCTCTTCATTAAAAGTAAATTATTTGGGTAAAAGGTAGAGGAACAGAGTAAACAAATGATTTTCTGAAAATATATATACCACACACAGAAGGAGCAAACAAGTGAAATAATTGACACAGTATGGATGAACATTAGTTCTACTATAGTCCCTGAATCTCAGCATGGGAATACAGAATCAGAAAAAAAGAATCCAGGCTCGTGTCTTCAGTGAATCACAAAGCTTTCTAGAGAACCTTGGTCTCTTTCTCAATCCAACTGACCACACAGAAGACAACATTAAGGGTGATCTCTGTCTGCTGCCTTGAGCTCCAAAGAAAAGTTAGGTTACAAATGCAATATTATATAAACAGAAAAACAAAAATGAGTTATAGTAATATGATCACTGACCCAGTGCTGTATTTCACTGATTTCAAATACTGTAATTCTTCTGCTGAATGAAATTATAACCAAATAGTGACTTTAGAATTTAAACAGTAAGAATAAGAAATCAGCTAGGGAAGATAAATAATTATTAAACAGTGGCTTGGCCTGAGATATAAAATATATAACTAAACCCCGGGTTTTGCTGCCTGTTATAGCAGCCTATTTAATTTTAACATGCTCTCTCAGATTTGTAAGTGAAACATTACTCAGCGTCACAAATCTAGTGTTTGTTGTCTTATTACTAAAAAAAACCCCACTCAACTTTCATTGTGATATTTCCGCCTCTACATATTCAAACAGTTATTGGGATAGAGTAGAACAGTAAAAATTAATTTAGGACAAATATGGTATGTTGTTGTTAGTTGCGAAATCATGTCCGACCCATCACATCCCCATGGACAACATTCCTCCGGGCCTTCCTGTCCTCTACCATGGCCCGGTGTCAATTTAACCTCACACAGACTGCTTCGATGACTCCATCCAGCCACCTCATTCTCTGTCATCCCCTTATACATCCTTCATCAATGAGACCCGATTTAGTGAAATGGTTAAGGCACTTGGCTAGAAATCATGAGATAGTAAGTTGTAGTCCTGCCTTAAATATAAAGCCAGCTGGATGACCTTAGGTCAGTCGCTCTCTCTCAGCCCTAGGAAGCAGGCAATGGCAAACCACTTCTAAAAAACTTTGCCAAGAAAATTGTAGGGATTAGTCCAGGCAATCATGATGAGTCAACCCTGATTTGAAGGTATAGCGACATATTTGCACATGCTCAGAGTCACACAGACACACCTTCTTCATACCTTTTGTCCTAAATCTTTCTTTTTCCTATTCTAATTTACTTCAGCATCATCCAATTCAGTGAATCCAGGGAAACCTGTTTCGTGCTCGATTGTTAAGCAATTGTTGCCCTTCATGTCGTTTTCTTCACTTATCCATTGTTTCAACCAGGCTGCATTGCTGACCCCACCCCCACAGCTTCCCACCCCCATTGCTGTCATTCCTGAGCTGTTAAAGCCATCCAAGTGTCATCTGTGAACTACACTAAATCATTGATCTTCCTGAGAACATTAGCCTGTTCTTCTAAACCTGCTATCTGATTTCTTCTAATTGACAGCTCTTCGTCTCAGTGTATAAAGGTATACACTTACTTCCTCAAAAATTAAGTGAAAAATTGTGTTAGCCTACGGATGTAACAGCTTGCCTGATATGCAAAGTTATTGTTTCCTTACAGTAAGAAAAATAGCTGGCTCAAGTAGGTATTTATTCTTTTCAATGTGGAAATGGAAAAGGGATTGGTATGTATACTAAAGTAGCCAAAGCCGCCACTAGTGCCCATTGTTTTTGTTGCTCATTCCTGAAGCAAGTCTACAGTATTGTTTGCTTCAGAGACACTACCGAGACCTGGATCTTTCCAGTACATTGAATGACAGCTAGACAGTGCAGGACACTTTCCTAAAATCACCCGTGTGTTTGTGTATATGTGTTTTAGCATGTTTTCTCTAACTAAGACAAATAATGATCTTGATTGGAAGGAGTAGTTGTTAAAATTACAACTACTGAAAGAATATACAGTAGTTAAGGGACTTTAAATACAGGCAGTCCTTGACTTACAACAGTTCATTTAGTGACTGTTCAAAGTTACAATGGCCCTAGAAAAGTGACATGACTATTTTTCACACAACCATTGCAGGATTCCCCATGGTCACATGATGAAAATTTGGATGCTGGGCAACTGACTCATATTTGTGATGGCTGCTGTGTCCTGGGGTCAGGTAATCCGCTTTTGCAACCTTCTGACAAGAAAAGTCAATGGGGAATCCAGATACGCTTAACAACCATGTTACTAACTTAACAGGTGCAGTGATTCACTTAACAACTGTGGCACAAAAAGTTGTAAGATGGGGCCAACTCACTTAACAAATGTTTTACTTAGCAAGATAAATTTTGGGGTCAATTGTGATTGTAATTCGAGGACTCCCAGTACAAGTAGCGGTTGTATTTGTATGATTGTTTAAGACAGTGGTCCTTACCAATTCTGAATGTTTCATTCATTTATTTGTGGTATCAAACACTGTTCTATAGTCTGCCCAGTGTGCCGCAGTATTAACTATAATCATTTTAGATAGTTTAGAATAATTATAATTTTTCTTTTAACTTAATTGTGATTCTGTTGTTTTATTTGGTGGGATATATAACCAAATAAAGATTGATGTCATTTTGATTTTATATTTGTGTTTTTTTGTATAGCACCAGACATTATGTGATTTTCAATATCAAGATTTATTGATATTGAAAATCACATTTCTTCAGTTGCTTTAGTAATCTAAAATTGTGGTAAAATAATTCTTCCATGGTACACAACTCAGTGAGTTTATTTTAGTATTTTTTTGTTGTACTTGTTTCTAATAGTAATATTTGCATTATTCAAGGACCTTTTGGTTTTTTGGTTTTTATCAAATTGAAACATATGTTCAGGCTTTATTTTTGTACCTCAAGGGTATTTTTAATGACTGATGCATTTGTTTACCCTGCTTGTTTGCTTTTGCTTGCTGACTTTTGGTAGCACTTGGCCAAATGGGCTTGATGCAGAGTCACTTTGTCAAAGGATTAGCCAAAGCACTGGATTCTGCTAATCACAATTCCAAATGCAGACTCTCTTTAAGGAAATAGCTACATCCGAAATAAGCTCTGAGAAAATAATAATAGGCCTATTATTTTGTTCTTGTATGATCGTCCTAATGAAAGGCTTGCAATAAGCTTTCCTCCACAAAATAATAGGATTAAAGTCATCTTTCAAATTTTGTTAGCATTTTGGGTAAAATATATTTAGAGGAACAGTCAGTAATGGTTTCCTCTTATATTTGCTACCGGTTTGAAACTGGGAGCGCTTGTGGCACTTCTGCGCATGCACACAGCATCCGTGATGACGTCTGGGCAGGTGGGTGGAGGCTCCCGCTGCCACTACCCATTCACCTGAACTGGGGTGAACCTGCAGAATACTACCTCTGGGGACAGTCCTATATACAGCAACAACTTTCGCATTATTACATTTCAAATTAAATAGGGAAGTACTGTACTTGTAATGTAGTTAATTATGTGTGTTTTTATTCGTTCATTTTTGTAAATGTAAATAGATGTAAAATTCAATGTAAAATTAATGTTTGAAACTAAAGGAACTATTTTTAACTAATTTTAAATTAATTTCTAATTAACTTTGAAATTACTGTAAATCATTTTGAAAAAATAATTGACTGATTAATTAGGTGAATCGCTCAATTATTGGAATTCAGTTTTAAATCTTTTTGCTTAAAATATGAGTAAATTTTGCCAAATGCTTAAACAGTCTTGAACACTGTATTTATATTGGAAGGGAGGTATAAATCCTCATTAAAGATACAAAATAAATTAACGAGTCTCCAATTTCATTCAGAACTGTTCTTTTGACTTAAATAAAGCTATTGTGAGCAATAGAACTGTAAATAGAGAATAGTTGTGCATCCCTAACTCTGACTTTCCACAAGCACAACATTGAAGTTAGTGCATCAAATCAAGGAGTGAAAACGTTGTAGCAGACAATGTGTTTTCTCTTCCTGTGTTTCATATCCTTGTTATTAAGTTTGTGTCTAAATCTAATTATAATTGTCAAAAATAATCAGTGAAAAAATGAAGGGAAGATATTGAAATGTGTGTATGAATATATATAAGAGAGAAATGAAGGGAGAGAGCTCCCTCGTATCCAAATCATGTCCAATAATTCCTGTGGGATCCCTTTACACATCCTTTTCTAGATATTTTTGAGAAGGGGAGCTGGACAATCTCCCCCCCCCCCCCGCCCCCCGCCTTCTCAAGCATCACTTGTGTCCTATCACTGAAGTATATTGGTCTAGTAAGCCTTTTGGGAATTGGGGCGCAATTCAGACAGTATAATTCACTTATTAGTGCTGGCAAAGGACCCAGACAGTTTGGAAAATCGGAAAGGGAACAAAATAAGGAAGGTCTCGAAGGAGAAATTTCTTGGATGGGAAAGGTTACTTTAAGCAATATATCCTGACAACCAACTATCACTACAAATGCCCATTGTGCAGTAGTATAACAGTACAATCACAGAATTTGGAACAGGTTTTAAAATCGACAACTCACAATTGCACTCTAAGTTATTTGAGGCACATAATGTGCTGCATTAGAATATTACCTGTAGTAACAATTTTACGCAGTTGTAAATAAGTGATTAAAAAGCTATGATGATTATATGAGTACAGAAATGCAAAATAAGTTTGTTGACATGTGAACAATCTTTCTTATGGCTTTTACATTTTATATTAAATTCCAGAATGCATGACAGAATCATGCTGAACAAAATAAAATTTATATTTCAAAGTAAGTGACTACAATTTTTGTTAAAAATCCACATTTACAATTCCCCGTATTTATAATATTTTCCAAACTGGATAGTAAGAGATCTTCAGTTGTAATGAGCACAGAAAATATCATAGTTATTATTTTTCTTTGGATTAGCTCTTAAAAGCATATCTTACACTTTTTTCTCTGAAAAGAAAAGAACCTCTAACTCAGGCTGTCCCTGGGTAAGAATTAGGCAGCCAACAAATGTAAGTAAATAAATAAAATAAAAAGCAAATATCTTTGAGTGGAATTGCATTGCATTCTGTCTATACATACTGTCTAATTCTTGTATGTATCCTTCTATTTGTTTAGTTGCCTTTGATGTAACCTTTTAATCACTATGCTTTCGGGCAACAATTCTTTTGATCCTAGATTCTGTTTCCCTCTGTTGTGAGGATTAGAAAACTGCCTGTTATGATCAAATTGTTAACACAGGAAATGTGAGGTATTAGTCAACTTTCAGGTGAGTGATGGGACTAGGTTTGTTCTGTGAAGTATCTGGTAACTATGCAGCAAAATCTGCCAAGTTCTCTTCATCCTATCTTGAATCACAGCTGAGTGCATGTTGTGGCATTTATTCTTTGCTCCAAATAATCTTCCCGTAGTGCTAATCCTGTGCTTTTAGCACAGCCTTTTATTCCTGTGCACTCTAAATTAAAAAGATTTTTTTTTTAAAAAAAAACCCTTTTTACTGATTTTTGGTTTGGGTCTCCATCATGAGGAAGAGTTGCTTTGTATAATCTGATGAACACATTTAAGTTCAAAGAGATAGGGGAAGAAAGAATATAACCACTAAAACCATTTTGTAAATATTACTTAAGAGATTATAGAATGTTCTAAAAGAGCATTATAAGAGGCTACACAAGTTCAAAACATTATATTTAGATTTATACGTTCACATGCAAACATACAGCTGTGTGAAAAAGTCCTGCACGGTTTATGGTTTACGGTTTATGACATTTTTTGTATAGGCCATTTATTTTATGATATTTTCTTGCATGCTTACAATGCATGCTTACAATGACTATGAACACAGATTGATTGATGCATACTCAGTGTTGCAATTACTAAGGCCAATGCTAGTGTTTTGTTAACATTTTTATTGTTTGTGGCCCTGAAACGGACTGTTTAGTTACTAAACATGGTTACTAATATGAAATTGGCCAGCCTTTATTGCTTATCACTAGGCAGCATTGCTTCGGCATAGACTGTATAAGCCTTTGCATGTGATCTTTGGTGACAGTGTGGTGCCAGGCTGCAATAATGGATTCAATTAGCTCCTGCTTGGTCTTCGGATGTTTCTTGCTTATTTCGTAACCAATCTTGGCCCACAAGTTCTCAATTGGGTTCAAATCCAGGCTCTGAGCTGGCCAATCAGGAGTCGAATACCATGCTTCTTCATCCACTTCTGGATGCACTTGGCTCGATGACAAGGATTATTGTCATCTGGGAAGTAAAAGTCCTTCCCTACAAGTTGATGAGCTGAAGGAAGCCAGGTCTTTTCCAGGACTTTAACATACTGCTTGGAATTCATGATTCCCTACACAATTTGTATCCAACCAATACCAGAAGCAGTGATGCAGCCCCAGATCATAACGTGCAATGGATGCTTCATAGATAGATTCAGGCAGTACGGCCTAAATTCTTCAGCTGGAAATCTTCTGACATACTTATTGCACTGATTCCCAGTCAAGTAGAAATTGCTCTCATCACTGACGATGACCTTGGCCCACTGTTTGTTGGTCCACTTGGCATACTTCTTGGACCACGCACATTGACGAGAGTGGTGACCGTCTGTGATCAAAGGCTACTTCGAGCCCTGCAGCCTTTGAGCCCTCTGGCAAGCAGTCTGTGAAACACTGTGCTTGTGCACTTTTACATCACATGTTTCACCCCAAATTCTTGTTATCTGAGTTGAGGTGAGCTTCTTGTCAGCCAATGAAATGCATTGCAGAGCCCAATCTTACCATTTTGTCAACTTTCTTGGTCTTGCAGAGTGGAGCCTGTCATCAATTGAACTAGTTATTTGGTATTTTTCAACCACTCTGCTCACTGTGGTGTGATGGCATTTCACTCTCTTGGCTATTTCTGTACAGGAGTAACCCTCTTCATGAAGCACAATGATGTGATGCCACTGTTCAGTACTGGTGAAAGCAAAGGCCTTCATCCTTGCCTGCAGCCAGAGCAAAATTAAATTTCTTGATGCTTTTCATGCCTATTTATAGTCAGAGAGTATGACAACATTGATTGGCTCATAGATTTAGCCTCTGTGCATTTTGATTGGTCAGCCAAAGCTCACTGCTGATTGGCTATTTTTGATCCTAACATTCTCGAAAATTCAAGTTGTGTTTGTTTTAGCACATAAACTCACTCAAAACCTTTAAAAGACTTTGGTTATATTAATAAAATTATGCATCTCAATCCGACTACAGAAATTTTCATCAAAGTACTAATTTTGCTTGGTTTCTATGAGTGAAAAGTTGATTAAACATATAAATATAGCTTCAAACTGAAAGCGTGCAGGACTTTTTCACACAGCTGTAACTAACCTGTTATTCCTTTTCAAGTTAAGCAACATTATGCAAACTACAGAATTAAGTAAGATGTGTTAAGCCAAGGAATTGAAACATGCAATAAGAAAAAAGAAGGAAATATAACTAAATCAAGTTTATACCAAATCATTCACTATTTTTCTCCATGCCTTTCTGTCATTCAAGGTTGGTATTATCAAGGTAATCCAAACAAGAAACAGAATCAAGAACATAAGTACTACCTTTATTGTAAAAGTAAAGTATATTAAATAGAATCTTGCAAGAGTAAAAGTATTTTTCCACTCCTATCTTTATTTTTCCCCATCTGAGCTGTTTCTTAATAGACCGTTGCTGTGACTGCTTATATTCCTTCTGTCTTCCAAGGTCCTTCAGCCATTCCATTACAATACAGAATATAGAATAATATCCTAAACTTTCTATCAGGTGGTCAACTGATAATATAATAACATCCTATATAATAACATTTCTTTTAAATGGGCCTTTGGCATCAGTGCAAATTTCTATTTTAAAAGAAAACTGAATTTAACAATACCCTAAAGCATTTTCTTAATCATAAAAACCAAATTCTGCAAACAATACCAATGATTATCTGAAATCTTTTTAGTCAGACTTCAGGCTTTCCTCAGGACGGAATGAAAGATGGAAGCCTTGGTCATTCTTGAGGAGTATATCTCTTGCCACCAGGGTGGGGATAGCACACCAAAGCCAAAGTATTTGAACTTCAGTTTCAGTATTTGTTCTTCCAAAGAAGACTTAGGGTTGATTTCCTTAAAAAAAATTGCAATGGAAGTCAAATTCCATATTTACTTTGCTGAAATCTCTAGATACAGCTTGCTGAAATCTCTAGATACAGCTTGCTGACAGATAAATGAATCTTCACTCTCATGGCAAACCCACATTAGAGAAGGTGGGAGATAGAGTTATAAGGAAAATTTTATGAATTTGGGACCACTTTTCTTCACTGCATGAGAATTGTGAACACCTGAAAAAGAATATTTGATAATGTAATTTATACTGTTAATATAGGTAATATTTTATTTCTGATCTTTGAATGGTAAAGCTTATTGCTGGTCTGGAACACTCTACCTTACATCAATTTATATAAAACACTAATTAATGATGGAAGAAACCCAGATTTGACTATTGCACTTAAAATTAGCAATTCAAAGTAGTTTTGACACTTTACTAATACTATCCCAGATTATTAGTAAAGTGCAACAAAAAAAAAGGCTAAACAAAAAGTGTGTGTGAATCATATTTTTGCTTTTTAACATCTAGTAATGTAAGAATCTGACAAGGTTTCATAGCATTTCATAGACATACTCTATTCTGATTATCCATGTTACAAGGATAATGATCAGAATTTCAGTATTCAAAAGACTGCCATAATCGTGCTGCAGTTCTCATGCCACAGATCTATTTAAAATGTTACCATGGAGCTGATGTATTATACTATGGACTAAAATGAAATTGATATTTTTATATATTTTTGGTTTATATTGTATTTTTTGTGAACCATTATTTTTTATTGTGGCAACATGCAAATATGTTTAATAAATAAATAAAGCAAATAATCACACCAGCTTTTTTTTTGTTTGCACTTTATGATTACAGTTCATCTCAGACCAAAAATAATATTTCTGGATTATTGAGATTATAACTCCTAAAATGTCTAACCAGCATACTCAAACACAATGTCTATCGTATCCAGTTTATACAGAAGATTTGATTCATATTGGAGGCAATCTGCAATCTCCAGCATATAATTGGTGTTTGCCCAAACAACTCATGTCCTTGAAGTTCAGAAGCATCCAGTTAGAAGTAATTCACATAATCAAAAAGGAATTTGGAGAATGGTGAGCAGATGTAATAGGAACTTGATGTTCAAAGCCTCATGTCATTCTCACAACTCAACTTAGGTGGAATGTACCAGTTATTAAGCTGCTGAAAGAGGAGACCTATTATCACAAGTCTTTTGACCTGTGAATTATCACAATTCTTTTGACCTGTGAATTATCACAATTCTCTTAACTTGTGGTAAATATTAGAAAATGCTAGTGGTCATAGTGCAACAAAGAAATGTATTTGCACGGGGGGAGGACATAGGAAGAGATTGTAATTTAGCCTATTTGTTTAAGTTTTTTTAATAGATCAAATTATCTTTCCATATAATGGTTAGATTCCAGAACCATTAGGACATACATCTTTAGTAGATATTAATCTGACATGTAAAAACCAGAACTGCAATTCAATATACATGATAATCTCTCTGTAGGACCATCTTCATATTAAATTATCTTGAATACTAATTCACTTTTTCATAGTGATAGTGTTTCTTTCCAAAGGAAATATAAGATGATTGTTAGGAAAAGACCAACTGCATGCATTTTATTTTGCCAGTTTTTCATGGTAATTTGTCTAGTGGTCTAAAAAAGCTTAATAATATAGAGAAAAACAGTGAAGCCCACTAGTTCACCATGTTTACCAAAAGATCTTAATTGTCTTCTTCTCCCTCTTTACCTATATTTTATGTGTTCTGAGGAAGTTGGTTTTTTGAATCTTTAATAATTATGGAGAAAAAATAGAATAAAAATTTTGCTTCAGAGAATCATATATTGAAGACATTGATCTTATTTTTCAGAATGAAAAAAATGCTGGTTTCTGTGAATTTTTCTGAATGTGTTATGTTTATGTGCTACCTTTATTGCAACCAGTCCAGTTCTGTAAATGAATGACCTAAATTAAAGACGAGTGTCCAACAGTTAAGATACAAGAATTAAAAGTTAGCGGAAAATAAGTAAATTCAAAAGACTGTTCTTTATTTAGAAAACAGACTTTCTTGGCAAGATTCCTTATTAATGCTTTCAGCAGAATCATCTGCCTTTTGACTGCCTCTGGTGTGGAAAGGCGCCATATCAGCATTCTAATCCAATTCAGGATTTGACAGAGCCCAAGGGAAAGAATGCGTCAGTTTTAAGGAATCCCCTTCACACCCTACAAATCTTGGAAATCTTAACACATATAATATCTTGTCTATCTTTAAAAATCAAATGTTCTCAAGATCAACTTTCAGGACTTTAAAAAAAAAATTTGCCTCTGTGTGTGTCTATGTGCATATTCATAACCTCTACCGAGCTTTTTAAGAGGAGCCAGTTAGGATTTGATTTAAAATTCAGATTGGCTGATATGACATGTCAGTCAACAAAATGAAATTGAACTAGCTGTATATGATTAGCTCTGTGCAAAAAGTTAGAGCTGAAAGATTATGATAAAGAATTGTTCTCATGATAATTTGGAATATTAGAATGTGTAAATTAACATAATTTCATTTGTTTTACTTTTTTCCCTTATCAACTAAGATGTTGAGTAACATTCTTGGCTATCAACTGTTTTTAGAAATTAGACTTTTCTTAGAAAATAGGTTAAATGCAATGTTTTTCATTCTAAGGCAGGATTCAAGAAAATTCCATTTTAGGACAAATGTTTAACTAATGGAATGCTTTAAGGAGGACTAAATCTCAGGTTCATCATTTCACTGGATTTTGCATTGTTTGTATATGCTGTGACAATTTTTTTTTAAAAAGTTCTTAACATTTTCCCCACAAGCACAGGGTCCCCCTTTTTTTCCAGATCAACTATTCAAAATAGTATTTTTTCTTTGTTGATTTATTTTATAATGAACATTTTATGTACTATTTCATGTCCTGTATTATTTTACTACTTTGAATAGCTGGAAAAAAAGTATTAACTACTTGTTGATAACCATTCTTAGCATGGAGAGGAGCAGAATGATTTTTGTGATGTTGATTGCTATTCTAATTATGCCTGAAATTTGGATGACTTTGCTCATTTTTTATCATGGAAATAATACACGATTTATATGTTAAAAAAACAAGTAATTTCATCATCTTCTATTTAAATTCTCATGAAATAATGACTTGGATATTACAAGAAACTGAGTATAGGTAGACCTCGACTTACAATCACAATTGAGCCCAAAACTTCTGTTCTTAAGTAACACATTTGTTAAGTGAGATTTGCCCAGTTTTATGACCTTGCTTGCCACAGTTGTTAAGTGAATCACTGCAGTTGATAAGTTAGTAACATGGTTGTTAAGTGAATCTGGATTCCTCATAGACTTTGCTTGTCCGAAAGTTGCAAAGGGTTATCATATGACATTGGGACCCAACAATGGTAAGTAGGAACCAGTTGTCATGCATCTGAATTTTGATAATGCAAATCATGGTTGTAACTGTGAAAAACAGTCATAAGTCACTTGCCATTGTAACTTTGAATGATCACTAACCTGACTGTTGTTTAGTCGAGGATTGCCTGTACTTCTGCTTATTTGGATTCTCCTCCCATTGTACCTGTACCATATAAACTTGTGAATATGAAACTCTGCCAAATTTAGGTTCAGTGTTAAATTTTCTTTTTTAATTAATCTTAGGAATGTAAAAGAAAAAATACATGGTTGCAAACGTGTATTATTTGGTACTGTGTGTACACCTTTGTCAGATGTATATTTGGTACAAATCCACTTTGGTTATATCTCTTGATGTTCTGTTTATATGCCACTTTATACATTAAGAAGCAAAAGATCATGCAGTAGGGGGGTTTTCTTAATTGGCCAAAGAATAAAATTATAAGTAGTAAGAAAATCAAAGCAGGTTTTTTTTCATATTCAAATTTGTAGTAGTGGCTCTCGTGTTGTCATTCCTTCTGGTTTACAATATGCAAGCTATATTTTGATTCTAATGAGAACATCTCTTAAGTTTTAAGAAACAATCATTGCTTAACTTGTCCATTTTCCACAAAAGAACCTCAACCGATTAATTCCCTGTATATATTTGGATTACTGCTGTTTTTAACCAGGTAATATCCTAAAACTAACAATCGGCTCACATTTCCAGTAAAGAAGAACATCAAGACAAAATCATCTGGAGACATTTTTGAAATTCTGTTCTGTTTAAAGGATATCAATTTTAATAGTCTTGTGTATAACATTCTTCAAAGGCTAATAGGAAAGAAAGACATCTGAATTGATTATTGTATCAACAAAGTATTAAATTAAGAAGTGTAGTAGTGAATTACTCATTCCTTGCAAATTATAAGACCATCATATACCAAATAGAAACATTTGAGCTCCAAGTCATTTTCTTCTGAGTTTTACTTCTACATTTCAATGAGGAATAAAGTCTGTAAGCAGGAGTGTTGACAGGGGGTACAAGCAAATAATTCAACAGGGCAGCCATGATAATGTTATGGAAACTCTTCTTGGTTTTCATATGCAGTACACATTAAAAAAAATCAGGCGGAGCTTTGATCGCACTGTCCTGATTACTATATTAACATTTTTTTACCATACCCTACAGATAATCCATATATAACTTACAACTTTTATGTCTTATGTAGGAATATTAAATACAATTCAGTATCCTACTAATGCCATTTTTGATGTGCTAAACTGACTTGAAGCCTACGAACAAATGTTGCCCATTTTGTAAGAGCATTGCCCTGAGAAGTATTACAAATATTGCTAAAAGCCAGAGGCTTGCTCTGACAGCAGTTAAGTAAACAGTGATAGCACATGCAAGAGCCTAACTATGTTCAAAGAATACATATAATTAAAAATAATTCAAGAGATTAAGAGCTGTTGATGTAAGATTTCAGGGTTAATGCTTTATTCACTTGTTTTTATGTATAAATGTATAAATTTGAAGTGAGTAAATGAGTTCAGTACTGGATATGCTGGGTGAGTAAATGAGTTCAATGCCCAATCGGAGATGTATAGCTTAGAGAATTGCAAACTGTTTAATAAGAAAACAGTTTCCCACATTTGATTTACCAAATACAAACCATTGTACAGTATCAACTTGTCACTTTCTCTTAAATTACAAGTAATGTCTTCTTCCCATCTCCCTTCTGTTATTTATAAACAAACCGTAAAGCCTGGTGAAAGTCCATTGAGTGTTAATAGGGATAATAATATATGTGTTTTAACCCTGATAAAGTAAACCAACTTTAGATTTCTTCCTTTTACCTTGATATTCAGTCCCTTCTTTTCATTTTGTTTCTTTGTTCCTTCTCACAAAACTCTTTAAAGCTTTAGCAATTTTCTTTTGTAAATCTAACGTAGGAAAAATTATTCAGGATACTCTCTTGGTTTGTTATTTCTATATCTGTTTTAATTTTTAATATATCAGCTGGTTTCTTACGTATGTCTAGTGTAGCATCTTTTTCCATATCATTCTTGTAGCTTGTTGTTTTTAAATCCACTTTCAAACCAGACTCTGAATGATTTGGTCTGTTATTCAAACATATCATTCAGTATTTCCAAAGTAAAATATTTTGCCTCATTCTTTATTAGTACAGATTTAAGTGTTGTTCTCTTTTAATTGTAGTCTTTAGCTTCTTCTGGTTTCTTTTGGTTCCCAACCATAAAAGTCTTATCCTGTTATTAAAAAAAAAAAAGCATTTCATCACAGAAATGATTCTTATAATTCATTTCAAAATCTTGTATGTCAAATCCATTTGGACCCTTGGTCTATTTGTATTTTCCAAAAGCAATGTCCAATCACCTTTTTGCTGTTCATTAGAAAATAATTAAATTCTTAACTTTGTATTTAAAACATTTTGTTAAGGATGAAGACTTTTCAGATTTAGCAATCCAAAGGTTCCTGCTAACTAAAAAGCAATTAATATGCAATTTACAAAAGTAATTAGAAAAAGAAATATGCAAACCCGGTGTTCTTAAAGTCAACCATCTGCCATTTTGTGGTCTCCTTGGAAAGCGCAGCTGTCTGGAACACTTGGAGATGATTACAAGTCCTCTCTTTGTCCGGAAAGGAATTATGAAGTGCTGGTCTACTCTCTGGTCTTTATTCTATTGTGTCATTGGCTCAGTGGTGGGTTTCTGCAGGCTCGCACCTACTCGCCAGAGCCGTTTGCTGAAATTTAGAGAACCGGTGAGAGGGGGTTCCACCGGCGTACCTGGAAGTAAATCTGGCCCACCGCTGACAGTGACCCAACGGGAAGGGAAGGGAAGGGAAGGGAAGGAAGGAAGGAAGGAAAGAAAGAAAGAAAGAAAGAAAGAAAGAAAGAAAGAAAGAAAGAAAAAGAAAGAAAGAAAGAAAGAAAGAAAGAAAGAAAGAAAGAAAGAAAGAAAGAAAGAAAGAAAGAAAGAAAGAAAGAATTTATCATCTCAATTGAGTCCAAAATTTTGGCTGCTAAGCAAGAGCATTGTTAAATGAGTTTCACCACATTTTAAAAGGTGGCCACTCCCACCCTGTCACATGACTGCCAAGCCACGCCCACAAAATAGGCCACACCTACAGAGTAGGTTCTAAAAAATTTGAAACCCACCACTGCATTGGCTCCACTAAAAATGGAGTTATCTTCAATTAACAATTTCTTCACCAGAAGTATTTTTGAAAGAGTTCAAACTGTGTTTCTTAGATCAATTGTTGAACTTATACATTGTGTTCCAGACACAATCTTATATCAAAAAAAACTGGTATCAATAAGATGTTGTGGGGTTGTTGTTGTTTTGTTAGTTTCTAGATAAGAACATTACAAAAGTAAATCATTCTTCAAATCATTCTTGAACAGTATTACCTTACATAATTTGTTCCTACACAGCATGGGGATGGCTTTGGCTTTTAGATGGATTTTGAAGAAGATTAGACGAATTCATGGAAGACGAATCTGTCAACAGTTGTTAGCTAAAATAACTAACTGGAATAGTTAAGACTCAATGGAGTGCTTTTATAAATGCCAGCTCCTGAAAGAACAATTGAAGGGATAGAATTATTGCTTTTCATTTTGTGAAGCTGCTTATAGAGCCATCTGGATAAACCACTGTTAGAAACAGGATCTTTCCAGAAGGGCTGTATTTATATTTTCAGTTTAGTGCTAAAATTAAATGCAATTAAAAATAAATGCACAGGTAGGTGTAAGACAAAGCCTAATGCATGGGGGGGGGGGCAGCAACTCTTAAAATGATGTATAGTACTGAGGAAAAAGTACTGTCTTAAAAATATGAAGTGTGAGGCTCTTTGATTTTTAATTTTTTCCCTGTTGTGGACTTGGCAGTATTTTCCCTGAGCTATTCTCAGGATAGATTGTATATTCCAAAATTGCACAGCTGCATCAATATGTAAGTGTATACTTTAAAAATAACCATTGTCTGTATCTTTATACAACACAAGGCAGATAATTTTTTCACCAACGATTTCTAATGACATGGTATTTTGCTTTGCTATAAGAACCTAAGATGTTTATGTCTAACCACTCTGAGGTTTTACACTTGTTTATGTTATTGTGCTTACCTTTCAATGACTGTAAACCTGTCAGCTGGAGGGAGAAGGGGAAATGCTCTTTTAAATCCTGCTACGTGTGAAAATCCATGTGACCAGAGATCCAATCTGTCTTGCCTTCATTTGTGAGATAATATATTGCCTTTAAACAGAAGAATCTCCAACTATTCAATTCTTAGATCATTTTAGAGATTAAACTCGTAATGAGAAAATGAGAAGACAACAAACCTTTCTGGACTGTCTCTTTTCCAATTGCTAGTAATACTCTTCTGGTTTGTTGGTTTTTTTAAAAAACTCTGTATGCAATAGTACCTACTCTTTCTTTCTATTCACTAACATCAAATGCATTGCCTGACATGTTTAATATGTGTAAATTTGCGTAGCAATCTTACTATGTCATGCAAATAAAATTTTGCTTATATGTATTTAACGATATAAGTATATTCCACATAGGACTCTAAAATATACATTAATCATGATAAAATGTGTTGTCAGTACTTTTATCTCAGTTAGAGGCATTTATTACTGGAGTCGGGATCTTCAGCCCCAACTGAGAATAAGAAACTAGATTCCGACTTGTGAGATGTGTGACAAATCTCTTTCATGATCCTTCTCCTGCCAGGAAACATATACAAATAATAAATGTGGCCTTGGATGAAGTAATGTGTGTAGTTGACTATAGACCCCATCTTTTTAATTCATCCTTCAAAAAAAATAAAAAAACAATATTTTCCCAAGCTACTATTTTCAAATATCACTTTCTAATGAACATATGCTTTTAAAAATAGGAAGGATAAGACAGAAAAATACCCAGGCATTATAAACACGTTTAGTATATTTGTTTTCTTTCTGTAGTATGGTTTACAATCACATAAAAAATCAAAAAAGACTACAGTAGATGCTATCTCTAATTTGGGTAAGAATTTTGGGGTAGGTTTTGCATTAATTGCTTTTTTTCATCCTACATAGATGCCATGGAGAACGAAAGAAACTGAGGCATTTGAAGACTGCTCTAAAAGTCTATTTGTATTATCTGATAGAGGGTGGTTGGTTTCCATGTGCAATAAAGAAAAAAATGGGATCTCCAGCTTTTGGTCCTTGGTGGGAAGATACTTCCATCTGCAGTGACAGAACAAGCAGAGGCTTTGACTTTTAAGAGTTGGGGGGGGAGTGTTTGGTGCAACAGTCTGATAATTGACTGCAGATGTGTAACAAAGTGGACCCAGGGGCTGTCGGTACTTCATTTGAAAAACTATGGTACACAAAAACTATGGTAGACAACAGTTGTCAAGAGTTACTGGTCCAAGGAGAGCACCTGTAAGGAGGGATCCTTGGACCAGCTACTCTTGACAACTATGGTCTAGTCTCTAATCTTCTCCTTCTGGGTAAGATTATTGAGATAGGTGTGGGGGAGGGGAACAGCTACAAAATTCCCTAGAAGCAGCAGGTTATCTAGGATGCTTCCAATCAATATTTCTACCTTGGCATAAAGCAGAGATGCTATTGTCCATTGCTTTAGTGGCTTCCCTCATCAGGTCCTAGATGAGTAGTAGTGCACTCCCACAGTCCTTTTAGGCCTCTTAACAAATTGGTGATTCTGAAGAGAAGTAAGTAAGTAACTTTTATTTGATCATGATCAGCACAATATAAATAGAGAGATAGAGAAATAGAAAATACAAAGCAACACTGGTATGAAAACATCTAAAGCAGAAGAATATAGCATAATAGCATACTATGACACTAATGTGTATCTCTAAAACCAGAGTAGGCGGGTGACAAATGTTTGGTAAGGTGATTGCAGAGTTGTGGGGTGCTACAAAGTTTGGTTCCCCACTCTTTTTACATGAAGCCATTGGAAAAGGTCATATTTGGGATATTATGAATATGCTGAGATATCCAATTGTACATTAGCCTCCTGGGCTTTTCAGAGCTGTAACTGTTGCCTTCTCCCAGTGTGTGGAAGTTATTTTCTTCTGTATGAGATGCAATAGGCCAAAGATGAACTCAGATAAAATGAAATTATGGTTTGTAGATTGAGCTTGATTTTCTTTAGCACCAAATTTGGGGACTTACCATAAGGGGTGGGGGTGGGGTGAGATTATTTCCAGCCTTCTCCAAATGTTAGAAGTTAGATGGGTGTATTGGGGGGGGGGGGGCGGCACCTGATTTGTATCCATGCATTTAAGGCCGTAAATAGAAATACCCTGACACCAACATAGGCAATGAGGAACAAAAAGCAGGTCATTTAAAAAACAGGTTAAGAAGTCCATATCAGTTTCCTGCAGAATCCTTTAAAAGTACATGCATATTGTGAAAGCATGGATACAAATACAAGTTTTTCTTTTCAATGTATGCACAACCTGGCTTCTAAAATACACGAAACATTTCTTGGAATGTAAGTGAACTCTATTATAGATGTTTCAGTTCTCCTAACACAATTCCCAATACTAATTTTTCCATGTGTTTATTAATGGACAGAAATCAGAAAGTATGAAGCCACTTTTTTTTTTTTTATTCAGTCAACATAGCAAAGATAGTTAAGTGCCTTTCCACACACTTTGCTGATTGATTGCAATGACAGACAACTAAAACAGCTTCCTATTTTTGGCAGAGCAAGTTGCCTGGAGTTTTTAGCATGTCATGCTTCTCTTCTCTTCCCTTCCCTCCTCTCCTTTCCCAAATATTAAGATTAAAAAAACTAATATAAACTAAGAAAAAGAAAAAAAGAAAAGAAAAAGATGAAAAAATAGAAAAATGAAATAGAAAAGAAAGAAAAGATATATAAAATATTACTCTTCCCTCCCTTCAGACAAATATAAACAATTGGGCTAATTCAGCACATTCTCTAATCTCATTCTTTATCAACAGTCAAATTACAAAAAAGGAAATAACCATCATTCAACACATCAGTAAAAGTCTATTAATTTAAACTATCAAAAATATTAATATGCATATTTTAATCATAATCAAAAATTCAATTTTATAATCCAAACTTATCCTTTTCTGTAAGAAATAAAGCAGAATCTCTTCCTATTTATAAACAATCTTTAAATCCCTATCAGACAATCATGGTAAAAAGAAATCCCATCAACAGCTACCAGAAATCATAAAAAATATACTTTAACTCTTGTCCAACAGATTACTGTATAAATTTTCTTTTCCTTTTTTAAAAAAACATAATGTTTAGTCCCATGAAACAGTATCCCATAAATTAACTTCTTATCACATTCTTTTTGTCTTCTTCCAGAAATAGCTTGAGCAATTCATCTTTGTCTCTTATTAGTAAGAGTTTCCTTGGTTCCACACATTTCTTTTTGTAAATCCAAAATATCAAGGCTTTCCAAGTCACTCTTCTGGTTTACTTGTAAATCCCTTTTGGCATTGTTTTCTGTATCATTCTCAAGTTCTGGCATATTTAAATGAATTTTTGACATCTACAACATCTTTTTCCATGCCATTTTAACAGTCCAGAATTGTTTGAATTCCAAATCCACATTCATCAGTCTTTATTTCATCCAGTAAAATCTGTTGTTCTTCTATATCCTCTGCTATAGTATTACCTAATTTTGTAAAATACAAATAAACGGCCTTAGTAAATTGTTCCTAAATCGCCATAATTTCTTCTATAGTCAAATAGTGTTACCAATTAATGGGCCTGTTTTCTTAATAATCTTATGTTCTCCCCTTCAAGTTGCTTCTTATCATCTGTTTATTTTCCAACCAATATGACTTTTGCAAAGTTTTTATAATTCATATCAAAGACTTCATGTACTGATTAATCAATTTTAAGCACTCCACAGGAAATATTCTTTCAAGTCCACCTAACCTCTTAACTTTCCAAAATCAAAATTTTAATCCTAATTTTTCTATTTTCCAAAAATTAAAGCCTCTATTATTAATACTTGTTTAGAGCCTCTTTCATCCAGGTTGAAAGAAAAGTCTCCTGGTGTAATACAACATGTCTTTTGGAAAGTTCTTAACCCCAAAGAAATCAGTAATAAGTACTAATAAAGTAATTGAGAAATGGACACGTTTGGTTTCTCTTTAAAGGGTTAAAAGCCAACCATCACTTAGGCAAGAAGATTAGTATTCCCCTCTCAAACCCACTGGAGAACACTCTTTTATTATCTCTTCACAGGAAAAATCAGTATGGAGTCAAACAAGGGTAATCTAGTCTTTTCCTTAATCCAGAGAGCTGTTCTGAGAAGCCGATCCCTTCACTGCTTCTCTTTTTCTGCAAAAAGCAGAGTCATGCTCAATCCATCATGATATCCCAAAACTAAATATACTAGTTTATTTATTGATGAACTACCTGTCACACTCTTTTTTTTAACTTAACAATGGCAACTTAGTTCTTATAGTTATCTCTTCCCTTCCATTGCTCTCCCTTCTATTTATCTCAGAAAAAGAATAAGGGCAGCTGCTAAAATTAAACAGGTTTGAACCTAAGCAAGACATGGATGAAAAACCTCTATGAAGTGCCTTATTCGTCATTCTATATGATTTTGGGACAATTTCCATAAACTGATTGATTGGACTTCTATGGCTACCAATTTATATATCACATTCTTAGGCAGCTCACAAGCAGCAGTAAAAAAAAACAGTGAATATATAAATCCATAACAAAAACTCCCAGCATAGCAAAGGCAAACACTCCTTCACACATCAATATTTAATTTTATTTGGCTACTATGTAATATTAAATCCCTAGTATCTCAGTGTAAAACAGAAAATAAAACACATAAAAACCTTGAGAGATGCTGGCAGGCTAGTTGATGATTTGATCTACTACAAAGCATCTTCCTGCATTTCTACATGAAGTTATTTAGATATTGATTTTTTATTAGATATTAAATATTAGATGTTCACTATTTAGATATTGACTTCTACTATAAGATTTTGGCTTTAACTATAAAAAATAAACAATTTCTTAGGATTTTGATTATCCTAATAATTGCAATAGATGAAAAATATAAGTGATGGTTTTAGAAACTGGATACTAGAGGGGACTAAAGATTTTAAGCAGAGATTTTAAGCAGAAGAAAAGAAATACAAACCTGATGTCAATTAATACCGTGAATTACAGAATGATATAAAACAAAGGAACTAAAAAAGAAGATCTTTGAAGAAGTTAATATCAATACTGTAAGTAATGACGTCTACGTCTATGAACAGACTGTTTAAAAGATGTTAATGAAGAAATGACAGATATAGAACAAATTAAAGTACAGAATGTGGAATTACAAGTGACAAGCCAAGCGAATGAATTGGAAAAGAACACTTTACTAGATATACAAAAGAAACTGCTCGAGGTTTTTAAAAAGTAAAATACAAATGATAAACCAAGAGAATGACATGGAAAATGTTTTCTTATTTTCTTATTAGAACTTCAAAAGAGAAAAAAAAATCTGTACAAAAGGATAAAAAGGAATTGAAAAATCATATCTATGATAGTAACGGATTGAATTGAGAAATAAAAAGAAGGGATAAGTGGAAGGAATAACCATCTAAAGTAAAAGGAAGGAATATAAAGTTGGTTTATTTGTTTGTTTGTTTTGGGTTTTGGGTTTTTTGCAAAATTCTGGCAACCCTTTATGAATTTTATACTAACTCCAGAACTGAAAAGTTGATGTGTTATGGATTTGATTATCTATAAAGGATGAGATACAGGAGGAAGGGGCATCTGTTTCTAACCTTATAGGAGGTGAAGAGTTATTAAATTTGTTTACACTTGTCGTGATAGAGGTTGCTAGTCCCTTCATTATATTGTATTATATCTTATATCATTATTTCATTTTAAGTGTTTTGTATTATCTTTTATCCATTTATTACATTGTAAGCCTCCCAATGTTGCTATTACAGTGAGATGGACAGCACATAAATTTAATAAATAAAAATAAATATATATATATAGTTCTATATTCTCTCTTTTCTTTTTCTTTTTCTTCTTCCCCTCTGGAACGACCTTCCCCCCGAAATTGGAACAACTACGGACCTCCGCTCCTTCCGTCAAAAACTAAAAACTCACTTCTTCTGTCTGGCCGGCTTGGCTTAATCGACCCATTTACCTCAAGCTGAATATTCAAATTGTTTTATCGAGTCCCTTCGGGGAGAGAGAGCGGGTTATAAATTAAAATTATTATTATTATTATTATTATTATTATTATTATTATTATTATTATTAGGGATTTTTAGGGGTATTAGTTTTTAGATAGTCGGGGATTTTAGCGCAGGGTCTAGGTTTAATTCATTTTAAATTTGTATTACAATGTCTGTTGGTTTTATATATGTATTTTTAATTCCCTGTGCACCGCCTCGAGTCCCTTCGGGGAGAGAGAGCGGTTTACAAATTAAATTATTATTATTATTATTCCTTTTTTTTTCTGTACCTCTTCCTCTCTTTTCCTTAGTTTGTATTAGTTTTTACTACTGCAATTAAAATAGCTACTGTAATAGAAATTAAAATTCTTAATAAAATAATATTGAAAAAGAAAGTCAGTCAAGATGTTGGCCAGAATCACATAAAGCTCCATCTCTTTTTTTGATTGCATAATCTTGACATGTTTGACACTCTATGACTGCCCTTGCTAAGTCTTATTCAGTTATGAATGGAGATGTATAGCAATATAACATTAATTTCTCAGACTGATTCTTCTGAGTACATAGCTGCTTCAAAGATATAATTTGGAGATTACAGATAGACATACTGTACTAGATTGTCTAACCACTGTGTTTGTTATAAAGTAGAGCTATCATATAAATAAAGTAACTAAAATGGAAATGAAAATAATTAAATTTGCAAAAGCACTGCAGCTCCAGTTAGACACTCAAGATTTCTTGTTAACAATCGGTTTTGAAAACCTGGAAAAGAGCAGGAAATGAAGCCATCAGAGTTATTTATGGAAATCAGACTAAGTGGATTCTTAGTGTGTAGTCAGTGTGAAGATACATTTTTAAAAAGAAGTTGGTAAATAATACCTGAGGCCAGAGTCTGAGCGTCAGATGACATATCTCTTTGAAATTTACAATGCAGAATAGAACAGAAAATTGAAAATGAATTGATATTGTGCAATTGGACTTGTGAAATACTATTTTTATATAGCTTAAGAAACAGAAATTGACTTTGCTTGTAGGAAGCCAGCAGCTAGTTACCAAATATATGAGACCAGTTACTAAATTCTCAAATCACGATCATGGGACCATGTACAACGGCCAGAATTTCTAACATGTGATAACTGCCACTTATTCAGCATTATCATAACTTTGAAGGTTCAATGAATGATGGGTTATAACTTGGATTACCTGTGTATTTAATCTGTTCATCTTTCTGACTAACAATAAATAACTTATATCAGGAAAGAGAATTAAAAAGATAAGAATGCAAAGCTGTGAGAAAATACTCTTTTAAAAATACAAGAGACAACTGAATGGGCAATTGAAATAAGATTAATAATGGGAAAATACTTTTGATTATGCTTGTAAAAAGGTATGTTGTGAAGGATATGCCATGGTATTTAATAAATGGATAGAAATGTAATTATATTACATTTAATATAAATGTACAGATAAAATTTGAAACTCTCGATAGATCATCAAAATCAAATATAAGGAAGGCATATCTCCTGTTATTTCTGATCTAGCCCCGGGTGAGGGGGGAAGCTAGATTAAAATTTATTTAGAAATAGACTAATTATTTGAAAAAGCTTTTTTTTAAAAAAATGTTTAGGAGCAACCGTTTGAAACATGCACAGATTCATCTTATTCTTTAAAACTATATTAGGCCAGTTTCCAAGTTGTGCTGACATCCTACATACTGGTTTTCAAAAAGGACTGTCACCATCAATTTTTCTTTTTTAAGGGATTTTAATTCTTTCAGCATGTTCATATGGTTTTATAAAGCCCCAGATACATGGCAAATCCCCTTGGTGTTGTAAGACAAGATTGCTGTTAAAAAATGTTTAGGCTTAGTCAGCTTCTTCTCACCACTGAAGTCATGAGGGACTCTGGGAAATAGTGTTTATACTAAGCTTAAATTGATAGGGCAAGTTTAATGCAATCGGGTCAAAGGTACAACTGCTTAGCTAGTCTCATCAACTGCTCAGGTTTCAACATCAGTTTATAAGCAAAGGCCTCTAATGATAACATCTGGCTGCTAACTCAGGGACTGCTTTTTTAAATGTCATGATTGAATGTAATTCAATGTGGGGAGGAGCAAACCTTAAGGGCAGCTTAATTCCTGAATTATATGGTTCCAACTAGATAAGATAGAAATGCCAGGCTTTGATTGATTTCATGACGGTCACCAACTCTTTCTTTTTGTATCTAGAGCTTTTTTCTCCCCTGTCACGCAAAGATATTTATGTGAAGTGGGAAATGTACAGAAAGCTTTCCAGCCTTGTAAAAAGGACAGCTTGTTGGTGTTTTGAATTTAAAAAAATGTCAAGTCATTTAGTCTTAGTATTCTTAGCACTTAATTAAGAAGCTAAATTCAGAGAGATGATTTTGAAACATTTGATAGTATTCAAGCTTAATCAACCCTAGCTGGAAATTAGATTGATCTAGACTATTTTAACCACAAGTCAGAGCCAACTAATTATATTGAATCAGATAATTTAGTTTAGAAACAAAAGAAATTTTAGTTGTCTCCATGCTGCTTCAACTATTCTTACCATTTTGTGTGTGTGTGTGTGTGTGTATAAATATAATGCATACAATAACTCTCAAAGACATGCTCAAACTGCTTTACTAAATGCAATTTACAAGATATGTCCACATTACATTTTATCTCAGTCTTTTTTATTAGTTTTCTTGCAAGAATGTTTTATATTGGGAGATTTTTCTATTAATTTTGTTGCATGATTCTAAATTGATTTCACGGGAAGCACACACATAATGGTTGTTGCATGATATAGTGGCATCATTGCATTTTGGTGCTCACATTATGGTTATGTCCAAACCAGTGGTGCAATTCAGCCGGTTCTATCCGGTTTGGGAAAACTGGTAGCAGTGGTGGCAGAAGGCTCCACCCACCCACCCAGACGTCATCACCAGAGGTGGGTTCCTACCAGTTTGGACCAGTTCGGTCAAGTAGTTAGTAATTCAGCCTGCCACACCCCCGAACCGGTTCTCTCGGCAGCACTGTAGGCACTACCATCTTGTTTTTTGCTTCTGTGCATTTTTTAGTACATCAAACGTGCAAAACATGCATGCAAAGCATGCTCCTGAGCGAACCGGCAGTAGCAGCAGCCAGAACCCACCCCTGGTCATCATGTCCTGTTTTTGATGCTCTGCACTTGCATGTGCTCATATTTGCAAACTAGTAGCGAAGGTAAGTTGATTTCACCCCTGGTCCTAACATATGACTGAAGAAATTCTTAGTTAATTGAATAGGCAAGCCTGTCTGAATTAACATGTAAAAGCAACCTCTGAAAGAGAAAAATGCATCATATCACAAAAAATATTGTGTTTGTGGGGAACAGAAATTCCATAATACAATACAGGCAAAATTAGAAATGCTGGAATCCGAATCAATCAAAAGCACCTTCAGCATGATACTCACATCTCAAAATCATTGACTAGTGCAATGTAAGAATTCATCTCCTTCAAACTGAGCTCAGCTCCTAGTGACTTCATAGACACACCTATGTAGCTAACGCCACATAAATTGATGTCGAAAAGCTTAGTTCTGCAAGAAGTAAAGAGTTGCATGTTGCCCTTCACTTTAATGATCTACATTAATAGAATAGAACTAGAAATGCATAGCAAAATCAATAGCTTCAGAATTCCAAATGGGTATCTGAAGCCACCTTACTTTTGCATATCTTTTCATCTCTAAAACGCATTTGTTCCAAATATATAGGGATTTCTATTTATAGTTCAGTCAAAGGTTAGCTTGAGGTATTCCTTTTTTGTAATATATGCTCATGGTTTAATGCTTACATTACCCATTTACATTCCTTCAAAGAAAGGGTGAAATCTTTTTAAAGCAATAAGAATTATATACATTGAACTGTTCACAGTATAAACTTTCTTTGAGGATATTAACAAAATCTAAACTACCAACCGTTATGTCGGTGAATCATATTCTGTCCAAGAATGTTTCTTTTTTAATGCTCATAGTAAAATCCAAATATATCTCTGTATGTCTGGTGATGATATATTTATACACTATATATGTAGGATAAAAGTAACAAATGAACTGAATATTATGGAATTAAATTATGTCAGTGCTATTGTAACTATGTTTCCTGCACTCCAGACCATAATTTTGCTAAGTAAAAGCAAGTAGAAAAAGAAAGCTTCTATTTCGATATAATTATGAATATTTAAAATTAAGCATTTGGTTTCTAAATTAAAGTTTACTTTTTCCTCTCTTCCACACCTCCACAAACCTCTTCACTCCCTCTCCTATTTGGCAACCGCCACTTACCAGCTTGTGGGCCGTGGACTTGCAGCTGCCTGCCAGCTTTCTTCTAACTTTGGTTGCGGGACATTTGCAGGAGCTTGCACACCATAGAATTCACTTAACAGGGATATGCTGTCACTAAGCAATGCAGTTGCTCTTTATGACTGTATCTCTTAGCAATGGAAATTCCAGTGTCAATTGCCATGATAAGTCAAGGACTATCGGTATTTTATTATTCTATTCTAATCTTCCAGGGGCTTCTGCAGGGACTGGGGCAAAAAAATAATAATCAAGATTTCAGTTGCAATTACACAAACCTCCACACATTTTTATATCCAACACACGTTAAAAAAGAGAGATGATCTTCAGTCATATAGTCACGGCCATCATGCTGACTGTTTTAAAACTTTATACCCTGCAGATACTTCTCTTTTAATCACTAGATGGGCATCATTTTTCCTTGAGTTATGTGGAGCCATTCATGCAAGGAAAAAAAATACCAGTTTCCTCCTTTACTTACTCCTCAAGAATTAATGTGCAGCATCTGATAAAATACTTGGTGACCCATAAACATTTATAATAAATGTTGGCATTCATGGTGCCACTAGGTTGTTGTGCAAGAGGTACATTTATCCTCAGATACAAACACTGAAGCAATCTGTGACGTGTTCTCCACGAGCTCTTACATTAAACGCAGCGAAGTTCTGTTTTAAAATATAAATGTTCTGTGGTGATGTTATAAAATGACTCTTTTGAAAAACTGTTTCATGAACATGAATGCATATAGTACGCCAATGCAAAAAAACACTGAAAGTTAAGCATCTTTGGGCATTTGCAAGAAGCCTGAAGGCTATGCACAGTCACCAGCTAATGGAGCACATTGCAGCCAGCTTCATCCCCAATACAGAAGTGTTGATGTGTCCCATTTCCAGTTCAGACATGCTCCAAGCCATTTAGGTTAAATACCTAGAATATAACTGCATAATCACTGCAGTCTGACTTTCATATTGTGAGCATCACTTTTCCTTAGGCCTAAATTCAGTCATGTGTAGACTGAAGTTAATTATCCTGCTTCAATTATATATGAGCAATTTTAATCCCAGATGAATTCAGAAGGAGAACCCTTACAAAGATGTATAGTTTTCCAAGTAGGTTGCTATGGGAATCACAATTTGAAGTCAGCCTCTTTTCAAATATTTCTACCAGCATTTTTATAACAAAAATTGAATCAGCGAATAACTATAGCCACAACATAGGAACCTCCCTCTGTAAGAAAATATCCACATTACTGCTAATAAATATGGATGGAGCATATTGCTCAGGAGGTTCTTGTAAGATCCTCTTGGTTTCATTTTTCTCTCCACACGCATGAAAGTTGTGGAAGTATGAAGTTACATTAACAAGATAACAGACTGTCTAATGGTCCACTTTCAATCAACCATACAGTGGAGCAAATCATAAATTGTACTATCACTATCAGCTATGGAATTCGTATCATATAACAAATTTCTGAACTTTCTAGACTTGTTCAAATAGGCACATAAATGGATAGGAAGGAATGTAATTGGAATAAATTATGAAGTGCTGATTTCTATGCAGTGCCTCAAACACTTACTTAAGCCATTGTGAATATAAAGCCCCAATGAAATAAGACCAGGTTTCAGCTGAATAATGATGGGTGAAGTTTCTGATAAAAATGGAAGCACTCATTTATTTAGTATGACTTCTAAAATCTGGATAAAATTATTATACCAGCCCCAGGTTTCTTTCCAACATAGCATCAGAAAGGAAATCCTGTTTTGGCATAAACTAAAACTTTGGGTTAGTAGCTGTCCCCTGTCTTTTGTATTTAAATCTCAGTTGAAGCTAGGGAACTTTGTAATATCCAAGAGCTGTACTGAAAGCAGGATGCGGTTGTGGGTATAGTGTAGGTGTGGGTGAAGCTGCAACATGGTCAAGAGGGTAATACAGATAGACCTCAACTTACAACAGTTCATTTAGTGACAGAAGTTACAATGGCACTGAAAAAAGTGAATTATGACCGTTTGTCACACTTACAACCATTGTAGCATTCCCATGATCATGTGATCAAAATTCAGTCACTTGGCAGCTGATTCATATTTAATGACAGTCACAGTGTCCCAGGGTTATGTGATCAGCTTTTGCAATGTTCTAACAAGCAAAGTCAATGGGGAAGCTAGATATACTTAACAACTATGTTACTGACTTAACAACTGCAGTGATTCATTTAACAACTGTGCCAAGAAAGGTTGTAAAATGAGGCAAAATTCACTTAAGAACTATCTCATTTAGCAACATAAATTATGGTCATAAATCGAGGACTATCTGTAATATACATATGCAGTACCAAGAGTTTCTGGGTTTTTTCCCAAGTTAGGGAAGAAAGTATTTTTTTAAAAATGTATTAAGCCTATTTTAAGAACTATGTGTTATTTTTACGGCCCTTTAAAGATAGGAAACCACACTGCCAGTTTTCAGTAATTACAGTTGATGGTATATAAGGAACCAATTTGGGATTGGCACAGAGCCCTGGCCCTGTGGGTTACTTACTTTGCTTTATTTTAATCTACATTGTCTTTGCAGCTACCATTTCAATATCATCTGCATAACCGTATCAGGACAGTATCTTGCAAAAACAAATGGGCAAATATTTTAAATTTGACCATTGTTTTCTGATGAATCTTTCATCTTGGGCATTTTTTGCAAATCATTTTTTTTTAAGAAGTGAAGAACATTTTTATTTGGAGTATTTATCCATGATATTTGTTTATGATACCATTGCTTTCCATTAAGAGTTTGTAGAAATAATTAAATGTATCTGTTACATTTTTAAATGTAAACAATTCAGCAAAGAAGCAGAAGAAGCCAAAAAGAAAAATTCAGGAAGAAAGAAGTCTTCTATTTTGCAAACTACATAAACTTAAGGGTGTGTTTTTTTTTAATTTAGCAGAATTATCCATTCATTCTTGGTCAAATTGCTGCAGAAAAGTTCAATAAAATTATGTAACACTGATACTGTAATTGCACAATATTTATTTTAATATTGCTACTATGTGGGTCTTAATTAGGAGCCTGCTAACTTTTGCTGTGTTTTCTTTTATCAACTTAGAGGATGGATTTATTATTTGATTTTGATTTTATTGGATTTATATACCGCGCCACTCTCCCGGAAGGGACTCGGGATGGTGCACAGGAAATTAAAACACGAAAAAGACAATACAAAGAATAAATACATCATAAAATCACTAAAATCCTATTAAATTAGATAATACCTGTGCTAAAATCAATTTAAAACCCCTTATTCACTTAATTTAATTTAAAATTAAATTAAAATTTATTATTAATTTAACTTTTACAAATGTCTCTCTTTTTACTTTAAGTTTGGCACTAATTATTTTTTGTTCCATTTTGGGCAAACCCCTTAACAAGTTAATAGAATACTTCAAGGATAAAAAGGATCTTCTCCATTGAGAGATCCTGCTAACAATTCAGATTATATGAGGTTAAATTCAGTTTCCTATTAACTTGGCTGTTTAGCTGTTCCTGCTATTGTACATTAATGGCGTTATAAAGTTATTAAAGATTCAATTAGAATAATTCTGTCATAAGTGTTCACTTGGGGCATGATGGCTCAGTGGCTAAGATGCTGAGCTTGTCAGTCAGAAAGGTCGGCAATTCAGCAGTTCAACTCCCTAGCGCTGCATAATGGAATGAGCTCCCGTTACTTGTCCCAGCTTCTGCCAACCTGGCAGTTCAAAAACATGTAAAAATGCAAGTAGAAAAAAAGGAACCACCTTTGGTGGGAAGGTAACAGCATTCCATGCGCCTTTGGCATTCAGTCATGCCTGCCACATGACCACGGAAATGTCTTCAGACAGCACTGGCTCTTTGGCCTTGAAACGGAGGTGAGCACTGCCCTAGAGCT
Source organism: Rhabdophis nuchalis (assembly GCA_039707465.1). Classification (NCBI taxonomy): domain Eukaryota; kingdom Metazoa; phylum Chordata; class Lepidosauria; order Squamata; family Natricidae; genus Rhabdophis; species Rhabdophis nuchalis. Next base: position 145,824,747 of record CM077645.1, read on the forward strand.
GGAAATGACCAGCACGCAAGTGTGGGGAAACCTTTACCTTTAAGTGTTCACTTAATATTAATATTCACTAATATTCCTGAAAAAATTATTAAGATTTCATTCACATAACATAGCCAGAAAGATATGAAAACCTTATAACTGATTCTGAAAAATGTGGGTTTATATTAGCTGAATAAATAGCTGAAATACTTAAATTTAAATTAGACAGAAGAAAGGAAAATAACTCTCTACTATTTGCTTTGGGCCCCAAATAAGTTGAGCAAGAGCATTGTGTAATTTATATAGTACCTCATGTAAAACATATTAATATCCATGCCTCGCTCCTCAGAGGAAGGAGGCTTAGCTACCCATATTACGTTATGTACCTTTGAGAGGAATCCACTTACATGCAAGCTTCATGGTTTTGGCTGCCAATTAATAGTATCTATGATTCTTATACCTGATACTTCCCATACCTTAGAAGAAGAGGAATTCTTCATGGTTAGTATATATATTGTAGCAGTGCTCAGTGTTAACAGCAGTACAAAACCATAGAGGATTAAAGCCTACAAAGAACCAGTTAAGTAATCCATTAAGTGTCAGGAAGCAAAAGACACACTGTGAAAATGAGAACTTCAAGGATTCTAAAACTTTCCTACAGTATTAGAAGCACTGCTAGGTTACTGAATGCAACACATTGCCCTTAATAGTCAGTTCTGTGGCAAAAGGGATTTTTCTTCCAATTATGATTTCCTTGGATCATGTATTCAGCAGTAACCAGTTCCATAATACAAGATGGCATTTCATTTCTGTTCTCTAAATTAGCCCCAAGTATGTGAAGTCATGTCTCACTTTATACAAAGTCAAGGCATTTGCAAAACTCCTACTTTTGGTAACTCCACTTGTCAAGATAGATCAGGAAGGTTGCAAGTGTGAGTGACAAGAGGCAGCAGATCTTTGTAATAAAGATACCTCCAGCCCTACCTTTCTGGGTAAGAATCAATTCTGCAACAAACATATATAATATTAACATTGCTGCAGCAGTAACTCTAGCCCCTCTCCTATATAATCAGTGTTTTTGGAATGCTTTTAGGAAACCATATCTATGGTGAGACCAACATTTTAGATCAGTCCTTCAGATAATGTTGGAGTTCATTTCCCATGAGCACATCTCAACATGGGCAGCAGTCATGAGAATTTTACTCCATAAATATCTGGAGGCTCAGAAAGTTTTGGAAGGCTTGGACATATTTTCTAACACTGCTTTTTCAACCATCTAAACTTGTTATTAGTTAGGATAAAAATTGCCTTAAATAGTAGATAAATATATCTTTAAAAACCTGTTATTTTTTTCTTGATCAATTGCATAATAGACTAAATACATTTAAAATGAAGGTAGGGCACTCCAGAGAACAATTAAGGGAGTAACATTTTAAGATGCCAAGCAAAATGAAAGATACTTTGCAATTCAATAGGCAAAGAAACAGCTTTACCAGGTTACTAACAGGTTTACATGGTAAAAGGTAACAGGTTTAGCTTTACAGATAAACCTTACAGTTTGGTTACATCTGTACATTTAATATTTATCTTCAACAATTAACACTTCTTTATTCATGAAGCAGTGATTCTTCATCAGGAGCACCATTATATACACAATTTATAATTGAAAAAGGTAAGAAAATGCAGTATCAGGCAAAGATCAATAATGGCAATAAATTTACAAACGTGAGAATTATTACTGCATAATTATTGTAGCTGTTACTTCATAATTTTTTTTTGCTTAATGTTGTTAAATTGAAAAGGAAAGTTTCCCTCTCTTCATTTGGGTAAAATGTTAAGCATGGTAAAACTTGTCTGCATCATTCCTGCTGCGGGTTCCACCTTTTTGATTTTGATTTTTTCAATGCATTTACATAATGTATTTTGGATACATTTGTCCACGTCCATAACAAATGTTTGTAGGTACCAAAAAGCCAAGGTATTGTTCTTATTATTGGAATAGTGATTTGCCGTGTTCTACAAAGAACTGCCAATTGATCATAATCTACAAGAAAGAGTATTGCATTGATACATAACAAGTAACTTCTTTCTCAATTGTTCCTGTCTGGGCCATTCAGTGGAAAATTAAAATGCCTGTCCTTTGCTTATATCTAAAGGGAAGATGGCAGTCAGGTAAATTAAATGAAATAATTCTCTGTCCTAACTTGCACGAAATCTTCTGCGTGGCAGCACTGGCGGAGGGAAGCTAAAGCTAATCCTTTGGGTTGCAGCTCCAGTGAATACCTAGCCAACTTCTCTTCTCATTGAACTCCTTTGTTTCTTACCTTTTATTTTCAAGTTGGTTGCTATGATGCAATAGTGCTTGGGGAACCTTGGGTGTGATCATTCTTTGAAAAGGTCACCTCTGGGCCAACTGTACTCTGTCTTACAAATATCTCAATAATGCACTGATTGTCACTGACTAACTGCTTAAGATGTACATAGTATATCCATTGTTTTTTTTTCTGGGAAATTCTTTCTCTTGAAGCCAGTGAAGGCTTCTTTGATGCAAAGTACAAATATGCTATGTGTACAGTAGGTCTGTATATAGTAATTGTAAAATATATTCCTATATCAAAAATTGATTTTAAATCACCCTTTTCCCCCCCAAATAAGGCCTTTCCAGATAATAAGCCCAATTGGGCTTTTGAGGGCTTATTTTAGCGCATGGGCTTTTGAGCCCATGCACTAAAATAAGCCCTTCCCTGAAAATAAGCCTTTCCCTGAAAATATTGCAGCCATAAGGTGACCACGCTTGGGGGTCAAAATAAATAAATCCCTGTCTTATTTTCAGGGAAACATTGTCAGATATACATAGAGAGGTTAGAAATTTAATTTTTAAGGCTGTGAACTAAATGGATTAGTTTGACTATCACAAAATTTGCATTGATTAAAAAGCAAATTGATCCTACTTACTAACACTAGCCTCACAGGATGCTCTACTATCCTACCTTGTTATTGTAATTTTCTCTTAAGCATATAGCTACATTTCCAAGCAAACTACTGGGCTCCAGCTACTTATCTGTTGTATTTTTTAGTAATGCTTTTGGAACACTTAATTTGCTAGCTTGTAAATATAAATAATAGAAGATGCGGAAGATGCATTCTGCAACACATCAGCTTCACATTTATATCTTGAACTAAAACAATATTTTTGAACAGTTAGCTTGGACAGTTAAATTCAAATGCTAAAAAGGGACAGAGGAGGAATAATTTTAAAGATGCTGTTCTGGTGAAGACCGGAACAGAAAAGCAGTGAAAACCACACCTCTCTTTATCTCCATATAGTGGGGAATCTCTAATAGATTTTGCCAGACAAAGCATATACCAGACAAGCCCATTTTATAATGGGCCATTGGGGGCGAAATATTGGCCTCCGTGGAGAGGGCGCGCAATTTGGGTGTCCCCCTGGATTCCCGGCTATCCTTGGAGGACCATGTGGCAGCCGTTGCCAGGGGGGCGTTTTACCAGGTGCGCCCCTTACTGGATCGGGTTGCCCTCCGCACAGTCACTCAAGCACTCGTGACATCTAGGCTGGACTATTGTAACGCTCTCTACATGGGGCTCCCCTTGAGGTGCACTCGGAGGTTACAGCTAGTCCAGAACGCAGCCGCGCGGGTGGTCATGGGAGCCACAAGGCAGTCCCACATAACACCTCTCCTGCGCGAGCTGCACTGGCTACCTGTGGCCTTTCGGGTGCGCTTCAAGGTGTTAATGACCATCTTTAAAGCGCTCCATGGCTCGGGGCCTAGTTACATGCAAGACCGTATCCTGCCCCATACATCCCTTCGACCGATCCGCTCCCATAGAAAGGGCCTTCTCCAGGTGCCATTGGCCGGGCAATGCCGGTTGGCGACACCCAGGGGAAGGGCCTTCTCTGTGGCGGGCCCAACCCTCTGGAACGGCCTGCCCCCTGAACTCCGTACCACCACAGACCTCCGCCTTTTCCGCCGGTGTCTTAAAACACATTTGTTCCAACAAGCCGGCCTAGGATAATCACCCGATTTGGACTTTGTAGTTATAAATTTTACTTAGAGAATTTTAAAATGTTTTAGCACTGGGTAATTTAATTTAATTGGATTTTAATAATTGATCTATTTATGTACATTGTGTTTTAATTTGCCTGTGCGCCGCCCTGGGTCCTTTTGTAGGAGAAGGGTGGGGTATAAATTTAATTTAATAAAATATAAGAAAAACTTGTTCCTACAGATAGCTTATGCTATGTCAAATCATGTATGATATTTGATATAATTATCAAATTATAGGATAAAATAGCAATTTTCATTTGTCAACATTTGAGCCATGTCATTTAGAACAAAATGTATCTTCCAAAGAGTCTTCAAAGGTGATTCTATGCAGAGTGCATTGCAGAAGTCTTGTTGGGTGATAGTTAGAGGATAAGTCATAAATATTTCCTGAATGTTTATGAGCAATTATTCTAGATCAACCGCATAAAGGATAATTTAATTATGACCAAACTCAAGTAAAAGTTCATTGCTGGGCCAAAGTAATTGTGACCTGAGATAAATTTTTAGAGGAACGGTTGTGAATGGTTGAGGATTTGCTTTTACAAAACCTATGTTTGTGTGGGTGTGCACATATATGTGCATGCATGTATGTGAAACCTGAAGTGTATTAGAAATTGTTTTGAAAGTTGTTTAAAAGAAATACTTGCATCTTGATTCAAATGCCATTAATTCTACCATTCGGTTAATATTGTATTCACAACTCCAATATTTCTGTGATAACATTCAATTATTACATAAAGACATAGAAATGATGGATGGAAGTATGCAGATTATATGTAAATTTCTAGATTTATGCAAATGATAACTAATAATGTAGCATCATGGTGATTTCAGTTTAGTTCCATGATTGATTAATGGATTTTTAAGAGAAGTAATTGACCAGGCTCTGTCAAAATAGACAGATATGTGCTACATCTCAAGAAGATACCCATGGGAACCTGTAAGTAGTATAGCTGATTATCTTGAAGTATTTATTTGATTATCATCTTCCTTCCATTTGGTTTTGGTGCAGAGACAGACTTAATCTTCCTAATGACATGCACCAATTTTTGCAGACCTTATCCATTTACTTCAATCACTCAGTAGTTCACAAGACCTATCAACCCGGCCATCACTAATGGGTGATAAAGAGGATAGGGCTGCTTGGCTGAGTTTCTATTCCTACTAGCATGTCACCCCAACCACCAACCCAATTTAGGACACAGAGAGGAATAATAGTCAAATAGACAGACCTAGAGCTGTAGAGATTATAGGGATATGTCACGAGTAAAGGAGAAAAAACCCTTAACTGTTCATTTTGTATAACCAGTTTCTATCTTCTATCCAGAAAAACATTGAAAGAAAAAATAATAATCTGACTGAAGCTGAAATATAAACATTCTGGGAGCTGTATTTATAAAATGTTTCTATTAAATGTGATTAGCTTGCAAAATTCTATTGGGAGTTTGGCAATAAGCCATAAGGTGTATACCAAGTGACTAAAAAGAGAGAAGTGCTTTGTTTGAAAAGGGTTTGGATTTCAATGTAATCCCTAAAACAAAGCAAAATACAATAAAACAAAAAGTGGGGGTGGTAACTAGAATTGCATAATTTGCTTCTTAAAAACACTGAGGTTTGGGGCGAAAGCTAGACAGGTTTGTTTTAAGCCAGTTCAAACTTTTTTGAGAGCTTCATTTCTTCAGGATTATATCTAGTGGGGCTTTTTGCATGAAATAGGAAAAAAAAAAGATTTGTGGTTTTGATTATTATTAAAAAAATGGATAATAGAAAAAAAAAGTTCCGTTTTTGTAATCATAGAGTTCTGTAAGAGATAATTTTGTAGTTGTATTTGGTTCAAAAGAAATCAGAAGCTTCTATATTTGTATTTTGGGGAGGGTTTTTTTTTCTTCTTTTTTAATTCTGCATTGTTTTGTATTACTTTTATGCTTTCATCAAAACTTTAGTGGGGTAGAGTGTGCAAGATGAGAGCAAAAGAAGACAAGGTTTCCCATTTTTACTTTGACACATCTCCTTTGTCCTCTTTCTGATACAATCTCCCCTTCTACATTTCTGTGTGTGTGTGTGTGTGTGTGTGTGTGTGTGTGTGTGCGCGCACACATATCCCCAAGAAACATACTGTATCTTCACCAGAAATCTGAGCTAATCATTGGCAGAGGGCTGTCCAAAATCAAAAGTTGCATCCACCTCTGGTTTAGGTAGATTTCTAATTTGGACTTGGACAGACAAGATAAATTGATTGCCTCTCCAAGTTTGTAGAAACTTCAGTCATAATATTTTAAATGGTTTACAAATATTTTGTGAATATGGAGATTTGAAACAATGAATTTCAGTCTTGATTCTAAAGTACTCATGAAAACTAGAACTTATAATAATTCTTTGGGCTGATATATATGTGTATATATACATACACGCTATATGGAAGCAGTTTGAACAATAAAAATGGAATTGAAATAAAAACATGTATAACCTATGTACAGTAATCACTATCAATCTTGTTAGGATTTACACAAAAACTAACATAATATGCAGCTGCCATTTGTGTGTGCATATATTATGTATGTATCTTTCTATATTATTTCACTGCTAATTGACAGCACTTTCTCATTTTGACTAGGTGGTTGTTTTACATTGGTTTTCAGTGTTGGGATGCTGGATCATTTCATTTCTTTTTATAGTTTCAGATTAGAGTACTCTGTTTTCTAAAACTTATTCATTTAGATCAGGGGTGTCAAACGCACAGCATTATGTTGTCATCACATGACGTATTATGACTTTTTCCCCCTTCACTAAACTGGGGGTGGGTATAGCCAATGCATGATGCATCCGGCCCATGAGCCACGAGTTTGACACCCCTGATTTAGATAATTTTTTTGCAATTAGTAAATAGAGATTGTAATTCTATGTGTTACTTGCACCTGCTAATTTGAATTGGAAGCAACTCTTTCTGACTATGAATAATATTAAATAACTGTCAATATCATATTTGAAAAGATTCCATAATTAGCCATGAAACACCAGAAAATAGATACAATAAAGATAGAGATCATTAGTTGTCCGTTGAATTATGTCTTTCCATTTTTTGGTGTAGAAATGCAATAGTCATAGAAGGAACAGATTCTTTATCATAAAGCCAGCTTCTCCGATATCAACATTTCACTGTGTGTCGCTTCAACATAAGCCACTAAAGCCTGCTCTTGTACTTCCAGCCCGAATTTCATCGGTGGGTTTTACAGAATTCCTCCCTATTGGTTCCGAAATGGTTAGAAAGTTATTTAATGCTGCTTTTTTTCCTGAAACATGTGAATGACCTGGACACCTGTTGCACTGGGACTATTAAAACTCAGCAGATGAGAACCTTATCAGACAGCTGTGAGCTCCATTATAATATTATGACTTTAGGATGATGAGTGGCTTGCTCACAAACCCACACACAACCTTTTGTTGCTTAGCTTTATCCTGAATAAAATAGAAACCAAGTGATTTTTGCTGGACAATGCGTGTAAAAGTTGATATTCATTTGTTGCCATGTATGCCACCACTAGATGGCTGCTGAAAAATTCAGTATGCTAGATAGAGGAGATAAGGTTCATTCAATGTGGTTGGCTTCGAAGTAGCACACTTGGCAGAGAGATAGGAAAGAATGTAAAGCTTTTCTTATGTACGTGACTTTTTTTCTTCTTTTAAAGATGGGAAAAAAACACCTTTTTGCAGATAATCTTGGTCATCTCTTACTCTGTATTTGTTATAATTACACAAGCATGATAATACTGACAAACTTGAATTTCATTCAGGAAGTATTCATTATGTTCATATTTTTACATGCAGAGTTATTTAAAATCATATTTCCGCATGTTATCAACAGGAAATCAGAAGAAGGATAGTCTGTATTGTGATCTTATCAGAATTCCAAGAATTCTGTTCATGTTGGCCCCAGAAAGGCTCATCAAATCATAAAATATACATAGCATAAACAGCATACCAGGGGGAAAAATCCTAAAAATAAATATGTATTGCTTACAAAGAACCTGGTACCCTCCCTAGCTCACCTCATAACTCATTTCTCAGATCTGGCATATTTGAATAACTTTTTGACAAACTTCATAGTTTCTTTTTGGCATGGCTGTTCTATCATCCCAAAATTTGGATTATGAATCTTATTTCATTGCTATCTATTCCCTCAAGGTTTGTTGAGCTGTGAAAGGGTACTTTCTGCACACACACATCCAAAAATAATAAATTATTTCTGCTCTACTCCAAATGAGGAAACTCCTGAGCCTCTTTAGTGAATATGAATTACAATTAGATTTATAGATAATAATTTACATGCTTAAGCTTCTTGAGATGTGCAGCCAAAAAGCTGTCTGCCTGCATATATTTTTACACATCTTTTAGCTAAATCAGGAAGCCAAGTGTAGAATCTACCACTCTTGTTAAATAATGTAGATTTGTGATATTCCCAGGAGAACTTTGAGTTCATAAAATTAGCATATAGGTCACATTGATTTACCCTGCAATGATTTTCCATACATAGAAATATATTAAAATAGAAATAAATCTTTATGATGTGTTAATACAGATAAGAAGTTTAAGCGTTGCTTCTGCCGTGCCTGTTAAATCTAGAAAGGTCCCTATGGTTTATAAGACCTTTGTAAAAATACATTTTAAAATACTGTTAGTTTTACATCCATCATTTAGAATGAGTGGCAATGTAGCCAAAATAACCATGAACACTATAAGTGGGAGCAGAGGTGGGTTCTGGCTGCTGCTCCTGCCGGTTCGCTGGGTGTGCGTGTGCACTTCACGCGTACTTGATGCATGCTACACATGCATGCGCAGTACTAAAAAATGCTTATGCGCAGAAGCAAAAAACAAGAGAGCTGGTTTGGGGGTGTTACTACCAAGTAACTACCTACTCAGCCGAAACGGTAGGAACCCACCTCTGAGTGGGAGGATCATCAGGTTTGGGAGGTTCTTAGAAGGAAAGTAAAAGGTTCTTTTCTAGAAAAGTCCCATAATGAAGAACAGAAAAGATTTGCTTACTATTTAATGAAGACTTATATTGGGTGAAAATATAGAATACCAGATGGAGAAAAAAAGCTGAATATCCTGGGGGCAAGAGGATAGAATCTTAAATATTGTAGACTGTATTTATTGTTTAACATTTTAAATTTTTCCAAAAATATACTCTAATAAATAACTTTTTACAATATAATGGGTTCAGTTTGCAATCCAGTATTATATTAATTGCAGTTAGTTCAGTTCTAATACTTTCAGTGTCTGAAATTGGAGAAACATGAATTTGTACTACTAACAATCCTGCCAAACATGTTTATTGGATCATGGAATATGGTTATTTGAAAACATGAATTGACAAGACATAAAAGAAACCATATGAGAACATTTTAGACGTTGCTTCAATAGAGAGGTGAGTAAAGGTAAAAGACGTGAAATTGGCTACTTGAAAATACCTACATTGTCTGGAATAAATTTAAATATAAATACCAACATGCTTACTATTTGTTCATGGTTCTCGTATAGAAAAAGCTGTGTACAATCACTTTACGACTGTATCTTAACAACGTGTTTATTCTGTAATTATGGAATTTTAATACTTTGCTGTAGTTTGCAAACTCATGTATCTAGAGATTGCCTGTCACAGAGTTGTCACAGAGTTGTAGTATTCCGTTTGTTTCATTTAGTGGCATATCAGCATGATTTCTAATTTAACATTGCAGTGAAATATTTCTGAACTTGAAAAAGGTACTGTAAATGCTATTAATCATTATTTATCCCTAAATATCAGGAATTTCAATTAGCTTTGTAATTTTTGAGGCTGAGTAGAAAACGTCTTCTAGATGTTTTAGCTATGCATATAAATACATGCAAAAGCATGTAAATAGGTAGGAGAAAGGATCATTGTGCAAATGTATAGTGCATAACACTGAGAAGAAGTAACCATGTTTGTTAACGATTGCTGGGTGTCTGTTTTACACGAAGGAAGGAACCCAAACTATGGGAAAGCAAAGATTTTTACAGAAGGTCGGGGCTACAAATAGGGAAATCTTAGAGATCTGATTGGATGGCAACTTTTGGTGTAGGTAGGTTAGTCCTTGTCACTGCACATGGGTTTATTTCTAGTATTAAGCAAGGTGGCACTTTTAGAAGGGCAGCAGACTTGGGGAAGCCCCTTGAGAAGGAGGTGGAATGTTGAGATAATCAGGTCACATCCCTGATTGAAGATAAAAAGTTGGGATTTCTCTAGATTGTAATTCCCTTGTTAGGCTGTTCTGTGAGGTAACGAGGAGGCTTCCATCTATTGGTCGAGATGAGACTGCAGGGAATTTTGTCTAGAGGAAGGAAGGATCAAATGGGGTCTGTTAGGATTAGACAGTGAGGGAACATGAAGGAAAAGGATTTTATTTGCTACATTTATTTTCTCCACCAGAAGATCTCTGCATTCATAGCAAAAGCTGATTTGATGGATCGTATCAACATGGAACATGCTTAGTATTCTGATCTCTCGCAATATGGTCCTAGTATAATCTTAGAAAAGAAAGATGACGTATACGTATAATTTGCTCAGTCAAAAAGGTTCTCCACACTAGATAAATGTATTTCTGCCCTAAAAAATCATTATAAACTCAAGGAGTTCACAGAATAACTTTATTAGTGCTACTGGTTTTTCCCCTTTCTCGACTATTTGAGAATTTTTTCTCTGCCTTACTTTCCTTAAAATCAAAATAATATCAAAGATATATATCTGTACCAAGAGAAGGGAATTATTATTTATTATTTGTTTGTTTAATTTGTATCCTGCTTTATTATTTTTACAAATAACTCAAGGCATCAAACCAGTGATGGGTTTCAAAAAAAATTTACTACTGGTTCTATGGTCGTGGCTTGGGGGGGCGTGGCTTGGTGGCCATGGCAGGGGAAGGATACTGTAAAATCTCCATTCCCACTCCATTCCAGGGGAAGGTTACTGCAAAATCTCCATTTCCTCTCAGTCAGCTGGGACTCGGGAGGCAAAGAATAAATGGGGGCAGGGCCAGTCAGAGGTGGTATTTACCAGTTCTCTAATTACTCAAAATTTCCACTACCCATTCTCTAGGACTGGTAAGAACCTGCTAAATACCACCGCTGCAGCAAACATACTTAATACTTCCCCCTCCTCCTATTTTTCCCACAACAATGACCCTGTGAGGTGAGGTAGGCTGAGAGAGAGTGACTGGCTCAAATCACCCAGATGGTTTTCATGGCTGTGGCAAGACTAGAACACATCGTCTCCTGCTTTCCTGGAAGAGTTTCCTAGACCAAACTCTTTTTCCCCCTGGTTTTTAACTATATATTTGGATCATGTATCACTATGTAAAAGCACTGAAAACACAGAAATGAGCAGTCTTTGAAAGGGTCAGGCACTGAATATTGGTAGAGGCAGGCAGAATTACATAGTGAGAGGGTTGGTCATGTTCTTAATAAAGAACTTAACTTTTTCATGTTACTGAAAACATATGACTTTAATTACCAAAGTAAGCAATTCCAAAAAGAGGTCCTACTGGAAACCAAGCTGTCTTTCTGTTTTGCTGTTTATTGAGAAAAACATTGCAATATCAAATATCCATCAAGGATCTCATCTGCAAAAAATAACTATCTTTTAATAGTTTGAAAAATCAATTTGGTTCTCAGTCTTTAAATCATGCCTTAAACCTTGGCGGCAAACCGCAGAACTTAATGATGGTTTCCTGTATTTTGTTAAAACTCATTCTGATAATCAGTGGCCCATATTAAACAGTGGTTTGTGGCTCTGTTGAGTTAAACAATTATTTGAGTTATTTTTACATGGTCCAATTTTCATTATGGCTCACTGCAGAAGAGGTTTATTATTTAAAAAATACATATGGCACTAACATATAAATCATCTTCACAACAGTCTAAATTAACATTTGCTTATTCTAGAAATTTGTAATATTCCAGCTACTGTAAACTGGATTGGAATACTAAAACATATGAAGAACGTTGCAGGAACTGGGTGTGTCTAGTTTAATGAAAAGAAGGACTAGGGGAGACATGATAGCAGTGTTCCAGTATCTCAGGGGTTGCCACAAAGAAGAGGGAGTCAAACTATTCTCCAGGGCACCTGAGGGTAGAACAAGAAGCAATGGGTGGAAACTAATCAAGGAGAGAAGCAACTTAGAACTGAGGAAAAATCCTGACAGTTAGAACTATTAATCAGTGGAACAGCTTGCCTCCAGAAGTTGTGAATGCCCCAACACTGCAAGTCTTTAAGAAGATGTTGAATAGCCATTTGTCTGAAATGGTATAGGGTTTCCTGCCTATGCAAGGGGTTGGACTAGAAAACCTCCAAGGTCCCTTCCAACTCTGCTATTGTATTGCATTGTATTGTATTGTATTGCATTGTATTGTATTGTATTGTATTGTATTGCATCTGGGCAGGGTGTATATAACCAGATTTAGGAAGTGATTAATGCTTCTTTGAGGGAGAGTGTAGAACTGTCTTGAAGGAAATAGAAGTAAAAGCCTGCTCTTGATCCAGCCTTTTTAGACATTAATGAAAAAATCGCCAACCTTCCTCTTTGCCCAAAGTATTAAAGACTGGTGAGGCTTTGACATTAGGGAATCTTAAGACGCAACACATTTTCTAGGTTTCGGGCCCAGCAAAGGGATGAAAGGCGCCATGGACATCTAGAAAAGGTTTGTTATGACCTACTTTCCTCCTGGATTTTCTAGATCTTTCTTTGGTGCTTGCTTTTATCAACTCCTCTGTACCCCTGAAGGTTGGGAGTTGAAGCTACCATTTTATTGTTCTAGGTTAGTGTCAATGGTAGAAGAGCATTGAGCTGTTCCTATAAATTCCTCTGATTCTGAGAAGAATCTAGCAGGCTCTTGTCTGCAACTGAGGAGGCTTCAAGTTGTCATCCACTTGTAAATGATGAATCGGACTCAGCACAGATGTATACAAATTCAGAGAGCAACTGTCAGAGCTTGACTCTGGGAGAGTGCCAAACTCTATAAACTAAAGAAGGTTGATCAGTACAGATAGCTGGTCTTCACCAACTCCTTTAATTAGGAGCCTAGGTTAGGTTATATAACAAGTGTCTTTGAGACCTACTCCCCTTGAAAGAAGCAAATTGCATGTTTCCTGATACAGTTTCACTGTAACTACCAAGTCCTTCCGTCTTTCTGTTGATCAGAGGAAGACCCTATGATAAAAGTTTCTGAATGACCTTAGGATGGCTGTCATAGAAATCTGTGGTTCTAGACCCATTGACTGTTTTTTCACAACCTGACTTTCCTGCCTTCAGAATCTTCAGAAATCTTGTGGTATAGTTATGTCAAGAAACCTTTTGTTGATTTCTCCCACCCAGGGGTGGGATTCAGTGGTGATTCAGGCTGGTTCAGCCGAACTGGTAGTGATTTGGTGGCCTGGGTTGCTGGAACCAGCAGTGACCCAGGGCTGCCATGCCCAGAACCGGTTCTTGTTTATCAGTTCTGCACATGCACAGAACAATTTTAATAGCACATGTGTGCATGTGCGCACAGCACGCATCAAGCACATGCACACACTGCACACACATGAGCAAACTGGCAGTAATGCCTGCTGGAACCCACCACTGGTAGGATTCAGCCGGTTTGGACTGGTTCAGGTGAACCAGTAACTCCGACGATTAGCTGGGGAGGGAACCAGTTTGCTACGATGATCAGGTAGGCCTGCTCACCCGCCGCCGTACTTAACTTACCTATATCCTCTCAGCTGATTCATGCGGCAGAGCGAAATTGCCATGCCTCAGCTGTGTTACTTCCCAGAAGTAACGTGGACGGCAAGTTTTGCTAAAACTGATGACCTGCGCGCAGAGCGCATGCGCACAAGCGAAGAACACAATCACCAAACCGGTTGTTAAACTGGCAAGATCTCATAACTGTTCCTACCTATATTCAGATATAACAGCCAGGCCTTATCTCTGCTTTAGCTACTGTCAGAAAATTACATGAAAGCTCTGGGAGAGGTTTTTCTTTGTGACGTATCATCAATTCCATGATGGTGTACAGTTACCGGTGACTAGGCTGAGTCACACTTGCTGCAGAAGTTCTAACCTGGTACTACAAAATGGAATGACTGCTTCTTGGCAATAGAACTGGTTCTATTGCAGCTCCAGTGTTTGCTTTGGATAAAGCTGCACTCCTCTTAAAGGAGCAGGTTTGAAATTTTGGGGTTCTTCTGTACTCACATCTTCTCTAGACCAGCTTACATAATAGGCTGTGGCCAGTAGCTCCTGCACTCAACTTCAACTTGTACATAACTATAAACCTACTTGGATTAGGTGCCCTGACAACCAGAGGTGGGATTCAGCCGGTTCAGATTGGTTCAGTCAAATCAGTAGTTCCGGTGATCTACCTGCCTACCCACCGCTGCTCTTTCCTGTCCTAAATTTCCCTATTTTTAGCTAGCTGATTCACACAGCACAGCAGATTGCTGTGCGCCAACTGTTTTTCTCAGTAGCGCTGACATAGAAGGTAAGTTTTTAAGCTTAAAATGGGCAGCTTCTGAATGCTGCGCGCGGGCACAAAGGCACACACATGTGCAAAACGTGCATGTGCACGCTCACCAAACCAGTTGTTAAACCAGTTGCATCCCACCACTGCTGACAAAAGTACTAAAGCCTTCATCATCTCATGCCTAGACAATGGGATTGGCCCTGCAAATGATTTGGCAACTTCAGCAGACTCAAAGTGCAGGATCTGCTAAATAGATATGACAGATTCGGCCATGTAGCAGCTATGCTATAGTCCTGGGTCATGACATGAATTGCTGATTTAATTCCAGATCCAATTTGAAAAGCTGGTTATAATTTTTGATATGGCATGACGCGAGGTACTTGAAGGACTACATAACCCAACAAAATTGGATTGACTTATGGGTTCTTCTACAGAGGGTTTACTGAGGTTTTCCAGCCCATGTGAGATGAAGGGAATAAGATTCTTACCAGCACTTCTGTTGCTGTTTGAGCGCTCTGCCTCCAAAGTAAAATAAGATCCCAAATATTCTTGGCTTTAGAAAGCTTTTCAAGATCTGGCTTTTCCACAAAATATTAAAATGTCAATGGTATGGGCATTACCTGTAAACTGCACATTCCTCATTTTATGAACTATGCTTTGCTTTGCTTTGCTTTGCTTTGCTTTGCTTTGCTTTGCTTTGCTTTGCTTTGCTTTGCTTTGCTTTGCTGTGTGTGTGTGTGTGTGTGTGTGTGTTTGTTAGTTAGTTAGTTAGTTAGTTAGTTAGTTAGTTAGTTAGTTAGTTAGTTAGTTAGTTAGTTAGACTTATATAACCGCTCCCCCTCCCCAAAGGGACCCGGGGCGGTGCACAGGAAATTAAAAAACACATAAATATCACAAATATAAATAATTAAGACCGAATTAAATAAATTCTCCCTGCGCTAAAAATTTAAAACATTAAAACATTAACCCCATCTAAAACCCAATTAAAACAATTTAAGGTACAGACTGTAGGCTAGGTAAATAACTTAGGCCAAACCGGCCTGATGGAATAAGAGAGTCTTTAATTTATGGCGGAAGGCGCGGAGGTCCGTAGTTGTTCTAAGGTCGGGGGGTAGGTCGTTCCAGAGGGTTGGGCCCACCAACCCCTCCAGACGATGCAATAGGATACCATGGTCGATGGTATCGAAAGCCGCCGAGAGATCTAAAAGGACCAGGATGGAGGAACAACCCCCATCTCTGGCCCTCCAGAGATCATCCACCAATGCGACCAATGCCGTCTCAGTGCTGTGCCCGGGCCGGAAACCGGACTGGCGCGGGTCCAGATAATCAATTTCCTCCAGGTGACGGGGAAACTGTTGTGCCACCACACTCTCTACAACCTTTGCCAGAAAGTGAAGGTTGGAGACCGGACGATAATTTACTAACAATGCTGGGTCCAGGGAAGGCTTTTTGAGGAGAGGCCTCACCGCCGCCTCCTTAAGGATGGTAGACAAGAACCCCTCACTCAATGAAGCATTCACTAATTCCTGGAGCCAGCCTCGTGTAACCTCCCAGGATGCCAGTACAAGCCAGGAGGGACACGGGTCCAATAAACATGTGGTGGCTCTCAGTCGCCCACATAACCTGTCCATATCTTCGGAAGCAACAGAGTCAAACTCCTCCCAAAATGGTATCTCAAGACCAGCTTCCGACGATCCCTCTAGACCACTTTCGGTTCACTTTTGTGAACTATCTTGAATCTACAGTCAATTTTTGTAATAAATAAATATCTGGCCATCTGTATTTCATCCAGATATCCAGTGGAAGCCCAATTTGTTTAATATACAATGCTAATATATCTCAAGGGGTAGCTAGTCTCAAATTATCTTATTATCTGTAAGGGGATAACATGAAATGTAAGTAAATAGAATATCTCCCCCACACTCAGCCAGCACACACAGTTTAAAAATAGAGAATGCTTCAGTGTTGCTGATTCTTCTGGATCTGAATTGAGCTTGGCAATTACATCAGAATCATTTGGAAATGATAGTTTTTCTCTCTTTTTTCTGATATGACCTTTCACTTTGCCGCAGGGAGAATTAATCAAGACGTTTTTAACAATGGATCAAAAATGTCTTTTTCAGTTAAAAAGTCCTTGAGCTTAGAAGTTCATGAAGGGGACAAAGTAGCACCAGTACTAATTTCACTTGGGCCTGAAACTTGTTTTGGTTGTCACATATGTATTATAATATTTGGATATTGGCTTCTTTAATCAAAAATATATTTATAGTTAACAGATTTCTTGTAACCTTTGGAAGCTTTAAATGTAATTATGCATTTTGGCACATAAAATAGTTTCATTTAGTGATAATGGCCTGAAAACTAAGTGGAATATATAGATATTTTAATAAGACATATTTGGGAGTGTATCCTTGAGCTAGGCTGCAAGGGGGTCTTATTAATTCAATTATTTTAGCAGCTGTAGTTCTATCAGTTCATTTATAAAACCTAAACAATACAGCAGATTCCCTTTTGACTGTCCAGCGTCCCCATATTAAATGTAAATAGAGGAACAGATGTGTTTGAGGAGCAATAGGTGCTGTGTTGCACTGCTTTAATTCCAGCATAGTATATTTTGCTTTCATGTGTCATTGGAACAAACACCGACTACAAAGCCACAATATCTTTCAGCCTGCATGGCCCAAAGAAGGTGGTCAGGAAGAAAGCAGAAAGAAAATGGAAGGTACATAGAGCTTCCCAGTTCTGTGAGACATTTGTATATACCCATGAGGACATAGGCCAGAATGCTGGACTTCAAATTAGAAAATTAAAATTAGAAAAAATCAAATGCCAAAGCCCTTTAATCAGAAGTGAAGGTCAAGATACTGCAAGACATCTGTGTCAAGCTGAGAAAAAAGGCTGTAATTGATTTAAGAAAGGAGGCAGGTAAACATTGTACAGAAAAGAAAAGAGCAATGGTAAATGCCCGCAGTCTTTCTCAATCACACCTATCACCATCTACATTTATTCTGTGCCCAATAGCGACTACAATACAGGACAGTTATAAAAGACATAGCAGGCTAATTGGAATAATCAGCTCCTTGTCATTCACCTTTGGCTTTTGGCAGTCTGTGGTTTAGAAACATCCCAAACATGGCTACACATGCCTTGATAATCTTCACTAATTCTAACTTGCATTCCTGTGTATTGCGAATTGGTCTAGCTTTTTTTTTTTTATTGAAGCAAAGGTGTTGCTTAGGTGGTTAGAGCTTGTTATGAATGGACTCATTTTCTAAGGTTGACTGTCATGTTTAAATGCTCACCCCCTCTTAACAGAAGGACTCACATAGATCCTTACTGTGTAAGCATCGCCTTTCTAGAATGAGGAATAATGAATTGTAGGAACTCTCAAAATCTTAGTGCTTGGGTGATGTTAAAAAGATGTTTAAATGCTGTAGTGCAGGGTTTTTCAAACTTGACAACTTTTAAGACGTGGATTTCAGCTTCTAGAATTTCTGGAAGTTGAAATCCATACATCCCAAAGTGGCCAAGTTTGAAAACCTCTGTGGAATAAATCACAAAACTACAGTATATACACAAACGTCACTTTGCACTATTATCCTGCTGTTGCAGTGAGAGTCACTGAAATGGCTGTATATACCCAATATAAATCACAATTTCAGATTAACATGTTAGAATGCTGAGACTTTCAAAGGATGAGAATCAGCATCATGTACCAGCCAAGGAGAATGTGGCTACATCATCTGGGCATTTTAAAAAAAATGAAGGCATGAAAAATACAGAGAACTGACACCCAAGTCTTGATAAAAGGAGAAAAGAAACCAGGAATCCAAGGAGAAATAGATGTTTTTGAAATAACTTTGAATCAAGTACTCTAACCTGCTCAAGAAAAGAGTAGATTGATATATTCTTGATGTCTATGTAAGATAACCAAGCAAAATTGGGTGCAAAATTATCATTGAGTGGCAATTGTACACCCCAAAGTTCATATTCAATCTCTGGGGTTATCAGTATAACCTTTTTGGTTTAATATTACCAATCTTTTAATGCTGTCTTTAGATTTGTGGGAATCTTAGCTAAATCCATGGTGTTTAAGGGTTGCTTTTCTTATATCACTCACAGCGAGTTAATAACCTGTGAAAAACTTTGTAACCTGCATATGGAATAATCATCATTATATGTTTCCCACTTATTGGTCTCTGGTAGCAGACCTACATTTTGTGATCCTTTGTGAATCAGTGCTGAAGCTACCATGAGGTGTGATTCTTTTGGAACAGTGACTAACTAACACAAGTGCCCAATAGATGTCAGGAGTGCTATTTTACCAGCATTCAGGCATTTTCAGAACTGTTGCAGGAGCAGTCAGTTCTAAACTCAACAGATCAGAATCATTTCAAGATTAGTCATGCCATCAAAAAAGATAACAACTAATTTCACTGTCTCAGGTTTAAGTAAGAAAAATCATAGGCAGTTTCTTTCTGATTAAAAGTATGTGTTTGTGTGTACATATACATACATGTATATATACACACATACATATATATATGTATGTATATACAGTATGTATGTATATAGGTAAGTACATATGTACATACATACTTTTAATCAGAAAGAAACTGCCTATGATTTTTCTTCCTTAAACCTGAAACAGTGAAATTACCTATTATCTATCTATCTATCTATATCTATCTATCTATCTATCTATCTATCTATCTATCTATCTATCTATATATATATATATATATATATATATATATATATATATATATACACACAGTTGCAAGAAAAAGTATGTGATCCCCTTGGGATTACATGGAGTTTTGCATGAATTGGTCATAAAATGTGCTCTGAACTTCATCTAAGTCACAACAATAACAAAACACAGTCTGCTTAAAATAATACTACACAAACATTAGATGTTGCCATGGTTTAATTGAATATAACATGTAAACATTCACAGTGAAGGGAGGAAAAAGTATGTGAGCCCCTAGCCTAATGACTTCTCCACGAGTTATTTGGAACCAGGAGTGAGCCAACCTTGACTCCAATCAGTGTGATGATATTGGATGTGTTGCTGACAGCTGTCCTGCCCTTTAAAAACACACACCTGGTTTGGGATTACTGGTTTCAAGAAGCACTGTCTGATGTGAACCATGCCTCGCAGAAAAGAACTCTCAGAAGACCTACGATCAAGAATTGTTGACTTGCATGAAGCTGGATAGGGTTACAAAAGTATTTTCAAAAGCCTTGATGTTCATATATCCATGGTAAGACAGACTGTCTACAAATGGAGTAAGTTTAGCACTGTTGCTACGCTCCATAGGCGGCGGCGTTCTGTAAAAATGATTGCAAGAGCACAGCGCAGAATGCTTCATGAGGTAAAGAAGAATCCTAGAGTGTCAGCTAAAGACCTACAGAAGTCCCTGGCACATGCTAACATATTTGTTGACACATCTACAACAAGGAAAACATTAAACAAGAATGGAGTACATGGGAGGACACCACGAAGGAAGCCATTGCTGTCCAAAAAAAATATTGCAGCACGTTTGAAGTTTGCAAAAGAGCACCTAGATGTTCCACAGCACTACTAGCAAAATATACTGTGGACAGATGAAACCAAAATTGAGTTGTTTGGGAAGAACACACAGCACTATGTGTGGAGAAAAAAAGGCACAGCACACCAACAGCAAAACCTCATCCCCACTGTAAAACATGGCAGAGGAAGCATCATGGTTTGGGGCTGCTTTGCTGCCTCAGGGCCTGGATGGATTGTTGTCATTGATGGGAACATGAATTCCAGAGTTTATCAAGACATTTTGCAGGAAAACGTACGACCATCTGTCCTCCAACTGAAGCTCCGCAGAGGATGGGTGATGCAACAGGACAATGATCCAAAGCATACATGTAATTCAACAAAAAATGGCTTCAACAGCACAGAATAGGCCTTCTGGAGTGGCCCAGTCAGAGTCCTGACCTCAACCCGATTGAAATGCTGTGGCATGACCTTAAGAGAGCGATTCACACCAGACATCCCAAGAATATTGCTACACTGAAACAGTTTTGTGAAGTGGAGTGGTCCAAAATTACTCCAGATCATTGTGCAGGTCTGATCTGCAACTACAGGAACCATTTGGTTGAGGTTATTGCTGCCAAAGGAGGGTCAACCAGGTATTAAGTCCACTGGTTCACATACTTTTTCCTCCCTGCACTGTGAATGTTTACATGTTATGTTCAATTAAACCATGGCAACATCTAATGTTTGTGTAGTATTATTTTAAGTAGACTGTGTTTTGTTATTGTTGTGACTTAGATGAAGTTCAGAGCACATTTTATGACTAATTCATGCAAAACTCCACGTAGGGGTTCACATACTTTTTCTTGCAACTGTAATCAGCACAAAAATGTATCATATATATCTGTGTTTGTTTGTGTGTGTGTGTGTGTGTGTGTGTGTGTGTGTGTGAGGTTTTTGAGCTGATCAATAAATAAATCAGGGAGACTAGGATAGATCTATTTCAAGCTTTTTAGCTCTCATCAGCTAGCCATACCCTTACTGGGATTCGAACCAGGGAAGCATTACATGTGAGGCAGCTGCAATTGCCACCAGGCTCTTATGCTGATCAGCTGAGACAGGAGGATAAGTATATACTTGTGTCACAACACCCTGGTAAGTCCCAATTAAGGGAGGAAGCATACTGCTTTCCTTTTCTGCCTTTCGGCTCATCACAGGAGACCATGCAGACAGAAAGCTATTTGTTTCGTTGCCTTTTGTTTCCATTTGTGTTTACGTTTGTGCTGGTACAGTAAATAAATAAACAAGGGAGACTAGTATAGATCTATTTCAAGCTATTTAGCTCTCATCAGCTAGCCACAAGCTAGCCCCAGTGGTGGCAACTGAGTCAGCCCAGTTGTGCTAAACATGAAATAGAGGATCAGAATTCTGTTCCAACTATTATTTATTTAGAATGTCACATCTACCGAATGGTAAGCGAAAGGTGCACCAAGATTGCAAAAGTAGTGCTGGCAAGACACGTTTTGCTATAAACAAGCACCTGCAAAAGGTTATTCTTTGGAGTGTCCTACTTGGACTCACGTATTAAAACTGTCATCAAAGTAGATCTGATTATTTTGCACATGGCTTTCCTGAAAGGATGTTATGATTTTCTCGATGTTTGGTGGCTGGTGATAAATTAAGCTTTTATGATGTCATGTGAAAGGCCACTGCTTGGATTTCCTCTTCTGTAGAGCGTGCTGAGGGATACAGTAAGAGACATGCTTCAAACACAAAATTACCCAAGCTCCTTTTTTAACCCTTTCGTTAACCATTTGTTTTAGAGTCTCTTGCCAGAGTAAATAGATTAACACATATACGACACAGTTTATAAATGATACATGTTTTGTGTTCACAAAAAGACAAAGTAATTGATGAACATAAGAAAAAAAGATCTTCCTGTTAGGACACCACAAAACAACTGGAAATTTACCAAACAGTATTCAGGTTCTCAAATTCTTTGTCAGGATGCAATCAGAAAGGTTGCCCAAAAATTGATACTAAAATCCTGGGGTATAAATATTGTCACTTTCTAAAGATCTAATGAGAGAGAAGACTGCAGACTTTCAAATGAATATCTCCCAGATGTTGTGATATTTTCCGGTTTTGTCTTGGACCCTCTGTCTTACTTACTGTCGTACTTAAAACTGTTGGATGAAAAACCATTGATATAATAATCATCATCATCATCATCATCATCTCATCATCATCATCATCTTTATTGTCATTGTAATAAGATTGTAATAAAATTACAATGAGATTTACTCCCCCGTTTTTGACAATATAAAATCCCATTATGCTGAAAACCATTTGCCTCCTAGGTAAAGCAGAAAAATTCCTTTTTGTCCAGAAAAAGAATATAGAAATTAATTTAAATGTTGTACATTAGTTTTTGTTTTTTTTTTAAGATTAAATTTAGAAGGGGAAATACCTCCAAGAATCAAGCCCCAGTTTTGGATCATACTAGACAAAATTTCAGAGATATTTGCTTACCTAAACAGAGAAACACAATGTCCGCGGGTGGGCAAAAAACCAGTGGTTGTGACTTTTGACTTCTGTCAGCTTCTCCGTAGAGTTTCCTTGTGGGAAACTTTCAGTGAGCATCAGAAATCTTTTTCCCTCTGCCCATTTTCCTTTCTTGCCTCCCTCCCTTTCTCTCTCTTCCCCTTTCACTTCTGTCCCCAGCAGGCAGGGTGTTGCTGAGCAGAATGGAATGAAGGAATGATGTAAATTCAGAGAGATTGGAGGAGGAGGCTCCATTTTTCCTTTGACTTTCTCCCTACAGGCTTCCTGCAAACAAAGACTTTGTTAGTAGAAAGGTGAGAAGGATTGTTGGCTATCATATCAGTTCCTTCTGGACTCCCTCTCGTAGGAAGCTGTCAGGGAACATTGAAAACAAGGATCGTGTGTTTACGATTGGGTGCGGCAGTGTATCCGCAGTGCTAAACTGCAGCAGCGCAGGGTCAAAAACCCCAAATTTCATTCCCTCCGAAGCAATAAATCTCAGCATTCTGTAGTTAGCCCATTTATGATAACTTTGCTGACAACATTTTTGCCCTACGATGCCGCATTTTAGCCAATGAAAGTTTACAAAGTGTCAAACACAAGTGTTTTAATAATATATTGATCAGGGGTGTCAAATAGGTGGCCCGTGGCCTGGATGCGTCACACACGCCCCAGCGCCGTGAATGGGAAAAATCTCACGTGAGGACAACGTGATGCATCGAGTTTGACACCCTTGATATATGGAGTCTTCTTCCTCCAGCAAAGGGTCTGCAATATTGAAAGGTAAAATTCAGCATTCTGTAAATCATGCAAAAAATAAGGAAACCTAGTTAAGATATTGCTGTAATACAGATTTAGGAAGGGTACGTAGTTTGTAAATAAGGCCAATAATATTAACTTTGTTTTTTGGTAATATTTTTTCGGATGGACTAAAGCAGGGGTCTCCAACCTTTGCAACTTTACGTCTGAAGGACTTCAGCTCCCAGACTTCTCCAGCCAGCTTTGCTGGCTGGAGAACTCTGGGAGCTGAAGTCCTTCAGACTTAAAGTTGCAAAGGTTGGAGACCCCTGGACTAAAGAACATACTGTCCTATCGTAGGAGATTTATCCCTCATCCTTCCCCCTTCACCATAGTTAGGCACTGTCTGATGTCCTCGTGTAGTTTCACTAAAGGCAACCAGGCCTGTGACTATTCACCAGAAATTTCTGGGGGGAAATATTTCTCACTCTAGAAAGACATTGATACAACATATCCATATAAATCACAGCCTCATGAGTCTTTCTACATGCTTTAAAATACTTGCGACCTTCAAAAACGGGCTATTTTATGTGTTTGAGTCTTCCAACAGACAAAGTTTTATGAGTACTATGAGAACAGTTCAGTGACATCATGTATCATCTATTGAAAACTTCAGAATCTGGCGTTTATCATTGACAAAGTGCAGTGTCATGGGAAGGGCGTGGGAGATTCATAAGACCATGGGGCTAAATTACCTCCAAAGTTAGACAGGATAAGGCATGAAGGTGTATGGGGAATATTTTTTTTAAATTCCAATAAATATGGGGATTAGAAATAATATTAGATAAGTGAGCTGCCTCTTGCCAGGAACAGACTTACGTTGTGCCAATTCATATTTCCTTTGAGCCACTTGGAAATTAGTTAGAAGGAACTTCAACTCCCAACTCAGTTGAAAAACCATAAAGATTTGACTGTCCAGAGGTAATTGGTAAGCTATACCAGAAAATAAAGAAGCAAAAGAGACAATGCTGCAGTCATGTAGTAAGTCTGGTTAGATGCCATCATTCCAAACCAGATGAAACTATTGTGTCTTTATGCATAAATGTTGGTATGTCAACTCAGAATTGAATAAATATGAAGTCTATGAGAGAGGTGGAAAGCACTTACGTAATTATGTATAAATCTTAGAAATACATGTAGTCCTCAATGTACAGTAGTTCATTTAGCGACAGTTCAAAGTTACAACAGCACTGAAAAATGTGACTTATGACTGTTTTTCACAGTTATTACCTTTGCAGCATCCCCATGACCATGTCATCAAAATTCAAAAGCTTGTCAACTGGTTCACATTTATGACCGTTGCCGTGTCCCAAGGTCATGTGATCATCTTTTACGACCTTCTGACAAGTAGAGTCAGTGGGGAAGCCAGATTCACTGGGTTACTAACTTATTTACTTGCAGTGATTCACTTAACACCTGTGACAATGGAGGTCATAAAATGAGGCAAAACTCACTTAACAAATGTCTCACTTAACAACAGAGATGTTGGGCTCAATTGTGGTCGTACATTGAGGACTCCCTGTACACTGTTTTGCTTTTTTCGCTTTGCTTTAGGATTTCAAATGACTCCTTCTGATACTTTAAGTTTGCTGGTACTGCTCTACCTGATGATAAAGGACTTAGGTCTGCTTTACCCCCATACATTTTAATGAGAACAAATCACTACAAATTGATTTCACAGATCAGTTCCATGCAGTTAATATGTTTGAATAAATGAATGCATGAGAGAGAATTATGAGCAGACCCCAACTGCCAGAGGTTCTTTGTAGTGGTAAATGGCTAATTGTTCTCATATGCCAGCTTTAAAAAAAATGTGCTGAATTTAGAGAAGTAACAAAAATAAAGCTACGTTACGGTGACTTGAAATAAAAGCGTATTGCAATAAAGTTCCACACTGAGAAGATTATCCCACTAGAATATCTGCAAGGGGAAAAAAGGTTAAACCAACTTATGCCTCATCTATACTGGGAATACAAGTATGATTTCAGAATGATTTTTGTCTTTTTTCCCCTCTTCTACTGTAATGCAGAAGGGGAAACAGTCTAATGGGCTAATCCGAACCCTGTTGAAATTAACATTGACTTTCGGCGTCTCTGGCTTAACCTTCCCCCAGGAGGGTTATCTCAATAACGAACCATTTTTGGCAAGTGAGGCAGTCAAATAATTTTGCCTGTATTTACATTGTCAGCCATGTGATTTGGTTGACATAAGCAGACCGATAAGGCCTGCATATGCTTTATGTCCTTGTGTTGATTAACTTGCGCACTGTTTCCATTAAAGCAATTAAGCACCATATTACACAGCACGCAGGGCCTGCTCCCGCTGTTTTGTTCCATTTGCCCTTTTATCTCCATGGTCATTGTGCTTGTCAGAGCCCACGCTGATGGACTCCCCCCAGCCCCAGGTTGAGCTAAAGTATTGTTTTCACACTGACGGCATTTCTCTCGGTTCCCCCTCCTCATAGACAATGCAACCAGTCCCAATTTCCTGGACAAACCAGACAGTTGGCTATTTTCTTCTTGTCTCTTATCACTCCCTGTCAGTGAAGCAGAGCTCTGGATTCAACTTCATTTTGTGCTGATATCCTGCAGGACGGTGGGAAATGTACAGCCACATTATCTTTATCATCAGCCTTTTTTTGTTTTGTTTATTACTTCTTGGGATCCATGTTTTTTTCACTTTTTGAAGGCATTTGATGGAAGAATAACAAGCAGGTTTTTAATGGTTTAGGGAGGCCACGGCTTAGATTTCTTGGTCTGTGACTGACCGACGTATCTTGGAAATGTTTTAATGGGTCTTATCCTAAGATGTGCTGAGTGTCAACAAACTATGAAAGCAATGGAGGACTTAAGAGCTCAGCACCTCTCAGGATCCACTCCTAGTGGAAGGCGCCTACGCCGTGTTTAAAGTGATTTATTTGTGTGCTTTTAAAGAATGGAAATGCTCCTTTGCTCACTTTAGGAGATGGCCTATTAATTGCAAGTTAAAGAGCTTTACACTTGAGTTCAGCAGAAAAGGCATGCATGGATTACTCACTGTTCCTGATAATGCTGCCATAATATTAATAAAAACAACAACAGTGAAAATTATTAGATATGGTTCCAACTATTGGGGTTAACTAGTTTTTACAACCTTTAGAACAAATGTAGGCGAAGAACCAAATGTATGAGATTCTTCTATGTCAACTTTGCTTTCCTAAAAATACAAAGAAATGAAAGCTGAATGTAATTCATAGATATCTCCCTCAAATTTATAAAGATAGCTAGCCTCTATTATTGTTAATGTTCACCTTGTAAGTTAAAATGTATTGATGAAGATTGTAATCCACTATATCTGAAGACAAAATAATCAGTCTTCCACCTCATTCCATACCGGCTTTCTTGGTTTTCCCTGCATTGTATGCCATTAACTCCTCCTTCATATATTGGTTTTGTAATTTCATCATTCATTCATTCATTTTGCACAGCCAGCCAGGTAAACAAGGGATATTTTGAATTATATTTCTTGTTTTATCATACAGTCTTAACATTACAAATCATTTGTGGTCTTAACTAATTTCACAGCATCATCTGCATACAAAGTATACAACTAATATAACACTAACATCACCACCAGTATTCCTTAAATATTTATCATAAATGCATTAAACAAACAATTTATTTACTTACCGGTACTTATTTATTTACTTACTTACTAACTTACTTATTATAAGCAGTTTACAAAAAAAATATGAAACCTATAAAACAATTTTTAAAAATAATAGCAATAAAAGAAGAAACCCAAAAACAAAAAAGATAGAACTGAGAAGTAACATACCAACGCCTTACATCCCCACTTACTGGTATTATAAATCTTCTTCGTTTTTGTATTTCTTCTTATTACCATTCCCTTTGATGAAGTTTGCAGTCTATAAAGGAACAATAACTACATTTTCTAATTGACAGCACAAGTGTAACATTTACACACATGTTAAGCAACTCACACCACCAGCAAACTTAATTTAGTATTTCTACAGTTATATCACATACATATTCAGCATTACAATTTTTCAATATACAGCACAGCATTTGTTATTTTCTTCTTTCAATATCTTCTTGACATGAATATTAATAGAATTTATTGCACAACAGCACAACAGCATAGTAATGGCATCCCCATAAAAATCTTTAAACTCCTAGCATTATCTTACTTTACTTTCATGCTAAATCATTTCATTCGATTTTTCTTAATTCTACTAATTCTTCTGGATTTCCTTGTTGGTCCTTTCTGACTATTTATGAAAGAATTGTTTATTTGTATAACACTTGCTATACATTTTGTCAGTATTTTGTAGTTTTAATCATTCTTTGTCTTTGTGCCATACATACATTATACAATATTTTTTTATTCTCATCCTCCATTCTTTTTCCATATTTGCATGTTCCATTTTGCTCTGAAAAAGTCGTCTTTTTAGGTATTTTTTCATGTTGGACACTCTGCCTGAAGTCATGCTGAAGTAATTTCGCACTAGTTCCTACAAATTTCATTTTCTTCCATGTCCATTTCTGTAAAGATCCATTTTTAATACTATCAAATAATGATCTATCCCCCATTCAGAACAATAATGGTATTCGATTCTCTTCACTACCGGTTTGCTAGTAGGAGCACATGCTGAGAAGGTCCGTGATGACGTCAGGGTGGGTGAGCAGAGCTTCGCGCTGGCACCACTACCAGTTTGACCAAACTGGTGCGCACTAGCAGCATACCACCTCTGATTCAGAACCTTTTACATTATATCTGTCAGGCACAAACAATCAGATCCACATGTCCAGAGTTCAGTTAACGGTTTTATTACTCAAACCCACCTTGAGCAATCTTCTCAGATTGAAGTGTGCACCTGGATAATAGATAAGGTTCAACGGCATTCAATGGGATCATATTTTGCCTTCTTGTGCCCACATAGGGATTCCAGACTAATTCCCCATTTGACACCACCCTTGACTCAGATTCTTTCCAACAATATCCTTCACTAATATCTTAAACTTTTAACATAAATAATCAATCATATTTTAATTAAGTCCTTTTCTATGTGTAGATATGGATGGAGATATGTTTAAGCCATATACACAAAATAAACTGGGAATTTTCTAAGCTGATATCAACTAGTCAAGAGCCTAATTCATTCTTGGGCTTCCAAATGACCCATTCACTTTTTTTTCATAGTCTTTAATCTTTTTATCCCCTATTCATTTAAGTTACCTTATAACTTACCTAATTTAATATTTTTATCAGAATGTTATTCTTTATGTAACATTTTAATCCATCCCTTATTGATATCCATTATCAACAACGTATGGATTCCTACTTTCAAAAGCAACCTAGATAACTCAATTTATAGTTTCAGGCATAGATCGTAATCCCTTCAATCATAATTAAATCTACATCTTCATTTCTCTATATGGATTCATCAACTCATTCTGAAAGTTCAGGCCACTTTTCTTCAGACTCATTCATTCAGTTCCATCCTTCTCTTCTTCATTGTTCCACAAACACACAACCATATAGTATGTACCGTAGTTTTTTTTCTTTCACTTCATTTTATTCCGTTCATGCTTTTTACTATCTAATCTTCTTATATACTATTCTTCTATGGTTGTCACCAGATGAGCCCATAGATATTGACCACTGTGACCCCTTATGGCACTGGTCCATCCATCAAAACTTTCACATAATGCTTTTCAATAAACCGGAAAAGATGTGCAGTAAATCACCAGCCTTAATGCAGTCTAACAATTGGAACTTTCCGTGCGAAAGGATGGACAATTCCTGTCAATATGTCACAAGAACAACAAAAGCTCCTTTTACCCCAATACTTTCAGAACACGGATCTCTAATCTAGTGATTCCCTTGCAAGACAACATATTGCTATCCTCTTCCCATTTTCTACAGGATACCTAGATAGAAACACCATGGTTTTTAAACATATGAAACATTATTTTGTCATCTTTCTGAATCCAAATAGGTGATGAAAATTTGGCAAACCCAAACTCATTTACAGTAAGCAAAATAGGACAAAAAACGTATTAAGATCCAATTAAACTGAGAGAGTGCTTGTCTTAAAGAAATTATACTCAAAGGGGCTATTAAAAAAAAGTAGAAGGAATATTTCCTAAATTTAGAATAAATAAACATTTAAAAAGTATAATTTCATCTATCTTTAACATATTTCCTTGATGGTGCTATATTATTTTATTTGAAAAATTATTTGTGCTAATTTGAGAGATAGGACTGTTTAATTGTATATGACACAGCATACCATTGGTAACTGCAGTTGATTTGTAACTTGTTATCTAAAGTTATTATACATAACTTACACATGTAATTATCCAAGAAGCATTATAACGTCTATATAGTAGTACCCACGTTTAAAGGGAGAAAGACATCCAGTTAAATGCTGCAGTACTGCTAGTTACGGTATATCCTTGATATATATCGGAATATAATGCTGAATACAAATATGCTTAATTTCTTCTTTAAGCATATCATGCTGCTGATTTTCTTAGTTCCTCAATATAGTTACAATAGAAAAGAATATTTGTAGCTCAAAGTTGAACGATGGAGTTCTTTGTGTTCTCTGAGCTTGTTTGCTTTCTTGCGGATGTTTCACTATCCAACTAGGCAATATCATCCATCCGAGTAAACATGGGGCTTGCTGCCAATTAATAGTATATAGTATATACAGTATACTATATACCATTAGCTTGCCGTACCAGTTTTGATGGGAAGTGGTTTCCTTCATTGATTGGATGGAGCATTGTTTTCTACTTGATTGTTTGTCTTGTGTTAATCCCTGCATATCTGAAATTGACTGAGTAAATTCAGTTGCACTCTATGTTTGGCTGTGCTGTTCTGTGAAATATAAATATGTACTATCAAAAAAAAATTCCCTCTTTCTTTGTAGTATTTAGGATGTTCCTGCTTATGGGATTCCTACTTTGCCTGAATCATGGTTTAAGTTCAAACAACCAAACAAGGCCTATTGTTCTTTTTTTTTTTAACAATTCTAATAAATTCCTGGCCTTGTGCTATGAAGCTTTCTAAGACTTTGGTAAAGAAAATAGAATTCGACAGTAATATGTTGCAGAGTGAAACCAGATTATTCACCTAGTGAGCTAAAATAAAGGTGACAATGACACCCAGAAGCAGCACTCAGGAAATAGAATATTTACATAGAAATTGTTTGCATTTTTCCCCTCTGGTTTTCATTGCTTTTAAAAAAAGATCCAGACCACACGCTGCAGATAGTTCTTCAGCGTGAAGGAGTATATATTTTCTAAAACTATAAAAATGAGTTGCCATGTGTTCATGTTGAATACATGTAATTGTGTGGCCTTTGACACTTAAACCTACGCTTACAAAAAGGGAGGGGTGGGTTAAAAATGTCTCATTGGATCAACTCCTGCTTTTACCTATGAGAGATCATATCACAGCTAAGTGAATTTAAGTCTGGGAGAGAGAATTGTACAGTTAAACAGCAACAATTTGGCTGTTGGCTTTCAGCTCCCCCATCAAGGGTTTGCTTTTCCAGAAGCAGGAACAAATTGTAATTCACATTTTAAGTTCACAGTGTAGTTGGGTTGTTTTTTTTTAACAGGATTTAAAAAAATAAGCAGACTCATTTTACTCTGTAAATACTCTGTGTCATTATTATATTATTAATATTACCTCTACACACATACATTTACCATCTGTCCATCTGACTGTCTTGATTTCCTTTATTTTACCTAAAAGCTGTGTTGAAGACAGGGTGACCATATCCTAGTGCACGGCCACAGGGTAGAATGTTTTCCTCCTCCCCTTCCTTGTATATTTTTACAGCCCAGTGGCAACAAAGAAAAAAAGCATTTATAGAAAAAACAAACAGTAACCTAGATTGTGCTTTGAACTTTTGATTCCTGCAAGACTACACTCCGGGCAGAGGCAGAAGCGGAAGAGCAGCAATGGCCGTGTTTGACTTAGCCAGTTGACTTTTGATCCTTCTTTTGCTTTTTTTCATGGGCTCAGCCTAAGAAATGTTCAGATCTGTCTACGGCTGTAGGAGGACGGCACCGTGGAGTAAACCTCATTGAGGCCAATCATGCTTCCATGCGAGTAGACTTGCATGGAATTCCATAGCTAAGAAAACAAAAGTTCTGGCACAGAGTTCCAGTGTTCCCCAGAAATAGTTTGTAGGCTCCAGTTCAGACTCTATCTGGAGGCGAAATAAGTAGATATCTCATTTCACTCAACAGCGTGAACAATGTAGCTGAGTACTTTCTGCTCCCAGCTTTGTTTTTAAGCTGCGCTTTTTAGAGAGCTGTATTTAGTTCGTTTTTCACTGCGTGAACTACTTGTAAAAATACAGCCCTCAGGACTGCAATCCTTCCAATTTTATTTGCAAGCGATTATTATTATTATTTTCTTAAAGTTCTTGCTGAGCCCAAAACTCAGCTGCAACCGATGGCTGTTGAACAGATGGAATATGCCATTCTCTATTATTAAAATTAGTCTGCAAATGCAGTAATCCAATTGGCTTACACAGTAAAGATGGTCCTTTGGTGGGATTGTTGCATGAATGCAGATGTACAGTCTTAGGCATTTTTATAAAAGAGGTTAAGATTTTCAAACACTTCTCTATAAATTTGAAGTGAATGGAAACGCTTTAAGCATTTGAATTATGCTGTTTTCTTTGTTTTGTCATTAATAATATTTACAGGTAAAACTGTAGGTTTATAATGCCCAACTCCCAGCAATACTGTCAATGATGAATATGAAATTCAGAATAATTCATTTGAGAAGAAAAACATAGCTTTGGGTTTGCTGTTTGATTTGTTTCTTAAATGTAATTAAAGCAGGACAAAATCAAAATAGAGGGCATTGATTTCTAGTAGTGTGAAAACCAAACTGTTGTGTATGATAACCTAAAATAAGATTTAAAAAAAGAATATTTGATGATGTGCAATCATTTATTAAAATAAAACAATTCTTTAATTGGTGCTGTAAAACTTGGAAAGCTGGATTTCTAAGAATCACTAGTAGATTTATTTATTGGATAAATTTATATAATAATCTGTGAGTGATTACAATGGTGGAACAAAATGATGTTCTATCAATCTTTTTGTAATCCTCCTTCTGTATTTCAACATTCAACATAACCTGGAATGGAATCAGGCAGACTTTCTTTAGCTGAGGCTTTCTTTTCATTTTGCTAAAGATGCAGTGTTAGTTCTCTTTCTTTCTGTGTGTGTGTGAGAGAGAGAGACAGAGACAGAGAGAAGCAAAGAGAAAAAGAGAGAGAGTTTCAAGTTGGTCTATTAACAGTGACCAAAAAACCACCCAAATTACCCTACAATGCCATTTGTTTCTTCTTTATTGTTCGTAGGATTTTCTACAAGGTGATTGTACCAAAGCAAAGCAGAAACTCAACTGGAAACCAAGTGTCACTTTTGATGTAAGTTCTCTTTTTTTCTCTCTCCATATGTTTTCCTGAAGACCACTTTTTTTGGGGGGGGGGGAGAACAGTTTTACATTTGTAAATATCTAATTCAACAAAAAACTAGAGTGATCTTACAAAACAATTCAAAAACATAGCGACAAGGCATCTAGTCATTCTCCAACTTTTACTGTGATGAGACTAATCTAATTGTTCTAAGCAATCAGTGGATAGTAGCTGACCACAAGAATAAACATTTTGTAGGTTAAAATGTATGTTCTACATTTTCCCAAGTACATTTTTCAGATTGAATGTTACAACATTGTGCTGCATTTCTAAAAAAAGAAAGAAAGAAATTCAGCTCTGAAAGGAAAGCGAAAGGGTATAATTCAACAAATGAAAAACAAATGTATATTCACGGCAAGCAGTTATCAGTCCATTTTTTTAAAAATTATTTTTGGTGTTTGCAGTCCCAGTTTTAGCCACCATGGTGCTAAAAAGATCTTAATCTAGTTATTGTCCTTTAAAGTAAGTGCTAAAACTATATCTAACTATATCTCTAAAATTAGGAGGCAAAGAAAAATTATAGAGTGATTGTGGGAGGTTAAGAGGTTAAAGATGTAATAGGTTTACTCTTAATAGTGAGTCAGACCATTTTCTCTAACTTAGTCTGAATAGAGAGTCTAACACTTGTTTATGTATGTGTCTTTCTCTTCTCACAGGAGCTGGTGAATGAGATGGTGAAAGCAGATGTGGAACTGATGAGAAATAACCCCAATGCATGAATCTGCCCCTCTTTCTCTACTTGCTCCATCAGTTTTAACTGAAGCTCCGGGGATGAAGCCTAATAATGAATCATCCAGAAGACATTGTTGGATGTTGGTGGGGCTGGAGATGCTAAGCTTCAATGGTGTTAGATGATTTGTGGCTGCCATTTTATTTCCTTCTGCTTTCCGCAATGGATCCCTCCTTTTCTTTTCTTATTTTTCCGAATTAGAATCTTGCATCATACTTTTACATTCCTTTCTGAGGGGGAGTTGGAAGCCGAGAGGATTGTTCGCAGTGTATAATCAAAATCGATCTTGTAATTTCAGAACATTTTCTTTTGATATTAAAAATATATTTCCATATATGGGTATGTAATGATTTCTCCATTTTGAGTGGGACGTTGTACAGAAATACAGGCAAATGTTTTAAGTTTCTCCCAATGTTAAGAAAAATAATTGTTACTTTTAGGATACGTCTTTTACAAGCAGTCTAAAAGAACAACAAATCCTGCTATGCATTCATTATTTCCCAATATATTCAGACTAAATTCTGAAGCTACCTTCAGATTAATACTCATTCGGAGCAAGGTTTGATGTCAAATGTATCACACATGAATCATATGCAGATTACATACAATTGAAGCATCTACATATGAGAAGAGAAATGGCTAAAGTCCTGTCTTTGGAATATCATGTTGAGGTTATTTGTTCAAGGAGCAAAGAAACAGGAACAGAGAATTTGCTTTCCCCCCCACTTGTCTTCCTGAAGTGTTTGCCCTTCCTGCAGTTGTATGTGGTAGGGAAATCTAAGGCAATTAGCACCTAATTATTGTACATCTACATAACTGTATTACTACTATATATACACACCCCATTCTGTTTTTGCTTGCTATGATTAGCCATGTAGGAGCCTAGAACCGCTATACAAAGATGGCCTTAAGAAGATTTTTAAAAGGAGAGAGAAATCCAAAGTTCAAAACAAATGTTGTTCACATTTGGGGCAAATGTGTCCAATTGATGAGAAGATTGGGGAATTTCATACATTTGTTTTCCACTGGATTCTTTCACCCATCTGAGGGGGGCACGGGACCTTTACCTTCCTTTGAAGGAAAGGAATATTTCCAATTGTTCTGCTAGATCCTCCAGGTTTGATTGCCCACAATTCCAACTGGAGACTCAAAAGTCTTATTTGAGTTGGAACCCATTTAGATCTGCAACAGTCACTTGGAAGGCAGGTATATATAATGGCTACAGCCAAGCCAAACGCCTGTGATTTTTCCAACGCAGCCTGGAACCTATTCAAGATTTTGCCAAAATAATTTTTTTTAAAAAAACCGTGAAAGGGAAGGTAACTCCCTGAAACAGAGAAGGGCCCCTCTTCCTGCCGAGGACAGCAGGAGAGCAGCCGGGCTCGGGGCCGACCTGGGCTGCCGCTCAGAAGGGCGAGAAGAGCTCATCGGGGCGTTTGGGGGAGGGGGGGGGAGAGGCTCCCAATTGGGACCAGATGTTTCCGCAAAGGCCGGCCCCCGTCCCGCTCTTCCCGCAGGTGTAAAGGAAGGGGACCCGGCAGAACCAGGGCTCTCCTTCGGCAGCAGAAGGCCCCGCTCTGGGCTTGCCAGGGGAAGGAAGGCCTGTCTGCCTCTCCCAGACCCGGCTGGCCTGTTTTGGGGGTTTAGCCTCCGCCTGCAGAAAGGCTGGGCGGTCTCCTCATAAGGATCTCGCGCGCGGGAAAAGGGGATTCCCTGCAAAAGAGGGAGAATCCGGCCGGATTCCCTAAACCAGGGATCTGCAAAATTGGCTCTTTTAAGGACTGGTGGACTTCAACTCCCAGAATTCCCCAGCCAGCTAGGCTGGCTGGGGAATTCTGGGAGTTGAAGTCCACCAGTGTTAAAAGAGCCAATTTTGCAGGGCCCTGCAGAGAAAAGGGCCCCCGAAAACTTTGCCCCAGCCCCAAGATGCCCGGGTCTCCCTTTCGAAAGGCTTGGACGGCCCGATCCCTCCTCCTCCTGGGGTCGCTTGCCTCGGCGGTTCCTTCCACGCCTTCAGCCGGCTCGCCTGGAAAGTCGATTCCGCCCGGCCGCTGTTGTCCCACGCGAGGGCATCGCAAAGCCCGGGTGACGCTGGCAGGAGAGAAAAGACCCTTTTGCAGCCTTTCCCTCGCTTCCCGATTGCTGACCCGGCCGAAGAGTTTCCGCGGTGGGGGAGCGAAAGCAGCGAGGCTCCGCCGACGGCCCTTCGCTTTCGCCTGGAACCGCAGCCTCGCCTAGCCGTCGCCAGTCCGCCTCCCGGGGTAGCGGTCCCGCAAAGGGGTGGGTTTCGCTCCAGATGAACCAAGCGGGACTCTTCCGTCTCGGGGGAGAGCCGGGACAACCGTAGATGCGGCGCCTGGCAGGTTCGGGGCTGAAGTCCCGTCTGCGCCGGAGACCCAGTCTGGGCGAGATGAACCGGGTGGGCGGATGGGGGCAGCCGGAGAAGCAAAAGAAGCCAGACGCGAGCAACTCGGCCAGTTAAAACGGGCGACGTTTCACTGCAACCGGCGCGTTGAAATCTAAGGCAAGCGGCGCTTCTAGTGCGGTGGGCGCCGGTCAAAGGGGCCTCGCCAAAAGAGGCTGAGGAGGCGACCCGCGCAAACGGGCCCCGCCTGTCTTTGGGGGCAGGAGGGTTTGCCCTAAAATTCGGTTCCAGCGCTTTATTTTGATTTTGTTTTTATTTTTCCAATTCGGAGTGCAAATTTCAAGCGAGGTCTCCATTGCAACTAACCTCTGCAGCGCTCTGCTTCTGCCTATTCCGCCCCCCCCCCCGTGTGTGCGCGAGTGTTTCTCCCCCCTTCTCTGTGTCTTTCTCTCTCCCCACCCTCTCTCTATCCCTCTGTGTATGTGTCTGTCTGTCTTTCTCTCCCCCTCTCTGTCTCTCTCACTGTCTCTGTATGTATCTCTGTCTTTCTCTCCCTTCCCTCTCTCTATCCCTCTGTGTATGTGTGTCTGTCTGTCTTTCTCTCCCCCTCTCTGTCTCTCTCACTGTCTCTGTATGTGTGTATCTCTCTGTCTTTCTCTCCCTTCCCTCTCTCTGTCCCTCTCTCTGTGTGTCTCTCCCCATCTCTCTGTCCCTCTGTATGTGTGTGTGTCTGTCTTTCTCCTCCCCCCCTCTTTCTCACTGTTATGTGTGTGTCTGTCTTTCTCTCTCTCCCCTCTCTGTCCCCCTCTCTCTTTCCCACCTCTCTCTGTCTCTCTCTGTCTGTGTGTGTGTGTCTTTCTCTCTTTCCCCCTCTCTCTGTCTCTTTCTCCCTCTGTGTGTGTGTGTGTGTGTGTGTGTGTGTGTGTCTTTCTCTTTCACCCTCTCTCTGCCTGTCTCTGTCTCTGTCTCTCCCGCTCTCTGGAATCATTGCGGTGTTTCGCTTTGCCGCCAACGGGGTAGAGGCGCCCTTACTCTGAGTGGAGCTTCTTGAAGGGCGAGAAGGAACTTCATCCCGGTCGCTGCCTGAAATGCCTTCGACTATCCCCCCCCCCCCGCCCGCCGTTCCTTCCCAGCCTTGCTAAGAGAGCCTCAATAGGGCCGATGCGCCCGACCACCCACCCGGGATGTGTCGGAGGCTCTTGCGTCGCCCGCGGGGGCCGGGAAGCTACCAGATCGAGGTCCATAGCTGGGAAGGGCTCCAGCTTCGGCCACTCGGCCGCCGCCAGTGCCAACACGCTACGCGCCCCGCCAGAACGGCAAAATCCCCCCCAATGAACCTGCGGGGGAAGAGAGGCTCTGGCCCGGGATTAGCTGGGTGGGATGTTCCCAGCAGGGTGAGATGCTCCCCCTGCCTGCCCTCCCGCCTGAGGAACACTATGTTCCTCGGGTGCGTTTGTGGGGCCGCTGGAGGATGAGGAGGGCAGCCTTGCGCAATCCAGAAATCCCATCAATGCCCAAGTCTCCTTCCACCCCGCCCCTCTGAACTGCGGCCTTGTCTGGTACGAGAATTCCTCCAATCGCCTCGCCTTCCTTCTCCCCGAAGTGCCTCTCTTCCCTGGCCTGGACAGATCTCTCGCTTTCGGGGTTTGGAACAATTTCCCCTCCCTCCCCAAACGCCCGGGCTTTTAATAAATTTAACAGGCGAAGACGGATGGGGAAAAAACCCAACAACACAAGGACACGCTTCCTGGGGAAGAAACTCTCCCCCCCCCCCGCCCCCGAAGCAGTATTCCTCAACCGGGTATCCTTTCCTGGCGCCTTGGACTACAGTTCCCATCAATCGCAGCAAGCGAAATGGGCGAGTGGCAGTTTCCCACATCTCGATGGAGCGCCCGGGCGGAGAAGGGCCAGAGCTGCCCTACAAGATCCCTGGAAACCAAAGGGCGGGGGGCGGGGAGACGACATAACTAAGTGGCTGCTGCTATGCCCCCCCCCCCCAAAAAAACCACCCAGAAAAAAACAAGCCTGGCGCTGTTCGCTTCAGTTAAACCGAGGCTTCAGAATAACGGAGCAGCCTGGTTCTATCCTTGCGAAGGATGAAAAAGAGACGCGATATTGTGGCAAATATCGAGAGGCACAAGTGGGGGTTTCCCTCCCTCCCTCCCTCTCTCTCTCACACACACACATACAGAGGGGTGGAGGGAGAGAGAGAAGGAAACCCCCACTTGTGCCTCTCAATATTTGTCATATCGCCTCTCTCTCTCTTCTTTCTGTCTCCCTCTGTCTCCCTCTCTCTCTCTTTCTCCCTCTCTCTTTCTCTTTCTCTCTGTCTCCCTCTGTCTCTCTCTCTCTCACACACACACACGGGGGGAGGGAGAGGGAGAGAGAAGGAAACCCCCACTTGTGCCTCTCAATATTTGTCATATCGCCTCTCTCTCTCTCTCTTTCTGTCTCCCTCTGTCTCCCTCTCTCTCTCTTTCTCTCTCTCTCTCTCTCTTTCTCTCTCTCTCTCTCTTTCTCTCTGTCTCCCTCTGTCTCTCTCTCTCTCTCACACACACACACACGGGGGGAGGGAGAGAGAAGGAAACCCTCCCAATATTGCCTCTCAATATTTGTTATAATATCGCGTCTGACTCTCTCTCGGAGAGGGAGAAAGACCTGGCCCGCTCCCCTGGTACTTCCCCTCCTTGTCTGTAGAAACTCTCGGCTTAGCGCTGCCCGGGAGACTTACCGTATCATTTTAAAGGGTGATATTCGACACCTGCCCGCTCGCCCTCCAACCTAAACTGAAACTAATAGGTGATTAGGAAGGAGTCTGGCGGCCCCCAGGACGGACGGGTGAGACGGATGGATTTTCGGAAGAATGAGATCAACCTTGCCGACCGCCTCCTTCTCCCTGTCGGAAAGACAAACGAAACGGCGGTCCCGCAGACAAGCGCGGGGGGCTTACTTTTATAGGCAATGGTAGAAAATCTCTAAAGTCAGGACTGGAGAGCTTAGGATCCCGAAAAGGAAGGAAGGAAGGAAGGAAGGAAGGAAGGAAGGAAGGAAGGAAGGAAGGAAGGAAGGAAGGAAGGAAGGAAGGAAGGAAGGAAGGAAGCGAGTTTCCTGGTGAACGCCCGCCTGCCTGCCTGTCTTTAGGAATCTGCCCAGACTCTTTCCCAACAGTCTTGCCCAACAGGCAAAGCTTGAAGTCCCCTCATCCCAAGCCGAACTGACGCCCTCACTCCGGATTCCGCCCGGGGCCAAGTTTTGGCACCACTGACCGGATTCCGCTCAGCCCAGGGCGCTGCGGAAAACGCCGGGTTCCTGCCCTTCTCTTAATCTCACCCGCGCTTGAGAGCTCCAACTAATCCGGTGAAAAGGGCAATTAACCCCCGTTACCTTCTCCAGGAGTGAAAGGGCGCGCAGGAGTGGGACGTTCGCGAGGCGGCAGATCGTCCGCTTCCTAAAACGGACGGGCCATCGCTTTCCAGACACAACAGAGCCACAAACAGACCGACGTCGCCGCGGTATGACTGGGGCGCGGAGAAAGCCAAACCAGAGCAAACTCGAGACCTCGGGCAGCCATGTGGGAGGGGCAGCGAGTGGCCAGTGGCAAAGGGACGCTTCGCCCTCTGGAAGGGCGAAAGGGAAGTCAGAGGTTAGTTTGGATCGGGGCTGTATCACAGCGGGGAAGGAGAAAGAATGTAAAAGAAAGAAGAAAGAAAGAAAGAAAGAAAGAAAGAAAGAAGGGAGGGAGGGAGGGAGGGAAGAAAGAAAGAAAGAAGGAGGAAAGAGAGAAAGAGTAAGGAAGGAAAGAAAGAAAGAGACAGAGAAAGAAAGAGGAAGGGAGGGCGGAAGGAAGGAAGAAAGAAAGAGTAAGGAAAGAAAGAAAGAGAGACAGAAAGAAAGAGGAAGGGATGGCGGAAGGAAGGAGGGAAGTGAGGTAGGTAGGTAGGTAGGTAGATAGATAGATAGATAGATAGATAGATAGATAGATAGATAGATAGATAGATAGATAGATAGATAGATAGATAGATAGATAGATAGATAGATAGATAGATAGAAAAAAAGACTTATGTACTTCTACCGCTGTCTTCTAAGAAGACGTTTCCAGGCATAGCGGTGTCATAAGTGGAGAATTGGTTTATAGTTTAGCAACAGCTGAGAACCAGCAGAAAGTTCATTTTGAATGCAATGCATTATTCTCTCTTCAAACGTCCGCGTGTCTACAGCCCCCTTCAACCTTTTATTGCCGCTCACCTCTTCTAATTGGCTATAGAAATAAACTAGAGACAGAAAGCAGAATAGCTAAGGGAAGACCAAGATGAGCTTCAGCCAGCTTTGCAGAAGTAGGAATTTGATTTTGTTTCTTTTAAAACTCAAACTTGGAACTCAGTGATGTTTATGATTTCTCCGTTGGTCTTCCCAGTGCAATTCTCCATGAAATTATCCAGGATCAATACATTTCCTTTTAGCTAAACTAAGCACACTTATTCCCCAATGTATAAACTTAGGCACTTTGTTTTAGGGAACTGTCCT
Source organism: Rhabdophis nuchalis (assembly GCA_039707465.1). Classification (NCBI taxonomy): domain Eukaryota; kingdom Metazoa; phylum Chordata; class Lepidosauria; order Squamata; family Natricidae; genus Rhabdophis; species Rhabdophis nuchalis. The sequence continues at coordinate 145,865,298 of CM077645.1, forward strand.
CGAGTATAACAATGTATTTAATATTTCCTCATTGGATGTAACATATACCCCACCAATATATAAAATAGTTATTATACCAGGTTTAGCTGAACCATTCCATTGAAAGTAAATCGCATTGGAATCCACAAGGAAAGGCGCACGGGATCGCAATCTTCAAGGCAAGAATTTAAGAGATAGCAGCAAAGTCACGACCGAGGTCACAACCATGCCATCAACATCATGCACGTCAACACGGTGGCCCCCGTTTAAACTTTTTGGACACCCCCCCCCCCTTCCCTGCAGACACCTATGGACGAATTCCTCGTTGCTAGGGCTCCTTCCTGCATCTCCTTTTCAGCCGCGTATTTCGGTTAACTTCTTCAGACCGCCCATTACAGCCCCTAGAATCGATCAACTGAGACTTTAATTGGGATTTATTCTCAGATTAGGATTACATAGTACAAAGGGCTGTAATTTCGATCCATTTTGGGTCTGTCCCAGAGGATGCAGATCCAGCCCTACGTTCCCTGGAGAGAAAATGCCACCGAGGATGCTTCTCTTAAAATTGCCTTTCTCCAAACCCACCACGGTCGTGGGAAATTTAAAGAGGTTTTGCTCTTTAGCCTCTGCTACTTTGGGTGCCCCCCCCCCTTTTAAAAAAAAACCCCATCCAGATCCACATTCAGGCTTTCTTCAGCGCAGGCGCAACTTCGCTGTCCGTCGGAGACTGAATCGCTGCAAAAGGAGTGGGTTTTCCTGGCAGGAGGTGGAAGCCGGAAAAGGCAGAATTCTGCCAATTAAAAAAAAAAAAAGGCCAGTTGAGAGCAATGGGGGGAAATGGGGCTTTCTTCGGGGCAGCCGCCGCACACACATCAAGCGCAGCTCTTGGCCCGCCCCAGCTGCCTCCCGCGGAGCCAAAGGTGAAAGGCTCCAGCAGGTAAAGGCTGCTCTGGGCCCCACAAGCGGCTCCTTTCTGCCCACCCAAGTTGAAACAAATGTGTTTGTTAAAGAGGGGGGGAGGTGGATGGAGAAGGGGAAGAAATCCTCCATTCCCTAGGAAAGACGCTTGGCAGTCAAAGAAAGGAAGGAAGAAAACATTAGTTTGCCTGCATTTCTTGCTCGCTCTCTCGCCTCCCACGCACGGGTTGCAAAGTCCTCCCTTGGCCACTTCACTTTGCAGGCGCAAGAACCCAAGGAAAAAGATTCTCTCCCGTCGGCAGGAGAGCTGCTTTCTCTCCGCCAGGGTCTCTCGCTCGCTCTCTGGATCGAGACCAGTTAGAGACAGAAAGAGAGGGGGGTGAGGGAGAGGGAGGAAGGGAGGGAGCGGGAAGAAGCGCTCAGTTGCTTGGAGAGGGCTCCGGCTTCCTTGGAAGCCCAGGGTCCAAGCAAGCGGGCTTGAAAGGGCGTTGGGGCAGCTCCCGGGCCTTGTCCTGTCCTGAGCCAGTTTCCCCTGTTCCTGAGTAGCCACTAACACAATTTGCTAACAAACAGCTATTGGGTCTTGGAAAAGACAGAAAGAAAAGAGGGGAGGGAGGAGGAGGGAGGGAGGAGAAGGAGAGAGAGAGAGAAAGGAGGAAAGAAAGAAAATAAATCTTGGGCAGAGCGAAAGTGAATAGCCTGCTTTGAAAGAAGCGGGAGCATTTGGGACAAAGAAGTGGGATCAGCTTCCCGTACAGCATAAGAGTGACTAGGTCGGAAGTCTGAGGACCTGCGTCCAAAGGAGCCCCTGAAGCAAGTTTTCAGCGCCCTATAAGTGACCAAACTCGTGGCCACTCGGTATCCTGGAATTAGCTCGTGCTTTCAGGGAATTGCCCTGAAATGACTTTGCTGTTGCGCAGCTTATGCGGCAATTGTGGGTTTTAGGCTGCGGAACGTACCTCCCCCCCCCCCCCCCCAATTCTTCATCTGGTTATTAAATCTTTTTTTTTTAATTCAATTTATATCCCGTCCTTCTCCAAAAGGACTCAGGGCGGATTCAGACTATTTGCTTAGCACAATCGCTTGTGTTCACACAACGTGGAAAGACCATTCACAAGCAGCTGGGCATGTCAGTGAGTTGGCCTGAGAAGGGCTTCAATTCCCATGGTTAAGAAAGCGGCTCCAGGCCCTTCAGACAGCCAGGGCGACCTTCTCGGCTGGCCGAAGCTCTTTTGCCTGCTCTCCCCTCTCACTGGGGCAAAACGCATCCTTCACATCCTCACAACCTTCTACAGAGGAACCATAAAGGAGCAGCTGCATCACCACCTGGGTTGGGAATTGCACCAACAATTCCCAACCCAGGGATCAGATCGAAAGACCCTACAGCGAAAAGTGAGGGTGGCAGAGATCACCGGGGTTGTTCTTCCCTCTGCCATGGACATATACACTGCATTCGTAAAGCCAGAAACATTATGGCTGATCACACCCCCCCCCTCATACATACTCTTTACTCTCCTGCCATCTGGGAAAAGGTACAGAAGTATTAGGCCCGCACAAACAGACTGTGTAACAGTTTCTTTCCACGCACAGACTGTGTAACAGTTTCTTTCCACAAGCCGTCAGACTCCTCAACTCTCTTAAGTTCTTAGATTTAGAGCTATATGTCGTTCTATGTTCTGCTCTTTTTCTTTTTACCTAGGTTGTCTGATGTAGCACTTCGGTCCTGGAGAAACCTCGTTTCCTCTCATTGTGGACTGTACTGTATATTGTTGCAATGACAAAAACCTACTTGACTTGACTTGACTTCACTTGAAATGCTGTCCGGAGGGGGGGGGAGGGAACGAGGGGAAAAACAACAACAACACAACGTTTCCCACCGTGAAAACCTTCTTTCGTCGCAACTCAAGTTGGCTGCTGTTCCCTTCTGAGCACTTCTCAGCCGCTTTCGGTTTTCGAACCTGGCGACTCCTTCTTCCGGGCTGCCTTTTGGGCACCTTCGGCGGGGAGAAAGGCCAATTGGCCTTCCCAGGAACCCCCGGGGGAGAAAGGAGGCTGTGCGGTTCTCGGTGCCCCACGACCTTCCTCCCGCCCCCCCCACCCGCCTTTCTCTCCTGCCGGGGACTCCGCGCCAACCTTTCCTCCCTTCCTCCCGGGATCCTCGCTGGACTCCTTGAGGGCGGTTTTGTCTCGGGCAAGGCGGTCGGCCGCCTTTTGGCGAGCTTCGGCTGCCTCTAAGCGGGCGCGCGGAGTCTTCCTCCCTGCACAGCACAACTACGGGACGCCAACGGGAATCGCCGGTTTCCGCTCGAAGCAGACCCCGTTGGTGGGCTTTCCTTTTTCCACGACACGGAAGCCTCGTTGTGGCTTCAGCAACTCTTCAGGTTTACAGTGTTTCTCAACCTTGGCGACTTTGAAGTCCTGTGGACTTCAACTCCCAGAATTCCCCCAGCCAGCTATGCTGGCTGGGGGATTCTGGGAGTTGAAGTCCACAGGACTTCAAAGTCGCCAAGGTTGAGAAACGCTGCTTCGGAAGCTCTGGGCTTTTGGAGAGACTTAGGTTGACTTAGGTTTGGAGAGACTTAGGTTGAAGCGGCTGGTGAGGCTCAGGGAGCCCAAGATCACTTTGTCACCAGTCTGGCTAGCCTGGGGCTCCTAAATGCCCTTCTTGGGGCGTGGATCCCGCTCGCTCGCTCCCTCCCTCCTTTGGGCAGGGAGCATCTCCGAGTGTTGGACTCGCTCCGAGCAAAGCCTTGGCCACGTCTAGTGCTGCGGTCTTTGAAAGAACAGTAGTTTCTGCTTTTTCATCTGCTGGGGTCTTTCTCTTTTCCTTGCCTGCCCCCTTCCCACCCGCTCCCCCTGGCTGAGGTCCTGCGGCCCGCGCCACTTCTGAATCCGACTAGCGTGTCAAGGGCCCTGTCGGGGAGGTTGTCGCCGAAGCCCGTCTCCCAGCGCAGCCTCTCTCCCTCGGATAGTTTCCTCCCGCTCTTTCTCCCACCAGAGACCTTCGGTTCAGCTCTGCTTTCCTTAAACTGCGAGTAATTGACACGAAAACGCTGCCCCGTAGTCCCTGAGCCGCTCTTTGGTAGGCCGCAGATGGGATCCACTCTGGCCTGCGTCTGCTTCTGAGCGAAAGGCTGCCCTTTCTGACCTGATTTTAAGGGCAAGGAAGAAGTCTCCGTTCTCCAGCTCCCCCACACCCACCCAAACCTGGCCCAGAAGCGAATCAGGTCCCTCTTCGAGGAAAGAAAGGGCGCTTGGCCTAGCCTAGACTCATTCGGGGCCCCTCGCCCATTTGGAGGCTAAAGGACCACTCAGATTAAGTGGTCCTTGGGGCCTGAGGGGGAAGCTTTCCACCAGGAACCAGGCAAGGCCTCCAAGCTAAAGAAGAACCGATGGGATCATGACCAAATGCATTTTAGAGCATTCAAGCTCTCCGAAGTGGGGGGAGGGGGGCAGCCGTCTTTCTCTCGCTTGACTTAACACCAGAGTCAAACAGGAAGATGTCATCTTCTCAAACTTTTAAAACCCGGCTGCCCGCTGGATCCATCCAAACGTTTGTGCAATTTTGAACCTTTTCAGAGGGCTTTATAGAAGAATCACTGAGGCCTCGGAAACACCGAACTGCGCTCTCTCTCGCTCTCTTGAGTGTAGTTAATGTAAAAACAAAAGGGAGAGAAGGAGGGGGAGAAAGAAGGAAGGAAGGAAGGAAGGAAGGAAGGAAGAGGGAGGGTGGGAGGAAAGAAAGAGAGAAAGAGTGAGGAAACAAAGAAAGAGACAGAGAAAGAAAGAGGATGGGAGGGCGGAAGGAAGAAGGGAAGAAAGAGAAGAAAGAAAGAAAGAAAGAAAGAAAGAAAGAAAGAAAGAAAGAAAGAAAGAAAGAAAGAAAGAAAGAGCAGACAGGCAGGCACAGAAAAGTGTTTGGGAATAGCATCTGCGCTCAAAATTACGAAATTTATCCCTTCAAATAAAATCAAGAAATCTGTGATGTTTCTTCAACACCACTCCATAATGTTAAAAAGAAATCAGCTAATTTACATAATTAAATCCTTCCGGGCTTAACGTTGAGGAGGGAAGAGCCTAAAACGTTGTAGCTTCTTTTTTCCTTCACATACACTAGATTTTATGAACTTAATACTGTTCTCCATCCCCATGTTAGACATCACGATGCCTGTGTGTGAATATCTCTCAGGTGTTCACTTATTGTGAATTTTTAAAAAAATATCTTGACAATTTGCCAGTTTGAATGATGCCCAAGTTCAGTCAGATGTGATCTTCTTAGCAACGTTTTTATTTGGGAATAGGTTATATTCAACCCGAGAACTCAAATTTGAAGAGAGAAAATGTTGCCCAGAATTATAGTAATATGATCTAAGAAGTAAGTGGAAAATACTTGACTTTTTACAGTGTAGGAAATGTGTGAATTCAGCCTTGGCGGCTGGGTGGTGCGTATTGAGGGTGGGCTAGAGACGCTATCAGTTTCTCATGTGACAATCCAAAAATAGTTTTCTTCCCCCGCAGAAAAGCTATTTATTTTCCATCAGTAACATATGTTTTAGAAAATATAATTAAATGGTAGTTCACACGAAATCCTCACCATTCTAGTCTATAAAATCTTTTCTGAGCAACACAATTTAACTAGGTTTTACCCATGTGATGACTAGTACTGTTTTTAATGTGCCAACCATTCCTTATCGAAAATTATTTTTACTCAAGGGTGGCACTATTGACTTCCACTACACTTATTTTTCCAAGATTCGTTTACAAAAATAGCTTTCATTTACAAAATTACCTCCCCCCCCCCCTTTTCAAATAACAAAAAATGTGAGGTTTAACAAACTGCAAAATTAAGAGCATTCGGATTTAGGGCATATCAAATTAACTGCTTTACACATATTTCATTTAATCTGAATGTACAGTTCAGTCTATTGTTTGTTTATATAGAAATAGCTTTTAGTACTGCTTGCTCCCAGGTAAGAATTGTAACCTAAAAAGACTGCAAACTAAACAGGATTCATGAGCCTTCTTCTGAAACAGAGCTCCTCCCCTAAAATGGTAGAAATCGATGAGAACCCCCCTCCAGAACAATGTCCCAACCCATTCTTTTAATCCATTCTCAACATATAGGTGTGGGGAGAGGGAGTTTCTTCCACTTTTGTCATAAAAGGATAAAAAATTATTACTGTTATAATAATAATAATAATAATCTTTATTGTCATTGTAAAAATTACAATGAAATTGGTTATTGTGGTTATTATTACTTAAACTTGTAGGCTGCCTGACTCTCAACGATTCTGGAAAGTGGACCACCAGGTCGGAATATGTAGCATAATCTTAATCCTTTTTTCCTCTCTTTTTGGAATAACACAAAACCTGCAGCGGGGAGGGAGAAGTTGCAGTAGACGCCCTCCAAAGGCACTTCTCAGCTCTAGGGTTACAGGACATTGTGCTGTCGGACCGTCCAATGCAAACCATAGAAATGTTTTTAAGATCACTCCTGCCATAGATTTACTGGCTCCCCATCCCCCATTGCTAACGGCAGTTCTAGGCAGAACTAAGCCATTTCAGGTGCGCACACTTTTCTACACCTTTGCCCCGTATTCATTCTCAAGTAAATGTCTTCAAACATTTATTTTTTTTAAAAAACTGGGAAATTTAAATATTTTCTGTCCTTTATCTAGAGGATGTATACATTCCGAAGCTGGTTTCAGCCAACATCTGTTTTACATTCCCATTTGCTATCTGGTCTACTGGGAGCTGCGGATTGCAAAAGAGGCTGACCTGGGGTTTTAGACCGGGTGGCAGCCGTGGAGAGTCCATTCCCAGAGAACGTACCTTTTCACTTCCTTCGCGCGCAGAAGAGCTCCCTTGACCATTGGAAATCCCCCAAAAGCCTGATTCCCCCAAAATCCAACCAAGCAGAAATATGCACGTGCAACATTATTTAAGCCTTGCCGTCCGCCGTCAGCGAATCAGCGATCAGTATAGCCTTTCTCATCTGGCTAATTACCTCCCGCCAATAAGTCGGTAACTCTAACCAGATCCGTCTCGGAGGTGGAAGCGGCCTGGGCACAGCAGCGCTCTCTAGTCGCGGAGGCCACAGCTCTCCCCATCGGGGCCGGCCGGAGCCGGTATTCGCCTGGCGATTAGATAAGGGAGCTTGTCGGGGTCGTCGGCCCAGAGCCAAGGCGAGCGCTCGGCATCGGGCGACCTGGCTTTTCCTTTGGGGCCACGCGGGGCCAGCTGATGGGAGAGAGAGGCCGGTCTGCTCTGCGCCAAGGAGCCCGCCTGCACAAAGGCCCTATTCAGCAGCAATCCCAAGCAAGCAAGAGGCGCCTAAGCCAGACTCGCTTGCTCGTCAAGCTCCCCGCTTTGGGGGAGCAGCCCGCCGCTCGCTTGGAGCAGGGCAGCCGGGATCGGTCTCCCCGCCACCAGCTGAAAGACACCCGAGCTTTCCGCTTTTCCCTTCTCCGGCCTTGCGGGAGGCGTCCCCTGGCCTCCAGGTTTGCTCAGATCCGTTGCCGGGGCTCCTTCCCGGAGGGCCCAAACATCCCGAGCACGGGGCGGATTTCTGAACTCTCTTCCCGCTGCTGCTGAGCCCTGGCAGGTGGGGGCGCGTGAAGCGAGGAGGGGTGAGGGACAAGGCCCTGGGGCAGATCCACCTGTGGTTGACCTCCTCCTCCTCCCCCCTCCTCGCACGTGTGTCATCCAAACAAAAAAAGAGGGGGGCGGGGAGCAGCCGAGGAGTAAATACTGAGTAATAAACAGCAATCAAGAGGCGAAACTAAAAGAAGCGGCCTAGTTGCTGAGCGACCTTGTCAGGGTCTTTCCCCCTATTACTCCACCACCACCACCCGCGCCAGCTTTTATTGAAAGCAGCCTGGCTGGGTGGGCTGCCCTCTGCAAGCGCACCGAAGTGGAAGGCTTGCTTGCCCGATCTTGTCAATGCCGGCGAAGCTGGAGAGTTAAACTCTGCCGGAGAGTTAAAACTCTGCCGCTCTCCTGACAGCAGCCGCCATCTCCAGACACTTCCCAGCTCCTTGACTGCCAGCTAAGAGAGAGGGTGGCCTTTGCTGGGGCCTTTGCAGGGCAAGCGCATCTGGGAGTCAGTCCGGGCCATGCCGGTCCTTGTGTGAAGGAAGTTGCCTTTGCTCCAAACCTCTGGGGGCATCTTTTTCTCTCGTGGTGGATCCCATTATACCCAGTGAAGCTTCTCTCTGTAATCTGGCCTGTGTGATTTACTTGCCACCCTCCAGGCCTTCCTTCCTTCTCGGAGATCAAACATTTCAGGGACAGTTGAAACAGCTGGACTCCAGAACAGGGCCCCGAACTGCACTGCTTTCCCATGAGAAGCAAGTCGCACTGATCTGGGGGACGGCCCCTTCCAGAAAGCCTTGGCGCAAAGAGAGAGATTTGCATCAGCCAAGCGGCCTGTGCGCCAGTTCTGTGCCTACACCGAAGCCATTTTCTTAACCAGACTTGTTGGCCAATTACCATTCCCTACTCAATGCATTTGCTGTAGGTACTGTGTGGGAAAGTTGGGTTAAAACAGAACTCCTATTCCTCTCCCTCGCCCAGCCCCCTCCCCCGCCTGTCCCCAAATCTACTGTTTTGTCAAGGAATCTAATCCTCAGAAGAATTGGCTGTGACTGCTGGAAAGACAGGAAGTTACTTGCACCATTGGAAATTCACTAAATCAGCAAAGGAGCGCTCACAGAAAGCCCCCCCCCCTCTGCCTCTCAGGTTTTTCTCATGAAGAAAATTGAAAGGGGGGGGGGAGCACATTGGTTCAAAAGAATGAATGATCCAAGAGACAGTGCTCCTTTCTGTTATCTTAGTATCAACTGGGTAAGGTCAACAATGCTTTCCATATTCCAATGGAGTTTCCGTGGTACCTACCCAGAAGTCCAAAAAGTTGAATTGTGAATGGATTTGAGGAGGTGGCACTGCCTATGAGGTTGCCATAACACTTGTCTCCTACTCCAGGGGTCCCCAACCTTTGCAACTTTAAGTCTGAAGGACTTCAGCTCCCAGACTGGGAGCTGAAGTCTTTCAGACTTAAAGTTGCAAAGGTTGGGGACCCCTGTCCTACTCCATTCTCTTCCCCCACCCTTGAACAAAACTGAAACGAAATGGAAAAGCCATGGCCATTCCCCCCACCCCTTCAGTCCAATTTCCTTCTCTTCTCCTTGGTTTCTTATATGCACAACAAACAAAAGGGATTCAAACTGGCTAAAACTGAAGTATATAAAAAGCTCATTATGGAGATGAACACAAGTTTAATTCGCTCACTTCCACTTAACACAAAGGCTCTTTCCAAACCTTTCCTTCGCTCATTATACGTTTATGACCCAGCATAGGTTACGATATTCTATATTCATTAATTGTATAAAATGAGCAAAGCTGATGTTCAATTTAAAATAATTTTAGAAGCCTAAAGGTTCCTGCCTCCAACACCCAGTAATCCAACCAACAATTATACTACTGCCACCAGCTCTCTCTAAATCAGGGTAGGTAATCATATTATTAGAGACCAGCTGAAACCAAAGCTATTCGCACCTAAGAAATCTGTTTCACTCAGTTCAACTAGATGCAGGATCCAGTCTTAAAAATAGACACCAATCAATATAAAGAACCTATTAAAACCAAACTATTTTTCCATTTAAAATTTTAAGTAGGTCTATTTTGTTCACATTATTCCAATATCTTCAGACGAAGTGATATGGAGATCTGATTACAGATTAAAATGTTAGTCCATGTTCTTGTTATTTAAGAAACTAAAAAGTAACCCATGTCATTTCAAAAGTAAATAAGAATTTATCCAAAATCAAGGATAAATTCTATAAATTCTAAATTTAAATTTCCATGTGATTCCTTTCTGGAGATTAAATCCCACATTACTTAATATAGTTCCCTTCAAAATACATACAAAATACATACAAAATACACATAGCCTCAGTGTGTTGTCCTTCTGATAATTCAAAACATTTTTTTAAAGAAACATTAAAAAATACTACAATACTGCAATTGTTTGTGATTATTTCCTTAGTGGAAGTAAAAATAAAAATCCAAACAACTAAACTCAATTAATACAGTACTATTCTGTGTTTCTTTCTTATCTCTTTGGAGGCCCAGCTGAGGTGAGAAGGCACCAATTCTTAATTACATTAGTTTGAATTTATTTACTATTTGTGGCCCTTAACAATCTAGGGACAATTACTGCCAAGTGTTGTCTTAGATTAGATCAGTGATAGGAGGTTGCTTTCTCTTGAAAATTTACGCCAGGGGCTTACCAACAGAGCTTCTCTTCACTGCTTCTCTGAAGGTAGACCAGTCCCTCTCTGCTAAAAGATTGCATTGGTTGATTGGTTAGTTATTGTGGGAAAGGACTTCCTTGTATCCCTCAAACTCCTCTATTCAGGGATTGACCTGAAGGTGAGCTTCTTCATTTGACAAGACTTAACCTTATGCTCCTGCAGCCGTCCCCCAAGGCAATTTATTCTATTTAAGAAAGAAAAAAAAGGCAGAGAAATTATGAAAGAAGGTGGGTGGGAGTCCAAATCATTGGTAGGCAAAGGAAGCAGGGGCCACAAGGGTAAGCTAGTTGCCCTTAAAAATTTATCCCACTCACAATCAGCCACCATAAGAATCAGGTAAATGCTCTTATGGAATCTTAGGGCTTAATCTGGCGTTAGTTTTGGTGGACTAGAAAAGTAGTCCAGACCACAACAATATTGGCAATCCTTACGAGGCTTCTGACTAGGTTTTAAAAATCAAAACAAACAAAAATAACACACACACACACACAATACTAGTAGCCTTGTCTAAAAGGGGGGGGGGGAAAGGTAGGAGGGAATAAATGTTTAGGATCCAATCTGGGTGGATCATCAGTGACCGACCCAGGTTGCATCCTGTAACATTATCCTGGGACAGGTACATTTGCCTTCATTCGTGAAATAAATATTTAGTTAAGAGTGTTTCGTATAAATGAATAATCAGTAAAGAGTCCTAAGGCACAAATACTAATCGAAAGTCAAACAGGCTGTAAAATGCTTTACATATTAGGATGAGAAAGAAAGGGATAGAAACATATATTAAAAATGATGAACATTCTGAAAGGTTCAGTGGGATATTAGACATGCTTGTTCAGAAGAAAAAGTCTTGCACAAGTTAGTGGGATTTACTTCTGTGTAAAAGTACTCTGACATGAAACCAGAAAATGTTGCTAAAAATAGCAGGTTTACATACACCCATTATTTATTTCTGGACCTTTTTATGACTTCTGTAATGCCGCCTTCCTTTATGCGTCATATAGCAATGCCTGCAAGTTCAATTAGCCAAATGTCTCCTGACCTTTAGTTCTAATGCTAGTCAATTGTGATGGCTTGGCTGCTCAGATGTTTCTGAATTTTTCTCCTAGATTCCAAAAGTATAATAAACATAAATCTCAAAACTGTAACCATAATACTTCTATCAAGCAAGGGTTTGATTCAGAGCATTTGTTTTATGCCAATTGCTACTTCATCCAAAAGTCCATCTGACAGTGCATTCCACTGAAATCAGGGTAAAATAGATTGAATCAATGGCGTTTACTTACTGATAAAATAGTTCAGAAGTGATGCTATAAACTAAATTTGCCAGCACTCAAACGTTTTGCAGATAATTTACTCAGTAGGGTTTTTTAAAATACAAAACTATTGTTTTGATTCATCACTAAAAATAATAATTCTATTATTCGTGTTTCTGAGTGATAGATTTTTAAATTTTAAATTTAAAAAGTGGGATGAATATATATCCAGACGTAAATGCTCTTGGTCCAATTGAATGGTAATTTATTAATAAACAAAGTCAATAACTTCAAGGTATCTTCAACAACAACAACAAAAGGAAAAGTGATAAAATGATAAAATAAGATTAATACAATCCCCTTTTTCTTATATAATGGAAGAAGAAGAAAAATGAGCGTTTCAGGTCATTTTAAAGTCAGGGTTTTTTTTTCTGATAAAGGAGAGAGAGGCAAACATTTTTTTTTGGCGTTTGGTCCGAACGATCCAACAAACAGATTTAAAAATAAATTACTATGTTCCATTTACACTTTAAAACAAGTCTTTGCGTATAAAACAGCCCTTTATGGGAAGAGGGGAGGGGGAGAGCGAGAGAAAAGGAGAAGAAAAAGAAGAAACAACGCGTGTACTGCGCAATCCAGGTTGCGTAGGAGTCAACGGGCAAAAACGTCTTACAGCTTTTTTGGAAAAGGCCCTGCGCCTTGTTCAAAGAGGGGCGTGGGGCCCTCCACTGGAATCTAACGGCAAAACTCCCACCCGTAGTGGCAGCCCACGGGATTTGGGGGGGGTCTCGTTTCGCGGCCTAGCCTTGCGCGCTCAGTTGCCGGGATGCGCCCCCTCGGGTCGCCATCCAACCAGTCAAGCGCAAGGCAGGCAAGCCATCCAAGCAGCCTGGCGCAGATGGGAACGGAGGGCCGCTTCTTGGGCTGGACGGGAGAGGGGGGCAGTTTGCAAAGGCAAAAGGCAGAGAGAGGGGAGGAGGTGGGGGGGGGAGGAAAGCATACAAACTTACGTGTTATTTGGTGTAACACTGTCCTTAACACAAACCATGGCTTAATAATTATCTACGGGGCAAATGTCGTCTTTGCACGGAATAGTTTTTTTTTTTTTGGTATATTTCTTTGGTTTCCCCCCCTCTTTGGTACGGTGGGGGAAGGAAGGCCGGGAAGGGCCCGAATGGGAGTCCTTTATATAATAAGCCTCTCCGCTCGCCTCGGCTCCTCTCCCTTCCCCCCGCTGCCGGCGGTCAAAACTTGCTGCAGTCGTAGACGAAGGCGCCTGAAGGGCGATAAAGGCTTTGGCTGGCGGGAAAGGCCATTTGGCAGCTGCTGGCCGCGCCGCTGCCGCCGGGAGAGTTGTTCAAGCCCAGCCGCTGGGAGGACTCGAACATTTCCCTCACGGCGTGGAAGTTCTGTTGCTGGCCCGGGTAGCCCGCCGACGGGGAGGGGGAGGAGGCCGACGTAGCCGAAGCGGGGCCCAAATGCGTCAGCTCGCCCACCGCCGAGGCTTGGTTGAGGTACCAAGAGGCCAAGCGGCCGCCGCCTTGAGGGTGGCCCTCCTGAGGGCTCAGGCTGAGGGACGAAGCGCTGCTGCTGCTGCTGGCCGCCAGGCTGTACTCGGGCAGCGGGTCCGGCTCGACGGGGCTGCTGCCCAAATGGGCCCCGCCGCTTCGGTCCCCGCCGCTGTTGATCCCCGTCCCTCCCCCTGAGGCCGCGGCGGCGGCGGCAGCGGCGGCGGCGGCCGCGTAGAGGCTCATGGCCTGCAAGTTGCAGTGGTAGCTGCTGCTGGTGCTGGCGGTGACGCCGCCCGCCGGCGAGGCCGCGCTGCTGGTGGTGTTGACGCCCTGACTGCAGGGGGCGCTGTAGAGAGAGTTCTGCGCCGCCGCCGGGGAATAGCAGCTGCTGCTCAAGGCCAGAGCGGCGGTCCTGGAAGTGGAGGCGGTGGACGAGGTGGAGGAGGAGGAAGAGGAGGCCGCGGAAGAGGCGGCGGACGGCGGCGGCAAAGCCAGGAGTTCGGCGGAGGCGCCCTGAGGCGAGGTGCGCAGGGAAGTCATGATGATGTTGTCCACGCTGAAGCCGCCGCCGCCGGGATGGTGGTGCGCCGGCGGGTGGTGGAGGGCGGCGTGGTGGTGGGGGTGCGGATGATGGTGGTGGGGGTGCTGGTGCGGGTGGGGATGATGGGGGTGGTGCTGGTTCTGCGGCTGGGACTCGGCTGCTCCGCTGGGTTCCAAGCCCAGCGCTCGGCCACCGCGCGGGCTGCCTCCCCCTCCTCCTCCTCCTCCCCCGCTGGAGAGGCTGCTGGTGCTGGAGCTCTCCGGGCTTTCGATCTTGGGCACCGGCGCTCCTCCCAGCGGGGACAAGGCTTGCGGTGGAGACGCCGAGCCGTTCTCCGTCTTGATGTCCTGAAGCCTGACGGGGGGAGGCGGCTGCTGCTGCTGCTGGCCCCCCTCTTGCGGCTGGTGCCGCGGCGGCGGCGGCTCCTTCAGCTGGAGGCGCTCCTTCTCCTCCTTGTCCTTGACGGCGTCTTTTTTCTTGAAGCGGCGGCGGCGGCGGAGGAAAGAGCCGTTCTCGAACATGTTGTAGGAATCCGGGTCGAGGGTCCAGTAGCTGCCCTTGCCGGGCTTCTTGTCGTCGCGGGGCACCTTGACGAAGCACTCGTTGAGCGAGAGGTTGTGCCGGATGGAGTTCTGCCAGCCCTGCTTGTTGTCCCGGTAGAAGGGGAAGCGCTCCATGATGAACTGGTAGATGCCGTTCAGCGTGATTTTCTTCTCGGGAGCGTTCTGGATGGCCATGGTGATGAGCGCGATGTAGCTGTAGGGCGGCTTGACCAGGTCCTTGGGCTGAGGCTGCGGTGGGTACGGGCCGTACGGCCTGCCGATGCCGCCGGGGCCCCCTCCGCCGCCGCCGCCGCCCGGGTACTGCTCATGAGCGGCCGGGTGAGTCGAGTACATGCTCATGGGGGCAGGCATGGCCGCGTAGCCTCCTCCGGCAGCCGCCCGGTAGTAACTCTGCTCGCCGCCGAGGTAAGGTACCACTCCCAGCGAGTTGGGGCTGGACACCGAATAGCGAGCCTGCATGGCCTCCCTTCCAGCAGCCCAGCCGGACCAAGCAGCAGCAGCAGCAGCCGACTGGCCGCCTCCTCCTCCGCCGCCTCCGCCGCCGCCTCCTCCTCCCCCGCCGCCGCCTCCTCTGCTTTCCCCCCTCCACCCCTCCGCAAATCCGGAGCCAAAAAAGTATAAACCAGGCGAGGCGACCAGGATTTTCCTTTTTTCCAAAAAGAAGAAGAGAAAAAAGAGGAGGGTGGGGAAACGACGAACCGACCCCCCCTTTCTGGATCCTATTCGGTTTTCTGCCTTCCTCGGCTCAAGGGTGCGAAAAGGAAAAGGCTCGCAACAAAATAATCAGTAAATAAAACAGCCAGCGAGAAAAGGGAGGAGGGGTGAGAGGGGGGACTCGGTCTCCTTCCTTCCCTCCCCCCTCCTCCTCCTCCTGGGTCCTTCTTCTTCTTCTTCTTAAGCCGAGGCGCCGACACTCCACGGAAGCGGCCGCCGCCGAGAAGAAAAGTTAGTTACTTCCATCGAGCACAAAAATAGAAAGGCGCGCACTCACGGGAGCCCACTCCGCTGCCCGGGTTGTTTTTCCCGCGGAGCTCGCCAACAGGTTGACTAACGCTGTCCCAGCCAGGCGAAGTAAACAGCAGGCGAGGGAGGAGAGGGGGAAAAAATGTGGAGGGAGAGGCCGCGGTCCGGATATTTCTCCCCTTCTCTCCCCCTCCTTCTCCTCCTCCTCCTCCTTTCGGGTCTAAAGCTCAGCTTAGGACGGAAGATCCACCTTCTCTCCAACGCCTGAAGGGCTGCCCCGGTCTCCGTCTCGGCTTCACTCGCCTCTGCTCAGCCGCGAGCTCCTCGGGCAGGCACCGGGGGAAAAACTTCTGAACTTTTGAGCATCCGTCGCGGAGGCAAAGACTTTTTTACGCACTCGCTGGAGGGTTTTTTTTTCTCCCCTCTCCCCCCTTTTCTTTCCAGGCCATGAAGCTCCGCCCTGCCGGACTGCGCAGCCAATGGAAAGGCGGAGGCGAGTTCTGAATGGGCGTCGGAGAGAAATGTTGCTGCTAGTACTCCAGAAGTTGCTGCCGCCGCCGCCGCCACTTGCAGAATTACAATTCTGAGACCGGCCACACACACGCGCGCACACGCACACGCACGGACCCCTCATCCATATCCCCCTCCCATCCATACACGGCTTCTCAAGCCTCCTTCCTCGCCCAGGACGTTAGGTGGATCGAATGGCAGGATCTACCCGTCCGGAATGAAAACATGCACACACACATACACACACCGAGTCACTCACCCAAGAGGCCAACGTCGCTTTAACCACAGTAATATCTTTGCTAATACCACTTGGTATTTTGGAAGGCTTTGGAGAAGATTAACCGAGCTTGCGATAAGGCTCGGCGGTAGATGTCATTGGTAGATGATACAGGAAAAGGAAATATGCAGCTGCGCTGAAAGTAAAGAGAAATCGCCAAACCCGTTTTAAGAGTGTTAATATCTCGATTTGGCCCGGTTGCAAACGGTACTGTAGCGGCTTTTCAGAGCTTTTCATCAGACTGCATCTACTTTTCCCCCTCCCCATTCCAAGAAAAGGTTTGGAAAAATGGGGGGGGGGATGGGTCTGATCCATCGTTGGACATTTTAAGTAGCAATATAAATGACAACTTCAAGGGGAAACTAATAAACGGAAACATAAACCCTCCGCGTGTGTCCAAACAGCAAGCGGCAAGTTTGCTGTGCATCTTGCAAAAGAAATGCACGGCTATGAGAATGCAGCACCTCGAATTGTCTCTAGCAACAATCCAAAATGGTTTTGCAAATGTGGATATTTGTCGGCGAGCTCTTCTCTCATTACGGTTTGTACAAATCAGAAGAAGGCTCTTATTCACCTGGCATGGCTCGCAATCCTCTGATCCTCTAATCCCCCCCCCCCCCCTTTAAGCTTGGCGGACTCTGCTCACCACTTCGCCTTGCCTGAATGGCAGCGACTTAAAACCACCCGGTTGCCCCCACACCTTCCACTCAAGCGCATGCCTCCCTTGGCAAGGCCTTGGGTTGCCCGAACGGTTCTCTCTGACTCTCGGATCTCCTCCACCGGGCCCTGTCGACTGCCTATATGCACGCTTCCTTCTTCTACAGCCGCCCAGAGTTTTCTTGGAGGTCGTTGCTTCTCCCAGAGTCACCAGGGGCTGCGGGAGAAGTGGCAAATGGCCTTCCAGTCGTCTCAGAAGGCTGGATCAAGGTGAGAAGGAGAGAGACCCCCCACGCCGTGTTCCCAGGTCCCCATAACCTCACCCTTCCCCGCTCCAGCCAGCTGCCTGACCAAACTTCTAGGGACAGATTCCTTTCTTTCTCTAACACTTGACCAGCTTTTGACAAGTATTTAGGGAGGCAGGCAGCAGGATTTAGGAAGATCTATGTGTACACCCACCCTGCCTCTCTTACTTAACTTTATAAGGTTTTAAACCTCTGTGTCAACGGGGAGGGGAGGGGGAGAATTTAACGGGTGTGGGATCATTCCCATTCCCCGAACACATTGACTGGTAATTAAATAAACCCTGAGTTGCCCTTTTCACAAGAACCTCTCTAGCTGGCCTTCTGTGAGGAGAACCAAGAAATACATGGCTGCTGATTCTGGGGTTGAAGGGAGGGAGATGGAGAAATCTGGTAGACTCCCAATTGTGATTGCCTGGCTCTAAAGCAGTCGGTTTCAGAACGATTTAAAAGAAGACGAGTCAAGGAAAATATCACCCTCATGCTTGAAATATATCATCAGCTCTAGAGCAGTCTAGCAAAGAAAGTTATGATGTTGAGGAAATTGTGTTTAGACTACACTGCCATTAAATCAGTTCTATTATGTAGTTATTTTCCTAACTACTTTCTTTCAGAAGAATTCCGAGAAACGCCTTTGATAGACTTGAGGAAACCCTGTAAGGATAGAAGGGAAGATTAACAGGGGATGGACTTAAAAGCCCGTTGAGGACATAGCCTGGCCAAAGTGAAGAACCCTAAAAGCCCATTCAGGCTTCCAGACACCCTTCTATAGATCTCCACCAGATCTGGATTGTCCACGAGGTGCTCTGTGCTGGGTGGAGGGGGTATGTGCGTTGTTTTGCACAAGGTCTTTCTGAAAGGGTGACAAAAGTAGCCCAAGGAGACACGCCTTTTGGCGTCCCCTTTTGCCTCCCCAATCACAGCCCCAGGCCAGCGCTACTTTCCTGGCCTTTTAGCGAAGATTGGTTTTCCTTACAGCATCACACCTCAGCTGGATGTAATAACAAATCAAGTTTTCCCCCCTTTGCCCAGTCCCTAGCCATCTTTCTGTGCCTTGATAATCAACGCTAATTGAGACCTGATTAATCATTAATAGGAACTATTTTTAAACATGTCGAATACTGGAAGGGGGATGGGGGCGTGCATGAGAGTGGATATCAGCGGCTCACTTCATCCCGAGGTGTTAATTTGTCCCTTTACACAAACAGCAGATTCTGTCGCCCATCACATCCCTTTCCCGGAGCCCCTTAAAGGCTGGGCATACCATATCCTTGAATTCTTTCCCTCTTTTGACAGCTGAAGCAATGAGCTAGCAGTTCCTCTGTTACTCCAGCCACAGCTTCTCCATTACGAAAACCAACTTTAATTCCAAGCCTGCCCAACATCTTTGACCGGTATCCCCCCCCCCCCCCCATTGGTCTTCAGAACCAATTGCGGGTGTTGTTAGCAAGGGAGGGTTTTTTGGGATGGACAGCTGAAGGGAGCCGTTCCTGCAAACTCCTAGCTTGATGAGGACCTTTAGGCTGAGGTTTATTTGCCAGTGCAGATTTGTTTATGTATTGCTATTATTTATTTGTTGGAAAGTAAAGGCAGTCCCCCAATAATTATATTACATTCTCCCTTCTCTTCCCCCACTTTGCCAATCAGTTATTTATTTTATTTATTCATATCCTACCTTTATTGGGTTTTTTTTATAAATAACACAAGGCAGTGAACATACCTAACTGACTTTCCTCCTCCTATTTTCCCCACAACAACCCTGTGAGGGGCTGAGAGATAGAGAGAGAGAGACTGGCCCAAGATCACCAAGATAGCAAAGGTGACAGATATCCTCTCCAAATTTAGTTGGCAGATAAGTCCTGCCAAGATCCGTGGATATTGTTCTCCAGAGAAGTTGTAACTCTCTAGACCCTCAAAATGGCACTGACCCTTTCAATTCAGCAACATTTACTTCTGAATTGCCTATCTAGAATTGGGCTGCCACGATTATCGGAGAGAGTTAAACTTGACTCCGAATTGGGGCTGTCAAATATTGTGACATCTCAGCCCCCTTGTTTCAAGCTAAAAAAAAATTCAAAAGCAAGGCCTGACTTCACAGTTTTTTTTGCTGGAACAGGAGCACGTTTCCGCTGATCTGATTAGAATTCACCCTTCAGTAAATGAATCCAAAGTTTCAAGTATACCATTGCCAGTTTACATGGGTCTTTGGGGAAGACCCCAAAGTTAATCCAGTTTAGCCCCTTGGCTTGCTTTTGCACAACCTGTGGCGATTATGGAAGGAACCACTTGTGACTTGGGTGATCAAAGTCTCTGGTGTGATTATGACGGACTCTCGGGGGAAGTCCGGATCATTTTGAGTTCTATATTCAGGGACCGAATTCCTGTTTTCCACCAACTGGTGCTTTCCAGATGTATTGGACTATATTTTTTTTAAAAAATCATCGGCATAATTAATAAGATTCTTGCCTAAGCATGATCGGAATAGCCAACACATTTAGAGGGCACCTGGTTGGGGACGGTTGTCAAATCTGTATTCCACTAGTATAGGCGATGCTGGAATGTGAAGATGAAAAGAATGCTTTCGTCTTTCTCTCTCCCCCCCCCCCCCCCCACGCCCGGGAAACTGAGTTCCCAGCGCAATTCTGCCTCCTATTTTTCAGATTGCAGTTCTACAGATCCCTCTCCTTGATCCATCTGTTCCTGAGAAAGCCCGTTCGATCTGAATAGGTCCTTAAACCGAACGCCTTTCGACTCAGAATGACTGCAGTGGGAACAGCGCATCTTCATTCCAAATATCTAAATGTAAGGATGGCCGGCTCGGGATTTGTACTCCTTGGTTTTACATGCCCCTTTGGCATGGGAGCAAGATAATGGCCGATCCTGAAAGCATCGACTTTGACCACAAAGAAGACTTGTTTCCAGTTCAATTCCAGAACCGGGGCAGATCTGGCTACCAATTCAACCACGTTGAAGCCATAAGTAAAATTGATCAAGTGAAGTTGATTGAAAACGCTGGTGAATGCAGGAATTAAGGAAGGGAAGCAAATTAATGGTGTAAAAAGATTTTACTTTTGCAAGTCAGACACCACCCCCCAAAAAAATATTCCCAGATTTGGAGGAAGGAGAAGGAGCATTCTACCACCAGCCATTCCAGCTTTCCTTGTCCATAAGTTTTTGTTTGTTCATTTGTTTATTTTGAACAACTAAACCGAAGGAATTTGGAGGGTTGGGGGGGGGGGCTTGGCTTACAAAACTATCCGCAATGAATATTCAACGACCTTGTAGACAAAGCCTTTCTTTCTTCAAAATCAGTGTTTTCTGTTTATTCGGAGCGAATGAACGAAGATCCGGTGCGAAGAGAGCTTTTCCTCCTCCTAATTTCAGCGGAATCTACTTCTGAGAAAGCGTTTTAAGTGCTACTTTAGAAGATCCGTTTCTGCGGCGTCTCCTCCGGTCAGCGCAGTTCCAGCTCGGGTCCTTTCTGTTCTTTTACCTTTAGGAGAAATATTTTCTTGTGTGCTCAAGCGAGATAATCGGCGCGTAAAGAGAAGGGACGAACGGAGGAGTGGTGGTGGTGGGAATAGGATTGTAGTCTCGCCGGTGGAGCGGGACACCGTCCTTTAAGCAATGGGCTGCGAAGAACTAAACCTCAGAAGCCTGACTCAGAGGACTAAACGGCGCTGGCGAGGCGCGGTCGCTTTCCCAGAGGAGATCCTGCCGGGGGATCCGTCTGGCTAGCTTGCAACCCGAACCCTGCAGGTCTGGAGTATGGGAAGCACCAGGCGTATTTGAGCAGGTGCTCCCAAGGGATCGTTTGCTAGATCCCGCGCCTTTTAAAAACGAGCACATTTAATTCGAAGCACAAAATCCCATTAGCTACCCCCCCCAACCCCACCGTCCTGATTTCTCTCCCTTCCTTGCCAAAACGCTAAGGCAGAGGTCTGCAAAGTTGGCTCTTTTAAGACGGGTGGACTTCAACTCCCAGAATTCCCCAGCCAGCTATGGGGAATTCTGGGAGTTGAAGTCCACCCGTCTTAAAAGAGCCAACTTTGCAGACCCCTGTGCTAAGGGGATCCAAAGAAAACCAGTTTGCCCCAGAAAGCTTTCTCCCTCTTCAGGCCTCTGGTTCGCGTTTCCATTTTTTTCTTCCTTGGTCCCAGCTTCCTTCCTGTCTGCCTCGGCTTTTCGAAGGCCAGGGAGGGAGGGAGGGTGGGAGAAGACGGGGAGTAAGTAAACGCGTTGAGATTCGTCCAGCTTTCTCCCACCTAAATGCCAGCCTGATAGGACGGACAGAACTACAACCCCCATCCTCCTCAGCTAGACCGCCTGATGGGAGTGATTGCCCAACGCCTCTGGAAGGCATTAGGTAAGGGACGTTCACAATTTGTGGTTCTTAGCTTTCTACAATTACCCGCTTTGCTCTTTTGAGCTCGGGCGAGAAACTTAAACTGACTTCAGTAGAGGATCCTGCCTTTAATGGCTTATCAGGAGTAAACCCAACGGAGTTCCATTGTCTTTCCTAGGGGGTAAAATAACGGACCTATTATGGCTCTCTTCTCAGCAGGCATTACGCGCTATCTCTTGCCCTTCCTTATGCCTTTCCTGGAAAGCTCGCCCGCGCAAGCCCCATTTCCCCATCTGCTAAGACCTGAAAAGCAACACCCAACCGCCTTAAGATTTTGCAAAACGGGCGCAAATCGTTGGCAGCGGTGGGGGTGGGGGGGTTGGAAAGCCCCTCTGCCCTGGCTGAGGGCGAGTGCGACGGCGACGGGGCAATTCAGTCCCTGGCGAAGGGGTGGGTGGGCGTGACAGAAACTGGCTCCCTCGCCTCCGTCACTGCCCTAATAAACACAACCTCCAGATTAACCTGATGATTTTGTTTTTCCCCTTCCTTGCGTATGGGTGTAGAAACCGGCTGATGGCGCTGCGCGTCCCCCCTACCGAACGCAAGAGGCGCTATAACGCTTCGTAGAAGTTGCCGGAGGGATCCCCGCGTTTCGAATGCGGCGCATTTCTTGCGGAGCAGAAAACCGAGCTGCGGTGCGAAAGTGGAAGGGAAACCAACCAGCCCCCTTCTTCCTGCGTCCCGATCCCCCAATCTGTCGGCAGGGAGACCAAGCTTTCTCAGCGTTAAGAAGGCGAATCGATTCCCCCTATTCCCACTGCCTGCGCGTCCCGCTTACGGTTCGGGGAACCTGCTCTTGATCAAAGGCTAGTTTAAAGGTAACCCCGGGGAAGTGGGGGGCGCGTGTGGCTGCCGGTCCGCTGTCTTTGTGTCTTGATCGGGTAACCTTTTCTGGTTTCCAGGGTTCAGAGCGCCCCCTGATGGAGCAGGTTGCAATAATAAGGTCGTTTTTGAGCGCCCGATTGGGTGCTGTTTGAGGAATGCAGGCCAACAAGACTTGCAAAACCAAATCCCCTTCTGTCCAAATGGCCCTGAAATACCAGAAAGATGAATAGTGAAGGTAAGGAAGAGAGCTCGGAGGTTTGTTTTCTGCTCAGTAGATGATGATGATGATGATGATGATGATGTGCCTTGCACACTTCTGAGATTTAGTGAGGCTTCTGGGCCACAGCGATCTGTATGGTAGAGCTGGTGGTGGCGTCAGTGATGTCACATCCCATACATCAAGCTGTCATTGTGCAATTAATGCCCATTATGTCATGGGATAGCCACTGGATGCTTGTATCTAAAGGCCCAGCCTAGTGAAGTCATGCTTAGATTGAGCAAATGAAACTTATCTCTAGGGACATTTCTATAATTGGAACAAGAAATTGAGACCCTTTTTATGCTAGGAATTCATAACGTATTCAGAAGCCCATTGCTGGTGCAGCTTAAATCCCATCTATCAGAGATCTATAAGCACAGAGGAAGTTGAATGATGTTGTAGATCCCAAGTATGGAAAAGTCTTGTGTTTAATTTCACGAATTGTGCTAAGTCCTGAGGATGGGGCGGTGCTGGTTGTAACTTCGCATGTTATGTGAACTTGGTCATTCTCAAATAATGACTAATGACTTAGCACTAGTCTAAACCCAATAATTGTGGCTTAATGTGATTGGTGAGCAGATGATAGGTTACAATCAGAAGTCTCATTGGGATTAAAGCAGGGGGTCTCCAAAACAGGATAGGAGGGCAACTGGAGTAGAAATCATGTCAGTGCACCAATGATGCAAATTTGCAATTGGCACCATTGTCCTCCTGCAGATGCTCATCTGTACCCCTCTGCTTTTATTCCTGTAAACTGGTTTTAAGAGGCTTCTCCGTTTGATTTCAGACATAAATTGGTGAATAACTTAACTATCCATCAATCTGTGCTTTTTTTATTCAGTTCATCCCAACTGATTTTTTTCCTTCGTGTGGTAAAAACACAGAAGTAGTCTTTGACTTACAGCAGTTCATTTAGTGGCCTTTCAAAGTTACAACAGCACTGAAAAAGTGACTTAGGATCATTTTTCACACATGACCATTGCAGCATCCCCATGGTCACATGATTGAAATTCAGATGCTTGGCAACTGGTTCATAATTGTGATGGTTGCAGGGTTCTGCTTGGGGTCATGTAATTCCCTTTTGCCACCTTCTGACAAAGCAAAGTCAGCGCGGAAGCCAGCTTCGCTTAAGAACTGTGTGACTCACAACTGCAATGATTCACTTAACAACTATAGCAAGAAAGGTCATACAATGGGGCAAAACTCCCTTGACAAATGTCTCACTTAGCAACATGAATTTTGGGCTCAATTGGGGTCATAGGTGCACAGCATTCAACCCCAGGGGGTGGGGGAATAAATCTCCACACATAAGGATTCCCACTAGTCCGCTGCCTTTGCTGAATCTTCATCATGCATCAGGCATTCTTTTGAAAGATCAGACATTCAGGTGGTGATTTTTCAATCCTTCATGCCCCAACAGGAAGATGTAGCAATGAAGAATACTTTGCTCTCTACACTACTTTCTGCCATTCTTCATTTGAAAGATTTGGGAGGAGCAGCATGGTAGCAGTCCGAATGTGATTGCAATTGCCAGGCATTTCACCTTAATGAAAATTGTGCAAGCAATTTTGATAAGTTACAAATTGCCTCTTCTATCTCAATCTCAAGGCATGCCAAGCCAACGCCCACAGAAGAGACACTGAGGTCATCTCCTCATTTATGTCCAGCTAATCTTCCAAGAAGAGATGACTGGGAGGCAGGATGGGGACAGACCAAAGCTGAGCTGTGCAAAGAAAAAAGTAAAGACATGCCTTCTAAATATGTAAAACCAAAGATGCAATCTCTAACTCATTTACTTTGGGAATAAGTCCCACTGAATACAGTTGAGCTGACTTCCTGTGGCACCAGCTTGGATGGAATGGCAAAGGGTCATTTTGAAACACATAAACAGTGGGGTCCCAAGCTATGGTCTGTTGCGACTGGAGGGACAGCTTAAGCTAAGAAACCAGACCATTCAGAATAGACCTAATTGGTGAAAATAATAGGGTGGTTCGTGATCCTTCCTTATCTGTAGTTTTTGTGTCACCAAAGGTATTATTTGCAATTCATGGCTATTTAGGCCCACTGTTTACTCTTTTAAAAACTGATAATATAAAGAGTCCTTTGAAAAGAAAGAAAATGCTGATCTGAGGGGGGGGGGGGATTTGTCTGGGCTACGATGTATAACAGGAAGGGGCAACCTTTGGGTGGCTCAGACCACTACGTATTTTTGAAGAGGCAAGGACTACAGTACACGTGGCAATGCAGTATATACATATATGAGCAGCATTCTCCCCTCTCTTTTTGTTTTGTTAAGATAATTTTTTTTAAACAATGTATGTTGCGTGTATTCTTGGAGTCCCCAGGAGTAAAAATTCTTCACTCAAGGAAACCTTTTTTAAAACCTGTTTTTGACTCCACACTTTCATGATCTTATTAGGCTTTGGGATCAGAGTGTGGCCGCCTTCAATTTTAACTGAATGGTTTCAAAGTATACTTTGCAGAGAAGCATGCTCACTCACATTTTTTTTCTTTAAAGGAATATTTGAAAACCACTGCCACCTCCGTCTGCCTCCTTAAATTAGCTTCTCTTATAAGATAGCTGGCTAAGAATGGCAATAAGAGTTTGAAGTAGTCAATTTATCCCTATCAATAAAAGTGCAAATAAAACTGATCAATAAAACTGATTATCATGTGGTTGATGGCCTGTCTATGAAAAATGGGGTTCTCCCATCTACTGAAAATTACACTTCTGTGAAACAATTTCTTCCTAAATATCCACGTACAGCAATATTAATTTTTAACTTCATTTTTGGCACAGAGAATCCAAACAGGCAACTATCCTTCTAGAATGGGAAAGTGTTGAATGAGAAATATGTGAATTGTCATAATGGAATGAATTGAAGATGATCTACTGCAAAGTAAGTAGTATGAGGTTCATGAAAATTACCCCTTGAAAGGTATGGATTAAGAACCAAATTGCAAAGAAAGTTAAGAAGAACCATATCACCTTATTTAAATATATTTAGATTAAGAAGCTGACTAGGTAGGCCAGGGGTCTGCAAAGTTGGGTCTTTGAATACTGGTGGACTTCAACTCCCAGAATTCCACAGCCAGCCTGGCTGTGTGGGGAATTCTGGGAGTTGAAGTCCACCAGTCTTCAAAGAGCCGACTTTGCAGACCCCTGTGCTAGATGTTACTCTTGAGAATATTGTGCATAGCCAAGAAAACATACAGAGCATTGAATCAACTCAAGAGTTCTCTCTGGAGACACTAATGGCTAGGCTCAATTTATCCTGCTTTGAACACATTATGCAAAGTTCCACCTCTCTGGAAAAAGCTCTAATGCTGGGATAAGTGGAAGAAAAGAGAAGACAACAACCATCAGCAAAGTGGATGCAACTCATTTATTAGGGTAATAAATAAATAATAAATAAATAAATAATTTAATTTATAACCCGCTCTCTCTCCCCGAAGGGACTCGAGGCGGGGCACAGGGAAATTAAAAATGCATATAAAATCACAGACAATACAATATTAAAAAAGAATTAAACGAAAACGAAATATTAAACGAAAATGAAATATTAAAAAAGAATTAAACGATGGGGGCTTACCATTGGAAAACCTAAAGGACCAGGTTTAGGGATAGATTGTCACAGAGAAAATCTATGTGGTTGCTAAGAGTTGATACTACTGTGTGTGTTTACCCCAAAATAAGACCTCCCCGGATAATAAGCCCAATTGGGATTTTGAGCGCAGGTGCTAAAATAAGCCTTCCCCAAAAAATATTGCAATACAGCAGCAGCCATGAGGGGACCACGTTTTCTGCCTCCTGCACCACAAAAATAATAAGACCTTCCTGAAAAATAAGGCCAAGTGCTTATTTTGGGGGGCAAAAGAAAATAAGGCCCTGACTTATTTTCAAGGAAACATGGTACTTTGATGGCACAATCAATCAAAGAGGAAGATAAAGAAATGGCAGAGAAACTGCATGAGTTATTTCACTGCTGTAATATAGGACAGGTGCACTTCCCTGTTTTGGAGGAAATTCAGTTGAACTGTTACAAGAGACAAGTTATAAGCTTCCGTGACATTTTAAAACAAATAAATCCTGGGTCCATCCACCATCCATTTGGGAGGGTCCTTAAAAACTCAAATGTGAAATTGCTTATCTTCTAATAAAAATATACAACTTCTCTTTTAAAATCAACAGCAGCTCCTGAGGACTGGAAAATAGCCAAAGTAATTCCAGTTTTTAAAAAAAAAGGGATTGAAGGAGGATATAATGAAGATATAGGCTAATTAACTTAATGTTTGTTTGAGGTAAAGTGTGTAATAGTATAGTATAAGCATATTACTATAATTAAAAAAGAAAATAACCAAATATCTAGAAGAGTTTACTGAGAAATAACCAATACAGTATTTGCTCCAGTAAGTTTTGTCTTCTTAACTTTTAAGTTTTGAGGGCAGAATCAGCAATGATATACATTTTTTGATATTAACTATTGTTTCTGTAGACTTTCAAAAATCCTTTGAAAAAGCTCCCGGCTGAAATATTTTTTATGTGCTTTCGTAAATAGTAATGGTGCAAACAAACACTAATTCATCTTTCAAATACACAGCCTTTGATAAATCATACAGCAAAAGTTAGCAATCCACATAAATATATTGTATATTGTATAAAATAAACCTGAGGAAAATTGGGATAAGAGGACATCATGAAAGATAAAAGCTGGTTACAAAATAGGAAACTGAAAAAAAGGGAATAAAATTACATTTTTAGAGGGTGATATCAAACGTGGTCCTCTATAGTTGGAATCAGAGTTTTTAAACTTGCCTGTACATAATTTGAGGGATGCAGTGGCTCAGTGACTAAGACACTGAGCTTGTCCACTGAGCTTGTCCAGCAGAAAGGTCGACAGTTCAGTAGTTTGAATCCCTAGTGGCAAGTAACAGAGTGAGCTCCCGGTACTTGTCCCAGCTTCTGCCAACCTAGCAGTTTGAAAGCTTGTAAAAATGCAAGTAGAAAAATAGGGACCACCTTTGGTGGGAAGGTAACAGCGTTCCATGCGCCTTTGGCGTTTAGTCATGCTGGCCACATGACCAGGGAGATGTCTTTGGACAGCGCTGGCTCTTTGGCTTTGAAACAGAGATGAGCACCACCCCCTAGACTCGGGAATGACTAGCACATATGTGCGAGGAGAACCTTTACCTTTATACATTATTTGAAATTATAGGGGAATAGCGAGAGGCTGAAATTTGCCGATGATATAAAAATTGGGGGTAGAAAAATCCAGAGTGGATTGCACTGCTGTTGCTGAAGGCAGCAAGGTAGGAACTGTAAGAGACACACAGCAGAGGGCTGTTGCGAGGTAGCTGAAGTAACTTCACCCTATGGCACAATTCAGGAGGCATTGCAATAACAACAGCAGGAAAGAACCAAACACATAACCAAAAGTGCTATTAAGAGCCACTAAATCACCTGAAGGTATCTCAATTAAGCAGATTGCAATCTTCATCCTGCTGCAGCAATTGCTATTAAGGATCGTGGGCACTTTGACTGAGCTGTTCTAATTAGACAGATTGCCAGATAAGGCACTCTAAATGAAGCAAGCAAGCTGGGCCCGTCTCTTCTCTGGCTTCCATTCGCTGCCAGGCGTGGTCTCTGTTTTTGCACGTTCTGTATTTTACCCTTTGGGGTTGCAATGTGTTTACTTGGGTCTTTGTTTCTGCAGAGAGGTGGAAGGAAGGGGACTTGGGTTTTGGTGAGCTGCACAGAGGCGAAAATAGCACCATCTGATTCAAGAAACCATGTTGAATATACAACATCATCTCATAGAACAGCTACTAGAGCTCTTCTTTTGCACTTGAAGTTTTCATGACTTGCATTAGCTGGTGACCTCACATTATTCCTCTGAATTAAAAACAATACCTTAAAAAAAAAATCTTTCCCCACTTTCAGTGGAAAAAGAAAAGAAATATCTGCTGAAAAGTTGTAGGTCATAGATTTTCTATCTACAGTTTAAAGTGTTTGTAGACTGTAGACTAAACTCTAGAAATGTATGACGACACTTTGCATTTCCAGTTAAATCTCACTGGAGCCCCTCATATTTCTTCACCATTGACCATTCTGGTTAGGACTTGTGGGAATTATGATATTACAAAATAGCTGCAGCATCATCCCTGCTTTACACAAAGTCTTTATCCATTATGCACATTTTAAGATAAAACATTTCAAAAGCGTAGCCTGGAAACCATATGTCTCCAAGAATTTGTTCTGGAATATATCCATTCTTTTAAGTACCATTTTTAGAATAAGTGACCTGAGTGAGATTGCAGACTTGCAGGACCAATACTGAAAACAGGGATACTATTTCCATTGGAATAATAAAGTCTGGATTCTTTTTCCTTCATCTTATTCATAATTTTCATTTATTTTTTTAAAAGTGGGGCAGTATCTTGACAAACTAGCATAGTGTCAAAACCAAACTCTGAGATAATTTTTGCCCCAGATTTGGTCCTGAGCTTAAGAATATCAATTGGACTCCCTTTGCAGAGATGGTATTCTGCTGGTTCGCCCGCTTTGGGCGAGCTGGTAGTGGCGGTGGTAGGAGGCTCTGCCCACCCACCCAGACGTCATCACGGATGCTCATGCGCAGAAGCTCCTGGTTCCAAACCGGTAGCAAAGGTAAGAGAAAACCATTACTGTCCCTTTGCTATTTCGACATTGATTCTAAATATCCATGTTCAGTCTCTTTCATTCACTCAATCTAGTTATAAACCTGATCCAGCCTACCACTCATTAAATCAGTGTTTCTCAACCTTGGCGAGTTTAAAACGAGTGGACTTCAACTCCCAGAATTCCCCAGCCAGCATGGCTGGCTGGGGAATTCTGGGAGTTGAAGTCCACTCGTCTTAAACTCGCCAAGGTTGAGAAACACTGCATTAAATCCAGCTACCTACTACTTTAAAGCCAATTCTGCGGGAAGATCTACGCTGGAAAGTTGCACAACAACCGGGTATATGTTGCATTTTCAAACTATATGGGTTTATGTAGAGAGTACTCAAAAGTAAGTCCACTGGATGTTGATAGTTCTTACTTCCAGACCAGAGGTGCAAGATTTAAGGAAGGAAGGACATCCATATGGAGAGAGCCTATTTCTCAGGGGAATTACATTTGACCTCTAGGAAAGATTTTTGTTGTTCTCCACCTAAATTGTGAATGGATGCTATAGAGCAGAGAGTACTCTGCAACCTCATGGGATTCAGTAATTCTTTGTAGTCCCTCCATCACTTGCTGCTAATTTTAACTTTAATGTGACAGAAGGAGTAAGTTCTGTCCAATATATGGAGAACAATCGTATTTAACTAACTGAAATTTATGTCATAACTGTATGAAACTCACTCTAGCAGGAGTGAGGCCATGAAGCACATTACATGAACACTTCAATAATACAATAATACAATAGCAGAGTTGGAAGGGACCTTGTAGGTCTTCTAGTCCAACCCCCTGCGTGGGCAGGAGCCCTATACCATTTCAGACAAATGGCTATCTAACATCTTAAAGACTTCCAGGGTTGGGGCATTCACAACTTCTGGAGGCAAGCTGTTCCAGAGGTTAATTGTTCTAACTGTCAGGAAATTTCTCCTTAGTTCTAAGTTGCTTCTCTCCTTGATTAGTTTCCACCCATTGCTTCTTGTTCTGCTCCCAGGTGCCTTGGAGAATAGTTTGGCTCCCTCTTCTTTGTGGCACCCTCTGAGATATAGGAACACTGCGATCATGTCTCCCCTGGTCCTTCTCTTCTTCAAACTAGACATACCCAGGTCCTGCAACCGTTCTTCAGACCATCCATATCCTAAAGATGGGTCCACTGTCCTGTGCCGGATGGGTCTTGGAGTCTCATTGATGTTCTTGGCCTTCAACTTCCATCAGCAAAGCTAGGTTGCCTAAAATAATCAAGAGCTAAAAACAAGATCTGAGGCACTAGCATCCATTGCAAGCCACGACTATATTAATATTTGCGCATTCCTACACAAATATGCAGATCATGGAATCATGTATTTATGTCAAGACATCTGCCCCATGTACATATGTAATTGCATGATGAGAAGATGATGCATATGTTGTCACTTGTAGTCCCCTCCCCTCCACCTTACTGAGCGTTCACAGTTACCACAAATCTTAAAGTTGCCCGTGCTCGGTTAAAGGAACAGATTAGAGTTAACCAGTTGGGGTTAACTGTAATAAACCTCTTATAAAAGAGTAACCCCTTACTGACTCTCATGGAGGTTCAATCGTCCATCAGACACAACTACCTTTCTCTCCATTTTTATTTTTATCAGGCATATTTAGCAGAGGCTTGTAAATACTGTTGAGTAGTGACTGTCTTGGCCCAGAGAAGCATGTAGCTGTATAAATTGAAACATGATGCTGATAATCAAGACTTGGAGAATGTGTTTAGTCTACTGTTGGATGGATAACGAGAATGTGTATCAGTGAATACTTTTACAGGCAATGATTGTTAATATATTAGGAAAAAATTCAACCTCAACTTTTCGATAGCTACTATTTGAATTACATAAAGAAAAGAGGAATGAATAACATCCTGCAACTGCTAATAGATTCCCACCCACCCCAAAAAAACCTCAGTCATTCCACAATGGCATAGATCACATAGACAAATGTTTTTTTGAGAAATAGCTAACAGAAAGGCCTTTCCCCCCCTATGCCATAGAAGGCAAAATGAACCTGGGATGTTTTAGTAGTAGAACATTATCAGATAAAGGAGTGGACAAATTCTTGGCGAATTGCCATTGGTCATCCGAGGAAGTTACAACATGGAAACAAGCCACAAGGAACAAATTGAAACTTGGTAGCTTTTCGCATATATATATATTTCCACAGAAGTATCTCTGTTTATCAGACCTGAGTAATAAATATTAAATGTAAAAATAACAAAATGAGTTTTGGTATCCGCTTTGTTTAAGATGAAAAGAAGGCTATGACGAACGTCGTCAGTCTCCCTAGATCCTGGAAGCCCACGTCAAAGAGGCAGAATGATGTTGCGGGCAGCAGTATTAGAGAGGCCCCCCAAAGATATCAGCTGAAGTCCCTCCCGCACCAGTGACTGGGTGATTTTGGCAAGATAGTCTCTCTCTCAACTCAACCTACTTCAGAAGGCTGTTGTTGTAGGGAAAAATGGGAAGAAATAGTGCTGTTCACAGGATTTTATACTCCTAAACAAAAAGTGGAATATAAATCTAACTAGATAAAGGTAAAGATTTCCCCTGTCCAACCATGTCAGACTCTAGGGGCAATGCTCATCTCCATCTCTTAGAGGGAGCCATCGTTGTCCAAAGATGCTTCTGTGGTCATGTGGCCAGAATGACTATATGCTTAGGCCAGAGGGGGTTGCTCCTGGTTCAGCCTGGATTGGGTGAACTGGTAGTGGCAGCGGTGGGAGGCTTTGCCCACCCAGCCCGAACGCTTCTGTGCATGAGCAGAAGCATTGTGCATGAGTGCACAAGTGTCCAGGCATGCACGGGCGAACTAGTAGTAAAAATAATGGCAACCCACCACTGGCCTAGACACAGGGAAGGCTGTTATCTTCCCACCAAAGTGGTACCTATTTATCTACATTTGCATGCTTTCGAACTGCTAGGTGGTCAGAAGCTGGGGCAAGTAGGGAGGGTGATAGGGAAGACAAGGAGCTCATCCTCTCACACACTACTTGGGTCTCGAACTGCCAACCTTTCCTAACTACACATTAAAAAAAACCAGCTAAATATCAACCAAGAAATTAATGCTAAGCTGCTGGCCATTTCCCCACCATTAACCACTTACCCCTCTGTCCAATCTATAGCATTCTGTATTTTGATCCCGAATTTAAGCTGTAGGTGATTTAGTGAAAGGTTGCTTCCACATTTTTCTTACCTTCCCCCTCCTTCCAATCCTACAGTGCTAAATACAAGTATAGATAAATACATGTATAAATCCGGTAGCCTAAATTGAACGACTCACATTTGACATGATCGATAATGTGAAACTACTCATTGGGATTTTTTGCTTTCAACTGTAAATTTCTCAGCTGGATCTCAAAATGTCATCGTCTTTTTTAAAAAATTCTACATTATACTGTTTTTTTTAAAATGAAAAACATATGATACAAAGGTGGATTGTCTTTAGAATAAAACCAAACGTGCCCCTGCTCAAATTAATGCATTTGGATTTTCTTGCCTTCAGAGTTGGGAGGACACATTTCACATAATCTATTCATCTTTCAGAAAGGGAATATCTAATTCTGAAGCTTTTATCAGCAAATCTCAATGAACATAGTTTAAGAGTTCTGCCCCTTTTGGAGGGTTTGCAACTACTAATATAAATGTTAAATAGAGGAGCTCCAACTGAGGTTGCAAGAGCAGAGACAGCTGTATTTCAGATGACTTTCTATGCAGGATGTAATCTTAGATGGTTATGATGCAAACTAATGGTAACTATGATGTTGGTCCAGAAACTACTTATTATTTTAATAAAAGGAGACATGTCAAAGATGACCTAAGAGCGTAAAAAAAAAACCCAACGATGAATAGTAATTGTATTGGGGCAAACGTTAATAGCTCTGTAGGTGTTTTGCTTCTAGACAAAGTCTACCATCGATATTAAAAACTTAATGAGTTTGTCTACAAACTTCTCCATGCTTCCTCCTACATCACATCTTTTTGTTTGCAAGAGTCTTGGCTCTTGGGTTATGTGGCTTCTCATTTCCTCTTGCTCACTCATTTTAGATTGCCTCATTTACCAGTTTATTAACAAGCAGGATTACTTTGTGGATACTCTCCAAAAAGGCCGCAGCAAGCCATCTTCCTTCACCCCATCTAAGCAGGGCTTCAGAGAGATGAAAAGAAATCAGAGATTTTCCTCTTATCAAGAAACTTCTCTAATCCTCTTCCTAATGCTTGCCAACTGTTAATGTCAGAAAAAAAAGGAATCCTTTGAGGAAAAACCTTTCAAGATTTGACAATGAATCGGTTCCCCAGAAGAATAAAGGGGCCTCTTGATCAGGGGTCAGCAACCTTTGCAACTTTAAGTCTGAAGGACTTCAGCTCCCAGAATTCTCCAGCTGGCTGGAGAATTCTGGGAGCTGAAGTTCTTCAGACTTAAAGTTGTAAAGGTTGGAGACCCCTGCTCTTGATAATGATTTTTTTTAAAAAAAAAATCAAATGCTAAATAGCACGATGATCTTCTGGCTCTTATTTCTCCACACAGGATTGAATCAAAAGGCCTACAAGTCCCTTATTTGGATTTTAAATGATGTGGATTTTTTTTTAAAAAAGTGTACCTAATGTCTAACAGACATGATCTTAATAAGTAACACAATTATTCTGCGTCCTTCTAGATGTTGTTGAAGGACAATTCAGTGGCATCTAAATTCAGGATTCTTCACCTCTAGGCCTGCTGGGAGCTGTTGAGGTAAACAAGCAAACATCTGTGGGGAAATGGATTCCTTATATTTTTTTTTCAAGTAAATTGACACTAAAACATAAACCCCTACATTTATTTTATTTAGAGAAATAAGGAAGTCCATTGGAACCCAAAGAGGTTGCAGATGCCAAGAGCACCTTTCAATAAAAAGTTTAAATGAGCACAGTGGGAGGGCCTGGGAGGAGAGTTTGGTTGTCTATTTTCACTTTTTATACAGTACCAATGGCCCTCGTGATTGGCATTTTCATTATTTGTGATTTTCTGTATCTACCAGTGATAAGTGGAGTTTCAACCTTTCTATATACTTTTATCTTTTTTATTTTATGCGTGTGCAAAGCGGATAAAAAACACAGCATGTTTTTGAAGCTAAAAGTTAGGTCACTTATGCAATAGGTTCCTGTATTTGCACCTCCTTTCCTTGTTTGGTCAGGACATACCTATCTTGTTGGCTCAGCCCAGGTTCAAGGCTTCCTGGTATGACCTGCCATCGCATTTGGATCTCACAGCATGCGAGCGCTCACAACAGCCCTCTGACTGTTGTGAACAGTATGCAGGTTGCAATGTTAGCCTCCCCTGAAACAATCGAGACCTCCCTCAAACCACATCTGTAAAACAGCTGCATGCAGCACACAAGACAGTATGAGCTGTGAACCATGAGGTGAACTTGGGAGTGACTCTTATCGCTTGTGGAACAGGCCACTCCAAAGAAGAAGGGCAACGGCTGCAAGGAATCCACAGGGAGCTTCGTGGTTGAAACAGAGGGCATATTGTGCAGAAGATTGCAATGGGAAGTCAAGTATTGTGGAACAAAAGAACCAGACCATGCAATTTCTATAGACTCAACATTCCAAAGTCACATGTTGACATCGGTGGCTATCGATATCAAACAAACAAACAAACACAAATCTTGTTTGCAATTTTATTACCTGTCGTTTTACACTAGAGCAGGGCCTCCACAGATAATGTGGCAAGGATCACCGGTGATCATCTTAAGGTCAACTCTACTTTGTTCCAACCCTTAATGTTTTCTTCCCAAGCATGTCAAGTCAAAGATCAGGGTTTGCCCAAGATATTTTGTTATCCTAAATGACTGTAGATTCAGTGCTGACAAAGTAGCAGTAGGGGAACTGGACAAGGCATCTCTTCCATACTATGAGTTTACCACTACAATCTCTGTTTTGTTCTTGGTTATGGTAACAAGCAAGAACCAAAGGGCTAACATCTGTATGTATGTAGTATAGGATCCAATATGTATTTTATTAAAATAAAAACAAGTATATGCACATATATGGTGCTTAATCTGGGAACCCTCAAGAGTGTTGCCTTAGTCCTTGTGGCATCACTGAACACATATTATCTCTCCGTCCATCACCAAGTTCACAGCATATAATTAAGCTATATTTACTTGTTCCATGAGATTGAAAATCTAAAGATTTCCCCCCATTGTTACAAGGAAACTATATTAGCAACTAATTAAGGAAATGACTCTTTGTTGCCATTTGGTCACACCTTCAATGTGCTGCTTGAAGTGGGTGGCTCACTCTGATTTCTGTTAGGGCTGGTTCTGAACCCCCTGTTCAGTTTATTAAAATTGGCCAGTTTACCTTTAGTTTTATGATGTCATAGATCTAAAAAAAGAAGCCCTTTGCGTATTGTTTTTGAATTTTGTTAAATCAAATTTTAAGCATTCTGATCAATCATTATGAAGCATAGAAATGATAAACAATCTGCCAGACATGTTTTAACTTTAGTTCTTGTGGTCAAAGTCTATATCTATAGGAGGCTCAGGGACTTTCTTTCTCCTTGTTTTAATTTACCATCATCAGTCATTGAAAGTTTTGATTTTGTTGTAACATTATATATGTACATACTTCCTATTTGATTTTAAAGCTTTTTATGTGAATTTGTGATGTAACATTTCCAAAACGTTTGCCTCCCCTCTGCTTAACTACTATATTTTATTTAGTAGTTCCTATTCCTATTAGTGAGGATTTGTATCACCCTCTTTGGGACTCCTTGGTCCGAAGGTGGTGGCCTATGGGAATTATGGTATGGATTCTACAATAAAGAATAAGGCAAGAGATTGAAAGGCCGCTGACTGCATTTCCTGTCCGCTAATAGATTCAGAGCTATAGGACAGAAGAAGGAGCAGCTAACCGGGAAATCCTCCAGACGTTCAACTTGTAGTAAAGCTTCCACTGGTTTTTCTTATTAGGGCTAATGGGACTAATATACAAAAGATTTAGAGCAGGGGTGTCAAACTCAAGTATTTCGAGCTGGCCCATGGGGCTGCTCTGGGAACAGTGAAGAACCGGCCCATGGTGCTTCTGCCAGTGAAAATGGAGCTCAGGATTCAGCTGTGATGGCCTTCAACCCTCGGCCATTGAAAATGGAGCTCCAGATGGCCGTGCACAGCCCTCCCGAGCTCCGTTTTCACCACCAGTGAAAACGGAGTGCTCAAGCCACCACAGGCACCCCCGACACGAGTGACATTGAGGTGGCCACACCCATCCTGGCCCCCTGAGGTCAAACACAACCCTGATGCAGCCCTCAATTAAATCGAGTTTGACACCCCTAATTTAGAGGATCCCAATTTATGTAATCTTGATCTACAGTATCTGATCTGTTCTGTTCCCTGTGATGACGTTGATGGTAGTAGGGATAAGGGCAGCTACAGTACATCTAGTTATCTTCATGCATATAAATCAGTCATAAAAATAAGATTCTTTGCAGACCTCTTTCCACACAGCAAGTAGAGAACAGCCATGAGGGATTGCTAATTTGGAGGGTATGGGAGAAAAAGTGAGCGAAATCCTATTGCTCACGTCCTAAAGATATGCAAAGCCATTGCTGGGAAAGAACGTTTTTGGTGTGTCAAAAAAAAGAACATGAGCTGAACTGCAGGATGAAACACCCATAACTATGAGTTGATAATTACTTGGCGATTGAGTTGGCTATACATTTATTTCTATTGTTATGTTAATGGACATCAGGCAAAGAAAGATTGAATTTTAAATGAAATGGAAAGGAAGTCCCTCAATGTTTGCAACTTGGTAATATTAAATACTCTCACATTCCCATTTGTTCAGATTCAAGTTGTTGGTCTACACAAAATCAGGAGGAATCTGGTAACATTCTGATATTTTATCAAAAGGCATGAGCTGCAGCAAACTTTGTCAGTGATATGTCTGACAATTTTTACCACTGATTTTTACCACTATAGATTGAGATGATTCTCCAATCGTTGCTGCCTTGTGTTTCCCTTGCTATGGTTCTGGATAATATATGACCCAAATGAACTGGATCTTGCCTGCTTGGGTAAATTGCTAATACTGTTGTCCAAAGAGCGATGTGTGGGGTATTTCTGCATTTCCCCCAACTCTTCTGTCCTCAGTCTAAGAGGATTAAAAAAAAACCCTTAAAGAAAAAGAAACATTCAGGAAAATTTCCATAGTTTTGAAGAAATCTTTGCACTTCCCTTAGTTACAGGGTTATTTTAGAGTGTGTGAATGTCCTGCCTTCCACCGAACAATCATCACTCCAACAGTGTATAACCTGTCTGGCCTCCTCTCAACCCCAGGGAAAACATCAGGAAACAGAGCGATGACGAGATCTGTAAGAGGAAGAAAAAAAAACCTCAACAAAAGAGCTCCATGCAACGATACAACAAGCTGAAACAAATCACCCAAAAGAAATTCTGAACTAATTTTAAAGTTCCCTGAGTATGAGGCTGAGAATCAAAAAGCTGTTCACACACTCTCCTGCAGGATCTCCATCTCTTCTGCAGGTTAGACTGGGAAGTACATGAAGTATTCTGAAATACTGAAATATTCTGAAGCTGAGGGAAAACTACTGGGGTGTTTACCAGTGGTGGGATTCAAATTTTTTTGAATTTGTGGGTGTGGCTTTGTGGGCATGGCATGGCTTTGTGGGCGTGGCAGGGGAAGGATACTACAAAATCCCCATTCCCTCCCCACCCCAATAATCTGCTTTCCAGCTCTGTTCTCCTGTGCAGGGAAGTAAAAGGAGACCCAGCCAATCAGCCGGGACTCGGAAGGCAGAGGATAGATGGGGGTAGGGCCAGCCAGAGGTGGTATTTGCCAGTTCTCTGAACTACTCAAAATTTCTGCTACCAGTTAGAATCAGTCAGAACAGACTGAATACCACCTCTGGTGTTTAACCCAAAAAGGACATGGATGTGTCTCCAATGTCATCAAGATTCAACATTAAGACATTACGTTGATGTAATCAATCATTGACCAAAAAGGACCCTTGCATTTTGAAGAGCATTTGCATTTCATAATTTCCATGTATGATGCATATGGGATGAATACATAATTTCAATTGAATAAATATATATTGTTGTAGGACAGGGCAGTGGTGGGTTTCAATTTATTTTACTACTGGTTCGCAGAAGTGTCCGGCCAGGTGGGCGGAGCCTCCTGCCACTGCCACTACCAGTTTGCCCAATCCGGGGCCTACTGGCAGAAACCCATCTCTGGGACAGGGGTGTTAAACCCAAGGCCCAGGGGCCAGATACGGCTCATGGGGTGCTTAGATGTGGCCCAAGGGCCAGCCTGGAAATAGTGGAGGACCAGCCCACAGGGTGTCTGCCAGTGAAAATGTAGGTTGTGAGGGCTGTGCTTGGCCCACTAGCTCCATTTTCACTGGCAGAGAGTTGCAGGAGGCCATCGCAGCCAAAAATGGAGCTCGCAAGCCTATTTTTGCTGGCAGAACGCTTGGGCTACCATGTGTCCCCCTGACACAGGTGATGTCACACTGGCCATGCCCCCTCTGGCCACACCCACCCCAGTCCCCTGAGGTCAAGCACAACCCTTATCAAATCGATTATCAGGGTTCCAAGTAACATCCCCAACGAATGAAGACTCCAAGGCTTGAAGTTCCTCAAAGTTCCATTTCATTAGAGATGTCATATTGGCACATCTGGGAAAACCCTGAGAGTTCCAAGTTTTCCCCACCCAAAAGAAAGTCAAAGAGCCACCCCCTGCACCCACAGGTCCATCACAGGGTCCAATCATTTCATCATCCCAACTGGAGACAAGCTCCAATCACTCCCATCCAGGTACAGGCCAAATGCCCTTGACTCCCAGAGAAAGGAATGTTGTTATGGCTAACTCTCCACCACTCCTTGTAATCCCCCCTCCTGTTTTCCCAGGCACTAAATGTGAAGCTCCATTGGAAAAGATGACTTCCAAGGCTGACATTGAGTTTGATATCCCCACTTTAGGGAATTTGGGGTACAGGGAAGGTTATAATTGGGAGCTTTGTAGTTGGAAAACAGAACAGGGGTGGTAAGAATTTGATCAATTTTTAAAATTAAGAATGGAGTAGAAGGAAACAGTTATTTCTTCCATGGCTCTTGGATGTTTCAGGGTTTCTCTCTCTTTAGTCTGGGAAGCAATTGCTGCCAAGCATTTCTGAATCTCTTCTGCTGGTATTTTTTTTTAACAAATGATGACTGCCAATAAATTAACATTATATCTGATAAAACAAACAGAATAGCTAAGGCTATTCTCAGCATTCTTCCCTACTTCTTCCCAACTTTATTTAATAATTATTAAAGGAATAGAAGTACGGTCAGTGGGAGAAAAAACTAGAAACCAGATTAATATATAGCCCTGCAGTGCTAAGAAGAAAAGATGTGCATGAAACATATATTTTTGGCTCCAGTTCTATGCATGTGTATCTGAAAACTCAATTGCATATATCTCCAAGAAAGTACATGAATGCTTGGGTTATTAATTGCTTTCTTCTTGTTTTGTGCATCTTTGCTCTAGGCTACAGCCTGTTAGCTGGGGAAGACCACACACCAATCAATGCTGACTCTTGGCTACTAAGTGGACACATAATCCATGCAGTTTTCTTGGCAACAAAATGGGAATCGTGTGACACAATCTTCTCCCAAGACGTTTTTTCACAACTACCAACACAAACCTAAAACTTGGATTCCTTGATATCCTCTCAGCTCCACTTGGCTTTCGAAACCAAAGTCTTGAACGCATGGTTTTATACAATTAACTAGCAGTAAGACCAGTGGTGGGTTTCAAATTTTTTAGAACCTACTCTGTAGGTGTGGCCTATTTTGTGGGCGTGGCTTGGCAGTCATGTGACAGGGTGGGAGTGGCCACCTTTTAAAATGTGGTGAAACTCATTTAATAACGCTCTTGCTTAGCAACCAAACTTTTGGA
Source organism: Rhabdophis nuchalis (assembly GCA_039707465.1). NCBI lineage: Eukaryota > Metazoa > Chordata > Lepidosauria > Squamata > Natricidae > Rhabdophis > Rhabdophis nuchalis. The sequence goes on from CM077645.1 coordinate 145,905,242, forward strand.
CTCAATTGTGATGATAAATTCTTTCTTTCTTTCTTTCTTTCTTTCTTTCTTTCTTTCTTTCTTTCTTTCTTTCTTTCTTTCTTTCTTTCTTTCCTTCCTTCCTTCCTTCCTTCCTTCCTTTCCTTTCCTTTCCTTTCCGTTGGGTCACTGGCAGCGGCGGGCCAGATTTACTTCTAGGTACGCCGGTGGAACCCCCTCTCACCGGTTCTCTAAATTTCACCAACCGGCTCTCGCGAGTAGGTGCGAGCCTGCAGAAACCCACCACTGAGTAAGACCAATTTAAGACAGGGATACTCACTTCTGTGAATGGGCATTAGAATGCATTATGAAATGGTCCAGCTATAGGCACGTTTTCCTGTAAGCTTCACTATTTTAATGGACTTTATTAATAGGCAGCTGTGAAGGTAGATTGTTTTATTTTCATGTGTATGGTATATTAGAACACATGGAATTATTAAAAATAGGAGAAAAGAAAAGTGTCTCAGGCTACCATCCTACTGAGAAGAGACTCATTCCTGGGCACCGTCAGGGTTAACACTGGGTGGAGTAGGGTTCCTTTCAGATGTTAACCTGGATCAGAGTGGGCAGATAATGTTGATTTTGAGGGTGGTCATGTTTAATTTTCAAGGGGTTGTGAAATGGACAGGCTGACCAATATGTTATTGCATACCTGAATCTGTTGTGGAAGTTTCAAAGATACTGTCCTGGAAGATTTACATTGCTTGCGTTAACAACTTCCTGTCCTACTTCTAGCTTTAATTAGCTGAGCAAATCAAGGTTGGTACCATCTCTGGCTTATCTCACCAATTATTGTTGTTTTAAGTGAATGGTCACAGTGTTGTTTTACAAGCTTCAGCTGGATTCAAAGACTGGGTGTACTTTATTTCAAATTCTTTTATGGCTACTGAGCCTCATCGCTCCATATTTGCGAATATACCTCATCCCGTAGTCTGAAATAACATTGGCCCAACAATCTCAGCCTCACTAAAGAAATTATTAAATGTCAATGCTTCCTTCCTAAAGACCTTGGTTACCAAAAATTCAACATACATATATAATGGCAATTTGTGTTGGCAGGAGGGCAGAGGTCGACGTCTAGGCCCCTCACATGTGGGGTGCCGCTGGGGTCGGTCCTCTCACCCCTCCTGTTGAACATCTACATGAAGCCGCTGGGTGAGATCATCCGTGGTTTTGGGGTAGAATTCCATCAGTACGCTGATGACACCCAGCTGTACATCTCTACCCCTGACCACCCCAACGATGCCGTTAAAGTGATGTCCCGGTGCCTTGAGGCCGTGCGAGCCTAGATGGGGAGAAACAGGCTTCAACTCAACCCGTCCAAGACCGAGTGGCTGTGGTTCCCGGCATCACGATATAGCCAGTTGGTACCATCTCTGGCTATCGGGGGCGAGTCATTAGCTCCCGCGGAAAGGGACCGCAACTTGGGCGTCCTTCTGGATTCCCGGCTGTCATTGGATGACCATCTGACGGCCGTGGCCAGGGGGGCCTTTTATCAGGTTTACCTGATACGCCAGTTGCGCCCCTTTCTAGATTGTGATGCTCTACATACGGTCACTCAAGCCCTCGTCACCTCCCGCCTAGACTACTGTAACACTCTCTACATGGGGCTCCCCTTGAGGTGCACCCGGAGGCTCCAGCTAGTACAGAACGCAGCCGTGCGGGGGATTTTGGGAGTGTCAAGATACTCCCATGTAACACCTCTCCTGCGCGAGCTGCACTGGCTGCCTGTGACCTTCCGGGTGCGCTTCAAGTTGTTAGTAACCACCTTCAAAGCGCTCCATGGCATGGGACCTGGTTATCTGCAAGACCGCCTCCTACCTCCTACCTCCCTTCGACCTGTCCGCTCTCACAGAGTGGGCCTCATCAGGGTGCCGTCTGCCAGACAATGCAGGCTGGCGGCCTCCAGAGCGAAAGCCTTCTCTGTGGTAGCCCCTGCCCTCTGAAATGGCCTACCGCCCGACCTTTGCACGGTCACGGACCTGCGCCTCTTCCGCCGGGCTCTAAAAACATACCTCTTTCAAGAGGCCGGCCTGGCATGACTCTTAATTTTAATCTTATTTTAAATGGGTTTTAAATTGACAATTCTAGCCCGGGCTCGACTTAATTTATGTTTAATATTCTGTATTTATTGCTTGTTATATTTTATTCCTTTCCTGTGCACCGCCCTGAGTCCCATTAGGAGATAGGTGTGGTATATAAATTTGATAAATAAATAAATAAATAAATAAATAAATAAATAAATAAATAAATAAATAAATAAATAAAATGGTTGTAGTTATTATTTTTAATTTGTATCTAAAATATTTGAAAAGAGATTTATTCTACTCAAGGGGACTTCTCAGAGCTTTCCATCTCTTCTGAAAGCATTATGGTTTCTTCCTTCTTAGCCTTCTCTGAAGTTAGATATTCTTCTATGAGCCTTAGCTTCTGTTTTACTTGTAAGATTGTCTGCATGCCATCTGTACATTGTATGACATAATTGGATTTATGTTGAACCGTTTTGTAGTGATTAAAAATGGAGATGGAACTTATTGCGAGGAGCACATGCTCAGAATAAATTAATATCCTAACTTTTGAGCATGTGCTTTTGGTGTGTGCTTGTATTCAGAAATGCTGAGTGCCCACAACTTTAGAATAATGATTTAAATGCCAAGGGAAATGTTTTAGATGCATGCAGCTTCAAGTGTTTCACTAAGTTCAAATGGATGGTGTGGTCTCCAGAGAGAGACACAATATTGGCAGGTGGTTCTATTAATAACCACTTTCAAGAATAAAGAAACTATGCCCAATTTAAGTAAAACATTGTTGCTAATGAGTATCATTTTCTGGCCCACATGTACAATTCTTTTATCATTCTGGCAAATCTAATGGCCTCATGTATCGGGAACATTTCTTCTTTACCTAGTGTCAGGCTTCACATCTGGTCTTAAATCTGTTAATCACAGATTTAGAGGCACTTAAATCAATTCTTGGATACACACAGCAGCAGATTTCCAGACATGATGTGGTAAGATTAGAAACTTTAACGGAGACAAGAATGTAGCCTTGAATAAACTGTAGATTGCTAGCTGCAGTTATTTTTAGGTATCTGTGTTGTCTGAAGCCTGAAATATTAGGTTTCTTCCTCCTGGCCTTCTGAATTAATGCATATTTGGCAAGTCACTTGAGATAGTTCTGGGCTTTCAACTGTGAGCAACCAACCCAACCCAACCCAACCCAACCCAACCCAACCCACCAACCAACCAACCAACCAACCAACTAACCAACCAACCAAGAGTTTCTGAGCAAATTTAAGAAAATGTTGCAATTGGTTGGGGGGGACTTCAATAGACAAAGCTGGAGCCCTGTCTGATCACATCCCTGCTCTCATTGGATAAGTGTGCCATCTGGGGAAATTACTTTGATGATTACAGTAACCACCTCTGTCCAGATAGTGTCCTAACATCTATGCACTAGCTTAAGTCTACCACTGCCCTTTCTGTTTGATCATTCATCAGTGACATTATATTTTCTACACCATGAGTTTCCCCCCCTTCCCTACCAATAAAGGGTGTAGAGATTAGCCAGCAATCAAGGCAGCCAAAATGGAAAGTAGCTGAATAAAAATTTGAGTTTTTCAGATTTTAGTTGATATCTGGTCTATAAGGCCAAGAGTACTATGGTTGAGAGGTAGCCTAGATATTCTGCTGTTCCATTGGTGGGGTCAAGAAAGAGGCAGTAAGGGTGCAAAGAAAAAAAAGGGTGGAGATTGACAGGATGGGTAGTTACTATTAGAACTTGTATAAGGCCACACTTGGAATACTGCATTCAGTTTTGGTTGCCATGATGTAAAAAAGATGTGGGAGACTCTAGAAAGAGTGCAGAGAAGAGCAACAAAGATGATTAGAGGAGTGGAGACTAAAACATATGAGGAACGGTTGCAGGAACTAGGTATGTCTAGTTTAATAAAAAGAAGGACCAGGGGAGACATGATAGCAGTTTTCCAATATCTCAGGGGCTGCCACAAAGAAGAGGCAGTCAAGCTATTCTCCAAGGTACCTGAGGGTAGAACAAGAAGCAATGGGTGGAGACTAATCAAGGAGAGAAGCAACTTTATGGATTGCAACAAAACTGCTCGATGTAAAAATCTTACATAATTAGAGAATTTTTAATCTTTCCAAAGTTATTGAAGATGGTGCTGTTGATGATGTTTCATAGGTGCCACACAAATTCATTTATTACTTTGGGTGTCAAAGCACCATCAAATCTGAGAACCCCCAAGATACCCCCAAGTACCCTGGAAACTGCTGGTTCTTATCATATTAGTTTTGGGCCCTAAATCCGAATCAAATGTCATCTGAACTCTCCTTGCCACGCTTCCAGAAGATCCCTGAAAATCCAGAACCCACCTTTCCTTAAGATCTCTGAAGGTTGGTTACAGCAAGTGTGGTGGTCATGTTCTGAAATGAAGAAAAAGTTCTTTATTTAATTGAGCTCAGAATCCACGAGACACAATGTTCATAACTCATTGTTTGATTCGAACTTGGAGACGGCCTAAGAAGCCAAGACTACTGCTTTATATATCTACTTGGATTGTTATTTCATTAATGTTTAAAATGTCTTGGCAGCATCTTCCCTGACAGATCTGGCAGACTGGAATAACTTGTATTTTGCGGCAACCAAGATTTTTTTTTTTTTTAAATACAGCTCATGTTTCTGAGCTTGCTTCATCAGAGTTTTTCAAAGCTACAATTCATTCCTGCAGCATTTTTATCCAGATTTTCAGATTCTTATATGGCTTTATTTGTTAGTGTTACGCTAGCGTGCTTGAGGCAATTTAGAAACCATAAATCACCGAGTAGCCTAAAAATAATTAAAAGACACAAAAAGAAATTACTAGCAACCTTTCTTGAATAGCAATAAAACTGTGGATGGAGATAAAAATAGCAGCACCTGATGCCCCCAAACGTATTTTTAAAGCAATGTGCTACGCATATTTCTCCTGAACATTAATAATGAAGGGTGCTGACATAATATATATTCATGTAGCTGCTCCCTTGGAGATTGCTTTCAGTCTGTTTGACTTAATATGTACACATTAATTACATGCTAATTCCACTGTTTTTAATTGGCATTGGTAGGAAAGAGCCTTCCAGCCATAGATCTAACCTGACAGGTGTGGGAAATAAACGCCAAAGGCCACCATCCAGAAAGAAAGAGGAGCAAGTTAAATCCTATTAAAAACTAGTGCAATTTGAGTATCTGGATAATAGCTTCTCAAGACTTTGTCTTTAATATAGTGCTCAGTCTGGCTCCAAATTTTATGACATAACAATTAGCAGCAAATAGGGGTGGAAGAGCAGCTTTTTCCGTTTAATTTTTCATCCTTCATTTAATCTTAGGCAAATTAAGAAAATTATCACATATTAGTTATATAATATCAGAAGAATGGATTAGCTGTAACTCGGGCACAAGGATGGTACGTTACTCCACAATAACACTTAGCCTGCTCACTTCCTGTTCATGAACATAGATCCTCCTTCTGCTACTCCTGGATGGGTGTCATTTGTTTTGATGGGGGAAAAACCATTGATCAGTGATGGAGAATTGAAGAATTGGAAGGTACCATTTACCTATTCAAGCTATTTTCTGTTCAGCTTCTATTTTTAACCATAACCAGCAAATGGGAACTCCCCACCAACTTCAGTAATTGCTTTAATATTAACTTTTTTTTTTACCATTAGGAAACCTCTATTATTTTGTGATAACCCCCAAAAGTCCCAGCCTCTATCCCTGCCTCTTTCAGTTACAAAGCTTCTTAGACATTAAGTTTGGAGGTGATTCAGAACAGTGCTTCCCAACCTTTTGGGCACCAGGGACCAAATGTCCACCTGTCTGCAAGGAACATAAATCCTTCCATTCACCACCATCCAGTCAGAGCTGAAGAAGCTTTTGGATGATAAATGAAACATCTTTAAAGGAAAAAGAAGACAGTCCAGTTGCCCCCTGAAAAAGCACCTTAGGGACAACCATGACCTGGATGACTGAGAATCTCTATAGACATTTTCCTTTACCAATTTTTCAGGTTGAAGATATCCAGAGGGTTAATAACTTTACCCAAGAACAAGACTGCTACGCCCTGAAATCCACCAAGATTCTAGTTAAGGTGAATGGACTACTGATGGAGACCAGCAGTGAGTTGCTACCCCTTCAGACTCCTGCTCTGATACTCGAACACTCTGTATCCATAGATCCAGAAAATAGGAGTGGCGATCATGAACAAATTGATCACTAATTCAGAGGGATTGACCAAAACATTGAAAGAGTGACACAGATGGAAATCCATTCATGGCACAGATCCCGTCATTGAACCTTCCAACTGGTCATCTCGGGAGCAGAAAGCAACCTGCACCGGATTATGGAATCCAGTGATAGAAAGCAGTTTTTCTTATACTCCTGATAGGAATTGTTTTACCTGTGTTTTACATTGTCTTACATGTAAGACCAGTTTCGTGGAGACAGGTTTTTCCATGGAGCAGAGGGGGCATGGTTTTGCCTGCATCCTGCAGATGTGCTTTGCTTGTTTCTGTAGCCCGGTTTTTGGCATGTTGTGGCCCAGTGCCGATCCACAGACCAGGGGTTGGGAACCCCTGATCTGGAAGACCTTTTTCCATCCAGAAGAGGGCCTGATTATAAATTAACTTGGCTCAGGACACATTTCTAATTTTCTAATTTCTAATTCACAGAGAGGCCAATCAGTAGAAGTGACCCACATCTGTCTTCTTGAATCGGAAGCTCTCCCTAAAAATGAAGACAAAATATTTGCAATAGTATCTTAGGAGAAACTAATCTAGCTCTGAAATCACATCTGGTGGTAGTGGTGGTTTAAACTATAAGAGTAGTACTTTTGTTCTGACAGCATTACTTTCATGCATACTCATATTTTTCCTTATTATTTGTAATATTCCCTAGAGGGGATCACAGAAGGATCACCTTTGGAATAGTTTGTCAGGTTTTAGGTTTAGGTTTTATTGGTTTATTGAGTTGCTCACATGGCGAAATAATGCATTTACATCAAGTTTGGGAAAGAAAATTGTAATTCCACTCACAGGGAGTTCTTGAAGTCAGACTTCTGTTGGTTCTGATTTGATAACATGGTATCAGTTTTCCACAGCGCCTTCCCTCTCCTTTTTTTATATGTACTGTTAATAGCGCTTAGACTTATATATTGCTCCATGGTGCTTTACAGTCCTGTCTAAGTGGGTTACAGAGTGGCCAGCATATTGGCCACAATAAACTGGGTCCTCATTTTACCGAATTTTGGAAGGATGGAAGGAGGGAGTCTACCTTGAGCCGGTCAGGATCGAACTTCTGGTTATGGGCAGAGTCTGCCTGCAATACTGCATTCTAACCACTGCACCACCATGGCCCTTTTGAAAACACGCTCTGGCCTTCTCCGGCGATGTGTCATGCTTCAGCTCTGTCTCACAGTTGCATGCAATTCCCAATCTGTACACCCAGAGCCCTACACGATCCCACCAAACTTTGGGGGTTGGGGTGGCCCATGCTACGTTGTCATTTTTAATATGATAGAACACCACCACCACCACCACCCGCCCAGGTATGGAGTGACTGCCCCAATTGTACAAACTGTATTTATTAACTGCCTTTTGCCCTGGCCCTAATTTATTCCCTTGTCTTGATTTTACTCACTTTTTAAGAGCAGCCCTAGGCATCCATCCCACTGAATGACCAAGGGCCACCCTTGGCTTGAGAAGGGGATTTCTCTAATCAATCGGTTACTTCCAGAAACTTGTTGGTGGATAGACAGAAGAAAAGATTTATTCAGCCAGCATGAGTCTAACCACCCCTTTTGGTCATGTATTACAGATGTTTTCCATTCCTGAGCAGGGAGGGTGACGCCCTTTCTCTTTGTGCAATAGACATAATTGAAATAATCAGCTACGCCTATCTTCCTCCATCCATCTCCACAATGCGTAATGAGCAATGGGTGCAGGCTTTCCTGCAGTAGACTAATATGGCACCATGTAAAACAGGGAGGAAAAGGCAGACGGGGCCTCTGGTTGCACACGCTTGACAGACCCAAGGCATGCGATGATTATAACCAGCCTGACTCGGTTTCTTCTCTGTAATTGAGCATACAGATTTCCATAAAATCATTGCCCAGTCCACATGGCAATATGCTTGAAGGCACAGGTTGGTACACATAATGAAATACCGTAGATATTAGTTTTGGGCAGTTAAATTGGTTAACTCCACCGGCAGTTCTTATCCTTCTTGATACCAAGAGACATGGAGAAAATGTGCCTTTGGTACGGTATATATTTCAGGTGAAGTGTTAGGCCTGAATTTCTAAGATAGGAAAAACTAGAAGTGCCTAGACACCCCACTCCTCCAACCACTGGATGGTGAAACATAGAGAGGCATTTGAGTTTTACTACACAACCCAGGTTTTTCCTTTTTTGTGAAGAGGTCATGGCCCAAAATTGTAAAACAGAGTGACCAAATATAACATTTCTTTCCTGAAGGTGAATGCTATGCATGATGCATGCATTATATCAATAACACTAAATGTCCCCCGAGTTACATTCATGAAATAAATGGCTATATACCAGTGGTGGGTTTCTGCAGAGCCGGTTGGTGAAATTTAGAGAACCGGTGAGAGGGGGTTCCACTGGCGTACCTGGAAGCAAATTTGGCCCGCCGCTGCCAGTGACCCAACGGGAAGGAAAGGAAAGGAAGGAAGAGAGGAAAGAAAGAAAGAAAGAAAGAAAGAAAGAAAGAAAGAAAGAAAGAAAGAAAGAAAGAAAGAAAGAATTAATTTATCATCACAATTGAGTCCAAAATTTTGGTTGCTAAGCAAGAGCGTTGTTAAATGAGTTTCACCACATTTTAAAAGGTGGCCACTCCCACCCTGTCACATGACTGCCAAGCCACACCCACAAAATAGGCCACACCTACAGAGTAGGTTCTAAAAAAATTGAAACCCACCACTGCTATATACTTTTGGTAAGCAAACAATAGAAACCTTGCATTTTCCAATTCTAGTGCTGAGAAATGAATGCGGGAAGGTGCTGACAAACAGATATCTAGTCTTTTATGGCAAGTGAGTTGAAAATGGATGTCAGGTTAGAGGGTTCAAAGACCCTGCTTAAGTGGCCACATTCTACAAATGATACCAATATAATTTAATTCTCTCGCAGGGCCAAAGCAATTCCCAAAAGCCTTATTCAATCATATCTGTTGATAGTTCTGAAATTACTTATAGTTTTATGCAAATACAGCCAGATGAGAGCCACTGTGATGCTGCTTAATTTTGGTAAGAATTCTAGACAGGCAGATATGGGGAACCAATTTTCAGTTGTTCTCGTAGTGTGTGTGTGTGTGTGGTGTATGTGAGAAAGAGAGAGACAGACAGAGAGAGACACACACAGAGAGACAGAGATTTTGGTAAAGGTCTCCATTTCTGATAAGTAGGAAGGCCAAGATATTTGACCCTGCACATAGAAAAAGTTCTAATTTTCCTGGAGATGCCTGTAAATAGTTGTATGTGCCTCTTTTAGCAGAATTTAACTTCCACCACAAATGTAAGTATATGTTTATTTTTGTATCTATGCATCTGTATCTAGGTTCCAGATACCGCACTGACCTCACAGTTAGAATCTACATTCCAGCATTTATTTTATATTATTATAGTTGGATATCCAGATCTTTTTTCATGCATGTATATAACTTGCAGCTTGTGCCAAATGACTGCTCATTACAAGGCTCCAAAACGGATTAAAATTTAATTTAGTTTAGCTAAACTTTCTCCTGAAGCTTAGAGTTCAGATTTGGAGCATTCTCATCAACCTGGCTAGGCCCTGTTTAACCTTCCTGGAACATGTGATCTGCTCAAGCTGATCTCCATGAGAGGTGATCTGCTCTCATGGATTCTCCCGACCATCTGTCATATGAACAGCAGTTCTGGGGTTTATTGCAACAGTAATGCCAATACCCAGGAAGGTACATATTTTTCTAGTAAACATACTCACTTCCTTTCAATAACCTTGGCATATTACCATGGCATAATCTGTAAGGTGATACAGGTATTACTTTTGTGTTAGACCAAGTTACGCAAGTGCCTCAGACATCAGATGCTAGATTAGCGAAGATGAGCAATGAGGGGATCAGAGTTGTATAGGATAAAATAGGAGAGAAATTTATTCAGTTCACATTTGACAGAGGTAGAACACGGGAGGGGGAAAAAATCAAACCCACCAATTTCATAAAAATGAGAAATGTAGAAAACCCAGAATGGATATACTAGTTTATTACCAGCACGAGACCTCCAACTTACTCTGTTTGTTTGTTTGTTATTTTGCTGCCTTTACTATTATTTTTATAAATTACTCAAGATGGCAAAAACACGCCTAAATAATAATAATAATAATAATAATAATAATAATAATTTTATTTATAACCCGCTCTCTCTCCCCGAAGAGACTCGAGGCGGGGCACAGGGAATTAAAAACAGTTAAAACAGACAAAATACAAAATTAAAAACAAATTAAACTTGCCCTGCGCTAAAAACTCCTATAAGACTAGGCTATCCCTAAAGCCCCTAGAATTTAAAATTTAAAATTACCCTAGGCCAGCCAAGCGGAAAAAGTATGTTTTTAATTGCTGTTGGAAGGAGCGAAGGTCTGTAGTTGTTCTGATCTCGGGGGGAAGGTCGTTCCAGAGGGTCGGGCCCACCACAGAGAAGGCCCTTCCCCTGGGCGTCGCCCGCTGGCACAGCCTAGTGGACGGCACCCGGAGAAGTCCCTCTCTGTGGGAGTGAATCGGCCGCACGGAGGTTTGGGGCAGAATGCGATCCTAGTACTAGGAAGAAGCCTAGTACTTCTTCCTTCTCCTATTTTCCCAACAACAATAACTCTGTGAGATGAATTGGGCTGAGAGAGAGTGACTGGGCCAAAGTTACTCTCCTGGCTTTCATGCCTAAAGTAGGACAAAAGCCAAAGGTGAATTTGTTAGAACGCACGGTCTCCCGGTTTCTAGCCTGATGCTTTAACCACTAGACCAGTGATGGCTAACATTTTTTGGCTCGCGTGCCAAAAGTGGGGGGAGCGCAGGGGGGTCGTGCCTGGGTGTGCCACATCCACAATGCTATGTGCGTGACCCCCTGCTTTTGGCACGCTTTTTTCGCCCTCCCTAGGCTCCAGAGGATTTCTAGGAGCCTGGGGAGGGTGAAAACAGAATCCCTCCCACCTCCAGAGGCTTCAGGAGCTTCCCTGAAGCCTCCAGAGGCCAAAACGACCTCAAAAGAAGGCCTAAATCAGCTGGCCAGCGCACACAACCGCGCTGGAACTGACTGGGCAATGCCTCGCGTGCCCTAAGAAATGGTTCCGCGTGCCACCTGTGGCACCCGTGCCATAGGTTTGCCATCACGGCACTAGATCAAACTGGCTATTGCCCCTACTAAGGCATTGCTCCAACACTACTGTGCAAATAATTTTAATCTGCTTTTTCCATTATAGATTCTTCACATGTAGCAGGGCTGTCACCTTTTCCTTTGCTCCAGTAGCAAACTGGTCGTGGACCAAATCTAACCCTTTAATTGTATTTTCAATCAAACCAGTGGCTTGGCTCGCAAGAGGGATAATTCAGCTAATATGCACAAGATAGTGCCTTTTCAATAACCCTTTGTGGGAAAGTCCTAGCACAACATCAACTGAAGGATTTAATCTGTATAATGAAGGAGCGTGTTTTCAAGTTGGAGGATCAGGGAGAACTGGAATCCACCCTCCCCCCCCCCTTTCAATTAAAAGAATTAAATCCTCCCTCCTGTTAAACACAACAAATTCACCTTTGGCTTTTGTTTATCTTTTCTTCCTTCTTTTCTGCCTCCAGGCTCTCAAAGAGTTGTTCAGCCAGACACAACAACCAACTTTCCTCAAAGAGCATTAGGTGTTTCCTTCAACAGAAGCCATTTCAGTTGAAGGACTGAAATTTATACCTACTCCATTTCTGTTCCTTCAGCTTCAGATATCGTAAACCTTGGTGAATTTCTTTTCTTTGTTAAAATTTCTGTAACTGCAGAGATTTGGGGCAATATATTTTGTCATACCATCATGCCAAATTAAATAACTTCAATTCACATATAAATTAAATAGAGATTAAAGCCAAACATTGCAGCACTGGCTTAAGACTCACTTAATATCTAAGCCCTCTGAAATGGTTTTGCATTCTGGTTAAGTGTTTGCTTGGTATGATCAAGCCACAAATAAATTGAGGACACTTATAACATAATTGAATGCAGGTTTACGCAAAAGAAAGTCCTAATTAAGAAGATCTAATTAAGCATACAGTTTGCGGATTTGTAACCTAAATCTAATTTATTTCTGAGAGAAATTATTATACACACTAAACAAAAAAGCTGGAGTCAAACTGGGTAAGTTAATTGAATTAGTTGAGCTCCTTTTCTGCCCCAAAATTGTCCTCTATCCTCTCCGGTCTCATAAACATAAAAATTTCTAGCTTACACAGTATCATTTAAACACACACACACACACACACACACACACACACACACACACACACACACACACACACACAACTTGCTTCACTTCCTGCCATTTTGTCACTCCCTAAACCCACTGTGGTCCCTGTTCTTAGGCCAGTGTGGTTGGGCTTCTTTCATTGCAGGAGTTGTCTTCTGACACTGATTGTTGCCTTTTGCAGTTAAAATATTTTTTAATATCCTGTAATATAACCTTTTACACGTATTCTGAAAAATCCCTGTGTCAGTAAGTGTGATGTTCTTTGAAGCAAACTTTGTTATTCTAGTTGAGTTAATATAATCAAGTGTGAACTGAGAGGAATTTGTGGCAAAAGGAAGAAATGGGGATGATTCCCGGGCGAGGAGAGGATGCCGGGCGGAAGAGGACGCCGAGGCCCGAGCCCGGACGCCGAGCAGCGATGACCGGGAGCCGGGTGTCGGAGGCCGAGAGGCCGGAGGATGCCTGGGAGCCTGGAGGACCCTCCAAATGGGCCGGAGGAGCCCCTGAGATGAACGGGAGGAGCGGAGGTCGGTCATTCGGGTCGAGGAGTGGGTTGAGGAGCAGATGTCGGGCGAGGGCTGTACGAAGAAACGGGGGCCGAGCGGAACCTTGGATGGAGCCCTGACGGAGGTGGCTGAGTGGCTGAGTGTCAACTGAGGCTTGAGGGTGGCTGGAAGACCAGAGGCCTGGCGGAGGTAGAGTGGTGGCCAAGCGGAGGCAGAGCAGAGGCCATGCAGATCGCAGGAGGAGGGGCCGAAGTGTAGGCCGAGTAGAGGTGAGGAGAGGCCGAAATGCCTGACTGGAGGCCGGAGCCAGGCTGGAGAAGTGGAGTTAGGATGAACATGGACCCCCGAGGGACCTCACCGAGGGACTTCACCAGGGACATTATCCGTTGGGCTGGAGGACTCTGGACTCTATATGTCTATACCATCTATATTATTTATTTCATCTATATCATCTCCCGTATGAACTGAACAAGGCCCGAATTTTATCTAATACCGAATTTTTAACCAGCTGAACTACCCTACTGGACTATTTTATATATTTAATATTTATATATTTATATATTTATATTTATATATTTATTTACCATCTAATTTTGCACCATATATAATATCTTAACCTTTTATCCAACGTGGTCTCTGTATTATCTACGACCTAGCATGTACTCAAGGGCCAGCCTTATTTCGCTGCGAGAGTCCCCCCTCTCGCAGGTATGGCCCGCTGTGTTATCAAGGGCACACTTCGATGAGGGACTAGTGAGTCATGAGAAGTGGAGAAAGCGCAGATGTAGGGGTTTTATACTAAAACGTTTAATTCGGCTTTTAGGGGGTTCCAGGGTGGAGAGAGGGAATGTTATTAGGTCGGTGAGCAGAGTGGAGAAGGAAGCAGAAGGGTCCATTAAGAGGGGGGATACACAAGCCGTTTCCATGGAGGGTCTACCCATCAAGACGGTCGTAGGGAGGGGCAGGTGCAATGGGAGACAGGTTTTTCCTTCCCGGTTGGGGGCACAGGGTGCTGACTGTGGCATCTGACTGCTTACAAGCGGTCAGATGCCACAACCCTCGCAGGCTAGGTGGTCAGGGATTACAGAGCCAGGGCCCGAGGCTGATGTTTTGCAATGCCAGGTCCGTGGTCAACAAAGCCCCCCTCATCCACGACCTTGTGTCGGAGGGGGAGCCGGACCTGGTAGGAATAGCGGAGACCTGGTTGGGCCACGAGGGAGGACTTCCCCTCGTAGAAATGTGCCCACCAGGTTACCGCGCTTTTCATCAGCCACGGGCCCTAGGCAGGGGTGGCGGGGTAGCGGTTATTGTTAGGGAAGGTCTTGAGCCAAGAGAGACCACTGTACCACAGACCACCGGCTGTGAGTCCCTCTGCGTGAAGTGGGGCCTAGGGAGGCAGTTGGGTGTGCTGATTGTATACCTGGCTCCCCGCTATGTAACAGCAGCCCTGCCCGAGCTCCTTGAGGTGATCGCCGCGATGGCTGTTGAGACCCCCAGACTTGTTGTCATGGGGGACTTCAACCTGCCATCGGTTGGCGAATCATCTGAGGCAGCTCGGGAGTTCATGGCCTCCATGACGGCCATGGACCTGACCCAAGTAATTCAGGGCCCTACGCACGAGGGAGGACACACGCTGGATTTAATCTTTGTCTCTGGTCAGTGGAAGAGTGGGTATAGGGGATATAGCCATTACACCCCTGTGATGGTCAGATCACTCACTTCTCCGGCTCGACTTTCCAATCGCTACACCCCAACGCGGGGAGGCAGAACCGGATTCACCTATATGGTTCCGCCCCAAGCGCCTGATGGACTCGGATAGGTTCCAGACGGTGCTTGGGCCATTACCTGTGTCCTTGACCCGCGCCCCGACAGAGGATCTGGTGGTCGCGTGGAATACCGCGACCACGGGGGCCTTGGATCGGGTCGCGCCCTTGCGGCCTCTCTTGCGGCGACGAGTCACCCAGGCCCCTTGGTTCACCGAGGAGCTGAGGGAGATGAAGCGCCACAAGAGACGCCTAGAGAGCAGGTGGAGATCCACACGGTCTGAATCTGACCGAACACAGGTGAGAGCCCATTTACGGACTTACCTTGTGGCGTTGAGAGTGGCCAAATGTCATCATTGCGCCACCCTCATCGCATCCGCAGATAACCGCCCTGCCGCCCTGTTTCGGGTGACCCGCTCCCTCCTTCAACAGAGGGTGCGGGAAGCCCCTTTGCAGGGTAGAGCAGAGGAATTTGGGGAATATCTGCAGGATAAAATCGCTCAGATTCGGAGCGAGTTGGTCTCCATCGAAAGTGGCCCAGTGGGATGCCCCGAGGCAGATCTTGAGACAGCTTTGTGGGAAGAGTTTGACTCTGTTACTTCCGAAGATATGGACATTTTACGTGGGCGACTGCGAGCTACCACATGTTTATTGGACCCGTGTCTCTCCTGGCTTGTACTGGCATCCTGGGAGGTTACACGAGGCTGGCTCCAGGAGGTGGTCAACGCTTCCCTGAGTGAGGGGTTCTTGCCGGCCTCCCTTAAAGAGGCGGTGGTAAGACCCCTCCTCAAGAAGCCCTCTCTGGACCCAGCATTATTGGTGAATTACCGTCCGGTCTCCAACCTTCACTTTTTGGCGAAGGTTGTAGAGAGTGTGGTGGCACAACAGTTCCCCCGTCACCTGGAGGAAATTGATTATCTGGACCCGCACCAGTCCGGCTTCCGGCCCAGGCACAGCACCGAGACGGCATTGGTCGCGTTGGTGGATGATCTCTGGAGGGCCAGAGATGGGGGTTGTTCCTCCATCCTGGTCCTATTAGACCTCTCAGCAGCTTTTGATACCATCGACCATGGTATCCTATTGCATCGGCTGGAGGGGTTGGGGGTGAAGGGCACCGTGTTGCGGTGGTTCTCCTCCTACCTCTCCGGTCGATCGCAATTTGTGTTGGCAGGAGGGCAGAGGTCGACCTCTAGACCCTTCATTTGTGGGGTGCCTCAGGGGTCGGTCCTCTCGCCACTCCTGTTCAACACATATATGAAGCCGCTGGGTAAGATCATCCGTGGTTTTGGGGTAGAGTACCATCTCTACGCTGATGACACACAGCTGTATATATCTACCCCAAACCACCCCAACGATGCCGTAGAGGTGATGTGCCAGTGCCTGGAAGCCGTGCGGGCCTGGATGGGAAGTAACAGACTCAGACTCAACCCGTCCAAGACCGAGTGGCTGTGGTTTCCGGCATCCTGGTACAACCAGTTGACTCCATCACTGGCCATAGGGGATGAACATCTAACCCCTGTGGATGGGGCACGCAACTTGGGCGTCCTCCTTGATACACGGCTGTCCATGGAAGATCAAGTGACAGCCGTGGCCAGGAGGGCGTTTTACCAGGTTCGCCTGGTCCGCCAGTTGCGTCCCCTATTGGATCGGGGTGCCCTTTGCACAGTCACTCATGCCCTCGTGACATCCCGACTGGACTACTGCAATGCTCTCTACATGGGACTCCCCTTGAGGTGCACCCGAAGGCTTCAGCTTGTCCAGAATGCAGCCGCGCGGACAATTATGGGAACCTCCAGGTTTTCCCATGTAACACCGCTCCTGCGCGAGCTGCATTGGCTGCCTGTCGTCTTTCGGGTGCGCTTCAAGGTGTTGGTTATCATCTTTAAAGCGCTCCATGGCACGGGACCTAGCTATCTGCGGGATCGCATCCTGCCCCATACATCCCTGCGGCCGATTCGCTCCCACAGAGAGGGACTTCTCCGGGTGCCGTCCACTAGGCTATGCCAGTGGGCGACGCCCAGGGGAAGGGCCTTCTCTGTGGCAGGCCCGACCCTCTGGAACGACCTTCCCCCCGAAATCAGAACAACCACGGACCTTTGCTCCTTCCGACAGAAACTAAAAACACACTTCTTCTGCTTGGCCGGCCTAGGGTAATTTAAATTGTTTAAATTGTTTGAGGGGTTTTTAGGGATAGTTTTAGTTTTATAGGGGTTTTTAGCGCAGGGCCAGTTTAATTTGTTTTTAACTTTGTACTCTGTTTGTTTTAATTGTATTTTTAATTCCGGGAGAGAGAGCGGGTTATAAAGAAGTATTATTATTATTATTATTATTATTATTATTATTATTATTATTATTATTATTATTATTATTATTATTATTATTATTATTATTATTATTATTATTATTATTATTATTATTCAAAGATGAAGAGGCATTCTCAGTCCTGGAGTAGATAAGATTCCCTACCCCCATCCGCAAATAACCATAGAGTTCCATTTATGAGATATTTTGACATTTTGACAAGTGGTAGTTTTATGAGGTGCCATTTCAAGGTCATAAAATAAGAGGGTTAGAAAGAACCTTGGAGGTCTTCGGGTTCAACCCCTGCTTGAGCAGGATACCTGATTTCATTCCAAATAAGTGGTTGTCTAATCTCTTCTTGAAAATGTCTAATAATGGGACACCCACAACTTCTGGGGGCAAGTCGTTCCACTAATTGTTCTCGCTGTCAGGAAATTTCTCCCCATTTCTAGGTTGGATCTCTCTTTAATGAACTTCCACCTTTTCTTGTCCTGCCCTCAGGGGCTTTTTCTCTGTGACAGCCCCTCAAATATTGGAAGACTGGTATAATGTCACCCACTAGTCCTTCTCTTTGCAAGACACTGCTCTGTTGTACTTGAAACATTGGGCGGTACTCCCAACTGGAGAAAATTCTCACTTTGCCTCACTTCCCACATTTTGAAATCTTGTCATTGTAATATTTGTTTGTTTATTTGTTTGCTTATTCATTCATTCATTCATTCATTCATTCATTCATTCATTCATTCATTCATTCATTCATTCATTCATTCATTTATTATTTAGCCACCCACCTCAACCACAAAGTGACTCTTGTAATTTATCGTTGGTTCAGAAAAGAAATTCAGATGCAAAATTGCCAATACTTCAACACTGGAATATTAGGAGGCAATTTTAGCAATGCATCTCTCCCATTTTCATTGGGACTTACTGCAAAGAAAGGGACAAATGATCAGAAAGACACACATACAGAAAAAAATGAAGTGTGGACATAGCAGAAAATTAACAATATATTTCGTTCCCTGTTATGTAAGAGGGCAGGAAGAAGAAAAAAAACATTTAATGTTTTATATAATGTGATAGCAGGTGAACACTGACCGATTGCCTGAAAGTTTGATTGGAAAGGACAAGCATTAATAGAGTACTGTCTGTTGGGAATATTGACAGTTGTCAATATGCCAACTGGGGCAATTCTGGGAGTTAAAGTCCACACATCTTAAAGTTTCCAAAGTTGAGAAACGCTGCAATATAAGCTTGTATTACATCAATGTCCCCAAAGATCATCAAATATTACTCGGCTCAGTCTTGGATGCATTTAAAATGGGTTTGAAAGGTTGAGAAATCAAAAGGCAATTTCTTTGGAAAAGTCTTGAGTAAACACCATTTCCCAAGGACTCTTGGAATTCCTACTGTCATATAATACTATACTGTTACACATATATTACCACTGATTTATAGACACTTCAAGAAGTGCCACAAGGAAAGCAATTTAACAGATTAACAGAGTTGGAAGGGACCTTGCAGGCCAACCCCCCCGCCCACGCAGGAAACCAGTGGTGGGTTTCAAATTTTTTTAGAACCTACTCTCTAGGTGTGGCCTCTTTTGTGGGTGTGGCTTGGCAGTCATGTGACAGGGTGGGAGTGGCCAACTTGTAAAATGTGGTGAAACTCATTTAACAATGCTCTTGCTTAGCAACAAAAATTTTGGGCTCAATTGTGATGATAAATTTTCTTTCTTTCTTTCTTTCTTTCTTTCTTTCTTTCTTTCTTTCTTTCTTTCTTTCTTTCTCTCTTTCTCTCTTTCTCTCCCTCCCTCCCTCCTTCTTTCCTTTCCTTTCCTTTCCTTTCTTACTTTCTGCCTTCCTTTCCTTTCCTTCCCATTGGGTTACCGGTAGCGGCAGGCCAGACTTACTTCTGGGTCTGCCGGTGGAACCCCCTCTCACCGGCTCTCTAAATTTCACCATCCGGCTCTTGCGAGTAGGTGCGAGCCTGCAGAAACCCACCACTGCAGGAGATCCTACATCTGCCTCTACCTAGGATTGAACTAATAACCTCCTGATTGGGAGGCGAAAGCTCCATCTCTAATTTAACCTGCTTCCCTCATCCACAAAGAAATCTGAGCCTTTTGGAATTTCAGATGCTGTTCTAACTTTGATGGAGATTCTGGACATTGCAGTCTGAGACATTTGAAAGGCATCAAGCTGGTATAAGCCAGAGTTTTTCAGTCTCAGCAAATTTAAGTTATATGGACTGGGGGATAATGACTGGGGAATTCTGGGAGTTGGTCCACACATCTTAAAGTCGCTGAGGTTAAGAAACATTGCTGTAATCATTTCCTCGTTGGGCTGCCCATTGTTTTAGACTGGATTCCAAAAAGCTATGGTGGAATATTCAAGGCAGTGAACTTCACTGTTGCCAGCAAATGCTGGCTGGGGAATTCTGGGAGTTGAAGTCTGGACATCTTCAAGTTGCCAAGGTTGAGAAACACTGCTGTAAAGTAACCATGAATTTTCCTGGGAATCTAAGGCAGCTACAGAAGGCAGCTGCCTGATTCTGGGAAAGGATCTGGCTGCTTTCAATGTAAATTAAAAGCACAGCTAGTCCTTGACTTACAACAGTTCATTTAATGACCATTAAAATTTACAACAGCACTGAAAAAAGTGAATTATGACTGCTTTTCACACTTATAACCATTGCAGCATGTGCCCATGGTCACATGATCAAAATTCAGATGCTTGGCAACTGCTTCGTATTTATGACTGTTGCAGTGTCCTGGGGTCAAGTGATCCCCTTTTACAACCTTCTGACAAACAAAGCCAAGGGGAAGCTGGATTCACTTAACAACCATGTTACTAACTTAACAATTGCTTAACAACTGTGGTAAGAAACATTATGAAACGGGGCAAAACTCACTGAACAAATGTTTCACTTAGCAACAGAAATGTTGGACTCAATTGTGGTCATAACTCAAGGACTACCTGTAACTAAAACACCGGATGCTTTTCCTAACTCTTGAGCATTTTGCTGAAAGCTGTTTACATTTTGCTGGCTGCCAATAGAAGAGAATTGAAACTCATGATTGATCACCCATGACTAAATAACTTAGGACAGAAATTGCACCCAATAGTAGTTAGTGACTGTACATCTACAAACAACACTGCAAGGAGCTCTTTGGTTGAAAAGACTGTAAGACTTAATAGTACAGGCCTTTTTTTTTGTGGTACAATCTGTGCTGTTAATATGGACATCATGCCACATATGAAGGTTCTGCTGAATTGGAAAATGTCTTGCGATAGAGCAGCAGTTCCACCTGGTGGCCTCAAAAAATGATGGTTCTCCTTCCCATTTGTTGAAGTTTGCTGATAAGGTATGAAAGCACCTGTAGGAGCAAATTTGGCCCTGCCCTTAGACAGAGTGAGTCAGTCACCTGGGGCAACAGATTTGGCTGTCATGGTAGAAAGGGCAGCAAAGTGTTACTTATTTAATTTGTGGCAATTAGACTTTTAACGCAAGGAATGGAGAGCAGTTCTTAGGAATTGGCTCAGTGATGGAATTCAAACATTGTACTGCTGGCTCTGTAGGTAAGGCTTGGTGGGTGTGGCAGGGGAAGGATACTGCAAAATCTCCATTCCCTCCCCACTCCAGGGAAAGGATACTGCAAAATCCTCATTCCCTTCTCACTCTAGGGAAAGGTTACTGCAAAATCCCCATTCCCTCCCCACTCCAGGGAAAGGATACTGCAAAATCCCCATTCCCTTTTCACTCCAGGGGAAGGATACTGCAAAGTCCCCATTTCCTCCCCACTCCAGGGGAAGGTTACTACAAAATCCCCATTCCCTCCCCACTCCAGGGAAAGGATACTGCAAAATCCCCATTCCTTTTTCACTCCAGGGGAAGGATACTGCAAAGTCTCCATTCCCTCCCCACTCCAGGGGAAGGTTACTACAAAATCCCAATTCCCTCCCCACTCCACTAACCTGCTTTCCAGCTCCATTCTCCTGTGCAAGGCAACAAAAGAAGATCCAGTGATCAGCTGGGAGGCTAGGAGGCAGCAATAGACCGACCATCAGTTGGGACTCGGAGGCTG
Organism: Rhabdophis nuchalis; assembly: GCA_039707465.1. NCBI lineage: Eukaryota > Metazoa > Chordata > Lepidosauria > Squamata > Natricidae > Rhabdophis > Rhabdophis nuchalis. The sequence continues at coordinate 145,926,459 of CM077645.1, forward strand.
GGAGGCAGCAAATAGATTGGGGTAGGGCCAGTAAGAGGTGGTATTTGCCGGTTCTCCGAACTACTCAAAATTTCCACTACTGTTTGCCAGAACCGGTCAGAGCCGGCTGAATACCACCTCTGAATTGGCTGCCCAAATGATTTAGCTGATTTTAGGTAAAAGACATAAGGACTTGAATATAGGACGAATGCTGTTATCCTTCTCCTTCAGATGCCAAGATATCTTAGGTCGACCTTATCTAAGTCTTTGGGAGATAACCTATATTAAATAATAAGTTCTCCCCCTCCAAGCATTTTTCTCCCCAAAAAAATTCTTGCTGTGGAATTGGCAACTTTGAGACATGTGGACTTCCACTCCCAGAATTCTCCACCCAGGCTGGGAATTCTGGGGGATGAAGTCCACATGTCTTAAAGTTGCCAAGTTTTAGAAACACTACAGTGAAGAAGGTGTTGGAGAGCACTGTGAACCTGGTGGCGATGACATCATCTTAATTCATAAGAATGCCTTTCTGTTTAGCCATTTGCAGCGTAAATCTTTTGAACAATAAAAATGTGACTGGAATCTAAAAAGCTATTTGGAAGTACATCTGCGGGCTAGAGGTAAGCCAGAGTGGTAGAGAGCATGCCAAGGATCGTGAAGGGATTGAGGGCAGCCACATCAGCAGTTTGCCTTCTGAGTGCCCTTATATTTGTTGACACGGCACCCATGTTGTGACTAGACATCATTCCACCACCCCTCCTTCCCTTTGTAGCCATTTCTCCAAATTCTAGATGCACTCCTCAGATGAATGGGCTGCCTACCCCTTGTTGTGTTCTCGGACAAAACACATTCTTGCACATGGTAAGTTTCAATAACTCATTGTTTCAAGCTACGCCTCTTTCAAGAGAAGGGAGTAACACTTCTATAAGATAATAGTAGAAAACCCTTCAGAGCTGATTCATACTTTCCAGGATAACATTGTGAATTTGGGATGAGAACTGAGTCACGGCAATGAATGGGCTTAGTGAATTGACATTGCTAGGCTGGTATGACATGAGTTGTGTCTTAAGTTATTTTAAGATGCTCCAGCTCATCTGAAAGGATTATGGAGCTTTGACATAAAGTCACTTGGCTTACCTTTCCTCAAGGTGAGATTAGCTGTTGATAACCACACTCCCTGGAAGGATTGCCTGAATGCATTTATATAAAAAGGCCTTTATGAACAAGGGGAGAGTGCAAAAATGTCAGCAGAACACAAAGTTCATTGTTTTCTTCCTCTTGCTGCGTGACTCATTTACACCAAATGGGAACACGTAGGAACTCCGATGTTGAACCAGCTATGAATATGCTTGGGGATTTTAAGACGAGGATTCTAACAAATTAGTTATAATTACTTTACTGCAAACTTTAAGCCAAACTTTTGAGACTGGAAGTCTGTGATTAAATTGTTACAAAATAATGGGTCGCCTGTATAGAATGGGGTAAGTGGGACTTGCAACTAGCAAGTGTGTTGTGGGTTGCTCACATTCAGCACATGATTTAACCAATTTCGTTGTATTTAAGTACAATGACAATAAAGATTATACTTATTTTCCATTTCACCATCTTGATTTCCATCTTTCCTCTCAAAGAAACTTTGGGTTGTGTGGTGTCTGGGTGATATTTAGTATCTCTTGGTGTGTGGTTTGTTCATCCCGCTATCACTTAGGTTTACTTTCTTAAAGTTTTTTTTAAATGTTGATAAACTCTGAATATATTTTATACAATAGCAGAGTTGGAAGGGACCTTGGAGGTCATCTAGTCCAACTCCCTGCCTAGGCAGGAAACCCTATACCATTTCAGACAAATGGCTATCCAACATCTTCTTGAAGACTTGCAGTGTTGGGGCATTCACAAGTTCTGGAGACAAGCTGTTACACTGGTTGATTGTCCTAACTGTCAGGAAATTTCTCCTCAGTTTTAAGTTGCTTCTCTCCTTGATTAGTTTCCATCCATTGCTTCTTGTTCTGCCCTCAGGTGCTTTGGAGAATAGTTTGACTCCCTCTTCTTTGTGGCAACCTCTGAGATATTGGAACACTGCTATCATGTCTCCTCTGGTCCTTCTCTTCATCAAACTAGACATACCCAGTTCCTGCAACCGTTCTTCATATGTTTTAGCCTCCAGTCCCCTAATCATCTTTGTTGCTCTTCTCTGCACTCTTTCTAGAGTCTCCACATCTTTTCTACATCGTGGTGACCAAAACTGAACATCGTGGTGGCCAAAACTGATATTCTGCCCCCTATAATACCACTTTCATGTGCCTTGTTTTAACTACATATTGACTGTTTTTATTAATTTGTTTAATTAATTTGCATTTATTTGCACCCCACCTTTATTTGCAAATAACTCAAGGTGGTGAACATAGCTAACATAACTTCCTCTTCCTATTTTCCACACAATAACCCTGTGAGGTGAGTTGGGCTGAGGGAGAGTGACTGGCCGATGGTCACCTAGTTAGCTTTTATGGCTCAGGTAGAACTAGAACTCATGGTCTCTCATTTTCCAGCCTGAAACCTTAACCATTACAGGTAGTCCTCGACTTACAACAGTTCGTTTACTGACCATTCAAAGTTACAATGGCACTGAAAAAAGTGACTTATGACCATTTTTCACACTTACAACCGCTGCAGCATCCCCACGGCCATGTGATCAAAATTCAGATGGTTGCCAACTGGTTCATATTTATGATAGTTACAGTGTCCCAGGGTCACATGACCCCCCCTTTGCGACCTTCTGATAACCAAAATCAATGGTGGGGAAGCCAGATTCACTTAACAACCATGTTGCTAACCACAACTGCAGTGACTCGTTTAACAACTGCAGCAAGAAAGGTTATAAAATGAGGTAAAACAAATGTCTCACTTAGCAACAGAATTGTTGGGCTCATTTGTGGCCATAGGCACATATGTGACAGGCAAATAATTTTTATAATGTTCAGGTGGGAAGTAGTTTTGTCTATGATTGTTTAGCTGTTACTCTGTTCTGTTCCAAGGTACTCCATTTTATTTTCCCTCAAATAACCAGTCATCTTCCTTGCTTCAGAGCATGCCTGTTCTTGACTGGGATTTGAGTGGGGTATGGATTTCCCTTATTCCTCACCCCCCTCATCATTCTTTATTTAAAATATTGCCGAAGTGTCTTTCTTGGTTATGGACAGAGCTATTTTATTGAGAGGGAATTATAAAAGATATGTCAAGCATTTATCCAAGGCCTCACACTTTCAAACAGTGCTAAATATCTCTGTGAGACAAAAAAAGTATTGTATGTACAAAGGTTCAGTCCATCATACATGGCTACTTTTACGCAGTGATGTAATACAAGTGGAATGGTATTCTAATTTCACCAATTTACATTGTGCAGTGATTGTCACCCACAGGAGACAATGACACTGAGCCAAATTTGAACCCTCCTGATTAAATTAACACATTCCAAAGTCAAGTATGTAAAATTGGGGGGGGGGGGGGGGGGAAGCTTTAGGCTACAATCCTACATAATTCATTTTCCCAGACGTTTGTTACTGAAATATTAACACTGCATTTAATACACTGCATAGCTGTATTATGAATACGTATGAGTAAAGTTTAATACATTTTACTTAACTGCAAACAGCTATATCAATGGAGTAAACCTTGCAGCTGAAATATGAATTTCGTACTTCTGGGAATATAATTCGACTGAATTATGGAGTTGATTTTTTTTATCAATTGAGCTTGTCAGCAGGAAAGCTGACAAGCCCGGGTTCAAGACCTGAGCTCTGCTCAAACGGGTGAGCTCACATTACTTGCCCCACCTAACAGTTCGAAAGCATTCAAGTACAAGTAGATAAATAGGTACCACTCTTGTGAGAAGGTAACAATGTTATGTGTGCCTCAGGTTACAGTTATGCTGGCCACATGATCATAGAAGTGTCTTTGAACCACACTGGTTCCATCAGCTAAGAAACAGAGATGAGCACCACTCCCTAGAGCAGTAGTCGGGAACCTATGGCTCGCGAGCCAGATATGGCTCTTTTGATGGCTGCATCTGGCTCGCAGACAAATCTTTATAAATAATATAGCCCTGCGTGCGCCGCACAATTACAGCCCAGAGCAGGACCACAGCCCCTCTCCCAACTGGTCCTTCCTTGCTTGGAGGGAAGCTTCTGCAGAAGCCCAGGTGAGTGAGAACAACTTCCCACCGTTACGAAGTCTCCGAGGCTATAATTGTATGGGCTGTGCGCACGCGCCTATGTTTTCCATGGCCGGTGCTCCACGCCATGGAAAACATAGGTGCGCGTGCACAGCCCATACAATTACAGCCTTCGAGAGTTTGCAACGGCGGGAAGTTGTTCTCACTCGCCTGGGCTTCTGCAGAAGCTTCCCTCCGAAGCCCTCTAAGCAAGGAAGGACCAGTTGGGAGAGGGACTGTGGTCCTGCTCCGGGCTGTAATTGTGCGGCGTGCACGGGGCTATGTTTTCCCCGGAGTGGGGCTGTGGCTGGAAGATGAGACAGGCACACAGAGAGAGAGAGAGAGGGAGGGAGGGAATCAGAGAGAGACTGACAGAAACACACACACACACAGAGACACACACACAGAGAATGAGTGATTAAGTGAGTGAGTGAGTGAGTGAGTGAGAGACAGAAAGACAGACACAAACACACACAGAGTGACAGAGAGGAAGGGAGGAGAGACACACAAACAGAAAAAGAGAGAGAAAAAGAAAGAAAGAAAAAGAATTAAGAGACTTATTGTACTTTAAAAGTGTTGGTCTTACATAAAATGCAAACGTTTACTTGAATTTAATTTTAATTTAATTTAATTTTAATTTAATTAATTAATTAATTAATTAATTTAATTAATTTTTTAATTAATTTAATTAATTAATTAATTAATTTAATTTTTTTGTATGGCTCCACGGAATTACATTTTAAAATATGTGGCGTTCCTGGCTCTCTCAGCCAAAAAGGTTCCAGACCCCTGCCCTAGAGTTTGACATGACTGGACCGGGGAAAACTTTACCTTTGCTTTTCCATATTCTTACATGGCTAGCTAATATTAGGAATAGAATAAATGCTGTAGAACAATGTTCTTCAACCTCAGTAAATTTAAGATGTGTAGACTTCAAATCCCAGCCAGATTCTTTGTTATTTGATTATCCCAAAGGTGCTTTTTCAAGAGGCAACTGGACTTTCCAGTTTTTCTTTGAAGACATTTTGCTTCTCATCCAAGAAGCTTCTTCAGCTCTCATGGTGGGGAAAAGAAGGATTTATACTCCTTGCAGACAATTGGTCATTTGCATTCTTTTAGAGCAGTGTTTCTCAACCTTGTCAACTTGAAGATGCCTGGATTTCAACTCCCAGAATTCCCCAGCCAGGAGTTGAAGTCCAGACATCTTCAAGTTGACAAGGTTGAGAAACACTGTTTTAGAGAGACATTGAGACCACTTGGAGGTTTGTCTCTGTCCTCAGGGTCACCTGAGTAGTGCAAATGGGTGTGGAGCCTTCTTGGAAATGCTGAAAGGAATGTGTTGTGGAGCTGTGCTTTCTTTCAGGATGTTTTCTGCCCTGTGTGCCGTCATTGTTAACAACAGATGCAGCCTGTTGGGGATGAGTCTGTTTTGCCTGCATATCAAACTGAAGCATACATGAAGCCTTGTGCTCTGCAATTTTTCTGGAAATCCATTTATGCTCTCGCACCGTTCAAAGGGCGTCCATCCCAAAGTGCATAGCTAAATGTCTATGGAGATTCTCAGTTATCCAGGTCATGGTTGTCCCAAAGCTTACTTGATTATTCACTCAAAATTATAATTGTACAACACAATCATTAGAAAGTTAGTGGTGGTGGTGGGGGAGGTTGAGAAAACATGTTGGAGGGTGGGAAAAAGAACAGAAACATTACACACACACACACACACACACACTGTTTTTGTCTCCATTACAGTGAGGTTTATTGTGACCCCCCCAAGTTTTAATGTATCAGATTGATACAAATCACCTAAATATATCACATCATCATTGGATAGCAGTGTATAAAATCATGCATAAGACTTAAAATATTATGACATGCATGCCAAAAGGAAATATATTTTGTCACTTTGATTAGTAGGGGGAAAAATAAGCCTTTTAAACACTGATAAGATACACATTTCTCAAATTCAGTCTTTTAACATCCGGGAGTAATAGTACTTTCCAAGTCTCTCAACACAGGATAATTATATTGAATTACATCTCACCTACCAACTTGAGCCCTCCCCCTCCTGGACACACCTGCCTCTGGCCATACTTCAGTTGCCCGTCCCTGCTCTACCCTGTCACAGAAGGAGCATTCACAGGCAATCTTGTCAAAGGGCTAATTCATGTTATGTTCCTGGGGCAACACTTTTGTGAGATAGACCCGAATTACACACAGGAAGAAGTGTCAGCATTTCTCCAAGTGAGAAATGTAACCCTACTGGCTTAGGGGCTCATGAGTAAGGATAATTAAACAAGATTTAATTTCCTTTTCTTTCCGGCTTGAATTTAAACTTACTATCTGATGACAGCCCCACCTTTTTTTCTTATCTTGAGCGATAATTAAGTTTATATCAACTCTGAAAGAAGCTAGAAATATCAGGCTTTAGATGGCTGTCTAAAACTGTATTGAGTCAGTGTCTTAAAAATACAATACTGTGCTTAACCCATCTGCACATACTATATAAAAATGCAGATAGCCCTCGACTTATGAATAACTGAGCCTAACATTTCTGTTGTTACGTGAGGCAGTTGTTAAGTGAATTTTGTTACGTGAGGTAGTTGTTAAGTGAATTTTGCTCCAATTTACGACCTTTCTAGCCACCATTGTTAAGTGAATTACTGCAGTTGTTAAGTTAGTAAAATCCCCATTGATTTGATTGGTCAGAAGGTCACAAAAAGTAATTACATGATCCCGGCACCCTCATAAATATGAGTCAGTTGCCAAGCCTCTGAATTGTGATCATGTGACCATAGAGATGCTTCAGTGGTCATAAGTGTGAAAACTGCTTTTCAATGCTGTTGTAACTTTGGTCACTAAATGAAAAGTTGTAAGTCAAGGACTACCTGTAGAGGACTATTTATGCAAACACCATGGGCAAAAATACACAAAACTGTTCCAATAAAATTATTTGTGACCAGCTGCATTTAAATGCATGAAGTCTGCTAGAGTGAGAAAAAGAATGAAGCTATCTTGGGATTAAAACCACATACGTAATATTTAGCTACAGGCCTAAGGACTTTACCAGAATATTTGAATTCATAGTGCACTAAGATATAAGGGGCTTTATCTGATTTTGTTTTAGCTTAATATAATATGTGAACCTATCTACTCTGGGTTGTAAACCAGGGGTTTTGACTTGGAGTTAGATCTGAACCACATGATGATAACATGCTCAATCGTGTCTTAGTGTGATGCGGAAACTCAAGCATGCAAGGCTTAATTGAATATGTTGCTGGGCAGGTTATAAGCTACATCTTAGGCTCTTAGAACAGAGAAGGAAGTTACTGAAATATCAACACCGCATATAATACACTACCTAGCTGTATTATTAATATGTACAGAATGGACAAAGTTTAATGCATTTTACTCAATTTATGAACAGCTACATGAATGGAGTAAATCTCTCAGGATAAATAAAAATCAGATAAAGGCCAAAAAGTATAATCTTAAATACAATTGTCATTGTACTTAAATACAACGAAATTGGTTATCCATGAAAATAAAATTTCTGAACCAGGAAACAAGTGCAGAGAGTGTGACAGTAAACATACCTGGACTATTTTTTGAATGATAGATGGGATCATAGTATGGAAATAAGGAGCTGGATTGAACAGGGAAGAGCAGCTTTTTAAAAGAAAAGGTAAATAGTTTACTGTTGAGATTTAAGATTAGAATTGTATTCTGGATTGTATGCTATTATATTTTACTCCTTCTCCTGTATAGAGTAAAAGCATTACAGGACAATTTTGTCTTTGAAATGCATAGATTTGCAGCTGATTGCTTAGAATATCATGGGTTCAACATATATTAAATAATAAAATCCTCCAAAGAATGAATGAAGATAGAGAAACTATGAATATCAACAAGGAAAGGAAATTAAATTATTTAGGGCAGATGACATATAATGAGCAATGTCAATTACTTCAATTGCAAGCAAGATATAAATACATGTAACATTGGAAGATGATGCATAAACTCAATTAACATAGTCTGCTATAATTGTATCGTTTCTATTGATGAACAAAAGATCCTACAGCCAGGAGGAAGGTTTTCTTGCACTTATGTTACTGAAACATCAAGAAGAGCTAATCCAGTGAATCTGCAAAAAGTTATGTAGGTAACCTTGGTAACTGAGCAACAATAATAGGCTACAGCCATGCTTAATCAATTGGAAATGACAATAGACTAATACACTACATATCTTTATCTCAGAAAAAAAACAACACTAAGAAGTGCCAACGTTCAGTAGGAAACACTACTACAAGAAATATCGCCAATTCAGCAGGTGGCAGCATCTAGCTGAACTTGAAGAGAAGCAGAAGTGGTCCTGGTTAGTACATCCATGGGAGAGACAAACCAGGGAATGCCAGTATTATGGTGAGAAACTGAGAAATTGGAAGCAGAGAAGAAGGAGCCACATTTCAGTTCCATATTGGTACCAAAGAAATGTTAGAAAAGTGTTCATGAAGTCACTAAGACTTCAGAAACTCAGAGAAGACTTTACCTTTATTAACTTAAGTTGTGGTTACATGAAATGAATGAGATTTTTTAAATTCACAATTTAATTCCTTGGACTGTAATCAGAGGTGGTATTCAGCAGGTTCTGACCAGTTCTGGAGAACCGGTAGTGGAAATTTTCAGTGGTTCGGAGAACCGGTAAATACCACTGGCACGCCCACATCTATTCTCTGCCTCCTGAGTCTCAGCTGATCGGGAGGGAATGGGGATTTTGCAGTAACCTTCCCCTGGAGTGGGGAGGAAATGGGGATTTTACAGTATCCTTCCCCTGCCATGCCCACCAAGCCACGCCATGCAAACCAAGCCATGCCCACAGAACTGGTAGTAAACAATTTTGAATCCCACCACTGACTGTAATCTTACCTACAAATAATTAAGTGGAAGTCTCAGTGAACTCAGTGGGGGCCCCATATATAGAATTGTACTACTCTTATCTTCTTCATTATCCTCATGCTGCTATGTTCAGTTCCAATGCCACACGAGAAAAATGGCTAGTAAATGGACATTTCAAAATGGTGTCCTCTGAGTATTCAATGTTCTGATTTGTACTTGTGTCAGAAGCACCGAGACACTTCTGGATTGAAAAGATTACTATAGCTGGTGACATTGCCATTGCCCTGGGGGCGTCCAGTTGGGGGCTCCTTTCACATCCCTGGCAGGAGCTGGAGTGATGGATGAGAGCTCAACCCCACCCCACAGCAGCTCTTGGGTCTCGAACACGAGTTTGCGAATTTCTTGCCCACCATGCTGCTAATATTCTGATGAAAACAATGGCTTTTGAGCTTTGAGGCAAATTTTTTGTGCCTTCAAATAATTTTCATTCCTCCAAGAACTACCTGAGTAAGTCCTTGCAGTTTTTCAGGTTTTTCAGAAGTGATTTGCAATTGGTTTTTCTTCTTCTTAGGGTTGAGAGAGCAAGACTGACCTAAGGTCACCCAGATACCTTTGTGCTTAAGGTGGAACTAGAACTCATGGTTCCCCCCATTTATACACTGGTGCATTAACAATGACACCAAACTAGATCTCAAACTTCAGATGATAGGAGTAGCCTATACAATTGACCCCAGAATTATGGTTGTAAATCATGCCTGTTTATAAGCAGGTCATTACATAATCATGTCTAACTTAATGATCTTTATGCAGTAGTCATTAAGTAAATCTATTGTCCGCAATAGGCCTTTTTTTGCTGGAATGTAGAAGTAAATTCTGGTCTCTAGCAAAAAGTTGTAAATTGTGGTCATGTGACTGTGGGATGCTGCAAACAATGCAGGCTAGTTGCTGAGTGCCCAAAAATTCAATCATGTGACCATGCGGGGTAGAGGGCAGACATCAGTACTTCAAATCTGGGTCATTAGTAGCCCCAGGTAGATCCGTCATAACTGAATGGTCACTAAGTGAACGACCATGAGGGCTACCTGTATGACAATCTGGGGGCAACTTGGTGAAAGCCTTTCACAAAGACTTATGGGATTTGCTTTACAAATCATACTAAACCATGATAGTTGAACTATGGTTTATTTATATAGAAAAAGTTTTATTGAGTTTTACAAATTTTTTAACAAAAAAGGGTAGGGTAAGGTGAATTAAAAAGATATTTTGAGAACTTTCACGTCGGGAACATTGGCCCTCCCGGGCTTCTTAACAAGACATTAGTAATACATTTTTCAATAATACAACAAGATGAAAATAAATGCTTACATATAAATTCTGAATTCTATGCTGGCAGTCGTGTACAAACATCCAGACAAAAATTATACTGTATTAATAAAAATAAAAATAGAAGTCATTTTTTAGATCTAAGTCTCTTGGCAATTGTGTCTTCTTGTTCTCCTTCCTGGCCCCCAGCGGGCGGGGCCCCCTCCGTCCCCCCTGAATCTTCCCCCAGGATAGAGGAATGTTTTTTAAGAAAGGCATCCACTGTTTTAATCCTTACTCTTCCTCCATCCCAAAACACCAACATCCCTTCTGGCATCGCCCACTTAAACCAAATCCCGTGGTTAAACAATTTTTTAGATAAGAAGGAATATTTCCGTCTCATCTCTCTAATCTTTTTTGGGATCTGCTTCAAGATGGCGACTTCCTTTTGTTGGTAAATTAACGGACTCTCCCTCTGCGCCTTCAAGATTCCCTCCCTTGTCGATACAAATTTAATATGTATCTCTCTGGGTACTTCATTCATCCTGGCATATGCTGAGTTTATTCTGTAGACTAGGTCAATGTCCCCCCTGATCTCCTCTTTGGGTTTACGTAAATAGTCTGATAAACTATGGTTTATTTAAAAATGGCCTTGTTCAAACAACATTGCATTACTACAGGTTATGATATACACATGTATATCATAATCTGGGTTCAGATATCATGCCATGCCTAAATCAGCTAGAGTTCAGTCCCACAATATGTTTACATTCATAAAAATCCACACGTAGTGATGATACACGTATTCCCCTTCATTTTTTTCTCTCCCACACAACAAACGCAGACACAGTTACAGTTCCAGACCTGAGAATCAGTGGGAAAAGGAAGACAAAGACACAATAAAACAAACTCAAGCTCAACCCTGCCAAGACTGAGTGGCTGTGGTTTCCGGCACCCTGGTTCAGCCAGATTACTACAACTCTGGCCATTGGGGGCGAAACACTGGCCCCTGTGGAGAGGGTGCGCAATTTGGGTGTCCTCCTGGATTCCCGGCTGTCCTTGGAGGACCATGTGGCGGCCGTGGCCAGGGGGGCGTTTCATCAGGTACGCCTGATGCGCCAATTGCGCCCCTTACTGGACCGGGCTGCCCTTCGCACAGTCACTCAAGCTCTCGCGACGTCCCGACTCGACTACTGTAATGCTCTCTACATGGGGCTCCCCTTGAGGTGCACCCGAAAGCTACAGCTAGTCCAAAACGCAGCCGCGCAGGTGATTATGGGAGCCACTAGATGCTCCCACATAACACCGATCCTGCGCGAGCTGCATTGGCTTCCTGTGGCCTTTCGGGTGCGCTTCAAGGTTTTGACGACCATCTTTAAAGCGCTCCATGGCTCGGGGCCTAGTTATATGCGAGACCGCCTCCTGCCCCATACATCCCTTAGACCGATACGCTCCCAGAGAGGGCCTTCTCAGGGTGCCGTCGGCCAGACAATGCCGACTGGCGACACCCAGGGGAAGAGCCTTCTCTGTGGCGGGCCCAGCCCTCTGGAATGACCTACCCCCTGAATTACGTACCATCACCGACCTCCGCCTCTTCCGCCAATGTCTAAAGACATATTTGTTCTAACAAGCCGGCCTAGCCTAACCTCCCGTGGGAACTTTTAGGAAGTTTTTTAATTGGGTATTTTAAATTTGGTTTTAGTACAGGATAGGATTGTTTAATATTTATTTTAAATTATATATTTATCTTTGTATTGGTATGTTTTTAAATTTCCTGTACGCCGCCCTGGGTCCTCTGTGGAGAAGGGCGGGATATAAATTTAAATAAATAATAATAATAATGTTTTTCGGTGGCATCAGTTGACTCAGACAACTGTGCTTGCCCCAGAGTTTCTTCACACATGGGTTCCTGCCTGCCTGCCTGCCTGCCTGTCGCTTGATGACTGCCATCGTTTCTCACCAAGGGATGGAATGTATTTGTTTGTTTTTAGAAGGCTATCAGTTCTGCCTGACTAGTAATCTTGGGGTGGCCCGAAGTCATGAACAGAATGAAATCCAACCCCCAGAGGCTAAAAGCGGCAAGCCAGAACCAGGCGTGAACCTTTTTCAGCCGTGTTTCTTGAGTGGCGTGCTGAGAGCACACGCCCCCAGATCGGCAGGGCTGGAAAAAGCTTGCCTTGAAATTTGATTTCCATTCACAGTGCAGTAAAATTAATTGCAGAGAACTCTGTATAATTAACCCAATTACTTCCCAATGATTTATTTTTTCCCCTCTTTGTGTTACATGAGGAAGTTCCATTCAGTTGCAGCCCTGAATGAGTTAGGGTTTGTTTGCCTTTGAGCAAGAGAGAGAGAAGGGGAGGGAGGGAGGGTGGGGGAGAGACAAAATACTTAAAAGGATTTACAATAATACAATACAATAGCAGAGTTGGAAGGGACCTTGTAGGTCTTCTAGTCCAACCCCCTGCACGGGCAGGAACCTTATACCATTTCAGACAAATGGCTATCTAACATCTTCTTAAAGACTTCCAGGGTTGGGGCATTCACAACTTCTGGAGGCAAGCTGTTCCACTGATTAATTGTTCTTACTGTCAGGAAATTTCTCCTTAGTTCTAAATTGCTTCTCTCCTTGATTAGTTTCCACCCATTGCTTCTTGTCCTGCCCCCAGGTGCCTTGGAGAATAGTTTGACTCCCTCTTCTTTGTGGCACCCTCTGAGATATCGGAACACTGCTATCATGTCTCCCCTGGTCCTTCTCTTCATCAAACTAGACATACCCAGTTCCTGCAACCATTCTTCATATGTTTAGGTCTACTTTAGGTCTACTTTACTTTATTTGTTTGTTTGTTTAGGAGATTTATATGGCCACCCAATTCACTCATGGCAACTTCAGATACCTTACAAAGTTTTAATTGTGAATATGGTATCTTCCTTGTTTTGGCCATCAATAGATATTTGTGTGTGTGTGTGTGTGTGTGTGTGTGTATCTGTTTCTCTCTGTTGGTGTGTATGTGTGTACACTAATTTCTTCCTAAATAAAACAGTATGTGGGTTTTACAGGGCAATTTAATAAGAGATGTTCGGCATTACTTTTTGACAGTGCTCTGCTGACAGAGCTGTAGTGTCTATCACTGAAAGCCTTCCAAAAAAGGAACTATAACGCCAACCTAAATGACAGAACACTATAGAAGGAAAAAGGTGAGGGTTTGCTGTGAGAAGATTTCAGATTTACCCTCTCCTTTGTTTAGAAGTGAACTCAAAAGTTAGGCTCCCCACAAGAAGGCATCCTGAGCCTGATAGCCCTGCATAGTTGCCAGATGACAGTTCTTTGAATGTTCCAACTGGATGCTTGAGAATTCTGGTAGTTGTAGGCCCAACAAATCTGAAAGGGGTCAAACCAAGGAAGGCTTTTCTAGAAATGTCTCTCGAAAAACACTACAGAAGAACATACTGTAAATTCTAGCACAGTATGCATGAAAGCTCCTGCTCCTAAACTCTTAAGGATTTTTGAAGGTTAAAACAAACTCTCTCCACTGAGCCAGAAAACCCGCAAACCTGATGCAAGATGCAAGTTAAGGTTCTCTGGCTCATGTCTAGGTAGCTCATTTTGTCCCTTGCTTTTAAGAGGCAACGTGGATTGGAACATGGATGGGAGTGAGAAGCAGGGCAAATGATAAAGTATATGCGCTGACATTGTCATACAAGTGCTGGAACCAACCAGGGATGGGTTCCTGCCAGTTCTAACCTCTTCTATAGAAGAGGTTCTACAAATCTACAGTGCTGTTTAGAACTGGTTCTAGCTCCCTCCCCCCGCCCATCTGCAAATCATCAAGATGAAGAGTGAGAGGAGGAATTCTGTGAGTTGAAGACCACAATTCTTAAAGCTGTCAAGTTTGAACACCCCTGGGGTTTTTTTTTCTAAAGGGTTAAGGGTGGAAGGGTCTTGTAACTTGACAGCCTTAAGACCTGCGTGCTTCAAATGCCAGAGTTTCTGAGCCAACATTTTGGTTGTTAAGCAAGAACGTTGTTAAGTGAATTTCACCACATTTTACAAGTTGGCCATACCCATCCAGTTACATGACTGCCAAGCCACTCCCACCCGGTCACATGGCTAGCAAGCCACTCCCACAAAGCTGGCCACACCTACAGAAGAGGTTCTAAAAAATTTTGAAAGCCACCACTGGAACCAACATGTGACTCAGACGCCCAATCACTGCTTTTATATGATAGGGCAGTGGTGCAATTCATTTTTTTTACTACCGGTTCTGTGGGCGTGGCTTGGTGGGCATGGCAGGAGAAGGATACTGCAAAATCCCCATTCCCTCCTTACTCCAGGGGAAGGATACTGCAAAATTCTCATTCCCTTCTTGCTCTAGGGAAAGGATACTGCAAAATCCCCATTCCCTCCTCACTCCAGGGGAAGGATACTGCAAAATCCCCATTCCCTCCTCACTCCAGGGGAAGGATACTGCAAAATTCTCATTCCCTTCTCACTCCAGGGGAAGGATACTGCAAAATCCTCATTCCCTTCTCACTCCTGGGGGAAGGGTCTAGGCAGATGTGGTATTTGCTGGTTCTCCGAAATTTCTGATCCTGGTTCTCCAGAATCTGTTGGAACCTGCTGAATTTCACCCCTCATGCAGGGGATACCCTTTGAGTATCACCGTGCTTTGCTGAAAATATAACTGCCTCAGTATTTATTTATTTAGAAATTTTATATTGTCACCTATTCATACATGGCGACTCAAGGTGGCTTACAGGAATATAAAATAACAAAACATCATCAGAGAGAGGGAGCCACCATGGAGAAGGCATTCTTCTGGGTCCCACTAGGTGTCTTTCCCTAGGGCAGTGATGGCTAACCTTTTTTGGCTCGCGTGCCAAAAGCGGGGGGGAACGCAGGGGGGGTCATGCATGGGTGTGCCATACCCATAATGTTATGTGTGCGACCCCCTGCTTTTGGCATGCTTTTTTTACCCTCCCCAGGCTCCAGAGGCTGTCTAGGAGCCTGGGGAGGGTGAAAACAGCCTCCCCCATCACCTCCAGAGGCTTCAGGAGCTTCCCTGAAGCCTCCAGAGGGCGAAAAACAGCCTCAAAAGAAGGCCTAAATCAGCTGGCCAGCGCACACATGCGTGCTGGAGCTGACAGAGCAACCCCTCGCATGTCCTAAGAAATGGTTCTGCGTGCCACCTGTGGCACCCGTGCCATAGGTTCGCCATCATGGCTTTAGGGGATGGGACCCGCAACATTCCTTGTATTCAGACAGGCAGACAGGACAAGGGTTTCTTGAAGATACCTCGGCTTTTATAACCCATTCACTCCTTTCTGGGTTGGAATCAGAGAACCTCTATATTATTTTGGACACAATCACTTCATAGTTTCCAGTCTCCATGGTATGCTCATTAAAAAGATGAGTGAAGGATCCATTCATAAAAAGGAAGAAGGCAAGAGAATAGCAAACCCCAGTCTTTAAATGAACACAGTGAGCACATTGAGGTAAAGGTAAAATGTACTTTGTTTACAAGGGAGCAGGCTGTCAAAAAGCGTTAGAATGAAATCTTGCATGTTTTTTTTAAAATAGAATAAAATTAGGTAGTACAGAGAGTTGAGGTCTACTTTGTGGGTGTTGCTTACTGTCTTAAACTCAGCACCTGGGGTAAATGGTCAGAAAAGGTTTCCTTCTCTTTGATAGTTTCCTTAAGAGAAGAATTTTCTTCTAGTTAATTAAAAATTAACTAGAAACCCCCATGCCTGCTATAGGCCTATGAAAGTTAAATGATCATGACTAGGATGCTACCCATTTTTCCTGGACTATTTCATACTTTAGAAATGAAACTATGCAGCCTCTCTTTCAGCTCCTGGTGCCTGCTTTGGTTTGAATTGGTAGATGGGATTTCCCAACCCATTCGCCAAATTCACCAAAGCTTGGCAAACTGCAGAGATGGTTCAAAATGCAGGGAAGGGGCATCTAGTTTGTTTATTTGGGATTCCCTGTCCCACCCAATGTTTCGTTTTTTGAATTATGACCACTTCTGGCTGGTGCAATTAGCAGTAAATAGCCATTCACAGCGCTGCTGCTGTAATGGGAAATGAGGTTAGAGTTTAATGACTACCATAAGTTAGAACTGGGTTCAAACAGCCATCCTGTTTAGCTCAGCTGTACAATTGCAGCTCTGTCTTTCAGAACTTTGCTGGGTACATAAAAGAGGCAAGGCCCTGGCTTGGCTGCAAAGAAATGTTATTACAGTACTTTCCCTCTACTGTGCTCTTAGTTTTGTAAAGGAATGGCTGTGCGAGGCAGGCAAAGAGAAGATTAACTCTTATTAACTGCTGCCTGTTATCCAAAGGCATCTCAGACTGTGGCTACCTCCCTTTTCATAAGTTCCTTATGGGTGCTTAGTATTTTAGCCATTCTAAAACCTATTCAAACAGACAAAGTTGGCACACAGAAGTCGGGTGATACATCATCTAGAGCAGGGGTCTCCAACCTTTGCAACTTTAAGTCTGAAGGAGAAGTCTGGCTGGAGAAGTCTGGGAGCTGAAGTCCTTCAGACTTAAAGTTGCAAAGGTTGGAGACCCTTGATCTAGAGATGTTGAAGCCATTGTTACGGAATCGGATCGTAAAAACCAGGATTGAAGAGCCTGGGATGTTGCAGTCCTTGGGCTTCACTGCCACTTAGAAGATGTGTTGCTTAGGTTGCCTGTTGTAATGCAGTGATTTGCTTGCCAGATGATAGAAAACCAAATATAAAGAACTGCCATCAGATGTGGTTGCATATTACGTATTTATGATGGAATATTTGGAGGCTGTGGAGACTAAAACACAGGAAGAACAGTTGCAGAAAATGGGCAGGGCTAATCTAGACAAAAGAAGGACTACGGGTGACACGATAGCACTATTCCAGTATTTGGGGGGGCTGCCACAAAGACGAGGGAGTCAACATGTTTTGCAAAGCCCCAGAAGGCAAGACAAGAAACAATGGATGGAAACTAATCAAGGAGGGAAGCAACCTGGAATTAAGGAAAAACTTCCTAACAGTAAGAATAAATAACCAGTGGAACAGCTTCAATTCAGAAGTTGTGGGTGTTTCATCACTGGAGGTTTTTAAGGAGAGTCACTTGTCTGAAATGGTATAGGGTCCCCTGTTTGAGCAGAAGGTTGGCCTAGAAGACCTCCAAGGCCCCTTCCAGCTCTATTCTGATTATTTGATTGAGAAGAGAGGAGTGAACGGCAATCAACAATCAAGAAAATGTTTGGAAGGAGAAGAAATGGGTTAGATGAATTACTGACTACTGGTCATGTAGAAACCAGATCCTCTTACTATGAGATACAGCAGGGGTGTCAAACTCCTGGCCCCTGGGCCGGATGCATCATGTACTGGTCCTGCCGCCACCCCGTTTAGAGAAGGGGAAAAACAGTCCCAATATGTCACGTGACGCCGTGGGTTTGACACCCCTGAGATACAGGAACGAATAAATTAGAAGCTCATGAATTTATATTCTTTGTTTGCATTGCAATTCCAGGCTTTATGTCCGCAGACGTATCAATAATCTAATCAGGTTAGCTTGTATATTACATGTATATATCATTTGTTGTTGATTTCTGCCAGACAACTTTACAGCTCTATGTCTCTCAAACTGGGACACAATCATAAACATTTTATTCTCTGATCTCTCTCCAAGTAACTTGAGGAGTAAGCTCCGTGCATTTATTTTGCATATGCTCTAATTAACTTTCTAGTTCTTTGATTTCTCAGTTTCTTTAACATTCTGGTTTTCCATCTAGGCAATTCCTCAGGTTTGGGTGACATCAACTTGTTAATCATTTTTGGCCAACCACAGCCTGAGTTCAAGATAGCTTTTCATCATTCAAATAATATTTCCTATTTTTTTATTTGATGGAACAGTTCTCTTGCCTTGCATTGGAGTCTACATTATAAAATTTCAGTTTATGGTTTAAGTTTTTGAATCTCGATTCTAACAAGTACATTCCTTTCAAAGGTAAGAGTAATCATGGATGGTCTTCTACAGATTAGGTTCACTGAAAAATATATTCCAGAGAACCACACAGATGTGCGAATATATATCCCAGCTATCCAAAAGAGCCGCACTATATGTAATACTTACCTCTTCAACAAGTGTCCCGGATGACGCTACTTGGCTTCCAATAATAAGATTATTATTTTTTGCTATATTAAAAAAGGATGTCTTTAATAACTGGACACTGTTCTGCACAAAAGCACATACAGATTTTCCATGCACTATTCATCCTGATGTTACATTAAAACATGATGTTCACAGGAAATTCAAAAGCGAGAGAGAACAACCACCACATGACGTGGAAAATTTTGTTACAAACTATTTTACCCAGAACTCCATTTATTGAAAATGTGTGGCCTTTCCTTGCTAAGACGTAAACTGTGAGTAATACAAGCTTTTGTTTGCACTTGAAAAAGTCCATAGTTTTTCCTTCAAAAAGTGATTCATTTTGTGAATTCTTCCAAGTTCTGGACATTTCTAGAGGTTTTCACCTGCCTAGAACATTGTCCTTTGGTTAAATAAGTTCATGCTCTCTCCAAGCCCTCAGCTTATTCTACAGTTTTGCAAATCCTCAGCTTCCATTCTCCCCCTCAGAAGTTACGTGCCATGCCCATGCAGTAAAGTAAATCTGGCTTCCCCCCCCATGAATTTGGGAAACCAAAATGAAACACGAAAAACAAAATTAAACGCGATTAGGACATGAGATATCACGTAAACATCTCCTTCCCCAGGCTTTTCCTTTCTAAGCTGTATCGAACGTTTGGAGAGAATGGTGTGGAAAGGCCTCTGCGTTGCTCATGCCAGTTTCAGCACAACTTTGTACAACAATCAGCATGCCACATAATTTTCCTCCTGAAAACCAAGGGGGCCCAGAGCTGGGGAAGACGGAGTGAGGGAGTTGCTCTGCAAAGTGAAAAATTGAGGGCTCAGCCAGCTGAATATTCCGGGAAGGTGAGGTTCTCCAGTTTCAAAAGACCAAGGGGGTGGGCGGTGGGCAACAAGAAAGAGCTCTTTCAATGCACCAGCAGAATTGTGTGGTTGAGGGTCAGCAAAATTTAAGAATCCAGTAAGTCCAATAATTGAAAATCTGGACAGGTTCATGCCAATATGTTTAACACTGCACAAGTGTTTGGGGGTTTCCTTGTCTTCTTTTTTAAAAAAACTTTGATGGTTTTTCCATTTTTTGTGGGAATGTGCAGACCAGCTCCTTTCCATGCCCTGCAATATTTCTTTCTCAGAAAGCTTTGGGAGTGTGTGGCTAAGCCCTTGCCTGTCTTGTCAAAGGATGTGGGTGAGGAAGGACTATGCTGGAATGAGTTTCTTTTGTGGGTCGCTGGCTGGCTGCTCACCAATCCAGCATTTCTGTTGTAATGAACTCCACTCTTTTGCAACCAAGGAAAACAGCTGCATGAAGGCTTCAGGCCCACTGCAGATATTAGCCTAGAAAATACTCATTGGTGCTCCCGAGGCTGGGTTTTGCAATAGAGCCAAAATCACTTACTGCGCATTAACTCTCCTTTTCAACCATATTTCCTTCAACCACACGGAAAGTGGTTAAAGAATTGACATTCACACACTGTTTTAAAACGGAAGCTTGGGAATCAAGAAGGAATGTAAAACTCTACATTGCTGATTACGTTTGTGATTATTGGTGGTCCACATCAGGGTTTTTCGACCTCAGCAACCTTAAGATGTGTAGCCTTCAACGCCCAGAAGAATTTTAATTCTTTTTAATTTCAGTCCTAAAGTTGCTGAGATTGAGAAACACTGGTCTACATTATTCTGAAAACAAAGATGAGGCCTGTTGCAGAAGAAACGTGAAACTACAGGGAGTCCTCAACTTACATCAGTTGATTTAATTACCGTTCAAAGTTACAACAGCACTGAAAAAAGTGACTTATGACCATTTTTCATCATTATGACCTTTGCAGCATGCCCATGGTCATGTGATCAGAATTCAGGTGCTTGGCAATTGGTTCATATTAATTACAGTTGCAATGTCCTGCGATCACATGATGCCCCTTTGCGGCCTTCTGACAAGCACAATGAGAAACCAGATTCATTTAACTAATTTAAATGAATAATTCATTTAACTAATTTAACAATTGCAGTGATTCGCTTAAAAACTATGGCAAGAAAGATCCTATCATGGGGCAAAGCTCAAACTTAACAAATTTCTCACTTAGCAACATAAATTTGGGGCTCCATTGTGGGCATAAGTCAAGGACTACCTGTATCTGGGTTTCATAGCCACAGTCATTTGGATTAAAAAATCAGGTTTATAATTATAATTTGTCATACAAGATCATTATTGCAACTTCCAGAATCCTGGAAGTTTTCAAGACTTTTCATTCAGGTTTTTCAAGTAAAAATGCAGATTGAGGAGCTGCACTGTAGAGATTAACATATGCTCCTATGGATCTGAAGAAGTCAACACATCAAGAAATTGAAAATTTACAAAATGTTTACAGGACAATCTAATATGTGCCAGCTCAAATATAAGTTTCATCTCTTCAGTGGAGCGTAATGATCTGGAAACTTACACACTACCTAACACAAGCCGCCTTATTATGAGGCAGCTCATAATAAAATCAAACAAAAGTAGAATAAAACAACCCTCACAACAACAGAAATTCCAGAGCGTCACATCACAAAGACTCCTGAGCTCTTACATTTGATGGACTCGCTTCTATCATAGTTTGGGTGAAGAGCCAAGACTTCATAATCTAGTGAAAGGTTGATAGGCTGATAGAGTACATTGACCCAAAAGAACAGCGTCCAAGCAGGTTTTTGGCTTGAAGTTGGTATTTGTTTACTTTCTTCCCCAAAAAATTTCTACAGCCCTGGAAGACCTTGCTCTTAAAGGCTGGTGTTTGTGCCCTTTGTTTCAATATGTAAAAAAATGGCAACTTTAGTAGAAAGCCTGCATCTTGTTCTTAGCTGTTACCTGTCAGTGTAATTGTCCCTATATTGGCTTGTGCTGCTGAAACATCTGCAGCAGGGAGAATGATGCCCTTTACTCCATTTGTATAATGATGACATCGTGAAATCCGTAATGACATTCTAGCTTCTACCAGACTTCCACGGCTGGGTAGGTTAAGCAGCACCATTATATAAATTCATCTAGAAATGGCCTTGGAGTTCATTCTCAGCAAAGGCAGTGAAACAAGTTCTGAACCTTGAGGCCTTCCATTCAGGTCAACTGGCAATTTTGTCACTTCTTTATCTAGAAACTGGAAGAGCCTCCCGTGTATTCAGAAAAGCTGTTTCTAGCTTAATTAAATAAGAAAACCTGAACAGCAGTTTCTTAGATTTTAGTAACCGAAGGCAGGTGTAGATTTTGGTTGTCTCCAAAATCTAAATTGTTAGCATTACCTAATTTCCAAGACTGATTAAAAATGGGTGGATTTTACACTCTGCTGGGGCATGAAAAATAGTCTCTCATTAGAAAGTTAATGCCACGAGCAACTTAGATGTTGTAATAGCATCCTCTAGTGTTCACTCTCCTGAGCTTTCCTAATTTTTGAAAAAGGAAAGGCAATCATTTTTAAGGTTGCTACAGAAGATAGTTTGTCTGTATATGTGCGAGTTCTACCTGATGCAGCGCAGGATGGCAACCGAGACACGCGTCTATCTCCACCTTTTGCTGCCATCCAGAGATCGTCCTGATGTTTATAGCAGGGATCGGGCAATCTCGCCCGGACTTTCTCCCTTGCCTCTCGAAAGAGCCGTCGCAATCCCACGCGATTGCCCAGTGGCAATTTTGCACCGCTGCCTTCTTGAAGGTGCGGCGGCGCCGGTTGGGACGTCCCTTCGGAGGCCTCGCAAGTCACGTTGCGAAAGCGCATTGCGATCCGGTAGAAGGCCTCCGAAGGGGAGACTCCCCGAGAAACGCCTGCGGGGAAGGAGAGATACCGGTACTGTCAGAGAAATACTGTGCCAGAGCACGACGTTAGAGCAGGGCTATCCAACTCGGGCAACTTAAAGACTTGTGGACTTCAACTCCCAGAATTATCCAGCCAGCTGCCAGCCATAAAACTGCTACAATTGTAAGAACCCTATGCGGTTTAGGGAATTCTGGGAATTGAAGTCCACAAATCTTAAAAGTTACCAAGATTAGATATTCCTGAGGTAGAGAGCATGCTGGCTGAGGCATTCTGGGAATTGAAGTCCACCCATCTTAAAGTTGCTGAGGTTGAAAAACACTTTCTTCTCCGCTCCCAACGAACCATCGCAGAGGTCTGTCTTTTTTTCCTTTGAAACTCGAAAACAAGCAGATTATAAATGTTGAACAATTAATGTGACTGGCAAGGGAGTTCAACAGAGATTATTGGGTAATTAACAATATTATTAATATTTATTAATAATAATTGCAGTTACCCTATACTAGGAACCAGTGGTACAAATTTCATATTATGAATGTAAATGCTTCTAGTACACCTGCATGAATGAGCATACAAGCTATGATTTAAAAAAAAAATCAAAATGGTGGCCATAATTCTGATTGAAGTGATGCCTGTATATCACGTATGACAGATGGCTGGAGTTTTGATTACATAGTTGTAGTTACCATAGTGCCTTTTTGGACCAGAGCCTGCAGATACCCATGTCCCTGTGTTATAGTTGTTGCCTATCCTCATTGGCTTCATGCTATTTGATAAATTTTGCATTTAGTGTGGACACACTTTGCAGGGAGCTTTTTTAAAAAAAGGTAGCTGATGTCTGGCTGTGAAAAGCATAATTTATTGGTATTGGAACAAAGTTAATACTTGGATAGGAAACTACTAGGGCAGTGATGGCGAACCTTTTTTTTGTTTGTGTGCCAAAAATTCGAGGACGCATGCGTAACAGCAAGTGGGTGTGCCAGCACTCATAATGCAAAGAGCCCCCCCATGCACATGTGTGCATAGCCTCCCACACACACACACACACACACGTGCCACACTGCTCGCCTCCAAGCTGGGCTTGATATTTCCCCTGGGGGGGAGGGCTGGGGGAGGCCATTTACACCCTCCTCAGGCTCCAGGAAAGCCTCCAGAAATAAACTTCCGGTAGGTGTTTTTGCCCTCCCCAGGCTCCAGAGGCTTTCCTGAAGCCTGGGGAGGTCAAAAATGGCCTCCCTGACCCTCTGGAAGGCTGAAAATCAACTGGCTGGCACGCACATCTGCACTGGAGCTGATGGCTTGGGTGGCAGCAGATATGGCTCCGCGTGCCACCTGTGGCACGCGTGCCATAGGTTCGCCATCACGGTACTAGGGGATATCAGGACCGGAGATTAGACTGAGAAGTTGAAATAACAAATTTGAGAGAAAGCAGAAGCAAATCAATTGTGTCTTGTTAACCAAGATAACCATTTGCAGGTGTTTATGAAGCCATCAGGAAGAGCCAAGCTCTGTTTCAGAGTCTTTATCATTGTTATTGATTTTTTTTTGTAACTTAAATGTATTATTATTATTATTATTTATTCAAATTTCTCTACCCGAAGGGACTCGGGGCAGTGTACAGGAAACTTAAGAACATATAAAACATTACAATAAATACATAATTTAAAATCGAATTAAACGAATAACCCTGTACTAAAAATTTATAGAAACATTAAAACTAAATCCCAATTAAAACCTAATTAAAACAATTTAAGCTACAGACTGGGACGAGGAACAGAAATTAGGCCAGGCCGGCCTGATGGAACAGATATCTTTACTTTTTGGCGGAAGGAGCGGAGGTCCATGGTGGTTCTAATATCGGGGGGTAGGTCACAGAGAAGGCCCTTCCCCTGGGCGTCGCCCGCTGGCATTGCCTAGTGGACGGCACCCGGAGAAGTCCCTCTCTGTGGGAGCGAATCGGCCGAAGGGATGTATGGGGCAGGATACGATCCCCCAAATAGCTAGGTCCTGTGCCATGGAGCGTTTTAAAGATGGTGATCAACACCTTGAAACGCACCCGAAAGGCCACAGGTAGCCAGTGCAGCTCCTGCGGTGTTACGTGGGAGTATCTGGAAGCTCCCAAAATTACCCGCGCGGCCACATTCTGGACTAGCTGTAGTATTCGGGTGCATCTCAAGGGGAGCCCCATGTAGAGAGCATTGCAGTAGTCTAGGCGGGACGTCACAAGCGCATGAGTGACTGTGCGAAGGGCGTCCTGGTCCAAGAGGGGACGCAACTGGCGCACCAGGCGAACCTGGTAGAATGCCCCCCTGGCCACGGCTGTCACATGGTCTTCTAAAGACAGCTGGGACATTAATAGGTGTGTTAAAACTTTACTTATTTTACTTTATAAATAAAATATATTTATTTTATTTTTATTTTAGATTTATTAATATTAAAAATTCATTGGGAAGCTCCAATTTTATTTGCACATTTTATTTACATAATGCACACACTATCTTGTCCTCAGCCCTTCTTTAAATAGACTTATTGTATACCTTTCTGTTCCACAAATCTAATTTCCTTTAGCCCCTGATGCTAATGTACTGTATTCCTGTCCTTGAAAGAAAATGTGTTATATGTAACATGACAAAACCAGTTATCCTGGCAAATTTCCTTAGCCAGTTAAGGTCAACATGGAAGAGGTCATGTTATCTTGGATTCAAGAGAAGAGAATGCAGGTTGCAGTTTCAATGCTATTTTGACCAAATCAGCATTCCTGAAGCCCAGGGCAACCCCTTTCCCCAACATACAGCCAGTCCTCAGCTTATGACCACAGTTGAGCCCAAAATTTCTACTGATAAATGAACCATTTTTAAGCGAGTTTGCCCATTTTATTACCTTTCTTGCCCCAGTTGTTAAGTGAATCACAGTACTTATTAAATTAGACAAACCGTTGTTAAGTGAATTGGCTTCTCCATTGGCTTTGCTTGTCAGAAAGCCACAAAAGTAGATCATGTGACCCCCCCGGGCATGGCAATAGTCATAAATATGAGTCAATTGCCAAAGGTCTGAATTTTGATCATATGAACATGGAAGTCCTACAATGGTCATAAATGTGAAAATTGGTCATACGTTGCTTTTTCCCGGGTCATTGTAACTTTGAATGGTCACTAAATGTTGTAAGTCAAGGACTACCTGTGTTTGGTTCAGCAAAGCCAATAGCAGCATGGGTGTGTACTGTTCATTTGTGTTCATTTTGTGTTTGGCTTTCTAAGGCAGTTGTGTAAATTAGTAAGGCTCCAGAATGTCAGCATGCAACCTATTCACAAATGTTGGAGTTTGAACTTGGAATGTTGGAACCTTGACCTGAACTGATTGTTACTTCTATACCTTACTTGTTCCTTATCCCATCTTTTCACTAGGAAGTTCTTTGTGATGCTTGGAGTTCTCCTGTTTTTATCTTCACAATAGACAGATTGCGCTTAGGTGGCTCAAAGTCACCCAGTAGAATTCATGGTTGAGCAGAAAGATGAACCTGGTCTTCTCAATTGTCTTCAGCCCACTTTGCTGCTTGGAATTTGGTTTTCCTTCCAAGCAAGACTGTAACACCTATCGTGTTTCCCGAACATAAGACAGGGTCTTATTTTCTTTTGACCCAAGAATAAGCACTTGGCCTTATTTTCAGGGGGGTCTTATTATTTTTGAGGTGCAGGAGGCAAGTGTGTTCACCTCATGGCTGCTGCTGTGTTGCAATATTCTCATATTTTGAGCTCTTGTGCTCAAAAGCCTGACTGGGCTTATTATCCGGGGAGGTCTTATTAAAACAGGGTATTTGAGTCCAAATTGGCCCTCGAAATTTTTCAATCTATTTTATTATCCAAATTAAATTGATAACTCTAAACAAAACGTGCCATAAATAAAGTACGACCTAAAACAAACGGGAACTGCAGCAAAGTCTTGACTGTGTGATCACTTAACAGGAATCCTCCGCATTCAAAGAGCCTCTTGGCCCACCCAGCCTGTCCCTATAATTCTGTAACCACCAAGCAAGCAGTCTAAATGAAAGTATCCATCTTAATATGAAAATCCACATTTGTATTTTTAGAGTCAGCTGATCAATTCCTAAAAGAGTGATTTAAGTTTTGGTGTAAGGTTCAGTGCCAAAAAAGTATCAGTCAGGCTGCAGAGTGAAAGGTTTGTAGGCTTACTTGTTCCAACTACTTTCCATCTGAAGTATATTAAGTTGCATGTGTATCACCCAGAGAGGCATTTCTATCCTCCCAGGGTGGAATAATGGCTGTTTGGAAACAAACAGGCCTACAATCTGTGCTGGGCTTGGTTCCTATTACCACATTAATGTGGAAATTAGGGGGGGGGGGGAATGTCCCTACAGAATTTTGTATAGTAGTGTGTTTGCAGGATAGCTGGATATAACTTTAAAAAAAAAAAGTTATAAAGCTGAATGCATTTTATGAGGAAGGCTGCCACACATTAAGGAACTCAGACTAGTAGAAAAGGTGATCAGAATGACAAGTAGAAGAGGTGATCAGAATCAGGTGACCACCTTAACAAAAGGTTAAAGGAACACCCTTCAGAGTGGGTCTAGCACAGGGGTCAGCAACCTGCGGCTCTGGAGCTGCATGTGTCTCTTTCATCCCTCTGCTGGGGTTCCCTGTCGCCGGTCGACTTCACAATTGATAGGGCTTTTGGTTAGGACAGATAGAGGAAAAAGGATGCCGCATTAGGAGGAGACTCTATGGTGGGGGAACCAGATTTCCGGTTGGCTCCATAATTGAATGGGGGGCTTCCGTTTAGGACCTTTGTGGTTCTTTGAGTGTTTAAAGTTGCCGACCCCTGGTTTAGGACAACTTGCCGTGGCCAACTCTCCTCTGCCAACTCACCATGGAACAACTCACCATGGCCAATTTGCCACAGGACAATTTGTTGTGAAACAAGAGTTACACTAATATGAAGGAAATGGTGGAATATAATCATTAAAGAAAGGATGCCAAAGGAGGGACAAAAATTGACAAATGGCAAAAATTAAAATAATTTTTAAAATAATTTTAAATAATTACCTTGAATTGTTGAATTGTTTCACGACGAGTTGGTCATGGTGAATTGGCATTTGGCAAATTGGCCATGGTGAATTGGCTGTGGCAAGTTAGCTGCGGCCAACTGACCATGGCCAATTTGCCATGAAAGGTTGGCCGCTGTCAGTTGTCCCATTCTGCCAGAATGATGAGGTGCTAAAGTTTTAGACTGGCACCAAGGAAGCTGATTCACATCCACCTTTAACCATGGACGCCTGCCGTGTGACTTTCGGTTACAGTCTCTTTCTCAGCTGAACCTACTTCACATGGATTTTTTTTTGCTGTGAAGAAAAATAAGAGGGAGTGCTATGCATGCTGCCTGGAGCTCTTGAACAAAAAGCAGGATGCAAATCTATATAAATAAAAATGTAACAAGAGTTTGTTCAAAACCGCTAATCTCCAAAAGTACTGCACCGATCGCTTCCAAATTTTCACACAACGTTCCTTTCAAGTACGGCACCAATGATATATATATAGATTGTGTAGATGTCACACCTGTGCCAGGTACGCGCAACGGAAATGTAAAAATTGTAAAAAAGGTAGGTAGATGGATACAGAGAGAGCAGTGGGCCACAGGTATTATGTCATCCTTTATGACATAAAATACTCTGTCCATAAGTAGGTAGATAGGTAGGTAGGTAGGTGGATAGAGAGCGAGAGAAAAAGGGAGAAATACAGTAGGTAGGTAGGTAAGGTAGGTAGGTAGGTAGGGGGAGGGAGAGGGAGAAATACAGTAGGTAGGTAGGTAGAGGGAGAGAGGGAGAAAGGGAGTAGGTAGGTAGGTTGGGGGTTATACAGTGGTTGTGTGTACGTGTTTGTGTGTGCAGGTGTAGATCTATACACAGATTGGTTGGCCATTTAACCAGACTGGGCCACAGCAATGCGTGGCTGTGAATGGCTAGTTTATTAAATAAAATTAAGTATTTCAAGTTCATTACCCATTTGTTAAATACAAGTCACGGGTTTCTTTCTGTCATTTTAGTGAAACTATCCCCTTTAAAAAGAAGAACAGCAAAAGCTGCTACTCCTTTAGAGTTTTATGCAATGGAGAGTAACAGCTTTCCTATAAATCTTGTCTAGGAGCCATAACATTGCATTGCGTTTGTTACCTCGCCCAACACCTGCTGACTTGACAGTCTGCAAAGGAAACATCTGTTGTGAAATCCTAATAGATGGCTCTTTTTTTAAAACAAAAATCTTTTCATTCGCAAATAACTGCATCATAAGGCGGTATCTGGATGTTTGGCTTTTTCAGGAGCAAAAATAAGTGGAAATGAATTATCAATCACTTTGATTCAATTCTCTGCATCCTGTGACGTGAATTGTGATTCTCAGCTTGCTGTTCCCAATTCCTTTTTTTTTTCTTTTTCATTCAGGTACCAGTTTGGCTTTCTTTTATGTCCTCAAAGTGGCCAATATGATGGCTGCTAAAAAGTCTATTGTATGTTTAGTTTGAGATGGAAAACAAATATAATAGAGATAATTGAAAGGCATCTTTCTCTTTTTGAAACAGCCAAGGCTAGATCCCATTTTATGAAGCTTATAACTTAGGTAAGAATTACAAATAATGTAAGTAGGGACATGTACTCTTGAGTGTTCAAGAGCAGTCTCCTCATACCTATTTTGACATAATTTTTGAATATTCATGCATATATAAACAACAATTGTAAATGTTGCAGTAACCAAAAGTATCCAATTATATCTGTGTCTTAAGCAATTTTGATATTGCTGCAGTGATGTTGTAATGATTGCATATTGGAACTATCATCCAAAAATGGAAACATAGGACACCTTCACAGCTTTAAACAGGAATGTCTATAGAGATTCTCAGTCATCCAGGTCATAGTTGTCCCAAATATACTTTTTCCAAAAAGCAACTGGGCTTTATTTTGTTTTATTTTCCTTTGAAAACCTTTTGCCTCTTATTCAAGAAGCTTCTTTAGTTCTCTTTAAATAGGAATAGAGATAAGGTAAGGGAATTGGTAACGTAATAGGTAGGAGATCTTCAAGAGAAGGTTTGATCTCAAGTTCAAGGTTATTTTTCCTCTCTCAGAGTGAGTAAAGGCAGTTGATTGAATACTTTTGGCAATATAGTATATGCAGGAAAGGCCAAGATGGAGTAATTGCTACTAAATTATTGATACTCATTTTGTTGTGAGAACAAGGAGAACTGACCAAAGACGTTAACCTAGGTTTCAAAGTTAAGGTAGCTTGTTCTGATATGACTTAATTTGATTCTTTCTTCAAACATTATTTTAAAATTACATCTGTAAGTTTGTTCTGTATCACCCCCACTTTTCACCGAATCATGTTATATTTAAATACATAAAAGCAGAAGAGACCAAAAAAAAAAAAAAGAATTTTCAAATCAGAAGATAGTTTGGTGTGGCAACAAAACCAGTAGATCCCTGTAAATTCTCCCTGATTATTGAGATTGCATTTTAATTTTTCTTCTGAAGAATAAAAATATGAAAAGAGAACATTCACCATAATATGCAACAAATATAAAAATAATTTACAATCCATTGTAATTATGCTCTAAGGTCTATCACCTAGCAATCATACATCCTTTAGTGGGCACTCACAGTGAAGCTATGGATTCCGTGGCAAATTCGGACTTCAAATAAGAGAAGCCAGAATAACTCTTCATATTAAAAGGTTTCACTTCTGCCCTCTTCTTCAAACATTCTTAATCATTACAATGGGAGTTACGACAACTTTCTTGCTACCTTTTTCAGGAAGAGAGTCATCTATTATAGTTCAATGTATATGAACACTAAATGGAACCCAAGAAATCAAACTCAGCAAGAACTCTGGCTATTCTTGTTACAATCTGTCATAGCGAAGTAAGCAGATAAAAAACAGGAATTGGTTCAAAATTATTCCTCAATTAATAAGCAAGCTGGTACTTGGAGGAAAGCAACATTTACGAAAGCACAGTAGGAACTGGACCTTGTTGTTAGTTGCAAAGTCATGTCTGACCTATAGCGACCCCATGGACAACGTTCCTCCAGACCTTCCTGTCCACCATCCTCTGGAGTCCATTTAAGCTCATGCCTATTGCTTCAGTGACTCCATCCAGCCACCTCATTCTCTGTCGTCCCTTTCTTCTTTTGCCCTCAATCAGTCCCAGCATTAGGCTCTTCTCCAGTGAGTCCTTCCTTCTCATTAGGTGGCCAAAGTAATTGAGTTTCATCTTCAGGATCTGGCCTTTTAAAGAGCAGTCAGGGTTGATCTCCCCTAGGACTGACCGGTTTGATTGCCTTGCAGTCCAAGGGACTCGCAGGAGTCTTCTCCAGCACCATAATTCAAAGGCCTCAATTCTTTTGCGCTCAGCCTTTCTTATGGTCCAACCTTCATAGCCATACATTGCAACTGGAAAAACCATAGAGGATGGTTGTAGAGGATAATGGGAACATTTCAAGGTGCTAATTTAAGATCTCAAAAAGAGTTTCTCAACTAGATTAAGATAGATGTAAGAAATGACTGAAATTCAGGAAAGTTGACATTTCTTTGTTTCTAACTCGTGTTAAAGCTATGCATAAGTGCATGCCTCCAATGAATTTATACGCTTGGCTTGGCTGAGCATAGCCATGAAAACAGTCTATAGCAATCTTTTAGAGATGTTGGAACTGCAGCTACTCAAAAAGCCATTTGGGAGAATTAGGCCAATCTAAAATTGAGAAGGTTAATTCAGGGGCTAAACCTACACATAGCTATTGTCCGTGGAATATGGGTGTGATAGTCCAAAATACTGTATGTGGAGGATATTGGGTTGCTATCCGAGATTTAGATCACAACAACTATATACATGTCTTCATCTGCACAATTAGATTTCAATGGATTGAAGTATCTTGAAGCATCAAAGAAGTTTGCTT
Source organism: Rhabdophis nuchalis (assembly GCA_039707465.1). Classification (NCBI taxonomy): domain Eukaryota; kingdom Metazoa; phylum Chordata; class Lepidosauria; order Squamata; family Natricidae; genus Rhabdophis; species Rhabdophis nuchalis. The sequence goes on from CM077645.1 coordinate 145,957,720, forward strand.
GCAAAAAGAAATCAGACGTGTAGCCATTCAAGAAGTCCAGAGCATTGTGAAGACCTTTTAGACAGATTTAGGAAATGAATGTGCCCCCCTATTGTTTCTATGTTATATATTTTATACAGGCACTCAATGAAACAGATTACAAGGATGTTAGATTTGCATATCCATTAAGGAATCAAGTGATTATTTAAGTTATTTAAGTGCCCTTTTATTTCAGGCATCAAAGTGCACATGAAAGAGCGGCCTGCTGCTCAGGGAATTGTAAGACAGGAAGCTCAAAGAATTTGCTATCTTCTAAAGGCGAGCGCTTTTGTCTTGCCAAAGAGGACCGGAAAATAGGTCAGTTGAGAACATGGAGCCTTGTGCTTTGTGGCCTTTTATCGTCTTCATAAATTTAATGTGCAGAGAAGACATGCTGATTCCAAAGCCAGGATTTTGGCAATCCACTTCAAACGTTAGGATAATGTGGAAGAAAGTTAACTCTATGTTCCTTGCATCACAGCAGAATTCTACTATATATGTATATCAGCTTCTGGATGGGCATTTTCAATCTACAAAATGAAATGCATTGTAATATCGTTGATAGAAATTGCATCTCAGTCGGCTTTAGATAAGCCCAGAAGGACACATTACAGAAAAAACTTTTCACAATCGGATGATGTCTGGATGTGTTGGGACTACCACAATTTCTATCAGAATTTCTGCATAGGCCTTGGGAAAGGCTTCCAACTCCCTTCCCAATTAGCCATCATGTAGGTCAGGGGTCTGCAAAGTCGGCTCTTTTAAGACTGGTGGACTTCAACTCCCAGAATTCCCCAGCCAGCTATGCTGGCTGGGGAACTCTGGGAGTTGAAGTCCACCAGTCTTAAAAGAGCCGACTTTGCAGACCCCTGATGTAGGTTAACATCTAACTATTCTTTATCTAACTATGTTTAATGGAAACTCTATTTATTTTAAAAAGAGGAGAGCTCTTCCTCCTGCAAAAAGAGACTGAACCAGGTTGCGTATGCATGTATACATACACATACACATATACATACACAGAAAAAGCTTCCCTATTTTGCCAACTCCAAGTGAAATCTGTCTGGTCCACGAGATTTCTTTTCCCTTCCAGCCAATAAACGTGTGCAAGTGATACATGTTTGTGTACATGTATGTGTTTGTAGATGTGTTTATGCATGCCAGCAAATGTAAATATACACCCGCATTCTTACATTTACACAAGCCTCCTAGAAACCACACTTCTTTCAAATTAGGGCAGAGCCTGGATTGTTTTAAAAAAGAAGTTAACTAATTAAATTAATAACTACTGGTTGAAATTAAGTGTCTGCAAAATAGAGAAACTCAAGCATCAGATTTATTGACACCTATCTCTCTCTATATAACCTATTTCTTTAACATATCTGAGCCACTCTTAGATGCAGAACATGGCTGTACCCCTTTACACATGAACAGACACGTGTTTATTTCAGAAGAAACATTAAAGAAGGGAAAAATAAACTGGGTGGAGAAAGAAAAGAGCGGCTCTGGGAAGGGAAAACATGGATGGAGATGTTGCAAAAGAAAGAGATCAGGGAACTGGACACGGAAAGAAAAGAGAGTTGCAGGATATGGCTAGTCTCGAAAAGAACAACTAGGGGTGACATGATAGCAGTATTCCAGTATTTGAGAGGCTGCCACAAAGAAGGGGGAGAGGGTTGGATTATTTTTTAAAGCACCAGAAGGTAAGACAACAAACAATGGATGGAAACTTATCAAGGAGAAACTTCGTAACAGTGAGGACAATTAACCAGTGGAACAGCTTGCCTTCAGAAGTTGTAGGGGCTTCATCACTGGAGGTGATGGACAGCCATTTGTCTGAAATGGTATAGGGCCTTCTGCTTGAGCAAGGGGCTGGACTAGAAGACCACCAAGGTCCCCTCCAGCTCTATTCTGAATTGAAAGGGAGAAGACAAAAGGATTGAGGAGGAGCAGGCAAGGGATTCTCACCAGCCCTGGCACCTTTTAGCTGGGTTCTCATACAAACACTGTCCTTTGCCTTTCCTGGCCATTTGTTTTGTTTCTCAACAGGGTCCTCTGTTCTTCCCAGTGAATGTAAGATGATCCTCCTCCCCATAAGACAAAATGGAAACATTTGGCAAGAAATGAGATATCTTGTTTGTAGCTGGCCGACAGCGGAACAGCCGAAAGATGCCAACTATTCTGAAAGACTGGAATTTTGAGGTTAAACAATAAGTCACATTCCTAGTGCTACTTTGCAGCTTGAATTTCACATGCTTCATCTGAAGTGCGAATGGCACAACTGGACACTTTATTTCCCTTGGCTGCAGTGTTTGAAATGCTCATTTCAACTTTTGTTCCCATTGCTACACCTTGTTCCTGAGCTGCACAAGCTACATATGGTGACTATAATTCAATGGTCTAATCAGTCCTGGATCTGTTGAATCTCCTCTTCGTTGGTTGACTTAGTGTTGTCGTCGTCTTCCTCGTCATAATATTTGTCCTGCTTGGTTTGCACTTCCACTTTTTGTGTTGTGTTTTCCCTAGTTCACACAGCAAAGCTATCCATGTGTGGTACAATGAGGGTTTTGTTCTCCAGCCAATTTGTTGTAGAGCCTGACATAGTTTTAGTGGCTGAGAATGACAGACTCAATGTCAACAAATTGGTTTCCATGTCCCAGGAAGAGCAAGAACTTGAATTTCCCCACTTCTAATTAGCATTTTAACTACTACGTCATGCTGGCTCCCAATTGTTGCCTAAAGCACTAGTATTACTTGATTGATTGATTATGCCCATCAAGTCACACAAATAGTTTTTTTTTCCAGGATGACCTTCCCCCAACTTGGCTCTTTAGGTCTTCCAAGGGTGCACTCTTGCCAACATAATCAAGTCAACCCTGCATACAAGCACGTAGAAATTAGTGCAAAATAGAAAAAAAAAAATTTATAAAGCAAAACAAATTGATTTAACACTCGACATAAAAGATTTAAGGCAACCTATTAGAAATAATTGATGAGAGGAGAAGTAGTAAAGGATATTAACAAACGGCTAGACTATTTTCTTTTACTTTTTAAAAAAATAAAACACCATCTGTCTTGTTTAAACTAAAGTAAATTAGAGTTAAACAATCAGAAAAGTAGTGGATTTCTATAAATATAAGACTGGTCCTTGTCCCCTGATAGATACAACTCACTGAAAAGTCAAACAATTCGTCTGAAGAATGCAAACCATGTAAAATGAAAATATAAACAGAGCACTAAGGCCAGGATGCAAAAATAATGGGTGGAACATGCAAAATAAATGGTACTAGAAGTGGAGAAAGAAAGAATAATTACAGGGACAAATGGCTGAACTTGCCAGTTTGCTTCAAGTAATGATAAAAATACATTTCAATGTTTAATTATTTTGCTTCATTTGAATTGATAATGTTTGGTACTGGAAACTTTTAAGCCAATCATCTGAGACTTTTCTTGGAACAGATTGTTGTTTTTTTGTCAAAATGCTGTGGGCCTATAAATAATAAATACAGTTATCCAACCACAATGTTGTTATCTTTATGAGTATAATTGTAGCACATTTGCTTAATAATCTTTGATTGTGCAAAATCCCATGTGTTAGTAAGGATCACTTTTCCTATGTAATAAATGACCAGTATGCATTGGATCTTTCATACGGTATATTCAGCTTAATGCTTTTTTGTTTTATTTTGCTTCTATTAAAACTAAAACGGAGACTCATTGAAGTTACGTGCATTTCATACCGGTTGCATGTGGAGGTATTTACTTTGGCTCTTGAAGCATCACATTTTTTTAAATGAGAGGAAATACTATGTGCCTACTAAACTGCTAACCCTAATGGGAACTCATTTACTCTTTAGAGTAGCTTACCTACAAACATGCCGTTGAACACCAGCAATAAAAACAAAGAATTTTCTTTGTGCCTAAGCACTTAGAAGTGATTCACTGTTTGAAACTTATACATATAAACATCTGTTCTTAAATCTGCAGCCATTTTGTTCATGAAGCACCAAGTGTCTTAGTGTTGTTTTCCTTAAGTGCCAATGGAACAAGCCTTCTGCTCCATCAGTTCTGCTTCTATTACTAAATCAGATTAAACCAAATGGACAAATATATGAAATTTGACAGATCTCTGTCCCTGCTAATGGCAAGGGCAGAACCAGCCAATGACTGCATGTTTGGGTCAGTATGCCCCAAGAGCAACCAAACCTAGTTTTTATCCCCCCCATTACTCCTTGCAAGCTTGGATCTCAAATGTCAAGCTGTGTTGTAAGAAAACATACTATTGTGCACTTTCCACCAACTAGGATATAAATGCTGTGTAGTGACCTGTATTTACCCAGGGGTAAAATTCAGCAGGTTCTGACAGGTTCTTGAGAATCAGTAGCGGAAATTTTGAGCAGTTCGGAGAACTGACAAATACCACCTCTGGCTGGCCTCAGAGTGAGGTGGCAATGGAGATATCCTTCCCCCAGGAGTGGGGAGAGAAAATGAGGATTTTTCAGTATCCTTCCCCTATCATGCTCACCAAGCCATGCCCACAGAACCAGTAGTAAAAAAAAAATTGAATTTCACCACTATTCTTACCCCAGAAAGGAACAAGAATGATGGGCATTATATATGCAGGGTTGGTGTTCTTGAGGATAATAGCTATCTCATGAATCTGTAAAGCAGGGCTCTCAAACTTGTGGCCTGCAGGCCATATGCGTCACGCGCTTGCCACGCCCATGCCTACGCCCAGTTTAGCCAAGGGGGGAAAGGTCCCGATATGTCACATGATGCCACCATGACGACACAAGCTTGACACCCCTGCTGTAAAGAATGATAACTTTCTTAAACTTAACTGGCTCCTGCTCTGCTCTGTTCAGTTCAGTTCTTTTCTTGACTCTATTAATATGTATTCTTTCCTGTGTGAAAATTGCTCTGATGAATATTGTTATAGAAAAGAGTTGTGAAAACAAACTGACTAGAGCTGCTAATAGTTATCCTCAAATACTGTTCCTCTTTTCCTTAGGATCCAATTCAGCCTCCATGTCCTTAACATAAAGCCATCAATAAACAGGATGAAAATGCATGTAGAACAAAGGAATTTCCAGAGCAATAACCAAACATGACTAAAAGATCTAACCGTAACAGTGTTACATTTGCAAATAAGGAAGTTATAGAGGTCTTTCTAATAGCACCATCTTGTGATTCCTCAAAAGACTACAGCTTGTGACTACAGCCCCATGAAATGGAGCATTGCAACCATACTTACTTTATTTTTAATATAACAAGATTTATAGAGGTACCGTATTTTTCGGAGTATAAGACGCACCAGAGTATAAGACGCACCCAGGTTTTGAAGAGGCAATTTTTTTTAAAAAACTATGTAGGTAGATAGAGGGATAGAGAGGGAGAGAAAGAGAGAAATATAGTAGGTAGGGAGATGGAGGGAGGGTAGGTAGGTAGGTAGATAAAGGGATAGGGAGACAGAAAGAGAGAGAGAGAGAAAGAGAGAGAGAGAAAAATACAGTAGGTAGATGGGGGGAGAGAAGGTAGGTAGGTAGATAAGTAGATAGAGGGAGAAAGAGATGGAGAGAAATACAGTAGGTAGGGAGAGAGAATGAGTAGATAGGTAGGGAGAGGGATAAAGAGAAAAAAATAGAGAGAGAAATACAATAGATAGGTGGAGGGGAGAGAGAGAGAGAAGGTAGGTAGGTATATAGGTAGATAGAGGGCGGTAGAGAGAGAGAGAGAACTACAGTAGGTAGGTAGGTAGATGTTTCCAGGTGTTTTTACCCATGTGTTGGAGAAGGAAATTGCTGTGGCACCTAAAACTTTGTTTCTGCTGGCACAGCACTTGATCAATGTAATTCTCATCAATCCCTCTAACTCAGGGGTTCCCAAACTTGGCAACTTTAAGACTTTAGGACTTCAATTCCCAGAATTCTCTAGCCAGCTATGTCCACAAGCTATGCTGGCTAGAGAATTCTGGGAGCTGAAGTCAACAAGTCTTAAAGTTGCCAAGTAACTAAACAGCCTTCCGAAAGAAAAAAAAAGTTTTTTGCACTCTGCAAACCTCCCCAAAATGGCCCGTTTTTCACAAAAACAGGCCCGTGTTTTTTTTTTCAAATAAAAGGCATGTATAGCCTTTGGAGGACTTTGCAGAGTGCTCCTGAGGGGATCCCCCCCCAAATGAGGAAAAAAACGGCCTGTTTTTTGCGAAAATGGGCCATTTTTATGTCAAAAAAATTGCATGCATAGCCCTATGGAGGCTTATAAAGTGCTGCTGGGGGCTGGGGGGGGGAACAGCCCATTTTAGGCTCATTTCTGCCCTCTCCAGCCCCCAGGAGCTCTCTGGAAGCCTCCATAAGGCTAGGCACAGCCATTTTGGTGAAGGGGGTGGGGTTTCGGGAGGCAAAAAATGCTGTATTTGATGTATAAGGCGTACCCAGATTTTCAGCCTCTTTTTAGAGGAAAAAAGGTGCGTCTTATACGCCGAAAAATACGGTAGTTCATAATTATTCTTTAACTTGTTCATTTTATTTTATTTTTGAGTACAGATGCTTTGTGGATATGTAGCAGAACTGTTTTAATCCACCATATTAATATTTTCAGCTTTCCCCCTTGATAGTTACAGACTAATGGTATTAATCTCTGAACTGATTTTCTCTTGGAAACCTTGTTCTGTTAGATTAGAGGAAGACCAGTGGAAGCTAAGTGAAGTTCAATAAAAGAGCATAACTCAGGATTATATAAACTGTTTTGGTGTGTGGCTACTAATGTCAAGAATTCTAAAAGGGAACTGGAGAAAACCGTTAAGCATTGTCAGTTCTTTTGACCAGACAAAGAAATTAAAGTTACAGGTGCTAATACAATTTTTATTGTAGGGGTACAGTAACTGCATCTTGCAAATCTGAATGTTCTCCTCCCCTGCCCCCTCCCTGGCTGTCCCCTAAAGAGAACAAGGGAAGGTCAAATCCAACCTGCCTTCCATTGAGGACCTGAAAAATGCATGAGTCAAAAAGAGGGCTGTGAAAACATTTACATCTCTCACATCCTGGACATAAATTGTTTCAACTTCTACCCTCTACCAGAACAACTAGACACAAGGACAGGTTTTCCCCAAATGCCATCACTCCACTTAGCAACTAATTCCCACAACACTGTCAATAATTTACCAAGAATGTATTACTATTCTTCTTCTCTTCCTTCCTAGTATCTATCTCTCCCCACTTATGACTATGACCATGTTGCTTGTATCTTTCAATTTATATTGTTTTTATTGTGTCCTAGTACGATTTGATAGCTTATTAGTAAACTTGAGTATCCCTGAGTGTTGTATCTTTTTATTCTTGATGAATGTATTTTTATTCTGCTTATGTACACTGAGAGCATATACACCAAAGACAAATTCCTTGTATGTCCAATCACACTTGGCTAATAAAGAATTCTATTCTGTTCTGTTCTGTTGTGTTCTGATACAGATTAACCGAGTTGGAAGGGACCTTGCAGGTCACCTAGTCCAACCCCCTGCCCAAGCAGGAGACCCTACATCTGCCTCTACCTAGGATTGAACTCACAACCTTCTGATTGCAAGGTGAGAGCTCCACCTCTAGGCCACAGCAGATCATCTTCTGTTCTATTCTATTCTATTCCATTCTATTCTATTCTGATGTTTTCTCAAATTAAATTTCTGCTTTGGACTCAGAATTCTCTTACCTCAGAAGTCTCTCTCTTATGTGGTTCTTCCTCCTCTTTCTCAAAGTCATTCCATCTCCCCATTGCAAGGAATGCTTTGGAACCTTGATAATGGCATGCTCTAATTACAATCAGTCAGCACATCCTCAATAACAACTGTTGGGGAAGAATGACACGGATTATACCCACACTAAACTTCCTGGATAGTTTTCATCAGACCCTGAGTTACACAAAATGCATAAGTTACTGAGCAATGCATATTTCACAGCTATCCAAACACTCCAGTGGATAATATTATTCCAATGACAGAGATACCCTGCCCTATATACTCATTGTTTTTTACATGGGACAGAAATCAACATACAGTATATAAATTGGTACACAATACATCTGTGCAGGACTCCACAATTCAGAGTCGTTTTGCTTTAAAAAAAACCCACAACAACCCTATTGATTTGGCAATCTCTCTCCTAATGTCATTATTTTAATTGTGAATGCATTTGATCTGTTTTAAATATCTGGAGACATAAAGTTCAGCCACATATGAGCTACTTTGTGGAGAATATTGCACAATCCAGTTGCCACAGTCAAGGAAGTCTGGATGCAGGCTTGTATTCCTAATTTTGTTATTAAACAATACAATACGATATGTATTTCTTTTATTGCATTGATAATATGTCTTTCTAAGCATTTCGAAGAATCTCCCCTAATTTTATTCCCCCAAATAAGAAGTATGTGGAGCATTTGGGCTGAGAGAAAGGCATTACCTCATTTTGTGAATTTCTCAGTAGGAAATTAAACTTGGGTGTTACCTGCTCAGGTGAAACACTTTCTGCAGTTTATAAGATACTTGCCAATAACCCGGTGTTGCCCAGGTATTTATGGGGGGGGGGGGGGGGGGGATGTCCGGACTAAATGTAATTTCTAATGTTTCCCCCTTACCAGAGGGAGCCCTCTTGTTTAGTACTCTGAAGCCGTTATCATGGCAACTCCACTGCTGTACAGCAGAAGCCATTTTATGGCAGTATAGTAGAAGCCATTTAAAGGCACAACAGGCTGCATCTTAACAGAACACACACCCAGAGGGGTGTTAGAGGTGTCTTACCTTCACAGTATTTGTCTCCAGAGAGTAGGTAATCTGTGTACCAAGCTTGGTTGAAATTGCTTACACACACACACACACACACACACACACACACACACACACACACACAGTTATTACATGTATCCCACACTATACTGCACTACAAATATGCATCTGTGTATTTACTGTATTTTTTGGTGTATAAGATGTACCTTTTTCCCTCAAAAAAGAGGCTGAAAATCTGGGTGCATCTTATACACTGAATACAGCATTTTTTTGCCTCCTGAAACCTCACCCCCTTCACCAAAATGGCCATGCATAGCCTTTAGGAGTCTTTCAGAGTGCTCCTGGGGGCTTAGGAGAGCAGAAATGAGCAAAAAATGGGCCCGTTTTCATGAAAAATCAGGCGTTTTTTGCTCACTTCCCCCAAGCACTCTACAAGCTCCTAAAGGCTATTCATGCCCCTTTTGGGGGGGGGGTACAAAAACGGGCCTGTTTTTGCGAAAAACAGCCCATTTTTGGGAGGTCTGCAGAGTGCAAAAACTTTTTTTTTTAATTGCCTCTTTAAAATCTTGGTGCGTCTTATACTCTGAAAAATATGGTACCTAGGAATCTGGCTGCAAATAGAAAATAATTCTAACCTGGAATAGTAAGAGGCATCCTTATAAGAATAGAAAATAAGAGGCATGTCTCTTATACATCCTTTTCTATCGTGGTTTGCAACTGAATATTTATTGTAATACACCAAACTAAAACAAACAAACATATCAGAAGTCTTCCAAACATTGGCAGCTGCTTTATCCTGTATCCCACCAGCAGCCCCATCTCTGCTGACCTGGCACTAGCTGTTCAACATTTCAATAGATATCCTCTCCATTCCTTTATAGGGTTGGACACCAGAGTCTCTGTGTACCAAGTAGGTATATGCATTTTATCAACCCAATCGTAGACTTTCCTCTGAAGCAGTCAATAACAGGATACCTAGATGTCAGAACTGATTGTCTAAAAAATATCCTGTTTGTCTTTATTTCCATAGTCAATGGCCATTTCCCCAGACCTTGTTCAAAGCATCATCCATCCCTTGTTCTGTCAACAAAAAATGTGGCTATCATAACACTGGCTATGATATTATCGTATTACCAGTCAATATCTTGTTGATGGTTTATCTATTGTGGGCTTACCTACTAAGATTCTGCCTTGCCCTAATTTCTGGGTAGGCCAATCACCATAAGCAAGATGACAGGTGTTTCTATTAGCTATGCAGCTATCCCTGTTTACCATATCACCAGCGGTTCGAAAACATCCATGGTTGGTGCACTGCAGCATGAATTGGGCGGATCTGACATATTATTGTGCAATTTGATCATCAGGTATCTGCTTGTTTTTTCTAGGCTGATTTATCTGACCCACCCTAGGGATGTCTTGCGAAAATAATGTAAAGTGAAGAAATGCATGGGAGGCTGGCTTCCAGTCACAAATGTGTGTCTGTGAAAATTCAAACTCATTTCAATGTAAACTAAGCAGTGAAACAGTCTATAATATATTCAGCTTTAGTTGCATATTTATAGAAAGAAACAGCCAGAACAAAATTAGCCTTCAGAAAGGAAGGAGACAGAGCTGTATGCCAGCATGATTATGTAACTAACTAACTAGCTAAATCCTGTAGAACTGGATTACTGAGTAACGCTATCTCTTCATTTCCCCAGGGGAATCAAATCTTTGGCCAAAGGCAAGGAAAATTGAAAAATAATCAACAAATGTCCAATCTGACCTTTTTTATTTTTAGAATGTTGCATTTATTTTGATATCATTTCATAGTTGCACAACCTTGTTTTCTTCCTCCTCCTTATTCCCCCTTCCTCCTTCCTCCTTCTCCCTCTTCTCCCTTCCTTAGGAGAAACTGATTTCAAAAATAAAGAGCAGTCAATTAATTTGAAGAATTTGAAAATTCAGAACTAATTCATTTTAGTTTTAGTTTTATTTGATTTATATACAGCTCCTTTTCCATCAAGATGGACTCAGGGCGGTGCACAGGGAATTAAAAATCAGCAATAAATAACAATAAATATAATAGTAATATCTAAACTTAGAACCTGTGCTAAAATATCCCATTAAAATTCTAAAATCCATTTACTTATTGGCTAAGATTGTGTCGCGGCTGAGCTCTAGCTCTAACTGGAAGAGATACGTCTTAAGTGAACGGCGAAAGAGGGGAAGGTCTGTGATAGTACGAACTTTGGGGGGTAGGTCGTTCCAGAGGGATGGCCCTGCCCTTCCCCTGGGCACCGCTAGCTGGCATTGACCGGCAGTTGGCACCCTGAGGAGACCATCCCTATAGGAGTGGATCGGTTGCTGGGAGGTGTGCGGCAGGAGACGGTCCTGCAAATTCAGAGTGGGAGAAAAAATGGCAACACTGGAGGTTGTACAAGGATGAGAGAAAAGTTTGGGTTTGCCTACCCCCAAACCTCTTTGCTTCTCACAATACCTTTGGGTACTCCATACCACATGGTCTGACCTCAACTTCATTATCAATGTTGCAGATTTTACACACCTTGAAATCAAATTTACAGAACTATAGCAGGCAAGTATGAATGCAAGAGTAGTTATTGCTTGTTTTTCTGTTGAAGCCGAAACCATTTTAATGTCAATATAAATATGCAAATAATGAAATCGGTCTAGATCAATGTTTCTTCAAATGTGGTCTTAGGACCCCTAGAGGATCCTGGCCCCACACATCCCTTCGACCGATCCGCTCTCATAGAGAGGGTCTTCTCCGGGTGCCATCGGCCGGGCAATTCCGGTTGGCGACGCCCAGGGGAAGGGCCTTCTCTGTGATGGGCCCAACCCTCTGGAACGACCTGCCTCCCGAACTCCGCACCACCTCGGACCTCCGCCTTTTCCGCCAGCGCCTAAAGACGCACTTTTTCCATCAAGCCGGCCTAGCGTGAACCATCCTATAAATGACTGAGTTTTAGATTACCAAAGTTTTAATCAGAAGGATTTTAAATAATATTTTAGCACAGGGTTTTCTAGTTTAATTTTGGTTTTAGGATATTTATTATGTATTTTGTATATCTGTATTTTATATTAATTTCCTGTGCGCCGCCCTGGGTCCCTTCGTGGGAGATAGGTGCGGGATATAAATCAAATAAACCATAAACCAAACCATAAACCTTCAAGACCCTCTCAGGGGTCCATGAAATTAAAATTATTTGCCAGCCTATGCTGAGAAATGTTACAATCTTAATAACCCATCAAATGATTATAACACACAATACTGACACCAGCCAGGGAAGGTTATATGAGCAGAAATAAAATATACAGAAAAAGGTTGCTTAACCCTTTCTTCTTCTTCTATTTGTCATTTAAAAATTGATCACTGAGAACTCCTCCCTCCCCTTACAAGAGGATAAATAGATAATAAATAGCACACAAGACCAAGTTTAATGGACTAAAAGAGAAAGCACTAACCTGCTGCACTTCCATTCTGTATCTTTAATCCAATATTTTATGTTAAAAATTATGCTTAGTGGAGGAAGGAATTCTGGAAAGCTGTTTAAAGGAGAAGTTGTTGCTTGAGCAGAATTTTAAAAGTTCACAAGTTGGATGTGTGGGATATACTGTCCGTTAGATGGCAGCCTTGTTCTACAAATGGAGTAACCAAATTAACATTACATGTTAATACTCTGTGGCCCTTTCATTTGAATGTTTGCTTCCTGTGATTTATTAAAATTTAGAGCTTAAACTATTTCTAATTGTCTTTTACACGAAATTAGATGCAAATGTGTTACAAATCTGATTGTACTTTGCTAGATAGCCTCTAGCAAAATGCAGAGTTTTTCCCAGAAAAAAGGGAAATGAAATGGAAGGTTGTTTCCTGAGATATATTTTAGACAAAACAATGTGTTACACAGAATATTGTTATTGTATGAGTTAATAATGAATGAGTTGATATTAGAGATTTATATAATTTCAGGATATTCTTATTGCACTCCTCTCTTACTTTCTCTTAGTTCTCTAGCTATTGTTTTTCCTGTAGTTTTACTTTCTGTAATGAAACTTAATTTAAAAATTCTGATAAAAGAGAAAGGAAGGAGGGAAGGAAGGAAGGAAGGAAGGAAGGAAGGAAGGAAGGAAGGAAGGAGAGGGAGGGAGGGAGGGAGGAAGGAAGGAAGTCCGAGATAATATGGAAGCAACCTCTGCTTGACAATTACTTAGATAAAGAGCAGGTAGAGAGAATCAATCCTGTATTCTCTATACACTACTGCCTCCTAGTGGTCAGTAGATGAGGAGGTGCTGAAGAGTGGATTTGCACCTGCAACATCTTCTGTCGTGGCTTGTGCATCTTTCCACAACTCCCATAATCTCTTGGCAGGTTCTCTGTTATCTCTGGCTAAAGGTCTGTAGAGATTCTCTATCATCCAGGTCATGGTTGTCCCAAAGGTGCTTTTTCTTCTTGAAAAAGCACCTTTGGGACAACCATGACCTAAATGACTGAGAATCTCTACAGACCTTTAGCTATACAATTTGGGATGAACACCCTTCAAATGGTGAGGGAGTAGGAATGGATTTCCAGTGGGAAAAAATTGCAGATTACAGGAACCAAGAGAACTTCTCAGGTGACCCTGAGGACAGAGGTAAACCTCCAAGTGCTTCAACGGCCATCTAAAAGGATGCAGATGACCAGCTGTCTGCAAGGAATATAAATTCTTCCATTCCCACTATCCTGTCAGAGCTCAAGAAGCTTCTTGGATGAGAAGCGAAACATCTTCAAAACAAAAACAAGAAAGTCCAGTTTCCTCTTGAAAAAGCACTTTTGGGTCTCTGGCTAAAGGTTTAGTAATTGCACCTGCCAGAACCTCTTCCAATGGGCAATATCCCCATTCAGTCTGTACCTCCTCTTCCACATCTCGCACCCAGTGATACTTGGTGTCTACAGCGTTTTTCTATTTGTCTTCTTCGGTGGCCAACATCCTTTCCATCTGCTTCAGTGCATGGGATTCTTCTACATGCTCCCTCTTGGCAACGTAGGAGGCAGCTTAATGCTCAGGGTAACAAATACTGGGGGTAAATATGGGAGAAGATTGGGGCGGGGAGGGGGAGAACAGATTCAGAAATGCAAGTTTTCCAATTCTATCATAGATAAATGATAGAGTTGGGCGAAGCGTGGTCTTAGGTTTTTTTTAGTGAAATATATGTTACGTATTTTAGAGGGTACCAGGGAGGAGGGAGGGTGTAGACAGGTTAAGGGAGATGAGAATATAACGGGTGGAGTCAGCACAGCGAGGAAGGAAGCGGAAGGGTCCATTAAGAGGGGGGATACACAAGCCGTTTCCATTGAGGGTCTATCTATCAAGACGGTCGTAGGGAGGGGTAGGTGCGATGGGAGACAGGTTTTTCCTTCCCGGTTGGGGGCACAAGGCCGATGGTTGCAAACGGTCAGGTGCCACAACCCCTGCAGGCTAGGTGGTCAGGGATTACAGAGCCAGGGCCTGAGGCTGATGTTTTGCAACGCCAGGTCCGTGGTCAACAAAGCCCCCCTCGTCCACGACCTTGTGTCGGAGGGGGAGCCGGGCCTGGTGGGAATTGCAGAGACCTGGCTGGGCCACGAGGGAGGACTTCCCCTCGTAGAAATGTGCCCACCAGGTTACCGCGCGTTTCATCAGCCACGGGCCCTAGGCAGGGGTGGAGGGGTAGCGGTTATTGTTAGGGAAAGTCTTGAGCCGAGAGAGACCACTGTACCACAGACCACCGGCTGTGAGTCCCTCTGCGTGAAGTGGGGCCTAGGGAGGCAGTTGGGCGTGCTGATTGTATACCTGGCTCCCCGCTATGTAACAGCAGCCCTGCCCGAGCTCCTTGAGGAGATGGCGGTTGAGACCCCCAGACTGGTTGTCATGGGGGACTTCAACCTGCCATCGGTGGGCGAATCATCAGAGGCAGCTCGGGAGTTCATGGCCTCCATGACGGCCATGGACCTGACCCAAGTAATTCGGGGGCCCACGCACGAGGGAGGACACACGCTGGACTTAATTTTTGTCTCTGGTCAGTGGAAGAGTGATCTGGGTATAGGGGACATAGCCATCATACCCCTGTCATGATCAGACCACTCACTTCTCCGGCTCGACTTTCCAATCGCTACGCCCCACTGCAGGGAGGCGGAACCGGACTCGCCTATATGGTTCCACCCCAGGCGCCTGATGGACCCGGATAGGTTCCAGACGGTGCTTGGCATTGGCTTTCCGTTTAGTTAAGGCAGTAGACTGCATCATTGTCCCACTTTCTACACCCATCTGAAGCCAAATCTTATTCTGCTATTTAAACCAACGTGGTGAGCCTTACCTTGTGTGAAGCTGTAGCTCATTTTATTTTCTGGCAACATCAGTTTGCAAATCAGCGGTCACAAAGAAAGAATGAAGTGCTGGCCAGCCTTTGCTGTTGATTCTGAATTAAAACTACTAATGACATATTGAAGTATTCCAAAAAAAAAATCTGTATAAAGGAAGGCTGCCAATGGAACAACTGGAGGGGGACTGAAAGGTGCTCAGTATTAAAGTAGCCCAGACTAAAAAATAATTGGCCATTGTAACACGTGTAAGATCAATTTTTGCATCAGTGGTAGAATCAGGAATAGAAAATAGCTTTTCTCTTCACATTTGCAGCCCACATAGCCTCTTTTAAGTATGGAAAAGTATGCTGCTTAAAAATATTTTACTGCTTATGTATTTTTCTGTTGGAATTTGGAGGGGGGAGGAACTAGATACTAGGACTGTCTTCTCCTACTGATGTCCTACAGTTGTTCCAAGGACAATGCCTTTCTTGGGCCGCTATTCATGGGACAGGGTGGATAATAAGAACCACGAATCAACACATCTGGAAGGGGACAGGTTGCTGTAGACAAATTACCCTGCATATTTCAGAGGGGAAGGAAAATGTTTTGTAAATGTGGTTAAATGGAGAACACATGCCTGAACAGCAATTCCTTTTCTGTTAAAAAGGTTAAAAGAATGAAGCCTCAGAGAGAGAGAAAAATACTTTGCTAATATGTGTTTCTTTCCATGGGTCATTGTTATGCGGACAATATTCAGTTGGAAAATATAAAGGGTATAGGCAGTTCAATAATAATAATAATAATAATAATAATAATAATAATAATAATAATAATAATAATAATAATAATAATAATAATAATAAAATTTAATTTGTTGACCGCTCCCTCTCCCCGAAGGGACTCGGAGCGGTGCACAGGGCAAATAAAACAATAAATACACACATATAATTTAAAAAAATTAAACCTTATCCCTGCGCTAAAAATCCAGTTAAAAATTGCTAAAATCCCCATCTAAAATTTCTAGCAACCCCATCGAAGAGAGACTACCCTAGGCCGGCCAAACACGGAGGTCCGTGGTTGTTCTAATGTCGGGGGGAAGGTCGTTCCAGAGGGCTGGGCCTGCCACAGAGAGAGCCCTTCCCCTGGGCGTCGCCCGCTGACAAAGTCTAGTGGACGGCACCCGGAGAAGTCCCTCTCTGTGGGAGCGAATCGGCCGTGTGGATGTATGAGGCAGGTGATAGGCCTCCTGTATTCAGTCCTGGTGGTCTTGGATTCTCTCTTAATGTTCTTTATGAGGCTGGTGTGAAGATATTTCTGAGATGACCCCATACTTGAGCTTCTTAGAGGGAAGTTGGGATACCAAAAAATAAATAAAATTGGTTCATGTAGAAATGTAGACTGTCCAGCTCCTCCTGGTTTCCAGATGTTTTGATAGTGAAAAATATTGAATTTTGATAGTGAAAAATATTGAATTTCTACACACCAAATATTTGTCAAAGGCAAACAGCCCTTGGGAGAAATTGTTAAGTCTTTGTTAAGTCTTCAACATTGTTAAGTCTTCCATACGTGATTATTTGCCTTTGTGATCCACCCAGGGCTGGGCTGCCACGAGAACTTACAAATCCCACCCCTAGCTGGCCCTGCCGCCCCCCACCCTCCCATCCCACGAGTCTCCACGTGGCTGTTTTTGGATGCGGGGTGCAGAGACTTGGGGAGGGGGAAAATGGGCCTCCCAGAAGGCCTCCGGAGCCCAGAGGAGGAAGTTTCAGCCCTCCCAGAGGCTCGAGGAAAGCCTCAGGAGCCTGGGGAAGGTGAAAATGCCCCCCCCTCATGCTGTGGTGCAGAAGGCCGACATGCCCACCCAGCAACCAGGCAGTGAACCTGTTGCTGAAATTTTTGAAGCCCACCCCTGCATCCACCCACTGAATGCCCAGATTTGTAGGGTTACAGATGGTGAAATTCTGGTCCTGCTGATACATTGGCCTAAAATCCTATTGACTTCACTAATGCTACCAGTGTCCTTGAACTGACTGGGAAATGATTCCCATAATTTCCCTGCTTCGGTACAGGAGAAACATTCATAAGTATATTTGTTTTGAACTATTGCCGGCAGACATGGATCATATTAATGCATGTGGCCGCACAGATATTTCACAGCCTCTAGGGCTGTATCTTGCTTTGAAGAGAAACATGTGCTCGCCGCAGTCACGATGAAAGGCCAGCAACCCCTCCGGCCCTCTCCTGCCAAAGAAGCATCATTCCCGCAGTTGTTATTGTGGAAGAAAGTGGCGTGACTTCGTGCTTTGGAAGGATGAACAGAAGACAAAGGGTACTAAACCTACTGACTTTTGACAAGTTAAAAACGTCTGGCTGCATCCTCTTCTTCTCCTATGTCCTTAAACACCTGGAATGTCTAACTCAGGGGTCCCCAACCTTTTTGGCACCAGGGACCGGTTTCATGTTAAAAAAATTCCGTGGACCGGTAGCCATGGCTCGGCCGGCGTAGAGGGGGAGCGGGGGGGAGGGGGAACAGGCGGCGCATACGCGTGCGGGGGGGGTGTTGAGTCGTCTCACTCACCCCTCTCGGGCTCCCAATGGTGCGAGCGGCTGCGCCTGCGCTCTCCTGCCCCTGGTGTGCGCTCTGCCCAGGGAACTGCCCCCTCCTCCCTCCTCCCTCCTCCTCCTCTCTGGTCCTTTCTAAGAGTTGCACCGCTCACTGCGGCCCGGTTCCTATCAAGCCACAGACCGGCACCGGGGGGTTGGGGACCCCTGGTCTAACTTACATTTCTGGCTCCATTCTGGCACTTGGTTCTCCTTCACCAGCACTCTCTCTTCCAGCTCTAGTTTTGGCAAATCAGAGGGCAGACCAATATTTTTTTTTCTTCCTCAGACAAAGGACAAGAGGACATTCCCCCCCCCCCCCCACAATTACATTTATGAAAGCTGACTGCAGACTTGATGCTCTCATCAAGATGGCTTGTTCTGCTGCATCAAGAGTAGAAGAGCACGCTAGCTCAGGGGAGTAGTGCATAGACACTAATACTGTCGCCATTTTATGGGGCTGAGGTAGCATGCCTTTTCCGTTATGGCCCCTGCATTCCAGAACATTCGAGCATCTTCTCAGAAATACAGACAATGCCTTCTCTCCTAAGTACCCAAAAAGCACGTGTTTGACGCCAGCCTGCGATTAATGTGTTTCTGGGATTGTGTTTTGTTTTGTCTTTGTTATTGTTTCAGTTGTTTTAGCCCAGGCTGACTATATTGTTGTAGGTTTATTGCTCTTGGATTTGTCTAGGTGACTATAACAAATTTAAATAAAATCATTTTCATGATCCTCATCCTCATCATTTTTCCCTTCTGTTGCAAGCCTTTTTCAATCTTGCTTGTTCCACTTAAGAAAGGGTCCGCCTACAAAGTAACGTTCAAGTTTTGGAAGAACAAATCCTAAGGTTTCGTTCAGGATTTGGGGTTTCTTTACTCTCTCCCACACAACGGAGAAGTTATATTGGCATATTCCAATGGGGAGGAAAAAAGTAAAATGAGAATGCTAGTTCGGTAGCAATATGAGCTCATGCGCAGAGCATCAAAATGACGTCCGGGCATTATTTACATTATTATGTAAATAATGTGATTGGATAGAAGGATAGAAAATGTATTAAGTAGGCTAATAGTTATTGGATGAGATTATCTGTATATAATGTGATTGTAGGTCACTACGACTTCGCGGTGCTGCACTGTTTTAAATTATATATATATAATTTATATATATATAAATATATAAAGCCTTAGCCACTAAGCCACCAGGTTCTCTTCCTGATCAGCTGAGACAGGAAGATAAGTATATGGTTGTGTCATAACACCCTGTTAAGCCCCAACTAAGGGAGGAAGCATACTGCTTTCCTTTTCTGCCTTTCGGCTCATCACCAGAGACCATCTAGACAGAAAGCCATGAGTTCCGTTGTGTAATTTTTTTATATGTGTGTTAGGTTTTTGAGCTGATCAATAAATAATAAATTCCTTTCCAGAAAAGGAAAGCAGTGTGCTTCCTCCCTTAATTGGGGCTTAACAGGGTGTTGTGACACAACCATATACTTATCCTCCTGTCTCAGCTGATCAGGAAGAGAACCTGGTGGCTTAGTGGCTAAGGCTTCTGCCTAACATGTAATACAGCCCCGGTTCAAATCCCAGTAAGGGTATGGTTAGCTGATGAGAGCTAAAAAGCTCGAAATAGATCTATCCTAGTCTTCCTAATTTATTTATTGATCAGCTCAAAAACCTAACACACATATAAAAAAAGTACACAACGGAACTCATAGCTTTCTGTCTAGATGGTCTCTGGTGATGAGCCGAAAGACAGAAAAGGAAAGCAGTATGCTTCCTCCCTTAATTGGGGCTTAACAGGGTGTTGGACCCAACAATACACACACACTTGTGGCTAGCTGATGAGAGCTAAATAGTTTGAAATCGATCTATACTAGTCTCCCTTGTTTATTTATTGATCAGCACAAACGTAAACACAAATGGAAACAAAAGGCAATGAAACAAATAGCTTTCTGTCTGCATGGTCCCTTGTGATGAGCTGAAAGACAGAAAAGGAAAGCAGTTTGCTTCCTCCCTTAATTGGGGCTTACCAGGGTGTTGTGACACAAGTATATACTTATTCCCCTGGCTCAGCTGATCAGGAGGAGAACCTGGTGGCTTAGTGGCTACAACATCTGCTTAACATGTAATACAGCCCCGGTTCAAATCCCAGTAAGGGTATGGCTAGCTGATGAGAGCTAAATAGCTTGAAATAGATCTATACTAGTCTCCCTTGTTTATTTATTTATCAGAACAAACAAACACACACACACACACACACACATATATAAAATGACGTCCAAGTGGGTGGGTGGAGCCTGCTACCAAGCACACCTGCAAAGGTAGTAGAACAGGTTGGGGGGAATCCTCTGTGCCACGCGATTTAGGTTAGGAAATCCTGCTTTCTAGGTAATATAAATTATGCGGCCCGGCTGATAGTCGGAAAAAATGATTCGCCCAAACCAATAGCATTTTTTTTACTATTGGTTCGGACAAAGCTGGCATCTTTGCTACCGGTTTGGGTCCGAACTGGTAGCATTTCACCCCTGCTCCAGTCCCCATTTCCTTGCATCTGATGCCTCACTTCTTCAGATTGATTGACTGATTGATTATTTGCCACCAAGTATCTTTTGACTCCTAAGGATCATATACATTTTCTTCATGATGATCTTTCCCTAACCTGTCCTTCCAGGCTTCCCAACAATGGATGGATCACCGAGTCCATCCACCTTGTTGGTGATCATCATCTCATGGAAGTTGAAGAAGAGATACGACCGATTGGATCTAGATACATGCAGGTGGAATCTTTGGAGACTGTGGTGTGGCTCCCTTTCAACACTCATTCAGCAGCAGGAGTGAATCGATGGGAGGGCAGCAATGCTTTGAAAATAAAGATGTCTATTGGGAGTAGGTAGCTCAACAGCCCCCAGTCCAAAATCTAGAGTTTCAAGTTAATTAACATGAAAATATTAAACAGAAGGAGAATATAATGTTTGATCTGACTCTGAAATGAATTACCACTGGGGAACAGCCTTCACCTTAAATAAGCGATAGGCCTGAAAAAAGACTAGAACGAATAATAATGTCATAACTGTTTTTAAAAAACGAAATGTATTCCCTAAATGATAGTCCTGGAAAATGAATAAATAAGTTTGAAAGTGCCTTCAGCCTATTTAGAATAGGCTCTTGGTTGTTGGAAAGGCTTAGATTGCCCCAACGTGTCACTCAGACTAATCTGGGAGAGAGCAGCCATGGTTACAAAAATAATGGACTTCCCTTCTCCTCCCCACCTCTAGCTCCTATATCCTTTCCCCCAAAGGACACTGTGCAAGCAACACAAAGAGCTTTGCTCACTCTCCCAGGCTCCCCTCCATACTGAAAGGAAATGCAGCAGACATTTAAATATTTCCAACCCAAACAAGGCATCCTGGACAATTCACCTCCCCAGTAACTTGTCCGCTTCTCTCTGTGCTACAAAGGTCTTGAAAGAATTGTCACACTAGGCCGGGCTCTGCCTAGTCAGTTACCTGGAGGAAGCTTCAGACCAAAACGGAAGAGACCCCTTCACGTAGTTTGTGTTCTTAGTCCTTGGGACTCTTTCTGATCTCACATCTGGAAATACAAATTTAGAATGAGTGGTACATTTGAAATTGTGTAAGGATAGCTTAGCTGGGGAGATTTCTAAATGGAAGACTATTCCTGTCAGTATTGTGGTCAGAGGTGGGTTTCTGCTGGTTCAGCTCAGATCGAGTGAACTGGTAATAGCGGCGGCGGGAGGCTTCACCCACACACCCAGACGCTTCTGCGCATGCACAGAAGTGTGTTCCAGCGCGTGCAGGAGCAGGTCCAAACCAGTAGTACAAAAATTAGCAACCCACCTCTGATTGTGGTTCTTTCTAAATGGCTACCGTATCCTCACATTTTCTAAATACTGAATATTTTGCAAGCAAAAAAATAGTGTCGAGCTTCACACATTGTGCTAACTCCCATCTCCTTAACTATGTTTTGTTGAATAAGCCACAATAAACTTTAAACCCTCCTTACATTAAAGCAAAAACTATTATTTAGAAACTATAAAGGTTAGATTTACCCAACATGCTAAATCAGAACCAAATCAATCCTATTAGCTGGTCAGAAATAACACTCTGAAGCATAAATGGTCATTCATGTTTTTAGCTTGGTATGTTGTGTTCATCCTGCCTGTGATGGTAGCTTTACAGTTTTGTATTGCTGGAGAACAACAGCAACAACAGTTTGGTTAAAATGCTGGATCATAAACCAAGAGACCACCGGGTCTTCTTCTGCCTTAAGGAGTAATCTCTCTCTCTCTCTCTCTCTCTCTCTCTCTCTCTCTCTCTCTCTCTCTCTCTCTCTCTCTCTCTCTCTCTCTCTCTCTCTCTCTCTCTCTCTCTCTCTCTCTCTCTCACACACACACACACACACACACACACACACACATCGTGATTTAATGGACCATAATGTAGCAGGAAAACTCTCAAGAAAGTGGCTTTAAATAGCCAATGTAATGTATTCATATAGCTATTATGGGTTATAAAGATATGTGAACTCAATATGTTCAGATCAGTTCTTAGATGAAGACTATTCACTTCTGGCTACCCTACCACTTCCATAAACATAAGTTCCATCAAATCAGGCACATCAAAGGCTGTTGAAATTTTTTCTCAACGGTGGATAGAATCTTCAGTCAAGCAGAGGTTCTAAATCATCATCATCATCATCATCCACCTTTGATGCTGCTGCTGCTGTTAATAATAAAACAGCAGTTTAATTATTCAATGAAGTGAGCAATATATCATACTTGAAACTTATCAAGATACTGCTCTACAGATGCCACTCACAAAGGATAATTCGTGAGTGAGGAGTGAAGGAAATACAAATTGCTGTTTTTTTTCTCCAGATAATCCCCCCTCCCCCATTACTCATTGCTGCTGTTGCTACTATGGCTCTACTACACTCTTCCAAACAGTGGGTTCTCATATCTCTGTCACTTCCTATTGTTGTTGGCCGTCAGCTGGGTGCCTCTGATCTCCAGAGACTTCTGAAGCCTTTGGATAAACATTGACTCTTTTTTTCTGTAGAATATCGTCCTCCTTAGATCAAGCCTACTGACTGATGGTCACGTTGCACATCTTATGATGGGACTATATTACTTTAGATGATATTTTGAGAACACTGGTTTCCATAGCCTTTTCCTGTCTTAAGTAATAAAAAGTTTGGCCAAGGCCAAAAGGTCCACTGATTTTAATTCATCTTAGTGTTTAAAAAGTGACTTTTAATTTTCCAAAGAAAAGGCTGCATCTTCGCCACAGACTCAAGTTGATACAAAGCCTGTTGTTTATGATATGTTGGCAGTCTATCCAACTTTGTGGTCCCAGAAATCCTATGATTTTTTTTTTTGGAAATTCCAAATACAGGATGTTCTTACTTTTCTAATCATAACAACATTTTTTAGAAAACCTGTCTGAATCTTTTCCTGGTAACTTTTCAGGCAGAACCGGAAAAAGAGTAGTCAAGAACTTTTGAAGAAATGCAGTGTAAAGTATAAATTTTCTCAGACAGTGTCCTCAGACCCTTGAAGGCTGAAATGATGACATGAACGCAGAGACAGGCTGGCAATTACAAAAAGGAACACTTTTAATTCTTTCAATTAGTTTTACAGTATATTTAATACCTGGTGTTATATTTTCAAAAAAAAGGAATTTAGCAGAATAACAGAATTGGAAGGAACTTTGGAGGTATGGTAGTCCAACCTTCTGCTCAAGCAGGACACCCTATCCCATACCATTCCAGACAAATAGCTGTCCAGTTTCTTCTTAAAGGCCTCCAGTGATGGAGCATCCATTTCTGAAGGCACTTCTGGTTAATTGTTCTCACTGTTAGGAAATGTCTACTTAGTTCTTCTGGTGCTTTGGAAAATAGTTGATTGACTCCCTCTTCTTTGTGGCAGCCCTTCAAATATTGGAAGACTGCTATCATGTCACCCTTAGTCATTCTTTTCACCAGATTAGACCAGGGGTCTGCAAAGTTGGCTCTTTTAAGACTGGTGGATTTCAACTCCCAGATTTCCCCAGCCAGCATAGCTGGCTGGGGAATTCTGGGAGTTGAAGTCCACCAGTCTTAAAAGAGCCAACTTTGCAGACCCCTGGATTAGACCAATTCTAATCTAATGCCCAACTCCTGCAACCGTTCTTCATGTGTTAATCTCCAGCCCTCCAATCATCTTTATAACTCTTTCCTGCGCTCTTTCCAGACATGTTTTTATCATGTGGTGACCAAAACTGGATGCAATATTCTAATTGTGGAATTCACTCAACTGATCTATTATTTTTATCTAACCAGCCTGAGCGAATGTGTTAGGTACAGCCTAATACTCCTGAGCATTTGCAGATCCTGACTCAAATATTTTCAGTCTCTCTATATATTCTATTTTAAGTTGGTGCCGCAGTATAAACCAATCCCTCCCTCCCTCCCTCCCTCCCTCCTTCCTTTTGTTTTTCACAGTGCTGTGATGGGAAATTCAATAGAATTCAAACTCTTGCGTGCTACTCCATGACTTTTGATTTGACATTTTAGGGATGTGGGAATAATTATTTTATTGGTATCCAATATGTGCTAAAACTTTCCAACACAGTGACACAGCTTGCTGGCACAACATACTTCTACATTGCCACGGCAGAGGAAGCCAAAATTCTGAGCACGCCAAAGGTAGCACATTTATATAATAACACTTGACCTTTGGACCAGGAGTTAAAAACCTTTAAAGAGGCTCAGCTCATCTAAATGTTATTAACATCTTTGGAAAGCCTCACCTAAGGCCCTATAACTTACCAGAAGAGGGTGCTGCTAACCCATACTCTGCTGTGATTAATTCAATTCAAATCTGAGATGTGAAACATCAAATTCAAATCAAATCAAGATTGGGAAGTTATTTTGTAAAAAATGAACCTAGAGTATAAGAGGGAAGTAGCAAAACACCTATTTAAGATGGGTGTGATGCACCTGGAGCAGAAAGAGAAAGACAAAAGAAGAAGGTTCTGGCTTAAGCTTGGACTTATTGAAAGTTATTCCAGTTTCTCTAGGCCCATCAGTAATTTCCATTCCATTTCGTTGCTGATGTTTTTAAAGAAAATCTGAAAATATACAGTTTTAGCTATAAATTTCCTATAAGTTGGAAAGAATAGTCAGTAAATTTGTATGGGCTGGCAGGAAACCACGGATAAAAAGGAGAATGCTTCAGGAGCACAGGATGAGAGGAGGATTAGGACTTCCTTATTGGGAGCTCTATTATCATGCCGCTAATTTAGCTTGGATTAGGGATTGGATACAACTCTCAGGAAGACGGGTACTAACCATTGAAGGGTATAATCTATCCCAAGGCTGGCATGCCTACCTATGGCCAAAGAAGGACAGCCAATATAAAATGTTTTCTAACCATTGTATTAGAGGCATATTAATAAAATCCTGGCAGAAGGTGAAAGGCTGGCTATATATGAAGATTCCTTGCTGGTTCGCCCCCTTAGAAGCGATAACATATTCAACATTCCATAACCCAAATAGGAATTTGAGATACAAAGATCTTTTAGATGTTCGGGGGAACCTAAAGTCTAGGGAGGAGTTATGCACTGAGGGAATTGAATTAGAGTGGTGGTTATATTTACAGATGAGTTCAAGATTCAATAAGGATAAACAGGAATTTGGAATAGATATATCACCACAGGAACTAGATAAGATCATTTGGGGTGAGGATAGCAAATTTATTTCTAAAGTTTACAATTTTTTTTTTGCTCCATAAGACGGAAGGGGACCCTGTAAAAGGTACTATGATTGCTTGGGGGAAGAACGTTGGCCGAATGATAGAACCAATGGAATGGGAACAAATTTGGACCAAAAATACTAAACTCACATTAGCAACGGCATTTAAAGAAAACATTTACAAAATGATTTATAGATGGTACCTCACCCCAGCAAGGATTTCCAAAATGTTCCTTGCTACATCTGACAAATGTTGGAAGTGTGACTCTGCCAGGGGCACCTTCTTTCACCGGTGGTGGACCTGCCCGAAGGTTAAAAGGTACTGGACTGCTATCAAAAATTGGTTGTCAGAAATCACAGGATTTGATTTTCAATTGGACCCAGTTATATTTCTGTTGGGGATAAAGCCAAGAGAAGTACCTAAAGATACTTGGTACTTATTAATACACATCACAACAGCGGCACGTATGACATACGCACAATACTGGAAGTCAAAGGAAATCCCAACGAACCAACAGGTCCTGGATAAGATTCTACGATGTGCAGAAGCGGACAGGATGACACATATTCTTAAAGGGAAAAGTGAATCGCTTTTTAATAAAAGTTGGGATTTCTGGTATCTATGGCTGGGAAACAGAGTGTCAGATTTCAATGGGAGTAGTGGTTAAGATTTAGTCAATAATTGTTTTTGAATGTTTTTCTCTATATAAATTTTAATAAACAGCTATTATTAGAAGTGTAGGAGAAATATTGAGAATTAGGGATTTATAAGACGACTGTAAGATGTGTATAAGACCTATCAGCTTGGAATGAATTAGACTAAAATTGGAGGAGGTATTAAACTCCTCAGTCTTTGTTCAATGTTTATGTGAATTATTGTTTAATAGAAATTTATTTTAAGGGAAAATATATATATATTAAGTTTGGAACGTTGAAACGCCACCCCCAGAACCCATCAGAGAAAATAAACAAGCAAAGGCAACAACGGAAAAAGGAGAGACGAGGAGGGAAAGGAAGAAAGGGTAAAGTAGAGAAAGTAAGGGTGGGGAATTAAGAGTAGGAGAGAGGATAAGAAAGAAGAGAGGAGAGAAAGAGAGAGGAAAGAGAGGGGAAAAAGGGAGAAGAGAGGAAAAATGAGAGGAGGAAATAAGAAGGCAGAGAAGGGAGCTTGAGAAGGTAGGAGTAAGGCTGTTGCAAAATAAAATCGAGACACGGGGTGGCAAGAAAGCGATCCAAACTGTATCATACAGTATATATGTAAGAATGTGTATAGATATTAATGATGAATAGATAAATGTTAAATAGCATTTATAAGAAGGTATATCAATGAATGATTTTGAAATGGGAAAAATAGAAAAAACTATTATTAAAAAAAACAACCACCCCCACAAAGCCACACCATGTCCACCAAGTCCGTCCACAGAACCGGCAGTAAAAATGTTTGAATCCCACCACTGATCTGGTGGGCTACAGATTACCCACATGCACGCATGGACACCCAGCCTTACACCTGTGGTAGGTTCCAGAAGCCGCTACTGTCAGTTTGTCAGGGACGTGCCACACATGTGCCTACTTGATGCGCACTGTGCATGCATGCACAGTATAACGAAAATTGCTCTGCGCCTATGCAGAAGCCAAAAACAAAACGGTGCTGCCTATGGTGCTGCCTACGGCACTGCCGGGAGAACCAGTTCGGGGGCGTGGCAGACCTGGGTCGTTGCCAGTTCCAGCGACCCAGACCGCCAAGCTATTACTAGTTCGGCCGAACTGGTCCGAACTGGTAGGAACCCACCACTGCCTTACACTCCCAAACACCCACATGCATACACTTACACCAGGGGTGGGTTCTGGCTAGCTTTACTGCCAGTTCACTCATGCGCATGCAGTGACGGTGGTGACCATATAACCTGTTCAGGGCCATGGTAGGCCAGTGTTGCTGTCAGTTCTGGCGATCCAGGCCACTTGTAATTTTGTAATTGATTTTAGTTGATTTTATTAACTGTTTTTATATGGTTATCTGGTTTTTAGAACGGGCCCTTAAATTTAATTAGTTTTAATGTATTTTAATGTATTTTTGTATCGGATGTTTTACTGTTTTATTATGCCTGTTCACCGCCCTGAGTCCCGCAAGGGAGAAGGGCGGTATACAAATTTAATAAAAGTGAAAGTGAAAGTGAACCGGTAGGAACCCCCTCTGCCTTACACATACAACACACTCTAAATCTCCAGAGTAGCAACCTGAAATGAAATAAGACCCCTATTGGGAGAACGTTAGGGAGAAAGAAAACAGGAGAACAGACATGAAGAATCTGAACAAGTAGCCCATCCCATGTTCAAGGGTGTATGTGCATGTGTGGAGTGTGTGTGTCACAGTCCCTGTGTGTGGGATTTGTGTGTGTCTGTGTGATGTCCTGCCTCACTCTGGCTTCTTTTATCCTCTCTATTTGAAGTTTCCTCTCAGCTTCAGATGTCTTGCATGGCAGAATGGCTCCCTGTGGTTTTTCTACAAAGCTTTTGCAGGTGCCCATTTTTTCATATCCTGCTCACAAATGCTCCTTGTTTTCTCCAGCCCAGCCCTGGATTTCCTCAACTCGGTCTTACTCTTTTGACTTTGTGTTGTCTCCAAAATGCTGGTTTCCCCCCAAAACGGAAGTGCTCCTTTTAGGTGACTATTTCAGACAGTACAAAACAGGCTTGCTTTCCTGCTTGTTGTAGATGTGCTAACCTTCAGCTGCCCACAATCCCCAGCCAGTATTATCCATGCAAGTTGGGGGTTATGGGAATTGCAGTCCTACACACCCAGGGGACAACCGATTGGAATGGGCTGAAATTTGCAAATGCCACATGCTCATTCTCGTCCTGTCTGAAACATTGTAGGAATAATGACCTATTTTCCACTTTATTACTGCTGATCCTGATTTTTTGCTTCTTATAGCAGCACTCCCATGTCATGGTGACTTGTGTGATTAATGCTACCCTGACACAACTTCAAACAATAGCTTTATATGTCCCTGGGAAGGGAACACATTACATGAAATCAGAGAAGGAACAATGAAGAAGAGATAAAGTATTCAGAACCAAAACACATCTGCAAATTAAAACTTAATGATTTGATGGCCAAATTAAAATCTCCCCAAATGTAAGTATACTATGGTACCAATGTATTTTCTCATCTAAATTAAGAAGAGTCTTATTTCCACAAATCGCAGAATGATGAGTTGAAAACTCTTTCAGATGCCTTATCAAATTCAAGCCTTGGCAAATTCTTCCAGACCACTCCAAATTCTTTTTAATCACAGCACCAGCATCATAAAACTCTCGAAGAACCTCTGGGCTCCTGTTCAAAAATATGTTGGCCAGGCCTCTATTTACTCCTTTCCTGGTTTTGTTTCTCTCAAATGGCTGCATAACATAAATAAAGCTTGGGTGTTCCTATTAGTGAAAGGCTATAGTTCATGGAACTGTATGCTGACAACGCTGGTAAAATCTATTTCTGTTTTGAGTTCAAGATGCATGCTCTCCCCTTACTGCCTTCCAAACGTACAGCTCTTCCATGTAGCTGGAGGGCAGGCCATTCCACAGAAGCCATAGGGACAAATGATCAGGGATGAGAGTTATTTTTAAGGTGGTCTTCTGAGCTTCTTTGTTTCAGGTCCTTCAAGAGATGTTGTGCACAAGTCTAGATCGAGTGTCACCATGATGATTTCTGCTATCCAGAATGGCATCACTCTGAATGCCTTAATGCAGGGAGTCAGCAATCCATGGCTCTGGAGCCGCATGTGGCTCTTTCATTCCTCTGCTGTAGCTCCCTGTTGCTGCTTGGCTCCACAATTGATAGGGCTTTCGGTTAGGATAGGTAGAGGAAAAAATATGCCGCATTAGGAGGAGACTTGATGGTGAGGGAACCGGACTTCCGGTTGTCTCCAGAATTTAATGGGGGGCTTCCAGTTAGGACCTTTGTGGCTCTTTGAGTGTTTAAGGTTGCCGACCTCTGCTTTAATGTGTTAGGCTGAGAGCTCACAATCAAAAAATATTAAGGTGCAGCAGTGTCCAGCTTGCAGCGTTCATTAAACATCACAGTATGATAAATGTTACTATTAGAATTGCCAACATAAGCTATGAACTTTCATTTTTGTGATCTGTTGTCTCCTCACCCTGTATTTTTTTTACTATAAATAGACTGGGTATTCTCAGGAATGGCTTACTATGATAGGTGCCTTCAGATGTCTACAGCACTTCATATTTAGCAAAAGGCCTAAAAAATCCCTTTCTGCTTCCTGTTACCATTTGAGGTGGGACACAGTTAGCCCCATTTTGCAGATAACAGTACCATGTAACCACCTTGTACTTCGACAAAATATTAACAATAAGATTTCCCCCTGAAATCTTAAATCCGGACTGTCTCTAACAAGGGAAAGTGGTATGCGGCTACTTGCAACATTGTGTCTAGGTCTGGCTGGTTAAAAAAAAAAATATTTTTCTACTCTCTCCTCTGGGCTCTGAGATGGGCGGTGGAAAGTGGCTTTTCTTTGTCCCTGCCTGACTATTTTAATTATGGAAAATTTCCAGCGTCTTTTTACAATTGGGACTCTCTCTGGATATTAATGAAGAATTTTTTTTTTGGATTTGTGGTTCCTTTCTGGATTACCTTCGTTATTATAACTATTGAGTTGGAAAATTGTCTCTCTCTTGGTTCCTGAATTTTACAACGTTCCAACCTTGATCTGAACTTTTGGCTCCCGGTTAGTCTCACCAGCCCCACCCTGAAAACGCCATTTTGGTGGCATTAACTCTAACAGTTAAGATGGCTCAAGAAACAGCACTGACAAGTTTAGAACAACGGATGGCTTCTCTTGAAACTGTTATACAAACTTTGGTTCAAGAAATTCAGGCCCAGCGGGCAGAAAACATCATTTTCAAGAAGGAGCTATTGGACACACGGAAGCAAACGCTGGAAATCACACAGAAGACTGAAGAATTGGAAGGGGGGCTGGTGGGGGTTAAGGGAGAGATTAAAAATGTTACTAAAGAGGTTGAGGAAACAAGTGGGCATGTGTCTAGGATTGATATGGAAAGAATGACATATTTTTTGAGATTTCAGAATGTTTTTGAGCAACCTGGTGAATGCCTCCCTGATCTTATGAGCACAATTTTAGCAGACTATTTACAAAAACCTAAGGATGAGATCAGGGGGGACATTGACCTAGCCTATAGAATTAACTCAGCATATGCCAGGATAAATGAAGTGCCTAGAGAGATACATGTGAAATTTGTTAGAAGGTCAACCAGAGAGGAAATCTTGAAGGCGCAGAGAGGGAACCCTTTAATTTACCAACAAAAAACGGTCACTATCTTGAAGCAGATTCCTAGAAAGATTCGAGAAGCAAGGAGGAAATTTTCCTTCTTGTCTAAAATTTTATTTGATCATGGGATTTGGTTCAAGTGGGTGACACCTGAAGGGATGCTGGTGTTCTGGGAAGGAGGAAGAGTGAGGATTAAAACAGTTGCTGAGGCGGAAGCCTTTCTTAAAAAACATTCCTCTGCCCTGGGGGAAGATCCAGGGGGGACGGAGGGGGCCACGGCCCCGCCCGCTGGGGGCCAGGGAGGAGAAAAAGAAGATACAATAGCCAAGAGACTTAGATCGAAAAAATAACTTTGCCTTGATTTTCCTGAACAATTTTGCATAATATTTTCTGGATTTTTTGTAAATGTCTGACAGCATGGAATTGAGAATTTAGGTATATGTACTTGCTTTTACCTTGTAGTGTTATGAAAAATGCTTTTTTTTGGGTTATTTTTTTATTGTGTATTTTGAGGTCTCGGAAGGGCCGACGACTCTGACGTGAATGCTCTCAAAATTTCTTTGTATCCCTTACCCTACCCTATAGAAAAAATGTAAAACCAATAAAACTTTTTCAATATAAATAAGATTTCCCCCTCTCCCCCGATCTATGTTCTGCTCTAGACTCTAAACACATTGGAGTAATAGATAAGGATCCCATTCTAATTGTAATCAAGGTTCTCACTTGGACTTATTAATGTCCTAATCAGAGGTGGTATTCAGCAGGTCCTGAGCAGTTCTGGAGAACCTGTAGTAGAAATTTTGAGTAGTTCGGAGAACCGGTAAATACCACCTCTGATTGGCCTCACCCCCATCTATTCTCTGCCTCCTGAGTCACAGCTGATCAGGAGGGAATGGGGATTTTGCAGTATCCTTCCCCTGGAGTGGGGAGGAATGGAGATTTTACAGTATCCTTCCCTATCACGTCCACCAAGCCACACCCACCAAGCCACAACATGACCACCAAGCCATGCCCACAGAACCGGTAGTAAAAAAAATTGAATCCCTCATCAGGTCCTAATCATTGGGAAATGACAAAGTTTGAATGTCAGCCCTTTCCAATGCTTTTGTTCTAGACTTAAACCAAGGTTTTATGAATGTACATCTTTAGATTTAGGCCTTTGCTTCAAAAGAAGATTTAGAATAGAAATTACCAACTGAAGCAATGGCGCAAATTGATAGTTATACTAGCAGCATAGCAAATATTACTACTGCAAACTGAGAACTAATTTTAATTTTAGCTTTAATTTTACTTAATAAGTACATTTTATCATGATTGATGAATTGGTGCCACTTACAACACTTATCCTCCCCCTTTCACTTCAAGATTTAATTTCAAAATGGATTTTGAACCTTCAGCAATTACCCAATCAAATTCAGGAGACCCTCAATAGTGTGAAATCATATCCTCTTTCTGCCCATGTAGTCCTTAAATGGCCATGGACCGATTACAGTCTCTTGGCTTCATTGCCCACTTTCTGGCATAAAAATAAAAGATGACTAACTGTGAGGCGAGGTCAGAGGTGATATTCAGCAGGTTGTGACCAGTTCTGGAAAACCAGTAACGAAAATTTTGAGTAGTTCAGAGAACCGGTAAATACCACCTCTGCCTGGCCCTGCCTCCATCTAGTCCCTGTCTCCAGAGTCCCACCTGATTGGGAAGAAATGGGGATGTCAGGGTTCCAAATAGCATCCAAAATTAAATCAGAGTCCAAGGCAATGTATTGCTCAAAGTTCCAATTTATTAAGACAGCCATGTTGGCACATTTGGAAAAACCTGAATTTGAAAGCTTCTCAGTTTTCCCCACCCAGCTGAAAGTTCAAGGTCTTGCCCCCACACCCACAAGTCCATCACATGGTCCAATATTCTATTGCCCTGCTGGCAGTTCCACCCATCCAGTTCCAGTCAGGTACAAAGACAAAGGATGACCTTGGCTTTCTAGAATGAATTTTGTTATGGCTACATATCATCTAACTCCATACAATCCCCACTCCCATTTTCCTACAATAGGAAATGCATAGTAGAATAATAGAAAGTGTGGCAGGCCAAAGACCCAAAAGAAAAGATGGCTGCAGGCCTGACAGGGGATTTTGCAGTAACCTTCCCCTGGAGTGGGGAGGGAATAGAGATTTTGCAGTATCCTTCCCCTGCCATGCCCACCAAGCTAAGCCAACTAAGCCACACCATGCCCACCAAGCCATGCCCACAGAACTGGTAGTAAAAAATTTGAATCCCACCACTGGGCGAGGTGGTGGTGGAGGAAAGATATGCAGTTGAATGCAATTAAAGCCCAGTCCTGATTCACATGCACAGCACATATAGTGGGGGTTTGATCAGGTGGTGGTGGTGGCCATCTTTATTTTTGCAGAGCACACTTTTGTAGGCTCTCCTAACTAGCGGACAACTTTTGACCCAATCCTGCCTGCTTGTGCTCACTCAGGAATGGGTACCCAGAGAATCAGATTAACTCACCACCTGCTTGTATCTAAAGACCTCCAATGCTTACGTGCAGATTAGGTGTGGATGACCAGCCAATTCTTGTTCTCGTATGCTTGAAATGTTGGCATTTTTCTCTCTCTTTCTGGTTGACAAAGACACCTGCACACTGTAGTCAGGTTTTTTACCCAGAAGTGAACTATTCAGTGGTAGGTTCTGGGGCCTGGCGTACATGTGTTGTAGCTGCAAACGACGCTTCTGCAAGCCTCTGCGACTCTCCGGCTGCTCGGCGGAGCCTTGCGCAGGCGCTGTATGCGGAAGCACTGAAAGCTTTAAAACAGCGGTAAGGAGCTCGGGGAGGTGGGGTGGGCCCTCTGGAGCACTGTACCAGAATGGTACCCAGTGCTCCAAGCAGGCTCTGGTGCGCCTGTACCAGGGCGTACCGCCTGCAACCCACTACTGGAACTGTTGCTCCTCTGCATCAGGTCATGTCAAGAACTACAATTATTTACCTCCAGGAGACACCTCCCCATTGTATTTTTCAGCGAGGTACTGTTAAAAGGAAGATATGCACTAGAACAGGGGTTTGCAAAGTCGGCTCTTTTAAGACTGGTGAACTTCCAACTCCCAGAGTTCCAGAGCATAGCTGGCTGGGGAATTCTGGGAGTTGAAGTTCACCAGTCTTAAAAGAGCCGACTTTGCAGACCCCTGCACTAGAAAAAAGAGGTGATAAATCTTCTTCAGCATTACCAAACTGCTTGAATATAGAGTTCAAATCCAGGCATTTAAAATCTAAACTCTTCAAACCCATTATTTCAGTGAATGAACCTTCCAGCATTGTTTTCTTCCACCGATTTTTTTTTAATGAACTACTTTTTTTTTAACCATTTAGGGTAAAATGAAAGCAGTTAACATAATTTTTTAAGCAAAATTTAAGGGGAAAAAAACTATCTTCCAATTCTGCCTTTCCTTCCAATACACAAAATTAGTGGATGAGGAGGGTGAAAATCCTATTTATATTTGGGATGGATGCCCAAACCTTAATATGGTCATCCAAATTCCGGTCTGCTACATTGGCCAATTCAGGTAGGAGGAAATAGTCCTGCACGTAATTAAGTCCCAAGCCAAATCAAATCAGCACTTTGAATTTCACCTAGAAGCTTAAGGTAAAGGTTCCGCTCGCACATATGTGCTAGTCAGTCCTGACTGTAGGGGGTAGTGCTCATCTTTTCAAATCCGAAGAGCCAGGGCTGTCCAAAGACGTCTCCCTGGTCATGTGGCCAATATGACTAAACGCCAAAGTCACAAGGAACTCTGTTACCTTCCCATCAAAGTTGATTCTTTTTTTTCTACTTGCATTTTTTATGTGCTTTCAAACTGCTAAATTGGCAGAAGCTGGGGCAAGTAACAGGAGCTCACTCTGTTACATGGCGCTAGGGATTCAAACCGCCGAACTACCGAAATTTCTGATCGACAAGCTCAGTGTTTAGTCACTGAGCCACGACATCCTTGGAAGCTTACTGGCCAGCAAATCTAAGGCTCAAAGAACATTGTAATGTGGTTTTGGTGAGTAACACTTGTCAGGGAATGATTGAATTCATTTTGCACTAATCCTGCTTTTAGTATCATCTTCAAAGGTAGCTGCAATATTGTAATATCAAGAACCGATGAGGTCACGAGTCATTGTAGTAAGATCCTTGCAATCCAGGTAAGGTTAGTGGCACCATGTAGATTTTAAAGAAGGGAGAAACATAGATTCTGGGCTACCCCAACCCATATATGCAGAAACTCAAAGTTTACTTCTCCTCCACAAAGGCCACCAACTAGAATCTTCTACTCTTTTGTGGAAGACAACTTGCAAGCAGTGTCTTTAAAGAAAGAATAATTGAAGAGAAAATACTTGCCAGGTTAGGATAAATAAAACTGAATGTGAAGACAAAGACCTCTTAATGCCAAAAAGTTCAATGTGTAATATCTTGGTGACCTTCTTATGATACTTTATTATGAGTGGGATACCTTTTAGTGGTCAGAATTTTGGATGACAATGTTAAGGTTCAGGAATACACCCCAGATATAAATAGGAGTTTCTTTTCCACCTCCCAATGCCTAGGTTGGTGTGTTGGAAGGACAGGCAGACCTGGAAGATATTTTTTCTTACATTTTGCTTTTAAAAAAATGTTAACTGCTTTCATTTTACCCTAAATGGTAAAAAAAATAGTTTTTTTAAAAAAGTTGTTTTGCTTAAGTCAAAGATGGAGGATTTCTTGTGACCTTAAGACAAGAGGCTGTCAACCTCTTTTAGGGGTTGTTTTGATACAAATAAAACTTGTGCTAAAGTAGAAAATGTTTCATTTCCATCTGCGAGCATAGTAAGGTTTAGCTTGGTCCACGCAGTCGTAGGATTACATTGTCATTCCCATTTTGCAGCAGGAGCTTTCAAAAAGCTTGTTGACCCTCAGAGGTGGGTGGGTGGTTGGGAAAGAGTTTTGAGTTTCAGGAAAACCCTTTTGTTCTGCCTAATCACAATTTCCACCTAGAGTGAAAGTTTGTCCCTGTATAAAATGAGTTGGGTCAGAGTCTCAGTGGTATTTTTTTCTAAATCAATTGACTAATGCAAAGTTAAATGCAAAGTTATTATAATCAGAAAATAGAATAATTGCTCTTGTGTGAAAAGAAATCCCAAATTAGAAGGGTCTCTCTCTCTCTCTCTCTCTCTCTCTCTCTCTCTCTCTCTCTCGTTCTGGTGATTTAATTGAAACTTTGTCAAATTGCATACTTTGTTTTTTGATGGCATTAAGATGCTGTGCAAAGTTTATTTCTATGTCGTTATGTCTGTATGTGCTGATCCGAGAACCAGATTTTTAATGTCTCTGTTTGAATATTAAAGAGTGAACCGGGTGAATACATTTGACTCTACGTGTAATTGAAAACATCTCCACTGGAACTCATTTACTGAAGGAAAGAGTGTATAAAGGTCTGGGATAAATCAACAAGTAAATAATAACTTTGACACCAGCAGTATCTGCCAGTCCTTCTAACATTCTTCAATAAAAGAGCACTAAACTCATGTATAAAATAAGCTTGCGTAATGCCAAAGAACTTTTTGAAGTGCTGGCCAGGCATTACACAGCAGGCATGTCAGTAGGAGCCAGGTGTTAGATTTCTCCATCGTCTTAAGCCAAAATGGTCCTTGGAAGGCAATGCCCCCAACCAGAATGGGACCTTGTGTTGTGGCTCGCCAGCAGCCAGTGGAGCTGGCAGCAGAGTTGGACCATGAGGAGGTTGGGGAGGAGCATGGGCCAGTCCTGGAGGCTGGGGACGGCTTGGATGAGAGCTCTGCATCAGAGGCAGAGACAGGTCCAAGGCCGTCTGGCAGTGATCAGGTGCCTACGGAACTAGACGGCAGTGAGTGTGCTCATGCGCAGAGCTGCCAGAAGAAAAGAACAACTCAGAAATCAGGGTCGACTTGGGAGTAAAGTCACAGGTGGACGGTGAATGGCCCCTCCCATAGGAAATAAAAAAGGAGCGAAAGGGGAGTGGGCTTTTGCAGGAAACAATTTGTTCGTTCAGCTGTCAGATGCATTTCAGGAGTGTGAAGATCAGTCCGTGAATCTCAGAGACTCTGTGCCCAGTCTTTCTTTGCACAGCACCTCATTTGGAAAACATTCACATGGCAGCTTTCCAAGATAGATAAGGTCTGTAGTCATAATTACTCCTTTGAACGACTGTTTGTCAGGCCTTGCTGAAGGTGAATGAGAGGAATTCACATTCGTTTAATAAAAGGGGTTTTGTCGGGACCAGGACTCTGCCTTGTGCTTTTTGGGGAAGCCCAGGTCAGAACACCTTGTCTGGAGCAGCCTTAACCAGCTAACAAGAGATGGGATCTTCCCTGCTGTGTCACATAGTCAGTTCATTATAGAGAATTTGGAGGTCATTACTGGTATTAGGAAAGGAGGGAATGTATTAAAACTGGAGCAACTAAAGAGGGCTTTAAGCTTTTCCTATGTGAGCTTGGGTTGTCAAGAGCACACGCCCTCCAGATATGGTTAGCAGGACATTTTCATACTACAGTTAGTGGGCCATGAAGGCTCGGCCTTAGGCAGTGGTATCTCAGTACACTTCAGGTAGCCTTCAACTTAGGACTGCCATTGGGCCTAAATTTCTGTGGCTAAGTGAGACATTTGTTAAGTGAATTTAGCTCCATTTTACAATTTTCCCCCTTGTTTGTTACGTGAATCATCACAGTTGTCAGATTAGTAACACGGTTGTTAAATGAATCCGGCTTCCCCATTAACATTGCTTGTCAGAAGGTCACAAGGGGATCATGTGACCCAGAGGCCACAACAATCATCATAAATATGAATCGGCTGCCATGCATCTGAGTTTTGATCACGTGGCCATGGGGATGCTGCCAGGGTTGTAAGGGTGAAAAAGGGTCACAAGTCACTTTTTGGGTGCCATTGTACCTTTGAACAGTCACTAAGTGAACGGTCATAAGTCAAGGACCACTTGTAGTAATTCGCAGGTGTCTTGGTGTACTTCATAAAAGAGGAGGGGCCATACGGGGCCTTTCCCTTTGTGTTACAACATGGTTGCTAAAGAGATGGTCCTGTTCCCCAAAGATGCTATTTGGGACTGAGTGTTAGGCTGAGAATTTTATACAGCACCTCCTCCTTTCTAGCCTCCCACACACCCCATTCCCAACCCATAGCAATAGCCATAGCACTTAGACTTACCTACTGCTTCACAGTGATTTTACAGCCCTCTTTAAGCAGTTTACAGAGTCAGCATATTACCCCGA
This sequence comes from Rhabdophis nuchalis, assembly GCA_039707465.1. Lineage (NCBI taxonomy): Eukaryota > Metazoa > Chordata > Lepidosauria > Squamata > Natricidae > Rhabdophis > Rhabdophis nuchalis. The sequence continues at coordinate 145,995,762 of CM077645.1, forward strand.
ACAATCTGGGTCTTCATTGTACCCACCTTGGAAGGATGGAAGGCTGAGTCAACCTTGACTCAGGCAATGCCAGCGGGCGACGCCCAGGGGAAGGGCCTTCTCTGTGGCGGGCCCAGCTCTATGGAACGACCTACCCCCTGACCTCAGAACAACCACGGACTTCCGCGCCTTCCGACAAAAGCTCAAGACTTATCTTTTCCAACAGGCCGGCCTGGCCTAACCTACCTTCCAGCCTTTTTAGTCTGTACATCTAAATTGTTTTAATTGGGTTTTTAAGGGGTTTAGTTTTTAAGATTTTAGGTTTTTTAGCGCAGGGATAAATTGTTTAATTTGATTTTATATATTTATGATGTATTTATATTTGTACGTTTTTAATTCCCCTGTGCACCGCCCCGAGTTCCTTCGGGGAGAGGGAGTGGTTTACAAATTAAATTTATTATTATTTATTATTATTATTGAGCTGGTGAGATTTGAACTGCCGAACTGCAGCTAGCAGTCATCTGAAGTAGCCCGGAGTACTACACTCTAACCACTGTGCCACATCAGCTCTTATGCTTCTCATGCTTCTAATCCCACGGGTTCAGCCTTAGGCCTTTTCCCTATTTCAGTTTTAATCTGCCTGGCAACCCCTAATATTCCTCTTGATGATTATAACACCGGCCCGATGGTCTCACACACACAGTCTTATGTCATTTACTTCCCTTCCTAGATAAAAAAGATGTTTTGGCTGTTTAAACTAATAGGCTCCTGCCTCTGCTAGATAGTATGTACAATTTATGCAACCTTTTTGTGACAGTTTGGTTAGTGATTTATTTCTAGGGGTTACCATAGTTTCGGTGTACCTAGAAACTATGTCCTTTTCCCTCTGGGCATTTGGCTAATGCTTGCTACTGTTACTTCTCTTCTGTTTTTCAATGTAGATCAGATCTCTAGATCCCTGATCCTTCCTTTTTAAAATTAAGCCCAAGCACAATATCGGTGCTTATCTACTTTATAATCAATCCTGAAACTTGCATTTCTGAGCAACATAGTACCGTCGCAGCAGTTAGATTCATTAACTGTATAAGGGCACCTTTATTTTCACGAAATTTTTCTCTTTCTCCTGCCTTTCTGCAACCATCCCATCCATCCTCCACGTTCAATCACAGCATTCTTCTTGTAAAGTCAGAAAAGGATGGCTTTACAAAGAGGTGAGTTATAGCCTAGGGTCACCTTTTAGGGAGAGACGGGCAGCATAAAAATGTAATAAATAATAATATTACTGATAATGTCAGAAAGATGGGAGGGGGAGAGTATTTCCAAATGTCCCAAGACTCCTTGTTAATTTCCGTTATTCCTCTTAATGGAATCTAAATGGAATTTTTCTCTTCCAAGTGACTGTGGAAAGGAAAACAGGAGATGTACACCAGATTGTGCAAAACTGAAATGTCACAAAGGATGTAAGGAGAGATCCAGAGCTCCCAATCTTCCTTGTTGTGGCACTCTGGTTTGCACACATTTTTCTACCAGCAGGTAATGTGTCAAGATGTGAATTGTGCTTTTGGTGTTGCAACCATTATCACTTCTGAGCTTGCCAACGAACTAGCGGGGAGGAAAGGGGGAGATGAAACGTAGGCTCCAGGCATCAAGAAGATGAGTGTGAGAGCCAAGGACACTCCTGCAGGTGTTTGCCAAAGACATTTTCTCAAAACAATGTGGTGAGATTCAATTGGACAACGCGACCTGCACTAATAGGGGAATGAAGAATCCTATACTTTAATGATGTGGGTTTGCACAGGAATTAGTTAGATCTGTTTTTGACCTAATCCGTGCCTAAATGATGTACTCAAAAAAAAATTGCATTCAGAGATTGGATCGTCTCGCTTGTGCTTACTTGGGATCGTCATTTGGAATGTTCACATGATGCTCTTAAGCAATAACAGAGGGGAGAGAATATAAGGAGGGGCTGGATGGACAAATCCACTGGTAAGGAAGTCCATTTTTCCCCCAATTTCCCCAATGTAACCAGGCTTCTAAAATGTCAAATGTACTGTGTCACTAGAGTTTGCAGACACAACGAGCAGCAGTTGGGGTTTTAAGCCCCTTACTCTGGAAATGGCATGGGCTTTGAGGGACTGGACAATGTGGAGAGGTCTGCTAATGACATGGACATGGATATGCACATGAATCCAAGACACACATACTTTGTGATAGCACCTTTCAGAAACCCAAAAGCTGGACAGAAATCCTAGGCAGGATGCTTCTATCTTCCACAGGAGATAAACATGGTCCAACATGGCTAGAGCTTCAAGATAAAACACGGGATCTCTGTTGTTGATGTAGTGAAGTTACAGCAAGAGAGGCAGGAAAACTGTGCAGGAAGTTTTATGGAAATTTAAAAGATTCATCACCCGTTCCCGAAAGTTCTCAGGGCTGACCGTCATTGCGTCTGTTTCAGACAGATGTTTTAAGACACACTCTGCAAAAAGCATTATGGTAATTGCAGAAATTTCCCTTAGCATTCAGACTTTGTTGTCATCGTTTAGTCATCTGTCTATAGTCGATTCCCTTTTTATCCCTTTTTTCCTGTTTGCTGTAATTATCCACGTAGGCAGAGAAATCCTCAAATCAGTCAGCGGAGAGAGAACTGTGTTTCTTGGATGCGGTTAAGGGGGACATCTGGATTGTTGCAGCCCAGATGTGGCATCCCTGCCATACTCACCATCTGAATGTCAACAAACAAACCAATCTGCAATTTCAGAGCTTAGAAAATATGAACAAGAAAAAAACATGGAAGAAATTCTATGACTTGGTATGCTAGCAGTCTTCCAGTGTCACAGAGAACACTTCCAATCCTATTACTCTATATTCTATGTTCTATAATTTTGTATTTAGAGTAGAATGAATTTTTCTCCTGTTTATTTTCAGGTGTGACAGATTATTTGCAAAACATTTCTTAATAAAAAGCAAGAAGGAAATGGAAATAGCATAGACTGCCAAGAAGACAAGGTAAAAATTAATTTAAACATTAATTTTCTGAATTACCTCTATGAACGTAGTTATATATAGTCCTCAGTTAACAGCGGTAATTGGGACCAGAATTTCCATCTCTAAGAGACATTGTCATAAAACATGATGTTACAGGTCTATATAGCTTAGGGACAGCAGTTCCAGCACATCCAGATTGCCATCATTAAGTGATAACATGGTCATTAAGTGAGGACTTCATGAGGCCACAATTTGTGATTTCCTGCTGGCTTCTAAATTCTTTGCTTGTAAGAAGCTGGCAAAGACGGTATCAATTTGTAACCATGTGATTGTGGGACATTGAGTCCGTCTCGACGGAGATTGGTGCGGTTTAGAAATTGAATAAATAAAATTGTGATGTGAGCACTGAATAGCCAAACCCCAATCACACAATCGGAAGACACTGTGACAGCTGGAACTTTGAGGACCAGTCACAAGCACCACTCATTCAGTGCCATGGGGAGTTTAAATGGTCATTGAATGAGTCATCACTGAATGATGAGGACCACCTGCAATTAAAGTTTCATGCCAAAAGCAGTTTTTTTTAATTGTTATAAAACGTAGGGATACATTGTTAATTCAGGGAAGGCTATTGGCGGTGCAATATGCCACTAGGAAAATAAATTTAAAACATGTGCACTGATACAGGCACACTCACTACCAAGTTTCCCTGAAAATAAGACAGGGTCTTATTTTCTTTTGAACCCTGAAATAAGCGTTTGGCCTTATTTTCAGGAAGGTCTTATTATTTTTGAGGTGCAGGAGGCCCCTTAACTTGGGCCCACGGATCAGCTGATTCAGAGAGGGCAGGAAGTTTTGTCTCTGTTTCTGGCACACATTTGCCAGCCCTAGCATTGCTGGGCATGTCGTTCTTTTTGCAGCTGCCACTAAGAGAAGGAGCGTGGTAGCTAGGGTTTGCAGGAGTGGCCTCCGCGAGGCCATTCTGCATGTGGGGCACGTGGGGCATGTTGCCAACTCCCCCCAAGAAATGGCGTGGACCAGCTGCAAGTGTGTTTAAATATTTTTGGGGAGGGCTTATTTTTGGGGGAGGGCTTATTTTAGTGCATACGCTCAAAAGCCCGATTGAGCTTATTATCCAGGGAGGTCTTCTTTTTGGGAAAACGGGGTACTATTGCTGTGGCAAGTAGAGTTGTAAAGAAGGCAGACTCAGGAGAGCAGGACAGGTAGATGGAAACTGCAGTCATGATCTGCTTGCTATTTCTTTGCCACAAAGTATGAATGGAAACGAATGCTGTCTGGATCCTATCCTGCTATTTCACAGACTTCAAAGGAACGAAGGAGGTGCACATCTGGATACTGTCCATACATTGTTTAGAAGGGCAGCAAGAACTCCTAGGCTGAGAAAAACACTCTAAAACACAAACACACACCAATGAATACTTGTCCGGGAAGAGAATGGCCCTCACAAGAAACAGAGGTTTATTATCACCCAAGGCACAAGATCACAAGTTCTCTGCCCACCCCTTTCTTAGTGAACCCTTCCAACAAACACCTCCTTTTAAAGAGGTGGGTAACTAATAAAACACAGTTTGGTGTAGTAGTTAAGGCATTCCGGCTGAAAACCAGGAAACTCTTGAGTTCTAGGACCACCTAAGGCACAAAGCCAGCTGGGTGACCTTGAACCAGGTATTCTCCATCAATTCTAGGAAGCCAACAATGGCAAGCTGTTTCTCTGTTGAAAGAGCACCAACTACTTTAATAAGGACTGTGGAAGTACTCACTGCTCATTAAAATGAATTAAGGTGGTCAGACTCAAACTGTGTCCATCAGAGGTCAAATAAAAAGCTTTTAACAGCATCATTTTGGCCTGTCAGATGGATGAAAGATGTAGAGGCCTGGTGCCCTCTGAGTTTGGTTGTTTGCTTGCAGACGTTTTTTTACCTAACTGAGTAACACCATCAGTGCTAGAAGAGACTAGATTTTGCTCTCTATTTATATACCCTGTCAGCAGTGGTGGGAGTGTTTTATTCTTCTTGGTAGGTCCTTGATTCATCTGTGGTTGCCTAGAAACAACAGGGAAAAGAAAACGGTGAGGAATTGTCCTAGAAGGACCAGATGTCAGCATTGAAGTGTGTGTGTGCATGCATGGACACGTCCATGCATGTGCATGTACACAGACACATACACACAGACACACACAGAGGTAACTAACCCAGAGAAGACGATCCAGGAAAACATCCATTTATCCATGAATTTCTTGAAGGTTATGTTTCTCCGAGATTCACTTTCAGATGTTTAGGATATTGTAGGTAAGATTTTTAACGGCGCCTTCCACACATTGCATCTCTCCATCAGGGGGCAGTGGAGCCTCATGGGAACTCCAGGTTGGGCAATTTCAGTTTTTCGGTCTTTGAGGTCTTGTCATGCTCTATATAAACAAGTTACGTTGGAGTGTTTAGGTTATAAATTACGTCCATGCAGGCTTGCCTTGAGAAGAATGTAAACACTGCACTGTGGTCGCAGCGTTCTCTGAAACTGACTTTATAATGTACAGCAGGCCTCCGAGAAGCCCAATGAAGTGTTGTGCTTGAACGTAAATAGGGAGAATTTTTTTCTTTTAAAAAATGCACAAATTCTCTCCCTGTTTTATTGTTTGGAAATGCAAGATTGGGAGTACTCTTATTAAATAGTAAACTCCTGGGTGGCTGATTTTTTTTTCTTGTTAGAGAAAATTGCTCCATTTTTACTAAACATAAGAGAAGGCTGGATGAAATCAAAAGAAGGGGGAAGCTTGGAGAATGCAGGGCAGTAGACTCGCCCCAATTCAAGCCTAAACCTCTTTTATTCAATAATTTTGGACTTCAACACCCTCGTCTGTCAATCCACTGATGGCTTATCTTTCTGTTGCAGATCGAGATGTCTCTTTCTTAAAAAAAATCTAATCAATTAAGCACCAATTCCCATCAAGCAGCGGAACGTAATGCTTTAGCTTCATGAAAAAGGTTTGGGTTGAAATTCACATCTAGCCTCAATCCCCCTGCATGGATTTAATCTAAAAACCCCGCCCTGCCAAAGGCCTGAGTTTTATTCCCAGGCCTGATATGGAGGGTTGTTAAATCTTCCCATGTAAGACACATGGGAATGAGGAGATGATGCAGAGAACAACTTGAATTATCTCCAACCGGACTGATCTCAATTGTGGCCTCAAACATTTTAGGGTATATTAAGACCTTCACGTCCTTTTCCTTTCTCCTTTGAAATTATTCTGTGTTTGAATTTAAAGAGGAGCTCATGCTACCGAAAGTTTACTTCTAAACTAGATCTTGATGGTGCTGGAAGATCAGACCAGTGTGATCTAAGCGAGTCCTGATGCTTTCCAGATGTAAGTGTTGGAAGAAATGTCCATCTGGGTCCAGTTCCAAGTGGGAAGAAAGACCCTGGAAACATGGAGGTTACTTGGAAAGATGATTTAATGGTGGACAGGATCACATGGTTTGAGGTCCGGGCAAAAAAGGAAGAGATGCTGAGAGTGCCTGGGCTTTTGAATTTGAGCCTGTATTCTGATTGGTTGTCAGACTCTCATGGGCCCATGCAGAGGTAACTTTGTACATTTGTCTGTGTCCCAGGCTTGGTTGAGCCTTGCTGGGTGATGTAATCTTTCCAGGTGTCATGTAGTGAGTTCTGTTGCTAGATAGATAGAGGGCTAATCCTACCTGTTGGATCTTGGGTGAAGGCATTTGCCTATGAATAGACCTAGCTATCTCTTTATCTTAAACGCTGACATCTGCTGTGGGCTATTGAGGAGGGTGGGGGCTATTAAAGATGTGTCTGCTTCCTGCCTAAAAAAATGTTTCTCCATTTTTCATTCATGGAAATATAATATTCTGCCTTTTTAATATTTCCTAGAAATATTTCATTCATCTAGGAGAGGGGTGGGTGCTAACTTCCTACAAGGCCCAGATTTCTTAGCAGTGGCAATCCTGGCTGAGGATTCTGGGAGTTGAACTACATGCATCGGGATGCCCAATTGGAGAATGTATGCCTACCAGGAGGAGATCAGAGTTGTTGATTACAACCAGGCAGGCCACTTTGGTTTTAATAATAATGATATTATTATTATTTCAATGTAGTTTTCAATGTAGTTCAGCTCCAGAGTGGCAGCACCCAATACATTTATCCTGGTTGGCTCATACCATCTAAATAAAGCAGGGGGGTGGGTATTTAAGGCCCAGCCCTGCCTGTTGCCTGCTTTCTAAATTGCTACAGGATTGAATGGGCTGAACAAGGGACACGGTAGTGACAAATATCTGAATAAGGGACGTGAGGGATGGTTATATCCTGTCTGCCTCAGACTTTCACCACAAACTTTCTGGGAGCCATCAAAACTAAAATCTGTAAGAAAGTACGGGGGGGGGGGGCGTTTCTGCTCCTATCAACCTAGGCAGGCTCAGGGTTGTCCTCAGGGGCCGTTGAAAAAAAAGAGTCAAGATGGCGGTGCCCATAGAAACCCGAAGGAGCTTTGATCGCACTGACAGCATCGCCATTTTGAATTTTTAAAAAAAACTACGCCCAGAGAATATCCCGCCAAGGCTCATTTCTAATTATTCCAGATGGACCTGTAACACACACATACACCCCCTTGGAACTGGTGGGCTGAAATCCTCATCGCTTTCGGATGAAAAGAAATTGTAGCCCAACGCACCTGGAGAGCGCCAGGCTGGGGAAAAGCGGGCGATGTAGATCAAGGCTGTAAATTGGACAAGGGGCTCAACTGGATTTCCGGAATTGCTTTGCTTTCAAAGGCCTCCCCTTGACTAACAAGTGAACGGGGAGTGTTTTAGGCAGAAACGGAGCAAGGCTGTTCGGAGCTGAGTGCATTTCTAATCAAGATAAGTGTGTGTGTGTGTGTGTGTGTGTGTGTCTGTCTGTCTGTCTGTCTGTCTGTATTAGCTTTTCACCACTTTAAGGTTCACTAGCTGTTTTGGATTACCACTCCCATCATCCTTGGCCAGAACGCATGAATGTTCTGTTGATGGCAGCTCTGGTCCAACCCTCTTGAAGAGTTGCCTAGTTGGGAAGATTACTCTGTCTCTTCTGGGGAGATTTTCTAATCCTCGAAAATAAATCTTTTTTTTTTTTGGGTAGGAAGAGATTACAATTTCGGAGCAACAGCCTTATCCAACCTGCTGCCCCCCAAAGATGCTGGGTCACACACACACCCCATCATCCCCAGCTAATCGAGAGGTGACGTTTGCAAACCACGATTTGCTCAGTTCTAAAGACACATTTTAGACCACCTAATACTTTGGCTACCTAATGAGAAGGAAGGACTCACTGGAGAAGAGCCTAATGCTGAGAAAGACTGGGGGCAAAAGAAGAAGGGAATGGCAGAGAATGAGGTGGCTGGATGGAGCCGTAGGCATGAGCTTAAATGGACTCCAGAGGATAGTGGAGGGCAGGAAGGCCTGGAGGAACGTTGTCCATGGGGTCGCGATGGGTCTGACGCAACTTCGCAACTAACACCACCACCAACACCACACACGCACACACATTGTGAATTTCAAATTCTCTCCCCGTAAAGGTTTTGGGCGTCCTTGAGTAAACTGTAAACTCAATAGAGAATGCGACTTTTTGCCCTGGTCTCGGATCTCCGCCTGAAGCTGGAAAGAAGAAGAGGTGGACGCTGTGGCCGGAAGAAAGTCTTGTTGGGTTGAAACCTTCTAGCTTACCAGCGACTTCTCCGCTTTCCACCCAAAGTGAAGCTCGCCAAACCTGCGCAAAGCCGGGATCTCCCCCTCGAACAAGGCAGGCAGTGGCTCCATTGCTCCCGTTTTCTCTCCAGCATTAAACGTGGACCCTTCCTGATATATAAAGGGGAGGCGTTACATGCCAAAGGGAAAGGAAAGTAAGCTTGTGTCACATACATTTTATTGGGGGGAGGGAGGGAGGGAATGCCCACCCCGAGAACTTTGTACATCACAAACTTCTGACAAACCAACAAACGTTATACATAAGTGCAAATTATACTCTCGGGTTGAAAAGCGATAGTGTGCGAGTATACACGAAATTTATTTCAATCCATTTTTTTCTCAAAAAAAACAAAACAAAACGTCAGCAAACTGTGATATAAACGCTTAAGGGGGGGGGGGGATAAGAAATAAACTAACCCCGAAGTGGTAACGTGCCAGTGATCTGAAACCTAGACGAATTAACCGGGTTTTGGAAATTGGGAGATGTGGAAATACTCGCGTCCCTCCCACCCACCCCCAGAAATCAGGGGTGTTTCATCGTGCTGGTCGATGCCAACGGACTCCCTTAAACTGGAAGAATAAAGGCGTTTCATGCAGATCAAGACAGAGAGAAGCGCTGACCAAAGCAACGACCAAAGGTTTTCTGGACCAAAAAATACTTTCGTTTTCGTTACAACACCCCCCCCTCCAAAAACTGTATCCCGTAGGAAAAGCATGCCTAGCCCCCCTTCCTGAGATCTTCATACAGAGAAAAGGGATTTTTCAGGGCGCTGAAACGCCCGAGAGGCAGGGCGGCTCTCCCCAAGACGAGCGCCATCGTTGTGCTGAATGAATTGTTGTGCAGCAATTGAAAGGACTGTTTACAATCGCCTCGGCGATGGCTGGGCTCCGCTCTAAGTCCCAACGGCGGCCGATGGCTAGGAGTGTTCCCCTTCTTATTTGCCTTTCTCTGAACGCGGAGGAGGGAAACGAGGTTATCAAATAAACGGCCTCGGGTCTGTCCGGGGCTAATGAAATGGGAACGCCAAGGACTTCCTTAAGGTTACAGACCAAGCCCAGCTCAAACCCTTTGGCTTTCAACGTCTTTTTTTAAATTTAATTTAATTTTTTTTAAAGGGGGCGTGGGTGTGTTGTGTAGTGAAAAGAGGGCGACCTCCACACCAACGGGCCTGTTTGCTTGTTCCCTCCCAAAAAAAGTGAACAGGTTGGCCCCCGATTTAGTCATCCTTGAGACTCATTCCGCGAAATTCTAAAGGGGGGGGGGGGCTTCCACCTAAAATCGTATGGATCTCAGAAGGCTTGAGTCAAGTCCCAATCCAACCTTTTGGGTGTGGCTTTTAAATAAAAACTCGGAGATAAAAAAAGTTAAATGAAACCGGCAACAACGGCGTGATTCGTCTTTTTGGAAACGCGGGCTAGCAAAAGAAGAGGGCAGCCTTATTATTATGGACCTGCAGAAACCATCACCGCGCACCGCCAGCCTCCTTCATCCACGGAATCCTCTGGGCTGAACTACAGCTCCCATCATCCTCTTATAAAATCAAGAGGATGGGAATCGTGAGCTAACTTCTCCGGAGGAGCTCGGGCGGAGGAAGGCTGCGCGGGCCAAAGGTGGCTCGGGGAGTCCGCAGCCCGATCCTAAGCAGGCATGCCCTTCCTTGGGGGGAGAGAGAGCATCCCGGAGCTCCTTTGGGCTGGGTGTCTAACTATAACGGCATACTCGGAATCCCGGCGCCCATCATCCCCCTGCGAGGAGGAAGCCAGAAGGCAACGGGAGCCCCCCCCCCCTTCCCTCCAGGGCATTGCGCGGAGCTTTGCAACTCTGAGCGTGTCCCTGGTAAGGCAGCGATCCTGTACGGGGTTGGTCCCTCCTGGGAGAGGGCACAGGAGAGTTCGCTCCCCGTCCCGTGTCTTTCCTCTCCTGCAAGGCATCAGTCCGGCGGAGGAGAGCGGGGCTTCACTTCAAAGGACCAGGAAAGGATTGGGGCAAACGAAGCGCGGAGGATCGCGCTGCGCGAGGTCACCAAGAGAAAAGTGCTTTCTTGTCTCTGCGCTGGCTTCCTCGGGAAGGGAGCCGTGGGCCGTGGGAGTTATTCCGAGCCCTTCCCCGGCCCTGCTGGGATTTTGGAGCGCCTCTGCCGCCTCCCACCGCCCTTCACTTGCGGCTGGCCGGCTGCCGGCTCCTTCCGCTCGGCTTAAGGAGTCCGCCTTTACATCACACAGGGCTTGATGTCCTGGCAGACGGTTTGGTGGTGGTGGTGGTGGTGATGGTAATAAGAGCTGCTGGCCGATGGGTGGAAGGACGAGATGCCGTTGAAATTGAGGACGAAATCCTTCCGGTCGCACACCGGGCTGGGGTGGTGCTGGTACCGAGGCAGGCCCACTGCGGAGAGAGAGAGAAAAAAAGAGCCAGTCCAAGGAAAGCTCTGGGGACGGAGGGGGTGGGTGGGAAGCAGGGGGAAATGGGGACAGTTGTCCTGGTGTAAAATGGAGAGATGGGAATCCATAGGTAAAAGAAAGGAGAAACCCACCCACCCACCCACCTCAGCCTCCCTCCAGGACTTCACTTTTGGAGAAGGAGCCCAGGAGTCCCAGGACCAGTCGGTGCTCTATGTTGGGTCATGTCCCCCACTAAGTAAAACAACAACAACAACAACAACAACAACAACAACAACAACAACAACAACCCTATGTTCAGAACTGTATTAGATCTGAACCAAACCTTTGCCATTTCCTCCTTTGCTCCCGAACTTCTAATCGCAGAAAAGTTTGCATTTGTAATTGTAACAAAACTCTTTCAGCTTGAATAGGGGTGCAGGGCAGTGCCACAAAATGACACCCTCAAAAAGTACTGGGGGAGCAACCTCCCCCTCTAATCAATTTGTGCGCCTTTTTCTGTGTGCATCTTTGAACCAGCGTTGAATCAGTGTGGACTCCTGGCACCTGCCTGGATAAATCCCTGCAGTTTTCTTGGCAAGATTTTGGAAGTGGTTTGCCATTGCTTGCTGCTTCTGGCTGAGCGGGAGAGAACGGTCCATCTGGCTTTGTGCCTATCTCCCCATTCTAGGCCAATGCTTGGATAGCTATCCAAACTGGCCATCTCTCTTACCAATGGAATTGTTCATTTTGTATTAGATTTACACTCCTGCCTTCCTTCTGGAGATCAAGACTGCATACATAGCACTCCTTCCTTGGGGTGGGGATGAGGGTGGGGGTTGGTACAACAGTCCTGTGCGATAGGCTGGGCTGAATGAGAATGACTGGTCCAAAGTCACCCACTGGCCCTCTGTGCCTGAGGTGAAGTTGAACCAGAGTTTCCCCTCTCATTGTTCAACACCTCTATCACCTCTCCTTCTCCCTCCCTCTCTCCCCTGTATCAACCCCCTCACTGGTACTGTTTGGAAGGGAAAGGATTTTGGTAGGGGGCAAAAGCTGAGTCCTAAAGCGAATGGAACATTTCTCCTAGCCCTGGCATGGCTGGGCTCGCTGGCTGGCCTGCTCTTCATTACAGTGAAGAGGTCACCAATCAAAAATGTAACCCAACACCTCCAATTTCTTGAATTCCCTCCCTCAGGCCTCCATTTAGCGCTAAGCAGGATGGCTGGGAGGAGAGTCAAACCAATCAAAGGCCCAATCAATCAACCAACCAGTCAGAGGCATTTGGACTCTGTTTTAATTAAAATAAAATTAAAATGAACATCATGGGCGAAACATTCCTTTGTTTTTGTTAGTCTCATCACCGGCAAAATCTTCCATGCTTGCAGCCCAAGGTAAAAATAATGAGAGGAATTGAGAGCAAACTTTTTTCTTCCTTCCTTATTCACTAGTTAGCCACTCTAAATTTCACACTGGGAGAGAGGAGGGAGTGGGCTACAAACACACTGTAGTAAGTAACAGTAATTGAAAAGAGCACCATCAATGCTTTGGCAGACAATGCTGATCAGAAGTCACAATAGGATGGAGAAAATAAAATGTTTCCATGCTCCACTCCTTCACTCCCCTTTCTTATTCTATTACAATACCATAAGCTTCAGCTGACGTTAAACCATTTACCACAAACATTCATGCAGAAGGTTTTAGAAAGTGCCCAAACTCAAGGAGAGCCATGAAACCTGCAAAAGAGAATCTGAACTTGAGTTGGATCCCTGATTTCCTTGGGGCAGCTCACTGTCTGTTTATTCCTAAGAAAGCAATGTGCTTCTTGCTCTCACCTCTTGTGGGTAGAGTGCCCGCCCACCAAAATCACCCAATTGGCTTTCATTTCAGACAGGACTAGAACTCAATTTCTCCCAGCTTCCAGTCCAATGCCTTTAACCACTACAATACTGTATCCTCGCCTTGTTATCTTGGGAATCCATTCCTGAATCAGAATTCGTGTTTAAATAGATGGCTTGGAATGATCAAACAAGTTCCAATACCTCTGGAGGGCACCCAGTTGGATAAGTCCCCCCCCCCCAAAGAGCTTTTCCTAGTCTTGTTTACACAAGTCAACCCCATTGAGTTCAAGTGGGGGGAACCCAAGGTAAATTTATATAGGCATTCAATGTCATTCAAATGTAAAGAAAAAGAGGAAGAAAAAGCCAAGGGCATGGCAATCTTTATAGTAGTTTTACATTCATAGGCCAGGCAAATGGAAAAGTAGGAGATGCTTTAATGGCTGGGCTGCAACTGGGTGGAATCCTGCTTGCACCCCTTCCCTGAATCATTTGGACCTGAATCATTTGAAAGGGAGTCTGGCTGCTCAACTATCTCCTGGTTCCAGCTGGCTAATTTTAGAGCTCGGACTTCGTCCAAAGGAAGTTCCAAGGAAGTTCAGCTGCATACAAGCTTCCAGTCCAAATGCAAATCTATGCCTTTCCCTTCAAAGTGTGACCTTGTTTCTTATTTCTCACTTGGCCCTTCTAGGTCTGCTTGGCCTGCTTGGCCAGCCACAAGCCAATGTTAGGCTTTCTGTTGGAAATCTATGGGCTTTCACAATAAAGGGTGCTTCCTTCCTTGATTGAAGATGGTGCCCGCAGTTCCCTACTCTTTCTCCTTAAACGGAAGCTCTCTTTTCCAAAATCACCCAACACAGCTGCTTACATGGGTATGGATCTCACAGCCACAGGTCAATCCTATTAATGTGGATTCAGAAGTAAGTCTTATAATAGTGATGTCAGCAAGGGACTCTCAGATAGAGTAGGATTGCAATTTAGAGGAACTGTTTTCTTTCTTTGCATGGTTTTTTTCACTTACGCGCGCGCACAGGAATCCACAAAGCTGGATGTGGTGTGTTGTTTCTATGTAGTCATATAGCGAAACCAAAAGTTTAAATTGCAATCAAATCAGTTAAGACTCAGATCCTAAAGAGCAAGATGTGGAAGCGATGCCCTGTTTCTTCCCCAAAGCTCAATTTGGATCATTTCAAAGGTTTTTCTCCTCTCGAGATTGGGAAGAAAGACAGAATTAGATACTCTAACGTTGGCCAGCAGGAACGGTGAGTGTATTCCGCGAATAAATGACCTGAAAGTCATTTCTTCATTATGGCCTCCATATCCATTTTTCAACTGGTCCTAAAGTGAGTTGCAACAAGAAAGGAATAAGAACCAACCCAACAGCCCGAAATGAAAACAAACTCGGGCACCAAGCAGCAAAATCATTATCAATCGTTAAGTCACCATTTGGAAGAAAAGTACAGGATTCAAAGCGGATTTTTCAAGAAAGGACCCGATTTCCTTTTAGGGAGATTATTTCAGGCTTAAAGGCCTTATTATAAAAGTAAATAAATCTCTGGTGCGTTCGGTTGATCTCTCCTCCCCCCCTCCCTCTCCTCCAGTCCTGATTTTAAGATAGGCTCCGGTTACCACTTGTGTTAATGGTATTAACAGCACCAGGATTTTACGCGGAGGCTTCCCTGTTTACAGCCAGAGCCTCCAGAGTTTTCCAGGGAGGGTATTCGAGGTCAACGGAGCTTTGGGTGGATTTCCTTCACGTAACACTTCGCTAGCGCGGGATCTCTTGTGTCCAGAGATCAACTCCAAAAAGCCAAGCGAAGGCTTGGGGGGGGGGGGAATAAACACAAGGCACAAACAAGCCCTTCTTCCTGATTTTAGCCCCGGGCGTTTGCAGTGTAGATTTCCTTACATTGAATTTAACGTCCTGCTTGTTCAGTTAAAGGGCGCGTGATCCACAGGAGCCTCTTCTTGAATCCCGCAGAGAACCATTGGTTTCCATGGGCTTTTTTTCTCCTTCTTTTCAGCAGAGACCTGACAAATGCCCCGAAGATCCCAAAGGCTCGGCGGACGGGCCGTCTCGCGCTTTTTAACCTGTCTTAGAGGAGTCAAAGGCGACCAGTTTCCAAAAAGGCAAAGGGTGTAGTTAGGTCGCCTCGCTCCGTTCGAGGGTGGAATTCGGTTTCAGTACGCAGGAAGGATATTTTAGCTGGCCAGATACATGCAGTTCTTGGCATTCCAGACTCTTCTGTTTTCCAACCAGCGGTGCGGTTGGGCATCTGAGCTCCTGGGGGCTGGAAAGCACCGTCGACTCTTTGTAATGAGCTACGGTTTACCAGTAGAAAGGGCCGGAAATGATTTCAACTGAGTGGGCTAGAAAGGATCAGATACGCCCTAAGGAAGTAAATCGAGTTTCTAAGAGCTTGAATAGGCCGATCCCTCCCTTCTGCCATCCATCCCTCCATCATCCCTCCATCCACCCATCCACCTATCCTCCATCCATCTATCACCCATCCATCCATCCATCTCTTATCATTTGCTGGACAACCAACGTGGAAGACCGGGGCTTTGTCCTTCTTTTCTTCCTTCCAGACATAAACAGGTTAGAAGAGTCAACTATCATTCTCCCCTTCCTCCGATTCGCTGTGGCTCCCCAGGGCCAGCGGCTTCAGCTGAGATTTTGAAGGCTGTTGATGCTTTCCAAACTCCTCCCCCCCTAACGCAGTTCCCCATTGTTCTCAACCCACGTCCAGCGACGCTGCAAATTGGGGGGCCAAGTAGGGATTGAAACTGTTCCTCTCTTCCGCCTCTGCTATGCTCCGGTTTGGGTCCTTTTTGCTCAGGTCCTATCTTCTCAAAGAAGCCGCTTCCCTGGGTTTCGGTCGCCTTTTTAGGCTCCCAAGGAAGCCAGCAAAGCTTTATTGCAACTCTGATTCAAACAGTTCGGCTTGGATTAGCGGGGTGCTAAAACAAAACAAAACAACAAAAAACGCTCTTCCTTCCTTCCTTCTCTTCTCTTCTTCCTTCCTTCCTTCCATCCTTCTTTCCTTCCCCTTCCTTCCTTCCTTCTTCCTTCTCTTCTTCCTTCCTTCTCTTCTTCCTTCCTTCTTTCCTTCCCCTTCCTTCTTCCTTCCTTCCTTCCTTCCTTCCTTCCTTCCTTCCTTCCTTCCTTCCTTCCTTCCTTCCTTCCTTCTCCCTTCTAAAAGCCTCCGAAAAAAATCCCGAGATCGCTGGTTCCAATCTTGTTTGGCCTTTCCCAGGACCAGAGAAGTGAGGGTGGAAGGATTACCAACTCGATCGTACTAAAGAGTGGATGTTTTGCTAAGGCTCGAGTGCGCCGGTTTAAAAAAAAAAATCAATTGGGACAGAAAGAGAGACGATTTCCCTCCAGCCTAGAAAATGACCCCGGAAAAATTCGCGTAGATCTCGCTAGCAAGGGCTGGTGGGTGAATGGAGACACCTCCTGTGCGGATTTTCAAGGACTCCCCCTTCCCCGGAACTGCTCCGGTCGATCCCAAATCCAAGATTTTGGAAACTGGGTGGCGGGGATCTCTCTTGCCTTCCTCAAGGCTTGGCCATAGTGCCTTCCATTGCAAACGTGTGATGTTTACTAATACTACTAATAATAATGTATTTGTCAGTGCACAACATATGTACAATGAGATTGGTTGAGCTCCCTCAATGCATCTCCCAACACAACACAATGCAACTCACAGTGAAGACCGAAAATCCCTAACCCAATAAATCATATTAACGAACACCGAGTCCTATTGTACCAGTGTGAACGTTAACACATTGCGAACACATTGCGTTCACATTGCGCCAGCCCTTCAAGTCCATCATACCACGTAGTTAATTATGATGTTACTTCGCATTCAGGAGTCTGACAGCCCACGCATAAAGAGGGAACTGGCTCTCTTCTGCAGATCTCCTCGCTTCGGACCCTTTCACCTCTGGCTTTGCTTAGCCCTGTCAGCTCCAGACTCCCAAATCCTGTCCCTATGTTCAAAGACTCCGCTCTATTGGCTCAATGTGTTAGAAAGCCTCGTGGGTTTACACCGGGCTTTTTTTTTTTTCTTACTAGCCCTCTAGGAGATTCCACTGCGGAATATTGAACATCTTCAAGGGAAACCAAGGGAAACCCACTTGCCTTTTTTGAAAGCACCTTTGGGACACCCCCTGAGGTTTAGGTTTCCAGCTGACAGGAACCACGAGGGTTGTGGTTGCCAGCTGTGAAAGAACGACCTTTTGCTTTCTCGTTATATTTAGGCGTTAGTTGTATTAAAAAGACTTCGCCTGAGAATTACTCAGTTACAAAAGTTATCCGAATTTTGGTGGAGGGGTGGAAAGACCTTCACATCCTAACTATGTTTACTCGCAAGTAAAGTCCATGATTCAGACCCCAGGTTAAGCAGGATAGATTTCCTCCCTTAAATAGCACACACGTGAGAAGTAGGAAACTCTGGGTCCGTGGCTTCTTCAGGAGGGACACAGGGCTTATGTGGGTGGGTGTAAATGTTCTAAATATCTCTTGAGCGATCGTAGTTGATGAAGCAGCTTTTTTATTAAGCTTGTGGCTCGTTTTTGGGAAAGCAAACCTCGCGGAAGACCAAGAGTAAATCCTGAAATTCTCGCCGCCTCTTTTACACCTAAGAAGGAGAAGCCATTAAAAAAAATGCGAAGGTTTAGCCGGAGTCCCACCGGGTTTGAGGCCGGCTGAGGGTTGGTTAAGCCAGGTTAGGGATCGGTTTTACAACTCCGTCTGCTCCTTAAAGAGAGGCGTGTAGTCAGAAATCGGTGAGATTATTCTGATTAGAGCCCTTGGATGATCAAGAAAAAGGAGAAACTAGAACATTTTGGGATTATGGAAGCAAGGAAGAAAAAAAACCACCATTGCATTTTACTGAGGACTTGTACTTCATGTAGAATTTGCGCAGGAACATTTTGTTTGTGCGTGTTCATTAACGTCAACAACCGAAATTATATTTAGATCTTCAGAACTGAGGCATCAAGAACTGGACGGAAAGGGGCAAAAAGAAAAAAAAGCATGTTTTTCAGGCTCCTATCTTAAAACCTCATTTCGATTCTTCCCTGTTATTGCTGTTGCTGTTAATATTAATGTTGTTGTTATTACATCAGTTTTAAGAAAGATCTTTCAAGATCTTTCAGTTTCCAAAATCCCCAGGTGTTGTTTTTTTTGTTTTTTTTTTAAACACCAACCAAAGCGCTGAGATGGGGAGGCAGTTGCGGGAAGGTTTCCGCAGCTGATTGACAGCAGGTCACCGAGGAGAAAACCCAAGCAGTGGACAAGGTCGTCTGTATTTGTTACTTGTTGAAATTCCCATAAAATTGAACAAGACCTCACTCTCATCTGGGTTAAGTCAAGCTCCAGTCCCCTTCGGTGTGGTCCAGCCCAGACTGTCTTTGTTTAGTTAACCTCCGAGACCCACGTTTAAAGAGGTTATTTGGAGAGCCCATCTCCTCCTCCTCCTTCCCTCCCAAACCCAGCTCAACATCTTTTACCCATTTCGGAGTCTTATTTTCTTCACTTTCTCTCTTTCTTTCTCTCTCCTCCAGATTTTTTCCAAGGCTGTTTTTTTAAAGCAACATATCGCGAAGAGATGACTTTGCAGTTCCTTCCAGTGATAGAAATAACCTGAGCACCTTTATTATTATTTTGCATTTTGGAAAATAATCTGTAGAATTACACCCCCCCCCCTTTTTTTTTCAATTAGTCCGGGACAACACAGAGGTTGTTTTTTTTTAAAAAAAAAACAAGCATACAAAAGTATCCTTAAGAGATTTTTCTGCCTCTGTGGAAGAGAGAAAGGGTTTTTGAACCAACCAAAAATTCCCCCTGGGAAATATACTAAAGCTGAGCATTATCTACACAGGAACACACAGCCTGGGAGTGTGCAAGGAAGGCTTTCGGTGATTTCAAGCGGATACAGAAACAACACAACCCTGACTGTCTTTGCTGGGGTGTTACCGATTTCCCAAAGAGTCAAGAGTTTAAAAGGCCTTCTTCTGAGCACACGGTGCACAGGATGGCAAAGTTAAACAATAACCCAAACGTAATAACCACTCCAAGGGACCAACTCGTAGGGCCTGGACCGGAATCCCTTTTGATTTATTAACTCTGTATCTTTCTTTCCCTGAGTGTTTTCTCTTTCTTTCTTTCTTTCTTTCTTTCTTTCTTTCTTTCTTTCTTTCTTTCTTTCTTTCTTTCTTTCCATCTTTCTTTCTGTCTTTCTTTCTTTCTGTCTTTCTTTCCTTCCTTCCTTCCTTCTTTCTCTTTCTTTCTTTCCATCTTTCTTTCTTTCTGTCTTTCTTTCCATCTTTCTTTCCATCTTCCTTCCTTCCTTCCCTCCCTCCCTCCCTCCCTCCCTCCCTCCCTCCCTCCCTCCCTTCTTCCTTCCTTCCTTCCTTCCTTCCTTCCTTCCTTCCTTCCTTCCTTCCTTCCTTCCTTCCTCTTTATCTTTAAGGGAATCTCGGGCCTGCTCTCCTACCCAGGTTTACTGGGAAGAATACAGGTTCTTCAAATGAAAAGCCATCGGACCCGCATTCAATTCAGGGCTGTTGGTGGTGTTGGTGTTTGCTTTGAAATGCCCCGTTTAAATTTTACCTCGGCCTTTCAGCCTTGTCTGAAGACGAGAGTGAGGAGCCTTGGCACCCTCCCCGGGGGAGGCTAAGAAAAACACCAGGTGCTCCGGAACCGCAGTCTTAGAGTTGTATAAATTGCTGGCGCCTTTTCCCTCTGGAGTTCTTGAAAGTGTGGCTGCCAGGAACCCTGGGGAGACCTGCCTCTAATAAACACCCCCAAATTCTGGATCTCGAGTGTGGAGAAGCTCCTGGGGGCAACGGCCTCCTTGCAGCCCAGGGGTGGAACGAAGCTTTGGGCGGAGGTAACTTTGTAACAAGGTAACTAACAACGGAATTCCAGACCGATCTTGAAAATACCAAGATGCCTCGAGGCTAGACGGCAGATGTGTCTTCTCTCCTTAACCCAGTTCTACTCTTCTCCCCAGCCCGCCACAATCGGCCTGTATTCCTCTCACCCCATTCCCCCTAGAAAGCCTTTGCTTTCTTACACCAAAGCTGGTGTTTTCTCTGAAAACATCTGTACTGGAGAAGGACCTTCTCGGCTTGTTATCTGACAGCTACAAGTTAAATTGAGCGGAGGGAGGGGGAGAGGGATTTGGGGTCTCTCTTCCCCTCTTCAGCACTCAGAAGAAATTTTGTGATTTAGATTTTTTTTTAAAAAAATTCACTTTCACCTCAAATTTCACTTTGAGGTGTGAGAAACAGTGTATTTCCCCTTGAACACACACGCACGCACGCACGCGCACACAAACCCAGCCCAATCAGATCGATTGCTTGTACAACGCATAAAGAATCTAAATCAAATACTAAACGGCAGCATATACAAATCCAACGTTGCTATCCAACGTCCCGGGAATCTGGCTGCGATTCTGAGCACCGGTAAACTTGCTTAGGATCGCAGCCAGATAATCTCAGATTTCTCTCTTCCCCCCACCCCCCTTCTAGGATCTGCTTTTAGAAGCAATTCACTTTCCTTCTCGCTATCCCCTTCAAGAATGCAATTCTCCGATCTATACACATGGGTACAAAACCCCCCAGCTACAACTGCCTAATTCTACACTTTCTAACTTAAAGCCGCTCCTATTGAAGTGGCAGCCAACTCAGTATTCAGAGAATCTCCTGCAAAGAACAGATTTACGGGGTTTATGAACCCGGTGTTTCTCAACAGGGTTGGACCATCTATAAACTTATTAGATGGGCATTAAAGTGGTCGAAAGAAGAAGGGTTTCCAAACGCGATTGCGGTTCCTGCAAGTAGGAGCAGGGAAGGGAAGGCGGCGGGGGGGGGGGGGTTGTCCTTCTGGACCGCAGAGGATGAGACTGATCCCGCGGGGCTGTTCCCATTGCTTAGGGGGCAAGGCAATATTGACTTGGGGATAAATGGTTCCACTGAATCCTTTCGATTCAGCCTGCTTAGTCTCGGGGCTTTAAAGTACGCGCATGCCTAGGATTTGATTCCCTCCCACCCACCCCTCCCCAGCCCCGAAACCCGAATCTGGCTCTGGGAAAAATCTTCGGGGAGTGTTTTCTTTCCAGATTCCCAGGAAAGAGGCCTCAGCCTTTGCAAACGAAGCAACTCGCTTCGGGGGCAAGAGGGAAAGAGGAGAGGGAGGGAGGGAGGGAAGGAAGGAAGGACCGAACGGGGCAGCTGCGGTACCTGAGAGGTCTTCCCTGCCGTTTTGGTGCAGGTAGCTCTGCTCCAGCGAATAGGAGGCCATTCCCGAGTGGATGCCGGCAGGGGCAGCGGCGGTAGGCGGCGGCGGCTGCAGGGCCTGCTGCTTGAGATAGGGCGAGGCCGCCGAGGCAGTCCAGTGTCCGGCAGGGCTGCCGTACGGCGAGTGGCACTCGATGGCGCTGGCCATGGCAGGCGAGGAAGGCACTGGGCTGCTGCTGCTATCCGGACCGTAATCCGGACCGCTGGACGGGACCGGACAACTGGCCATGTACGTGGAGCCCGGGTTAGGCGACATGTGCGGGACATGGTGGGCGTCGTAGGCAGCGCCCGCCTGCATGACGTCCAGGGGGTTGTAGCCGCTGGGGTGGCAGCCCAGCGGCGCGGCCGGGGGCGCCTGGAAGTCGAAGCCCTGCGGGAGGAAGCTCAGCCCGTTGACCATGCGGTGGTACATGGTGGGCTTGAGCGCCTGGCATTTCCTTCGGAAGCCCCGCGGGCGTCGTCGGAAGGAGCCTTCCTCGAACATGAACTCGCTGGCCGGGTCGATGGTCCAGTAGTGGCCCTTGCCCGGCCGGCCCAGCCCCTTGGGGAGCTTGATGAAGCACTCGTTGAGCGAGAGGTTGTGCCGCACCGAGTTCTTCCAGCCTTGGTAGGCGCCGCGGAAGAAGGGGAAGCGGGCCTGTAGGAATTGGTAGATCTCGCTCAGCGTCAGCCGCTTGGAAGGCGAGCTCTGGATGGCCATGACGATCAGCGCGATGTAGGAGTAAGGCGGCTTCTCCGGCCGCCGCAGCCCCGAGCTGGCCTTCTTGGCTTTGGAGGGCGCGGAGGAGGCGGAAGCGCAGCCGCCGGAGTTGGTGCCGCCGCCGCCGCCGCCGCCGCCCGCGCCTCCGGGGGTCGTCGAGGTGCTGCTGCCGGTGCTGGACGTCTCCAGGGCGGAGGGAGGCAGCGGAGGCGGCGGCTGGTTCATCAAGGCCGGGCTGCGAGGCACCGGGCCCCCGATCTCGGAGCTCATGGACGCTGCTCCTCCTGGGCCACCTCCGTCAGCGGTCTGGCAGCGGCGGCGCCCTGCACATCTCTGCCTCCTCCCTCGCGCGAGCTTTTCACCCGCTCTCCGGGCTCGCTCGCTCTTTCACACGAGCCCAGCGCCCCTTTCCCTCCCTCCTTCCTCTCCCTTTCCCGCCTGGCCCCCTCCTTCTCTTTCTCCACCACCGCCGCCTCCTCCTCCTCTTCCTCCTCCTCCTCTCCCCCCTCCCCCTTAGCTCAGGAGCCTTCAGTTCTCCCGGGCTGCGCTCTCTGCCCCCTGCCTGGTGGCCTCCCGAAGCCTTTAAAGAAGAGGAAATCCATCAAACCCCTGCGCCGCTTTTGCGTTAAGGCAGCGCCAGCCAAACAAAATCTGCGGCGGGCTATCGGCTGGCGAGGAGGAGGAGGGAGGGGGAGAGCCAAAGGAAAGCAGAGGGAGGGAAATCCCTTCTCCTTTCCCTCCCCTCCCTTTCCCCCTTTTCTCCTGCTCCGCTGAAGTTATCCTACCACTCAGGCCGAAGGGAAGCGGAGAGGAGAGGCGGAGGGAGAGAGGGAGGGCGGTCTGGCTTCCACTCCAGCTGGCTTCTGTCCACCTCCGCCTCCAGGCCTCCTGCGGGCTCCCCGCGGAGGCTCCAGATCCCTCCGGCTGCCATCTTCTGTACACGCAATTGGGCCATCCATCAACTTGCCCTTAAGACAGTTGGCCGAGTCTCCCGGACACGCACGCCTGAGCATCCAGGCTCCCGAAGTAGAATGCGTTTGCCCGTCGCCTTTCCCTTCGCTTGGCATGAGGGGGGCCAAGCCTTTCGCCTTGCCGGACGGATCGCTGGCGGAATTCGGCCGGAGACTCCCAAGGGGCTGAACTCGCTTTCCCAAGCGGAAACATAGGTGCCTCTTTGGAGAAGGCCGACACTCCGGTGACCGGCGCCTTTTCAGAAGGCATGGGCATGCAGTCTAAGCTGGAGTGGAAGGAACCGGGCAGGCGGTGGGGCTTCTTCTCCCTTTAGAGCAGTGTTTCCCCAACCTTGGGCAACTTGAAGTCCGGACATCTTCAAGTTGCCCAAGGTTGAGAAGCATTGCTCTAGCCAGGAGTCTGCAAAGTTGGCTCTTTTAAGACTGGTGGACTTCAACTCCCAGAATTGCCCAGCTGGGGAATTCTGGGAGTTGAAGTCCACTAGTCTTAAAAGAGCCAACTTGCAGACCCCTGCTCTAGACCTTTGGCAATAAACCACAAGCTTCTGGACTAGGAGCAGCGCTAGCCCACTTCAGAAGCCAAACGGCCCTTAATTATGAGCCAGGGGACAGATTTGCAGATGTGTAGCCCCCCATCCCCAAGTGCTGGTGTCTCCTAGGCAGAAATCGACCTGGGAAAGCTTTCACCTCGGGCCTCCGCAGGGTCCACCTATATTCCTGCAGGTGTAATTTAGCATCTGGAGCCGGGGATTCCGAGGATTGAACGCAGCAAATCTATTCCGAGGGCACGGCAGCTATTGGAATAGATTCATTTCTTTAGACAGGTTGGACAAATGGGGGTCTTTTTTTTTTTTTTTGCTAAACTCCTGCATTCCTTTTCTTTCAAGACGAGAAACCCTGGAGCATTTCTGCTCACCGTTTCTTTCCCAAGGCACTTTCCAAAGGCTTGTGTATGTGTGAACACACAGGGACACTTAGGTTCAGCCATTCTAGGGCAAATCCTAGGAAAGCAAGACCGCTATTTCAATCTCACAGATAGAAAACGGAGGCTTTCTCGTGATTTGCCCCGGAGTGAAAAAGGTTATTTACATCTCTTGCAAAATCCTACATGCCTTCTGTGTTCTTGTTCCTCTTGCAAAAAGCTAATATTAGAAACGGAGCTCCAGTCGTTCTGTTGTTAAGCCCTGGAAATATTTGTAAAGGGAAAGGCATTCCATAAATTACGATTCCCCACCCTCCCTGCGGAAGATCTACTTGAAAAGGTTTTGGGGAGGGATGCAATCCAACAGGTTCTGACAGGTTCTGGAGAACCGGTAGCAGACATTTTGATAACCGGCAAATGCCATCTCTGGCTGACCCCAGAGTGGGGTGAGAATGGAGATTTAGCAGTATCGTTCCCCGCCAAGCCCGCCAAGCCACGCTCACAGAACCGGTAGTAAAAAAATGAATTTCACCACTGACTGGGGCATTTCATTGTTCTGAATCAAATATACCCAAAATTCCAATTTACAAACACAACCCAGTCTGAAGTGACCAGATGGTGGTCCCCCTCCAAATGTAATGTGCTGCATTATGACACTGCATCCAAGGATGGGTTTGAACTTTAAATCTTCACGTCTCCCAATTTCAAATCAAATTCTTCTTCTCGACTCTGAGGACGAAGCCAAACCAAAGGAACCCAATCAGGCTTGAACCTGTAGATGAGATCCTTGAGCAACTCAAGCCTGGCTTTTCCAACCCTAGAAGTTAGGATCACGTAGATCCTGAAAGCCTTTGCTTATTTCATCAACTTGGCAACTGATTCCCTCGACAAAGCACTTCTAGGTGGGGACTCGGACTGGGCACTGACCCGGGACTGAGGAGAGCCAGACTTCTACTAGCCATGGCAATTTACTGGATGATCCCTAGACCAGCCATTCTCCGTGACAGAGATGTTGTGAAGAGGATAAAACAACTCTTCGGGCAACCCAAGAAATCTAAAACCCCAAGAAAGTCCAGTTGCCTGGGGGTGGAGGGAAGCACCTTTGGGACTAGCCAACCGATATTCCCAGGGTTAGAGGTTCCCAAACGCGGCTCCTTTGATATCGGGACGGAGGGCTCAGAAAAGGACGTTGGTTCCCCTCTTGGCTTTCGAATGAGGTTGCCAACCCACTCCTCAAGCGAGGGTGGAGGGGCCCTTCAAATCTCCCGCGCCTCCACATGTGCAGCCGAAGTTCCCGAGGCCAGCTGGCTCTCTGGGTGAGCCTTAAGCCGCAGCGTTGGTGGTGCCGCGGCTCCGAGCTGCTCTGGGGGCGCGCGGGGAAGGGGGCGGGGGAAGCCAGGGGAGGGGCGGCGGCTGGTGCTGCCGCTGCCGCTTTCAGACAGTGACCTGGAGGAGCTGAGTGGAAGCAGGCTTTTTCCATCAGCGACCCTCCGCCAGGCTTATACCACCCACGGAGCCCAAGTGTCAGTTTACCGTCCTGAGCCGGGTTCCTTTCCCTAAGCTACGCCGGTAATTAGACAAAGTAAAGCTAAATTAACTGAACAGGCGTCGACAGCTTCTTCCAGATCACCGCCCCTCTGTCGCTGGGGGGGTGGGGGTGAATGTTCCCTCCCCCCCCCCCCGAAAATGGCTTTGATGGAACCTAAAAAACCAGCTAAGAAAAATAGGACGCAGCTCGACAGTGGTTAGGACAGTGTTTCTCAACCTTGGCCACTTGAAGATGTCCAGACTTCAACTCCCAGCATTCGCTGGCTGGGGAATTCTGGGAGTTGAAGTCCGGACATCTTCAAGTGGCCAAGGTTGAGAAACACTGGTTTAGGACACAATTGAAGGCAGGGAAGGGAGGTTATTATTCGTGTAGGGATGCTCTCCGGTGCCTGTCTGCGCATCCACTTGCTGGGGGCCCAAGCGGAATCCCCCCCCCCTCCTTACACCGCCGCCCTGATCCTTGGAATTATTCTATTTCGAAAGAATTCGAAGTGGGAGACAATCAAGCCCGTTTTGGGGACCAAAGGGTGGCTAGAAATCTCCGGGAAATATCCCAACCCGCTCTCCCTCTCCCTTCCTCATCCCCAATTTTAAACTCGCTCGCTGTCCTCGGGGCTGGACTTCCCGGCGTGGCGTCTGCAGCCCTTCCTTCTTCTTCGGGCGACCTGTTTGCTTGCTTTCAATGGGGCCCGCTTCCTAGGCCAAAAAAAGGCGCCTCCAGTCCCGGCGAAGGTTCATGAGGAAAGAGGCATTCGGGCCCCCCCCTTCAAACATTCCTCCAAACATCCAGCGTCCCTTTTCCAGACAATTTATTTTATATACTACACGGAGCGGTGGGAGAAAAAGTAACGCGGAGCGACCGCCAGTTTAAGGGCTGCGGGTGTGTGTATTTGCTCACACAGTCAGGACGTCTATCAGTCCCTTCGATCTTCGGCCACCCAGGCTTTGCAACATAAATAATCACGGTCCCTTCCCGTGATTGATTCCGCCTCCATTTCTAATCCACTCTCTGTGAACTGAATTCAAGCATTGTAAACTCGGAGGACAAAGGCTGCAGGCTAAACGAGAGAACCTTTGGCTTCAAAAATCGAGACCACCGGTAGATGGCAGCAAAGGGTTTTTCGTTTTCCTTCTACTGCCATCAACCGGTGGCGGCCGATTTTCTGCCGTTCCCATTTGGTAACCCTTACTTCGTAGACTGCTCTTTCGAAGGCCAGATCCTGAAGATGAAACTCAAATACTTTGGCCACCTAATGAGAAGGAAGGAC
Organism: Rhabdophis nuchalis; assembly: GCA_039707465.1. Classification (NCBI taxonomy): domain Eukaryota; kingdom Metazoa; phylum Chordata; class Lepidosauria; order Squamata; family Natricidae; genus Rhabdophis; species Rhabdophis nuchalis. Next base: position 146,022,415 of record CM077645.1, read on the forward strand.
TCACTGGAGAAGAGCCTAAGGCTGGGAATGATTGAGGACAAAAGAAGAAAGGGACACCAAAGAAGAGGTGGCTGGATGGAGTCACCGAAGCAGTGAGCTTAAATGGACTCCAGAGGATGGTAGAGGACAGGAAGGCCTGGAGGAATGTTGCCCATGTGGTAGCGATGGGTGGGACATGACCACAACTTCACAACTACGAACAATTTTGTATACAGGTAGTTCTTGACTTACAACAGTTCATTTAGTGACCCTTCAAAGTTGCAACGGCACTGAAAAAAAAAGTGGCTTAAGTCCGTTTTTCACAGTTATGAGCTTTGCAGCACCCCCACGGTCATGTGATCAAAATTCAAAGGCTTGGCAACTGGTTCATGCTTATGATGGTTGCAGTGCCCCAAGATCATGAGGTCCTCTTTTGCGACCTTCTGATAAGCAAAGTCAATGTGGGAAGCCAGGCTCACTTACTAACTAATCAACTACAGTGATGCACGTAACAACCGCGGCAAGAAAGATCATAAAATGGGGGCAAAACTCACTTAACAAATGTCTCCTATAACAACAGAAATTTTAGGCTCAATTATGGTTGAGGACTACCTGCACTTTCCCCACGTGTTAACGGATCTAATCCTTTCTTTTTTTTACATTGCAAATAAAAAAGAAATTATTCTGAGTTTGAATCTGGGTATTTTAAACCTTTGCCACAAAGAGATGGGATTGATGACCTCTGGAGAGCTTCTCTAACTCACCCTCACTGCCTGCTTCCATACCTCCTGTTGCTCATTCACCAAATGGGGAGACCCTCCTATCCGTCTTCGTCTTCCTCCTGATGGAGGCAAACAACACCCCCCCCCTCAGCAGCACACCAGCTGGGAGAATGGGGATAATAGCACGATGTGATGACCTAGATTAATCTACATGCAGATAACAAAGGCTTGATCCTAATGCGTGGAGATTAACAGTGGAAAGAAGCCAGTTTCAAAGCAGGTATAGAAATTTAATTTTTTTAGGAGAAACCTGTAGAATGTTTTGAGACACCCTTCAAGATTCCAATGTCCACTTGCCCTCTGCAGTCAATTAGCTACTCTTGATTACTTCTGGTAGTGAAAAATGACGGAAATATTTTTGTTATTTTTTTTTCTTTATTACATAGCCGATGTTTTAAAATGCATTAACAGGTGTGGGCAGTTTATTCTAATTTAATTTAACCTGGAGGAAAAGAGATGCATATTCGCATTCTGAATTTGATGGAATTTGTTGTCCGGAAAGAGATTAAAACCTATCCAGTTTACATACCGACGGGGAGATGTTCTTTCCCCCCAGATGTTAATTTTTATTGTTATTTATTTTAAATCAAAGTGGGGGGGGGGACTTAATCCCAGGTCAATCAGTGCCTCTTGGATTGCAGCCGAACAGGTTTACAGCGGATGAGGAAGGAAATCAGCCCTGCCAATAAAGCGGAAAGGCTCTTGCTGCGGGAGAAATCCAGATTAACATGGAGGTTGTTGTTGTGGTTAGTTGCAAAGTCGTGTCCGACCCATCGCGACCCAATGGACAACATTCCTCCAGGCCTTCTTGTCCGCCAGCATCCTCTGGAGTCTATTTAAACTCACACCTACTGCTTAGGTGACTTCATCCAGCCACCTCATCCCCTTCTTCTTTTGCCCACAATCTTTCCCAGCATTAGGCTCTTCTCCAGTGAGTCCTTCCTTCTCATTAGGGTGGCCAAAGTATTCGAGTTTCATTTTCAGGATCTGGCCTTTGAAAGAGCAGCAAGGGTTGATCTCCCCTAGGACTGACCCTAGGTTTGATCGCCTTGCAGTCTAAGGGACTCGCAGGAGTCTTCTCCAGCACCATAATTCAAAGGCTTCAATTCTTTGGCGCTCAGCCTTTCTTATGGTGAAACCTTCATAGCCATACATTGCAACTGGAAAAACCAGGTACTGTATCCGATTGGTGGCCAGCAAATTGCCAGGGGCTGGGGTGGGTCTCAGAACAGAAAAAAACCCCGCAGCTTCTATCACATTTCCATCCGGCTCTGGCCTTTTTTTCCCCCTCGAAATCTGCTGGTTTTACGAAACAGTCTCAGGATTCCACTTCCTGGATTTCGCAGGAGCCCGGAGTCCCGCGAGCCTCCGCTCAGCATAGCCCGGGGCTGCAGCGTCCATCGACGCCCCCGCCTCCCAGCTGCCAACGGCCCTGCTCGTTCGAGCCGTCCCCTCAAGCGACCGTGCCAAAAAAACAACCCAAACCCTGCCGTCCCAAAATCTTCCTTTGCGGCTTCGTCCCAGGCGCTGGCCTCGCCATTCTTTTTTTCTTTGGACCCGCAGTGACCACAGGGGCGAGGGGAGAGGCAGGGGGGGGGGCTAGCCGTGTCTCGGGTTCAAGTTCAGTTTGTGCCCTGGGGAGGATTTCGGTTCAGGGGTTCGAGGCAGCCGGCACTCGATCCGGTCCAAGTGGTACTTTTGACCGGAATGTGGGGAAATGAAACTTTTTGTTTACCCGGATACTGGTTTAAACTGGGCAACCCCTGAAACTGATCTAGGAACTTGATTAGTGAGAGTTTAAATGACTTGCCGCAGAATATGCTCTTTGTCTTTTCGTCTGGGGCCAAAATTAAATAAAGGGAAACGAAAATACGGAAACTGTTCATCCTGAGTGTTATTCCTTCCTTCCTTCCTTCCCTCCCTCCTTTTCTTCCTCCTTTTTTCCCTTTCTCTCATTCCTTCCTCACTTTCTCTCCAAATATATTTACTTCTCCCAACTCCTCTCTTCCGATTCACAGAAAGGAAGCGTTTTTTCAATTAAAATTGAGGCTGAACTTGTAAACAAACTCCGTTAAGGAGATTTCTTCTTCTAAAAGAAATAGCTCTCTTCAACCCCTGTAGCTTCTTTTTTTCCTTTTTCTTTTTAAATATCTACTCCTTCCCGGCTGTCTCGGGACAAATAGAGTCGTTGATCAGACGAGGCGAGTCCTCTTTCGTTCTGAATAAACTGGGGGTTTATCCTTAGGAACCCCGTTCGGGAATGAGGCAGGGAAGCGAAGCAGCACGTTAACATCAACGAAGTTGGGCCGGATTCGAAGTGGCTGGGAGAAAAGGGCATTTCTGACAAAGAGAAATGCTGGCTTTATATAGAATCGCCGACCTGTGCCGTCTTGCATTCGCATAGAAGCAGTTCCACCTCTTTCAGACAGGTACGGCCGATGAAGTCAACCTCTCCAGGCCGAAAGGGGTGGGGGGGACGAATGAAGGAAAGGGGCAACTACGGATAGGAATACGGCGCTTCGAATTGATTTCAGAGGAGGATAAATGTCAAGGGAGCGCCCCGACCTTCCGACCTAGAAGGGGGAAATAATAATAATAATAATAATAATAATAATGATGATGATGATGATGATGATGATGATGATGATGATGATGATGATGATGATGATGATGATGATGCCGGGGCTTCGCTTTAGGGGGAAATGAGGGGTCTGGTAGCATCTTTTTGTACTTACATATTTGATTAAAAGGCAGGGGCTTTGCTGAGCCCCTGGATGAAGTGAGCTACAAGCAATGTGTTTATCTGAAAAAGTGCTGCCAAACTCCCTAATGTTCGGCTTCCATAGACCAGCACGGATCTCCTTCTATACTAGGCTTGGAAAGAAAGCATTGCTTCAGAAATACTGTTTCAATCTGTGATGACTCGGTGCCTCGGTCGTTGAGGCGTCGGAGGTAGAGAAAGGGGACGCGCTCCACCTCCGATCAACAGAGGAAAGGTGGCCGGGTGGGTAGGTGGGTGGGAAGGGGAGGGGAAGCGTTTCACGCCACTTTGGGGGCCACAGCTGCTACCGGCGACCCTCCGGACTCCTTTGCGCTCCTGCCGCCCTGTTTATTTGGATAGCCTTTCCGCTTTTTCAAAGGCTGATGACCCACCGCGGCAGCTTTCTTATAACCGGCCGGTCCCTTCCTATGCACAGCACCTAGCCCGCCAGATCTCGGAGGGTCTCAGCAATGTGTGTGTGTGTGTGTGTGTTCTGGTCCGGTGCAGGCTGAGGATCTTCTTCTTCTTCTTCTTCTTCTTCTTCTTCTTCTTCTTCTTCTTCTTCTTCTTCTTCTTCTTCTTCTTCTTCTTCTTCTTCTTCTTCTTCTTCTTCTTCTTCTTCTATCATCAATCATCAATCATCAATCATCAAATTAGGAACGAATTCCAGAACCTAATTCCAAAAGTTGTGGGGGCTTCATCCCTGGGGGCTTTCAAGAAGAGATTGGGCTGCCATCCATCGTCAGGAACAGTGTAGGATCTCCTGCTTGGGGGTGGTGGGTGGACTAGATGGCCTACAAGGTCCTTTCCAACTCTGTTAATCTGTACCCTCCTTTGGTAGCCTGATTTCGGTTGGTGTGATCCCCCATCGAAAGGAACCCAGAGATGGGGTGCGCATCGGAGGTGCAGTTCAAACTCTGCTACGTGACCGGAGATGATGCGAGGGTGTGAACCCTGTTCCTTAGCTGGGGGATAAAGCTCGCACCTGGGTCTCTCTCCCTCATTGGTTGATGGGAGTCCATGATTAGGTCCTTCAATCCACGGTTTGGTTGACCTAACCAAGCCACAGGCTCAACCAGGTTTGCCCAATGCACCAACTCATCAACTAACCAGACACACCGCCCAAATAGTTAACCAAGCTCTGTTGGCTTCCCAAGACGGTTGTGTAAACCGTCTTGCATTAAGCGTGCAGTGAGTCTCCTGGAGATTCATGCAAGTTCTTCTCCAATAAGAGAGTGTGAGTTCGGGGTGGGGGTGGGGAGATGAATTTTCCAGCAAGGGCCAGTCTCCAGACCCCACTTCTGGATGTCCATATTCTTCTACGAAATAAGATCTCAAGTGTTTTCTTTGCACTCCCATCCCCGCACATGTTCTCCACTGGGGTGAGGTTCCGAGGCCAGGGTCAGTCCAAGTCCTTGCGAAGAAGTAAGAATGTGCCTTCGCCTCCCGGCCCGAAAGTAAAGGTCCTGTCCATAGAAAAGGGAAAGGAGAATCCTTCTCCTGTGGGCTTTGATCCTCAAAGGGAGAGGGGGGGATTCAAACGGTTAAAGACAGATGGGAAAAGTCAGTTTTGTGCAGTGCAGGAGTGAAACCCAGAAGGTTCTGACAGTTTCTGGAGAACCGGTAGTGGAAAGTTTGAGTAGTTCAGAGAACCGGCAAATATCACATCTGGCTGGCCCCAGAGTGGGGAGGGAATGGAGATTTTGCAGTATCCTTCCTCTGGAGTGGGGAGGGAATGGAGATTTTGCAGTATCCTTCCCCTGCCATGCCCACCAAGCCACACCCATAGAACCAGTAGTAAAAAAAAAACTTGAATTTCACCACTGCAAGAAACCGAGTGAATTTTCAATACCATCTTAGACACAAAGCTTAGCTGGGTAATTTTGGACCGGTCACTTTTATTCAGCCCTGGAAAGCTTGCAATGGCCAGCCACTTTGGAAATCTTGCCAAGAAAATGACACGGACTTGTCCAGGGAGTCAACAGTGACTTAAAAGAAGACGGAGGAAACGTCAACGCGCCTCGAACAACTGCATGCAAATGGAAAGATTTGGGCTGCTTTGGAGGGAGTTTTCCGACTTCCTGTTAGGTTTTCACAGTGCCAGCGTTAGGAAATGATCAGAATAGGGATGCAGCAAGACCGGTGGGGTATTGACCATTAAGCAGACTAGGCACGTGCTTAGGGCAACCAGGCCCAAAGTGGGCACCGCAAAGTTGAGAAAGAAAGAAAAAAAACCAGTGAAAATGTGTACAGTATGTACAAAGGAGGGGGGCGGGGCACCAAGATTTGTCAGTATTTAGGGCACCAGAGCCTTAATCCGCCACTGAGCAAGACGTAGGGGTCTATGGCTTTAAGGGTTAGGTCTTCCTGGCGCAAAGGTGGGTATCCCTGGAAGCAGGCATTGACACCCCCGCCCCCCCCACAATTGAGTGCCTCTGCTTCTTCTTCTATGTAGTGATGGGTGCTCCAGAAGCAGTAACGGTAGTAATACCGTAGTAGTACATAGTACCCGGTGGTAGTAGTACGTGTGGATGACGACTCCGTCATGTAGTGGTTCCAAATTGAAGACGTTTAGTACAGGAAGGAGGGAAGGAAGGAAGGAAGGAAGGAAGGAAGGAAGGAAGGAAAGAAAAAAAGAGGGAAGGAAAGAAAGAAGGAAAGAAAGAAGGAAGGAAGGAAGGAAGGAAGGAAAGAAGGAAGGAAGGAAGGAAAGGAAGAAGGAAGGAAGGAAGGAAAGAAGGAAAGAGGGAAGGAAAGAAAGAGGGAAGGAAAGAAGGAAGGAAGGAAAGAAGGAAGGAAGGAAAGAAGGAAGGAAGGAAAGAAGGAAGGAAGGAAAGAAGGAAGGAAAGAAGGAAGGAAGGAAAGAAAGAAGGAAAGGAAGGAAGGAAGGAAGGAAGGAAAGAAGGAAGGAAGGAAGGAAGGAAGGAAGGAAGGAAGGAAGGAAGGAAGGAAGGAAAAGATAGACTTTGGCTTGATTGAAAAGAGCTGGATCTGCTAGACGGTTTATTTTAAATATTATTTTTAAAAAGCCAATAAGCTCAGCCAGGGAGAGAATCTTACTTACAAACACCTGAACTTGGACTGTTCTGGATCTCTTCGCTTGTATGGTCAACGCTGGTTATTTCAACCCGTGTGATTGATCCAGTGGGGCTTCTGGAATTAAGCGGCACCTAGAAACGACGTCTTTGTGCAGACAATCCTTGCTATTAACCTGACAGGACTGTGAAACATTTCATGCCGAAGTTGCATCTCGAACCGGGTTCCTCGAACCGCAGAACCCCATCGAACGCGACCGATTCGAACCGCTAGATCGAAAGAGATCCCGCCCGATCTTTTGGGATCCCGTGGAACCGAGGGCTGATTGGACGTTGCTACCGAAAACGCCCGGTGCTTCCATAGCTTGGGTACCACCTCTTTCGTGAGATCCAGCAAATTGCGAGGAAATCCAGCCGTTCGGACGGAAGGAAGGACTGAGAGAGATAAAATAACAATGACAACCATGGTTTTCTAGGGCAGGGGTCCCCAACCTTTGCAACTTTAAGTCTGAAGGACTGAAGTCTGAAGAACAGGGGTCCCCAACCTTTGCAACTTTAAGTCTGAAGCAAAGCTGGCTGGAGAATTCTGGGAGCTGAAGTCCTTCAGACTTAAAGTTGCAAAGGTTGGGGACCCCTGTTCAAGGGGCCAAGCAAAACGATGAGCAACCCTCCCAATCGCTTGATTCTCAGAGCCAGACAGACGTTCAGAAACAAAACAAAATACAACAGGGGCGGGGGGGGGAGACTCCATGGAGGAGTTCCAAAATGGGCAGCCTGGAACTATTTCAGGCGGACAGAAAAGATCGCGCAGATTTAAGGAACCCGCCGGCAGAACCAGGGCCGCCCGTGCAACGCAGAATGTAGACAAATACGGCAGCAGGTGAAGGTGGCAGAGAGACCCGCATCTTACAAACCATCAGGATCTGGTTAAGGATCTCTCTTTATAACCTTTCTACACCCGGAACGTTCAAGAAGTCACCTTGGGGGGGGGGGGGGGGGGAGCCGCCGTGAAACGAACGCGCGAGAGTACAACTTAACATCGTTTTCGAGGTTCCGCACCGACCGTGTGAAAGGAAAGGATGGAAAGAAGACGCGCTCGCCATCCCGCAAAATCCCCCCCTCTATCGAGATCCTATTTCACTTCCAAGAGCCTCTTTACACGCCTAGGCCCAACAGAAACCAACCCCCTCCCACCCCAAGACTTGGCACCCTCCAGAGATGTTGAACTACAGCTCCCATCTTTCCCAGCCAGCCTACCTCCCCCTCCCATGGTTCCCATCCTTTCCCTGTTGCCCTGTTTTCACCCAGGGAAACTCCCCCCCAAATGGCAGTGTTTTTTGGCTTCAAGGAATGAAAGGCCGCCCTTGCTGGCAAAAGAGGCCACTTCTGAATGCAGGAAAGGCAGCACTGCAAGAAAAACCACGGCCAAGAAAGGCAGGCAGAGGACAGAGAGAGGGCAGAGAGCGCAAAGAGGTGGCCTCATTGGCATCTGGGTCTACTTTATTCCCAAGCACACCCGCTGGTTAGATTATTTGGCCCTCAGGCTCCGAGAGATCCACTGCAAAGGTCTCTGTTGTAAGACTGCTGTTCTTTCTGGAATATTAGAATAGGGAGAACTCATTCGCACCTATATAAGATGTAACTTCTCCACGCGAATGTGTTACTTTACACCAGTGGTAGTCAACCTGGTCCCTACTGCCCACTAGTGGGTGTTCCAGCTTTCATGGTAGGGGTTTGGTCCAGTATTGAAGCACTTCCTTTTTTTTTAAATTTAATTGACTTCCCTACATTATAAATCACCATTACTGTGGAACTGGTGGGCAGTTAGAAAATTTTACTACTAACAGAAATACAAAAGTGGGCAGTAGGTATAAAAAGGTTGACTACCCCTGCTGTACACAGAGCATCAAAGAAAGAGAAAGCAACACCATCTTTTCTTCCAGAGAAGGATTGTAACTATTCGCTGTTGCACATTCTTAAAGAGATGGTGGAGCGAGTATGAAAGATCATAATTTACTACTCTGATTAAATCTGTAATGTACAGCCCAATCGACTCATAAGTAACTGAGTTAAAAGGAACTTATTAAAAGCTAAACACGAATTTCTTTAGGATAAAAGGCACGTCCACAAGTCACACGTTTCTTGCTATTTCAGGCTCATTGTCTCCTTTTAGAAATTTTACAGCCAGGCTCGGGAAGTTCCCCAAGCCCATTTCATAATGTTTGGATTTTTTCACTGCTTGCCAAGATGTCAGGTGGCTTGGTTATTTTTGGCTAAAGGTTGAGTGAACTCAGCCTTTGGACTCTGAAGGATGATTTATAGTTGGCCAGTGATGTGTCTGCTGCAACTAATTGTGGCTCAGTCAGTAAAATCAATTAAACTGTGGCTTAACGTATTGTGCAAATGCAACTCCATTTCCCCACCCTCCCATAGGGAAAATGCTTTTCCCTAGCAAGGTGAATGTTGCCTGTTGATCTTCAAGTCTCATTATACGTGGTCAGTCTTAGTAATGGATAATATGTGCTTAGATCTACTGAACTAAAAGACACCAGAATCTGGAAAGCTGGCTGGGACCCACCCATACCTTTCCAAATAGTTTAGGCTATATTTTCCTTCTGTTCTCCATGTTTCCAATGATTCTATGATGATTGCACTTCTATTTTTAGATGGAGTGGGACTACGATTTGGTTCAGAAGAAGAACCTGTCAACCTTCCTTTTTGATGGCTTGTGGATCCTTCTTAGCATCTTTGACAGGTGGATTTTGGGCTTTCCCCCACCTGATTCTAACCACAGCAGAAGCAGGACAGATTTTTTTCTGCTATGTCCCCATAATGTCTTCATCTCATTCCCAGACCATTACTCTAGCCTTATGTCATCCTTAGCTGTTCCTGTTTTAGGCTCCGGGCTCTGTTAAAATGCTCTTCATCCATTACTTAGGCAATAGAAAACTTGTGTAACATTTGCAGTGCTTCTGCCAATCTTCACCATTCTGATGTAACTTTTCTGCTGGCTGACTACTCCATGTTGCTAGTGGGTGGAACAAAGTTACTGGTTAAATTCTCTGGCTTTGCTGCCTTCTCCCTTTTTGAACATCTCTTTATTTTATTTTTATTTTATTAAATTTATACCCTGCCCTTCTCCTTGTTAGGACCCAGGGCGGCACACAGGGATGTTAAAATACATACAAAATATATAAAATATATGAAATTTAAAATACTTATTCTAATAAATAAACCCTGCGCTAAAAACCGAATTAAAATCCCAAGTTTAAAAACTATCTAATAGTCAGTATGGAGGTTACGCTAGGCCGGCTAGATGAAATAGGTGTGTCTTCAGACACTTGCGGAAGAGGCGGAGGTCGGAGATGGTGCGGAGTTCAGGGGGCAAGTCGTTCCAGAGGGCTGGGCCCGCCACAGAGAAGGCTCTCCCCCTGGGTGTCGCCAGTCGGCATTGTCCAGCCGACGGCACCCTGAGGAGGCCCTCTCTGTGGGAGCGTATCGGTCTGAGGGATGTATGGGGCAGGAGGCGGTCTCGCATATAACTAGGCCCCGACTGAAACCATCTCTACTGAAACCATCCGCCAATCAAAGCACTTGGGAGCTTCAACTGGTCCAAAACACAGCAGCACTGACAGTGATGGGCATGCTTTAGTATGCCTATGCGACATCCCAGCTTTGTGAGCTGCAATGGTTGTCAGTTGGCTTCCTGATGCAGTTCCATAAATGCTACTTACGATCTATAAAGCTTTAGATGCCATAGGCCAGGGATGGCGAACCTTTTAGACACTGAGTGCCCAAAGTGTGTGTGCATGCCCAAACTGCAAGATGTGGGTGCATGTGCACCCCGTGCACGCATGTGCCCACCATGTGTTTACCCACCCCCTACCCAAACTGCAAGGCATGGGCGCATGCATGCCTGCAGCCTTCACATGCATGCATGTGTGGCAGAGACCTGAAGACTAGCTGGCAGGTGAGATGCACGCATGCATGCACAGCAGATACCCAAAACAGAACTGGGGTGACAGCGTGTTTACCCACAGAGAGGGCTCTGCGTGCCATCTCTGGCACACATGCCATAGGTTTGCCACTACTGCCATAGGCCGTAGTTACTCGAGGGAGCATTCCCCCCCCCTCCCCTGTAATGCTGGGCCATCGGATCCAATCTGACAGGATCAGTGAGGTCCAGGTTCTTTCAATGGAGCAGTGACAACTGCTGGGACCCTGGAAGGGTTCCTGCTCTCTTACAGCACTTGTCCTCTGGAATGAAGTTCCCCTTAAGCCCCTGGTGGTTTCTAACCTGGATGGCATTTTAGAAAGCCTTAAAAGACTTGGCTCATCTCCAGATGCCTGATAGCAGAGGCCCCAAAGAAAAGTTAGTTACTCCCAAATACAAATGCTTCGCAATTATGGGGACCGCAAGGTCTACCCATGTAACACCGCTCTTGCGCGAGCTGCACTGGCTGCCTGTCGTCTTCCGGGTGCGCTTCAAGGTGCTAATCATCATCTTTAAAGCGCTCCATGGCTCGGGACCTAGCTATCTGCAGGATCGGATCCTGCCTCATACATCCTCACGGCCGATTCGCTCCCACAGAGAGGGGCTTCTCCGGGTGCCGTCCACTAGACTGTGTCAGCGGGCGACACCCAGGGGAAGAGCGCTCTCTGTGGCGGGCCCGGCCCTCTGGAACGACCTTCCCCCCGACATCAGGACAACTACGGACCTCCGCTCCTTCCGTCTTAAATTAAAAACTTACTTTTTCCGTCTGGCCGGCCTGGGATAGCCTCCTTGCCTTGGGATTTTATAGAATAGGTTTTAGTTTAATTGGGATTTTAGCACAGGGTTTATTTAATTGGTTCTTAAATTTTGTTGGTATATTTATTGTTGTTTGTTATTTATTGCTTTTATGCTACCTGTGCACCGCCCCGAGTCCCCATGGGGAGAGGGGGCGGTCTAGAAATAATAAATTTCATTTCATTTCATTTCATTTCATGTGGCTTTTTCCACTTAAGAACTTTCGTGTAAAAACCATGTAAAATGGAAGTGCCTTAAACATAGTACCCAGCATATTGATATATGCTGTGTTTCCCCTGAAAATAAAACCCAGTCTTATTTTCTTTTTGGGGGGGGGGTCTTATTTTTTTTGAGTGTGCTACCACCGTGAGGTGGGGGGTGGGTGGAGCTGCCCGACATGCACACCGGCTTACCTCAGGGCTCCTGTGGGTCTATGCCCCAACGACTTCCTGGAGGCAGCAGCGCCAATAGCCATGTGCAAAAGGAGCCCACACGGCTGCCAGCTTATTTTCAGGGTAGGGCTTATATTAGGTAAAGGTTCCCCTCGCACATATGTGCTAGTCATTCCTGACTCTAGTCTCATCTCTGTTTCAAAGCTGAAGAGCCAGTGCTGTCTGAAGAAGTCTCCGTGGTCATATGGCCAGCATGATTAAACACCAAAGGCGCACGGAACGCTATTACCTTCCCACCAAAGTTGGTTCCTATTTTTCTACTTGCCTTTTTTACGTGTTTTCAAAGTTCTAGGTTGGCAGAAGCTGGGACAAGTAATGGGAGCTCATTCCATTACGCAGCACTAGGGATTCAAACCGCCAAATTGCTGAACTTTCTGATTGACAAGCTCAAGGTCTTAGCCACTGAGCCACCATGTCCCTAGGGCTTATATTAGCTGCCCCCAATCAGGCTAGGGCTTGTTTTTTGGGTGGGTCTTATTTTCAGGGAAACCTAGTATTAAAAACCTTAAGCCTTACAGAGGTAAATGAAGCTTATGTTCAGATACATGAAATATAGAATTTTAGTTCAATTTTAGGTTAGGGCCAATTTGATTATATTGTAGTCCTAAATCTATTTACTTGGAGGAAACCCATATAGCTTTTAAGTCAATGTAGCTTTGACTGAGGGTTTTTTTTTTTAAATAGTTATTCTGTGACTTTTTTATTTACACAGGCAAAGGATGCCCGAACAAAAGCTCACCCCACCCCCGCCACGTCAAGTTATATTTTCGGAAGGGTTACGTTTCCTTTACAAGGGCAGCTTTATATCCTGACCACTGTAGGGGGTCTATTTTGATGCTCCAGAAAGTTCATATAGAACTATGCAGATTGCAGACTTGAAAAGATTGCTGGGAAAGGTGGGGGCAGGCCACCCGTTTGAAGCCACATACGAATGGATTGAGAAGAGAGGGGGGGGGGGGAAGCAGATATCAAATAAAAGCTGCCATTTCCTAGGATCAGAGCAATTTATAAAATGCACTTTAAAAAAAAATCAGAATCTTGAATAACCACTGCAGTTCGCAGCCTTTGTTTTAGTTTCAATTCAGATGTTTGTTCCTTGAACTGAAATAACTGTTCACTCGCACTTAATAACACTTGTCTGACAAAACATTTCCAATTACTAGCGTGTAGGTTGAGGTCACTCTTTGTACAAAACAGAATAAACATAAGTGGAAGGATATTCACACACTGTTATGTCGGATACGATTTTCAATTTGCCTGAATCATCTTCAAGCCACATAATTCTAAGTTTTGGATTCCAGAGTTAATAGTTTTTAATCAGTAATAGCAATTCCACTCCATAGGGTTTTCCAGCACTCTCTGAGCAGTTTATAAATGTCAACATATTTCATTTTTTTCATTTTATTACATTTATATCCCGCCCTTCTCCGCAGAGGACCCAGGGCGGCGCACAGGAGATTTAAAAATATACAAAATAGAAAATAGATAAATAATTTAAAATACATATTAAATAATCCCAATCCTATGCTAAAACCAATTATTAAAAACCCAATTTAAAACTTTGCTAAAAGTCCCCATGGGAGGTTAGGCTAGGCCAGCTTGATGAAAAAAGTATGTCTTTAGACATTGGCGGAAGAGGCGGAGGTCGGTGATGGTCCGGAGTTCAGGGGGTAGGTCGTTCCAAAGGGCAACGCCAGCCACATATTGCCCCCAACAATCTTGGTCCTCACATGGATGGAGGGCCAAGTCAACTTGAATAAGTCAAGATTGAACTCCCAGCTGTGGACAAAGTTAGTTTGCAGTATTGCATTCTAACCGCTCCACCACCCAGTAAGTCATTGTCTTTGCCACCTACACCTCTCAGATGCTTTTTATATCCTCCTTCTGGATCATATGAGAATTTTGAAGAAGTGTAAATCAATCATCTGGTTCATACTACCATATGTGGTGGACATGCCCCAAAGCTAAAAAATATTGGCGAAAATACATACTTGGTTGGGGAAAAAATGATAAAGCAACACATAGATTTGAACCCAGAGATATTTTTGTTGGGCATTATACTGGAAAAATATGATTAAAAGACTGCATATCTGGTTTTACATATACTAGCTGCAACCAGAATTGTATTTGCACAGCAATGGAAAAACGATGAGATTCTGTCAGATGAGAATGTAATTCAGAAAATACTATTAGAATGTGCAGAAATGGATAAATTAACACTCATTATTAAGAATAAAGAAGAAACTGAATATTTTTTGATATGGGATGTATTTTATCAATGGCTAGACAACAGAAACAGAAGTTAGAAAGGAGGAGACATAAAAAGAGGAAATATTAATGTGGAGAGTTGTTAAAGAAGATGTTAAGTATTATTGTTATTATATTGTCAATATTATTGTGATGAATTCTACAACAAATATGTGGATTATGCTTGCTTAAAAATAACTGAACTCAGATCACACAGTCTTTGATGGAAATTGAATGTTATATTAATAAAATAAATAAAATATGGGGGGGATTATGAAAATAGTAAGAATGGCTTTTCACTGATGCCATCATACTTTTCTTTCAAATAGATATGGCATGGTGTTGGTTCTTTCTCAAACCTCCCCTGGGTTGTCAAGACAGCTCATGAGATGATCTGTTGCTGGGTCCCTCTAATTGTGACAGTCTCTTGAAGGAGGAAATGGCCTTACTGACCCTGAAGTACACAACAATGTGCCTCCATCTCAAGAGGCTATCGCTGGACCCTTTCATTCAGGACAGTAATTGTCCAGTCATCAGCCTTTGGAGGGGTCAAACTTTGGGGGGAAATCTATTGAGAAGATACTGGTAGTTGGAGAACAATTACAGAAGATCTTGGAGACAGTGGATTGTCTAGACCTGGTTTTAGGCCAGGTTACAGAATTGAAATGCTTGTTGATGATTTTTGATAGAGCCAGAATGGAGGTGATGCGTCCATTCTTGTTCTCCTTGATCTTTTGATACCACCAACCACAGTATCCTTCTATATCACTTATGGAGGTTCAGAGTGGGGGGATACTGTGTTGCAGTGGTTGCTTTTGTGTCTGATCCAGAAACTTCAGTTGGTACAAAGCCTGCCAGCCAGATTGGTCTCTGGAAGAATATAAAGAGACTGTATTAAAAACTGTAAAGCACTACTTTTGATACCATTATTGTTTAGGCAAAGTACTGGTCATTCCTTTTAAAGTCCTGTACAGTTTAGGTCCAGTTGACTTGAGAGAGTACCTCTTTCAAAAGGAACCTTCATGCTCACTGAGATCGTCTCAAGAGTTATTAGGACCTGGTCTAAAAGGGACTTTACATGAGAATAGCAATAGCAATAGCACCTAGACTTATATACCCCTTCATAGTGCTTTTATAGCCCTCTCTAAGCAGTTTACAGAGCCAGCCTATTGCCCCCAACAATCTGGGTCCTCATTGTACCCACCCCGGAAGGATGGAAGTCTGAGTCAATTTTGAACCAGTGAGATTTGAACTGCTCAACTGCAGCTAGCAGTCAGCTGAAGTTGCCTGCAGTACTGTACTCTAACCACTGCGCTACCTTGGCTTGTATGTTCGCACCCCAATCCTTTGGAATCCATTCCTTACAATTTGAAGGACTTAACATTGTCTTTTCTTAAAAGACCCTTAATATACATGCCTTTTGGAAAAGGCTTTGAACAAGTGAGAGAATGGTCCATTTTAAATTTTAATTTGCTTGCTTTGTTCCCCCCATGGCTGACTAGGGAATTCTGGGAGCTGAAGTCCACGCTGTCATTGAGAAATACTGCAACAAAGACTTAGTTTCAGCATTCAATCTCTCAGCTGTTGCAATTCTATGAGATAATCGAGAGATACTGGACAGTCCAGGGAGGTGTTGGAAACTAATGTAATGTTACAAAGCTCTAATTACAATATCCCTCTGCTCCCAACATGTCCCGTATTCACTTCTTTGAAAGAGAGGTCAGAGGAGATATCCCAAATAATCTTTTATGATTGCCTCAAATCCAGCCTCCTTTGGCAATAGGAAAGCTGGTCGTAATAGGGAAACTTTCTATGTATTACTGCATTTTTATGCAGAACTGTCAATTGAACAACCTAGAAATCTGTTGATCTCAATCCTTAATGATGTAAAAAACACATTCTGACCACATGAACTCATCCTGAACCAGATGATGGTGGTCACTGAAGGTAGATGAATTCAGATTCAAAGAGAACAATTGGCTTAGTGTACGGAAAGCTTTGTGCTTTTTGCAGCTGTTCACAAGCTTGATTTGGGAATGTGCTAATAATCAAGAGAGAGTCTGAGTCTT
Source organism: Rhabdophis nuchalis (assembly GCA_039707465.1). NCBI lineage: Eukaryota > Metazoa > Chordata > Lepidosauria > Squamata > Natricidae > Rhabdophis > Rhabdophis nuchalis. The sequence continues at coordinate 146,038,529 of CM077645.1, forward strand.
CCTTTCCGTTTCTCCATTGTTCATTAAAAAAATCATTTAATTTTGCCTTTTAAAAGTCGAAGCCCATAAAGCTGAACAATCTCTGTTCAAAGGTGGTGATAGTGGTGTAGGGATGAGTTAGCAAAGGCTGGATTATTATGTGCTCAGCAAATCCTATTATCTATCTATCTATCTATCTATCTATCTATCTATCTATCTATCTATCTATCTATCTATCTATCTATCCATCCATCCATTCATTTATCTATCTATCCACCTATCTATCCACCTATCTATCCACCTATCTATCCACCTATCTACCTATCCACCTATCTATCCACCTATCTATCTATCTATCTATCCATCCATCCATCCATCCATCCATCCATCCATCCATCCATCCATCCATCCATCCATCCATCCATCCATCCATCTATCTATCTATCTATCTATCTATCTATCTATCTATCTATCTATCTATCTATCTATCTATCTATCTATCTATCTATCTATCTATCTATCTATCTATCTATCTATCTATCTATCCATCCATCCATCCATCCATCCATCCATCCATCTTCTATCTATTTATCTTCTATCTTCTAACTATCGATCCATCCACCTACATACCTACCTACCTACCTTCCTATCAGCAATGGTCATGTGAAAAAGGGCCATAAGTCACTTTTTCAGCACCCTTGTAACTTTGTATTTTATTTTTTTACCGATTTATCAAAATATCAAAATGCAAAGAGAAATTTTAAAAAAAGAAGCCATTCCCCTTCTGATTTCAACCATTTTTCAAGCATTCTGATTTCAAGCATTGGTAACATAACCCCATTCCTCCTATATTGATCTGTCCAAATCTCGGGAAAGGGCAGCTGAGGGTAATCCCAACACAAAGGAAGCCAAGCAAAAATCTCAGGTGATGTAGGATGTTGCAGGGCGGTTTAATGGTTCATCACCAGGCATTCCCAAGTGCTTCCCTCTGTAGAGATTCTCAGTCATCCAGGTCATGGTTGTCTCAAAAGTGCTTTTTCAGGAAGCAACTGGACTTTCTTGTTTCCCCCCCCCCCCTTTGGAAGACGTTTCTCTTCTCATCCAAGAAGCTTCTTCAGCTCTCCTACTATCCTGTCAGAGCCGAAGAAGCTTCTGGGATGAGAAGAGAAACGTTTTCCAAAGGGAAAAAAAAAAAAACCAAGCAAGTCCGCCTCCTGAAAAAGCCCCTTTGGGACAAACGCTTCCCTCGTTTCTAGGCTTGCCTTTTCCGCAAGAGGGCGCTGTCCTCGCGCGGAAAGCCCGCTGCGCCCCGCCACCTCCACCCTCGGCTGTCCCCGCGTGGACTCCGCGGGCTTCTCGTTCTCCCCCTTCTCTTCACGCGTCTCTCCCACGGACCCCGCAGACCCAACTTAAACCTCTTGAAGCGGGCGGACTTCGGGGCCAGACTTCGCGAAGAGCACGGCGGCGCCTAGGCAACGGTCCTCCAGGTTCCGATACGTGCAAAATGCAACCCAATCCCACCGTTCATATAGTCTCCCTTGGACCTGTCGTATGCCTGCAGGAGTTGCACGACCGAACAGGTCACACGCACAGACACACACGTGCAAAACAAACCGATTCCGCTGGGTGCACCTCAACTGGGTTCTGAAATCTGCAGCTTTGCAATCTAGGCTGCAGAGGATGGTTTTCCGACACCCCCGAGGCACAATGGGAGCCTCTAGGTCAGGGGTGGGCAAACTTTGCAACTTTAAGTCTGAAGGACTTCAGCTCCCAGAATTCTCCAGCCAGCAAAACTCCAGCAAGCAAAGCTGGCTGGAGAATTCTGGGAGCTGAAGTCCTTCAGACTTAAAGTTGCAAAGTTTGCCCAACCCTGCTCTAGGAATAACTTGCTGGATAATCTATAGTGTTCAGATGGAGTGAGGTCAAAAAAGTCAAGATGGACTGAGCGAACCGCCCATTTTTAAGCTTGTACACAACGGGCAGAGATGTATTCGCATCTTTAAAGACGACGCCTTGAGGTTTTGGATTAGCTGCATCATCCTAATCCTCCTCCTCATTTAGTTTATTCATTAAACATGAAACAGTCAACTGAACATTCAAAAATGCATCACAAATGCCATTATTATTGTTATTATATCGGTAAGCCGCCCAGAGTGACTTTGAGAATGTGATCAAAGTAATGCATAAAATCCCGAGGAAACTTCTGGTTAAGTCGGTGGGACTCACTGCTACTTGCTTAGCCACGTAGAAATAAAGTCAACATTGCAAATATCCATAGGAATTGGCCTTCCCTCGGTTATCAAACCGCGGCTTCGGCCACCACTGGTATATAATAATATTATATATGGATAGCTAGAGACATAGAAATATAGATGGAGATGTACTATATAAAACGACTGGAAATCGCTGTTTCTAGGATAAACAGTGGAAGGAGCTATTAGCCAATCTGACTGGTCAAGGTAACGCGTTCACACGACTTTGCCTTCAGGGATAGTCAACGCAACGCAAGAAATCAGATACCCACCGTAGGGCAGATCAGGCTCTCTTTGCTTCCGTGAGGCTCCGTCTTCACAACGAGCATATCTCGAAACATTCCTGTCATCTTGAGGATTAGTTACACGGATCTCTTTTCGGAAATGGTCATTTTGACCTTAGAATCTGATGAAGCCCCGCGGTGCATTTCTGCGGGCATATATATATATGCGGTTGGCTGAAAATGCTATTGTTTTCCTCGACCAAGCGTTCAAAGCCCTCGGCCGTTGGATGCTTTTACTATCTCAAAAATAATGAAGAGCATTTGGTACGGCTAAAACCGGAAGGGAGGGGGGGGGGGTGTCTTTAACAATAAATAAATAAAATGAAATCTGACCTTAGAGCGAATGGCTGTTTTCCGCAGGATCAAAACGTGCAAAAAAAAAAAAAAAAGTTTGAAAAGTTGGTATTCGTTCACGCTCACCTAATTTGAAAACGCGCTTCATCCAGGGGATTTACAATCAAACCACTTTGGCAGGCAATGAAAACGAGGCCGCTGGAAATCCGAAGCACGCTTGTTATGAAGTCGACGATCCGTCACCCTTTCCCCCCAACTGGCAGCTAACCACGGCCCATACAACCGGCGTGAGTCTAGCGCAGGGATGTCCAAACTTGGGAACTTTAAGACTTGTGGACTTCAACTCCCAGAATTCCCCAGCCAGCTATGCTGGCTGGGTAATTCTGGGAGTTGAAGTCCACAAGTCTTAAAGTTCCCAAGTTTGGACATCCCTGGTCTAGCGTATTGGGAAGGGCTGGAAGGGAGCTATTTCTTATCAGACTGAACTGCCAGTTTCTCCACCAAAAGCGAGGCCTTTCAGCTCCGGAAATCACTAGGCACCAGAGGTTTGTCGATCCATTTCTTTTGGGGGGGGGGGCGGGGCGGAGGCCTCTTCCCCTACGCCCACGGCGCTCTCGCGTGGGAGTGAAAGACTGGCTGGGCGCGAACCCTAGGGGGAAATCTGTCGAGATTCCCAGTCATCCAGGTCAAAGGCGTTTTTTTCAAGAGGCAACTAGCTTCCCCCCCCCCTTTTGAAGACGTTTCGCTTCTCATCCAAGAAGCTTCTTCAGCTCTGACAAGATAGTGGGGAGCTGAAGAAGCTTCTTGGATGAGAAGCGAAACGTCTTCAAAGAACAACAACCGTCACATTCCCCAAGAGAGTCCAGTTGTTTCTTTTGGGACACTTAGGAGGAAAATGCACCAGCTTTCACAACGAATTGCTAGCGTTGCACAAAAATGGTGTAACAAAAGTGACAGATTTTACGACGGTCACTGCCAAACGGGGAAGTGGAGGGGGGGGGGGGGACTTTGTTCCTCGCCCGTTCAAGTCTTGGTGCTTTTCGGCTGTTAAGAGTTTCGGCGGGAAAATCAGTTTATATGCGCCCACTGAATCCGGATCGGGGCTCTCTCCACCCCCACCCACTCCCGGAGTTTAGATCTAGGGCGATTTCAACCGCTATTTTGGTTTGTTGAAAAGTTTTTTTTATTTTTCCCTTTCAAATTCATTCACAAATATACATTCCTATAGGTGCTATTAACATTTTTCTGTTAACCATTAATGTTCATCGTTGTCTTCTTACATATATATGTTTGTGTGGGCGTGCGGGCGTGCATACATATATACAATATATATATATATATATAATCACCAGAGACCATCTAGACAGAGAACCATGAAATTACGTTGTGTAAAACTAACATATATATATATATAACATCTACCTTCTTTCCTCCCCCTCCTTCCTCTTTTCTTTTCTTCCCCTCTCTTTCCTCCACTCCTCTCTCCTCCTTCTTGCCCTCTCTCCTACTCTTCCTTCCCCTTCCTTACTTCCTCTGCTTTACCTTTTCTTCCTTTCCCTCTTTGGTTTGAAGGGCACTGAAAACAGGAGGCGGGGGGGGGGGGATTCTTTGCCCCACCCACACCCTTTTCCTCCTTGGAAAATTTCTTGGATTTTCGGGCAACGGTTTTCTGATCTGTTCTAGAGAGAATTGGGGTGTTCTCCAAGATCTGAACTGAAACTAGCCAACTCGGCTCAAAGGGGGAAAGTTCACCTGTTGTCTGAAAGCCACAAGTGGCTTGTTTGGTTCGGGCTTGCGTTGTGGAGAAATCTGGAGGTTGTGGCTCGTAGGTTGTGCTGGAGAATTTAGCCTATTACCTCCGTGCAGCCAACTTTGGTTGAGTCACTAAACCACGGTTAAATAAACGAGGGTTTAGCGGGATTCCCGAGTCCAGTTAAAACAACTTTTTCTCCTTTTCGTTTGGAATGACCTCGTCAAGGCAGGGTTTTTTGGATCTTGGATCCAGTCTTTTAGAAGTGCTTTCTTAAATCGCTTTTTCAATTCACTTCTTGGCCTCTTACTTCATAGGGAAAGGACACAAGAACGCTTCTGGCTGAGTGGAGCATGCATGGAGATGGATCGTGTTGTTGTTTTTTAATCTTAATGTATTGCAAATCTGTATAATCCCTCTGTTAATTTGTTTTTGTCGTTTTCCTTAATGTGCAAAGTCGCAATCTGGGATCCGATCCAAAGTAGGTCCTGTTGATTTCAAAAGGAATGGATATAACTGAATTGCAATTTCCAACACTTTGAAGAACTAGAAAACTGGAATATTTCTTTGGGAAGGCAGCCTAGTTGATCAGCTAAAGAAAAGCAAAGTCTGTTTAGATCAGGGGTCTCCAACCTTGGCAATTTTGAGCCTTGGTGGACTTCAACTCAATGCAAAGATGGCTGGGGAATTCTGGGAGTTGAAGTCCGCCAAGGCTTAACGTTTCTGTGGTTGGAGACCCCTAGTTAGAGAACCCCAAGGAAACCCACAACCCCTGAGGAATTTTCCTGATTACTTGTGGTGCTGCGAGAAACCCACCAGGCAAACTCAGAAACACTAGGATCCAGGTGGCTGGACTCAGAACCCCTATCACCATGCTAGAGGCAGTTCAGCACAGCCATAGCTAGTCTGGTAAGAGGTTGGTTAATTTGGACATGCCTCCATTTCATTGCTTGCAACATCAAGTAGAGACCTATTATGAGGACCCAGATGGTTGGGGGCAATATGCTGACTCTGTAAACTGCTTAGAGAGGGCTGTAAAAGCACTATGAAGTGATATATCAGTCTAATGGCTATTGCTATGGCTATTAGTATCGAACAATGAAATATTTAAATTAAATATCACTTTATAATGCCTTGGTAATGCCACACTTGGAATGCATTCAGTTTTGGTCACCACCATGTAGAAAAGATGTGGAGACTCTAGAAAGAGTGCAGAGAAGAGCAACAAAGATAATTAGGGGACTGGAGACTAAAACATATGAAGAACGGTTGCAGGAACTGGGTTTGTCTAGTTTAATAAAAAGAAGGACTAGGGGAGACATGATAGCAGTGTTCCAATATCTCAGGGGTTGCCACAAAGAAGACAGAGTCAAACTATTCTCCAAGGCACCTGAGGGTAGAACAAGAAGCAATGGGTGGAAACTAATCAAGGAGAGAAGCAACTTAGAACTGAGGAGAAATTTCCTGACAGTTAGAACAATTAATCAGTGGAACAGCTTGCCTCCAGAAGTTGTGAATGCCCCAACGTTGGAAATCTTTAAGATGTTGGATAGCCATTTGTCTGAAACGGTATAAAGTTTCCTGCCTAGGCAGGGGGCTGGACTAGAAGACCTCCAAGGTCCCTTCCAACTCTAAAATGAATGAATGAATGAAATTAAACATATCTGTGTTGTGTTATAGATATTGCTGTGTTGTGTTATCATATTGCCTCACATCATCTTGTTGTACATTAGTCATATCAGCTCAGATATTCAGCTAGTTGCTAGGCAACCAAAGTTGGGAATTTTCACTCTATAGATACCCTTGTGAGAAAAATGGCCAGAGTTCTGCCTGCCTTTCCCTCCCTCCTCCCTCCCTTTCCACTATTATCCTTTACATTTCAAAAACTGCAGTGGGAGAGTTTGTTTATAATCTCTTTGGGATCAAGGTGAGATTTATGCATAGATTTAATTTCTCCCATTAATACAGACCACATCTTTTTGTAGAGGCAACCACTGTTTTGTCATTCATCCGAAAAGAGAATACAAATAGATTTCATGTAATGAATTCAGTTAGGACTGGCAATTTGATTGTTAAGCAAAAGAGTTGCTAAGTATTTATGATACTATTTTAGTGATCCTTTGCTTTATAGCAGGGGCATCAAACTCGCATCATCATGTGACATATTGTGACTTTTCTCCTTTGCTAAACCAGGTGTGGGCGTGGCAAGTGCGTGATGCATCCAGCTCATGCGCCATGAGTTTGACAGCCCTGCTTTCAGGCTTGTGAAGGTCATAAAGGCAAGGACTGGTCATCATTGTCATAACTGTGAATGGTTGCTAAATGAGGTAGTTGCTAAAAGAGAATTGCCTGTAATAGCTTTTCAGTTGTATGTATATGTATGAATATTGAACAGACATGGTGATGCTACCACTTTGGACTGATTTATTCACAGGAGAAAGGGATGTAACAATGTAATGCTGTAAAATAGGGGTCCCCAACTCCCGATCCATGGACTGGCACCGAGCCACAACATGCCAGAAACTGGGGCACATAAACCTCAGGATGTAGGCAGCAGACAAAACCACGCCCCCTCCGGTCCTTGGAGAAACCTCCCTGCACAGAACCGGTCCCTGATGCCCCAAAGGTTGGGGGCCACTGTTGTAAAGAATGTCACAACGAGGGCTCAGTATTATCTCTGAGTTAGTAAGCATGATACGGCAGTCCTTGAGATGAGAATGTAATTGAGCCCCACCGCTACGGTCACAAATTGTGATGGTTGTAAAATGGATCACCATATCACCAGACCCAATTTTACAATTGTAGTGGTCCTTAAGAGAAGATGGCAATTGTACAGCAAATGGGGTGATTGTCAAGTGAACCCATTACTAGAACCCATTACTAGAACACTAGAACTAGGGGGAACTCCATGAAACTTTTGGAAGCTAGACCTCAAACCAATAAGAGGAAGTACTTTTTCACCCAGAGGATCACTGGTCTATGGAACTCCCTGCCAGAAGAAGTGGTGACAGCTGTCGGCCTCGACACCTTTAAGAAAGGATTAGACGAGTTCATGGAGAACAAGGGTATCCATGGCTATCATTATGGATGCCTAAGGACACCCTCCGGGTTGGAGTGATAGGCAGGATATCTCTCAATGCCATTTGCAGGGAATCATAAGCAGGTGAAGACATCTGCTTGGGAAGACCCTGAAGCAAATGGGGAGCCACTGTGTAAGACAGAATGCTGGACTGGATGGGCTGTGGCCTGTTCCAGCAAGGCTATTCTTATGGTCTTAGGTTCTTACTTGCTGCAGGGCTGGTTTTGCTGGAAACTGAAAATAAAGGCCGGTTTACAGCAAAACCATTGGAAATCGCAGTTAGGCCGGCCTGGCTTAACTCTTATAAAAAATAAATTTGTTTTAATTTGAATTTTAAGGGTATTGTTAAGGTTTTTAGGGATTTTAAATATTGTTTTAGCACAGGGATAATTTAATTCAGTTTTAATATTTTGTATGTTGTATATTGTTATTTATTAGATTTTAATTTCCTGTGCACCGCCCCGAGTCCCCATGGGGGAGAGGGGGCGGTCTATAAATTTAAATAAATAAATAAATAAATAAATAAATAAATAAATAAATAAATAAATAAATAAATAAATAAATAAATAAATGTGACTGTGACGGGCACTGCAAATGGATGCAAATGTGATCCTGTTGCCATATGCCCAAAACGCAGTCCCAAGACAGTGGAGGGATTGTGATGTCAGAACTTGGATCTTAAGTAGCTTTGGGGGCATCCATTGTAACTTCAAATGGCCATTGAGTGACTGGTCATAAATCAAGGATTACCTGTAAGGAGGGATCGTGGGTGAGAGAGGAGTATAACCCCATCTCTTATTTGTGAGCCCTGCAGAGGTGTCTGATTGTTCACTGTCAGAAACAGCTCTAGAGGGGCCTTCCCTTGATTCCTTTAGGTATGGGGTGCCCAACCTTGGTCACTTTAAAGGCTTCCGGACTTCAACTCCCAGAATTCACCAGTCAACCATGCGACTTCTGGGACTTGAAGCCCACAAATCTTAAGGTTGCCAAGGTTGGATTCTTTAAATCACAGGTATCAAACTCGTGGTGTCACGTTACCATCACATGACGTATTGCGACATTTTTTCCCTTTGTGGAGCTGGGGTGGGCATGGCTTGTAAGGGACACATCCGGCATGTGGGCCGCCAGTTTAACACCCCTGCTTTAAACAATTTTTTTGTTTTGATCCTAGCCGTTGCTGACATACAATGTGCCCTTGTGCAGAATTCCACACAGCGCTCTCTCCCCCCTACTTAAAATACTCAAGATGTTTTATCAGGTGTGTTAGGATATTCAGCCTTATATTGGGTTGGCAATATATATGAGCCTATGTTCTTAAGGAATTGTGTAGCTTTAAGAACTGACTTATAATCTCATTGGCTGTAACTAGACAGCTCTACTATAAAGGAAGCTCAGGAACGCAACTCATTCCCTGTTTGATCCCTGTTCGTTCCCTGTTCGATTCCTTGTGATCCTGTGCTGAAGCTGTGAAGAAGAAGGAGGATTGTTTTGCATCACTGTGAGATACTATATCTGTGTTGTTATCATTGTTTGAGAAGTTAGTTGGAAGAAGCATTTTAGCTGCTACAAAGTAAAGACTATTTATTTTCTTACTATCACTGTTTTAGAGTTTGTTTGTGGTTTACAGCAACGTATCTCGTTACTGTCTGGTGAATTACACTATTCCGCATTTATTTGCTAACACTGGTAAAGGAACCAGAGTTCTGATACTGGTTCTGAACCCAGAGTTGCTAACAAGATGTTTCCTTTCTCAATAGCTGTGCCACATAGCTTTTAATATACCTCTCTCTCTCTCTCTCTCTCTCTCTCTCTCTCTCCTAGAGGTGGAGCTCTCGCCTTCCAATCAGAAGGTTGTGAGTTCAATCCTAGGTAGAGGCAGATGTAGGGTCTCCTGCTTGGGCAGGGGATTGGACTAGATGACCTGCAAGGTCCCTCCCAACCCTGTTAATCTGTTAAATCTATCTCTATCTCTATTTAAAAACTTGCAACTGGTACCTCAACCTCATGTGGTGCCCTTATGCAGCACACTGTTTGCTCACCGGGTGGCAGCCCTGGCTCTTATAGTGATCAAATAACAGCAAACATCTTTCAGAAATATAGCCAAGCATTTAGTTATCCAAATATTGACAGACACTGGCATATGGATCTTCCCCATCTTAGATCGGTTTACATGTATTGATGTGGTCCAAGTTCTACATAATTTAGAAATGCCATGATAATTTAATTCCCTCAGCCATGTGTTGGCAAACTGAGACCTCGGCATGTTTTAAAGACACCTTTTTACATATAACGTTTCAGCAGAACGTTCCAGTTATTCTTAAAATTCCGAAAGTTTGTTTCGGCAACCATTTCCTTGTTTACAGTTTTACAAGGTTCTAAATATTCCATGTGCATAATGAAATCTGACATCACATGGCAAAAACAATTAGGCTCGCTGGATAAATTTATTAGCAGATGTTGCTGGAAGCAAAATACCTCTTCCCCCCCCCCCCTCAAGTTTCTCTAAAAGTCATACAATGCAGATGTTCTCCTCCACAGGCTTCTGGTGTGTGTATGTGCCTGTGTGTGTTTGTACATGTGTGTGTGTACACACACACACTTCTTCTCCAACCTGAAATGATTCTGGACATTTGACCTAAGAGATAAAAGCAGAAAAAAATCAAAGAAATTATAAATGAAACTCAAGACCCAGAATCAACAAAAGAAATAGCACAATAACAAAATGAAAAATTGCAGAATAATGAAGGTTAACCGTTTTTACGATCCATCCAAAATGTTTCATTCTGAATGGGTGAATCTTGCTCTATGGACCAGAATCTGGAGGAAGAAGCAGGCTTTTGGAGGCTTTTGGAAAATTATGAAAGTTAGGCCCATCCAAACCTTGGAAGGGGAAGGGGAGGAGACGAATAAATTATTATCAATTTCATCTGATCTAACGAAATGAAAACAGATTTCTTTATTTATTGTCCACTCGCAAAAATTGTTTTAAAAAGATCAGTCTTTCACTGTTCTAGTGGGGGGGGGGGGGAAGGAATGCTATTAATGCTGCAGGAAACATAGGAAATCATCTTTTAGGTTAGGCAAGATTTTTATACCTCTGCAGCAAGTGACTGCTTCATGACAAGGGGTAGAATAACCCCAGTCTAAACAGATGTATTAATTAGAACAAGCACCAAAAGGCTGATCTGGAAGAGAATAGCAAGCAACTCCTCCTTTTCTGGAGGTTATTTTGGGGTATCTATTACTGAATAATTTAATTAATTAATACGAACAAATACATCCTTAACGAATGCCTTTAGATAGGTTAGCCCAGGGGTGTCAAACTCATGGTGTCACATCATTACATGATGTATTATGACTTCCCCCCCACCCATTGCTAAACCAAGGGTGGGCGTGGCCAGTGTATGATGCCTCCGCCCCAGTTTGACACCTCTGGGTTAGCAGTTCCTGGTACACAGCTGCAAATGATACTGGTCTAGATGATACTGGCGTTTTTGATCAGTTCAGCATATTTGGAAGGCACCAGGGTGGGGAAAACTGCATCGCAACTACACATACACACAACAAAGGAATATTCTCCAATCTGGGGTTTCATCAGATGCGTCATCCACCCATAAACCATATTTCCATAAAGTCCAATGCAGCTGTTTGGAGGAAGCTAATATAATTCTTTCCCACAATATTGCTCAGACTGTTGAACATCAAAGGCCAATGACAATAGCAATTCATTCATAAAGCAGCAGCACATAACAATAGCTTTATGTTCCAATCATGAAATAACAGCAACCTTTCCCCTGAGATTTGAATGGCCCTCACCCTCTTAGTCTTTAGAAAGATTGGGGGGTTTAATGACCCCAACATGTAGCTTGAATGTGAAATTTGGTTTTCAGCAGACTCAGTGTGTTGTAGATTATTTTATGTTTTCTCTATGGTTTTTAACATACGCCGTTTCCCCAATAATAAGACCTCCCGGGATAAGCCCAATTGGGCTTTTGAGAGTATGCGCTAAAAAAGCTCTCCCCTAAAAATAAGCCCTCCCTGAAAATATTTAAACACATGCACATGCACTGCCATTTCCTGGGGGAAAGGGGGGGGGGAACATGCCCATGCGCCCCACATCCACCTGCCATCCACGCGGAATGGCCTCACGGAAGCCGTTCCCGCAAATCCTAGCTACCATGCCCCTTTTCTTAGTGGCGGCTGCAAAAAAGTGCAGCAGGCTGAGTGATTCTAGGCCTGGCAAGAGTGTGCCAGAAAGAGAGACAGAACTTCCATCCCTCTCTGGATCAGCTGACCAGTAGGCCGGCGGGCTGAGGTTAAGGCGCCTCCTGCACCTCAAAAATAATAAGACCTCCATGAAAATAAGGCCAAGCGCTTATTTTGGGGGGGGAGAATCAAAAGACTATAAGACCCTGTCTTATTTTCGGGGAAATAAGATATTGTTAGCCACCCAGAGTTGTGAAAATGAGATGAATGGCTATATAGATTGATTAAATAAAAATATAAATAGTAATTTGGTTAAAAAAGTGGCTTTGTAAGTTTCGAATGGCTCATCTCTGAGGGAGTTGCAAAAGGTTGTAAGATAGGCCTATTGCTGTGTCCTGTTTTTTTTAACCAAGCTGATAAATTTTATATAACCAAGTTGCTTCCGTACTTTATGGATTAAAAAAGCATCTGAAACGGGATTCTGAACAGGTTAGAGGATTTCAACTAGCTTTTTTGCCTTTGTTCTACCCACAAAGCACTGACACTGTCATTGTTATTGAGGAGGCTATCTGGAGGTCAGGAGGCGACAAGGTTTGTTTGGATTTCCTAAAATTGTGCCTCCCTTTAAGCCTTGTTAAAAACATTGTTTTTAAAGTGTCCTGTGAACTTTCTGAGACTCAAAGTTGCTGCTATTTTTATGCCTCACCCTTGGCCCCGGAGCTTCCAGTGTTTTCAAGACCAGGAGTCTGTCACACTTGAAATATTCCTTGCTATATGAACCTCAGGTTTCTCTAAGCACTTCAGCCCAGGATTTGAGAATGAGAAGGGATAGTAATTAAACACTCAGCTCTGATTGCTGAAAATACACTTTTGTTTTGGCACTTCATCATGAAGTTTTAGCAAGGGGTTCTCTGCCAGTTGATGGGTGGGTGTGGCCCAGATTCAAATAATTTAACAACCGGTTCTCTGCCCTAATGACTAGCTGGATAGGTGGGGCTTGGTGGTCATGTGACTGGGTAGGTGTGGCCAACTCCACTTCACTCACATCGATGGGCACTTCACCTTAACTGTTACAATGTAATAAGGGTTAACTGGAGAGGCAGTTTCTGTAAGCAGGGCAATAAAGATTAGGCTAGAAACAGCATGATGTTTTTAGCCTAATCTAGAATGTTTCCTCCCTGCCTTCCTTACAGGATTAGCCCTGTAAAGTGGAAAAAAACAAAATGAGATTTTTTCCAACAACCGGTTCTCCGAACTGCTTAGAAGGTTAACAACCAGTTCTCCCGAATAGGTGCGAACTGGCTGAATCCCACCACTGTGGGATTATGGCCATGGTGGGTGGTGGCCCAGTGGTGGGTTTCAAATTTTTTTAGAACCTACTCTGTAGGTGTGGCCTATTTTGTGGGCGTGGCTTGGCAGTCATGTGACAGGGTGGGAGTGGCCACCTTTTAAAATGTGGTGAAACTCATTTAACAATGCTCTTGCTTAGCAATCAAAATTTTGGACTCAATTGTGATGATAAATTCTTTCTTTCTTTCTTTCTTTCTTTCTTTCTTTCTTTCTTTCTTTCTTTCTTTCTTTCTTTCTTTCTTTCTTTCTTTCTTTCTTTCTTTCTTTCTTTCTTTCCTTCCTTCCTCCCTCCCTCCCTCCCTCCCTCTTCCCTTCCCTTCCTTTCCTTTCCTTTCCTTTCCTTTCCTTCCCTTCCTGTTGGGTCACTGGCAGTGGCAGGCCAGATTTACTTCCAGGTATGCCAATGGAACCCCTTCTCACCGGTTCTCTAAATTTCACCAACCGGCTCTCGCGAGTAGGTGCGAGCCTGCAGAAACCCACCACTGGTGTGGCCTAGTCGGCCTCCTGCACCATGGTGGGGGAGCGTTTTTGCCTTTCCCGGACTCCGGAGGTTTTTCTCATGCCTCCGGGAGGGTGAAAATGGCCTCCACAGGCTCCAGAGGCCCTCTGGGGGCCAGAAACAAACCTCTGATAAGCTTGTTTTTCACCCTCCCTGAACCTCATTGCGCACCCTGCACTTACCTGCACCAAAACGGGCCGCGTGGGGACTCCTGGGCGGGGCGGGATTTGGAAATTCTCCGAACTTCACAGAATCTTAGCTAGAGGTTCTCCCGAATGCCTGCACACTCCCAGCAGTCCACCCCTGACTTCATGGTATAACTGGACAAGCTGGTTGGAACAATAAATGGCTCCATGCAACAAAGTATACAGGTGCTGTAGTTCTTGACTTGTGATCACAATTGAACCCAAAATTTATGTTGCTAAGTGAGACATTTGTTAAGTGAGTTTTGCACCTTTGATTGCCATATTTGTTAAGTGAATCACTGCAGTTGTTAAATTAGTAGCATGGTTGTTATGTGAATCTGGCTTCCCCCAGACTCTCCCAGGACTTTGCTTATCAGAAGGTTGCAAAAGGGGATCACATGATCCTGGGACACTGCAATCCAGTGGTGGGTTTCTGCAGGCTCGCACCTACTCGCGAGAACCGGTTGGTGAAATTTAGAGAACCGGTGAGAGGGGGTTCCACCGGCGTACCTGGAAGTAAATCTGGCCTGCCGCTGCCAGTGACCCAACAGGAAGTAAAGGAAAGATAAGGAAGGAAGGAAGGAAGGAAGGAAAGAAAGAAAGAAACAAAGAAACAAAGAAAGAAAGAAAGAATTTATCATCACAATTGGGTCCAAAATTTTGGCTGCTAAGCAAGAGCGTTGTTAAATGAGTTTCACCACATTTTAAAAGGTGGCCACTCCCACCCTGTCACATGACTGCCAAGCCAGGCCCACAAAATAGGCCACACCTACAGAATAGGTTCTAAAAAATTTGAAACCCACCACTGCTGCAATCATCATAAATATGAACCTGTTGTCAAGCATCCGAATGTAACTCACGGGAACATGGGGTTATTACAAGGATCGTAAGTGTGAAAAACGATCATAAGTCTTTTTTTCAGGGCTGTTGTAACTTTGAACAGTTATTAAACAAACTGCTGTCAGTCAAAGACTACCTATATCGGTTTACAATCCCGAGAGTCCACTCTCTGACTACAAATTAGAGGAAATGAAAAGCAAAATCCACTATAGATGTTCTAAAACAATTTTCTTCTCAGCTTTAAATTCCCAGAGTCCCTCAACCGGCATGCTAGCTGAGGAATTCTGGGAGTTGTCATCCACACATCTTAAAATTATCAAATTTGAAAAACGGGTTTGTAAAACAAAATGGACGTCATCCTGATGGATAATGAAAGTAGACCTTCAAACCCTCAAAGAGCCACAAAGGTCCTAACTGGAAGCCCCCCGTTCAATTCTGTAGCCGACCAGAAGTCCAGTTCCCCCACCATAGAGTCTCCTCCTAGTGTGGTGTCCATTTTCCTCTGCTGACTGGAAGTCTGGTTCCCCTACCATAGAGTCTCCTCCTAGCACGGCGTCCTTTTTCCTCTACCTGTCCTAACCGAAAGCCCCATTAAATTGTGGAGCCAATTGTGGTGACAGAGAGCCACAGCAGAGAGATGAAAGAGCCACATGTGGCTCTAGGGCTGCAGGTTGCTGACCCCTCAAGTTTCATTCCCTTAGGTCTACAGGCAACTCTTATCTATTTATAAGTGTCCCTTGCAGACATTGAGGTGTCTAATCAGAGTTTTGTCTCTTAATACTATGTGGAAAATGTGTCAGAAGAAGCAGAGGACAGAGAAAGAGCAACAGAACCTTTGCTCTGGCAAACTCACACCTGACTCCAGTTCCCCATTTCTTGCCTACCGCTCTAAAGATATTGCCCTTGAAGATTTGGAGCTTTCAACTGTTAAACAAATACTCTGATTTAAAGGGGTGTCAAATGGGTGTCCATGATCATGTGATCAGAGCCCTCTTTTTATGTTAATTGCATGTGTTACATCTGTAAAAAATGACATGGCTTTGATCACACAGTTGCAGCTACCATCTTGACGTTTTCTATCTCTTCTGGTGATGCCTCTAATGATGTGGTATCTCTAGTCTAGTTCCTAAAGATGAACAGGTGAGTGGATTGCCTCGTCCTAAGAACTATGAAAGGTAAAAGTTTCTCCTGTTCAGTCATGGCTGACTTTAGAGGGCGGTGCTTATCTCTGTTTTTCCTAGCCAAGGGAATCAATGTTGCCTGAAGGCATTTCCATGGTCACGTGTCCGACATGGCTATACGGCAAAGGTGCACAGAATGCTGTTGCCTTTCCACCTTTCCAAGTGGTACCTATTAATTTACTTG
The DNA here is from genome assembly GCA_039707465.1 of Rhabdophis nuchalis. Taxonomy (NCBI): domain Eukaryota; kingdom Metazoa; phylum Chordata; class Lepidosauria; order Squamata; family Natricidae; genus Rhabdophis; species Rhabdophis nuchalis. The sequence continues at coordinate 146,054,612 of CM077645.1, forward strand.
CATTTGCATGTTTTTGAACTATTAGATGGGTAGGAGCTGGGGCAAGTAATAGGAGCTCACCCCATTCCACGCTACTAAGTTCTCGAACAAGCTCTTCCACTTTTACTGCTGAACTATTGCGTCCCCTTGTTGTGCTATCACTAATATGCAAATTGCTGATTATGGAAAGATTTATAAGAATGGTGGAGCACTATTTAGAAAAAAATGCTCTCAAAGATATGTCATTCCTCAGGGCTGGTTAGGGCATAGTTCAACATCTTGAACTAGGCCTGGAAAGTGCAGCACAAATAAAGAATTCCCAGGCCAGCTCAGATATGGCAAAATCTGTCGCTTAGAACATGAACATGTTACATCCTTCCTGAAGATATTTGTGGAAGGAAATCTGAATGGAATTGGAAACTCTGCTCAGTGCTTGCCCCAAAAAGTGTTGACCTAGATTGAGTTTCAATATTTGTTCATTGGATATTTGTGGGCAGAATGCCCTGTATGTTATTCATCAGGTTTATTGATTTCTCCACTGCCTGTATGTATGACTTCAGTGTAGATTTATTTTAAAAGCTTTTCTAACAAGGAACAAAATGTTTTTGAGTTTTCTATTACTCATTATTTATTTGTATGCATCTATTCAAGTTTCAAGAGGCAGAGTTGTGTTAGTCTTTTGCCATGAAGCCCAAGAGAAGGAAGGATTTTTAAAATGACCGATTAACAGATTTGGAAGGGACCTTATAGGTCATCTAGTCCAGCCCCCCACTCAAGCAGGAGACCCTACACCATTTCTGACAAATGGCAGTCCAATCTCTTCTTGAAAGTCTCAAGTGATGAAGCTCCCACAACTTCCGAAGGCAACTTCTGTTCCATTGGTTGATTGTTCTCACTCTCAGAATGTTCCTCCTTATTTCTAGGTTGAATATCTCCCTGGTCAGTTTCCATCCATTATTCCTTGTCTGGCCTTCAGGTGCTTGGAAAATAGCTTGACCCCTTCCTCTCTGTGGCAGCCCCTCAAATATTGGAACACTGCTATCATGTCTGCCCTGTTCCTTCTCTTCACTAGACTAGACATGCTCAGTTCCTGTAACCATTCTTCATATATTTTACTCTCCAGTCCCCTAATCATCCTGGTTGCTCTCCTCTACACATTTTCTAGAGTCTCAACATCTTTTTTTATAGTGTGGTGACCAAAACTAGAGGCAGTACTAGGTGTGGTTTTACTAGGGCTTTATAGAGTGGCATTAGTACCTCACTTGATCTTGATTGTATCCCTCTGTTAATGCAATTTAGGATTGCATTGGCTTTTTTGGCTGCCGTTGCACTGTTGGCTCATATTCAATTGATTGTCCACGAAGATCCCTCTCGCAGTTACTGCTATTAAGCCTGGTTTCACCCAGTTTATATGTGCACTTTTGGTCTGATAAATGAACCATTTATATTTTGAGCATCTTCATTCTTTTCATCAGGTAAGGCTTGGTGGGCATCTGGTGAAATGCTTTCCAATCCACAAAGGTTGATGCGACAATAAAGTTGATTCTTCCTTCGTGTGCAGCAAGATCCTTTCCCTCCGTTACTGAAGTGTAGGAAAGTAATCTTACGGTCCTAGTCTTAAACAGAGAAACGATATGTTATCTTTAGAATTACCTGCAGGCTGCAGTGTTGCATTGATTTTCTACACACCTGTGGAAAACGGTTTTTTGTGTGCTTGTCAGTAGGCTGAGCCAAGGCCTGTTCAGTTTTAGCAGATGGAAGAAGCAAATGCCATAAGTGGCACCGCCACACACTAAAACATGCTGTGAAAAGCAGGCAGGATTCTGTCAAGATCAGAATGTCCATGGAATAATGATTTATAAGTGCAATCAATCAGACAGCTATTGTATATTGATCCCTGGGCTCATTCTCAGATAGGTGTAATCTGATTATCTTAAAATTGCACATTTGTTTGCTCAAAATTTGGCAGAGGAAAAGAGAAGCACAGCTCTTTTACTAACCCACTACGGTAATAAAATTTATATCCTTGTTTTAGTAACCAACATGAGAAGATACACTAGGGAAAATAATTTAATCTATTATAAACACACAGCAATTTTCTAAATCAGCAGGGGAAAACTTGAGGTCCTCCAGAAAACTTGAAGCTCAAATCCCCCTAATCTCTGGGAGAACAACAGTCATGGTTGAAGAAATTTGTGGCTTGGCATCATCTTGAAAGCTACGCATTCTGTACCTGCTCCATAAATAAATAAGTTGTCAATACATTTTAAAATCTTGCTAGTCATCTTGCATTTCAGATGGAACCAAATTAAGACCTTGTTATGTATTTTGCTTTGTGAAATGCAGGGCGAGGTTCCCCCCCCTTGCCATCAGTTCCAAATTAATGGAGGGAAGAAGCAGAGCTTCGAGGATAAAATGTGCTCATGCAGCATTGGATTTATCTTTGCATCTGAGTTTTGTAACTCACTTTTTTGTGGGTGTGTAGAAAGGCCTGACGTCTTTCAGTCAAATGATCCCACTAAATGAAATTAACTCAACAGAGGCCTCACCTTTAGAGAAATTATAAGCTTCTGCATTTCTAGCTAAAATCTGGATCAGTTATACAAATTGCTTCAGCTGTTCCAGATTTCCAGAGAAAGCCTTTTTTTTAGGGGTGGGTGGGTGGGTTGGTTGGTTATAACTTGGGAGGGACTCTTCATCAAAGAAATAATAAAGACAATCCATGCTTGCCACTTAGGTTTATAATGACTCATTAGCCTGCAATTTAATTAATCTGTTTGGGGAACATGTACTGAATATCACCACCATATGACACTGCATACATGTCTCATCCTTACAGCAGGCTATTAGACAATAGATGTCACCCACAAGGACTTCTTTGTGCAATGACAAGGGGTAGATTTTCAATGGAGACCACAAGCACTTGATACCATCTTGCCAAAGATTTAAGGAGAAGTCCATACCACTGTTATGGAAGTGGACTTGCTTGCTGATGAAGAGTGCTCCCTGCCTCTTCTAGTTGTGAAAGTCCAAAAAGCTTCTTAATACAATAATACAATACAATAATACAATAGCAGAGTTGGAAGGGACCTTGTAGGTCTTCTAGTCCAATGCCCTGCGTGGGCAGGAACCTTATACCATTTCAGACAAATGTCTATCTAACATCTTCTTAAAGACTTAAAGACTTCTTAAACAAAAATATTCTAAGACGGGGTCTCCAAACTTGGCAGTTTTAAGACTTGTGGACTTCAACTCCCAGAATTCCCCAGCCAGCCAACCTTGGCTGGCTAGGGAATTCTGGGAGTTGAAGTCAACAAGTCTTAAAGCTGCCCAGTTTGGAGACCCCTGCTCTAAGATGTCAGATAATCCTCTTTGAACTTTGAACCATGGACCAGGTGCTAATGCTTGCCTATAAGGATTTCTCATGACATATTTGTTATCGAAGCTAAAGGGTACGAAAACTACACACCACACTGTTATCACTTCTCATAACATTAGTTTCTGAAAGAGAAACCATTAGGCCCAAAATCAATTCTTTTTTTAAAAAAATGACACCACAGAGCTATGATATGATACGTTTATGATATGTATGTACTATTAACATATGATGCATTTATGACACATGCAATTATGATGATCACACTTGAAATACTGCATTCAGTTCTGGTCACCATAATACAAAAAAGACGTTGAGACTCTGGAAAGAGTGCAGAGAAGAGCAACAAAAGCGATAGGGTCTGGAAGCTAAAACATACAAATAATAGTTACAGGAATTGTGCATGCCTAGTCTAATGAAAATAAGAATTTGAGGTGACATGATAGCAGTATTCCAATATTTGAGGGATTTCAATAAAGATGAAGGGGTAAAGCTATTTTCCAAAGCAAAAAAAGGCAAGACAAGAAACAATGGTTTGAAACTAACCAAGGACAGACGCAACCTAGAACTAAGGTGAAATTTCCCAATTAGCAATTAACCAATGGAACAGCTTGCCTTCTGAAGTTGTGGGTGTTTTATCACTGGAGGCTTTCAAAAAGAGACTGGACAGCCATTTGTCTGAAATGGTATAGGACAGTGATGGCGAACCTATGGCACGGGTGCCACAGGTGGCACGTGGAACCATTTCTTAGGGCATGCGAGCCGTTGCCCTGCCAGCTCCAGCGCACATGTGTGCACTGGCCAGCTGATTTAGGCCTTCTTTTGAGGCCGTTTTTCGCCCTCTGGAGGCTTCAGGGAAGCTTCTGAAGCCTCTGGAGGTGGTGGTGGGGAGGCTGTTTTCACCCTCCCCAGTCTCCTAGAAAGCCTCTGGAGCCTGGGGAGGGCGAAAAAAGCATGCCAAAAGCAGGGGGTCACACACATAGCATTATGGGTGTGGCACGCCCATGCACGACCCCCTTGCACTCCCCCCGCTTTTGGCACGCGAACCAAAAAAGGTTAGCCATCACTGGTATAGAATCTCCTGCTCGAGCAGGGGCTCGGACTAGAAGACCTCTGAGGTTCCTTCCAACTCTATTATTCTATGTCCTATGTTCTACATTTAACAACCACACTTGGGACTAGCAACTGTCACTTAGCAAAATGCTTCTTAAGTGAGACATGTGATGGGCTTACAACCCCACTTCTTTCAGAACATTAAGTGACTCACCTGTAGTCATTAAGTAAGACATCACGTGACTGTGACTTGCAATTTTACTGCCAGCTTCTCCATTGATTCTGCTTGTCAGAAGTGGCAAGAGTACAAATGGCAATCACATGCCTGTCATAAATGTTCATCAGGTGCAAAGTGCCCACACATCAATCGTGTGATTGTGGGGACATTGCAGCAGTCATAAGTGCAAGGACTCGTCACAAAGTTGATTTTTCAGAGCCATTGTAATGTTGAATGGCCAATAAATAGGGCGGTTGTTAAGTAAGGACTTAATAATAATAATAATAATAATAATAATAATAATAATAATAATAATAATAATAATAATAATAATAATAATAATTTTATTTATAACCCGCTCTCTCCCCCCGAAGGGACTCGACTTACCTGTATTGCACAGATGTGTAAACAGATTTGGGGACAGCATTATTTGAAGATGAAGCATAAAGGAAAAGAAGTCAATGTCACCCCAAAGTCAATGTCATCCATTTGGATCTCAGGCAGATTTTCTTGCCTGGAGAAAATAGGTAGTCTCGACTTACAACCATGACTGAGCCAATAATTTCTGTTGCTAAGCAAGACATTTGTAAATTAATTTTGTCTCATTTTACCACCTTTCCTGCCGCAATTGTTAAGTGAATAAATATAGTTGTTAATAACATGGTTGTTAAATGAATCTGATTTTTGTCATTGACTTTGTTTGTCAAAACATGCAGTGATCGAAGGTCCTGTGTTCACCTTTTGAACACAGGACCTTAGATCAATGCAACCATCATAAACATGAGCCAGTTGCCAAGCATTCCAATTTGGATCATGTGACCATGAGGATGCTGCAACGGTCCTAAGGATGAAAAATAGTCATGTCACTTCAGTGCTGTTGTAACTTTGAATGGTCACTAAATGAACTGCTGTAAGTTGAGGACTACCTGTATGTGATTGCTAAGGGTTGACACCAACTTAATGGCACATAATCAGAAAGAGCAATATGATGTTTAAAACAGCAACTGTTAGCAACTCTGGGTTCAGAACCAGTGTCACAACTCTGGTCCCTTAACCAGTGTTAGCAAATAAATGCGGCATAGTGTAATTCACCGGACAGTAAAGAGATACGTTGCTGTAAACCACAAACAAACTCTAAAACAGTGATAGTAAGAAAATAAATAGTCTTTACTTTGTAGCAACTAAAATGCTTCTTCCGACTAACTCTCAAACAAATAACAGTCCAACACCAAACACAGAATTATCTCACAGTGATGCAAAACAATACTCCTTCTTCTTCTTCAACGGCAATCAGGAAAACACAGGATCACAAGGAATCGAACAGGGAGTGAGCTGCATTCCTGACCTTGATTATATAGTATAGCTGATACTCACAGCCAATCAGATTCAAACAGTTTTTAAAGCTACATAACTCCTTAAGAACATAGGCTCATATATATTGTCAACCCAATATAAGGCTGCATATCCTAACAGCAACCACACTAGAGTCGTGTTGACACCAGAAAATAATTTAGGACGAGGAAGATGCGCGTTCAAACTCCCTAACTGATTTTGGCCTAACACGCTTTTCAGTAAGACTACCTCACAGGGTTGTTTGTGTCAGGATAACAATATAAACTGTTTTAAGCTCTTAGAGAAACAGGGAAATACTGTATAAATGGAACTCTAACCCCAATAAATACATAAACAAAGGAGCTCTTAAAATAATTACAGATGGCATAATACGCTTTCCACACCATACTTAACCACATTAAAACTGTGGTTTCATCACTTAACTGGACAGGATACAATTAAACATGCTTGTATTTTTCATATACTGTATATGGCAGTAAAAAGAAGGAGGAGAAGGAGGAGGAGATGACAGAGAATGAGGTGGCTGGATGGAGTCACTGAAGGAGTCAGCGTGAGCTTAAATGGACTCCACAGGATGGTAGAGGACAGGAAGGCCTGGAGGAACATTGTCCATGGGGTCGTGATGGGTCAGACACGGCTTTGCGACTAACAACAAAATATGACAGTCATGTGATGCAATTAATTCACTTTAATAATAAATAAATAATAATAAATTTAATTTATAGACCGCTCCCTCTCCCCGGGGGGACTCGGAGCAGTGCACAGGGAAGTTAAAAATACAATAAATATACATAAATAACTAAAAGGCAAATTAAACAATTATCCCTGCGCTAAAATTCCCAATTTAAATTACTAAAATCCCATGATAAAAGAGACTACCCTAGGCCGGCCAAGCAGAAAACTTTGCACCAAAAGCATCATTTCAGTATTATTTCAGGAAACTGTAAGATGTATGCTGAATCTATTTGTTACTCTGAAAATATTTGTTTTTGAACGAACTGTGTATCGGTGTGTCAAAGAGATAGTAATTCTTAGTCTTCAAGCTCCAAATTTAATGGCAACACACCACATGAAAACAGAAACAGATGGTTTTTTTCCCTGAGAAATTGGATGGAAAAATTGTGGCATATTTTATTACCAGAAAGTTTCCCCCACTATGGAAGATATTCCAAGGAGAACTGAAAGTTGACATGGTTATTGAGATGGCCCTCATTTTTCTTACAGCTGCAAAAACTATCATGCTCCAGCAATTTTGGAAGAACTCACTATGAAGATGATATAAAATAATGTCAAGGATCAAATATCAGAATAAACAGCTGCCAAACAACTGCTGTCTAGTCTAGACTGTCCTATTATTTTATTTGTTTCTTTCATTTAGAATTTACACACACTTGTTGTTTATCACATTTTATTACAGGTTAATTTGTAAATATATTTTTTTAAAATACAGGTAGTCTTTGACTTACTCCTGTTACTTGTTTCAGATTCTGCCAACATAGCAGTTTGAAAGAATGTAAAAATGCTAGTAGAAACCTTTGGTGGGGAGGTAACAGAATTTTGTGCGCCTTAGGCATTTAGTCATGCCGGCCACATGACCACAGAAACATCTTCGGACAGCTCTGGCTCTTCAGCTTTGAAACAGAGTTGAGCACCACCCCCTAGGGTCGGGAACGACTAGCACATATGTGCGAAGGGAACCTTTATCTTTTTTAAGTTAGAACAGCACTGAAAAAAGTGATTTATGACTATTTTTCACATTTTGATTTGTAGCATCCCTATAGTCATGTGATCAAAATTCAGCCACTTGGCAACTGACTCATATTTATGACAGTTTCAGTGTCCCAGGGTCATGTGATCATCTTTTGCAACCCTCCGACAAGCAAAGTCAACAAGGAGGCCAGATTCACTGAACAAGAGGATTACTAGCTTAACAATTACAGTGCTTCACTTAACAACTCAGGCAAGAACGGTCATAAAATGGTACGAAACACATTTAACATCTGCCTCACTTTGTAACACAAACTTTGGGACTCTATTGTGGTCCTAGGTCAAGGACTACCTATAATGTCCCACGTGCTCTTTCCAGTCAATATATTTCACCAAAAAAACACACTGGATCTTTTAGTTCTGGCAGTATTTCTTATTGAATATGAGTGAAACCTTAGTTGACCAGGCAACAGCCATAATGTTATTTTAAGGTATTCCCCAAGCATGTTTCAATATATGCAAAGACCCAAAAATAAAATAAAAATCTGAACGTAACCACTATATGTATATTCCTAAGCCTATATTTTACTACACAAATTCTTGCCAGACAGCTGAGATTACAACCTCAGCCTGTTCCGAGCATGTACTGTTAAGTACACAATGGATGGCAGGCCTGGAGTCGCTTCTGAATAATCCAATGGCTTGTAGCCTTGACAGCTCTACTCACTCGCTAAAAATTCTTGTTTCTCATTTTAAAGAATAAAGAATGATTTCCTCGGGGGGGGGGGTGATTGGGGGGAGGGGGGAAACCCCAAGACTGCTTACGGTGCCTTTCCAGAACATTAAAAAAAAAAGTTGTGGGTTTCTTATTAAAATTAATGCTTTGGTTCAATATCAGATACTCTCCAATACACTATGAATGTAATCTAGGTAAATTCACAATACAGGTAGTCCACGACTTACGACCTCAAATAAGTCCAAAATTTCTGTTCTTAAGCGAGACATTTGTTAAGTGAATCTTGCCCATTTTGCCATGGTTGTTAAGTGAATCCCTGCAGTTGTGAAGTTAGTAACACGGGTGTTAAGTGAATCTGGCTTTCTCATTTGACTTTGTTTATCAGAAGGTCACAAAAGGTGATCCCACGATACTACAACTGTCATAAATGTGAGTCGTTTGCCAAGCCTCTGAATTTTGATCATGTGACTATGGGAATGCCACAATAGTCATAAGTGTGAAAAATTGTCATATGTCACTATTTTCAGGGCCATTGTAACTTTGAAAGGTCACTAAATGAAATGTTGGAAGCTGAGGAATACCTGTATACATTCATCCAGTTCTGACAGGTTCTAGAGAACCGGTAGTGGAAATTTTGATTAGCTCGGAGAACCGGCAAGTAATTAATAATAATAATAATAATTTATTAAATTTCTAAACCGCCCCCTCTCCCCGGAGGGACTCGGGGCGGTCTACAGGAAAATTAAGAACATCTAAAACATAACAATACATACATATTTAAAACCAAATTAAATAGTTAAACCTGTACTAAAATTTTCTAAAAAACATTAAAACTATATCCCATTAAAACCTGATTAAAACAATTTAAACTTCAGACTGGGGCAAGGAGCATAAATTAGGCCAGGTGATGGAAAAGATGGGTCTTTAATTTTTGGCGGAAGGAGCGGAGGTCCGTAGTAGTTCTAATATCGGCGGGGTAGGTCGTTCCAAAGGGTTGGGCCCACCACAGAGAAGGCTCTTCCCCTGGGCGTCGCGCACTGGCATTGCCTAGCGGACGGCACCCGGAGAAGTCCCTCTCTGTGGGAGGCCTGGCCCCGCCCCTGCTGCCTCCCAGCTGATCTTCTTTTGTTGCCTTGAAAAAGGAGAATGGAGCTGGAAAGCAGATTAGTGGGGTGGGGAGAGAATGGGGATTTTGCAGTAACTTTCCCTGCCACACCCACAAAGCCATGCCCACAAAGCCATGCCATACCCACAAAGCCATGCCCACATAAGTGGTAGTAAAAATGTTTAAATCCCACCACTGATTTGCACCAGTTAAATTAAACAAATGTTCTTTGTGCAACATGCTTAAACTGAAAGGAAAAAAGAAACAAAATTAACCAAGTTTAGAAGATTAGGCAACTCATGGTTAAGTCTTTATCCAATCCGATTAAGCATGTTCTGCGAGCACAGCTACAGCATAGCCCACATAATGCAATGTATGATGCAATAGAGTTATGTCCCCTATGAAATGGAAAACATAATTTAAATAAATGCGAGATGATTTAAAAAGAAATGTTTGGTCTTCATTTTATGAATTCATGTGGGAATGTCATGAATTCATTTGAGAATTCATCCAGAATTCCCTGGCCAGCATGCTTTTTTCCAAGGCATATCTTACAAACAACTTCCCTTTTAATTTTGTACTTTCTCTTGCTACATTTCCACACACCTTAAAGTTAGGGAAGGTTGAGAAAATCTGCTCTGAACTACCCCCACCCCCCAGTTTTACTTGATGGTATTACTTTCCCAAGCCACTCTTCCATTCTTTCAGATTTTGAAGTTTATTTCAAGATAGTGGCTGCAGGATGATTCTAGCAATCTCCAGGATATGAAGAGGAAACTATGACCCTTTCAACACAATTAAGTTCATATGCTATTTACCTCTCCCTGGGTTGGAAGGTCAAAAGGTATTATGGAAGAGGACAACAGTAAACAATCCTTTTTTATTGCCAAGAAAAGTACATGGATTTACCTTGCCAATGAAGTTATGTGGATCTGAGTGCTACTTAAAGGAAGTCCTTCCTTCCTTCCTTCCTTCCTTCCTTCCTTCCTTCCTTCCTTCCTTCCTTCCTTCCTTCCTTCCTTCCTTCCTTCCTTCCTTCCCTTCTGAATTTCCTGCTGAACAATATTAGATAACCTGGATGCTTGGTCCTTTGACAATAATAATAGTAGTAATTTTATTTATTATAGAAATGGGAGAAAAATGCTGTCACGTCCTCTTTAAAATCTAATTTATAGTAGTAAATTTAATATGGTTGTCCACTCTGAAAGACTTTGGTGGCTTAAAAATCCATAAAAAGAGTAAAACCCACAAAAAGAGACCGTCCAGATTAAAACAACTACAACATCAAAACATAAAACCAATACAATAGCGATTCAGTCTATCAATTAACGCTAGGCCTGGATGTTACAATTGTATCAACACGAATTAAAAAGAATCAATTGTAAAATTCTCAGAGCCCATAACATATAATAATATCCATTCCTGTGCATTCAGACTGGTTAATTATATGCTGTTTTTAGGGAATCATTTATATCTGGAAAGGAAGAAGAACTTGCTTTTTCCAATCTTCCATTTAACCTTAAAATTACAAACCAGTTGCACAGCTGGTAGAATTTCCATAGTAGTTTCCGAGTTCAGTGAACTAAGGTGAAATTACTTTGGGTGAAGAAGAGGAGCTGAGCAGGCTTCACTCTAGTGTTCATTTAGGCGGCCACATCAGATATGCTCCAGAGACTCAGAAGAGACAGCAAAGCCACAGTATAGCTTGACTGTTGGCTCTTGGCTTAGCTCAGCCACTGTAGTTCATTCATGATTAATCAGCCTGAAGTGCAAACCAGGCCAATAAACATATATGAAACCTATTTTAAGATCACCGTGCCTGCCAACAATTTTATTCCAAGCAGGGCTCCAATCCTGTCCAGGTCTTCAGAAGCCAACCTGACCACATGGTTAGCTTAAAAGTAAGTGGTGTTTATTATCACAAGCACCTACTTCTTGAAAGTAAATGCATAGATGACTCTGGATATAAATCACTGTGAACATGAACACTTTCCAGTTTCACTTGCACCCTCCTACTCAGCAATCCTATGACCTGGGTGTGTGTGTCTCCCTCTCTCTCTGTGTTTGTCTTTCTCTCTCTCCTCTCACACAAAATGTTGCTCATATCAATGAGCATCGACTTCAATGATCCAGACCAAAAGGAAAATTCAGCTGACTTCTGGACTTACCTTAAGAGTACACCCTAAAATCAATTCCCTTGTCCATCTCCCCTGGCCAAGTGGCATCCTTGGCTGTTGTGGCTATGGATGATGGAAGCTGTGGTCAAAGTCTTAAGGATTACAGCCAGCTGGACCCAAGGAAGCCTCTGTCTTGAATCCTACTTAAATAACATTTCATCCAATGGGTCACTTCTTTTCAAACGATCCATTTGGCACCAGGTGGTTAAATTAAATTGGAATTTTTAATTACAATTTTTAACGCCTTTAAAAAATAAGCAAATACAAGTGCTGCAGTTTTGCCCATCTGAATGGATGTGTTGCTTTGAAAGTCAATATTGGAGAACTAGAAGATTGTAAGTAATTGTGGCTGTTTGCGCCACAATGAATTACAGTAGTGACGTTTGATAGCCTCCAGTATTAAATAATGCCTCTTGGGTGAAAGCATGGAAGCCTCACATGGCACAAATGGTGCTTTTGTGCTTTTTTTAGTTTCTGCCCGCAAACACCCAACCTGATGCTATGTGTTGGATTTCGACTGCCAGAATTGCCAGCCAGCAATGGACTTTGTGCCTAGGACTCAGGATGACGGGAACAAGAGTCCATCGTATTTGGAAGACCGAAGAAAAGGATGAAGGCATGGAAGGTCACTAGGAAACTGGAAATTAGAGAGTAGGGAGTGAGGGTTGGGAACCTAGTCAAGATTGTCACAATCTTGCCAAAGCACATTTGCAGAGAGCTGAAGATCAGAATTTTCCATGCAAGAAAATATCATTTTGAAGGGTCCATGGTGTTCTCTGAGCTTGCTAGTTTTCTTGCAGACGTGTCATTACCCAAGCTAGGTAACATCTTCAGTGCTAGCAAGGAATAAATAAGTTCTTACTAACACTGATGTTACCTAGTTTGGATAATGAAATGTCTGTAAGAAAGCTCAAAGAGCATCAAAGAGTGCTCCTTTCAGTCCTGAGCTACAAATATTCTCCTTTATTGGTAAAACATCATTTATTGAATATCTGTCTTTCGTGTGGTTGCTGTTCAGATCGCATCAGCTTTCAGCAGAAGTATGAATGGGCTGATCATGATGATGTGAGCATTGTGGACAATCTAGAAAGTCCATCTTAAGTAAGATGACCGCTGGCAAGTGCATTGGTATGACTGTAAGAGGGCCAATGAGGGTTAGGAGGCTGTTTTACATGGCCACCATCGGCAAACAGCATCTAAACTCTAACCAAGGTTAACAACCTTTTTGTAGTACATAACATTATCTGCTACAAGTCATACCTGTCCATGAATATTTCAACTTCAGCCACAACAATACACAAGCACATAATAGATACAAACTTAAGGTAAACTGCTCCAACCTTGACTGCAGAAAATACAACTTGAGTAACAAGAGTGGTCAATGCCTGGAACGCACTACCTGACTCTGTGGTTTCTTCCTCAACCTCCCAAAACTTTAACCTTAGACTGTGTACTGTCGACATCACCCCATTCCTAAGAGGTCTGTAAGGGGTGTGCATAGTGCACCAAAGTGCCTACCGTCCCTGTCCTAATCTCCCCATTTATTCGTATCCATGTCATGCATTCATAATCATGTTTATACTTGCATCTGTTATCTAAGTCATACTTGACGGAATAAAGAAATAAAAAATAAGCCATCAAATCGATTACTCTAGTTTAATCTCTTTTAAAAGATGTTCTAGATTAGGAACGAGGCTGTCCTTTGGGGTGTCCCGCGCCCCCCCCCTTTTTTTGTGGGAAGTCCCGAGAAAGACTCTTAAAGACATACTCCAGGCAGGATCCGTCTCGGCGTCCTGCTTTGAAAGTTTTGCAAACTGAAGTGGTAATTTGCCATTTTATGGGGGTGGCCGCGGGAGAGAGAGAGACGGGTGGGGAGGAGACAACTGTATCGGCTATGAATTGCTTTTTTTTTTAAAGTAAGATGCCTATTCCTATGGTTTAGATAGCAGAGGTTCCCAAACTTGGCAACTTTAAGACTTGTGGACTTCAATTCCCAGAATTCTCCAGCCAGCATAGCTGGCTGGAGAATTCTGGGAATTGAAGTCCACAAGTCTTAAAGTTGCCAAGTTTGGGAACCTCTGGTTTAGAGTGTGCACCGTCACGAGCGCCATCTTGACTTTTTTGACCGTCTTCTGGAGACATCCTTGGGCGGGGTGTGTGTGTGGAGGAATTAGTTTCCCACCTGCTAAAATTGTGCAAACTGCGGAAAGGAAAAAAAGTCGCCGGTCAAACCGAGGAGGCAGAAACAATCCCAAGGGAAGAAGCGCGTCCGTTTCATCCTCTGGGCCTGGAAAGCAATGGAGCGTTTCCCAATTTCAAAGAGATTAAATCCGCACGGGTTGCCTTCGCGGGCATCGGGTGTCGTTCGCTTTAGCGCGAGGTACGCATTCCGTCCCATTTCTGGTTGCAACCTTAAAACCAGTCCGTTAAACAGAGAGGGGCAAGAGTGACAATGGAGTTCCTGATGAACGAGGGGTGTGGGGTTCTTAAGTCACTGTTAATTTGCACGGGTTTACAAAGAAAAGCATTTTAGAATTCTGAAGTTACTTGGCGGGGGGGGGGGAGATGGGGGGGGGGAGTGAGGTGGTAGGAGAAATCGGGAGCCGCTGAGCAAAATTGTCCCAAAGGTGCATTTTCAGGAGGCAACTGAACTTTCTTGGTTTTTCTTTGAAGACGTTTGGCTTCCCATCCAAGAAGCTTCTTCAAGTGGAGGGTGGGGAAGGGAAGGATTTATACTCCTTGCAGACAGCTGGCCATTTGCATCCTTTTAGAGCAGTGGTTTCTCAACCTTGGCAACTTGAAGATGTCTGGACTTCAACTCCCAGAATTCCCCAGCCAGCATTCGCTGGCTGGGGAATTCTGGGAGTTGAAGTCCAGACATCTTCAAGTTGCCAAGATTGAGAAGCACTATTTTAGAGGGTGTTGAAACAGTTGGAGGTATATCTTTGTCCTCAGGGGTCACCTGAGTAGTGCATATCGTTCCTGCAGTCTGCAATTTTTCTGGAAATCCGTTCGTGCCTCGCATCCATTCTCGAAGTGAAAGTCTTCAATGAAAAAACAAGAAAATCCAGTTGCCTCCTGAAAAAGCCCCTTTGGGGCAACCATGACCTGGATGACTGAGAATCTCCATAGACATTTAGCTGAGCAAAATTGTTACCTTCACATTCTCATGTTAAAAGAAATAAAACGCAACTCTGAACAACGGGAATTGTATCAGTGGGATGGCAGGGTAGTGGCTTTGAACTGGGAGGCCCTGGTTCAAATTTCTCTCAGCAAGGAGATTTGCCCTCATACCAGTATATTTCACCTGGCCACCAATAGCCTGTAAGCCATCATGTACTCCTGGATAGAGACAGCAGCTAAATTTAACAAGCCAGCAAGATTCCTAATTAGCTTTCCAGTTAAACTTCAGTTTCTTGCTTTTTATCAGATCTGAAGAGAGGAAAATAAATCGGCCATAACATTCATTTTCAAGCCTCATGTCACCTTGCATTGGTACCTTAGTTTTAAAAATCCACTTATTTTCAAAGGAGCTTAATTTGAGGAGTACCTTCTTTTCTTGCTTCATCCAAAGAACTCAAAAGATTCAGCTTGGGAAATCAAGAAATGAAACTAGACAAAGCTTTATGAGTATTGGGACAGTTTGCACCACTTCTCTCCGCTTGCAGAACTTCATTCAATTAACTCCCATCAATTCCTGCTCAGATTTAATCAACAAAGTCCTTTGTAAAATAGGGATTCCCTAACGCTCAGAACAATGTAGTTCCAAAGTGGAGGAACTGATAAAATCATGGGTCCTGGCAATAACTCAGTCTTAACCTCTTGTATATTGTGAGTGGGTGGGTGGTCCTACATAGCCCAAATCACTTTTTAAAATATTATTTCTCAAGGCAGTTGCAAAATAGTTCCATTGAGAATTGAAATATACACCAGGGAAGTAGAAAAGGAGCGGGGCCAACCTCTCTCCTTTCCCCTTGGGCGCCATAATAGGTTTAAAATCTGATTCCACCATCTGAGAATCAGTCAGTTTGGTTTTTCTAAATTTAGACGTAGGTGAAGCAGGAAAAGCATTCCGTGTTTTAGGTACTTGCCCTGCTGCCTCAACCGCATTCTTGCAAGGACAAATGTGTCCCCCCCCTTCAAACTGTCCTCCGACAACCTTTCAGGAGAATCTGGGAGGTAGTGAGAGGATTGAGTTTTAACCAGGATTGTTCTTTTCTCTCCCTTTCATCCACCTGCTACATACAGCAAGTCCCATTAAGTGCAGTGTCACTTTTTAATTCAAAGCCTTAAGCAAGCTTAGAGCATCCTGTTTCTCTTTCAAGGTTCTGATTGCTGGTGTTGAATGAGGGCAGTTGTTGAAAAGTTCAGTTCCTACCAGAACTTTGCAGAAGTATCCAGAAAAAAATGTTTGGAAGCACCGAGCCCAACTGCCGCCTCCCCCACCTACCTGCTCAGGGACACTTGCAAGGCATTAGGAGGAGGAAACAGATTAGCGGGAAGCTACTTGCTGTCCTCCAGATGTGTTTGACTTCGCTTCACCTCAGCCCTCAGCCAGCAGTCTCATAGCAATGGGTTGTGGGATTTGTAGTTCAAAGCATAGTTCAAATTAACCACGCGCCAGAGAAAATGTGGTGGCCTTGGCCTTTAACAAAAGTATTCCCCGATCAAAGCTGCAGATTAATTAGCATTGATTAAAAGGGAGAGACCCCCAAGTGTGCAGCAAAATCTTGCCTTCCACCCATTCCACTTTCCAATATTACTGGGAGGCAGAAACACAACCGGTATGATTCTTTTGCAACCCATTGTTTTTTAAAATTAATGGGGCATTGTCATTGCTCCAACACCCCCACCCACCCCAATTTGATGTAGACATCACTAGAAGATTAAGATCTGTTGTTTTGTTCCTTCTGGGGCTTCTCTACAGTCAGCGTGAGAAACTTTACCCGATAGCAATACAACATTTAAAACTCTCAGCTGTCCCAGGTAGCACAGCCAGTGGAGAACGATGCTGGGTGGAAGTTGTAATTCAGCAATCCAAGGAAGAATATTGATTTTTTTCCCCCCATGCCAGAAGTAGTACTAAGCCTAAGGGACGTATTCTTAATAGTACAAGATTAAGTTTGGAGAAGGGGAGTTGGAATATTTTTTTATTCTCATGATTTAGTTCTCTCCACACCCCACCCCTTTTGTACTTTCTAAAAAAATGTTAACTTACAGACAAAACATACGCAATAAAGCAATCTATTTAGAAGTCACTCTCACTGAGAATTCCCAAACCAGAGGACACAGGATTGGGAACCCAATGAATCCAATGGGGTTTATTCTATCATAGGCATTGTACCCCAGCCTTATGCCAACTGGCTTGGTGAGTCCTATTAAAACAGTATTGTTCCACTTAGTTCCAAGTGAAAGAAGAGTAACAACCAATTTCCTTTAGACCAGGGGTCTCCAACCTTTGCAACTTTAAGTCTGAAGGACTTCAGCTCCCAGAATTCTCCAGCCAGCTTTGCTGGCTGGAGAATTCTGGGAGCTGAAGTCCTTCAGACTTAAAGTTGCAAAGGTTGGGGA
Organism: Rhabdophis nuchalis; assembly: GCA_039707465.1. Lineage (NCBI taxonomy): Eukaryota > Metazoa > Chordata > Lepidosauria > Squamata > Natricidae > Rhabdophis > Rhabdophis nuchalis. Next base: position 146,071,886 of record CM077645.1, read on the forward strand.
CCTCTGCTTTAGACGGTGTTTCTGGTTAGTTTCAAGGAGCCTCCTCCCAAATCTTGTACCGATGTCAATCACGTACTTCTTGGTTTTGTTTCCCCTCTTTTATATACAGTTGGAGAATCATTTATGCCCCTCTTCATTCTGTCTTCTGTCTGCCCCAGCTTCATTTCTCCCAGCACGGCCCTCTTTTGAAAGCAGCGTCCCTCTGCTTTCACAATAAACACAGGCAACTCCAAATTCAAGACTTTAAAAAAAATTTCATCTTTTATTGGAAAATTATCTTGATCAAGATTTTCATGAACCCATGCGGACAGACATACATACACACACTTTGCAACAGGCAGTTTCTGAAAGCATTTTCCTACTTGGCCCTCCCTCTTCTGCTTTGGAAGGGTCTGACTGGAGCCCGGTTGATGAAGGCTTATCAAGATATAACCAACAAAGCATCTGTTTCATGGGTGGGAGTGAAGGGAAAGGCCCATGAACTAGGTTTAGCAAACAAGCACACATCAATGGGGTGGGGAATCATATTTATTTATTTTAAAATATATCTATATTTGCATTCAAATAAAAAAAATATGAGAAGGTAACCTGCATTTGCTTAAACAGTTTTGCAGGTTATAAATAACTTAATCCCTACTGTTCATAGGGAGAGGTATGTGCAACAAGAACCCAACGTTCAGTGTTTTTGAAAACTTGGCATCTTTCCTGTACAGTCCAAAAGAGATAATGCCAACAAAGCATTTTTAGACAAAACCCTGATTCCATTAATTCAGTGTGTAAAGTCATGATTCTCATCCAGTTATTCCTCTGCCTAGAGCAGAGGTTCCCAAACTTGGCAACTTTAAGACTTGTGGACTTCAACTCCCAGAATTGAGAGTTGAAGTCCACTGGGAGTTGAAGTCCACAAGTCTTAAAGTTGCCAAGTTTGGGAACCTCTGGCCTAGAGCTTGCTGTAAATCAGCTTGAGATTGCAGTACTAGAGCAGAGTTTACTCCAGAATACATGTGATGAAATTCAGTAGACTGATATCCATTAAAACCACTCCTTTCCCGGTCTCTGGGCAGCAGGGCAAACCTCTCAATATTCTCCCCCTCCTCATTAGCCACCATTTAAAGAGCTAGTGCTTATATTCAAGGGAAAGGAACTTGCTGGTGCCTGGGGTTCTTGGAGAGGGAAGGGGAAGCTATCCCAGTTAGTTGCATTTGTACTAGCACTATGCAGAACCCTGGAAGGCTGATAGATGGCAGCAAAGACATAGAATGTTCTGCATCTACTTGGCTGCCATCTAGTGGCAACCCTAGGAAGTCTGTACTGGGACTGCCTGCTGTAGATTACATGCCAGTCCTGGAAAAGACTGCAACAACAACTACCCCTCTTTTAGGCTGAAGTCTGGCTGGGTCCATTACGCCTGTTGGCTCCAAAGTGGCCAAGTCTATTCCTTCAGTGTGTGTGTGTGTGTGCTCACACATGCGCGCACATGCGCCATACTGCTCCCTCCTCTAACACTTGTTTTTCTGCAAGCTAGCACACTCTGCCTTGGAGTCCTTGCTGGAAGGACAGACTGGCATGGCCTTTGATGATCTGCCAGTTGCCAAATATAAAGGCTGCTCAAGTCGACTGACCTCGCTTCCATTGCATAGGCATGTTTCAGAGTGACCTCACTTTCTCCCAGCTGCACTGCAGTTAGTCTCTCCTCTGCCCGGACCACCTTATGGATATGATAAACATGATTACTGACCCTAAGCAATGCGTGACCAGATGCTAATCTTCTTACTTGGTCTAAAGCTGCTCTGGGACTTTAGCTCGCTTTGCGTTCCCTGAGGTTTGCTCCAAGCTGAAGGGTGTGTAGAATTCAGCCTTGATTCAAGTTACCCAAGACTGGAAACCTGACACGTTCCAAATATTTGGATTTTATAATCCCATGTGCCCCAGACATGACCCATGGGAACGGCAGAATTAACTCCGGTAGTTTATACCTGACTTAATATTGTCGAGGCTTTTGCAGTTTCAGTTTTTCACTGGCCAAAATATCTTCTTCACCTTTGATAGCACCCTACCTGTCGATCAGGATTCGGGATCGCCCTTAATAAATGTTAGCATCCTTATCTAGGTTGGTTCCAATGCTATGAACAGGTATCTGGGAACAGCCCAAATTAATTCGATCGGACTTACTTCAGGATCTGTATAGGCTTTATTTACAACCATGGAGAAAAGATTCCCATCCTCCGGTGCACCTCTCCAGATTCACTTTAAGAAGCAGGGCACCTGCAGCCTGACGGATGCCCCCACCAACCATCAAACAACCAATCATCGGCAGGAAACGGTTTCCCTGCAACCAATCAGATCTGCTGTCCCTCTTAGAGTCCAACCATGTATATATATGAACAGCTTTTTGGTTTTTCTCTGGAGGAGAAAAATGGCGTTTTTAAGGCACGGTCCTTGTACTGAGTCTGGATTTTTAAAAAATAAAATAAAATAAAAAGTGCATCGAGAGACACTTGCCGTCTGTCCCTACGTTACCCCAGCCTTTCACGGGGGTTGTTACACTGATAGAGTCTCTGATGTATGATAAGGCCTGTAGGTGTTGTGATGACTGGCCGCCACCTGGTGCAATGCGCTGGGCAGCCGGAGGGGGCAGTAGAGCTGAGAAACGCTCAGCGTTTGCAGCTGCGCCGAAGAAAACCGCGGGGAGGAGAAGGACGAGGGTCTCGCGTGGAAGGGCTGGTGCGGGTCGCGGCCGCTCAAAGCCTTCCCCTTGGAGGACTCCAGCAGCAGAGGATCGGGGAGGCCGTAGTGGTAAACGGCAGAGGCCGCCGCCAGGGGGAAAGCAGGGACGACGCCGTAAGAGACGGCCGGATGAGCGAGGAGCCGGGAATAGCTCGCGGGGGCGGCCCACGCCACCGCCCGTTCTCCCACCGGCCTCGCCAGGGGCCGCGGCTGCTGTTCGGAAGGCTGGAAGGGTCGGCTCAGGAGGCTCTCGATGGCGAAGGGGCTGGAGAATTTCGTGCCCGGGGCCGAGGCGCCACCGACGGCTCCCACGCCCGAGTCCCCCGAGGGGGTCTTCCGATCGGCGCTGGGGGAAGCGGGCGCCGGAGACGGCTGAGCCGAAGGGGAGCCCCCGGCGGCCGAAAGGAGCCCCGGGCGGCTGAGCCGCTTCCTCCTCCTGCGGAAGACGCCGTCGGCGAAAGTGTACTCGGAGTTGGGGTTGAGCATCCAGTAGTTGTCCTTGCCCCACGGCCGGGCTGGGTCCCGCAGCACCTTGACGAAGCAGTCGTTGAGCGACAGGTTGTGACGCACCGAGTTGCGCCAGCCCGTGTAGGCGCCGCGAAAGAAAGGGAAGCGGCCCATCAGGTACTCGTTGATCTCCGCCAGGGTCAAGCGGCCCCCGGCCGAATCCCGGATGGCCATGGCGATCAAGGCGATGTAAGAGTAGGGGGGCTTGGGACGGCGCGTGTAAGGCTTTCCGGACAACCCCGACGCCGCTTTACCCTCGCCTCCCGGGGAAGGCGAAGGCTCGGGGCCCTGCCGGGGAGAAGCCTCGCAACCGCTGGCCGGGCTGAGCGCCGCGCAATCCCCGTCGGAGCCCAGCTCGCTCTCGGCTGCCCGCGGGGAAGCTTCGCTGCCGCCTTCCTGGTCGCTGCAACTGGGGCCGCTGAGCTTGTCCTCGTATCGGGGAGCAAAGATCTCCAGCTTCATGGTTGCGCCCCCCAGCTCGGTTATCCTCCGCCGCCCCCACTCTCCCCCACTCCCAAGCTGTGACTGCTTGCCTGCCTCCTTGCGGGGGGGGGGGGGGGCTTGGTGGTTCTGGCGATGTAGGGCTTCGATCCCCCCCCGGGAGATGGGATCAACAGTTGGGGTAGATGTCTATACCTGGTGGGAGTGGGCGGGCGGGGTGGGCAGAAGAATAGATGATCAGACGATCGTCTCCGCTTTGGGATCCCTGGAAAGGCCGGGCGTGGTTCCGAAACGCTGGCAGGTGGTCTTTCTTTTTCCTCCCTCTGCAAAATCTCCCGCAAGGAACTCGAACTCAGCTCATTCCAGCCAAGGCCAAAGTTTGGAGAAAAGTTGCTGTCCCGTATAATGTTTTTTTAAAAAAAATATTTCGGGCGAGAGTGGAGCGGTGTAAGTTTTTACCCCCCTCAAACGCGTCTCAGGTGCGGTGCTGTTTCCCCATTAGCCAAGCGGCGGTCGCTTTCTTAGAAAGCAAAATCAGCGCGCATCGTTCCGCTCCTGACACTCCGGGGAAACTTTTGAGTTCTGGGCGCCGGCTTCTTCCTCCACCATCGGGACAGGGTTCCCAAATGCGAACCCCACTTTCCCCCCTTACAGAGGGGTCTGACTCCCAGGGCAGGGATGCTTCGCCGTCCCGTCTCTCCTTCCCTTCCTGGTTCGGCTGCTTCAGGCGGTTGAAGTGGAGGAGCAGCAACAGGTGGCTGAGAAGTTGGAAGCGGCTTCAAATGCTTTCCCTCCGCCAAGCGATTCTTGAGTTGTTGGGGGCTTTGGTTGTTGTTTTTTTCGCCCTCCCCGCGGAAGCGCAAATCCTTCCCGATTGGGATGGAAAGCCCACGGCAACCACCGCGCGATAAAACCGGTAGTCCGTTTCCCTCGTAACAGGAGCGTTCCCGGCTCTCGAAGGATCCTCTTCTCAACCCCACGCGGGCGAGTCGTCTGCTGGCGAGCGCAATACTCGAGCTGCCGCCGCTGTCATTAGTGGTATATATTGTCATTATCTCACTCCGGGACTTGACGGGCCAGCCCATTCGAACGCTGGGCCAGAGGGGGGGGAGGAGCCTTCCCCCACACATCCTCCCTCCCCCGAGAGGCTACTGGGTGGGTCGCCCAAGGTGGGCACGGATCGCGCAGCCAGCCAGCCTGCCTGCTCTCGCTGGCAAGCCATTGGTGCCTCTTCTGGCCAAGCCCCGCCTCCTCCCTGAAGGTTTTGTCCAATGAAACCGCCGCCACGGCTCAGCTCCTGTCCACCCCTGCGTTCCTCCCTCTTTTGCGGAGCGGGAGCCTCGTCTCAGGTGCGAAGGACGAGGTGCCTTTTACAGGTGGCGGTGCCCGACCTGCCGTCTCCCCTGGTCGTCTTCCTCGGGAAACGATCGACCTGGGCGCTTCGCAGAATTCTGCGGTTCGGTCGGGGCGACAGGTTTTCCCTTTCCCTGCTGCTGATTAGAACAGGAAAAGAATAAGAGAGCTGGAAGGGACCTTATAGATCATCTAGTCCAACCCCCTCCCTCCGTCCAAGCAGGAGACCCTAACACCGTTTCTGACAGATGGCAGTCCAGTCTCTTTGAAAGCTTCCAGTGGTGAAGCTCCCCCAACATCCGAAGGCAAGCTGTCCCGTTGGTTGCTGATTACAGTGAGAGACGCTTAGTTTGGAGAGGTTTAAAAAATATATATCCCAAACTGGCATCCCGCGAAGGGGCACCGAGCCTCCAACCTAGCCAGTTTCGCGGAGAGAAAACGCCGGGAAGAAATCGGGGTGTTGTTTTGAGTTTAAAAAAGAAAAGAAAAAAATTCCAATAACCATTGTATTTGCTTTAAGGTGAGGTGTGTATACTTGTAGAGTTTGGTGACTTAAAACCTGGGAACGGGTGCCAGCCTGCCGCTGAAAACTTCCCTGACGATTCTTTTAAGTCCTTCAGACCTAAGAAACGAAAGTTATTTCTGAGATGGTCAGTGGACTTTGGAGTACCTTCCCCAGGGAGCTTTTAACAGAGTAACAGAGTTGGAAGGGACCTTGGAGGTCTTCTAATCCAACCCCCTGCTCAGGCATACCTTATATTTGCCACTATTGCAAACTCTATACAGTTTATGTGTATTTGAATATTAGTAGCTCGGGTTGATAGTTAGGCCAAACCAACAGCCGAACCATGTACTATTTCAGACAAATGGTTGTGCTTGGCATCAGCCCAGATTTTGGTACCCCCTCAAAATCTCTCTGTTTGGATCAGTCCTTTTCAGTTGGTTTATTTTAAATTTGGCTTAATGTATGTTTGTATTTCCTGTCTTTTATTGTTCCTCCTGTAAACAGGAGTTTGTTTACCATTCTGATATACCATGATATACCATCCTGATATACCAGACTGCGGTGAAAGAAGTAAAACAAAATGAAGTGGTAAAAGGCATAATATTCCCAGCCAAATGTTAACATTTTCAGTGGGAGAATAATGTCACCTATTGAATTTCCAATAATTGGAATGTTCTAGAAAAGAGTAGCCTTTGTTGTATGTATTTGCCTATTTTCTCTATATACTAAAGTGGTTATGAAAGACACAAATTTGTCTGGATTATCTGGAGGGCTCTTTTTACCAGGCTGTCAATAAAAACTGCTTGAATTCAGAATTACTGCTCCACCACTGTGCCCTGGGAAGAAATTGCAAAATGTTATCAGGTTGATTAAAAGAAGAATGAGTGCTAAGATTCATTTTGATCACACTTTATTTTCTAAAGATGTCCAAAGTAGTTTTTGGAATATTATATATAATATTTCTGAATCTGCATAGGGGAAATTATATAATAGTAAGCACATGTAACTTGATCTGAAACTTTTGAGTTCCGTTTTCACTTCTGTTGGGTTTCCAAATTTATATTGGGACAATATGGAAAGTTGAACAGTTTGACTTTTAAAAAATAAACATTGATCTAATAATTGTGGGTTGTCTCATTATTAACAAAACCTGCTTCTGTCTTTTACTGATTTTCAATGGAACTGAAATGTCGAGTGGCTTGTACCCAGTGTTTCAAAATGGAATTCTTTGGAATATTTCAAGTAAGGAATGTGCCACAGCAAAGTGAAACCTTTGTAAATCCTAAATGTTTACATGGAAAAGATGTAAACCCATGATTACCCTCTTTCATTGACGAGTGATTCTCACAAATAATCATCCTGAAGAAAAGTTGATAGGATCACATCATATTTAAGTTGCAGTGTCTAATTAAACTGATGTTATTATGATATTTCTTAAAATGCCCTGGAGTATTTTACCTAACCAAAGATTGCTACCTGCAATTTGATGATTTACAATTTTGAAATGTTGATGGTACTTGTGTTAAAGTAATTGACTCTGTGTCTATGTGTGTGTGTGTGTATACACCCACTCACATACATATACACGTACACACACTTCTATATTCCCCCTCCTCTCAATTTATCTCTATATACCAGTCAAACAGGTTTTGTGGTTGAAGTGTAAAGTCTTTAACACTATTCTGCTAAATACATTTGAAAGTAATTTTTTTTCAAGTAAACGTGCTTTCAAATCTTCTTCTTCTCCTCATTGTATGTATGGTTTCTCAGGGTATCTGCTACTGAATTTTAAAGAAGCTTCCTCCCCAAATTCTCAAATTAAAGTATCCATGTAGGATTGCATTTTTTGTTGCATATGAATGATGACAATTACTCTGGACAACCATAAATCATTTATGTACAGATTGCTCTATAGTCAATGCACCATGGATTTAATTTAACTTCATCTGGGAATATTGATTACAAACACACACACGTTGCCAATTTTAACAATCTTGAGTTAACACCTTATAAGTGATGTATTTGAATTAAGGGATTAGAAGTAGGAAGATCCAGTTTCTATTCCTCTATCAGGTATAGAAGCCAAATGGGTAATTTTGTGCCTACCATTTTCTCTCATCCTTAGATTGGAACAAAGTGGAACAGCATAGAAGATAGAGTCTTTAATCTTCAGTGAAGAGGCCTTACACAACACATTTCTTATATCTACTATGAGATATAACCTGCAACGCCAGGTCCGTTGTCAACAAAGCCCCCCTCATTAGTGACCTTGTGTCAGAGGGGGAGCCGGACCTGGTAGGAATTGCGGAGACCTGGTTGGGCCACGAGGGAGGACATCCCCTCGTTGAAATGTGCCCACCAGGCTACCGCGCATTTCATCAGCCGCGGGCCCTAGGCAGGGGTGGTGGGGTAGCGGTCATTATTAAGGAAGGCCTTGAGCCGAGAGAGACCATTGTGCCTCAGACTTCCGGCTGTGAGTCCCTCTGCGTGAAGTGGGGCCTAGGGAGGCAGTTGGGCTTGCTGGTTGTATACCTGGCTCCCCGCTATGTAGCAGCAGCCCTGCCCGAGCTCCTGGAGGTGATCGCTACGGTGGCAGTGGAGACCCCCAGACTTATAGTCATGGGGGACTTTAACCTGCCATCGTTGGGCGAATCATCCGTGGTAGCTCGGGAGTTCATGGCTTCCATGACGGCCATGGACCTGACCCAAGTAATTCAGGGCCCCACCCACGAGGGTGGACATACGCCGGACCTCATCTTCGTCTCGGGCCAATGGAAAAGTGATCTGGGTACAGGGGATATAGTCATCACACCCTTGTCATGGTCAGACCACTCACTTCTCCGGCTCGACTTTCCGACCGCTGCTCCCCTCCGCGGGGAGGCGGAACCAGAGTCACCAATCTGGTACCGCCCCAGGCGCTTGATGGACCCGGATGGGTTCCAGACAGCGCTTGGGCCATTTCCTGTATCCCTGACCCGCGCCCCGATGGAGGACCTCACGGCCGCATGGAATAGTGCGGCCGTGGGAGCCTTAGATCGGGTCGCGCCCTTGCGGCCTCTCTCGCGGCGGCGAACCACCCTGGCTCCTTGGTTCACTGAGGAGCTGCGGGTGATGAAACGCCGCAAGAGATGATGGAGGGCTAGCCGCTCTGAATCTGACCGGACACAGGTAAGAGCCCATTTACGGACTTACATTGTGGCGCTGAGGGTGGCCAAACGTCATCATTGTGCCACTCTCATAGCATCCGCAGAAAACCGCCCTGCCGCCCTGTTTAGGGTGACCCGCTCCCTCCTTCAACAGAGGGAACGGGAAGCCCCGCTACAGGGAAGAGCAGAGGAATTTGTGATTTTTCTGCAGGAGAAAACCGCCCAGATACAGAGTGAGCTAACCCCCATTCATGGCCCAGTGGGATGCCACGAGAGAGATCTTGTTTGGGAGGAGTTTGACTCCGTTACTTCCGAGGATATGGACAGGCTACGTGGGCGACTGCGAGCCACCACATGTTCATTGGACCCGTGCCCCTCCTGGCTTGTACTGGCATCCTGGGAGGTGACACGAGGCTGGCTCCAAGAGGTTGTCAACGCATCCTTGAATGAGGGTTCCTTGCCTGCCTCCCTAAAAGAGGCCATGGTGAGGCCCCTCCTCAAGAAGCCCTCTTTGGACCCAGCTCTTTTGAACAACTACCGTCCAGTCTCCAACCTTCCCTTCTTGGCGAAGGTTGTTGAGAGTGTGGTGGCACAACAGTTTCCCCGTCACCTGGAGGAAGTTGACTATCTAGATCCGCGCCAGTCCGGCTTTCGGCCCGGGCATAGCACCGAGATGGCATTGGTCGCGTTGGTAGATGATCTCTGGAGGGCCAGAGATGGGGGATGTTCCTCCATCCTGGTCCTATTAGACCTCTCGGCGGCTTTCGATACCATCGACCATGGTATCCTATTGCATCGGCTGGGGGGGTTGGGGGTGGGAGGCACCGTTTTACGGTGGTTCTCCTCCTACCTCTCTGGCCGATCGCAATTTGTGCGGGCAGGAGAGCAGAGGTCGACCCCGAGACCCCTCACATGCGGGGTGCCTCAGGGGTCGGTCCTCTCGCCTCTCCTGTTTAACGCATACATGAAGCCGCTGGGCGAGATCATCCGTGGTTTTGGGGTAGAGTACCATCTGTACGCTGATGACACCCAGCTGTACATATCTACCCCAAACCACCCCAACGATGCCGTAGCGGTGATGTGCCAGTGCCTGGAAGCCGTGCGGATCTGGATGGGAAGTAACGGACTTAGGCTCAACCCGACCAAGACCGAGTGGCTGTGGTTTCCGGCTGCCCGATTCAACCAGCTCTCTCCAACGCTGGCCATAGGGGGCGAACATCTTGCCCCTGTGGATGGGGCGCGCAACTTGGGTGTCCTCCTGGATACCCGGCTGTCCATGGAAGATCAAGTGACAGCCGTGGCCAGGAGGGCGTTTTACCAGGTTCGCCTGGTACGCCAGTTGCGCCCCCTATTGGATCGGGACGCCCTTCGCACAGTCACTCATGCTCTCGTGACATCCCGACTGGATTATTGCAACTCTCTCTACATGGGGCTCCCCTTGAGGTGTACCCGGAGGCTTCAGTTGGTCCAGAATGCAGCCGCGCGAGCAATTATGGGCACCTCTAGGTTTGCCCATGTAACACCGCTGTTGCGCGAGCTGCACTGGCTACCTGTCGTCTTCCGGGTGCGCTTCAAGGTGTTAATTACCATCTTCAAAGCGCTCCATGGCTCGGGACCTAGCTACCTGCGGGATCGGATCCTGCCCCATACATCCTCACGGCCGATTCGCTCCCACAGAGAGGGACTTCTCCGGGTGCCGTCCACTAGACTTTGTCAGCGGGCGACGCCCAGGGGAAGGGCCTTCTCTGTGGCGGGCCCAGCCCTCTGGAATGACCTTCCCCCCGATATCAGGACAACCACGGACCTCCGCTCCTTCCGCTTAAAATTAAAGACGCACTTTTTTCGTCTGGCCGGCCTTGGGTAGTCTCTTTTTAGGTTAGGGTTTTTTAGGGGTAATTTTTAGTTTAGTTTATGGGTTTTAGCGCAGGATCTATTTAATCTATTTTTAACTCTGTATTTTGTATTTGTTTGTGGTTTATTTGTATTTTTAATTGCCTGTGCCCCGCCTCGAGTCCCCTTGGGGAGAGAGAGCGGGATATAAATTAAAATTATTATTATTATTATTATTATAGATAACTATGGAGAGCCTGGTGCTCATTGAGCTTTGTTGCTTGCAGATGTTTTGCAAGGAAATATCTGCAAGCAAACAACCAAGCTCGACAACACCAAGGACTCTACAATTCAATCCTGAGCTACCTGTATCCTCTTCAATTGGTACTGTGAATTAAGCATGATTTTGGGAAAGCTGTTTTCACCTGAAGCTAATCCATTGTTTTTCACAGGCGTAATTATATCAGTCTGTTGCAACAAGCTTTGGTAAGCTAAGGACCACTTCATCAGATATACTTCATAAGATATTATCTGAGGTTGACAAATAATGTGTGGGAGTCCTCCAAAATAATTGTAGAAGACAGCAGGTTATATGTAGTGTAAAGTATGTAGCTATTTGTTCAAACAATTATATAAATTATACTGATATTTTCTAACTCATGTTAGAATCTGTAATCTGTATTTATCTGTAGTACAATCTGTAATATTAGTATTTATTTTAATAGGTGTGCAATTCAAAACAGATGTTCTTTTAAATAACACCACTGCTTTTAAAATATTTTTTGCTAGAAGCCATTCAAAGTTGGAACAGAAGGGAATGAACAAATCCCATCCTTTCTTCTATCCTGACCACCAAACATAATTCAAAATGCTTTCTAAAATAATATTTCAATTTCCCTAAGATTAGTTCTTCTATATAGTATATCTGGTTGTATTAAAAATATCTCTGATGAACTCACAATATAGATATGCTTGGAAGTTTCAATTTGAGATAACATTGCAATCATTTTAATTTATTTTCACTTTATCACATAAAACTGTTAAATAGAAAACACACTTGACAAATAAAATGAGAAACAACTCTCTCTCTCTATTGGTCCAAGCACCATTGACTATAGTAGATATTACTTTTAGAAATACATGCATATGGCTTCTTCTCACGTTTATATAAGAACTGGGAAATTAGGGCACATATTACATTAAGGAAACAATTACACAAATAAAATCTCTATAACATTGCATGTTAAGTTCACTTTTTTGCAATTGTTAAAATATGAATGATATACTTGATGAACATCTAACATCGGACTTAATAACTATTGATAAATTAATTTGTAATTGACTTCTCTGAATTAAACTATCAATGGCTACTAAATGTGATGTACCACAATGTGCTTTGAGAATCAAATGAACCTAGCCTCTGGACGCTGAAAAATTCTATAGCCTTCTCTGGTGGGCTTCTGTGGTAGTTGTTGACCAGAGTTAGCTTTTCCAGCAGGTTTCTTGGTGAATAAAATGGACTGTAGAGAAACTGAATCATCCAGGAGAATGCAAGAAATGGAAGTGAACCTGACTTTGAGAAAACATGGAAAGGAAATATTACAGTGGTGTAGATAGTCCTTGACTTATGTCTACAATTGAGCCCAATATTTCTGTTGTTCAGTGAGACATTTGTTAAGTGAGTTTTGCCCTGCTTTACCAGCTTTCTTGCCATCTTTCCTGTTAAACGAATCACTGCAGTTGATCAGTTAGTAACCCGCTTGTTAAGTGAACCTGGCTTGTCAGAAGGGTGCAAAAGGTGATCACACGACTTTGGGACACAGCAACGGTCATAAATATGAACCAGTTGTCAAGCATCTGAATTTTGATCATGTGATTCATGGAGATGCTGCAAAGGTTCTGAAAAATGGTGATAAGCCACTTTTTTCAGTGCTGCTGTAACTTTGAATAATTACTTTTTTAAAAAAATTAAATTTATACCCCGCCCTTCTCCAAAAGGACCCAGGGCGGCGCACAGGAATTTAAAATACAATACAAAATCAAGTAGAAAATTTAAAAAACTTATGAACTAAATGAATAATACTAAATGAACTATTATAAGTTGAGGACTACTTGTATTCTGTATTGGAATATTGAAGCAAAAGCTAAAAAGCCATTAGGAATTGTTTTGATAAAGATTGGAACTCACTTCTTTATATATTTCTTTTCTCCTTTTTATTATATTTTTACTTTCGTTTCTTTTCTCTTTTTCCTTTGCATTTTTACTCTATCCTTTTTTCTTTAAGATTAGCATAATAGATTTTCTCATTATAACCATGCTTAATAAAAAGCTATTACTTTTTAAAATAAATTGGCACAATTGGGAAGCATAAACAAGCACAAGGAACTTCACATTGCTTTTTCTTTTGGCAACTTGGGTTATTTTGTTGTCAAAGTAAAATACTTAACCTTGTATTAAGCACTGTTAAATGAAATGAGCCCTAAACTCCTCAGTCCTAGAGGAGATCAACCCTGACTGCTCTTTAGAAGGCCAGATCCTGAAGATGAAACTCAAATATTTTGGCCACCTAATGAGAAGGAAGGAGTCACTGGAGAAGAGCCTAATGCTGGGATAGATTGAGGGCAAAAGAAGAAGGGGGCGGCAGAGGTTACTGAATGGAATCATTGAAGCAGTAGGCATGAGCTTAAATGGACTCCAGAGGATGGTAGAGGACAGGAAGGCCTGGAGGAACATTGCCCATGGGCTTTTGATAGGTCGGACACGACTTTGCAACCACCACCACCACCACCACCAACAACAACAACAAATGAAATGAACATGTCCTATGTCTTGGGGACCAGACTGAAGAAAAGAGAGGTTGCTTTTCATTTTGTCAAAACAAAATCAAGAACCACATTGCCAAGATTGACTCAAGACATCTCGGTTGGACCCATAAGACGCACTGATCAAGCATTTTGGTACTCAGAAAGAACTCCTTATCTTATGTTTTAATAAAAACTCAATGAGAATAAATCATGTAAGAAGCCTTTTACCTGTTATTACATGAAAATCAAAATTATCCACTGAAGCTGATTGCACTTCTCTGCACAAATGGTAACGTGGCCTTTGCGATTTCTAAACTCAAGATCATGAGCATTTCAAATCTTGTCCGATCTATTATTCTATCTAATCCTGTTCTGTGCTGTGACAGCATCTTTTCAAAGTATAGGGCCTGTGGCAGAGGTGGTATTCAGTCAGTTCTGACAGGGTCTGGAGAACCAGTAGTAGAAATTTTGAGTAGTTCAGAAAATTAGCAAATAGGCTGCCCCTGCCCCTGCTGACTCCCAGCCTCCCAGCTGATCTTATTTTATTGTCCAGAACAGGAGAACAGAGCTGGAAAGCAGGTTAGTGGGGTGGGGAGAGAATGGGGACTCTGCAGTTACCTTACCCCAGGAGCAGGAAGGGAATGGGGATTTTGCAGTATCCTTCCCCCCCACGCCCATCAAGCCACACCTATAGAACTGGTAGTAAAATAAATTGAATCCCACCACTGCCATTAGACACTAGAATGGGAGTTACTTTTGAATAGAGATGCATAAGGCATGATATTTCAAATCCAAACACATGAAAGACTGACTTCTCATAGATTTTAAATGGTGAATACACTTCCTTACTGTCAATAGACAAACAGGAGCTGCTTCACTTTCATGGGTTTCTTGCCCCCAAACTGGAATCTTTCAACGTTGGACATGCTAAAAAAATTGTAGCTTTGCTACTGCCTTTTCTATTTTTCCTGTTTTGGTGAAGGATATTTTTATTCATGTAAAGGAGAATGGAGCTGGAAAGCAAGTTAGTGGGGTGGGGAGGGAATGGGGACTCTGCAGTAACCTTACCCCAGGAGTGGGGAGGGAATGGGGATTTTGCAGTATCCTTCCCCTGCCACGCCCAAAAGGCCATGCCCACAAAGCCACACCATTCCCACAAAGCCATTCCCACAGAACTGGTAGTAAACATTTTTGAATCCCACCACTAGCCTGTGGTCTTTCTCTTGATATACACATACACATACACATTCTTCAAACTAGGGAGCAAGTTGTGGTCCTCAGGATTTTGCTGCCGAGCTACCGGTATATAGCTCCTAGTGATTGCAACTAGCAAGACCAATAGGCATGCTACAAGTTGCATTGAAGCAATACCCCGTAGCAGAGGCAATTTGAAACAATCTTTGCCATTCTGATTTTAAAGTAATGTTTTCCCCTCTTCTCGATTTTTGCCCTTGGTGTGATCTACAATGCCTTCTAATCTACACAACTGATCACACGAGACTGATCAAGATTTCAGATCTGCCCATGTTCTATTGGTTATGGGCATTTCCCCTCCTCCCCCTACCAGTCTTTGGGGATTTCAGTGTCATTTTACCCTGCATTGCTTGAAAGACTAAACAGCTGGCCTCTGTGAAGGCATATGGTTCTTCCTACTCATAGATTTGGTGCTTTTTTGAAAGAACATTAGACATTGTTTTTTTAAAAAAAATACACATTCTTTAAATAACCATAAACTGGTTTTGTCTAGCAATCCCTGGAGCTTTTACATGAATAAATATCTGATATCCTTCACAAAAACAGGAAAAAATAGAAAAGGCAGTAGCAAAACTACAATTTGTTTAGCATGTCCAATGTTGAAACATTTCAGTTTGGGGGTAAGAAACCCATGAAAGTGAAGCAGCTCCTGTTTGTCTATTGACAGTAAGGAAGTTTATTCGCCATTTAAAATCTATGAGAAGTCGGTCTTTCATGTGTTTGGATTTGAAATATCATGCCTTATGCATCTCTATTCAAAAGTAACTCCCGTTCTAGTGATTAATGGCAGTGGTGGGATTCAATTTATTTTACCACCAGTTCTATGGGGCGGGGCCAGTCAGAGGTGGTATTTACCGGTTTGCCAAAGTATTCAAAATTTCCGCTCTTGGTCCTCCAGAACTGGTCCAAACCTGCTGAATACCACCTCTGATTAATGTGTACATGCTTTTTGTCTTAATCAAGGAAAGAGCAACCACTTTTTTCAGTGATCGGAATGAATGGGGACTGAATTAAGCTTAGATTAAAACCATTTCCCCCCCTGAATTCAAAATTAAACCAAAGTATGAGCAAAGCCACAAGTCTCACTTCTCCTGGTTCAGTTGAGCATATTCTGCCTCACCAGTAAGTGTTGGTAGGTCACTATGCATAGAGTGGTGGGTTGCAGGTGGTACACCCTCATTACGGGCATACCAGTTCCTGCTGGGAGCACCGGATACCATTCTGGTATGATGCTCTGGAGGGCCTATCCTTTACCTGTATTTAAACTCTTCAGTCATTCCGTGCACACGCATGGAACGTACGGTGCCTGCGCAAAGCTCCGCCAAGCAGCTGGAGCATCGCGCAGGCGTAACAGAGCATCCCAGGAGGTAAGGGCGCATGTGTGTGCTGTGCATGTTCTTGTGGCCCCGTTGCACCGTACGGATCCGGAACCCACCACTGTTCGCATAGCTACGTCTACCTGAGTGCATCTTTCCCCACACACAAGCATGGACTGGAATCGATGCTTAAATTTAGATTTACAAGTGGAATGTTTAATATCACGATTTGCTGATCTCTCTGCTTTGCATATATAGTACTTCCTGAGAAATTATGCCGCCATAATATTTTCTCTGGAACGTAATACTTTCATAGTAAGTCGAGGATCTGGGTACAGACACAGATGCAAGCAACCTTGTTATGACAACCAGGAACTGCTATTTTGGGCAAATTTGTGTGTGTACTCAAATTCTGAGCTTTTTTCTGTCATACCTTTGTAACACACTGCACTGCAGGCAGTCCATTCTGCCCCAATGCCTTTTCAAGGTGGTATTAAGAGGGACTCCAATGTTTGCCTTCCTGATTGGCAAGTATGACAGCCAAGTACAAATCTAAAGGGGATTATCAGGTTCACATATAACCCTGCTTGAGGGTGATTTAAATAATTATAATTCCATTGAGGATTAAATAGATATTAGGGATTATGGGGGGGATGGAGGGAAGAACTTGGTTTTGTTCGTATTTTAATGTGAACCTCCTTTATCTGCATGCTTTAAATCTGCATACAAATCAGAAGGGTGTATGTATCTAAAGCAGAACTTATTTGCAAGTTTGCAACTACATTTATAACTAAAGTGCATACAAAATATATTCTTGAGTATTCACTGAAAATGTGTAAATCAATAGTAAATGGCTTTCATGCTTTTGGAATGGAAATTACACAAAAATGCACAAATTACAGAAATATGCATCAAAAATATAACTGTTAAGAGAAAACGTGTGGGAAATGAAGACAGCTTTTTGTGGGGGGGGGGGGGGAAGAAAAAAAAATACAGAGCTGGTCTAAAATTAACTTTAAAGGTAGAAAAATAAAAAAGTAGTGAAACCAACAAGCTTGTCTATTGCTTGATTATGTTCATTCCTGAAGTAATGGTATTGCAACACACTGTATTTTGGGCACATACTGTACATCTTAATGCAGCAATTCTGAACATTTTCTTCTATGAAGATCACCATATTTTCATGGAAGATTATCATAAAGCCCAGTGGCTAGGAATGTGGCAATTCCAGGTACTGTTGTATAATATTTTCTTAATTTCTGCCACATCATTTCCATGGGACTCAACATTAAATAATTAAAAAACACATGAGATTGACTGAACTTCCCTGAGATAATCAAATTTGACAAGTGTTTAATAATTTAATATTGCCCCATAATGCTTGTGATATGTTGATCAAGAAGTCAAGATCTCATGAGATATTTTTATTTTAGTGCCCTAACTACGGACATCTGCAAAAATTGGTGAGCAACCAGTGGTCTTAGCTCCTGCAAGTTGAAATCTATTGCCCTAAATCAAGAGGTAGATAATTTGTAATCCTTGTTAGATTACCACCATATCTGACTATTGGGCCTATTAACTGGAGCTAATGGATCCAAAAATATTTTTAGAGAAAAATTTTTTGTGGCATCTTAACTGAGATAGATTTGGAAGATTGATGCTTGCCCATAAAGAAAAACCTGACTTTATCCTTGGAGAAAATGATACCTGACACTTTGCAAAACAACTAAGGAAGAAGGGCATTTTGCTTTCAAGAAGGGATTGAAAAGAAGGAGATGCTTTATCCATTGCCTGGAGCAGTTTTCCTTCCAAGCTTTTATCTCACAAGTTCCTTGACTAACGATTGTGATGTAAACATAACTTTAGAATGCTGGCGGCAAGGAAATATTGGTGGAAACTGACAAGTTTGAAAAGTAATGATTTCAGAGGAAAACTCTCCCCCCCCCCCTCAGGATCTCTCTTTTATGTTGGATCTCTTCATGGAAGCCTTTGGTCATATGCAACATGTCATTTACCTCTTTGTGACTTGAAGCCTTTCAAGTAAGTTTCCCAAACAGAGAGCTGAAACTGTTCCATGAAAATTTGCCCTTAGAAGTGATTATGTTTGTGTCCAAGTTATGGGGAATGGCTTCCGGTTCCCAATCTCGTACGCTTGAATTCTGCAGAATCTGGGTTGAGAAAATTTCCTTCTCCTTCCTGCTTTTGTTAGAAGTGGCAGTGGAGAAGCTGGTAGTCCCCTTTTTGATGTTTATTTTATTACCTTTCCACCATTTGTGTTTAAAATATACACTGTTCTGTTTTGCTTGTTTGTTTGTCTTCTTAACCTTGTACAAAGGGGCTAATGTCAGTGTTATGCTGTCGCCAAGCAAACAGACCCCACCCCCTTTTTCCTCTTTATAGGGCCATTTCTATTCCATTATTGTACACTTGATAGTTGATCTGCAATAAAGGCAAAGACTCTCACAAGTTAAACACAACTCCTAATGACTCCATAGTGACAACAGTATGGAATGCTGGGTCTTCACAATCAAGCAGAAATCTTTCCCTTCACTTGCTTCCATGGACAGAAAATTTACATTTTCTGGTTGATCATTAACCTATTGTCCCTCAGGGAGGATCACAGGAGACTTCATATAATTAGATCTCTAGTTTCTTAATTTTGCTCAGGGTTCAAGAAATATTTTCAAATCTATCTTTGTAACCATAAGGGCTAGAAACATCTCTCCTGCAATGGAAGATAGCTCAGAAAGTCTCAGGCATTTTGGAATGTGTGCTACGTATACTGTCCCGCAACATAGTGGTATTTATGGTTACATTGGTTATTGTTTATTATTGGTTATTGTCCTGATGTTGGAAGAAATATCCATCTGGTTCAGTTCCAATCCGGGAGAAAGGCACAGGAGACAAAATGGAGACTGGAGGCTGATTGGAAAGAGGGTCCATTTATTGATGGAGCAGAACCATCAAGCACATATGATTCTGGTTAGCTGACCACATGGAGTTGAGAGTGGGGGGGGGGTATTTATACCTTATCTTGGGTTTTGCACTTGAACTTCCTGTTCCTGTACAAGAACATGTATTCCTTTGGCTGTTGTCAGACTCCCATGGGGCCATGTACAATTCCTAGGAGTTTGTCTGAGCTAAGTTTGGTTGAGGTTTGAACTGCTGGGGGTGGTGCATCTGAATGTAATGAAGGGGCTTTGGGCAATTCCTATTGGGGCTGAAGGCTAATCCTATCTTTGTTGGATCTTGGGTGAAGGTATTTGCTTATGAATAGAGCTAGCTATCGCTTTATGTCTTAAGTGCTGACATCTGTTGAGGGAAATATAATATTCTGCCTTTTTAATATTTTTCAAAATATTTCATTCTTCTAGGAGGGGGTGGGTGCTAATTTTCTACACAGTTTATGGGGTTTGGATTCTAAATTATACCATGGATATTTTAATTGCACTGTTTATTCTGTGTAAGCCACAGAAATCTCTTGGATCATGCCAGGATAGAAATATGTTTGATAACTAATGTTTTTTTGAATGGACAAGGCTAAGTTCTCAACAATATGCCACGTTATAGCATCACTTACATACTTAATGCACAGTTCAATGGGCATCAATTGCTGTCCAGCAATTTGAATTATAGAAGATTTTGGTGAACTGTGCCCATTTTTTTCAGTTGCAGTGAAAATGTTTTACAGGGTTCATTGCTACTCTTGTATCCAACTTCCTCTTTACTCACCTGGTCCTGGGACTTGCAATGGCAGAATTATTATAGCATCAAGTCGCTCATTTGCAGATGCAAAGCAGCAGAAAATATTTGAAGTAACTACTTTCCCCCCATAATATATAAAAAATTGCAGTGAGCTTTATAGATGATTATTCTATGGGTCTTCCTGCTATAGTTTAACTAGACAAATTTAATGCTGTTGCCTCTATGAGGTTTAGTACAATCATCGGAAAAAGCTGAGTTTGTTAAATAAACTTCACATCAAAAGCACTTTGATGTCTTACTTTATGGTACAAGTATTTTTCTTTTCTTTTTTCAAAGAATGCATTAAAAAAAACATGCTGCAGTGAGTAGACTCAGTTCTTTTAAGGAAAATTGCCTCACATTTTCCGAAAATCTTAAGCCAGATATTTTTAATTAATTCATTTCGTACCACTGAATCTGCTACTTCTTATGGTTTACAAAAGTAAATAAACTGAATCATCCACATTACACAAATCCCACAATTAAAAGGACCATGGCAACTAACATAATAATTAAACGTTAATATTATAAAATAGCAATAGCATTTATTTATTTATGCTTATTTGGGGCTCTGACGAAAAACAGATTGTACAGATTGACAAAAACACTGCAACAAAATAGAACCACAAAATAATAAATTACATATAATTTATTACAAACCACAGATAGCAAAATATATCATCAGTATAAGCAAAAGACGATCACATGACTCCGGGACACTGCAACTGTCATAAATACGAGTCAGTTGCAAGCATCTGAATGTAGACTGTGGGAATGCTGTAATGGTCGTAAGTGTGAAAAATGGAGATAAGTCACTTTTTTCAGTGCCGTTGTAACTTCAAATGAACTGCTGTAAGTCAAGGATTATCTGTATAGTATATTATAGTAAGTACAATGAAGATCTGACAGATGAGTGGAAGATAATAATTGGGAAGCTATCATTTGTTAAAAAGGTACCAGAAGCAAGAGAAAGGGAGGAAGAACTGGCCTGCCTAGTTCTACCTGACTTTCAGTTTATAGCTTATTTTAATCAGTGTATGGTGCCTACAGAGGTCATGCAATCACTGATATGTAACACTTATAAAACACAAATTTAAATTTAAATGAAATGTCAGTAAATAAAAATATATAGGCAATGTACAAGATAAAGTATTAACAAGATAAGATTGCCATAATAAGGCACCACATAGAATCGCAATTGGATAGGTGTTTTAATTTGATGTCTAAAGAAGCTAACCGTTTATCTGCTTTTGGTATGACTAAGATGATGTGGCTATGGTTTTCCCAGTTGCAATGTATGGCTGTGAAAGTTGGACCATAGGAAAGGCTGAGCGCCAAAGAATTGAGGCCTTTGAACTATGGTGCTGGAGAAGATTCCTGCACATCCCTTGGACTGCAATGTGATCAAACCGGTCAGTCCTAGAGGAGATCAATCTTGATTGCTCTTTAGAAGGCCAGATCCTGAAGTTGAAACTGAAACACTTGGTCCATCAAATGAGAAGGAAGGACTCACTGGAGAAGGGCCTAATGCTGGGAACAATTGAGGGCAAAAGAAGAAGGGGACCCACAGAGAATGAGGTGGCTGGATGGAGTCACTGAAACAGTACGTGTGAGCTTAAATAGGCTCCAGAGGATGGTAGAGGACAGGAAGGCCCAGAGGAACGTTATCCATGGGGTCGCAATGGGTCGGACACGGCTTCACAACTAAAAACAACAACAACAAAGATGAGATCATCACAGTTTACAATGGTATCACCATGCCATAGATCACCTCCATCTTCCTCCTTGGTTGCATAAAGCCATCCTCATTTCATTTGCAGCCCATGAATAAAATAGCCTTAAATCATCACTATGTGTATCTGTACGCTTTCTATACACTAAATCATAATTTCCCCTCTTAAGCTAAACTCTCTTCTACCACTCAATGCTTAGTCACCCATTCTCTTGGAGGTAATACTAGGTGGCCAGTTGTGGGGGTGAGTGGAAGAGTTTTGGGGAAGGTTGGAGAGTGTGCACATACCCTCCTTCTCGGGTAAGAGTTTGCTCTTTCTATTAGCAAACTGTGTTCTGCCTTTCATGCCAGTCATTTCCTTTCTCCTTTCTACCTGCTATTTGAAAAATCAACTTCTTTCATGTTTACAATAAAATAGAAGAAAGCAGCACTGTGCTATTTTAGTTGAGGAGAAAGATTGCCTCTTTAACGGTATTCTGAGATGCATCTTTCCATTTCAATACAGCAGCTGAATTCTTCCACTTTGCTAGGTCTAAAAAGTAATAAGGAGCACTCGGTGAGGCTTTTGTTGCTTGTTTCACCAGTTTCACTATAGATCAGTTGCTTCTTCGCTGGCTCCTTCCTTCCACAAGCTCCTCACATTGCTTTAACTTGTCCAAACTGCGAGAAGTTGAACACAGAAGCCTAGAGAAGCTCAGGGGGCAGAACATGAACACAAGTTCTTTTTAATTTGCCTTGGAGTGTCCTTACTCATCAACGCTTTCCCTGTTGTCTGATAACATGCTGAAAGAGCATGGTAAGCAAAGACCTCCTTTATATGAACATTATTTAATACATACTACTTTAACTAATAGTACATAATAATATATCTTCAAAGGAACAGTACCTCATCATGGTGTGGGACCCATGTGTGCTGAACAGGTGCAACCATAACAGACAGCTTTTCACTGAAGAGTCAAACTCAATTTGTTCCCATTCAACATGGCAAGAATACACAATTTAAATTCCATGCTGAATCGACTGTCATCCAGATTTTAACAAAAGCCATAGCTTTTGCATTCACTGAGAAATGTGCTACAGCAGGGGTCTCCAACTTTTGCAACTTTAAGTCTGAAGGACTTCAGACTTAAAGTTGCAAAGGTTGGAGACCCCTGTGCTACAGGACTCAGCTCCCTCTGCTAGACAACCAGGGCATGGGACAGGCTACTGGAAGGCAATTGAAAGCGGAAAAAATTTGGTGAATGGAATAAAGCTTCTCAGTTACAGAATGTTTCTACCAGTTGGAACCATTAAAATGTGGATTTCAAAAGTGAACTTATCAGCTTTAGAAAGAAAGATATTTGGGGTTAGAAAATAATGGTAAAGATTTAGGGACCAAAGGTGTGTCATTTGGAAACATAAGTCCTTTACTAATGCTGACTTGAAAACATGCAACTCAACATTCAGGTTTATTCAGAATTACTACTACTACTACTATTACTACTACCACCACCACCAATCATTAATACTGGGTACTGACGACCATCTTCAAAGCGCTCCATGGCTCGGGGCCAAGCTATATCCGCGACCACCTCCTGCCCCATACATCCCTTCGACCGATCCGCTCCCACAGAGAGGGCCTTCTCAGGGTACTATCGGCCGGGCAATGCCGGTTGGCGGTGCCCAGGGGAAGAGGCTTCTCTGTGGCGGGCCCTGCCCTCTGGAACGACCTTCCCCCCGATCTACGCACCATTGTGGACCTCCGCCTTTTCCGCCAACGTCTTAAAACCTATTTATTCCAACAAGCCGGCCTAACATAACCCCGTTTCTGACTTTTTATAGGGATAATTTTTAAATTTTAGAGTTTTATTAATTTTAGCACAGGGAATATTTAATTAGTTTTTTAATAATTTTGGATTTTTGTACTTTTGTATGTTTTTAATGATACCTGTGCGCCGCCCTGGGTCCTTTTTTAGGAGAAGGGCGGAGTATAAATTTAATAAAATAAAATACAATAAATAAATAAATAAATAAATATCTGGTCAGTCCTTGTTATTTGGTAAATAGCAGAACTAGTGTACATGGAACGTAATAATTTGCATCACAAGACAAGAAAACTAACAACCATGCATATGTTTAGCACCCAAAAACAGATATTAATCAGCAATGTTTCCAAGAGCAGAGGAGGGTAAAGGATTCCTACAGATGAAAGAAATTGTGCAGGAAGAAAAGCACAATCCTGAATGATTAAATTTAGAAAAGCCAAGAATTCTTGCTGAGGGAAGTCAATCAAAGAAAGCTCTTGAAAACAACAAAAGAGGAAGGTTGTATATAGGAAAGAAACAATTGAAAAGCAATTTGTTAATTGAAATAATAAGTCAACGCATGGTCAGTGCTTGAAGGGTATAGCTGATAAAAAACCCATATGGTGTTGATTAAGATCTGGTTTCAGGAAAGAAATTGAAGGGTTTATTTTAGCAATCAAGAACACGCTTTGCCAACTAATTGCATGACATCAAAAATTCAACATGCAACAAACAACAGCAAATGTTGCCTTTGTAGTGAAAAGGGTGAAACAATCGATTATGTATTCAGCGGCTGCAGCAAAATTTCATAAATTGACTACAAGCAGTGTCATGACCGAGTGGCCAAAATTAGTCATTTTTACACAATCCTTTTGTACTCAGCACTGCATATTAGAGTAAACAAAGTGAATAGAAAGACAAGTGTATGCATTCCATAACTGATAAAAATAAAAACATCCCTGTATGATTGCATCATATGAAAAAGCAGCAACACACATCAGCTACTAGAGATGTTTTTTTTGCAAAAAAATGCATTCAGTATGAGCAGCCAAATGTTGAGCAATACAGTGTTGTTTACGAATGGTGAAACACCCCAGCGTGACCTAATAAGCTGTTAAGATGACCAAACTATGCCCGCTCCTTAGTGGGTCAGATTTGAAATGGAGTGAAATGCAGTGAAAGAAGGCAGAAATGGAAGAAAGAAAGGAAAAATGAAAATGTACCAATGTAGAGGAATAGAATTTTTATTAATAATTGGCCTATGGGCTACCTGTGCCTTACCACAGGGGTCTCCAACCTTTGCAACTTTAAGTCTGAAGGACTTCAGCTCCCAGAATTCTCCAGCCAGCAAAGTTTCAGACTTAAAGTTGCAAAGGTTGGAGACCCCTGCCTTACCAGAATCCCAAGATGATGTCATCCAAAGTTACTGGCAAAAATGGACGAGAGCCAGAAGCTATAGGAGATAAACTGGTCTCAAATGAAATTTTATAGCTATCCGGGACTTTAAAAGCAGCCTGAACTTATGCCATAAAAATTCAACCAGCTAATCACAACTGGCCCCGAAGAAGGGATGTTACTGAATTAAAATGGGGGTTTCTGGAAATGTCCTACTCCCATTTCCATTTTTAACATCCCTCCAAAAGTTTAAAAAAAAACCTACCCTTTCCAATGTGATATTATCACATCATTAGAAAGCTCTGCTCTCCAGCAGGTTAATGGAGCTAGGGACTTCCTTGATCAAAAACATATTTCCATCTCTGCATTTACAGCAACACTAATACAATTAATCTTACCTCTTTAATTATGCATTATATGCCCAGGAAGTCCAACGGACCGAATGCAAATAAAAAACATATGCTTCTATTCTGCTATTGTAATTAATTTTTAAAATAACAAACTTGGTTCCTATTTGTGTAACAGTCGACCTGATAAGGAAGGGGGGGGGGGAAACGGCTGCAATAATGAATAATTTTAAATCAACACTTCAAAGACTGACCTTGTTATTATTATTGTTTTAAAAAAAGATGTGGAGTGACTTAGTATCCTTGACCCAGTGATCTGACAATGAGTGCAGTGAATTGCAATGTATTTGAAGGCAAAGTTGTGAAATCATGTTTGGTAAGCTGCACATATTTTGCTAAATTAAATTACCGCAAGATTTCTGACTGGAGTAGCAAGAGAGCGAAGTTATATCTGAGAATGACACCAGTCTTGAAACATTTCAAAATAGAACTCTACTGAGCCATAAGATTTTGTTCATGCAAATGCCAAAAGGAACAGAGAAGCAGTGGGATTCACTTCACTTCCCTACCGGATCGCAAAGGTGAACGCACATGCTCTCACTTCACTCACACGCACCGCGTCTGTGCATGCACACCATCTTCTGCACATGCACAGTGCTTGCGCATTATGTTGGGGCAGGTGGGCGGAGCTTCCTGCAGCCGCCACTACTGGATCGCCCGAACCGGAGAGAACCGACTGAATAGTACCTCTGGAACAGAGACATAAAACGTTCTACATTCTTGAAGCCTTTTCAGGCTTAAAATAATCAGTAACATGTTGCCATCTTGGCTTCCTTCATGCCACCTAAAAGAGGAGCTGAAAGACCTCTACCATTGTACATGGCATAATACAGTTTCTTTCTGAAACTTTAGAACTGGACATTTCTGGCTGTATTCATACAACACTAAGCCAACATTTGGGTTTGTCACGCATGCAAATAATAAAAGCAAACCAGGTTCAGCACTGCAGGTCTTGCTTTAGCAATGCTGGGTGTGTTTCTCCTGCTTTCCAAAATGGCTTTGCCTTACACCTCCAAGGATTATTTAAAGTAAACCAGGAAACCAAAGATGACCTGCATATCTCAATATGCCCACAGCAATAAGCAACATAAAAAGTAAAGGTAAATATTCCCCTCGCACATATGTGCTAGTCATTCCCGACTCTAGGGAGCGGTGCTCATCTCCATTCCAAAGCTGAAGAGCCGGTGCTGTCCGAAGATGTCTCTGTGGTCATGTGGCCTGCATGACTAAACGCCGAAGGTGCACAGAACACTGTTACCTTCCCATCAAAGGTGGTTCCTATTTTTCTACTTGCATTTTTCTGTGCTTTCAAATTGCTAGGTTGGCAGAAGCTGGGACAACTAACAGGAGCTCACTCCATTACGTGGCACTATGGATTCAAACTGCCGGACTGCTGACCTTTCTAATCGGCAAGCTCAGCGTCTTAGCCACTGAGACACCGCGTCCCTAATAAGCAACATACTAACAAACTATTGTTATACTATTGTTTCTGCTTGGCCAAAAAGGATGCCCCCCACCCCCTCAATATACATTACTATAATGAGTGCATCTAGTTGAAAGAATTGACAACAGCTTGAGATGGTTGCATACCCCTCTCCCTCAATTCTTTGCAACTGGTATTTGGAAACATACAGTCCGTAACTGAGAAGCAGAGAAGTGTAATATTGTCATTGTTGGACTTGTCCTTTTTGAATGTTTCTAATTCCTTTTGAAGCCCTCTAAGTTAGTGGTAACGAGCACATTTTGTGTCTGTAATGAATTTCACAGGTTAATGATGTGCCGAATGAAAAAAGTATTTTCTTTTACCTGTTCTAAATCTCAGTTTGGATGCTTGGCTTTGAGCGAGTGAGAAAGAAATTCTCCCCGTCCACTTTCTCCACACCAAGCATGGAACTGTCTCTCTCTCCCCCACCACCAATCCCCAAACAGATTCAAACATTCTGGCATTTTCTTGTAAAGAAGGTATTTAAGTCCTCCAACATTTTGGTTACTTTCTTTTGCACTTTCCTGCATTCTGCAATACCTTGTTTCAAGTCTGAGGAACCGAATTGACTTTTGAATTTGCATGACAAATATGCCTTCAATCAAATGCTGGATCTGGTAAAGATGCTGGTTGCCTTTGTAATGTATAAAAGGCATTATATGATGTTGGTATGTTTCATTTCCATCCCTTTTTCTAATAATGCCTGACGTGGAATTTGCCTTTTTAACAGTTGCTGCACACCAAGTTAACTGGCTCATTAAGCTGTCAACTCTGACCAAGGGGTTGGTTAGTTTCAGGCAGCTGAGGCACCATTAGTGTGTGTGTGTGTGTGTATGGGTGTGGGTGGATGTGAAACAAAGTGGTTTGGCATCAATGTACATCACTCTATATTTATTTAGATTGAATTGCATTTGCCATTTAGTTGACTGTTTTCTCACTTTAAAGGGAATCTTCTGGAGAGCTTCACATTTAAATGTGGTTCTGGGTCCTTTTGGAGAAGGGCGGGATATAAATTGAATAAAATAAATAAAAATAAAAATTACTATGCAGAATAGTTTAGCGGTAGCTCCAAACATGGTCAGGTCACTGGTCCCAAGTCTTTCTCTGAGGCTGCTTTCAATTTCCTACTTTGACATTGCAGCTAATCAGCATTACCTTGGGCCTGTAATGGCAAATATACAATTGAGATTTAGTTTTTAGTCAAATCAGATTTCCATAGAGGACCTATGTACCAGTGGTGTGATTCAAATAATTTAACAACCGGTTCTCTGCCGTAACCAACTGGGTAGGCGTGGCTCAGCAGTCCTGTGGGTGCGTGGGCCTGGCCAACTCAATGTCACTCAGATTGATGGGCACTTTGCCTTAGCTATTACAATGTAAAAAGGGTTAACTGGAGAGGCAGTTTCTGTAAGCAGGGCAATAAAGATTAGGCTAGAAACAACACCAGAATGTTTCCTTCCTGCCTCCCTTACAGGATTTTAGCGCAGGTAAATTATTTAATTCTATTTTAAATATTGTATTGTTTGTACTTTTTAAATGCATTAAAGCCCTGTGCACCGCCCCGAGTCCCTTCGGGGAGAGGGAGCGGTCTATAAATTAAATAAATAAATAGGATTAGCCCTGTAAAGTAAAAAAAAAAATCAAAATGAGATTTCTTCCAATAACCGGTTCTCCGAACTGCTTAGAAAGTTAAAAACCGGTTCTCCCGAATAGGTGCGAACTGGCTGAATCCCACCACTGATATGTAGCCATTTCATCTATGCCACAAACAGATAAATGTTTCTTAACTTTGATTATTCTAGGATTCCCTGCTATATAAAGCTGAGTCAATGATTATGGAGGCATGGACAGTATTTTCTTTCTTTTTTTAATCCTCCCCTCCCCATCTTTTTTCTTCTCTTTCAGATGGCTATGCACTATCGACTCAATATAAGTCTATTAATTGTTTTTATTAATAATAGGATTCCCGCTTGACTTTTATGTAATGAGGGTGCTCCCACAAGTAGCTTATAATCTATTTACTGATAGCTGTATTCTTAGCAACTTAAACAGTATTTGTATTCTTTGTGTAAACAGGTGAATGGGTGGAGATCTGACATCAGTGAGTCACTGCTGGAGCAAAGAGAAATACAAAATTAGAATTTTTTAGAGATTTGAGTTGTTAGGCTTGTTTGTGGATCTTCAGAGAAGGAAGTAACCAATTTTTTGCATTGGTTATTTTTTTTTCCTTGGGTTATTTTGCAATTCTCATTTCAAGCTTGGTTCAAGAGAACAACAAAGAATTGCATTTCACAAATGTGCCCTATAATTTCTAGGGTTTCCTGAAGTTCCAACATTTTAGAAATAGAATGCAGTATAATATATATATATATATATATAGGTTGTATCAGAATTTGCTCCTGACTTGATAGTAGATCCTTTTTCTCCAGAAAAATCATCCTCACATTTAGTAGTTTGTTTATACAGAAGCTTCACAGATTTGAATTGTCTAGGTTGTTTTACTGTAGACAATAAGTCATATAACATCTGCCTCCTGAGAACCAAGAATCCTGTTTGTCTATCTGCCTGCCTACCTCCCTGCTCAAAATTTAAATTATGGACCTTTTCCTCCTACTCTTTTAAGGTCCCTTTGGGGAGAGGGAGCGGTTATATAAGTCTAAATAATAAATAAGTAAACAAAATGATGGCAATTTTCTTTTTGGCCTTGACGGTTGGGAAAATTGGCTTAAAGGTTACCTAACAGTCCTTTCTGGCCTATAATAATTTATTCCAGATTGATAAGCTCAAATCCTTAAAAGGCTAAAAGGTGACAATATAAAAATGCATTTGTACATGTAAAAAGGGATGATCAGATGGCCATTATCATCAGACAGATACATGCGGTTGTGAAAAATATTGCATAACTATGTCACTTGCATGGAGTGTGTGAGCAGTATTGGGCACAGCATTGTCTTAAGAAGGAAAGAAAAAAAATAGAAGAGTTTAGCACAGATCAGAGAGTAAATTACTATTTGCAGTTTTAAGTCCATTTGCTATCTGATTCTGTAATGTGGCTATCTGCCTGCCTATCAACTATCTATCAGAATACAACAATTACTTACCGTATTTTTCGGAGTATAAGATGCACCTTTTTTCCTCTAAAAAGAGGCTGAAAATCTGGGTGCATCTTATACATCGAATACAGCATTTTTTGCCTCCTGAAACCACGCCCCTTCACCAAAATGGCCACGCACATACCCTTATGGAGGCTTCTAGAGAGCTCCTGGGGGCTGGGGAGGGCAGAAATGAGCACAACACAGGGTGTTTTTGTCCCCCAAGTCCCCAGCAGCGCTCTATAAGCCTCCATAAGGCTATGCATGCTATTTTTTGACCAAAAAATGGGCTGTTTTCACGAAAAAATGGGCCATTTTTCCTCATTTTGCCCCCCCCCCAGAGCACCCTGCAAGCCCCCCCAAGGCTATTCATGCCTTTTATTTGGAGAAAAAAACGGGCCCATTTTCAAGAAAAAAAGGCGGTTTGGGGGAGGTTTGTACAGTGCAAAAAGAGGTTTTTTTTCATTCGGAAAGCTGTTTAGTTAGAGTGATTGATGAGAATTATGTTGGTCAAGTACTTTGCCTGCAGAAACAAAGATTTGTTCCAAAGGTGGTCAGTGATTTCCTTCTCCAGCACATGGGTAAATACACCTGGAAACATCTACCTACCTACCTACCTACCTACCTACCTACCTACCTACCTACTCTCTCTCACTATCTACCTATCTACTATATTTCTCTCTCTCTCTCTCTCTCTTTTCTCTCTCTCTATTTTTCTCTCTCTATCCCTCTACCTACCTACCTATCTACACTCTCTCCCTCCCTCCCTCCCTATTGTATTTCTCTCTCTCTCCCCTCTATCTACCTATCTGCCTACTCTCTCTCTCCCCCTACTTATCTACTGTATTTCTCTCTCTCTCTCTATTTCTCTTTCTCTATCTCTCTACCTACTTATCTATCTACACACACTATCTCTCCCTACTTACCTACCTACTGTATTTCTCTCTCTCTCTCTCTCTCCCTAACCCTTTATCTACCTACCTACCTAACTATACACTCTGTCTCCCTCCCTCCCTCCCTACTTTCTCTCTCTCCCTACCTACCTTCTGTATTTCTCTCTCTTTCTCTCCCTCTCTATCCCGCTATCTACCTGCCTACTTTTAAAAAAGATTTCCCTCTTCAAAACCTGGGTGTGTCTTATACTCCGGTGCGTCTTATACTCCGAAAAATACGGTAACTTCAAATTTCCCTTTATATATTACACCAGCTAAACATCTGTTGCATCTGTCAAGTAGAAAAATGGTAAAGGTTAATATGTAGTAATGCCTTGTGCCACACCCAAAGAGGAGACTAAAGAATACACTGAAATTCAGGCATGTCATAGTTTACAGTGAAGCAGCCCACTTTAAATCTATTTTTTCCCCTGTGTCTTGTTCCTTCACATCTTCCTAGAAACTCGGCCCTTCCTCCCAATTTTTTTACTGTGCTTACAACATGTCAGCTTTGACTGAGTGATATATTGCTTAATGAGTTAGTGCTAGAGACTAGAGACAAACAGGTTGCTGTTGAAAAATTACAAAAGGTACATAATAAATATGGTAGACTTCCTCATATTACTCAATTTTGGAATAGGCCCATAAAACACCTGTACTTAAGTGGGTGGTTATGGAATCTATAGAAATGGGATGCCAGGTTTACAGACTACACCAGTCCAAATATTACCTATTTGATTAATCCATAATGTCCTAGGCCCTAGGGAAATCTAAAGCCAGTTGCTGGGAAGGCAATAGGGAGAGAAAATGCCCTCCTCAGAGAAGTATAACTATTCCAGAAGAACTTCCATCTTTGTTAAATAAGAACAATTTGATGCAAGTTAAGCCATGATTCCATGATGCTGCGCTATCATCAATCAATAATCAATCAATAATCAATAATTTAATTTATAGACCGCTCCTCTCCCCGTAGGGACTCGGAGTGGTACACAGGGAAAACTAAAACCACAATACAATAAATATACAAATATAATTAAGAACAAATTAAATCTGGGCCTGTGCTAAAATCCCCTTAACATGCTAAAATACCCAATTAAAACAGCTAGACCCTATAGAGAGAGGCTACCCAAGGCCGGCCAAACGGAAAAGATGAGTTTTTAATTTCAGACGGAAGGAGCGGAAGTCCGTGGTTGTTCTGATGTCGGGGGGAAGGTCGTTCCAGAGGGCTGGGCCCGCCACAGAGAGAGCCCTTCCCCTGGGCGTCGCCCGCTGACAGAGTCTAGTGGACGGCACCCGGAGAAGTCCCTCTCTGTGGGAGCGAATCGGCCGTGAGGATGTATGAGGCAGGATCCGATCCCGCAGATAGCTAGGTCCCGAGCCATGGGGGCTCGGGACCTAGTATAACAATCAGTTATACTGCACTACTAAAATGAGTTAATCCGTTGAGTTTGCTTTCTCTAGTTTTAATTATCTTTAAGGACCTTCATGTACCTTTTGGATTTTTAAAGATTTTAAAAACTAGGGAATAGTTTGCTGCACTTATTACAACATAGTTTATATAAACCCTTGTAGGTTTCATGCACAGAATCCTGAATGGAAACATTAACATATTAATAATTGATTATTTCCATGTCAAATGACTAATAATGGTATGATTTATAAGCTCTTGGAAATTTATGTGTGAATATAAAATAGCCATAAAGCTCACATTTTAGAACAGGTTCTCTTAGATTTTTTCCATTTCCCCCTAAATTGGTGTCCACTTAATGTTCTCGACTAGGATACCTATCATCCACAACCAGCATGATGACCCACTGGAGATGATGGGAGTTAAAGTCAAATTCCCTTGGGAGACATTAGTTTGTGAATACTATATCATGTATTCTCAAGATTGTGAGTAGTCCAGGATCATTTCTCTTGGTAAATCCAACGTTTTTGGCTGTTTGTTGGTAAAAAGTCACAATTGTCCTTGAAGAATGAGCTAGACAACTTATCTGTGTTGGAAATTTAATCATCCCAGGTAACTTGTATGTGCAATTTGTCTCCAGTACTATAGTTGTCTTCTCTTCTTTCCTCCTCCTCCTCCTCCTTGGTTGAATGACAATACAAAGTTACTTCATATCTCCTTTGCATCTGACTCAAGCTTGAGGTCATTAGGCACTGAGAACATTTTTCAAGGGCTTTACATGAACCTCAAAGAACATTGCAGCTTGCATGAGCCAGGAAAAAGGTATGTGTGCTACCAGTTGCCTCACTGAATTAATGGTGATTGTTTTGGTTTCCACTGAACAGATACTAAAACACTGGAACTTGATTGAACTAGTCAGGAGTGGGGATTCCAAATGTAATGACAGACAGATGCAACATTCCATAGTTGGCTTCTTCACTTTTTTTACATTGGTAATAAGACCTGGCATGGAAATTTGGAAAACCTGTCTCTTCATGTTGACGAGAGCTACCATTAAAGTTTGTCTAAAGTGAAATAAGGAGGGATATTTGGGTGGAGTTCAGGTGTTCCCTGATAGACCAAAATAGAAAGAAATTATAAGAACACAACTATAAGCAGATAGGATCATTTGCATATTTTAAAGTTACTTAAAGGAGCTTTAGTTTTCTCTTCCCATATATAACTAGTAAGTTTATAAAGAGCTCCAATATGGTGGTACTCTGAGTGACCTTGGAGAACAAGTGGCAGAGGTTTTGTCAAGTAATATGTCCCCAGAATAAAAATCTAAGGCATCCATCTTTCTTTAAAGTCTGTTTATTAGGAACATATCAAATTGGCATGGTCTTGGTGTAATTCCAACTCTGGCCAGATTCTGGAATTACACTCAGTAAAAAGGAAAAGTTTGAAACTTATCCCCATAGTCACATTCTCCAATCCATTCTCAGTTCATCAGTCTGATAATATCCAAACTCCACCTTCCTCCAGCTGCAGGAATCTTCTCTGTTCCCACAAGAAGGAAGGAATGACAATCGGACACAACATTCCCCCATTATCTTTACAACCCTCCTTTCAACAATCAGAATGTGGCAAGACTGAAATACCATTTTACCCCTTTGCAGAAACCAAAAGAAAGCTAAGAAAAGAATAGACAAAGGCTACAGTAAAATATGGCTACACATATGTCATCTTCAGGGTCAACAGCTTTCCCCTCCCACCACAGCCCTGGGTCTGCTCCCTCCGTTTTACAATACAATACAATACAATAGCAGAGTTGGAAGGGACCTTGTAGGTCTTCTAGTCCAACCCCCTGCATGGGCAGGAACCTTATACCATTTCAGACAAATGGCTGTCTAACATCTTTTTAAAGACTTCCAGGGTTGGGGCATTCACAACTGCTGGAGGCAAGCTGTTCCAGAGGTTAATTGTTCTTACTGTCAGGAAATTTCTCCTTAATTCTAAGTTGCTTCTCTCCTTGGTTAGTTTCCACCCATTGCTCCTTGTCCTGCCCCCAGGTGCCTTGGAGAAAAGTTTGACTCCCTCTTCTTTGTGGCACCCTCTGAGATATCGGAACACTGCTATCATGTCTCCCCTGGTCCTTCTCTTCATCAAACTAGACATACCCAGCTCCTGCAACCGTTCTTCATATGTCTTATGTTTTCCTAAATGATATTTTCTGTTCTTGCCTGTTTGCAAGCTGACCACTTCTCTGCGGAAATTTTGAGTAGTTCAAAGAAACAGCAAATACCACCTCTGGTTGGCCCCGCCCTCCCACCCCCATTGTTCCCTGTCCTATATTGTTTTTTAACTCAGCTGATTCATGCAGCAGAGCAGATTGCCGAGCCTCAGCTGAGCTAAACAGCAGCTCAGCTCACCAGCGCTGACACCGAGGGTGGACTTTGAGTGCTGTTTGTGTACTTTTCATAGAACCAGTAGAAAAAGATTTGGAATCCCACCACTGGTCTTCTCCTGCAACTATGGTGAACTAAGACTTCTGAGAGGCTGGATTTGGCACCAGCATGGCTATAATAAAAGAAACTTGTGAAATTGTTGGGGCCTGCCCTGTATCAGATGAGGAGCAGAGCTTCAGGGAAGACTACAAACTCAACACCTAAGCTGACTCTTGCATGTGCCATGCTTAGGAGTCATTCAAAAAATACCGTGTTCCGCGTGACCTTGTCCTCATTTCGAATGATGAAGGATAAAGACAGATGGGACTTGATTGAATGTTGCCAGTAGTTTATGGCTTTGATAGAAGTCACTTTCCGAGCTTACCGGACATGGGGCAAAACCATTTCACTGCCTGCAGGTAGCAGTGCAAATACAAGCAGAATGTTTTGGTTTATTTCAGAATAAACCATCTTTTCTTCACCTTTGGGTGAGTTTTCCAATCTCTTGCCCTATAGGTTTGAGCATAATAGCTGAAATGGAAGCAGCGTAAATCTGGCTGTTGAGGACGTTGCTTGTTGACGTCTGTGGCATTATCAAATTTTGCAACAATTTGCTGCTTTTTGCTTTTAAGACAAGGCGAGGCACTGTGGGCAACATAGTCACTCAACACCCACGCCTCTGTTCTGTAAATTCTGCCCCCAACTTCTAGAAATGGCTTCTTAAATGCCCCAATCCAGGAAATTAGCTTATTTCCTGTAGTTTAAACATTTATATATTAGCCGCCCATCTTATAATAAAGTCTGGGTGGCTCCCAATCAAAAATTAAAATAAGATTTTAAAAAACATATTAAAACTATTAAAATATTAGAACAAAAACTGGGCACCAAGTCAAGCTTCCAGTATGTAGTCACCTCATCATATACCAATGCCTGAGGGAAGAACAGGTCTTTGGTGTTCTATGGAAGACTAGGAAGGTAGAGGCCTGTTGAACTTCGGGGAGGAAGCGTAGTCAATAGGGGCTACCACAGAAAAAGCATGCTTCCTAGCCCTTATAGAATGCCAATGTTTAAAGGAAAGGACTAGAGCAGCTCCCCTCCATCTAACCTGGTGGGATGAATCAATGTCCTTAGGGAAATGTGGATGTTCAGATAACCTTCCCTGTGTCAGTTATGGCTTTAAAAGTGATGACCAGCACCTTGAATTGCACCTAGAAAGAAACTGGAAGCCATTGCAGATTGCAAGAGAGGTATTAGATGGGCAAACATAGGGGCACCCTTCACAGGGCAAACTGTTGTGTTCTGACCAGTTGAAATTTCTGGATGGTCTTTAAAACAGTCCCATGTAGAGTGCATTGTAGTAATCCAAACAGAAGGTGATCAAGGCAGGAATGACTGTGAGTAAGGCCTCCCAGTCCAGAAAAAAGACAATTATCGCACTAGGTGAATTTGTGCGAAGCCCCTACTTTTCAAGCAAGAGCTGTGAGTTCAGAAGGAACACACACACACACACACACACCGGTTGAACACCAGCTCAGTCTGGAGAAGTGACACCATGTCCACAGTCACACAGTCAACAAGGAAATATCATCTGGAACCAGAGGGCCGAAAATCCAGAGCCACTCCATCTTGCCAGGGTTGAGTTGGCACTGATCCTCCCCA
The DNA here is from genome assembly GCA_039707465.1 of Rhabdophis nuchalis. Taxonomy (NCBI): domain Eukaryota; kingdom Metazoa; phylum Chordata; class Lepidosauria; order Squamata; family Natricidae; genus Rhabdophis; species Rhabdophis nuchalis. The sequence goes on from CM077645.1 coordinate 146,107,832, forward strand.
TTCAGACCTTTACAGGTTACAGACACTCAGCCAATTGTCTTGTATGTGTCGTCCCACCCCCATTTTACCAGGTCAGATTTGATGGACCTAAGTGTAACTAGAATAAGATTCCCGATGGCTGTTAAATAAGGCATGGTTGTGCACATTAGCATGGCAGGGGAAGGATACTGCAAAATCCCCATTCCCTCCTCACTCCTGGGGAAAGGATATTGCAAAAATCTCCATTCCAACACCACTCTGGGGCCAGCCAGAGGTGGTATTTGCCAGTTCTCCAAACTACTCAAAATTTCTGCTACTGGTTCAGAACCTGTCAGAACCTGCTGAATTTCACCTCTGATCCTCAGTCTGTACCCTGTATGTACATCTCTTTAAAAAACAAACTTACAGAAGGCAAGTTTCACAACTCCCTGTTCATTCCTGGTATTTTAAATGTTTTGTTTGTTTAATTTTTGTTAGATTCTCTGGGAGAGGCTATTTTTTTCCTCATAGAAACTACAGAAAATTTTTTCTATGGTCAGTCACAGGTTGGCAGCTTTTGATTTAATTTCAGTTCATAATGGCATTATGAATAGAAATCAACACTACCCCTGTTAATTGCCTATTAATTCTTGATATGCTCTCTATCTATTAAAGCTGAACAGTTCACGGAAGATAACACATGGGTTTGGGTGTTGAGTGCTGGTGAGGTGGTGATCTGGTCTCCCCCCCTTCCTTTTTAGGTTTTTAATTGTCTCTTTTGACTGGTGTGTAAATGTGGTTTATCTCTATGTGCTTATTGATGGCTGATTTGGCAGAGTGCTAAGCAATGGTGGGATTCAGCCAGTTCACACCGGTTCAGACGAACCGGTTATTAAATTAACCCACTCAGCCCCGCTATCAAAGTGGATCCTGGGCACTGCGCTGCAATGGAGAAACAGGCAACAGAATGGCCAGTCTGAGGGAAGGAGAAGGGTGCTTTCCCTCTTTCTTCTCCCTGCTCCTCCCTCTTCCCTCATGCCACCCACTCTGTTTCCCGTTTCTCCATTGCAGCACAGCACCCAAGATCCACTTTGATAGCGAGAGGGGGGGATAATTTAATAACCGGTTCACCCAGGGTCAGGTTGGCTGTCGTGGGAAGCTCGTCCTGCATGTGGTAGAGGTGAAGGACGGGGATGGGCCATGCCCCCCATAACAGCCAACCTGACCCTGGACCAACTGGTTGTCCAATTATTTGAACCCCACCATTGGTGCTAGGTTCCTAGAATTTCCTCTGCTTCTTATATTTGGTTTGGTCTAAGATGCTCATAGTTTCCCAATTGTAACAAATAATTAAGTCTGCCCATGTTTTGTAAAATTAAGGCACTGAAATTTTGTTCATGCCTTCTGGCTGCTGGTTGGCATTAATGGATGCACTCTGCTAGTCTTCTGCCTGTTTGTCTTATGTATGGTATATTGTAAATGACTCCTTTTCTTTTTGGGCTACTGGGTCTTTTGATTTAGTAAAGATATCTCAGAGGGCTTTACATTAATTGGTTTATGTCTAGAGTGGTGCCATGTGGCAGGATAAAAACGGATCATATTTCCAATTCTTTATATTATATCCTCACTCAGATTTGCTTTTCTGACTCAGCAGTTTCACCGGATTAGTGACTGTCACTTGATGACTAAATTAGCAAATTATGTAAGAATTGAAATATTTTTAAAAAGGAAGCAGAGTTTGTGTGACCTTAACTATTCCACTTCTATTGCTTCATTTCTTAGAAATGATGAGTTTTTAACACAAGAGAAGATGAATGAGAATTCACAGACTTTAAAAGTAGCATTTCCTTTTATCAGTGTCGTTATTCCCAGCATAAATGAACTTTTAAAAATCTATCTATTCTAACAAAAGTGTTAAAAATATTTTTCAGTTGTTTTAGAGCACTGGATTGGATCCAGGCCAGAGATGGGTTACTACTAGTTTGCACCAGTTCGGGCGAACCGGAAGTGATATTTTGGCCTTGGTCGTCCGAACCGGTGACTCAGGCTGGCCACACCCCCGAACTGGTTGCCCAGTCGCCGATGACATTGCCGGCATCTTTTTTAGTAATTTTTTAAATGTTTTGCACATGCGCAGAACAATTTATAGCCAACTGCATGTGTGCACGAAGTAAACCAGTAGCAACGCTGGCAGCAACCTACTCCTTATCCAGGCATATAGAATATTTTTTAGAAATTAAGAAGAATGTGAAAAATTAACTTGTTTCAATAATTCGGAACTTACAGTTAAACCCGAATTTAACTTCTAGGTGGAGAAAGAAGTAAATAAATCCGGAAAGTGTAAAAAGTGTTCCATTTTCTGACGAGTTTCAGTAGTAATTCTTCCTAAGTGCTGCACTATTTGCAGCAAGTTCCATTGCAAGAAAATCATAATACAAGTTTTATAGCTAAATTAGATTACTGTAATATTGATATCATATATTCCAGGTCACAAGCGATGGTCAGGATTTGCAAAAAAAAAAGTACTGAAACTATTGAGTTCAAGATTTAAATGAAGATCTCTATGCATGCTTAGCACTGATTTCAAACTAATTATAACTGATAACAGCTTATTACTCCATCACTTTGTTAGGCTGAAATTTTGAAACAATATTTTGTCATCTGTTGTAGTTGCTAAGTTATCATCAGTACAGATTTGGCCAATGATAGCTTTCTGAAGTGGAAATTCTACAGATAAACATCGTACCTTTTCATCCTACCTTTTGGCCAGCAGTTATAGGAAGTCCTTGACTTACAGCCTCATTTGAGACTGGAATTTCTGTCATAAGTTGTGATTGTAAGTGGAATCGGACCTAATTTTATGACAATTTTTACGGCTGTTGTTAAGCGAATCCCATGCTCATTAAGCAAATCCAGCTTCCCCAATGGGTGTTTTTGGTTTTTGTTTCTGCTGGAAATTGGCAAAAAAACATTGTTAATTGCAACCATATGACTCAGGATGCTACAAACCATAAATACGAAGCAGTTACCAAATGCCTGAATTGTGATCGCATGATTGGGTGAGACAATAATAAGGGAGAATACAAGGTATAAGTCACTTTTTTCTGAAGCTGTTATAACTTTGAACAGTTGTTTTTTGTTTTTTTTAATTAAATTTATATCTTGCCCTTCTCCACAAAGGACCCAGGGTGGTGCACAGGAATTTAAAAACATATAAAATGGCAAAATACAAAATTTTAAAAACATATTAAATTACAGTCCTATGCTAAAATCCAAATTAAAATCCCCAATTTAAAACTATCTAAAATAACCCCGACGGGAGGTTACGCTAGGCCGGCTTGCTGAAAGAGATGTGTCTTTAGACACTGGTGGAAGAGGCGGAGGTCCGAAATGGTACGAACTTCAGGGGGTAGGTCGTTCCAAAGGGCGGGGCCCACCACAGAGAAGGCTCTTCCCCTAGGTGTCGCCAGTCGGCATTGCCCGGCCGACGGTACCCTGAGAAGGCCCTCTCTGTGGGAGCGTATCGGTCGAAGGGATGTGTGGGGCAGGAGACGGTCTCGCATATAACTAGGCCCCAAGCCATGGAGCGCTTTAAATATGGTCGTCAAAACCTTGAAGCGCACCCGAAAGACCACAGGAAGCCAGTACAGCTCGCGCAGGATCAGTGTTATATGGGAGCATCTAGGGGCTCCTGTAATCACCCGCGTGGCTGCATTCTGGACTAACTGTAGCTTTCGAGTGCACCTCAAGGGAAGCCCCATGTAGAGAGCATTGCAGTAGTCGAGTCGGGATGTCATGAGTGCTTGAGTGACTGTGCGGAGGGCAGTCCGGTCCAGTAAGGGGTGCAATTGGCGCATCAGGTGTACCTGATTAAACGCCCCCCTGGCCACGACCGCCACATGGTCCTCCATGGACAGCCGGGAATCCAGGAGGAGACCCAAATTGCGCGCCCTCTCCACGGTTGTTAATTGAAACTTGGCCAGTAAGTAACTGACAGGGAGACCTATTCTGGATCAAAGCTTTCCTTTAAGTTACTTTAGGTAAGATTACTTGTATAAGAAGTTAAAATAATGAATTGGGCAAGCCTGCTCCTCTATCTTACTGATCTATCTTTGGCATGAAAAAGATACAAGATAAAACAGTTTGTTGCCTCACAAAGATAGGAATTTGAACATCTCTGTGATGCAAGGGGATCAGTTTTGCACACCAAAGCGTTTGTGTTTTTCCAGTAGCCTTCTCTTATTTTAATTTAAACTGTATCGTTAAATACTCAGATTGATATCACAAAATATAACTAATTAATACCTTCACGGGGATTATGTCAATACATTGATACATCTAGGGCACAATGGAAAACCAATAACTGTGTAATAGAGAGTTCATAATCAAATTAAAGTTCACTAAAAGGAATTGCAATCCTTTGACGTCAATATAGTTATCCTGGTTGCAAGGATCTTTAATAGTTGCCTCCCTGGGACATAAGTACTACTTGCTGATGAAAAATATCTTATCATTTTATTCTGCTATATGATATCTGACAAGCATAGGAGTTTTTGTTTAGAAAGGAATCAATCACTTTAATTAACGTGGTAGTCAGCAAGCTGGAAAACTGTCCAAAATCCTTGTGAATAAGGATAAAGAGAAAACCAGGATGTTCTTCTATTCTACACAGGATATCCCAAACTCGGACTCACTCACTAGGCTTTTGCCTACAAGAGTTTGTCTTAAAATTAAATTTACTACGAGATCCCAAGGATTTCCCCCACCCAATAATCACTGCTTTGTTAAGTGTTTCATTTTTTAATTTGAAAAAAATAATCAATTTGTAGATTTTGCATCTATTTTCCAGAGAATGACAGATAGTCCTTGATTTATGACCGCAACTGAACCCAAAATTAATGCTGCTAATTGAGACATGTGTTAAGTGAATTTTGTCCCATTTTGAGACCTTTCTTGCCACAGTTGCTAAGTGAATCACTGCAGTTGTTAAGTTAGTAACACAGCTATTAAGTGAATCTGGCTTCCCCATCAACTTTGCTCATCACAAGGTCACAAAAGGCGATCACATGACCCCCGGACACTATAACTATCATAAATATGAACTAGTTACCAAGTGTCTGACTTTTGATCACATGACTATGGGGATGATGCAGCGGTCATAAGTGTGAAAATTGGTGATAAGTCACTTTTTTCAGTGCTGTTGTAACTTTGAACAGTCACTAAATGAACTGTTGTAAGTTGAGGATTACCTGTATATACATTTCCCTATACAAGTTTTACTACAACATATCTAATGGGCAAAGTTATTTTAGCTCCCTCTGCTGAATTCTTACAACTAGTTTATAATGTGGTAATACAATTCTTTCTATCTTTGGAATGATCTCCCAAGTTGTCCAAAGCTTAATCAAGTTGTTGCAGGTAGATATGGATACATCTTTAATTTGTTTTAGGCGGGATTAAAGTTTACTGTGATGTATACAATAGAGTAGCATTTCTCAACTTTTTTCATTATTTCCCCCTTAAGGAATCTTTTTTGCCATTTTTTGCGCTTCAAGGTGCTAGTAACAACCTTTAAAGCCCTCCATGGCAAGGGACTTGGGTACTTGCAAGACCGCCTCCTACCAAACACCTCCCTCCGACCAGTCCGCTCCCACAGACAGGCCCTCCTCAGGGTGCCGTCAGCCAGTCAATGTCAGCTGGCGACCCCTAGGGGGAGGGCCTTCTCTGTGGCAGCTCCGGCCCTCTGGAATGACCTACCCCTTGACCTTCGCACAGTTGTGGACCTGTGCCTTTTCCGCCGAGCCCTGAAAACCCACCTATTTCATGTGGCCGGCCTGGCGTAGTTTTAATTTGCTTTTACTAGAGGTTTTAGAAGGTATTTTAGAACAGGCCTGTGTTTAATTTATTTTTAGTATATTTTTAGTATTGTTACTGTATCAGATGTTTTATTGTTGTTTTTATTATTGCCTGTTCACCGCCCTGAGTCCCGTAAAGGAGAAAGGGCGGTATATAAATCCGAATAAATAAATGAATAAATAAAAAATTTCCCACCTGTCACCATATTTTTTCCAGTCACCAATCCACATATTGAGAAGGTATCCAGATTAATGGAGACTGCTATAATGTTTCCTTTATTCATCTAGGCCAGTGGTTCTCAACCTTCCCAATGCCGCGACCCTTTAATACAGTTCCTCATATTGTGGTGACCCCCAACCATAAAATTGGTGTCTCGGTTCCTAAGACCATCGAAAATATGCGTTTTCCGATGCTCTTAGGTGACCCCTGTGAAAGGGTCATTCGATCCCCAAAGGGGTCCCGACCCACAGGTTGAGAACCACTGATCTAGGCAATTCATTCTCAAAAATAATATTTTATAGATAAATGTTGTATAGCTCCATTTATAGCAATAACAATAACACTTAGACCTCTCAAATGTGCTTTTTCAAAAGGCAACTAGACTGTTTTTTTCCTTGAGGAAAAAAATGTTTTGCTTCTCATCCAAGGAGCCTGATCGGTTCTGGCAGAATGAGGAGGGGGGAGTGATGGAAAGATTAATTGTGATACATATTCATCAGAACTAATCCTTTCATGGTCCCCACCATCCTGCCAGAACTGATGAAGCATCTTGAATGAGAAGGAAAATGTTTTCTTCTTCCTCAAGGAAAAAAATAGTCCAGTTGCCTTTTGAAAAAGCACCTTTGGGACAATTATGACCCGGATGACTGAAAATAGCATTTAGACTTATGGTATATACTTCTCTATAGTGCTTGATAGTATTCTTTGAGTGGTTCACAAATGTCAGCATATTGCCCCCAACAATCTGGGTCTTCATTTTACTGACCCCGGAAGGATGGAAAGCTGTCAACCTTGAACTGGTCAGGATTGAATTCTTGGCAATGGGCAGAATTAATCCACAATATTGCATTCTAACCACTGTGCCACCACAGCTCTTCTTCAGTAGTTGTTACAAATAGTCAAAACACCATAAAAATATTTCTTAATGGGTTTTGAGTGAATTGGCTTCTGTCTGTGTAGGAAACACACATCTTTATTATTATTATTTATTAGATTTTTATCCTGTCCTTATTCTTCAAGGTGACAAACTCAGGGTGGCAAATATATGTAATCTTTTGTCTCTCCATCTTATTTTCTCCTATAACAGTCACCCTGTGAGGTGAGTTAGGCCGAGAGACAGTGACTGGCACAAAGTCACTCAGCTGGCTTTCATGTCTAAGACGGGACTAGAACTCACTGTCTCCTAGTTTCTAGGCCAGTACCTTAACCACTACACCAAACTGACACTTGCTATTAACTGTCATGGAACATCTTGTAATATTAACAGTATTATGAGGGGGAAGAAAAAATGGCAATATCCACTTTTCCTTTCTATCATGGATATTTTCATGTCTATCAAGTTGTCCATTGGAGGTCTTAAAATAAAAACCTTTCCAAATTCTGTAATTTTTGCTTCAGTTTCCTGTGTAGGTTTTGAATAGATTTTCATCTTATATTTATAATACTGGAATTACCGTAACAGAGCAATCATACTCTAAGAGAAGCTGCTGAAATTCCACCTAGAAATGAATATTATTGCAACAGACTAAAATAATTACCTCCTTGGAATTTTTCCTGGAATCTGGAAATTAGTTTAAATAAGGAGGAGAAAACAAGGATAAAGTTATCTGTGTTTTCGATCTGTGGATGAACTAGATGTATAGAAGTTCTAAATTCTTGTAGGTAGGCAGAAGAAAAAGGGCTAACGAGCCCATTAATTCCAGACTCAATGTACTGAGGCCATGGGACCATTCAGAATACTTTTTGCTTTATGAGCACACAGGCTAATAGTAGCAATTATAAAACGCAGGAGTGGGAAGAACATCAATGAAACTTATTTGCTCTCTAACCAAGCAGATCTCAGAAAGGAAATTGTTGCGAGCTTCAGAGGACCCAATAAACAAATTCAATATTGAATTTCAATAATCCAGCATCATATTTTGTCTCCTTTATTGCTCCTTAATTTGTCTTGTGGATCCCCAGGGCCAGACTTCATGGAGCCAATTATTTGTAACTGTCCCCCAAGTCAACAAGCAGCAGTGATCAGCCTAATCTGCCTATTAGTGACAACTGGTTTTGTTTAATAATGCTTTAACTGGTGTAGTAAATGTCCTCTCGGTGTTGAAAGCCTTGTTCAAACATTGGCTAATTAATCATCACAGAATTTGCCTCAAGTATTATTGCTCTTTGCCTTGGAGATGGTAAACAAGTGTGAGTAGATTGGTCCCAGTAAGAGGGGAAATGGAAATGGGGATGTTTGCATTGTAGCCAGATTATATCTTCTTATTGCAGAAATTCAAAGGGCTACAATGACACTACAAGGATGCATTTAATGCTTCTGTTTGCATCACGTTGGACCTGTACAATCACTTTGTACCTCCAAAAGGATCAGACTTGATTACATTGCACTTCTCTCTAATTGTTAGTTTTTTTCCCATAGGACTAACATCTAACATGGCTATGTTGCAACGATAAATTATGCAAACGACTTACTCTATCTTTTCCCAACCCAAAGCCATCCAGACATACCGATCTACAGCTCCTATTTCTTCCAACCAACATGGATGGTGGAAAGTTCAGCATAGCTGGATGACACTATGAGAATTAAAGCTCTGTGAGGACCTTTGATTCCCAGAATCCCTTCATAAAGTGCCATCAAATTATAATTTGTAATGAACAGAACCTGAGAGATTGAGACTGCTCCATTCCAGGTGGATACTTCTTATCCAACATATCTGAGTAAGCAAGTTATGACATCTGTTCCTATCACTTCTACAGCTGAAAATTGTTCGAGACAAAAATGTGCTTTTAAAAAAATAGTCTTCCCCCTCATCGCTGTCAGCCCTTCAAGGTAGTCCAGAGAGAAGCATAAACCATGAGTACTATCATTATCTTTACTGTGAGGTCGTAGTAATAGAATCTTGCAAGTCTGACAGCATTTCTCTTCCTCCTTTAGTTTTACTTTGGGATGGACGATTAGGGAGAGTCTTGTCTGAGGAGCTTCTCATGCCCCTTTTCCTTCTAGGGGTTGATCTATCTTTCGTATGATGGTTCTCTAGTCTGCAGCTTCACCTCTTGTCTCCCAAGGTCATTTTCACATATCATTACAACCCCAGCAAACACAGACTCTTTCTTGGTGGCATTCATTCATTCATTTTTATTTTATTTATTTCATCAAGTATGAATTAGATAACAGATATAAGTATAAATATAATTATGAATACATGAAATGAATACGAATACAAGGGAATATTAGGACAGGGACGGTAGTCATGCTGGTGCGCTTATGCACACTCCTTAAAGACCTCTTAGGAATGGGGTGAGGTCAACAGTAGACAGTCTAAGGTAAAAGTTTTGTGGGTTCGGGGAACTCACACTGGTTCTCTTTCTCTGGACTTTTGAATTTCAAACTGTTGCGTTTTGTTGCTACTACATTTTGTCAGCTGGGTGAATTGATCCATTCCAGTCTTCGCTGCAACCGCAGATGGTAGAAGTTATATGTTTTAATTATTGCAAACTGTTCAGAGTTGTTTGACTGGGGTAGCATAACAAGATAAAGATGTGGTTCCTAGGCAACTTGACTACTCCTGGTGGAAGACTATATACTCTGCCTCTTTCACTGGAAATTGTTGCTGTCTTGAGGATTGTGAAGTCCTTCTGCTCTTTCTTATTTTCAGGATGACCACGGGTGGTATAGGTAATTCAGAAGGTTCATCTATTTGAAGACAATCCAATTCAAATCTGCTGGAAAGATCAAGAACTCTAAGTGGGGGAGAACAAAATCCTCAAAGGAGGAGCAAAGGTCTAAACTGAATTCCTGGATTGCAGACTCAGCAGGCCACTGACTTTCCCATCACACTGAGATGTATCCTATTTCTTGTTAAAGAAAATTTCTAAATTTACATCAAAGTATATGAAATTGCACATGCAAATCGAACCCACATCTTTTTTTTATTCTGTAGTGATGTGCAAACTGTTAATATGTTTTAGCCTTCTCCAGTCTGACACCATCCATCTATGTCAGCTCAGCAATCATTGTTCAGCACATCTGGAGATTGAGAAATGTGGGCCTACCATTTTCCCTTCCACTATATTGCATTGTCAATATGTGTTGTATCCTATCGAACTCTATGGTTTCCATATTCCAGATAAATATTCTGGGGGCTGTCTCCCTCCTTTTCTCTGTCTCTTTCTTTGCTTCCTATATAGAAATAGTGTGTCTATATATAATAACAGAGTTGGAAGGGAGCTTGGAGGTCTTCTAGTCCAACCCCCTGCTTAGGCAGGAAACCCTACACCACTTCAGACAAATGGTTATCCAACATCTTCTTAAAAACTTCCACTGTTGGAGCATTCACAATTTCTGGAGGCAAGCTGTTCCACTGGCTAATTATTCTGTCAGGAAATTTCTCCTCAGTTCTAAGTTGCTTCTCTTCTTGATTAGTTTCCACCCATTGCTTCTTGTCTTACTCTTGGGTGCTGTGGAAAATAGCTTTGCTCCCTCTTGTTTATGGCAGCCCCTGAGATATTGGAACAGTACTATCATGTCTCCCTTCTTTTCATTAAACTAGTCATACCCAGTTCCTGCAACCGTTCTTCATATGTTTTAGCCTCCAATCCCCTAATAATCTTTGTTGCTCTTCTCTGCATTTCTTCTAGAGTCTCAACTTCTTTTTTTACATTGTGGTGACCAAAACTGAATGCAGTATTGCAAGTGTGGCCTTACCAAGGCATTATAAAGTGGTATTAACACTTCACGTGTTCTTGATTCTATCCCTCTGTTGATGCAGCCTAGAACTGTGTTGGCTTTTTTGGCCGCAGCTGCACACTTCAATGGTTGTCCACTAGGACTCCAAGATCCCTCTCACAGTTACTACTATTGAGCAAGGTACCACATATACTGTACCTGGGCCGTACTGTAGTGAACAAGCATTTGGAATTTTGCAGAGTATAGAAATAACTCAAATCCTGTAACCTGTTTTGTTCAATACTTTCCTACCCCCCAAATATGGGCATCTACAAAGATAATTAGAAGGGGAAGACAAATGAGGCACCTGTGTGATAATAACATTACACGCTTTACATAAAGAGTTAATGGCAGTTATGGGAGGGAATGATATGGAAATAACACTATCATTTTGGCCTGATTGTATTTTGCTGCAGATAATGCTTTCCTTCCAGATGTGCTTGATTTCAGCTCCCATCATGAAGGGAGTGTTTTAGCTTTTCTGATGCAGAGGACAACAGATTAAAGAAAGTGGAATCACACTCTTTGCTAATTCTGCTGCTGCATCAGTCTCCTCTATTTTCACAAGCTTTTAGAAAATATATGCAGTAGGGATTGTTAAATTGTTTATTAGGTTACTCTTGTTTATTGGCAGGTTTATGAAAGCAATTATTCCTCCAGAGCCATTACTTCTTTATTTTTCAAACATGCACATTCCCATTTACATTATGTGACTAGACAATGACTAAGGAGCAAATTATATAAAGATGATTGTGTGTGGTGAAACTTGAAATGACTCATATATATCAGCATGTTTGAATAGTAGTTATGGTCTGAAGTGTCTGGGTGAAAGCCATACATTGTTAAATCTGAGCACGAATATAACCCAATAGGACCTGCCATTGCAATTTGAGGCAGAAACCCCACAAAGACACTGGACTGAGGTGGAAATAAAGTGGAGATGGCATGAGACAGCTTTGGTCAGAATAGCCATATTACAGCAGAAGTTTTAATTGAAGGGTTATGCCAAAACCACAGCTTAATTGTGTTTTTTTCTCTCTCTCTCTTAACAATTCCAGGCATGAAGGTAGAATGTTTTAACTACGTACTTAATGGTGAACTTGGGCCTGACACAATAAGCAAAGAGCTTTCTAGAGTTGATAAGCTGATGAAACGTATTGTTATGATGTTTATTCAGAAACGCATCTCAACTGTGGGCAGAAGTTATACCACATTTCAGCAAAGAGGCGTGGGCATTCGCAAAGGAGGATGAGGAGACAGCAGGAAAAAGAAATAACTGTCGGCTGTGGTGGGTTGTTTTTGATATCTGCTGGAACTTCTCTGCAAACGCTGCTCCCTTGTTTGTCTTCGAGGTGGGCTTACTTCTTCTTCTTCTTCTAAAAGCCCAGCTGATGGAAAACAGATAAAATCTGATGCGCTTTGTCTGCATAATATATGTGCTGTGTGTATAATATATGTATGTGCCAGTGGTGGGTTTCTGCAGGTTCGCACCTACTCGCGAGAACCGGTTGGTGAAATTTAGAGAACCGGTGAGAGGGGGTTCCACCGGCGTACCTGGAAGTAAATCTGGCCCGCCGCTGCCAGTGACCCAACGGGAAGGAAAGGAAAGGAAAGGAAAAAAGGAAGGAAGGAAGGAAAGAAAGAAAGAATTTATCATCACAATTGAGTCCAAAATGTTGGTTGCTAAGCAAGAGCGTTGTTAAATGAGTTTCACCACATTTTAAAAGGTGGCCACTCCCACCGTGTCACATGACTGCCAAGCCACGCCCACGAAATAAGCCACACCTACAGAGTTTGAAACCCACCCCTGGTATGTGCGATAGTACACTGATGTGTGTGCACATGCATGGCATTTACAGGAGCGTTAAAGATTTATTTCTCAGATGATGAATGTGGGTAGTCTTATTGTTCCCTCCAGCAACTGTTTCGCATTTCCAGGTGTTTTTCTTTCTGCAGTTGCAGGTAGGTGGGGAGATCAAGTGTGCTGTATTCCCCCCCCCTCCCCGTGCCTATTTTTAGAGAGGCAGGTGAGAGAGAATTCTGAGTAAAATATAGATGAAGACCACAAGTTAAGCAGCTCAATCTTTGGATCAAATTCACAAATAAATAACAGTCTTAAAGAAAGTAGTTCACCTTAACTGCATGAAATACTATTGATCATATTTTTTGTTCCATTGGCTGTTCATAAACCAAGAGTAAACACTTATTGTCAGTGCAAGATTAAATTACACTGGCATTGATTTTCCATTGGAAAAGAGCATTCTTATATGAAACTATGAATTTACTGTGCCTGCGGTATAATAACATAGTTTTTCATATAATGATACATTTCAAAATTTTAGTTTAGTTTGAAGTGTTAAATTTGATTGTTCTTCCCACAATTGCATCAACAAACTTGTGGATAATGAAACAGTAGTGGGAGAAGCTCATTTAAAATTGGCGTGTTGCCTGTGTCATTTGACACATCCATCATAATGAAGCTGACAATCAACATGAGAAAAACCTTTTGTTGAATTCATGCCATCATGTCCTGGCTACTTGCGAGACCGCATCCTACCACACACCTCCCTTCGACCTGTCCGCTCCCACAGAGAGGGCCTCCTCAGGATGCTGTCTGCTGGTCAATGCCAGCTGGCGACCCCCAGGGGAAGGGCCTTCTCTGTGGTGGGTCCGGCCCTCTGGAACGACCTCCCCCCCGACATCCGAACCATCACGGACCTATGCCTCTTCCGCCGGGCACTTAAAACGTACTTTTTCCATCTGGCTGGCCTGGCATAGATAGATTAATGAACAATTTTAAATTGAATTTTAATAATTTTTAAACTATTTTAGTACAGAGTTTAATTATTTAATTCCGTTTTACATTGTTTGTACTTGTGGGTTTTTATCTTTTCTGTGCCCTGAGTCCCACCCGGGAGAATAGGGTGGTATACAAATTTGAATAAATAAATAAATAAATAAATCTTAAAATCCTGAGATTTTACATAATATTATGTAAGACTGTTTTTTTCAATATTAGCTGTTCTAACTTATGTCAAAGTTTTTGCAAATAAGAAATAACCTCTTTAGCAATACTTCTCTTTGGTTATGAAAACACTATAGATTTAGAATTATTCAAAATATCAATATTGATAGGTAGTTTTAGTAGTTTTGGTAGTTTTAGATACTGCTAATGCACAATTGCCATTTTATGGTTTTGGACAATGGAAATTTCTCTTGCAGTGACTTAAAAGGGTTTAAAATTTTGAATGGTAGTATAATTTTAAGGCATTAATATTTCTTTTAAAGCGACCAAGGAAAAACCTTTGAATTTTGTAATAATTGTGGAACAAGTAAATGGAAATAAGAAATAAAGTCTAACCACAATGCAAATGTCAGAATTTACCATGGTATGCATAAAGTGTTTTTTATTTCTGTTTATTTTCATGAAATTTTGGTGGTGTGGTGGTGATATATAGCCCTATATTAGCTGGAGGCTATTGCAGACTGATTGCAGATTGGAGTGATGTTAATGGTTTGGCAACATGTAGAGGGGAGTGTTAAATTTCCACCCTCATCAGAGAGCTCTCTTGGAAAAATGTTCCCGAAATGAAAATGTGGCTTTCAAATAACTTCTGTTGATATCAGCGGTGCTATTTCAAGTCATATAGGGCCAGCTCAAACCCTTAATTTCTCACCAACTACTGAACATGAAAGATGAACATCTCAAACTTTACTCAGATGATGTGGTCTTTGATCTTGGGCAAGAGCAAGTTCTTTATAGTGTCATTAGAAAGTGATTGTGTTCAAGAAAAAGTCAACCAGATTCAAGAAAAGTCCTTATGAAGTCAAATTGCTCTTTCAAAGCAGCTCTTTTGGCCGGTTGCAAAACTGCAATGGGCAAGCTGTTTTTTTTTCTTCTTAATAGAGCCTGTCATTCTTATTCTCAAATTTGACAGCTAATCTTAATCTTTAAATTTTAATATTTCCAGGTGGGATAAAATGCTTCATTAGGCGAGACACTGTACCCAATGGCCCCACTATTAATGGTAGTGGTCATGAAGGATTTGTCTACTAATTTTTCCTTAGTGACAGAGGCTAGTATTCTTGTATTTGTATTTTAAGGAGGGAAACTGAGGCATTGTGGCTTGCAATAACCTGACTGTGAGTTCAGAGCTGCAATGGGATTTAAACCAGGACTTCTCTGCTCATGTGCTTTTCGAAATACCGAAGTCTACATGAGTAAGAAAAGTAAGGTAAAAGTTCCCCTCGCACATATGGGCTAGTCATTCCTGACTCTAGGGCCACTGCTCATCTCCATTTCAAAGTAGAAGAGCCAGCGCTGTCTGAAGACGACTCCATAGTCATGTGACCGGCATGACTAAATGCTGAAGGTGCACAGAGCGCTGTTACCTTCCTGCCAAAGTGGTCCCTATTTTTCTACTTGCATTTTTTTATGTGCTTTCGAACTGCTAGGTTGGCAGAAGCTGGGGCAGGTAACAGGAGCTCACTCCATTATGCTGCACTAGGGATTCGAACCGCCAAACTGCCAATCTTTCTGATTGTCAAGCTCAGTGTCTTAGCTACTGAGCTATCACATCCCCATAAGAAAAGTATCTAAAGCTATTTCTTACGTTACTGAACGAGAGTGAAACTCTGCCAAAGGCTACCCTGGATCCAGCAGCTATGGTTTTAACAGTCATAATTCTAAGCTGAAAGGCAAAGCACCTTATTGTGTATTTATGTGTAATCTTCTCTCCTTCCAGCTCGTTTGTTTTTTTGTTTTTGATATACAAGTTAAAGATAGAGCTTAGAGCCTGGATCAAGGAGGAAGCCACGGATAATCAATTTTAATGGTGCTTTAAGAAAAAACAAGATGTGAATCAGCTTAGCAATAAAGTTTCATATCTTGGAAAATGATCTTGGCTTTGTATGGGTTAAAGCAGGGGTCTCCAACCTTCGCAACTTTAAGTCTGAAGGACTTCAGCTCCCAGAATTCTCCAGCCAGCAAAGCTTAAAGTTGCAAAGGTTGGAGACCCCTGGGTTAAAGGATTTCCCCTGAATACAATAGCAGCACCTAAATACCTAAAGATATCTACTTTGATATTAGTAAAAAGAAAAAGATAGCTTTTTTTAAAGGCAAAAAAAAAAGAAACATTTTTAAAATGCTTTTCTTATAAGATATAACAAGGTTTTTGTTTTTTTTAAAAAATGACTTAGGTGGTTTCCAAAACACAGGACTTTCCTCTCCCTTTTTGTTATGCAATAGTAGAAATCATTGAAAACTTGACAGGGCAACTCATCACCAAATTCTTTTGTCTCCCTCTACAGCAGGCAATGATGTCCCAAAGGTGCTTTTTCAAGAGGCAACTGGTCTTTCTGGTTTTTCTTTGAAGACGTTTGTCTTCTCACCCAAGAAGCTTCTTCAGCTCTGGGGGAGTCCTGCGAATTGTTGATGTGATGGATAATGTTGCCAACTAGAGGGGCTAATAATTAGATGCTTCTTAGATGAGAAGCGAAACGTCTTGGAAAAGCACCTTTGGGACCACCATGACCTGGATGACTGAGAATCTCCATAGACAGCAGGCAATGATGTTGAACAGTAACTCAATATGCTCATTTTATACAACACATTTAATGATTCCATAATAAACCAAGAAAGGGGAAGACAGATGCTGTTCTGTGATTAGGGAAGTGGATTCTATACAGAGGAAATCCTTGACACACAACTGTTTGTTTAATGATGATTTCAAGTTACAATGTTCTCAGAAAAAAGGGACTGGCAACCTGTCTTCAAAGTTACAACCATTGCTCTGCCCCTACAATCCTGCGATTGCAATGCTTGGCAACTGGTTTGCCTTTACAACAATTGCAGGGTCTTGCAGTCAGGTCATTGCAATCTGCGACCTTCTCAGCTGACTTCCAACAAGCAAAGTCAACTGGGGAAGCCACTGTCACTTAACATGCACGTGATTCCCTTAGCGGCCTTGTGATTCATGTAACAGTGATGGTGATTCACTTGGTACAAATGGTTGTAAAATTGGTACTAGTTGCATTATTTGCTTAAGCACTGTAGATGAAATTCTGGTCCTAACTGTCTTATTTAGTCAACACCTATCTGTAATGGGTTTTACAGCAGTCCTTAATTTCCCATGAAAATCTTCTAGATCATTTGATACATGACAATTATGAAGACCTTAGGAAGCCAAACCTGCAAGACCGCCTCCTGCTGCCAAATACCTCCCACCGACCAGTTCACTCCCACAGAGAGGGCCTCCTCAGGGTGCCGTCGGTCAGACAATGCCGGCTGGTGACCCCCAGGGGGAGAGCCTTCTCTGTGGCAGCTCCCACCTTCTGGAATGACCTACCCCCTGGTCTACGGATGATCTCGGACCTACATCTCTTCCGTCGGGCCCTGAAGACGCATTTATTCTGTGCTGCTGGCCTGTCGTAGTTTTTTTTTTTTATATTGAAAAAGTTTTATTGGTTTTACAGTTTTTCAATAGGGTGGGGTAAGGGATACAAAGAAATTTTGAGAGCGTTCACGTCAAAGTTGTCGGCCCTACCGGGACATCAAAATAGATCATTAATAAAAAACATTTTCCATACACTACAAAGTGAAAGCAAGTACATATTTCTAAGTTCTCAGTTCTATGCTGCCAGTCATTTACAAAAATCCAGATGCACATGTTATATTATACAATATTATTCAAAAAATCAAGGCAAAGTTATTTTTTAGATCTAAGTCTCTTGGCAATTGTATCTTCTATCTCTCCTTCCAGGCCCCCAGCGGGCGGGGACGTGGCCCCCCCTGCCCCCCCTGGATCTTCCCCCAGGACAGAGGAATGTTTTTTAAGAAAGGCTTCCGCCTCAGCAACTGTTTTAATCCTCACTCTTCCTCCTTCCCAGAACACCAGCATCCCTTCGGGCGTCACCCACCTGAACCAGATCCCGTGGTCAAACAATTTTTTGGACAAGAAGGAAAATTTCCTTCTTGCTTCTCTAATCTTTCTTGGGATCTGCTTCAGGATGGCAACGTCCTTTTGTTGGTAAATTAACGGACCTCCTCTTTGCACTTTCAAGATTTCCTCTCTGGTTGACCTTCTAACAAATTTAACATGTATCTCTCTGGGTACTTCATTTATCCTGGCATATGCAGAGTTTATTCTGTAGGCTAGGTCAATGTCCCCCCTGATCTCATCCTTAGGTTTATGTAAATAGTCTGCTATAATTGTGCTCATGAGTTCAGGGAGACATTCACCAGTTTCCTCAGAAACATTCTGAAATCTCAAAAAATATGTCATCCTTTCCATATCAATCCTAGACACATGCCCATTTATTTCCACAACCTCATTAGTAACATTTTTAATCTCTCCCTTAGCCCCCGCCAGCCCCCCTTCCAGTTCTTCATTCTTCTGTGTGTTCTCCAGCACTTGTTTCCGTGTGTCCAATAATTCCTTTTTAAAGTTGATATTTTCTGCCCTCTGGGCCTTGATTTCTTGTACCAAAGTTTGTATAACAGATTCAAGAGAGGCCATCCTTAGTTCTAAGCTTGCCAGTGCTGATTCTTGTGCCATGATTAGCTGTTAAAATCAGTGCCACTAAAATGACGTTTTTTGGGTGGGGCTGTTGAGGCAAGTCAGGAGCCAAAAGTTCAGTTCAGGGTTGTAAAGTTCAGGAACCAAGAGAGAAACAATTTTCCAAATCAATAAGTATAATAACGAAGGCACTCCAGAAAAGAAATCACAAATCCAAAAAAAAAAATTCTTCTTTAGTAACCAGAGGGAGTCCAAATCACAAAGAGACGCTGGAAATTTTCCATAAGTAAAATAGTCATTCAGGGACAAAGAGAAGCCATTTTCCACCGCCCAGACTCAGAGCCAGAAGGAGAGAGTGGTAAAAAAAATGTTTCAAATCAGCCAGACCTAGATACTTTGTTTCAAAGACAAACCGCAGATCACTTTCCCTTGTTTCAAACAGTCCAGATTAAAGATATCCGCTTCCTCGCAGCGAGGAGCCATTCTTAAGTGCCGCTTTAGTCCGAGGGGGGGGTTTAACAAGCAGACACCCCCCTCCAAGTTCTTTCAGCCCAGGCTGACAGCAGAAAAAAAAATGTTTAAAACCACTCACTTTCACCCTCGCAGCCGAAGCCCCGGGAAGCCTTCCGACTCAGATGGCCAGCTCTCTTCATGTTTTCAGAACGATGCCGCCCGCCATTGGCGAAGGGGAAACCCCCCGCAGCATGTTTTCCTCCACCTAAGCCGAAGACAAGGGTCGCTTCCCAGCTGCCGCTGGGGCAGGACGACCCAGGCAAGCCGGCTTTACGGGAGACCCCCAAAAACGGGGCGTCGTAGTTTTAAAGGGATTTTAAAGTAATTTTAGCATGGGATTTTAAATATGTAGGCCAAATTTATTTAATATTTTTTAATATATTCTTTTAGATTTTGTATCACCGATTTTACTGTGACTGTACACCGCCCTGAGTCCCGAAAGGGAGAAGGGCGGTATACAAATCAAATAAAACTAAACTAAAACTAAAACAAACGGTTCTTTTTGATAATCAGGTCGCTATTTGGGGATCTGGCATTTCAACAGACCTGTTAGTTGACCAGAATTCTAATCATTTTGCCTTCTAGCTACAAAAAGCTCTATTTAAGTACTTATTTAACCTCTTCTTTTTTTTGTCCTTCGAGTCAATGTTGTCTCTTGGCAACTGTGTGAACAAGCCCTGCAGGGTTGTTCAAAAGTAGTTTGCCATCGCTGGCTTCCTAGGGCTAGGAGAGAAAGACTGGCACAAAGTCACCCAGGTGGCTCAGGTAGTCTCAAGTGAGACTACAACACGTACTCTCCTGTTTCTGGCTGGGTACATTATCAGCAATCACTACACTAAAGCACTATTATCTCTTAGGGTTTGTTATTCCTGTATAGTAAGAGTAAATTTCTTACATGTAATTATTTCTAGATTTTAATCCTGCCTTTTATATATGTATGTATCTATGCATGTATTTTGATCAACTCAAAGTAAAGATATACTAAATACCTGTGATGGTGAATCTATGGCACGCGTGCAAAAAACGGCATGCAGAGCCATCCTATGCAGGACGCGTGGCCTCATTGGCTCCTTTTCCACATTCCTGTGCACACACCAGCTGGCTTTCGCGTGAGTGTGGGATCGCCGGCACTCAAATTTCCGGGTTTCCGTTTAGGATGCATGAAGGCCAGCTATTTTTCAGGCACAGGCCCACACCAGAAACTAGAAATTCAGGTGCCAGTGTGAACGAGCAATGGAATGCTGCACTCTGCACTCCCAGGTTTTGGCGCTCTCATGCACACAAATGCCAGTGAGGTCACACGTTCCTTGCGGTGTTGGTTTTGCGTGCCATTTCCGGCAGCTCGGGAGTTCATGGCTTCCATGACGGCCATGGACCTGACCCAACTAATTCAGGGCCCCACCCACGAGGGTGGACATACGCCGGATCTCATCTTTGTCTCGGGCGAATGGAAGAGTGATCTGGGTATAGGGGATATAGCCATCACACCCTTGTCATGGTCAGACCACTCACTTCTCCCGCTCGACTTTCTGACCGCTGCTCCCCTCCGCGGGGAGGCGGAACCAGAGTTACCAATCTGGTACCGCCCCAGGCGCTTGATGGACCCAGATGGGTTCCAGACAGCACTTGGGCCATTTCCTGTACCCCTGACCCGCGCCCCGATGGAGGACCTCACGGCCGCATGGAACATTGTGGCCGTGGGAGCCTTGGATCGGGTCGCGCCCTTGCGGCCTCTCTTGCGGCGGCGAACCACCCTGGCTCCTTGGTTCACTGAGGAGCTGCGGGTGATGAAACGCCGCAAGAGATGCCTAGAGGGAAGATGGAGGTCTACCCGCTCTGAATCTGACCGGACACAGGTAAGAGCCCATTTACGGACTTACATTGTGGCGCTGAGAGTGGCCAAACGTCATCATTGTGCCACTCTCATAGCATCCGCAGAAAACCGCCCTGCCGCCTTGTTTGAGGTGACCCGCTCCCTCCTTCAACAGAGGGAGCGGGAAGCCCCGCTACAGGGTAGAGCAGAGGAATTTTTGACTTTTCTGCAGGAGAAAACCGCTCAGATACAGAGTGAGCTAGCCCCCATTCTTGGCCCAGTGGGATGCCACGAGAGAGATCTTGTTTGGGAGGAGTTTGACTCCGTTGCTTCCGAAGATATGGACAGGCTACGTGGGCGACTGCGAGCCACCACATGTTTATTGGACCCGTGTCCCTCCTGGCTTGTACTGGCATCCTGGGAGGTGACACGAGGCTGGCTCCAAGAGGTTGTCAACGCATCCTTACGTGAGGGTTCCTTGCCCGCTTCCCTAAAAGAGGCTATGGTGAGGCCCCTCCTTAAGAAGCCCTCTTTGGACCCAGCTCTTTTAAACAACTATCGTCCAGTCTCCAACCTTCCCTTTTTGGCGAAGGTTGTTGAGAGTGTGGTGGCACAACAGTTTCCCCATCACCTGGAGGAAATTGAGTATCTAGATCCGCGCCAGTCCGGCTTTCGGCCCGGGCATAGCACCGAGACGGCATTGGTCACGTTGGTAGATGATCTCTGGAGGGCCAGAGATGGGGGATGTTCCTCCATCCTGGTCCTATTAGACCTCTCGGCGGCTTTCGATACCATCGACCATGGTATCCTATTGCATCGGCTGGGGGGGTTGGGGTGGGAGGCACCGTTTTACGGTGGTTCTCCTCCTACCTCTCTGGCCGATCGCAATTTGTGTTGGCAGGAGAGCAGAGGTCGACCCCGAGACCCCTCACATGCGGGGTGCCTCAGGGGTCGGTCCTCTCACCTCTCCTGTTTAATGCATACATGAAGCCGCTGGGTGAGATCATCCGTGGTTTTGGGGTAGAGTACCATCTGTACGCTGATGATACTCAGCTGTACATATCTACCCCAAACCACCCCAACGATGCCGTAGCGGTGATGTGCCAGTGCCTGGAAGCCGTGCGGATCTGGATGGGAAGTAACGGACTCAAGCTCAACCCGACCAAGACCGAGTGGCTGTGGTTTCCGGCTGCCCGATTCAACCAGCTTTCTCCAACGCTGGCCATAGGGGGCGAACATCTTGCCCCTGTGGATGGGGCGTGCAATTTGGGTGTCCTCCTGGATACCCGGCTGTCTATGGAAGAGCAAGTGACGGCCGTGGCCAGGAGGGCGTTTTACCAGGTTTGCCTGGTTCGCCAATTGCGCCCCCTATTGGATCGGGACGCCCTTCGCACAGTCACTCATGCCCTCGTGACATCCCGACTGGACTATTGTAACTCTCTCTACATGGGGCTTCCCTTGAGGTGCACCCGGAGGCTTCAGTTAGTTCAGAATGCAGCCGCGCGAGCAATTATGGGGACCACTAGGTTCACCCACGTTACACTGCTCTTGCGCGAGCTGCACTGGCTGCCTGTTGTCTTCCGGGTGCACTTCAAGGTGTTAGTTATCATCTTTAAAGCGCTCCATGGCTCGGGACCTAGCTATCTGCGGGATCGGTTTCTGCCCCATACATCCTCACGGCCTATTCGCTCCCACAGAGAGGGACTTCTCCGGGTGCCATCCGCTAGACTTTGTCAGCGGGCGACGCCCAGGGGAAGGGCTCTCTCTGTGGCGGGCCCGGCCCTCTGGAACGACCTTCCCCCCGATATCAGAACGACCACGGACCTCCGCTCCTTCCGTATGAAACTGAAGACCCATCTTTTTCGACTGGCCGGCCTTGGATAGTCTCTCTGTCTATAGATTTCAAATGTATTTTTAAATGGGATTTTAGTCAATAATTTTAGCACGGGATAAATTGTTTAATTGTGTTTTAAGTTATGTACTTTTGTATTTATTGTTCTTATTGTTTTTATTTTTCCCTGTGCACCGCCCCGGGTCCCTGTGGGGAGAGGGAGCGGTTAATAAATTCGATTATTATTATTATTATTATTATTATTATTATTATTATTATTATTATTATTATTATTATTATTATTATTATTATTATTATTATTATTATTATTATTATTATACAGGTCAGCAGGCAGTGACAAAAAAGGTTAGCCATCCCTGCTATATACAATACATCATTGAGTGAAATGGTTCCTATGCAAAACCACAACTGTGCATATGATCTTACTTCAGTTTTCCTTCGCTTTACAGAGGAGCGAAGGTCATAAATGAAAGAATTGGTTTTCCGGTTACTTTTTCATCCCTGTCATAACAGCAAATGGCCACTAAATGAGGCAAGCCCTAAATGTGGGCTACCTGTACAAGCACACACGGAGATGAGAAATACTTAAAATACGCAAGCAGAGTGTGCGTAAGGCAAGATATTTATTAAATCAACCGTGAAATCTTTTTTTAAAAATATAGCAAACCCCTATAGCAGGCCAAGCATACACACACACACACAAACAGATGGTTTTGCTTTTGTTCCCTTTTCTAAACAAGACTTGCAAACACATGCCCTTGGAGTACAGAGACAGGTTCTCCCCCCCCCCCCCAAAAAAAACTTGGCAAGGTCATGCAGGAGAGTAGTCAGGTTGACTCCAAGGGTCAGAGCTTGTAGTAGATCCATCAACTGGTTTAGGTTCAAAGCCAGGGTTCTGAGGTTCATGAGTCAAGGCTTAGAGAGTGGGAGTTGATGGTTGGTTGTCATCAATGAATAGCCTGTACTTGCTGCTGCATTTTAATAGAAGCAGCCCTGGTGTAGCTCATCGACTGAGGCGAGACTCCTCCTGCATGAGCTGTGTTGCAGTGCCCTTTCTCTGCGCTCTTTGGAGGCTGCCAAGCTCTTGTGTTGGGAGGGGAAATAATTGTGTACCCTCATTTTCAGAGAACGACAGCATCTGTCTCTACTGGGCGCTGGTTTGCCCCACTTCCTCGATCTGCTCAGATGGCAGTTTGCCTGGTGGTGTTGGCACTTATTGAGTGGACACTACAGCTGGCTGCTAAGCGTTGGTCCCCTTCTCTGACTCTGAATCCGACCCCACTGTTACAACCTCCTGATAACTTGCATCAGGAAGAAACGTGTAAATAAATAATTTTAAGTTCTTCACAAGCAGTACAATTTAGGTTGTTCTATAGCAGTGATGGCTAACCTTTTTTGGTTCGCGTGCCAAAAGCGGGGGGGGGAAACGCAGGGGGGTCGTGCACGGGCGTGCCACACCCATAATGCTATGTGCATGACCCCCTGCTTTTGGCGCGCTTTTTTCGCCCTCCCCAGGCTCCAGAGGCTTTCTAGGAGCCTGGGGAGGGTGAAAACAGCCTCCCCTCCCCACCTCCAGAGGCTTCAGGAGCTTCCCTGAAGCCTCCAGAGGGCAAAACATCGCATCAAAAGAAGGCATAAATCAGCTGGCCAGTGCACACATGAGCGCTGGAGCTGACAGGGCAACACCTCGCGTGCCCTAAGAAATGGTTCCGCGTGCCACCTGTGGCACCCATGCCATAGATTCGCCATCACTGTTCTATAGGGTATAGCAGGGGTCCCCAACCTTTACAACTTTAAGTCTGAAGGACTTCAGTTCCCAGACTTCTCCAGCCAGCAAAGCTGGCTGGAGAATTCTGGGAGCTGAAGTCCTTCAGACTTAAAGTTGCAAAGGTTGGGGACCCCTGGGGTATAGGCAGTGGCGTAGCGTGGGTTGTCAGCACCCGGGGCAAGGCAAGTAATTTGCGCCCCCTAACCCTCCCCCAGATAGTCCCTCGCTCCACTTTCAAACCACAATAAAAGTGGGAAGAGACGGAAAAGTGCGCGCATCGGGGGCGGGGGGGGGGAGCGGGAGGGGACGCCCTGCGCGGGGAGGGGGCACGGCGCTGGAGGGTCCCGTGGGAAAAGGGTGGGGGCGGAGGGGGATGAGGAGCAGAAGGGGGTGTCTGGCGGGGGGCGTTCCTCCTCCCCCCTCCTCCTGCTCGGCCGGGGTGTCAATTTGCAGCAGGAGCTCCTCCTCCGCCTCCTCCTCCTTCCCGGCCCCTCGCTCGCATTCTCGACCCTCCCCGGGTGGGCTGATCAGGGGACCCCTCCAGCCGCTGGAGCGAGCGACTTCCACCCGGGCTCTCTCCGCCGCCTCCGCCCAGGCTTCCCCGTTTAGCGCCGCCTGGCCTTTTCCCGCCTCTCCGCGCTCCCTCGACGCCGCAGGAGGGGAAGCTCCGTGGCGCCTCCGCCTCCCTTCCCGCGAGTGTCAAAACTTTGTCGGGGCGGCGGCGGCGGCGGCGACGGGACGGGGCTGAGGCGGGAGGCCGGCCTGAGGCAGGCGGGGTGCGCGGTGCGAGTGCGCCCCCCAGATGTTGCGCCCGGTGTGGCCGGCCCCCCCTGCACCCCCCACGCTACGCCTCTGGGTATAGGTTAGTTTGTTTTTTTGGGGGGGGGGTTGCAATTAACATTTTTATTGAGTTATAAAGCAATGGGGAGGAAAAGGTGAAGGAAAGGTGAGGAAAGGTAAGAAAAAAGAAGAAAAAGAAGCCCTGACTTCCCACTCTCTCTGTTACAATAAATAAGGCATTAACATCAAATCACAACTTTTTGCATTTTCATAACAAGCCATTTCTATAAAAATCTGTCAATCTAATCAATAAAACCCAAAATCAAAGTTTCATTCTTCTCTACGTCAAGCATGAAGTTCTCCATGTGAAAACAAAAGTACTTATGTTCTTTTCTTTAATCAAAGTGGTCAGTTTTGCCATTTCAGCCAGCTCTATCAACTTCTGCAACCATTCATCCGTAGTAGGAATTGGAGATTTCTTCCATTTTTGTGCTATAAGGTGTAGGTTTATTTAGCTTGTTTGCTAAGTTAGAATTCATCATAGCATTGGATGCTACCCTGTTTCCCTGAAAATAAGACCTCCCTGGATAATAAACCAAATGGGGCTTTTGAGCACATGCGCTAATATAAGCCCCCCCCCCCAAATATTGCAACAGCAGCAGCCATGAGGTGATCACACTTGCTGCTTTCAAAAATAATAAGACCTCAAAAATAAGGCCAAGTGCTTATTTCAGGGGTCAAAAGAAAATAAGACTCTATCTTATTTTTGGGGAAACACAGTAGATAACTCTATTCATAAGCAAATACCCTCATCCAAGAGCCAAAACAGGATGAAAGCTATTAAGCCACAATAGGAATTAGCCAATACCCGTTCAGAACACAAGCCCCTTCAGTGCATCACCCTCAGAAACCTCAACCAAACTTAGCTCAGACAAACACTTCAGATTTGTACTTTGCCTATAGAGCCAGCTATGACCCTTACATAACCCCTACAAGACCCCATGGGAGTCTGACAACAGCCAATAGAATACAGTGATCCCTCATTTTTCGCGGCTTCATGTTTCGCGGCTTCAGTGCGTCGCGGGTTTTTCAAAAATACAGAATAGAAAAAAAATGCATTGGTAGGAGGCAAGCGCCCCCTAGTGCTTGCTTTAAACGATGTCCACCAACTCAAGTTTCCGGTATAGTGTATTGCGAATCCTACTTCGCGGTTTTTCAGTTTTCGCGGAAGGTTCCGGTCCCCATTAACCGCGAAAAACGAGGGATTACTGTACATGTTCTGGCACAGGAACTGGAAGTTCAAGTGCAAAGCCCAAGGAAAGTATTTATTTATTTTATTAAATTTATATACCGCGCCACTCTCCCAAAAGGGACTCGGGGCGGTGCACAGGAGAAATAAAACCACGCATGTACATAAATACGGATAATAAATATGTCATAAATATTAAAAACTTATTAAATTAACCCAACCTGTATAAAAACTCCTCACTCTCAACTCCAGTTTGTCACTTGCACCAGGACCGCAGAACCTGTGTGGTTCTGCTTCATCATTAAACTATCTTTTCAATCACCCTCCATGTTTCCAGCTTTCTCCCAGCTTGAAATTGAACCAGATGGATATTTCTTCCTACAGATGCTACAGTCATATGAGTAAAATAAAAGTAAAGTAAAAGTGCTTCGTGTTCATTAAACTATCTAGCCTTATCTAGAATGTCAGAAGACTTATCAAATCCTGGCACTGGCAGAAATCTGTTAGCACTAAAATTATGCCAAATAAACTTTATTATAGTACACTGAAAAGCACAGGTAAGGATCTATTATAGTGATGAAATTAAGTAGCTAGAGCAGTGTTGGTGAACCTTTTGGGCACCAAGTGTCGAAACGGGAGCATGCGCGCAGGGGAAAAAACCTGAAGAGCAGCTCCCCAGCATGCACACATGGGAGCGCAGGAAACTGGAAGCTCAGATTCCCGGAATGCGCATATGTGCCAGGGAAGTGCTCTTCCAGTTTCTGGTACTCCCACACGCATGAAGACCAGCTGGCCAGCACGCATGTGCGTGTCGGAACCCAGAAGAGGAAGGGGCGCCGGCTGGCATGACCAGAGAAATGGCTCTGCATGCCACTTCCTGCCATAGGTTCACTATCATGGAGCTAGAGCAAGGAAAGGATCCTGGGAAGTTTAATTTAACAGCATGTAGAAAATTGTTGAGGATTTAGCAAATTCCCTCTCCGTGATTTAAAATGTTCCTCAGTGGACCTTGAAGTAACCTAGTCTGATGCGTCTTAGTTTGCATCCTGTTTACTAAGCATAAAAGTGCTATAATGTCAAAAAAATGTTTTTATCAAGTACTGATGGTTTTTAAGTAGCTGCTGCATAAACAATTAAGTCTTAGGCTTGCCACTTTGCAGAACCATTAGATAATCTTGAGGTTTTCCTCAAAGTATGGGCCGTGGTGACACATTAGGGCCTACTTGTTAGGATGATGTTATTGATTTTCTATACTTTAATTTTATATTAATTGTGAGCAACTCGGAGTCTATGAAAATGGAGCAACATATTAGGCAGACAAACAAACAAGCAAGCAAATAAATATTTCTTGAAGTAAATTAACCCCAAGGCAAAAGAGTATGTACTATAGTGTCTCACCAGACTGGGCAATTAGACAGCTTTAAGCATAACAAAACAAGATGAATACAAACCTATATAATTAAGCAGTTATTACATTATGGTCTTGATTGTAAGTTTTTTATTATAGGGTTGAAACTCTCTGACTCACATGGTTGCTGTTCTATAAAGGATTCAGTATGAAGAGCATACTGTTGGTATTATACAACCCCCACACCCCAAAGAACTAATATTCAAATTATATATGAATTACAAGGGAGGAGAACCCTTCTGGCAACTCTTCTCTTTCCTTATATCTTTTTCTAAATGGAATATACCATGTAGTTTTGTACCAATGGAATGTTTTGCGATTAGGCCGTTGAAATAATAAACATCTCACCTACTTTTCTAGTAGGTGTGTTGGAGTGATTGTGGTTGGGCCAGGAGACTAGCTGGCAACAGCTGGTGATTAAACATGAATCACCTTCCAAGAACTGCTCTTCTAACAGGTAGATAAACGTTCTAAAGGAATCAATTACCCTACTGCAACAAAGAAGAAATAGCAAAATGGTTTCTGAGAAGCCCATTTCAGAACAATTGGTAGCAGCGGATGGAAGGAAACTCTGACAAGTTGAGCAGACAACGGGATGATTTTTTTCAGACTTCCAGTTTGCAAGCATATTCTACTTGCATCATATTTTGATAATCTGGTTTCTTCTCCTGAGCAGCACAGTGTAAGATGGGAATGGAATCTATACTCTCTCCCAACAGAGATTAATGAAGCTCAATTACCAATAGCTTCAATCAGGAAAGGACACGGCATATTGTAATCAAGCGAGCTCTACTAAGTCCTTAACCATGTCATCAGAAGAGTAGAAATCACCCTTTGCTAAGCGCTCCCAGTGTTCTTCACCTTGAAAGCAACCGTAGATATCATAGTCAAGGCTGCTCCTCACACACTCCTTTGTATATTTATTGATTAATACAATAGAATAATACAATAGCAGAGTTGGAAGGGACCTTGTAGGTCTTCTAGTCCAACCCCCTGCATGGGCAGGAACCTTATACCATTTCAGACAAATGGCTATCTAACATCTTCTTAAAGACTTCCAGGTTTGGGGCATTCACAACTTCTGGAGGCAAGCTCTTCCAGAGGTTAATTGTTCTAACTGTCAGGAAATTTCTCCTTAGTTCTAAGTTGCTTCTCTCCTTGATTAGTTTCCACCCATTGCTTCTTGTTCTGCCCTCAGGTGCTTTGGAGAATAGTTTGACTCCCTCTTCTTTGTGGCAACTCCTGAGATATTGGAACACTGCTATCATGTCTCCCCTAGTCCTTCTTTTCATTAAACTAGACATACCCAGTTCCTGCAACCGTTCTTCATATGTTTTAGTCTCCAGTCCCCTAATCATCTTGGTTGCTCTTCTCTGCACTCTTTCCAGAGTCTCCATGTCTTTTCTACATCGATTACCTATCTTTATATTTCCTTTTTCCTCTGGAAGCATAAGCCCATAATACATTATTCTCTTCTTGTCCCCAAATTATATGGTCATACCAATTCCATAAAATAGATCAGACTGAGAAATAGTAACTGTTCCAACTCAGCAAGGAAGTTTCATTTGGTAGGATGGTGACTTAAAGATTAATTTCCCTTTATCCTAGTTCAACGCTCCAACCACTACATCACATACACTGTTTTGTAATTCCTTCTTTCTTTCTCTTATGGGCATGCCTTGTGGTGCTTTAAAGAAAAACAAGTAATTAATTTTCCTGTCCCAAGTAGTTTATGGTCAATGAAAAAGAGGGTCAAGATAAGGAAAGAAAATGGAGCTAATGATGATGACATGCTATCAAGTTGTTGTTGACTCTTACACAGACTTTTCTTTGTGATGAGCTGTTCCTAACTTGGTCTTTCAGCTTTCTCAATGGTCCCCTCACTGTTATTTTAACTATAACTGCTGATCATCCTCTTCTTTGCTTTCTTCCCACTCTTTCCCAGCATTAGACCCTTCCCCAAAGAGCTAAGCCAAAGTAGGACAATTTGATCCTGACCATTTGTGCCTCAAGTGAGAACTCTGAGTTGCATTGTTACAATGATGCATTGGTTTGTTTTCTTGGCTGTCGTGGTATTCTCAGAAGTCTTCTCAGACCATAAAGTTCAAAAGTGCCTTGTTGTTGTTAGTTGCAAAGTCGTGTCCAACCCATCGCGACCCCATGGACAACGTTCCTCCAGGCCTTCCTGTCCTCTACCATCCTCTGGAGTCTACTCAAGCTCACGCCTACTGCTTATCTTCCTTCTTCAAAAATTCGACTTTCATTTCCCATAGAGCCATGATGGCGAACCTATGGCACGGGTGCCACGGGTGGCACACGGAACCATTTCTTAGGCCATGCGAGGCATTGCCCTGTCAGCTTCAGTGTGTATGTGTGCCCTGGCCAACTGATTTAGGCCTTCTTTTGAGGCCGTTTTTTGCCCTCTGAAGGAGGGGGAAGGCTGTTATCACCCTCCCCAGGCTCCTATAAAGCCTCTGGAGCCTGGGGAGGACGTAAAAAGCATGCCAAATGCAGGGGGTCATGCACATAGCATTATGGATGTGGCACACCTGTGCACATCACCCCTGCACTCCCCCTCCTTTTGGCACGCGAGCCAAAAAAGGTTAGCCATCGCGGCCATAGAGTGTCACAGGGAATACAATTCTTCACGATTCTGATCTTTGTGAGTATCATAGCATTTGAATATTTTTTCATGGCTACTCTTCTAAGTGCTAGTCTATGGCACATTTCTTGACCCTTTGTTTCTTTGATGATCCTAAAGGCAGAAGCTATTCACCACTTTGATATCTGTCAATTCTAAGGCTGATTCTTCTGCCTGTTGGCGTTAAATTTGGTCTTCATTACATCTAATTTTAGTTCCATTTTGCTCCTTGACTGTTATTAATAGAGCTTGCAAATCCTTTGCATTTTTGGCTAATAATAATAATAATAATAATTTTTAATTTATAACCCGCTCTCTCTCCCCGAAGGGACTCGAGGCGGGGCATAGGGAATTAAAAATACTAATAAAAACCACAGACAAAATACAATGTTAAAACGAATTAAACTAACCCTGCGCTAAAATCCCATATAAAAACTAAAACTAAGCACTAAAAACCCCTAAAAACAGTTTAATTACCCTAGGCCGGCCAAGCAGAAGAAGTGTGTTTTTAATTTTTGACGGAAGGAGCGGAGGTCCGTAGTTGTTCTGATTTCGGGGGGAAGGTCGTTCCAGAGGGTCGGGTCTGCCACAGAGAAGGCCCTTATCAGCATAGCGCTTCTTCCTTTTCTACTTCCCATAACATATATTCAGCATATAGTTTCAATAAATAAGAAGACAATATAGAGACTTGCCTGACTTTCTTGTCATCTAGTCTGTTTCACATGTTCTATCCATAATGTGGCTTCCTAACCTATATTAGGCTGGCTGGCTGGCTGGCTGGCTGGCTGGCTGGCTGATTGATTGATTTAACTTTCCCTTCCCTTTCCTTCTCTCTCTTTTAAATGTGCATTTCTGTTGCTTAGTTGTGGACAAGCTGTATTGCCTTCAATAAGACCTGTTTGCAACAAGGGGGGGAAAATCACACAATAATTAACAAATGCAAATAAAAGTTCTTCCTTTTTCACTTAGGTTTAAAAGTATGCCTTGGCCTTATGTACCTAGAAAGGCAACAAAATACTGTAAATTCGTAGTGCAGATGATCTGTGGCTAATATGATTTTGTTCACTTTGATAGGATAAACAGACACACCTTTTTTTCATGATACCTAAAAATAAAATAGTTTGGTTTTATTCAGAAGAAAAATCATCATGCCAACACCAACCAGTTGCTTATTCCCATTTATCTTGCACTAGCCTTTTGGATTAGGCTGTGTCCACTGCCAAATAAATTTTATGTAGCTTGTGGGTAGATTCAATGGCTTACTTTTCTTGTCAAGTTTTGATCATCTAATGTTCACTTCCTTCCAACTTTCTGCACTGCAAGAAAATTAGAAGCCAGTAATTTGCTGTAGTGATCTGCTCTTCTCTTGCCTAATGGGACAAGGTAAGGGAAGAAAAATATATATTTCAGAAGCTTATGTTAGATCTAGATTATGAATAATTTTCTATCTAGGTATTAAAAAAGACTGGTATTTGGGGTGAGTGAAAGAAGGAAAAATAACTGTAAAGTGTTAAACAATTGAATAAGAAATGAGTTATGATGGAAGAGAAGTATTTTATTTATTTATTTAATATTAGACTTATAAACCGCCCCCTCTCCCCGAAGTATGATTGAATTCTTGAGCAAGAACAAGAAAAGTTCATTCTATTTTCAGTTTCTTACAGTATATTATAGTCATCCATAAAGCTTTGAGAATAATAACATTATTTGATTTTTTTAATATGTTGTAGCTGTAAAATGGGATAGTATGTCCCTTTTGTTTAATGTTTTATTTAATTGATGCTCATTTTCAAGTAAACTGCTGCTGCTTTATTCTCTTCTTTGCCCCAAATAAGTAAACGAGCACATACATGTGGAGAAAAATAACATCAAAATGGTAAAATAAATAACATCAAAATGGCTCTGTTTTAGGCCCAGTGCTCTTCAACATCTTCATCAATGATTTGGATGAGGGGATAAATGGGGAACTCATCAAATTTTCAGATGACACCAAGCTGGCAGGAATAGCCAACACTCCAGAAGATAGGCTTAAGATACAGAAGGATCTTGACAAACTTGAACATTGGGCACTATCTAATAAAATGAAATTCAATTGTGAAAAAAGTAAGGTACTACATTTAGGCAAGAAAAACAAAATGCACAGGTACAGTATAGGTGGTACCTTGCTCAATAGTAGCAACTATGAGAGGGATCTTGGAATCCTAGTGGACAACCATTTAAATATGAGCCAGCAGTGTGCAGCAGCTGCCAAAAAAGCCAACACAGTTCTAGGCTGCACAAACAGAGGGATAGAATCTAGATCACGTGAAGTGTTAATGCCACTGTATAGTGCCTTGGTAAGGCCACACTTGGAATACTGCATACAGTTTTGGTCACCACGATGTAGAAAAGACGTGGAGACTCTGGAAAAAGTGCAGAGAAGAGCAACCAAGATGATTAGGGGACTGGAGGCTAAAACATATGAAGAACGGTTGCAGGACCTGGGTATGTCTAGTTTGAAGAAGAGAAGGACCAGGGGAGACATGATCGCAGTGTTCCGATATCTCAGAGGGTGCCACAAAGAAGAGGGAGTCAAACTATTCTCCAAGGCACCTGGGGGCAGGACAAGAAGCAATGGGTGGAAACTAATCAAGGAGAGAAGCAACTTAGAACTAAGGAGAAATTTCCTGACAGTTAGAACAATTAACCTCTGGAACAGCTTGCTTCCAGAAGTTGTGAATGCACCAACCCTGGAAGTCTTTAAGAAGATGTTAGATAGCCATTTGTCTGAAATGGTATAGGGTTCCTGCCCACTCAGGGGGTTGGACTAGAAGACCTCCAAGGTCCCTTCCAACTCTGCTCTTGTATTGTATTGTATTGGTATTATTAATGCTAATGTATTTTTACTTTTTACATAGTGTATTATATTGTAAGCTGCTTAGAGTTATTTAAAAACGAGATGGCTGACTATAATAAATTGAATGAATATATGAATGAATGAATGAATGAATGAATGAATGAATGAATGAATGAATGAATGAACGAATGAATGCCAGTTTTAAAGTGTGATTATGTTAAAGGGACAGTTGTCAAAATAGTCATTCATTAAGAACAATAACACAATAATTAATCTACATTTTTACAGAATGTAATGCCCGGCTTTAAATGGCAAGGCTTAAAACTATATGTGCGCTAGCAACTCTGAAGCTTTATTAATCTAAAACATTTTGAAATATGCATGAGTCCTTTTGGCCTAGATTGTAATGATTATCTTTCCTGAATCGATTGGTAACTCCAATAGATTCCAACCATTTGCACATACATGGTTACTTTCTGTGGCTCTTGCTGCTGATATATCCTTAGCTGCACTTGATAACTAATCCAAATAGATTTTTGGGTACAGTTCAAATTTCTGGTGGTCATCTATAAAATCATCTGTTCACTGTTTTAGAATTTTAAATTCCTGCTTTTATTATTTTTATTAATAACTCAAGGCAGCTATTTTCCTCAACAATCACTATATGTTTTGGCCCACAAGTGGCCAACGGAGCTGGTAGTAGATTCAGACAGTGAGGAGGTTGGGGAGGAACATGGGGCAGTCCTGGAGTCTGGAGAAGGCTCTGATGAGGGCTCTGCATAGGGCCATCTGACGGCTATCGCCTGCTTTTGGAGGCAGACATCAGTGAGGCAGAAGAACAGCTGGAGCCTGTTCCCAGTGTGCCCATGCACCGAGTTGCCAGATGAAGGGTACAGCTCAGAAATCAGGGTCCACTTGGGAGTAAGGCCACAAGTGGACAGTGAATGGGTCCTCGCATAGGAAATAAAAGAGGAGCAAAAGTGCAGGGGTGTTTGGAGAAGACAATTAGTTCATTCCTGTATTCTTGCCAAGTATTATGACATCTGAAAGATATCAGCCTGGCCACTCTTCAAGCCTGATAAAGGTCGGTAATTATGAACTATCTTGAAAGAATGAGGGCCGGGTCTTTGCTGGAGAGGAATTCACATTAAATTAAATAAAAGGGGATGAGGACTTGGCTTTGTTCTACTGGGGAAGCCTAGGTCAGAACACTATCCTGCGTGGTGAATTCGGCAGAGATAGAGTGACTAACCCCACGTCACTCAGCTGGCTTTGGTTTATTTTTATTTATAAAAACCATCATTCTAAATACAGTCTTTTTGTCTTATGCATTCCATCTGGGAAAGTATGTTTCAAACGGGAACAGAGATAGACTTAATCCAGCCCTATGAAATGAGAAGGGCTCCATTCCTTTACCCGTATAAAAGAGGTGTTACAAAGCAATCTCTTCCACCAAGACCTTTGAACCTCGATTGGGGTTTTTGATGGCTCCTGTATATGAGATCTGATTATTTTGCTTTATGAAAGACTTTTGGTTGATTTGACTACTTTTCGTTTTTATGATCTGTTTTATAACGGTCTTATTGTCTGAGAAGTGATTGGTGAGGCATATAATGCTGTAAAATGAATAAATAAATCCGAGTCGAACAATGAGTCATCAGCATTTAATACATTAGAATCAAATTTTCATTAGGAGGTGATCATTCAGGAAAGAACTTAGTGAAATAAATAATAAATGTTGGCCACATTTAACTAAATCTATTTTTCATCGTAGGATGTTCAAAGCATTTTTGTTTCTGAGTTCATTTTTCTGCCAGTGCAATTTCCCACATTTTAATATATCATTGATCCAATCACTGTTGTGCTTTCATTTACTGGTGTTTCACAGTCACATATCTGGTCGCTAACAGAAATCAAAGCATTTTTTTAAAAAAATGCGGAACTATTTCATATGGTTGGTACTGTTCCTCTGCAATGGTTCTACCTAAGGCAGGGGTCTCCAACCTTTGCAACTTTAAGTCTGAAGGACTTCAGCTCCCAGAATTCTCCAGCCAGCCAAGTCTGGGAGCTGAAGTCCTTCAGACTTAAAGTTGCAAAGGTTGGGGACCCCTGATCTATACAAAGATCAGGGGTCCCCTGATCTTTGGAAAGCTGGCTGGAGAAGTCTGGGAGCTGAAGTCCTTCAGACTTAAAGTTGCAAAGTTTGCCCACCCCTGACCTAGGTGCTGGACTTCCTCTTATTCTTTTTCCTTCCATCTTTCCAAGAATCAGAGCCTTCTCCATAGGTTTTGCATAATGAAGTAGGAAAATTTGAGCATGCCATTTGTGCCCCCTTGAGTGACATTTCTGGGTGAATTCTGGGAGCTGAAGTCCTTCAGACTTAAAGTTGAAAAGGTTGGGGATCCCTGCTATAGATAACAGCTGACCATCTTAGCCTTGGCTAGATAAATTTTACAAAAGATGATTTTTAGTAAAATACAGAAGATATAGTCTAGGTTACCATGTTTAAGTGACAACTTTTAGCATCATGCAACAATGTGCAGCATTCCATGCTGACAATAAGGAGAGTACAGTGTCAGCCAATTTTATTACATTATGACCACCAAGCTACTATGCAACCAAAATACGGTGCTATACCAAGCATGATCATGCTATTGTATGGTAATTAACATCTCTAATCTAGAGAGTATTTGTGAAACC
Source organism: Rhabdophis nuchalis (assembly GCA_039707465.1). NCBI lineage: Eukaryota > Metazoa > Chordata > Lepidosauria > Squamata > Natricidae > Rhabdophis > Rhabdophis nuchalis. The sequence continues at coordinate 146,143,668 of CM077645.1, forward strand.
AGCACAATGTTGCCTCCATCATACTAAGTAGGTGTTATAATCAGTGTATTTATACAGTTTCAGATTGAGAGCTATGCTTTTATCTGGAAGGTTTACCCTGCCAGATGCATTATGTTGAGAAAATAGAAAAGGAATCCTTTGCCCAATTGGTAATTGCCTGTGCCATCAAGGACTGTGTCATATTTAGAGTTCCTGGGCAACTGTCAACAACTGGGCATGGTATTCAGGAACTATGGCTAAGCAACCAAAGTCTAGCCCAGTCAAATTACTGGAAGAACAACAAACAACACACAGACAAGACAAATATATTTTGTGTCTGAAGTGCACAACATTATGGCTTGCTATAATAAATTGGGACAAAGTGGGAATGCTTAAAGCTAATGTTTGAGCATCAGAAAATAATTTTTCTAGACTGAAATATTACTGAACAACAATTAGAAAAGCAAAGGAAATACATCATTTAGGGTTCAGAACTGGAAGAGATTCAGAAAACTGAGAAAATGGAAAACCAAAAAACAATAATAGAATACCTGAGTAAGCCAGCTTGACCAATCGGCTTGCCTACAGTGTAGCACTGGTAGTTACAGAAGATCTGGGTACTGAAATTAGAAAACCAAAACCAAAATCATATTCAACCCCAAAGTGATAAATCAGACTGGAGGGCCAAAATATAGAAATTAAAATCACACGCAAGTAATTCAAAGAACATGAAAGAGCAAGCACTGAAGAATGTAATGATTAAGACAAGCCTAATTAAAAAATATTGGCTTGGCACCAGAAAAACTGAAGGAGTTTTGGAAATTATAAAGCAACAAATAAGAGCAATCTCTGGGAAAATGGAATGCTGTGAGGCATAAATTATCCAATTTAAACAAAACCAGCTATTTCAATCAAACCAGAGGCAATTCTACAAAAATATAAATGCCAATAGAAATTCCCAAAATGGGAAACCAAACAAAAAGGATAGAAACCCAAGAAAGCTATAATAAAAATGCTTCAATTTTGCTGGATAAAAGAATTTGAAAATAAATTTAGTAAAAATCAAATGGAAAACCTAATGATTTATTTATTTATTTATTTATTGAATGTATATGCCACCCATCTCTCTATTCAAAAAGAATAATAACAATAGAAGTAATAGTGAAAAACTGTCTGAAAAAGATTAAAAACTGAATATCTCCTGGAAATGATCAATTCCAAGGCTTTTGACTCAACTATATGACTGTTTTAAATCCAATTATAGCAAAATAGCTTAATGAAGTATTAAATAAATGACATATTAGCAACTGGTTAATAAATGCCTAAACTTAACTGATTCAAAAAGACTCCGTGAAAGGGACAACACCAAGAAATTACAGGCCCATAACATACTTACTTACAATATTTATACTACACATGGGTGTAATAACAGGCAACATCCAGGATTACTTAGAAGAAAATATTATTCTTCCAGTAGAATAGAAAGAAAAGGGAGATCATTTATCAATCATCTTCTGATTGATAAAACAGCTTTGGAAATTGCAGGTTAAAAAAAATTACATATGGGCTGGGTGGTTTATAAAAAAATTGATTCATTACCACATAGTTGGCTCCTCAAATGTCAGTAAAACATTAAAATGTTTATAGAAAAAATAATAAACATGGAAGACAAAATTGATGACTGGAAATGAAAAATATGGGCTTGTCAACATTAGGAGAGGCATCTTCCAAGGTGACTCATTATCACTCTTATAATTTGTCACTGCAATGATCACACTTTCAATGATTTAGAAGAAAACAAATCTTAACTACCAAGCAGCAAAAATGCTAATTAAAATCTTATATTGGTTTTATGTGGGTGATCTGAAATTTTAATACAATAGTAGAGTTGGAAGGGACCTTGGAGGTCTTCTAGTCCAACCAACTGTGGCCTTACCAAGGCATTATATAACACTTCAGTACAATACAGCAGAGTTGTAAGGGACCTTGGAGGTCTTCTAGTCCAACCCCCTGCCTAGGCAGGAACCTTCTACTGTTTCAGACAAATGGCTATCCAACAACTTCTTAAAGCCTTCCAGTGTTGGAGCTTTCACAGTTCCATTGAGTTCTACACATTGAGTACGGTTGGTCAGCCGATGCTGTCTAATCCACATTTTATGGAAAATCAGACATGGAATCTGAGTCATTGACAAATATCATAAAAAAATTTTTTTTAGCATAGATAGAGCAATGGAGTTTGGTTTAGAGAAAAGTACTACAGTAATAATAAATTGGGCTAGAATCACAAACAGTTATAAAATTGAAGTGATGAATGGAGCCATCAGAATGAAGTTTATGGGCATTTTATACTTAAATAACATCAAGCATGACAGTTAAAATGTAATTAATAAAGAATACATCTAAAGAATGAGAAAAATGCTAAAGACAAAATGGAACAATGGAAATAGCTTAAAAGCCATCAATAATGGCCATATCTGAAATATAAAACAGATTATATTTGGGATTATTAAGTGAACCAAGTTAAACTGGACAGAAAAGAAAAAAGCTATTGATTATTCACTACCTATTTATTTATTTATTTGTTTGTTTGTTTGTTTGTTTGTTTATTTATTTATTTATTTATCGTATTTATAAGCCGCACCCATCTCACCACATAGGGACTCGGGGGGGTGCACAGGGAATATAAAATATACATATACATATATACAAGAATATAAACATTCTTAAAACTGAATTAAATTAAACCCACCCTGCGTTAAAACCCATATTAAAACCCCTGAATTAAAACTTTGGTCAACTACATTCCCTTACATTCCCTTAGTCATATTGATAGGTAATACCTGCCCTGTAAAAATGGATGCTCAACAAACTGTCAACAAACTGTCAAAGAAGAAAAAAAGAATGGATTGACTGAATAAAAGACACCTAAGAATAAGCATTGATCCAAGTTAAAAGTGAAACTTATGGAATGTACAGGACACAAATATAAATATCGAAATAATGTAATAAAAATAAGGAAAAGTTTGGTTAGTTGCTTACAGGCAAATGGTATGCCAATATTCCAATATATCATTGTTGCCACTTTGTCATGCTGTTGTTTATAGTCTGTTTGTGTGATCTTCTTCAATAGCAGCTAATTAGATTGACCACTGTTTCTTCAGCTTCTTTAGCTTCTTTGCAGAGACCGCATTTGCTTTCTTCTCAGTTCTGGCTTTTGTATGCATTTGTTCTCAAGGTGCAGCCAGAATTAGTCACCGTCTCTTTTTCAACATTCCTGCTCTTGGTCATTGCCAAATCTTCAAAAATGAAGACGCTCAAATGCTCTCGGACGGTTTACATCCTGTAAGAATTCCTTTAATATTATTGAACAACAACATCTACCTATTCCAGGTCCCAGAGAAGAACTTGATAGGTAGGATAAAATGCCAAATCCAATGTAAACATCTGGCTGTCCATGTGACAAACCATAAGAATACAAATCAAATAAATTTTCTTAAGATAAATGGAAGACTAACACGATGGTTCCATCACTGCATGTTATTCAGATGTTTATTCTCACATCTAGTTTACTGATATTAATTGTACTTCTCTGACCTCAAAACTATGGGCTGCGTTATCATAGCAAATACCATCTGTGAATTTTTTATAGTCACAAATGCTCAGCTATTATTTCTGAGCTAGGCTTGATTTTCTTAGATCTTCTTTATTGAAACACCATATTATTGAAGATCAAAGCAAACATTACAACAAAAGATATATCATGAAGAGGAACAACTTACACAAAAGGTTGAATAAATTCTATGGAGTGAAAACTAGTAAAAATTCTTTACCAATGTAAGAGGGAGGAAAATATCACAAGGAGATAACATTTTGGTTTTGTTGCTTCTTTGAAACTTAAGGCTCACAAAAATGCATATACAGTATATTTTTCATGTTCTCTAACAATCTTACACTGTCCCAATCCATTTTTAAGAACTCAAAGGAACCTCAGATAACAATAAATTATACATATTTTACTATATTTTGTTTAGGGTCTGAACCAGAGTTGGGTTGCTCCCGGTTCAGTCTGGATTGGGTGAACCAGTAGAGGACGGGGTGGGGGGCTCTGCCCACCCGCTTCTTCGCATGCAGCAAAAGCATCACATGCTGGTGCGAACCGGTATTAACAAAAATGGAAACCCACCACTGGTCTGAACCAGTGCTATCAAATAAAATGTTTCAGTTTTAAAACAGATTTGAGTATGTTCAAGTTTCAAAATTCAGGAGGAAAAATTGACATTATGGGGGAAACAGTCCAAAAGGGTTATTTGTTGTATAATTAATTATTTTGTACAGTGAGTTTGAGATTCATGGCATCTTGCATTTGAAATTCTTATGACTTGTATTCTATATTCTATGTTACACATTCTATACTTACCTGAATATAATTTTGTTTGAAATCTGTAGAAGTTATTTCTTTAAAACCACATTCAAAATCAAGGTAGAAGAGACGGTCAAAGCAACATTCTGTATTTTTTACACAAGTTTTCTATTAGTAAACTATCATCCATGATGTACTGTTTCTAAGATTACAGATGTTCTCACTTTCTCTTATATCTAAATGAAATAAAAGCCAAGAAATAAAAATGATGCTAACGGAAAATGTACAATATTACCAATATAACTTAGATATGTGTGTTAAGATTTATAGCTCAGAATGTAGTTGAATGCTCCTCCATTGTAGCTCAATATTGTTTTAATTAGATAATGACTCTTCATTAAATATTGTTAATTGTCTAATAGCTAGAGGCTCCTACCACTGTACTCAGTGCTGGCTGCTGCAAATGTCAAATATTTTTCTTCCTAAAATTGTTCCATAAGAGATAATAAGTTACAACACTGCTCCAACATAAATCAGATTTTTAAAATTAATTAATATATCCAGTTTGATTTCACATCACCCCATTCCTTGCTAACAAATCTCAGGTAAAAGTGCCAAAAACTTTGTGGAAATGCCTTGCATGAGCTGTTATTGAATGATACAAACATTTATTATTGGGTCTGCAGAATCTGTAATTGGTACATGCATATTTAGACTGGCCTTCTGTACAAGGCAGAGGTGGTATTCATCCGGTTCTGACAGATTCTGGTAAACCAGGAACAGAAATTTTGAATAGTTCGGAGATCTGGCAAATACCACCTCTGACTGCCCCCTCCCCCCCACATTTATTCGCTGCCTCTCAAGTCCCAGCAGATTGGAGTCCCAGCTGATCGGCTGGGTCTTCTTTTGTTGCCCTGAGCAGAATGGAGCTGGAAAGCAGGTTAGTGGGGTGGGGAGAGAATGGGAATTTTACAGTATCCTTCCCCCAGGAGTGGGGAGGGAATGGAGATTTTACAGTATCCTTTCCCCAGGAGTGGGGAGGGAATGAGGATTTTGCAGTATTGCTCCCCAGCCACGGCCACCAAGCCACGCCCACAGAACCTGTAGTAAACATTTTTGAATCCTACCACTGGTACAAGAGGATGCATTCTATGTTAATTGGTAACACAATAAGATTTTAGAATATTACTTTTTTTGCTTATGCAGTTATTTTGTTATTCCAAACTACAACAAGGCATTTCCAGCATGGTTGTTGTCCAGACTGTAAAGGCAGCAATTCTCAAGAATTTCCCTAATCCCGATGCAAGTTAGAGGAGATTGGTTTAAGAGGCTGAGGACTTTGAGTTCATTGATTGCAGCCGAAGATTAAATAGTCTGTAAAATCCAAGCATACAAGCTGTTCTTTGCTTATTAAAACATTTTGGGTTTTTTTAAAAAAAAAAGCTCAGCAACACTTTGAGTTCCTTATGATCATGTCATTCTTTCTCCCCCTTTGATGGCAGGGCCTTCACATACAGTGCTCTTGCCATCTGGAGCCCTTTTGTTCAGGACTTTGAGACAGAAAAATGCATTTCCGTAGGAAAATAACATTTGGTAGGGAATTGGCGACAATAAGTTCATTGTTGCCAGAATACATGTTCATGGCGTAGGTGGTTCGAATACATGTTCATGTTGTGGGTGGTTTTCCCTGAAGTATAGCAGTTTTGAAAGTGATATTTTCCTATCTTAGTTCCAAGACATATTATTAATGATAACATCCTAGGTGCAGTCTGACAATTAATAACAAATGCAAGTTTATTTATTTATTTATTTGTTTATTTATTCAGTTTATATAGCTGTCCATCTCACAGGGATGGACAGCTATCTAAACAGCTACATCTCAGAGACTCTGGGTGGCTTACCAAGTTGAAAACACAAACACAAAATTACAAAAAAAAAACCCACAAAAAGATAACAAAAACATTAAAAATATTACCTATGTTTCCCTGAACACAGGGTCTTATTTTCTTTTGACTCCTGAAATAAGCATTTGGCCTTATTTTCGGGGAGGTCTTATTATTTTTGAGGTGCAGGTGGTCACCTCATGGCTGCTGCTGTGTTGCAATATTTTCAGGGAGGGTCTTATTTTAGCACATGCGGTCAAAAACCAAACTGGACTTATTATCCAGGGAGGTCTTATTTTCAGGGAAACAGGAAGCAACAATAAAATTGCATAAAAACATAGTCACCTGGAGATTGCAGTCAGTTTCACTAGCAATTCAGCTACTTAGGGGAAGAGATGCTGTCTAGGAATCAGTCACACAAAAGAATGAGAAGTCTCAATGGATTAACACTCAGAGGAAGGGATTTAGAAAGGATCCACCCTAAATGTTTGAGGCAGTTAAAAGTGGCAGCTGGAAGTTTGTACCTTCAGGCTTCCAAGATTCTGTGAATATGATTTTACAATAAAGTAGATTTAGCTCAACAAGTCATGCTTCCTGTCTGGTTTTCCCAAGATGGCTGACATCAGCCACTTTCCATACCACCACTACTCGATCTCCAAGCCAGATGGCAAAGTCATAACTTCAGGCCCTTCTGGAAGGCCAACAAAGTTGAGGCCAGTCTGACTTCAGGGAGGATGATGCTCCATAGGATTGGTACCACAGCAGAGGTCCCAAGTCACCAAACCCTCCAAAGGGATTGCTATTATCACAAACTCCAAATGGTAGGCTCCTCCCTCTCAAGATGCACCAAGGTACACCAAAGCATCAGGGCACTGCCACCATTCGATAACTTACCATAGCTGTCATTGAACACTGAACATTCAGAAGCAGTATTCAGCTGCCAGGAAAGCTTCAATATACTTCCTACTCTTGATGACATATAACATGACCATATGTGGCTCTCTCCTTCTGTGGCCAATGGAACCCAAACCGTGCCAGTTCAGTTAAATCCATTTGGGGTGGTCCAGTTTTTTCCATCAAACCAACCCAATGAAAATGAGGTAGTCTCCAACAATGGCAACATTACATCACATCCACTCTGATGTTTTTCTGATGAAATCAGATTCCCAAAACAAGCCTGTACTACTGTCCAACCACTGTCATCACCATCTTGGGGGGAAAAAACATTATTTGTAGGAGGGAAGAGAGGCGAGAAACAAAAGTGAAAGATATCTTCAAAATAGGAAATCTGTTAATGTTTATCAAAGATCATAGGAAGTTGTCTTATGTTAACTCAGACCATTTGTCCATTTGATGTTGCATAGATCATATTTCTCAACAAATTGGCCTCCAAGTGTATTGGGATATCTATTCCCACAATTCCAAATTACATATTTGATGAAAATATATTGTCCAAAAATATATTAAATATGTCTGATTTCTTAATGCCCTGCATGGAACCTTTTGGAAGCACTGATTGGCTAATGCCAGAGGCAGAATATTCATACATACATTGTATGAATATTGGCTTTACACTATAATTCTGCATTTTTTGACAGAATGGCCTCCTTTGAACATATCACTTTTTGCGTGCATCTCTTGGCATGTTATGCAAGGCTAAGCATAGCTGTGATGTCCAACAAATATTCCTTCATCTTCTGAAAGAAAAGCTATAGATTTTCTCCATAAGAAGTATTACAGACAGCCAAGAAAGCAATTAGGTCATCAAACAAATCCACCCAGAATTGTCACTCAAGGGGGCACAAATGACATGCTCAAATTTTCCTACTTCATTATGCAAAACCTATGGAGAAGGCTCTGATTCTTGGAAAGCTGAAAGGAAAAAGAATAAGAGGAAGTCCAGAACCTAGGTCAGGGGTGGGCAAACTTTGCAACTTTATGTCTGAAGGACTTCAGCTCCCAGACTTCTCCAGCCAGCTTTGCAAAGCTGGCTGGAGAAGTCTGGGAGCTGAAGTCCTTCAGACTTAAAGTTGCAAAGTTTGCCCAGCCCGACCTAGGTAGATGTAGTCAGAATGGTGATGAGTGCACTGTTGGAAGTCCTCAGCGACTAAATTAGGAATGGATCATCATAGAGAATATCTCTATTATGATCAATAAGAGTCACAATATTAAAAGCACATAATATCGTTCATCCTGTATCTGTGGATTTGATCTTCATTTTCTACATGAAGAACCTTGGACTTGTCTTTATTACATTTCATTTTGTTACATGGAATAAGATGACCAGTGATCCAGTGATCTAGTTCTGAAAGACCAATGATTCAGTTCTCATATTCAAGCAGGTGATTGACATAAGCTACAGTGTGGATATTTGGGCAGAGTTAACAGACTGAACCTATAGCACATAGAAAGAAGTCAAGGCATACATTTAATATACATATCTTTAAAGAAGCTGTTGTGGGAAGTTTTCTTCCCCCCCCCCCCCATGACAGGTGCATCTTTAAACAATTATTTTGTTTGCATCTTCAGGGACCATGAAAAATTATTTTCGCAAAAAGCCTCTACTAGAGTCCCTATCTTTTCATAGGCATTTGTAACAAGTCATGTTGACATGATATTGATGTTGATATAATTGTGCAAATGACTTCTGAAGAAAATATGTAACTCATCTCATGATAACATGTTGCACGTGTGATTTGCTACCCTGTGGATGCTCATGTATTGTAGCATCATCAGACCTGTTTCATATTCACACACACCCATGCGTGCGCACACACATACACACACAGCTGTTTTTGTTACTATCTCTGTGTGCAATTCTTCATTACATAGCTCTTGATTAAAATTATTCTGATGCATACAGCTCTGGAGCAATATTGCTTCTCTTCTGTAGCATTACACAGCTCACCAAGGCCTAAATAGTTAGATAAAAGAGATGCATAATCATCACCTCCAGACGTATAAATATTTGCATAATAATTTCTGGAATTTCTGGGTAATACAGTAATTAAATCTGTAATGCTTCAGGCTTTGAGACAAATGACATAACACAAATACTCTGCTCAGTCGATCCACTTACTTAGCAATGGTTGGAATAATACCAATAATCTTTGTTCTTGTTATATCAACAAATTAAAGATCATCCCATTTCAATATATATTGAATAGGTTAAAACATTATGAGACAAAAATAAATCCTTAGTACGTGAGACTTTGTTGGATCATGAGGAAGGTGTTGGGGAAGCAAAACGCAGGAAACTTTGACAGAGGCAATATATAATCAAAAAGGCTACTGCTGGGCTAGATATTATCTATGATCCCTAATTTATAATTTGCCTTCTCTAGAAAATCTTGATCAGATGGGATTGCGAAAAAATAACTTGAATTTGCCATTAGAAGCATTAATTAACCCTGTTTCTTAGCTACTTCCATATACGACTAATATTATTATAGTTTATATTACAACATTTATGTTATAGAAGTGCTCTATTTTTTTGCTCCTGACCCTGGCTTCTTCCTTTGTAAAATTGTACAATAACAAGTTTAGATACCCTTGTTTACCGGGTTCATTTTTAGACCTACAAAGCACCAGAGGTTCCCTGTTTATAAAGCCTGATCCATTTCTTTTTATCTCCTGATTTTATTAAGAAAACATACAGCTGCTAACATAGACGTCCTAATTTTTCAAAACAAGCACAGGAATATTCCTGCTGAGTGTAGATAAGCATAATACGCCTCTTCATCCTTCTGTTCCTTTGAAGTCTTTCTAGTAATGAATAGTGAAATATACATCAGGTGATTGGAGATGGAATCTGAGATCCCTCCCTATGATGTGGTGCCAAGACCAGAACAAAAGTGATTTAAAGAAATTAACCATTTAGCTTTTTATAATTCCTCTACTACAGTCTGTGCTGCGTGTGGTGGTGGTATTACCAGAGCTACCCGTGAGCGAGGCCATCATTTTCAGTACCTATTTCCAGCCATTTCTCCTTTTGGATGGAGGCAATTAGCATTAGCCGTCATGTAGTTTAGTCTCAACTCAGAAGCAATTTGAGCCCCGTGCAGACTATGCCATAACTAACTACAAACATACACAGCCTTAGTTGCTCAATTCTGTGTTATTCTGGATCAGTGCTTCTCAACCTTGGCAATTGTAATGGAAGTACACGTCAAATCTCAGAATTCCCCAGCCGGTATTCCATATGCTGGCTGGGGAGTTCTGGGAGTTGAAGTTTAGATATCTTAAAGTAGCCATGGTTCATAAATACTTCTCTGAAGAGTAATTAGGCTACAGTCAAATAAGTCCTAACTCCCTACTAAATGGGCATGGGATGGTATTAATGAATAAAGGGAAACCTAAGGGCATTGCTAACAATTGGCCACCTACATCAGAGGAATATAAGGTGGTTCTTTTTGGTGATCAAAAGATGCAGAGAGGGAAGCAGTTGGTGATCTCACAAGAGGAGGTATGGTTATACATATCTATCTTGTCTCTTTTTGAGGGAAGGTAGAGTTAAATAAAACGATGTGTCATTGTTGTCTCTTTTCTCCCACCCACTCCCAAATGCTTTGATGTGTAAATCTGTATATAAATCTATGGTTCTGTTCTATTCTTAGTCAAAGAAGTTCATTGAAGGACTTTGGGCTATGATCTACCTCACAGGTTGTCATTATTTTGGTGGGAAAAACAGGAAGACAAGATGTTATGTATGCTGATTTGGGCTTCTGAATGGACGGTGGGTATACATCTAACAAAAAAATAAATAATATTTAGACTTTAGTGTTTCTAATCGAGCTGATGATAGAAATGGAAGAACTAATCACACACTGCAGTTTATATTTTCTACTTTTATTATTTTTCCACTTTTCACAATGTATCGCTTCATGGCTCGGAGTCTAGTTATATGCGAGATCGTCTTCTGCCCCATACATCCCTTTGTCCGATCCGCTCCCACAGAGAGGGCCTTCTCAGGGTGCTGTCGGCCGGGCAATGCCGGTTGGCGACACCCAGGGGAAGGGCCTTCTCTGTGGCAGGCCCTACCCTCTGGAACGACTTACCTCCCGAACTACGTACCATCTCAGACCTCCGCCTCTTCCGCCAGCGTCTTAAGACGCACCTTTTCCAACAAGCCGGCCTAGCATAACCTCCCATTCTGACCATTTTTAGATAGTTTTATTTGGGGGATTTTATACAGATTTTAGCACAGGGTATATTTAATATTGAATAGTTTTTTAAATTTTGTATCTTTGTCACTTATTATGTTTTTTAAATTTCCTGTGCGCCGCCCTGGGTCCTTTTTGGAGAAGGTGCGGGGTATAAATCTAATGAAATAAAATAAATTTTAAAAATCAGAATAATCAGGAAATAGTACAATTTAAGTAGAGGGGTTTTGGTCATGCCAAAGGTTAATATTTTCCTAGAAAATAGCTACATACAGTGAGAAACAAAGACTTGCATTCCTGTTTTTCTTCCTTCACATGTTTTTTTAAGTTTTTGTGGATCATTTCTGTGCAAGAAAAAAAAATAGTGTTCCATTTGATTTATTCTACCCATAGAAAATTATTCTTTACATGCTCTAAAGTCCTGAAATCAGGCTGATGAATTGAAAAGAAAGGCAACAGCTCAACAGATATAAAGGTGTGTTTGAGATACACCTACATTTAAAATTATAAACATAAATAATAAGAATACAGTACATTTTAATTTGTTGTAAAAGGCACGTAATTATTGTAACGATTTAGCTGATACATGTGTTATTGCTGAACAGCAGTTCATCAAGCAAACATTTATGCAAGTTGTAGCACCAAGTCCTTAATAATTATATTCACATATAATTTATCTGACTGCGGGTTCTTTGCTCGTTGGGCCTGCAATTTGCCACCTTGGAAATCAGATCCACTGAAATTAAGAAAATATTTCAAAATAAATGCGGTTAGAGTTGCAGTGCCAACCTATCATTTTAGAACCAGCAATAACAGATGGTGTTTAGTTGCTTGATATGTCAGAGTGAAAATGGTTACAAACTGTTCAACCCAGAACAAAACCTGGGTGCTCCCCTACTGCTCCACCCACACCCCACTTTTACTTCATGATCTTTCCAGCCACAATGACACAAGTGCACCTACTCCTCCTGAGCCTTGTTATTATGGGAGATAACTGTTCGCTCTTCCACGAACTTGGACACCTCTGAAAAAGGCTGTTTTATCTTCTTTTTCACTATTGCTGAAGTTGTGCATCATTTTAAATGGAAATGTAAGTGTCATGCAGCTGAACCAATCAGATACTACTTTGGGAGATGTGCAATAAGGGAAAGCACCGGAGAAGAACTGGTGGGGCTAATACTACATGATGGTTCAGTGGTTAAAGACACTGAGCTGACAGCCTAGGTTCGCGAGCACCGTGAAATGGATGAGCTCTGGTTATTTGCCCCGGCTCCTGCCAACGTAGCAGTTTGAAAGCATGCAAATGTGAGTAGATAAATAGGTACCACTTTGGTGAGAAGGTATCAGTGTTCCATACACCTCAGCATATAGTCAGGCAGGACACATGACCACAGAAATGTCTTTGGACAATGTTGGCTCTCTTGGCTAAGAAACGGAGAGAAGCACTACCCCCTAGAGACAGACATGAGTGAAAGGGGAAACCTGTACCTTTAATACTGCTGTGGTATATTTTATGGTTGCATAGCCACACACAGTCTCCACTCTCAGGTATTCAAATCTAAGGCCAATCAAATCACCCGTCCTGCTCCTTGCCTATTACGAGACATGCTGAGTATTCTCTGGAGCCCAGCTCTTCAGGAATACAGCTTTTTGATTTTAAGACTGGATTCCTCAGAAGATCGTATTATAACATGATGAATATATGCTGTACTGAATTTCCTTAGAGGATGGTTAAGAATAAATGAGTGAATGAATCTGTGTGAAGAAGCTTGAGGAAATCCAAGCTTGTATCTTTGGTCTAGGGCAGGGGTCTGCAAAGTTGGCTCTTTTAAGACGGGTGGACTTCAACTCCCAGAATTCCCCAGCCAGCTATGCTGGCTGGGGAACTCTGGGAGTTGAAGTCCACCCGTCTTAAAAGAGCCGACTTTGCAGACCCCTGGTCTAGGGCCATGATGGCAAACCTATGGAAAGCGTGCCAGAGGTGACATACAGAGCCCTCTCTGTGGGCATGCATGCAGTTACCATGAGCGTACCGGAACCCAGAAGAGCAGCTGGCCACCACATGCATGGACCTTGGCCAGCTGCTCTCTTTTGGGTTCCGGCGTGCGTACTCCAGTTTCAGCACTTGATGCCAAAGAGTTAGCTGTCACTGAGCAGACACAGGAGTGTTGCATTGTAATCGCAAGTTCCAATGTTCTTATTATTTGGAATGAGCAAGTATGGTAGCTTAAATAGTGTGTCATAGGCAATTGTCCAACTATGTCGAATTCCCTAAGATTCTGTATGGGTTCCACCCACCAAGAAATATATAAACTACTGTTGAATCTAGTTAATTAATGTTTTAATTAACATGCTTGGGGAAACGGCTGAATTATTACCTGCCCGGATTTTGCAATGGCAAAAGAAAGAGCTGCTGGCATACTAATGCCCTGACTTTCTTTGCGCCTCTCCACATTCTGGAGCTGATCATTTATGATAAGGAAATCAGTATGTTAAAGCTTAGCAAAAGATGACATCAGCACCTCAGAAGCAAGGCCATCATTACAATAATAGACGTTACAAGTAGGAAAGAGAGAAAGGCTCCATGTTCCATATGTATTGATGTATAAAGTATATTAATATTATTTCAATGGTTTTAACAACACGGATACAAATTTTAAAAATGTGTATGCAGTCAGTGAAAATCCCAAAAGTAGTTTGCCTCAAATTGCAGAAAAATTCTACAGACCAGCTAATCTGTCAGCACAGAATTAAAATAATTGAATACCACTAGGTCTTTTCCTGGAGACAAAAAGGGCATGCCACCTCTGTCCTCCCCACTCCTGACATAGGCTGCAGAGTATATAATTGTATAATATGAAAAAGTTCCCTTAGAGGTAGCTTTCCTAACAAGGAAAAGATAGCATCATGAAATATTGCACCTCATCAACATCTGCCTACAATGGTCCAAGTGGTCCTTGACCAACAACTGTAATAAAGCCTGCCCTTTATGGACACAAGTGGTGATGGCGGTTAAGTGAGATAGCTTCACCTAAGCACCCCCATGCCTTGCTCTCCTTGATATGGCCATTAAATGAATGTGTGAGTTGTTAAACTGAGCACGGAGTGTTGTCATGGGTGGGGGACACTTTCCACCCTGCTGAGTCCATAAAGAAGGCAGAAAAAATGGCAAGAAAATCTTTGCAAAGCCCAAAACATCCCAGCAGGGAGGGAAGAGCCCAGATAGAATAGGGCTCATTGCCATGTTCCAATACTGGAGAGGCTTCCCAAAAAAAGCCTCCATGTTTGGCCATGATAAATCCCAATGCCTTCCTGAAACACCAGGGAAGAAATTGGCTGCTGATCGGGACAGAGGTTTAAGCCCACAAGTGAGGCTTCATTCTTTGGAAAACACCACCAAGGAATGGATCACTGAGCTTCCTCACATGGCCATGTGTCGGGTTCAGCTGGAATTCAACCTTGGACATGATTTCTGCATGGGATCTGTTGACCTCTATGTTCATTATTTGATGGTTGGTGTCTAAATTGTCATCCTCTTGCCTTGGCCCTCCTGATTTAGCCATTGGAAGAGGACAATGGATACAACATCAATTTCTGTTTTGTTCATGGGGGTATTTTTTTTTCTGAGAAAGTTACTTGGATGTCCTATTCTAGAGTATCTCTGAAAACAGGAGTTTTACCATCTGACTTAACTTTACCTCAAAACATCAAAATTTGGATTGACCCCCCCCCCAAAAAAAGCAATAGTTTTTTTTGAAAGAATTCTGTGAGTTTTTAAAACCCAATTATTATATTTTCTAAAGGAAAATAGGGTTAGCTTGTTGACCAATGGCATCTAACTCAGGTCAACTCTTAGATTGTTGACCAATACATTATTTATTGACTAGTGATTCATGTCTCCCTTTATTGACCAATGACATTTAATTTAGGTCAACTCAGTTGCCTCAGTTTGTTGACTAATAGATTACTCTGTTGACCAGTGCCTCTAATTTAAGTCAATTGAGCTGTCACAGATTGGAAATATTTATTGGCTTGTTTTCTCACTGTTCTTTATATCCTCCCCGCTCTCCACCAAATATAAAACCATATTCACAGTTCACTTTCCTTTCCTCACAATTTTCTCCTCACAGAATTGTATTCGCCAGGTTACTGTATTCTTCCTTGGTCCTAGTCTGGCAGCCCTGCTGTTATAGAAAACCAACTCTAAAATATTTTCTTTCCCCCTGATATCCATCTACTCTTTGCAATTTTGTATTTGTTCATAATTGAAGTGGAATATTGCAGAAAATGAACACAAATACATATGTGTTAACTTACTTGATTTTATTTGTCATTATACAGGCAGCCCTTGGCTTATAAACACAATTGAGCCCCAAATTTATGCCGCTAAGTGAGACATTTGTTAAGTGAGTTTTTCCCCATTGTACAACTTTTCTTGCCAAAGTTGTTAAGTGAATCACTGCACTTGTTAAATTAAGCGAATCTGGCTTCCCCATTGACTTTGCTTGTCAGAAGGTCACAAAAGGTGATCACATGACCCTGGGACATTGTGGCCATCATAAATACGACTCAGTTTTCAAGCATTCGAATGTAAACTACATGACCGTGGGGATGCTGCAATGATCATAGGTGTGAAAAATGTTCATAAGTCACTTTTTTCAGTGCTGTTGTAACTTTGAACAGTCACTAAATGAACTGTTGTAAGTCAAGGACTACCTGTACTGTAAATGATATTTCCTGGCTCTTAGTTCATTAAGGAAAATGGAAATCCATTTTTCGATTAGATAATTAAAAAATTATATAAGGACAAATAGTTTAAGATAATTGTTTAAATCCTTTTCCTATCTGATAAGAAGGATGGGAGCACAGATAGTTTACAACAAATCAGTTCTACTCATGACCATCAGTACATAAACTCATCCATACAGACATATACACAAAATTGGCTAATGAAGAATATGCAACTCGTGATTAAAAAAATGTTTTAATAGAAGTTTGTTTATTTTCAACATAAAAACAAGTAAAGACATTATTCATCTTAAACTTTGTACAACATGTCGTTCTGTCATAAGTTTTCTGCATCAATACTTAAAATTACAAACATACTTTTCAATTTTTCTTCCAATAGATATATATCAACTCATTATCTACCTAATAACAGTATTATTTATCAAATCCATTTTTCCCTGCTATTACTCAATATATAAAAAGAACAATTAAAAAAAATCTACATAAATTCCTGTTTTGTAACATTATTCTCCAGTACCTCTAGAAACCACTTTTCTTCTATAAAGTACATACCCCTAATGTTTACTTCTTCTAAGACCAAGAATTTATCCAAATTTTCCGTTATCTATGTATCTCATTATTAATCTAGTCAAAATACAAAATATCTTTCTAGAGTAACATAATCTCAATTTATTACAATCTTTCAAAAAAAATTTCCAACCATCGATAAAACATATTCCATACTTTATAGAATTGTTCGTCCTCTTGCTTTCTAATTTCAAATGTCAATTTGCTCATTTCTGCACATTCCATAATCTTATGAATAATTTCCTCTTCAGAAGGTAATTTCTCATTTCTCCAATTTTTTGCAAATACAATTCTAGCAAGTCGTGATTAACTTTGAATAAAAGTGCACTAATTTGGCTGAATTTGAATCTGCTTTCTCTTTCATGGAAAGCATAATGGCCAAATTTTACATAGGGAGCAAAGAGAAAGAAGCAATCTGGTGTAAATATACACATTTCTTAGAAGTATTCATTTTGTCAGTGCCAATTACCAATCTATGAATTCTCATAGCTAGGTAGATAGAGAACTCTCAGTCTTACTACTTATCTCTAGGTGCTATTTGCAAACATTACCTCATGTGAGTGGACAAGTACCAAGTGGAAATTATGGGTAGAAACTCTCTTTATATACTGAAGATAAAAGCAGGAATATTTATCAAGCTAGGTTCATAACCAGAGCATTCGTACCTTTTAGATTATGCAAATCTACACCAATCTACAGGAAATACATCTTTCTTTGTATTACATTTTTAAATAAATACCACTCAATGAAATACACATTACTCCATGTGTCAGAACTTCACTGTGTGCATAGCAATAAATCTCATTAGAAAGACTAACATGCAATCAAGGGCTTAGTAGCAGAAGATTCAAGGACAAGGTTCAGATAGATAAACGGCTTTCATTGCAGTTACAAGAGAAGCTTTTTAACAACAAAGATCAGCTACTGCACAATTCAGGAATTTAGCTATGTTTACATGCTGGCTCCAGGTGGTTGGGACTGTGCCTTTATAAGGCACTACCAAAATGTAGGTGTCCCTTTCAAATGGAATCCTCAGTATTAATTCTGTAATATTGAAATATTTGCAGCTATGTTTATCTGTAGATAGAGATGTTTGTATGCCCATTGGCGGCAATGTAGTTCCTCTGTAGATCTATCTTTTCTTTGTTCTCTTGTGTCTAATTGAATGGCTATTACGCTATGAGGGAAGTTTTTGATCTTAAGTGATCGATATTTTTAGATACTGTTTAATATCCACCTTGAGACCCATCAGTGGAATATTGCCACACCACAAGACATCGATCTAATAAAAATGCACTAATCCGGTTGAATTTGAATCTGCTTTCTTTTTATTATTTTATTATTCTTTATTCTCTTTTTCTTATTCTATATTCTATGACCTTTAGAACTAATTGTATCTAATACTGCATTGAGTTGTTTGGGTAAAACTAAAGTCACTTTCTTCTCCCACCACTTTTATATGTAAAAGTCATAAAATAAAAAATAACAGAACAAAACAAAACAAACAAACAAACAAACAAACACAATTGTGGAAGTTATGGCTCTCTCCATTTCTGGGAATGTTTGCATCATCCCAGTTTCTGCCACCTGAACTCTGCACCCTATCAGCAAACCTGATCTTAATCCTTCTTGTCAGTTTTTGTTACACAATCCTGGAAAAGAAATCTCCCAGGCTTGATTTCCCCTCCTTATATAAGCAGCATTTATCAGTAAAACCAGTCTTAATTCTTCTAGTCAGTTTCTGAAAATTGTGCTACTTGATTTTCTCATCCCGAATCAGAGGCTAGCTCAGAATTGTTTCTCTTCCATCTTCTTGCATTCATAAAATTGGGGAGGGAGGGGGAGACAAAGACATTTATGATGCCAACCCTTGCTTAGGTTCAAAACACATTTATGTTTTGTGTTCCTGTCTTCTGTCCTTAAACCTCAACTATGTTGTGTTACTCTGTAATATTCTGCCAACACAAACAAAACTGATAGAGAAGGAAAATTTCTTTCAGTGCATTTCTCACGGAGATCACAGTTAACTTCCATTGTGGAAGACAAATGTCTCTCTCTTGTCATATGACGAGAAAGAAAAGCAGAGACCTGGTTTCAAACAGTTCTGTGGAGCAACTCATTCATTTATTTCACTGGAGCATCAGACCACAAAAGAAGTGGGGAAAAAATTATTCAAAACAGGGAGAATTTCTATGGGTTAAGTTGATGGAGAATGGCACTTACTGTTCTGAGAAAACTATTTGTTCCTGGGCATTCTAAAATTGATTTAGAAAATATATTGTTAGTGGCTAATATCTATATATTCATTTATACTGAATATTCCTAAAGGCAATTAGTATACTCAATTTTGGAAGAAAGAAACAAAACAAAATTGGAACTTTGAACTCCCATGCCAAAGGGTAAAATAGGCACAAAACTCCTGTGTTTCTAAACTGATGCACCATTGAAATCTGGAAAAGTTCAACTCCAGAAATTTAAAGTACAGGTTTATCCCTGTCGAATAAGCAGAACCTTATTTCACAATCCAGATTTTATCTTTATTTTGCTCCTGAAAAACCTTTATAAGTTTGCCAAAGAATTCATTTCTTTCAGGACATTACACAGCTTTTTTTTTTTCATATGTTACGGAAAACAATTCATTACAGTTGGGGTTTTTTTTTTAAGCCAGCTGGATAAAATTTTCATTGAGTGGATTCAATTATTGGGAATCTGGTGAAAAAGCTGGTGGTTGGCACATTATTTGAAGCAACAAACTCAAGGAAGACTAAGTTCAGAAACAGCTACTGAAAATGGTCATCTCTAACAAAAGAGAATATATGTGGCTCAGGGTAAAGCTGTGCAGTTCTTGGTACACTTTGATTTGATTTGATTTTGATTTTATTGAACTTCTATACCGCGCCACTCTCCCAAAAAAGGGACTCGGGGCGGTGCACAGGAAACTTTGCACTTGGTTGTTTGCCTGCAGACATTTCATTACCCTTCTAGGTAACATCACGAGTGTTTGTGGGTGTGAGGTTTGGTCCTTGTTTATGTACAATAGCTTGCCCTGCCATTGTCGTTGGGACTGTGGTTTTCTCCTTTGGCAGGGTATAATTTTCTGCTTGGTTAAACTGTGCTAGATTCTGAAGTTATTAATAGCCAGGTTTTTTATAGGTCATTTTACAGTTTGGATGAGAAAAGAATATAATAATAATAATAATAATAATAATAATAATAATAATAATAATAATAATAATAATAATAATAATAATAATAATAATAATAATAATAATAATAATAATAATAATAATTTAATTTGTAAACCGAAGCTGATAAATTCTTGAGTCAAGTGGATATTCAACTTTTATCATCAGGTAATATTGATATTCTGAAAGCCCCTCTACTGTTTCAAGAGTTGCTTGATTCAATATTGTACAGTTGATGTAAAATGGTAATGTTCTTGATTCTGGTGGCTTTTGAATGGAATAGTGGAAAACATTGAATAACCAGGCTGACTATGTGGATTCTGCTGACCAAATTTGGACTTTGACTTTGACCATCTTTAATAACTTTAACATCTTCCCCGTGGCTTCTTAAGACCAGGATGTAAGATCTGGAGAGCTGAACCACGTGCCCCTGAAAGATGTGAACTTTGTCTAGAAGATCTTAGACCGGAAGAACTAATGTAACTGACATTACGAACTTATATGAACTTTAACCTCACAGATGCACTTTACTGCACTTTATTTCACTTATGGTGCACTTTATTATTGCACTTTATTTTTAACATCTTTGAAATAACATCTATGAAATGAATTGTATCTTAATATCTTGGCTAACGACTTTTTTAAAATTTTTGTATTTTAAACTCACATCCCACCATTAACTCCATCAGATATGTACTCCAGAGCTAGCCTTTTATTGCTGCGAGAGTCCCCGCTCTCGCAGGTTTGGCCCTCCGAACTATTGAGGGCCCGTCTTGAGGAAGGATTCATTAATCCGGAGAGACGGGCGAAGCGCGGCCTTAAGGGGTTTTTTAATTAGGAAATTTTTATTTATTTTAGGGGGTACTAGGGAGAGGGTGGGCATAGACAGATTGAGACAGAATCACATGAAAGAAAGGGCCGGACCAGTAGCCGACGGGAGGAGATGGAAGGTACCGATTTGAGGGGGGAACCACGAGTCGTTCCATTAGAGGGCATTCTAATCCAGAGGGTCGTGGGGAGGGGGAGGGCCGAGGGGAGACCATCCTCCCGGTTGTTGGCACGCAGCCGTTGGTTACGAACGGTCGAGTGCCACAACCCCCGCAGGCTAGGTGGTCAGGGAATACAGAGCCTGGGCCTGCGGCTGATGTTTTGCAACGCCAGGTCCGTGGTCAACAAAGCCCCCCTCGTTCATGACCTTGTGTCAGAGGGGGAGCCGGACCTGGTAGGAATTGCGGAAACCTGGTTGGGCCACGAGGGAGGACTTCCCCTCGTTGAAATGTGCCCACCAGGCTACTGTGCTTTTCATCAGCCCCGGGCCCAAAGTAGGGGTGGTGGGGTAGCGGTCATTATCAAGGAAGGTCTTGAGCCAAGAGAGACCATTGTGCCACAGACTACCGGTTGCGAGTCCCTCTGCGTGAAGTGGGGCCTAGGGAGGCAGTTGGGCTTGCTGGTTATATACCTGGCTCCTCGCTATGTAGCAGCAGCCCTGCCCGAGCTCCTGGAGGTGATCGCTACGGTGGCAGTGGAGACCCCCAGACTTATAGTCATGGGGGACTTTAATCTGCCATCGTTGGGCGAATCATCCGAGGTAGCTCGGGAGTTCATGGCTTCCATGACGGCCATGGACCTGACCCAACTAATTCAAGGCCCCACCCACGAGGGTGGACACACACCGGACCTCATTTTTGTCTCAGGCCAATGGAAGAGTGATCTGGGTATAGGGGACATAGTCATCACACCCTTGTCATGGTCAGACCACTCACTTCTCCGGCTCGACTTTCCGACCGCTACTCCCCTCCGCGAGGAGGCGGTGCCAGAACCACCTATCTGGTTCCGCCCCAGGCGCCTGATGGACCCGGATGGGTTCCAGATGGCGCTTGGGCCACTTCCTGTACCCCTGACCCACGCCCCGATGGAGGACCTCGTGGCCGCATGGAATATTGCGACCACGGGAGCCTTGGATCGGGTCGTGCCCTTGCGGCCTCTCTTGCGGCGCCGAGCCGCCCCGGCTCCTTGGTTTACCGAGGAGCTGAGGGTGATGAAACGCCGCAAGAGATGCCTAGAGGGAAGATGGAGGGCTACCCGCTCTGAATCTGACCGGACACAGGTAAGAGCCCATTTACGGACTTACATTGTGGTGCTGAGAGTGGCCAAACGCCATCATTGGGCTACTCTCATAGCATCCGCAGAAAACCGCCCTGACGCCCTGTTTAGGGTGACCCGTTCCCTCCTTCAACAGAGGGTGCGGGAAGCCCTGCTACAGGGTAGAGCAGAGGAATTTGTGACTTTTCTGCAGGACAAAACCGCTCAGATACAGAACGAGTTAGCCCCCATTCATGGTCCAGTGGGATGCCACGAGGCTGATCTTGTTTGGGAGGAGTTTGACTCCATCGCTTCCGAGGATATGGACAGGCTACGTGGGCGACTGCGAGCCACCACATGTTTATTGGACCCGTGTCCCTCCTGGCTTGTACTGGCATCCTGGGAGGTGACACGAGGCTGGCTCCAAGAGGTTGTCAACGCTTCTTTAAGTGAGGGTTCCTTGCCTGCTTCCCTAAAAGAGGCTATGGTGAGGCCCCTCCTTAAGAAGCCCTCTTTGGATCCAGCTCTTTTAACCAACTATCGTCCCGTCTCCAACCTTCCCTTTTTGGCGAAGGTTGTTGAGAGTGTGGTGGCACAACAGTTTCCCCGTCACCTGGAGGAAGTTGATTATCTAGACCCGCGCCAGTCCGGCTTTCGGCCCGGGCATAGCACCGAGACGGCATTGGTCGCATTGGTAGATGATCTCTGGAGGGCCAGAGATGGGGGTTGTTCCTCCATCCTATTGCATCGGCTGGGGGGGTTGGGGGTGGGAGGCACCGTTTTACGGCGGTTCTCCTCCTACCTCTCTGGCCGATCGCAATTTGTGTTGGCAGGAGAGCAGAGGTCGACCCCGAGACCCCTCACATGTGGGGTGCCTCAGGGGTCGGTCCTCTCGCCTCTCCTGTTTAATGCATACATGAAGCCGCTGGGTGAGATCATCCGTGGTTTTGGGGTAGAGTACCATCTTTACGCTGATGATACTCAGCTGTATATATCTACCCCAAACCACTCCAACGATGCCGTAGCGGTGATGTGCCAGTGCCTGGAAGCCGTGCGGATCTGGATGGGAAGTAACGGACTCAGGCTCAACCCGACCAAGACCGAGTGGCTGTGGTTTCCGGCTGCTCGATTCAACCAGCTCTCTCCAACGCTGGCCATAGGGGGCGAACACCTTGCCCCTGTGGATGGGGCGCGCAATTTGGATGTCCTCCTGGATACCCGGCTTTCTATGGAAGAGCAAGTAACAGCCGTGGCCAGGAGGGCGTTTTACCAGGTTCGCCTGGTCCGCCAATTGCGCCCCCTATTGGATCGGGACGCCCTTCGCACAGTCACTCATGCCCTCGTGACATCCCGACTGGACTATTGTAACTCTCTCTACATGGGGCTCCCCTTGAGGTGCACCCGGAGGCTTCAGTTAGTTCAGAATGCAGCCGCGCGAGCAATTATGGGAACCTCTAGGTTTACCCACATTACACCGCTCTTGCGCGAGCTGCACTGGCTGCCTGTCGTCTTCCGGGTGCGCTTCAAGGTGTTAATTATCATCTTTAAAGCGCTCCATGGCTCAGGACCTAGCTACCTGCGAGATCGGATCCTGCCTCACACATCCTCACGGCCGATTCGCTCCCACAGAGAGGGACTTCTCCGGGTGCCGTCCACTAGACTTTGTCAGCGGGCGACGCCCAGGGGAAGGGCTCTCTCTGTGGCGGGCCCGGCCCTCTGGAACGACCTTCCTCCCGATATTAGAACGACCACGGACCTCCGCTCCTTCCGCTTGAAATTGAAGACTCATCTTTTCCGCCTGGCCGGCCTAGGGTAGTCTCTCTCTCTATGGGTTTTTTAAATGTATATCTATATCTAGTGGGGATTTTTAGTTAATGGGATTTTAGCACAGGAATTAATTTAATCTGTTTTAAATTGGTATGTATTTTGTATATTTATTGTTTTTATTCTCCCTGTGCACCGCCCCGAGTTCCTGTGGGGAGAGGGAGCGGTCAATAAATTTAACTATTATTATTATTATTATTATTATTATTATTATTATTATTATTATTATTATTATTATTATTATTATTATTATTATTATTTGCAAATTTTCTGGCTTCCCTATTTTTGGATGCATACAATGTACTCTTTAAAGCTGATAAATTGCTTCTGTAGTTTTATATGACATATAAGAGTTAGTTTTAAAACACAGTAAAGGTAAAGGTTCCCCCATTGTATGCTAGTCATTTCCGGATCTAGGGGTGGTGCTCATCTCCATTTCTAAGCCGAAGAACCAGCACTGTCTGAAGATGTCTGCTTGGTCATGACTGAACACCAAAGGCAGATGGAGTGCTGTTACCTTCCCATCAAAGTGGTGTCTATTTTTCAACTTGTATTTTTTACATGTTTTCAAACAGCTAGGTTGGCAGAAGCTGGGTGAAGTAACAGGAGCTAACCCCGTTACGCGGCACTGGGGATTTGAACTGCTGAACTGGTGAACTTCTTATTGACAAGCTCAGCATCTTAGCAACTGTGCCACCACGTCCCAAACACAGTAATGAGAGTAAACTCTGTAGTAGCTCTAGGCCTATTTCATTAATTAATGTGGATATTGAGATTTTGAATCCTTTATTGACTAGATGGTTGCAGAAAGCTTTATTATACATAATGCACCCTTTCCAGTCAAGGCACATGACAAATCAACAACCATCAGACAATTCACATTTATTATTTGGTATGCTGGATTTGGCTAAAGACTGTGCTATATTTGTATTTTTAAATCCAGCAAACATTTTTTGGGTTTGATTAATTTTTTTAAGCAAATAATGATTAACTAAACTTGTCTGAGAGTTTTTGTTCATTGGATTGGGATAATTTGCATACAAGTGTTACCATATTTTTCGGAGTATGAGAGACACATCTTTTTCCCTCAAAAAAGAGAGTGAAAATCTGGGTGCATCTTATACACTGAATACAGCGTATAAGATGCACCCATCTTTTTGTCTCCTGAAACCCCGCCCCTTCACCAAAATGACTGGGCATAGCCTTTAGGAGGCTTCCAGAGTGCTCCTGGGGGCTGCGGAGGGCACAAATGGGTGGAAAATGGGCTGGTTTTTGCCCCTCCTAACCCCCAGGGGCATTCTATAAGCTTCCTAAAGGCTATGCATATTCTTTTTTTGACAAAAAACAGGCGCATTTTCGCAAAAAACGGACCATTTTAGAGAGGTCTGCAGAATGCAAAAGTCTTGGTGCGTCTTATACTCTGGTACATCTTACACTCCGAAAAATATGCTAGTTTTAAACCACAATAATTATAGTAAATTCTGTATTAGCTATAGGCCTATTTCATTAATTAATGTGGATATTATGATTATGAACCCTTTTTGGCTAAGTGGCTTCAGAAAGCTTTATTACATATGTTACATGCCCACTTTTACCCTTGCTATCTAACTCGATCTCTAAACCTTTAGCTATTATTGTAAGGTAGTTTTAACACATTATGTGTACTAATTTGGTGGAATGCAAGTACAAATTATTTTTATATGCCAATGATTCTTCAACAGTTTAAATAAGTTACTGTACTTATTTGCTTAATTTTATGCAGGTGATACAGTATTTCAGAAAGTACTCTTACTATAAGATTAACTGTGGTACATTTTGCTTATTTCCCTTAGGCGCTAATATATCAACAAAGTTACATAGAGTTGGGTTTTATGATTTCACTGACTGTATTAAATATTAGAACTTTACATTTCCACAAGTATTTCTAAATATGTGGAAATAAATATGTAAATAGGCAGATTAAAATTCAGTTATGTCTATGGGATAGATTTAATGTTATTAAAATGAATAATGTCCTTCATTTGATTTTTACCTTAGAGGTATCATAGTGTTAATACGAAATAAACATTTTCTCCAGACTGATAGGCATTCAGGAAATTTATCTAGGATGTTACCCTACCAAGGCTTTAATTAGCTAAATTGAGATTATCATTTGAGGAGGGTGGCTTTAATTTATTTAATTTGCAAAAATATCATCAGGTTTATATTTTACTAGCCATAAGTATGCGGAATGAAAATATAGTGAGACACTACCTCTTATAGACTATGTTGGAAAGTTATTATTTGTGCTCATAGCAAGTTCTTAGAGTAACACAGAATAGAAAAGATGTTTTATTTCCAGAATTGCAAGCTGTGAGAAAGCTTATAAGGAACAGATTCAGTTTTGATAATGAGATTCACAAATAATTAATTTGGAAAGATTCTACTTTAAAAATAGGAGGTAGAATGTTTTGTTAGAAAGTATAATTGGAAGCCAGGATAATGACTTTAAATCAATTATTCATCATATTAAGGAGTTTCTCTGATTTCAGATTGATTTTGGTCAATTTGAAGCAATAATTTACAACAGAAACAATATTTTCAACTTAATCGTGTTTTAACAACTCCGTTTGGATCAGATGCTTTTGCCATTGAGATGTTTTTCTATTTGATGGGATCTATGACAGAAGCTAAATCCACAACACTGGTTTATGAAGAGTTCAAGAATATTTCTAAAGTGAGATGTATCAAACAGAGAACTGAAATTTCTCATGATGTTCAATCAATGGCTTCATGTTGTTAAAATTGTTGAAATGGCTCTGAGAGATTTGAGGTTAAAGCTGATTCATCAAAACATTGTTTTTAGAGTATATTAGATTCCTCCAAAGAGTGTTCTGGAAATGATGCACCTCATATCTTTTGGAGATGCAAAAAATAGAGGATTCATTGACCTAAATTATATAATCCTAAGAATTCTTGGCATTTTGCTGAAATAGTATTTTAATAAATATTATAGATTCATTGGGAAAGCTTTAAAAGCTAAAGATGTTGATATAATGTTGAATTATATGTTCAAAGCTCTAGAATGTAAATTTCTACAAAGTATTAGGATTGTTTGGGATTAGGATTTGGTAGTTCGAATCTCACCAGGTTCAAGGTTGACTTTCATCCTTCAGAGGTCAGTAAAATGAGGACCCAGATTGTTGGGGGCAATAAGCTGACTCTGTAAACATCTTAGAGAGGGCTGTAAAGCACTGTGAAGTGGTATAACAGTCTAAGTGCTATTACTATGGTGACATTCGTGGGGAGTAGCTAGTAAGTATAATACTGAGAAAATGTAAAAATGACATTATTATATTGTAGCAATTATAGACATATACATATATAAAATATAAAGACATGTATATAAAGACATATCTAATTTAGATATGTATAGATTATACATCCTGGAAAAAGCAATATCCTCTGTTAATCAAATCAAATATGTTCTTTTGCACAGATTTCATGATATTTTATCATATTTTGTATTTGATTTTAATATATCTTTTATAAGGTTTTTTTTAACTAAACCAGTATCTATCTATACGTTTACTATACACTATAAAGAAAATATATTTCTTTTTCCCTTCCCATCTGTTCTTGTTTTTATTATGTTTATTTTGTGGATTGTTTTTTATTTTGTTTTGTTATATTGTTGTACAACTTTGCATTTGGTTTACATTCTGTGCTTTTTAAAAATAAAGTATTTTCAAAAATTACATAGAAGAATTATGGATACAAAGGAAGACACTTTGCTACTGGCTCCTTTCTTAAATCTATATACATGTGTTATCTCCTTGTGTCCCCCCCCACCAAAAATCATCTAAATATGGAATATGGGCCTGACATTTATGTGTGAGGAATGTGATAGCATTTAATATTTAGGAGAAGACCAAACTATAGTCCCAATATCTTTGCTATTTATAATTGCCCCACATGGAAGCAAAGCAAACACACGTGCATAACAACTGGATATTGTAATAATATAAATTTATGCTTCAGGGATGATCTGACATAGGTGTAAAATTGTAGAAAAAATGAAATAAACTTTGACGGCATTAAGCTGAAACAAAGCTGATGCTGATTACTTATTTTAGTGAAAGTTGGCTATAAAATATGGTAAGTCAAATTATTCAAGCCAATTAATTCAGAAGTCAGCTCAACTGAGTTCAATAGAATTTGTTTCCAACAAGTGCCACGTAAGCTTGGCTTGTAGCCTGAAAAACTCTAATTCATCTTATTCTTGTTATGCAAGGGCTGTCCTCAACATGTTTAGATTAGCATATATTAATAGGTTTGCTGAGAGACAGGTAAAGAACATTCTGATATATACAAATTATCATCATTATGTTATCTTTGGATCATCTGCTCTTGCCTTCCACATGCATGGTGGAGTTAACATTCTTTTTCTGAAACAAAAGAAGATTATTCAAACAATCTATTTTCTGTCCTCAGAGACTTCATAATCGCAGAGAAACCTGCAGAAGATGAAATAAAGCAAT
This sequence comes from Rhabdophis nuchalis, assembly GCA_039707465.1. Lineage (NCBI taxonomy): Eukaryota > Metazoa > Chordata > Lepidosauria > Squamata > Natricidae > Rhabdophis > Rhabdophis nuchalis. The sequence continues at coordinate 146,171,979 of CM077645.1, forward strand.
AGAAAAGAAGAAAGATCTCAATTACCAGCCTGATTATTGTTTGTTTTGTATATATTTCAACAAGGGAATAAATTAGTTTATAACAGTTTGGCTTCATCAATTATTGGCTGTTACAGGTAAGTGTTTTTATTATATTAATTTAAGAAGTGAAGTTATATGTTCCAAGATTTAAGATTTCATGTTTGGGTGTAGATAATCCTAAATGATCTAAGGCATTAACATGTAGCTCAATTCTTGGGAAATATGGCATCAGAAAGCAAAGTCTAGATTCAAATTTGTTTTTGGAAAGATAAGAGGAATGAAGTGTGGTCTTATGCAACATCTTTTATATATATATTTTGAGTCATACAGAATCAGCATGGAGTTAGGCAGTATCAAAATCTAATCAAATGAAATCAGATCAAGTCAATCATTATAACATAGATTAACTATTCAGGCAGCAGAGAATTGAACATGCTTATTCTTACCTCCCAACAGTCTAATATGGAAGTTTCCTCCCCCGCAATCCGCACCTTTAATTTCCAGTTGAAATACAGACACATGAAAGCCGAATTTCACATTCTGGCTGAAAATCCTGTCTCAATGTTACTGTATGTTGGTAATGCTGCTATCACACCTGTACTCCAGGTGAGGCAATGACAAAGTCTCCATGTACTAGCACTATTCTGCCAAACCAGTGTTGGAGATTATTTATGTCCAGCAATAAGATGCTTGGATTTACCAGGTGGAATAACAGTCATTCTAACATCTGGAAAATAATAACCACCAAACTGAGTACAGGAATCTTTTAGGCATTCATTTTCAGTCGTCTGTCTCATGGAAACTCCAATCTTAAGCCTTAAAATGCCAACTGCCAAAGCTTCCAATTCCAAGTTATAAGAATAACTATGTGCCTGCAGCAATCCAATTATTCAAAACTGAAGTACTAAGATTTTTCATATAGGATATTTAGTGCTGCTGTATGCATATGAATATTCCTCTTGCTAGAAAAGGTTCAGTCTAAATTCCTGAGAACTATGCTCTGAATTCCTTTTTCAGTTGCAAATGTACTTCTCTAGTTAGAGCTTAAATGTATCACCAATGAGGCCCATTGAAGGCTGTGCCATTTAAAATATTGGCTGAAGCAAGTGTTGGTCAGTGAGTTTTGGACCTAAATTTCATTGATATACATATATAATTCCTCATAGTAGAATCAAATTATATCTGATCTGTTTCTCTGTAGGCTCACTCTGCAATCTTTATATATGCTGGAGGGTGTGCAAGCAGAGAATTCTAGAGCTTGATATACAAGGAGAAAGATTGAACAGCTCACACTTTTACCACAATAAGTTCATGTAACCACTTTTCACCAGCCCAAGAGATTTTATGAAACCCTTGTGTCCTCACATTAGAACAGCACCTAAGATGCTATCTTCCAAAAGGGAGATTTAATAACATGCTTAACAAGGATATTTAGACATAGGGATATATATTTCTGAAATGCTCTATCTATCACCCTTGGGGAATGGAGATAATATTCCCTCTAACCAAAAAAGTATTTCAACTGGTTCTTAACCAATAAACAGGTCTATGAAATCTCTCCCCAAAAAAGATCACTTTCTATGCCAGAGCCACAGCTGTTAGAAATCGGTAAACTGAAACACAGAACATAAAAGCTAGCTATGCTTAGCTTCTGCGGTGAGCAGGACTTTATGCTGAATGCTTTGTATTTTGGTCTATGACTTGTACATAAACTCAGAAATTATAAATGAAAACAATGAAAGGGTGAAATAGCATAGTTACAAAACTGATGGGCAGGAAAGATGCACACAACCCCTGCTAGATTTGTCAAGTCTAATACCTTTGGAGTCCCTCTGAAACAGTTGCGGGGGGAAAATCCACAGCTGGACCTCCTAACATTGGGCTCATGGACAAATTAAATTAATGAAACTCCCTCCCTTTCCCTCGAGTGTTTTCTGTATGCAATATAACTCTGTTGCAAGTGATTTTTTTCTTAAAGAACTTTGGCATCTTCTGTTAAGAAAGCAAATTTGTCAGTTTGCAATGAGTAAAAGGATCCTTAACTGAAAACAGGCAGCTTGACTCTTTAAAAAGAAAGACTTGGCTTTCTAAACCTCCCATTGTTTGTAAAGTGCCAAGATGAGCACACTGAAAATGGAAAGAAAGCTGCTTATTGGGAGACAATTATTTATGCTCTGGAATGGCAGCATCAGAATTGTATACTTGCACTGCAAATGTTCCACTAAAATTATTTAGTGAGAAGTGTGTATATTGTTGGAGCCCAAAACTGTCCTATTTCCACTGATTCTTGTCTTGGCCTTGTACAACTTTGGAAGGACTGAGCAGAGGAGTTCATTAAACCCTTATCCTAGAAAGTATTTGGCAGCATCCCAGAGAGATCCATGAACATGACCCTGGCCTCTATCAAGAGAAATATTAAATCCTACACATCTCTGATAGGAAGTGGATTGAAGATAAATCTCTGCCAAGGGTCAGCAAACTGCAGCTCTGGAGCCGCATGTGGCTCTTTCATCTCTCTGCTGCGGCTCCCTATCATAAGTTGGCTCCACAATTGATAGGGCTTTTGGTTAGGTCAGGTAGAGGAAAAAGGATGCTACACTAAGGAGGAGACTCTATGGTGGGGGAAACCAGACTTTTGGTTGGCTCCAGAATTGAATAGGGGGCCTTTGTTTAGGATCTTTGCGGCTCATTGAGTGTTTAAGATTGATGCCCCCTGATCTATGCGAATTGAGATTGATTTATTTCAATGAAGTGATTAAGGCCATGGAGGTAACATATTATTTCTTGTATTTAGAGCTGCTGCACCCCATGGAACAGGACTGGATTGCTGCTGGTTTTACTAATGGTTCACAACCCATGTACATGATGTGCGTGCTAACGTAAATTGTTCTTCGCACCTGCGCAAAACAAATTTACAGTGAATTGCGCATGCGCAGTCACTAAAAACCAAAATGGTGGTGGCCCAGCAGCAGCAGCGAGGGAACTGGTTCGGGGGCGTGGCAGACCTGGGTTGCTGCCGGTTCTGTGACCCAGGCCTGAATTCCACTACCAGTTCGGCTGAATCGTGCTGAACTGGGAGCAACCCACCTTGCAGCATGGAGACTTTCGTTGCTAAAGAAAGGCCATTTGACTCATTTGAATAAATATGCAGTACTGACCAAAGCCAGTATGTGCCCTTTATCATCTTCCAATTATGATTTGGTAGAGGCTGGCAGTAACTCCTCCAATGTGCTTACCAGAGCCTTTAGCAAATGCTTGGAATGTGTTCCACTGGCCTGCTCCCAGATGCTTGCCAAAGGAACCAAATGAGATTTAATAACACTGGGTGAGAAATTAGTTATGCATATAGTACTTTTTATTTAATCTTTTGAACATGACATCTGTGCAATAGATATCAAAAGAAGTCAATAAGGGAGAACTTTAAGAAGATGTTGCTTTCACCTGAATACATCTATAAACTGCAGCTTCTTAATCTCTGATCTTAATTTTATGGAATAAATTAGAGTCATTTAAAAATTCCCAGATCATAAAAGGAAATTTTGCTGAGTGGTACAGACATTGCTGAGTAGTATAGACAGAATTGTAAACTGTTTTTTGGAAAAGGAAATGGGCACAATTTAAGGCAGTGACATTTCTTGGATTATGGTGATGACTATAACACCATAAAAGAAGATTCAAGTAATAAAAGACTTTGTGAAACAATTATTTTTCTTAGTAGCACTGTTTCTGCTAAGGCAAAATTTCCTCTTGCTTATTTTCAAGACTATTGGAATGAAGCTTAGTAAAATCCACACTTCCATTGTGTTACATACATTTTCAGATGAGAACAAGAAAGAGATGGTGGACAGAAACTGAAAAATACATTACTACAATAAGTCATCGTGTTAGATGTTAGACCAGGGGTCCCCAACCTTTGCAACTTTAAGTCTGAAGGACTTCAGCTCCCAGAAGTCTGGGAGCTGAAGTCCTTCAGACTTAAAGTTGCAAAGGTTGGGGACCCCTGTGTTAGACTATAACACAGCACTAAATAAAACTCTCTTTACCTGCTTCCTTGGGTAAATTACTGCATTTCCACTGCAGCTCTACTTTATGATTGCTTTCACCTTCTGGTTTTTCCATATTAATTTTCCTTTGTTATTTCATGAGGGTTTTTTTACCTAATATGTCTTATATATTTATCCTGGTGATGCCTGGAAGTGTTGGCATAGGTATATAGCTATGTACCAACTGAGTGTGTTTGCTTATATAAAGAACAGATGTTCACTTTGGAATTTCTCTGCTCCAAATACAATATGCATGACTAAGAGTAAGAGTTGCCTGTTCCTTTTGGATGGCCTTATGTGCAAACCAGTTAGTAGTAGCTGACAGTACACACCCAAGTCCTACATAAACATAATCTGTCTTGTTTGTACAAGATTTGAGTGACAGCGGTTTTCTTTGCTGCTTCTATTAGAGCTGTACACTAAGTTGTTCCTCTGAATGAATACTGAAGCCTGTTTCTTATCTAAGATATCTGCCTTTCATCCAGTCATTTTTGAACAAAACGTTCTGAAAGATTCTTAGATTACAGTCTATATCTGTCATAAAATCATTTTTAAGATGACAATTTTATACATATTTGCTAGTGAGTAATTCCCCCCATTGAACTCAGTTCTTTCCATTGCCAGGAAAACATAAATAACATTAAACTGTAAAACCTATCTATGGCAGTGGTGGGATTCATTTTTTTTTTTTTTACTACCAGTTCTGTGGACGTGGCTTTGTGAGTGTGGCTTTGTGGGCATGGCAGGGGAAGGATGCTGCAAAATCCCCATTCCGTGCCCACTCCTGGGGGAAGGTTACTGCATAATCCCTATTCTCTTCCCACCCCACTAACCTGCTTTCCAGATCCATTCTTCTGTTCAGGTCAACAAAAGAAGATCAGCTGGGGGTGGGGCCAGCCTATTTGCCGGTTCTATGAACTACTCAAAATTTCTGCTGCCAGTTCTCCAGAACCTGTCAGAACTGGCTGAATACCACCTCTGATCTATGGCCATGTGAAAATATTCTGGATGTCTCTGAGTCCTGCGTATACCCAAACCCATCATGATATTTCCTTTCATGGCAAGCAATGTTTTCCAATGCACAAAAAGATTAAGAAATGGTAAGCTAAAAAAAAAAATTAAAGGCGAGAGACAAGAAAGAGAATGAAGCTAATTCTTATTTATATTAATATCATTGTCAATATCTTTTGGGTCAACCTTGCAAGTCACCCTTACTTCTTCCATGTCTATACATTTATTCCAGGCCTTTGTTCTATTATTTTCTCATCTCTTTTATTTAAAATCTGAATTCTACTAACTGTGACTTTCTTGATCCACCCCTTTCCTCTTGATCATTCTCACTTTCTTGAAAAAACATAAATTCGTTTTGCAGTTTGACCCTCATTTATTTTTCTCTAGATGACGAAAATATGTCAATGTATTTCCATACGGATACTTCATTTTTATTCAAATCCCATTCATTCAGCATCCATTCAACTTTGACCTCATATTGTCTTGTTCTTTTCATATATACCTCATATGTAAACCATTTCACTTGCATTCAATTTCTAGATGTATCTTAACATATCTAATGTGCATTTCCATATCAGAAAAGGAGCAGAAACTCATCTGTTATGCTCCCACCATTTTCATTTTCTTTCAGGAAATATTCATTCCTCACAACAGACCATAGATAATTTAATAACTATCTATGCACATTTATATGTCTTAAAAATTCTCCACACATTTTCTTTAAGTAAGCAATCTACTGAAAGACAAAATCATATATTTGCTTTAGAATATAATCTGCAATCAATCACTCCATTTGACTGTTAAAACTCAACTATCTTGGTCTAAAGTAAAAATTTTCATACCCATACTATTTGCTCTTTAAACAGCCTATCTAACATTTTTTTGCAAATTATATTATACCAACCAATAACATTATTTATTTATTTTATTTTATTTTATTTTATTTTATTTTATTTTATTTTATTTTATTTTATTTTATTTTATTTTATTTTATTTTATTTTATTTTATTTTATTTTATTTTATTTTATTTATAAACCACCCCACTCTCCCCAAAGGGACTTGGGGCGGTGCACAGGAAGTTAAAATAGAATAAAAAGACAAACATGACAATAAATAGTACTAAAAATAAATTAAACCCCAATACCCTGTGCTAAAAATCCTAAAACCGTTAAAATCCTAAAACTTTACCCTTAAAAGTCAAATTAAAACAATTTAAACTTCAGTCTATAACTAATGGTGTGGATTAGGCCAGGCCGGCGAGATGGAAGAAATGCGTCTTCAGACTTTGGCGGAAGGAGCGGAGGTCTGTGATAGTTCTAAGTCAAGGGTGTCCAAACTTGAGAACTTTAAGACTTGTGGACCTCAACTCCCAGAATTCCCCAGCCAGCATCGCTGGCTGGGGAATTCTGGGAGTTGAAGTCCACAAGTCTTAAAGTTCCCAAGTTTGGACACCCCTGTTCTAAGTAATCATAATCACCTCACAAAAATGCCTGTACATTCACATGGCAGAAAACATGTACAGTATATGATGCTGAAAGTTTTCCTTATAGATTTATTTATAAATTTTGCAAACATCTTAAATAACTACGCAATCTTCGATTCTATATTTGTTCAAAATATGTCCTAATTCAAATCTATTAACCATTTTCTCAAATCAACAGATGAACAATAAAAGTTTGTTCCCCCATTCATATATTTCTTATATTTGTTTAAAAGCAAAATTGTGATTTGCACACCTCCATCTAGCCCAAAGCTAAACTGCAGATTCCAAATTTTGTTCATTGTACCTTTTTGATTAGAATTTTGCCCAACGCCTTCCTAGGCAGATTCAACAAATGAATCCACTCTATAGCAAATCACAACTTTATTTTAGTATTTCTCCACTCTTCTAAACTTGTAGTTTTACATTTTTCATTGCTCTCGTATTTGTGACTTCCTTTTCATCATTTTTAAATACTAACATTTGTAGCATGTTTGACATATTACTATCATAACTCTAGCCCTATATGACATGGGAATGGGTTATTTGAGAGACCACTTCTCTTTGGTTACATCTACCCATCCCATCAGGACTGGAAGGAGAGTTAGGTCTCTTCTGTGAAAAGGTATCATCTGCCATGATCCTGCCCTGTAGAACATCTTCCTCCTTAATCCTAGATTGGCTCCAACCTTCCCAGACTTTAGGAAGGCCTTGATGACATGGCTCTGCCCCCATGCCTAGGAGTCTGGAAATGATGGGGAGCTCTTACATGACTGTGTTGAATTGATGTAGAAAGAATTCTACTGATGATTGCGATGTTCTGTTTTTTAAATTAATTATGGACAGTTTTTATAGGATTGTTATATTAGTTTTTAACTTGTTCTTATTGGATTGTTTTTAACCTATTGTGAGTCATTCAGTATCGCCTAAATGAAATGGCCAGCCATAGAAATCATACTATGTGTCCTTACGCTCCTCTTCCCATTCATTTTTAAAAAAGATTATCCTACACAGAATATTTTTCATACAGAATCTGTACTTTCTCTTCTGGTAGTTTCATATGTGTCCTTTTCTTCCATGGGCATGTTTCTCAAGCCCATTCTTGTAACTACCGAATAATGGTATTTATCCATTCAGAACCTCTTACCAACTTCACATTCTTCTGTCTTTCCTCATAAATAAATTGATAAATTGCTTTTAGATTCATACTGATTCCTTAGCCATGCATACCCATGAATAGGCTTATAATTAAATCACCTGTTTGAAAGAAAGCACGTATTTATGAAACAAAATCTCCATCTTCATTTAGGAGTGTTCAAACATGAAGTCCAGTTACTTTTTCTGTTCTGTCAGTCCTTCTTGAGAAGCCAAGTCAGGAAGCAGACAACAGAAGGTTTTCTGAAACTCCATCATTGTAGTAGAGTATAACAATATGATCTTGAAAGCCTCCCAGGGTGTCTTTCCAATACTACTTTTACTATACCGAAGATGGGGTTATTTTGAACCTCACGTTTCCACCTTTCTCAGGACTGAGATGTCAATTACTTTCTTTTATTAATTGATGGTTTTTGCATTACTTCGCCAATAATATCTCTCCTTTCCTTTACAGGAACTTTATCATCTCATTCCCACCCACCGATTCATGTTATCTAATATAATAGTTCCCCTCAACTCCTTCCAGATTGGATTCATTCAGAATTTTTCCCATTTTCCCCCTCAGCTTCTTCCATTATCTTATTACTCTGTCCTCTTCCCCCACCCCCTGTAGATTGAATCAACAAACAAGAGAGATACAATGCAATCTTAGATAGTCTGAAGATTCCATCGCTCCTAAGCCACAATAATCCTGTCTAATACTCAAGAAGTTTGGAAATTGTAATCCAAAATGTAGTTGCTTATCCATCAGAATGGCTACCAGATACTTCCATAATAAGGACAAGTTCTTCAAGAGTCTCAATAAGCTTGAAGGTGTGTAATCATTTCCTGAAGGGTGTGTTGGAGTCCTACAAGATCCTAAGTCATGTGAGTAGTGACAGTGTACATAAATCTTGCCAGGATAGTTACATGGTTGTCAGAGTAAATTCCCTGTGTTTAATGGGGCTTACCCTTAAGTAACTGTTGAAGACTTGTCTCTCAAAAGCGACATATCTATTCATCATCAACCTCTTTCTTTAGAAATAAGCTTCAATGATTGCAATGAAACTACTTCTAAGAGATTGCCAAAACTTCCAATTAGACTAACATTAAACATGCTAAAGAAATATTTCAAATATATTTTGGATAAACTGGATAAACAGAGGCAGAATTCTTAGTATCAGACCAAGAATGCATTATTTCTTTTGGACTTTCGTTTTTTAATTGGATGCTAGCTTCGAACTCCCAAAAGTTGTGACTGCAGCCAGTACTAAAAAGAATTCCACTTCCTTTGATTTTGCATGCAAATAACATTAAACATTGTTACCATTGTGGGAATAATCTGGGTGTTTTCCTCCAAAATAAAGGACCATGATTCACAATATTAAAAAACAACAAATCTAGATGTTTTCCAGATCTTTTTGTAAGTTTTTGTTTTCCACCACACTATGATTTCTCCTCCACCATATATTTAATATGTAATAAATTTATCCTTTGGTTACATTCAGAATTACACTTTAAGAGCAACTTTATAGAGTTTGGGGGTCACACCCAGATTCAAAAAGGTTCAATGTGTGCATCTCTGTAATAAAACAATCTACCTCCTCTAGTCATCTTCTGTACTTGTTGTTTGGACCATGGAAGCTGCTACACATTTAACAAACTGAACTATGTAGGAGAATTTTCTTAGAGCCTCGAAATAACTGCAAACCCACAGTCAGGAAATGCTGTGAAGTTGCTTTAGTTGTGTAGCCAGCCAGGAGTGTTCTCTCCTAGAAGAGGGCAAAGGTTTGCAAGCATTGTTACAAGTTGGTTCCAAACATTGTCTTCCTGTATACCTTACCAGGAATAAACAGCGGTCGATTGGAAAAAGTACAGCCTTGCCTTGATCACATATAAAGGTAAAGATAAAGGTTCCCCTCGCATAGATGTGCTAGTCGTTCCTGACTCTAGGGGGAGGTGCTCATCTCCATTTCAAAGTCGAAGAACCAGCGCTGCCCAAAGATGTCTCTGTGGTCATGTGGCTGGCATGACTAAACGCCGAAGGTGCACGGAACGCTGTTACCTTCCCACCAAAGGTGGTTCCTATTTTTCTACTTGCATTTTTATGTGCTTTCAAACTGCTAGGTTGGCAGAAACTGGGACAAGTAATGGGAGCTCACTCCGTTACGTGGTGCTAGGGATTCGAACTGCTGAACTGCCGACCTTTCTGATCGACAAGCTCAGCGTCTTAGCCACTGAGCCACCACGTCCCTTATCACACATAGGTATCTCCAATTTGCTTCTTTCTTGGAGAATCGCACAAAGATAGCTTGCTACTGTCATGTAGTGTTTCTTAGCACTTATTCTCCTCCTTGTCAGTTCATTGTTTTATGCACCTTATCTGCTTGCATAACTTCTAGCCCAGTGATGGTGAACTTATGGCACGGGCGCCACAGGTGGCACGTGGAACCATTTCTTAGGGCACGCGAGGCATTGCCCTGTCAGCAATAGTGTGCATGTGTGCGCTGGCCAGCTGATTTAGGCCTTCTTTTGAGGCCGTTGTTCGCCTTCTGGAGGCTTCAGGGAAGCTCCTGAAGCCTCTGGAGGTGGGGGGGGGGGAAGGCTGTTTTCACCCTCTCCAGGCTCCTCAAAAGCCTCTGGAGCCTGGGAAGGGCAAAAAAAGCAAGCCAAAAGCAGGGGGTCATGCCCATAGCATTATGGGTGTGGCAAGCTCACGCACGACCCCCCTGTGCTTCTCCCGCTTTTGGCACGCGAGCCAAAAAAGGTTAGCCATTACTGTTCTAGCATGTTTTCTCTTTCAAAGGCTCCCTCGCCAGCTTCTACTCTAGTCCAAATGCTTTTTAAGAGAGGGTTAGGAAAGGATAATCAGGACATAAACATGAAAGGAATGGAATAACTGAAACAGAATAATGGAGTTGGAAGGGTCTTTGGAGGTCTTCTAGTCCAGGGATCTGCAAAGTCGGCTCTTTTAAGACTGGTGGACTTCAATTCCCAGAATTCCCCAGCCAGCTATGCTGGCTGGGGAACTCTGGGAGTTGAAGTCCACCAGTCTTAAAAGAGCCGACTTTGCAGACCCCTGTTCTAGTCCAACTCCCTGCACAAGCAGGAGACTATACCATGCCAGACAAAAATTACGCCAGATGCTCTCCACTCTGATGAGCCCGTTTATAATTGCTTATTCTATTGCCATTAATATATTAGTATTTTACAGCGGGAATTCCCCCAAATAAATGTTGTAGATTCATTTTACTCTATAACCTGGAGGAACAAGAGAGGCATTCAGGTTGGGATGGATGGATAGAAGGAAGGTGGAGCAGGGGGTACAGTGAGCATATGAATCCATTAAATTCTGTAATGTGTTGCAGGGTAAATGCGTGGGCCTAAAAATGCAGAGCTTTTGACAGGTAAATACTCGAATCCTGGGTACAAGCCGAAACAGGTTTTTACCTGCCTTTCAGCCAAAGTTACTTCTCAAGTACTCAACACCCACCTAACAAAGCATTGCATTTATACCTGTGCCTATTGTAGTCAAATCTGCACAAATTACAGATAACATGTGTGTGTGTGTGCATGCGTGTGTGTGTGTCTGTAAGAAAATAATTGTGAAAGGACTGGCAGTAGGACAATCCACTTTTGATTGCTTATGAGTTCTCACACATACGTGTGTATGTGTGCCAATGACTGGCATTGTAAACTAATTTGGGGCTGTAAAAAAAGACATCCTTCATCATCTTGACATTTGCTTTCAACACAGTTTAGACATTTCTTGGCGCCACCCTTTTTCATGGCAGGTTTTGAAAGAGTATTGCCTATACCAGTTGCATAGTTTGCTACACTTCCGAGATACTACCACAGAACCAATAGTCCACAGATCAACAGATATTCTAAAACAAATTCTTCTAGCAGAGATCCTGTATGCCAAACTTGGGAACTTTAAGACCCGTGGACTTCAACTCCCAGAATTCCCCAGCCAGCCATGCTGGTTGGGGAATTCTGGGAGTTGAAGTCCACGGGTCTTAAAGTTCCCAAGTTTGGACACCCCTGCTGTATACAGTGCGACAAAATCAACATCCACATTTGATTTAGCATACTTCATTTAATTTTGCCAGAATTGGAAAAAGAGCTTTTTTAATAGCACTTCCCATATTTCAGGTATAATTAGCCTATTTATCTCTTACTTCATTGTCACTATTATTCCAACATTAATTTTGTCTAGCAGACTATCATGATAACTGATTATAAGCCAATTAAGACTATGAATGCCTCGGAATAACTGTAATACCGAGGTTAGAATAAATAGTAGCATTTATGGAAGAATTGACTTAATCTACATCTCTGTTTTTCGGTTTTAGTGGGAAGTGAATGACCCCTTATTAAAATGTAGTTTGGGGCTTTCCCTTTCTACTTCTGCCTCTGCCTTCCAGATCTTTCTGTCTGTCAAATGGAGAACGTTCTTGTTTTGATTCAAAGTCTGAAATAATCTTCAGATTGTTTTCCAGCTTCTGTATCATAAGGTTTTGTAAACAAGGCTTGGTTTGCAGATAATAAATTTCCCCTTTCCACTCCACCAAGTCAAGTGCAACGATTTCCTAGTAAGTTGTAATGTAGGAAAGCATTCCTGGAAGTTTGTTTCTGTACTTTATGTTCATTTGGACCAAGCTTTATTTCAAACATCTTTGTGTTTAGAGACAACCTTTATGTACAGTGGAATCCTTCCTTTGGAATTCCTCAATTAGGGAATCTTGAGGAAACCCTTCATTCTTGGATTTTAGAAGGTTGCTTACATTTCTTATAATACAAATCTGTACATGTACACACAGAGTTAAGCCCATCTGACATCAATGGAATTTACTGTATTGTATATACTTATAACAAGAAAGTGTAGACTTATGATTATTTCAGTTTCTCTAAAAACAAGATGATTGAGTTGTTATCCAAACTTTCAGGCCTAATAATATAGTATTGTTATTATAAGAAAGAAAGGAAAAAAAGTAGTAGAATGTTCCTTTAGGGAGCATGTTTTGAAAAAAGAAATTCAAGAAATGAATTCACATGTAGACTGGTTGTATGTGCATGATACTATTAACTGAGTCACAGAGATAATTGTAATTGTGTCAGGCGAACTCTCATCTCAACATGTCATGGAAATTAATTTGACCTCCTTATTTCTGATATTCAGCTGATGGACTCATCTTTGTCCTCTTAAAAGTTTTTCACATACCTATGCCACAACCACACAGCCCCCCCCCCTCAAACTGTCTGTAGTGATGTTGCCTCCTACTCCAAACCAAAGAAGTGAAATCAAAATTACAAATAGGCATGCAAATCTAATTATTCCCACCAAAACATATGACTAAGTTGAAATTAAAAATAAAAGGCCATTACTTGTGTTTAGATGGTGATAGCTTTATTAGCAAGGCCTACTCTGTACTGCAGTTCTTTCAGCCTTTTTGCATTAATAACACACATGCCCATACCTTTTTAATGTTCCGAGTCTTAAATCATCCATACATTTCATTAACAAGTGCAGCAATATTGTAAGTTAAAAAAGAATGCAAGGATGTAATCGGGGATAAAAATCAGCCAAGAGAGGGAACTCTAGCTGTCAGTGACTGAAAATAGTTCTGGTGCCCATTAACTCCCAGGACATGGATGTGATGATATACTGTCGATTTCAGATCTGTCAAGAGCAAGCGATGAAAAACAAACAAACCCAAAGTTTTTCATCATTTTCTGCACCATCCCTTAGGGCAGGGGTTCCCAAACTTGGCAATTTTAAGACTTGTGGACTTCAACTCCCAGAATTCTCCCAGCTATGCTGGCTGGAGAATTCTGGGAGTTGAAGTCCACAAGTCTTAAAGTTGCCAAGTTTGGGAACCCCTGCCTTAGGGCAATAGCCCTGACTCCAACTTCAGGAGCCCCAGTGACACAGTGGTTATAATGCAGTACTACAGGCTACTTCTGCTGACTGCCAGCTGACTGCCATTTGGCAGTTCAAATCCCACCAGGCTCAAGGTTGACTCAGCCTTCCATCCTTCCAAGGTCGGTTAAATGAGGACCCAGATTGTTGGGGGGAAATATGCTGACTCTGTAAACTGCTTAAAGTGGGCTGCAAAGCACTATGAAGCGGTACATAAGTCTAAGTGCTATTGCTATTCATCTGGCTATCGAAAAGGAGTTTGCAGACGTGAAATGTCCACTCATCTAGTTCAGTGCCAGCATACTTTGCCTCTTCACAATTTTCTTCAGCAGTCCAAAAAATCATCATCATGATCTTTGTATCCTGGCCTATTTCTTCAATGCTCCTTCAAAGTTCCTCACATGGATTTAATTGGGGGGTGGGAGAACAACTTCCAAGAAAGTAGACTTAGAAGCTAGAACATAAGCCAACCTGTGTGTACAAAAAGAATGTCTTATTATTGTAATTACTTACACGGGGAGAAAAACCAATTTGCAGAACTGATGTCTCTATAATTGTTGACATGGTGGAACCACCTGATTTGGGTTTTGTCTGGTGTTTTTTCTACTTCATTTTGAAAAGGTAAATATTGTCACCGAGCTTTTAAAGAGTAGAACTACCCTAAAATATGTCACAGGGGTTTTTGTTTCATTATCTTTACACCTTTCTGGTTTGGTTTGAGTTTTTTCTTAAATGCCATCCAGCTTGTTTGCTTATAAAATCTCTCCCTGGGTCACATTCGTGCAGACTAAAACTTAAAAAAGAAAAAAAGAAAAGAAAACCCTCAGCAGAAATCCCCTGAGGTGAAATACATCTTGATAGCATCACAATTACAACATAACCTGCTCTGAGATATTTTTAAACACTGGCAGCTGCAATTGTGAGAGAAGAAAAACTGTGGAAAAAATGAAACAGAGACAACAGGGAAGGACAGAGCCGCCTGTCTCTGGGTGGAGTTGGGCTTTGTGTATGAACAGTCATAAATTCAAGCCGTTCCATTTTTGTAAATTAAACCATAACAAGATTCATATACAGACTATCAATAGCTTCTCCTAGAACAGTTTCTTTCATATCCTTCCTCAAAATGTACATTTTTGATATATTCAGAATTATTTTTTTCAGAGTCAGAAGAGTTTAAAGGCAAAAGAGTGTAGATATTTTTTGGAGGAGAGGAAGCAAAATGCCATTTCTCAATGCTCTAAGACTGAAAAAGAGAACTGTATCAGATGAGAGGTATCCTTTAACTCTGTCTTCTATTACCTACTTATTTTTTTACACAATCACAATGAAGAACAAGTGGCAAACAAAGGTTGTCATTTGAGATGACTTTGTACATGGAAAAAAATCATTAATAACGAGCCACAGACATTAACACTTTCTATAAGGCTAGTATGCTTTGTGTATAAATGACTTTTAGTTTCTAGTTTTGTGTTTTTGTTTTGGGTAGATTTTTGTTCTGTACTCATTATTAGATTTCCAAGTATTGTTTGGAGATGATACACATCCAAGAAGAAGAAAAAACTTCTGTATGTTTTTAAGTCTCTTCCGCAACTGTGTCTTTATCATACTGTTTACTTATATTTCATTGATATAGATGTGTGTTATTATCAGGCATGTACAGAATATGGCAAGCAGTGATAGAGCTAATCATGTCACCTCTCATCAGATGGCTTAGGTGTGGCTGACTTCTTTAATTAATTCAGCTATATAAACAGAAATGGCTGATGAACAGATTTGCAAAGAAAATAAACCACAGGAGCTATGTTGAAATACTTCTAAACACTTGACCTCAGCTCTCAAACCCAAGAAATCCAGAGCTAAGCTTGTAATTCTATCTGAGTCACCTTTACTTAGAGATGTACACATTTGTTAATAAGGATAAGGCACTCCCTTGTTTAAAAGTCTGAGGCAGGGCCCAGCCAAATGTAGTATATGGAATCCAAAATATTCTGAGATGTAATCTCAGTTTTTCATTAGTGACAAGAGAGAGAGAGAGAGAGAGAGAAAGAGAGAGAGAGAGAGAGATCTCATTAGTATGTCTAGTGGAAAATGTGAGTAAAGGGTTAACTTGACATTCCCTAATAAGAAACAAGGCAACTGTGAAACTAAGAAAACTTGAGGTCGTGTTGTAAGAAAATAGAGATTGTTGTTACTTTTACAGAGAATCTTAAAAGAAAACAGAAACTCTGCTAACTCTGCAACAAGACAAATGTTCATTTTGTAATTATTGATGGAGAAGTTTTGTTAGTGTATTTTTTAGAGTTGTAACTCATCAGATAGAATGTCATATGTTAGAGTTATGTAAAGTTTTCCTTGTTCATGACCAATTTGTCCTCTGAGTTTACGATACTAACAGCTACCAGAAAAAGAGCAGATTAAAAAATGTGGCAACTTCAATATAAGAACAAGCACGAATGCATTGACAATGGATGCAGCAAAATCCTAAGAATATTTCTCTATCTCCAAAATAAGCTTGAAATGAATTGCAATTTCTAATCAGATAACTCTTGATTATACTGTAAATATATGGGGAGAGGAGCCTAAAATCATTTTTATCAGCGCTACCCTTTTTACATGTCATAGGTGAGTTTTAATCTCATGAGCAGAGCTGCGTGTAGAATTAACTAAGAGTTAAGAACTAACTCTTTTTCATCCATCTGCAAAAAAAAATAATATGAATAGCCTTAAAGGTGCCTAGGTTCCACCATGGGCTGGATTAGAGCAACAAAGTAGAACTGGAACTATAAGATATGGTGATGAGACTGTTGTATTAAAATCAAGCTTGGGGTCTGGAACTGGGATATCTGGGATTGTGTTGGGAAACGTCCTATGTACTTGTTCTGAAAGATTAGTTTTGGCATGCTCTCAAATCCTGACATTTCCCTGGACCAAGATAGCCATGAAAAGGAATGTATTTGCATAATTACATTAGTGTCCATTGTGAGCCAGTTGGATTTGATAACAATGCTCCAACAAATCAAAACCATTGCAATGTTTCCTAAGCAGTGTGTCTGGAATTTCACAGTGAAACAAAATTCAGAAACCTGATTCAGAAATTATCCTCTGCATAATACTGACTACTGAAAGAGCAATTGCTTTTCAGGGTCATTCAAAATGATATCTTTAAGGTTTCTAACCATAAAGGAGCTGGATATATGAGTAACTTTCCCAATTCCTATCAATCTGCCCAGAAATTGACACCAGGAGGAATTGGTTCTGTTTCTATAGACTAGATACAGGGGTCTGCAAAGTCAGCTCTTTTAAGACTGGTGGACTTCAACTCCCAGAATTCCCCAGCCAGCCTGGCTGGCTGGGGAATTCTGGGAGTTGAAGTCCACCAGTCTTAAAAGAGCCGACTTTGCAGACCCCTGGACTAGAACAAGATCTGTTTGGAATTGTAAGTCATTTCCATTTTCCCTGAAGTCAGAAAATGGGCCATTTAGTCTTTTGAAAGAAATATTAATATTTCTAATACAATTATTGCTCTTGTGTGATTCACTATCATTGGATGTATTTCCAATTGTATTTCAGTTGATTTGCATATTTTTCAACAGGTTTTAATAACATGTAAATATTCAATTAATAATTGATTTCCCTGATCTGAGTTTTTAATCCGATAATCGTAACAATCTGCATGTATACTGCACTAGCTTCTGAACTATTGATGTATAGGACTGCTGTGTTCTCCTGAATGACACTAAAAGACATTTGGAAGAGTTTTCTTCTTGTTTAATTCGGCTTACATTCAAATATGGGTGTTTTGAAATGTTTCTTTTGAAGGTAATTGTATTACCTCCTTGAAATGTATATTTTTGTTTTTATCAAACATTGGCCCAAATTAATGATTGCCTTGTTATTTCATGAACAATCATCCCAGTTCTTCAATTAAAAACCCAGGAACTTTAAGGGAATTCTTACTAGGACTGATCTCTCGGAATTTATCCAAGATCTGGTCAGAACAGGTGCTTTACCAGGTAAGAACCCGCCCAGATCAACTGTAATAAACAGATACCAATCTCTATGTGCTTGACTGACAAGTCACAAGTTCCTGCTTAGTTCATCATGTCCTTGGCTTCTATGGCCTGGAGGTTGAAGAAACCAACTTTGAGACCCAACCCAAACAGTGAAGATAGAAATCTCTGGTTCTGAAAATTGCTGGTTTGTTTATTTAAAAGTTCTTCTCCAGTTCTTCCAAGCATATTCTAGTTTGGTTCTAGGTTTAATAAAGAGTCAGCCTGGTTTCAAAATAGGAACTTTGGCACTCGGCCCCTACAGTTTTACTCATTCTGCAAAATAGGACCCAGAGATAAGAACCATTAGGGTATTAGTCCTGCCTCTATTAAGGGCCATCCCTAAAACTAATTAAAAGGAAGTATTATTGCTGATGTTAGTAAGCAAAACTTTGATAGAAGAGCTTAAACACTGTTCTTTCATCTGCATCTTTTTAGGTCAATGTGCAGAATTCTCGGTTTCAAAGAATATTAAGTATTATTAACCAACTTTTCTAATTAAATTTCCTGGAAGATTGCTCAATGTTTTCATTTTCTTCTAATGACTCATATTGCTTTTTTTTTTTTTTTAAATATCCAAATATTTTTTCTGGTGAATGAGAATTTTATACATCAATCTTTCCCTGTCAACGTTCTGGAAAAGATCTTGATTACATCTTTTACATCCCTGACACATTTACAACATATTCGAGAAACTTCTTTAATGTCAGAAAGAAAGAAAAAATCAATGTTTAAAAACCTGAACACTTCCTACATTATACTTATTAAGAAAATGAGATGTCCAAGCAAATAGTCTTAAACTAGTCAGACCATCCTGATAGACCACCCTAAAATATAACAGATATAGACGTTTTTCTATTATGTATTTAATGTGCCAAATGCTTAATTGCTAGTTGGTTTTGTAAGAGTTTTCTTCAGCCAGGGACTCTGTCTGTTTGCTTTTAGTATGACAACTAGTCTAAGAATGCACGGGTGGTTAACCAAAGGGGTGTGGGTAGTCCTGAAACATGCCTAACTACTCAAAGACGAGTGTTGAAAACTTTAAATAACTGAACTTGCTTGTATCGCTAGTGAGCCAAAACAATAACTAAAGGCAACCCTGCTTCTGTTCTCATTTTTTAAATGGTGTGTGTGAGTGAGATTAACATTTACTTAAGACGTTTGACAGCAGGCTGAAGTCAAGATTTCTTCAAGGAAGAAATTAGGATTCAGTTTTACGTGTTTTAGGAGAGACACAATATTTTTTTTCCTGAGTCACACTATTCTGATCAGCTTCAGAAGGACAATCTGTAGAAAGCACTTTTCACCAATTATTTGGAGATAATAAAGATTCTACAGTTTTTTCTCTTTATTCATTCAAGTATTTATCTATCAAATTTAGGTATCACCCATTTCATTTCCAGGGTGGTTCTGGATGGTTTACAGCTAAAAATATGTATCATATTTATATAGCCGGCTTGGGATAGCCTCCTTGTCCTGGGGTTTTAGGGTAATTTTAATTATTTGTAGTGTTTAGGGGTTTTAGGGACAGTTTTTTAGTTTTTTATAGATGTTTTTAGCGCAGGATTTGTTTAATTGTGATTTTAAATTATGTATTCTGTTTGTGTTTATTGTTTTTTAATTTTCCTGTGCCCCGCCTCGAGTCCCTCTGGGGAGAGAGAGCGGGTAACAAATAAAATTTATTATTATTATTATTATTATTATTATAGCCACCCATCACATAAAAGCATGATTCTCTTCAGCAAGCTTATATAATTGAAAAGTTATGAGGCCAGACTATTTAAATGACTGCTCTTTTTTGTTATCTGGCCTAGTAAAGGTTTTGTAAAACTCACAAATTTGCATGTTATGCTATGAACATGGATTGGCTTTATGAAAGCATTGACTTGATCAAGATTGGGGCATCCTTGGTTTTTAAAAAAAATATCATTGGTATTGTGGTTCCAAGCATTTTATGCTGTGTGGTGTTTTAGTTGGTAGCATTTTAAAATGTGCTTTTATAAACTGCAGACCACTATGAGGAGGAAATATCTTGAGAAAGGCCTAAAGCAGTGTTTCTCAACCTTGGAGACTTTAAGTCCTGGGAGTTGAAGTCCACAGGACTCAAAGTCGCCAAGGTTGAGAAACACTGGCCTAAAGCATTGAAAGTAAGAGCATAAATAGATCTGCAGCAAAGATGCTGAACAGAATTCAGTTTCTCTGACTTCGTTCCCATCTCTTTGCTTCCTCTTTTTGTGCTCTACAACCTAAAAAGAATTTTTTTGAAATTGCAGTAGGTTTTCTATTACCCCAAAATAAAGAACGTTTGGAACTGCTTGAATTATATATGATCAAAACTATTATAAAGTGCAGTCTTGTTAACAAAGTACGTGGCTGCATCCAGAAATGTGAAAAATATTTGCACTTGGAAATACCGCCTTGTCTGCCCAACAATCTATTCTGTTGCAATGAATATTAGATCCTACATGCATTATGCACTCAGAATATTTTTATGTACCTCTGTTCACTAGGTTAATGCATTAATTTATACAACGTGTGATGATTTTTCAAGGTAAAGTTATTGGTTCGGTTTGACCTCCCCTTGACTTTTAATGAGTGGCTGAATAAATGCAAGCATTTGGAAATGTTGAAGGTTTTAACATGATAAAAGAATCATTTAAATATCCACTGCAATATTAGTGTTAGGTTCTCTGCTCAGAAAAGGGAGTCCAGACCGGTAAGATTAACAGCTCTTTTTTTATTCGGAACAAAGCAGGCAAAGCATAGTGACTTTTCAAAGTGCGCGCCTTCTGCTCTACCGCTCCTTTTATGGGGAGCTGGTAGGCAGCCGGCCAATCGCGCGTTAGGCGGTTCCGGCCACAGCCAACCGCGTCCCGTCCAATCAGGACGTGGCTGGCTGTTGCCGGGCTTTGAATGTTCGTCAGGATGCAACACTCCTTCCCCCCCAGTGAGTCCCCCACGCGGCTCGTAGCACACGTATTCGCTGAGGTAGGTGGGACTGCGCCTATTCCGCCCCGAGCGCTGCACTGACTCCGCTGGGGCCGATGGGGGCGGACAAGCTGCGTCGTCGTGGTCTGCACCGTCGTCGGGTGCCGCTGCCGACGGGGGTGAGTCGTCCGGGGGCGTGTTCGGTAGGTTGGCCTCGCGCTCAAGTCCATTTGGCGGGGACCCTGGATCGGTCAGCACTGGACGGTGGGTCCCCGGGGGGTGGTGTGCTGCAGGTTGTGTCAGGAATGACGGCCCCGGTGTCGGCTGACCCGGAGCTTGCTCAAGCAAGGGGTAGTCTGTACAGGTGGTGAGTGGCCAGGACAGTGTGGAGATGGGCCAGTCGTTCCGCTGGGTTGGGGCCTCGATGGTCGGCGAGTCCGGAGGTCGTGATGGTGTTGGTGGTGCTGGAGACGGAGGGCGCCGCCACTCGGATCCATCCGGTCGTCCGACCCTGTAGGAACAGGGGCCCGTTAGTTCGCGGACGACAGCGGGGACCCACCGCGGATCCCCCGCGAAGTTCCTGGCAAAGACTGTGTCGCCGACGGAGAAATGGCGGGAAGAGGGGACCCCCAGGTTGCACGGCTGCACCTCATTGTATTGGGGGTGCAGCCTGTCCAATTTGGTTCGCAGGCGGCGACCCATCAGCAGCTCTGCGGGACTTTTACCTGTTGCCTGGCAAGGCGTGGAGTGCTGGCCCATGAGGTAAGCATCTACCCTTGACTGCCAATCCCCCCTATCCATCCTCCCTAGAGCCTCTTTGGCGGAGCGGACGGGTGGTAGGGGGCCGTTGGCGTGTGTCGAATCCCCTGGGCGGCCAAGAACTCCTGGAAGATGGCAGAGTGAAATTGCGGGCCGTTGTCGGAGACCAAGGAGTCCGGCAACCCGTGCGTTGCGAAAAGGCGCCGGAGCGCGCGCACGGTGCTCTCGGCTGTGGTCGAGGTCATCAAGATAACCTCGGTCCAGCGAGAGTAGGCGTCTACCACCACCATGAAAGTCTGGCCATGGAATGGGCCGGTGAAATCAATGTGGACCCTTGACCATGGTGACCTGGGGGTGTCCCAGTCCCTGTGGGGAGCGGAGGGGGGGGCGGGGCAGGAGGCCTGGCACACCTGGCAAGCGCCGACCCAGGCGGCCACTCGTCGTCCATGCGCGGCCACCAGACATAGCTCCTGGCCAATGCCTTCATGCGAGCTATGCCTGGGTGGTTGGCATGGAGGGAGCTGAGAACCTGTTGGCGGAGGGGCGGGGGAACGATGACCCGGTCACCCCATAACAAGCACCCGCTGTGGAGTGACAGTTCCAGTTGGTGGGACCTGAAGGGCCGATATGAGTCCGGCAACGAGCCCGGGGGCCACCCTCGCAGTACCCAGGTGGAAACCTGGGACAAAATGGGGTCTGCCTTGGTCTGCATGGCTACGTCGGATGAGGTGAGGGGTAACTCGGAATCGGCCACTGACAGGATGGACAGGGCCAGCACCGGCGCCTGATCCGTCCGGGGGAGGGGGCAGCGGCTGAGGGCGTCTGCGTGCCCCAGCTGCTTCCCCGGACGGTAGAACAGCGTGTAGTCGTACGCTGTTAAGAACTCCGTCCACCTGGTCATCCTGGGGGACAAAATGGGCGGGGTGGGCCGGTCACCCGCCAACAGCCCAAGGAGCGGCTTGTGGTCGGTGAAAACTGAGAAGTGGCGGCCATACAGGTACTCGTGGAATTTTTTAATCCCGGACACTACAGCCAGGGTCTCCTTGTCAATCTGACTGTAGTTGCGCTCCGTAGGAGACAGAGTCCAGGAGTAAAAGGCAATGGGGGCCTCCGACCCGTCGGGGCGTACGTGGCTCAGAACGGCCCCTACTCCGAAGGGAGAGGCGTCGGATGCCAATGCCAAAGGCAAACGGTCAGAGTACTGAACCAACACGGCCTTTGACGTTAGCGTGTCTTTAATGGCCGCGAACGCTTGCGCCTCGCAGCTGCCCCAGTGCCAGGCCGCCGATCGATCGAGTAATCGATGGAGCGGCTCAGCTAGCGACGCCTTGTGCGGAATAAAGGGCGCGTAAAAATTGAGTAGGCCGAGGAATGCCTGCAGCTCCTGTTTGGAGGCGGAGGTGGGGGCGTCGTGAATTGCCTCAACCTTGGAGGGGGTGGGGTGAATGCCCTGGGCGTCCACCAAGAACCCCAGGAATTCAACCTTCGGCTCAGCGAACTTGCACTTGCTGAGCTTCAATTTGAACCCCGCGCCCCTGAAAATAGTGAGGACCTTCCGCAGTACCTTGGCGAGGTCTGATATGCTGGCTGCAGCTATCAGGACGTCGTCAAAATACGGAACGACCCCCGGAAGCCCATGGAGCAACCGCTCCATGAGGCTCTGGAAGATCCCCGGGGCCACGGAAACGCCGAATTGGAGGCGGCGGCAGCGAAAAGCCCCTCGGTGAGTCACGATGGTCTGTGCCTCTGCCGCATCGTCGTCCACCGGAAGCTGCTGGTAGGCCTGCGCCATATCCAGCTTCGCGAAAATGCAGCCCTGCCCCAAAGAATGTAGTAGGTGTTGCACTACCGGAACCGGATATGGGTTAGCCTGGAGCCCGCAGTTGATCGTCGACTTATAGTCGCCGCAGATCCGTATAGAACCGTCGGGCTTAATGAGAACTACGATGGGGGTCTCCCATTTCGCCTGGTCGACCGGCTCCAGTACGCCCTGCGCCACTAGGCGGTCGAGTTCCGCGTCAACCCTCGGCTTCAGTGCGAAGGGCAGCCTGCGGGCCTTGAGTCGGATCGGGGCCACCTGGGGGTCTAAGTTAAGGGAAACTGGGGAGCCCTTGTAAGTGCCCAAAGTTCCGTCAAAAACATCGGGAAAGTCCGCTAGGACCGCATCCACCGGCGATGCCATCGGCACCCGGTGTACGCGCTGGACCGAGAGACCCAGGGCGGCAAACCAGTCTAAGCCTATGAGGGCGGTCAGGGGGTGCTTAACGACCAGGATGGGCAGGAACCCGGAAAAGCGACCATAGCGTACGTGGGCGCAAAATTGGCCCAGCACATCGATGGGGTTGCCCTGGTAGTCCTTTAACAGAGTCCCGGGCTGTGACAAATCGGCAGGCTTAACGGTGGGGCAAAGGCTAGCCAGCTGTGGCCAGGAAACGAGGGATTGAGACGAGCCCGAGTCAACCTCCATAGTAAGAGGCCTGTCGTTTAAAAGAAGGGACGTGGAAATACGCCTACGGTCATCCGTCGGAAGCGGAATGGAGTCCTGGAGCTCCGTCGCGGCGAAACAGTCGGCCTCCGGCTGCAGCCTTCGGGGTGGGCGGCGCTGATTGTAGTTTCGGAATGGCGCGGCCATCGTCGCAGGATGATTCGGCGGGGGGGCCATGGCTGGGAGGTTGGCTCTGCAGACGCGGGCGATGTGGCCCTTGCGGTCGCATCGTCGGCAAATGGTGGCCCGGAAAGGGCAATCGTTCCTCGCGTGGCCGCCGCCGCACCCGATGCACGTTGAGGGCGGGCGGCGGGGTGGTTGTGCTCTGGTGCGGCTCCGGCCCGTGGCTTGGATGCGTGCCACCTGGTCGTAGGCCTCGAAGTCTTCCGTCGGATCGAGGGGGGCGTGGTCGTCCACCAGGCAGGCCCGCGGAGCGGGCAATGGCGTCGCTGGTTGACCGTGGCCTAGGTCAGGAGAGGCGGCCTCGGCCAACTCGGCGCCCCTGGCTTCTTCCACGGCCTGCTCCAAGGTAACGTCCGAGCGGGCCATCAGCCGGCGCCTGAGTTTCACATCTTTGAGGCCGCAGACGAATTGTTCGAGTAGCGATTCGTCGAGGTGTGGGGCTGCGAACTCACACAAAATGGCCGCGGTTCTCAACGCCTGCAGGAAATCCGCCGCTGACTGTGTGGGAAGCTGGCGGCATTGCCGAAATGCGAACCGTCGAGAGATTCGCGAGGGTGCAGGCGCGAAGTGGGCCTTCAGTCGAGCCTGCAGCGTGTCCCATGCCAAGGTGTGGACCGCTGCGGGCGCGGCGATATTCCGTGCAACCGCGAAGACTGTGCGACCCCCGCAGCCCAGGAAGAGCCCCATTCGACGCTCCGGGGTGAGTTCTCCGTGGTCGCCGACGAGGAGGAAGCATTCGAATCGGGCTAGGAAGGCTTCCCACGACTCTTGCGACGCCTCGTAGGGGGCGAAGGGCGACAGGGTAGCCATCGTGCGTGGCGGCAGTCTTGTGGGCTCGCTGAAGCGTAGCGAGGCGGAGGTAGCCCAGTGCTAGATTTCTTCGGTTGCAGCGAGAGAGTTTGTTCCGTGTAATCAGTACCGGCCCCAGTCCTTCGTCGCCAGTGTTAGGTTCTCTGCTCAGAAAAGGGAGTCCAGACCGGTAAGATTAACAGCTCTTTTTTTATTCGGAACAAAGCAGGCAAAGCATAGTGACTTTTCAAAGTGCGCGCCTTATGCTCTACCGCTCCTTTTATGGGGAGCTGGTAGGCAGCCGGCCAATCGCGTGTTAGGCGGTTCCGGCCACAGCCAACCGCGTCCCGTCCAATCAGGACGTGGCTGGCTGTTGCCGGGCTTTGAATGTTCGTCAGGATGCAACAATATTAATTTTAGTTTCTGTTTGAGTTAAAGTGGTGAATGGGACACAGCAGGAAAAGTTCAAAATTTAATTTTTACATGAAAGGATATTCAGGTAAACATGAGTTTATCATGTTTTGTTTTGCATAATGGGCAAACTTTATCAGATACCAGCAGATTGCAGCATTCAAATAGAAAGAGATATGAGAACTATGCAGTCACGTTTATAAAGAGACACTTCAAGCGTTGAATTTGTGTGTAGGAGGAAAACAAATAAGGCAGATAGGAACTCCCAGGCAGGGGCTGAACTCACATTAAATAAATTACTTTCCCTTTTCCCTCCTGTTCAGAGAAAATAAAAATAAAAGCAAAAATATATATGCAAAATGAAACATTTCCTTTGTGTGGGAGAGGTGATGCTTTGGGACTATCTTTCTCAAAAGAAAACTAGATCTAAAAGGCAATGCAGAAGGCCTTGTGTAAACTGCATTGTATTTTCCCTTTTTATCATCGTAGTTCCCAATAGGAGGGCGATATACAAAGATTTATTGAAACCTTTCTGGATCAGGAGAAAATGGGAAATTGTCCACATGTGCTCAGGACAGCTGAGCCATATGAGGAGACTACAAGACAACAGCTTTATGAGTGCTTGAGTGCTAGGAGATAACGGGATCCGCCATCTATCTTGCTTTGCAACCACAGCAGAACCTTTTAAAGGACACTGTTCACAAACCTTACTTTCTAAACACTTTCAAAAATTGCCTATTAACCTTCTGAAATCATCTTGTCAGTTAACTATCAGAATGACAAGTTTGAAAGACGAGTTTTATTTTCAACTCTGAACAAAAAAAAAACATTATTAGTTTAAAGAATTTGAACAGCAAAAAGCTAAGTATGATTTCGATCTCAGAAAGTTATAAACTGATTAAGGGTCCAGAAACATTTGGAATATTGACTTCTATTATAAAAATTGGGAATTAACCATAAAAATAGATAGATTCTATAGATTGATTTTGGCTACCCTGGCTACTGCAAGTCATAACAGCAAAAAAATTTAAAAATAGGAGATCAGAGGAACTCCTCCTCAAAGTTTCTAAGTAAAAAGGGGAAAAGTACAAGCATGTTTTTGATCTCAAGTAATATTAGGACTTAAAAATAATACAAAACATTATAATATCAGAAATTAACCTCTGGAACAGCTTGCCTCCAGCAGTTGTGAATGCCCCAACCCTGGAAGTCTTTAAAAAGATGTTAGACAGCCATTTGTCTGAAATGGTATAAGATTCCTGCCCATGCAGGGGGTTGGACTAGAAGACCTACAAGGTCCCTTCCAACTCTGCTATTGTATTGTATTGTATTGTATTGATGTTTCAAATATTAACAGGTTAACAGAGTTGGAAGGGACCTTGCAGGTCATCTAGTCCAACCCCCTGCCCAAGCAGGAGAACCTACATCTGCCTCTACCTAGGATCAAACCCACAACCTCCTGCTTGTGAGGCAAGAGCTCCAAGAGCTATGAAGAATGGAACCAAAATGAGCAACCACAATACCAGCACATTAATGATATCTTCTTCTATGGATAAACTATGCCTAAAGTATGTTGATGAAGGAATGACAGATGTGGAACAAATATTATTTGACAAGACACAGAGAAACAGAACTACAAATGAGAAGTGAAGAGAATGATTTGGAAAAGGATACTGGATGTACAAAATAAACTCCCTGAAGTTTTACCAATTAAAAGGGAAATACCCAGAAAATAGCGTGAAAAAAATGTTTTCTTATTCTATCTACAAAAGAGACTTGTTAAAACCTAGCAGAAATCTATGCAATGGGATAAAGAAGACCTGATGAGAAAGTAAATCCTACCACAAAATTTCAGATTAAGATTAGAAATAAAATAATGGAATATAAAGCTGGTTTATCTGATCAAAATTAAAACAAGATATCTGGTTGCAAAGTTCTGGCAATTCTTCATGGATTTTTTGCTGACACCAGGATTGAACAGTTTGTTTTATGAATACACTTACTGTGCAGAGAAAGTTTGGAATATGGAATAAAGAGATGTCTGTTTGTAACCTTATAGAGGGTGAAAACGTATGAAATTTGTTTATATTTGTTGTGATGAAGGTTAGACATAACCATGATGTTCATTTTTTATATTCTTTCTTTTCTTTTCCTACATTTTTCTGCTCTCTTTCTCTTAGTTCAGTTTGCACAGGTAATCCTGAATTTATTACAGTTTGTTTAGTGACTGTTCAAAATTACAATGGCACTAAAAAAAAAAAAAGACTTACGACTATTTTCACACTGATGACCTTTGCAGTATCCCCATAGTCGTGCAATCAAAATTCAGATGCTTGGCAACAGACTCATATTTATGACGGTTGCAGTATTCCCGAGTCATGTGATCCTTTTACAACCCTCTGATAAGCAAAGTCAATAAAGAAGCCAGATTCACTTCACAGTCGTGTTACTAACTTAACCTCTGCAGAGTGTTCACCTAACAAGTGTGGCAAGGAAAGTTGTAAAATGGAGCAAAATTCAAAAATTGTCTCACTTAGCAACAGAAATTTTGGGCTCAATTGTGGTCGTAAGTTGAGGACTACCTGTCTGAGTTTTTACTATCAAAATCGTTTTTAAACATTCTATAGTACTGCTATACTTGATGAAGTAAGAATATGCATGTAAATCGTTTTTTAAAGATATCTATCTATCTATCTTCTTTACTATCATTTATAAAATGAACTAAAATGAAGTGCATGATTAAAGAAAAGTATGGCAACAGTATACAATTAAAGAATCCCACAACATCCAGCATTATGTTTAAATATTATATTTAAATATTTACAATATTATTTAGCTGATACTAATTTTGAAGGCTGTGGTAAAAGGCCAAATTAACACAGGTTCATGGGGAAGTATTATTACCAAGAAAAAAAAGTGTATTAGACTTAAGCTTAGTCATGTACAATTGGAATCCATTGTTAATTTATTCCACTGATTTAAAGGGGCCTAACCAAAGTAAATTTAGAATCAATAAATCTACCAAAACCTAAGTAACCTGGAGGGAAAAAAATAGATGCCATATACCTACAGAATGTTATCTAAATTAAAAGGTATTGTTTAGTTGCAAACAAAATGATTTGGCTCCAAGAAAATCCCTGAGAAGATAGGACAGATCAAGTATTAATACTTTTTGACAATGTTCAGCCCAGTCCACCAAGATAATCTTCCTTTAGACCATATATGTTGTTTCCCTTCTGTTTAATGTTCTTATCATTATTTCAAAATGTGATAAATCTGAAATGCTTGAAAGGCATGGCATCCACATAGATTGATATCAAACTACATGCAATGGCAGCCTGGGTGAGCTTTCTAACTTGGTTGTTATATGCCATTGGCAGAAATGAAAATGAATCACATCAGAGGGCAAGGTGAAGGTGGTTGAGTTTGGCTTTCATTCCTCGAAATCAGATTACAGCCTCCTTCTTTACAGAGTTCAAAACTTGTTTTTCCTGGTAGAATTAACTTCAAGGTTGCAATTAACTAGATTTGAGATTACTGCTCCGCTGATTACATTCTGTGGGGAAACAAGAGAAACATGTCTTGTCACCATAATTGTCTTGATTTTAAACTTTGTATTCTTTCATTTTTCAATTAGTAGTCAAGGCAAACAGAAAAACCTAACTATGCCAAGCCACGTAAACTCATAAATAAAAGAGGAACTAAAGCACAAATAGGGGTGGGTGGGGATTCCTTTTATAAATATTCAATAACAAAATAAACAACGCCCACTAAGGATCTTTTGCCTTGTCAGATCAAGGAAAAATATGCATGTTAGCATTCCTCAAAATAAATCTGTACCATTTCTGAGATATTAGTTACGCATTAATACCTTTTTTGAAGGATTCGAAAATATAGATTTCAATGGTTAAACTTTTAGAAGATGATTTTTCTTTTAAAAAAGAACTTTTACCTGGCACATTTATAATAAAATTTTGAAGCATGGAAAACAACAAAAATGAGATTAGTAAAATAGGAATACAAATGACAAATCAAGAAAAAGTTTTGAACATGAAATTTTGGAGGATGTGTTTTCATGGTATTTACAAATTAACAGAGTTGGAAGGGACCTTGCAGAACATCTAGTCCAACCCCCTGCTCAAGCAGGAGACCCTACATCTGCCTCTACCTAGGATTGAACTCACAACCTTATTATGGGAGCGACGCGACGCTCCCATGTAACACCTCTCCTGCACAAGCTGCATTGGCTTCCATTGGTTTTCCGGGTGCGATTCAAGGCGTTGGTTACTATCTTTAAAGCGCTTCATGTCTTAGGACCAGGATACTTACGAGATCGCCTTCTGCCACCGAGAGCCTCCCACTGGCCAGTACGCTCCCATAGAGAGGGTCTCCTCATGGTGCCGTCGGCTAGACAATGTCGACTGGTGACACCCAGGGGGAGAGCCTTCTCTGTGGGAGCACCTGTCCTCTGGAACGAATTGCCCCCGGAGTTAAGAATTATCCCTGACTGCCGCACCTTCCGCCGTGGTCTCAAAACCTTTTTCTTCCAACAAGCCAGGCTGGCATAAAACATGATTTTTAAATGCAAATTTTTATTAATTTTAATCAGAGTTAGTTTGGGTTTTTTTCACGTTTTGGCCAAGGTTTAATATACAATACAATACAATACAATAGCAGAGTTGGAAGGGACCTTGTAGGTCTCCTAGTCCAACCCCCTGCATGGGCAGGAATCTTATACCATTTCAGTCAAATGGCTGTCTAACATCTTTTTAAAGACTTCCAGGGTTGGGGCATTCACAACTGCTGGAGGCAAGCTGTTCCAGAGGTTAATTGTTCTTACTGTTAGGAAATTTCTCCTTAGTTCTAAGTTGCTTCTCTCCTTGGTTAGTTTCCACCCATTGCTCCTTGTCCTGCCCCCAGGTGCCTTGGAGAAAAGTTTGACTCCCTCTTCTTTGTGGCACCCTCTGAGATATCGGAACACTGCTATCATGTCTCCCCTGGTCCTTCTCTTCATCAAACTAGACATACCCAGCTCCTGCAGCCGTTCTTCATATGTCTTAGTCTCCAGTCCTCTAATCATCTTGGTTGCTCTTCTTTGCACTCTTTCCAGAGTCTCCACGTCTTTTCTACATCGTGGCGACCAAAACTGTATGCAGTATTCCAAGTGTGGCCTTACCAAGGCACTATACAGTGGCATTAACACTTCACGTGATCTAGATTCTATCCCTCTGTTGATGCAGCCTAGAACTGTGTTGGCTTTTTTGGCAGCTGCTGCACACTGCTGGCTCATATTTAAATGGTTGTCCACTAGGATTCCGAGATCTCTCTCACAGTTGCTACTATTGAGCAAGGTACCACCTATACTGTACTTGTGCATTTGGTTTTTCTTGCCTATATGTAGGACCTTACTTTTTTCACAATTGAATTTCATTTTATTAGACAGTGCCCAATGTTCAAGTTTGTCTAGATCCTTCTGTATCTTAAGCCTATCTTCTGGAGTGTTGGCTATTCCTGCCAGCTTGGTGTCGTCTGCAAATTTGATGAGTTCCCCATTTATCCCCTCATCCAAATCGTTGATGAAGATGTTAAAGAGTACTGGGCCTAAAACAGAGCCTTGGGGGACTCCACTGCATACTTCCTTCCATGTAGATGCAGTTCCATTGAGGACTACACGTTGAGTGCGGTTGGTCAGCCAGTTGCGAATCCATTTGGTGGTGCTGCTGTCTAACCCACAATTTTCTACTTTATCTAATAGTAGGTTATGGTCTACTTTATCAAATGCCTTACTGAAGTCCAGGTAAATTATATCAACAGCATTCCTCTGGTCCACTGATTTTGTTACTTTGTCAAAGAATGCAATTAGATTCGTCTGGCATGATCTGTTTTTGACAAACCCATGTTGGCTTTTGGCTATTACTTTGTTTGCTTCTAGGTGTTCACTTATTTGTTGTTTAATTATCTTTTCCAGAATCTTTCCTGGTATTGAGGTCAGGCTGATGGGTCTATAGTTTCCTGGATCTGTTTTTTTTCCTTTTTTGAAGATGGGAACCACATCTGCTCTTTTCCAGTCTTCTGGCAGTTCCCCGGTGCTCCAGGATCTCTGAAAGATATAGTTCAGTGGTTCTGAGATCTCGTCTGCCAGTTCCTTCAGAACCCTGGGGTGTAATCCATCCGGTCCTGGTGATTTGAACTCGTCCAGGGCAGATAGGTGCTCACTTACCATTTTCTTCCCTATTTCAACTTGTGTTCCTAATCTGATATTTGTGGTGCTGTTTTTGATTGATTGGACTGTTTTATCCCTTTGTGTAAAGACAGATGCAAAAAAAGAGTTAAATAGTTCTGCTTTCTCCCTGTTGCTTATCATCTTCTTGCCATTTTCTCCCAGCAGTGGACCAATTGTTTCCTTAACTTTTTTCTTATTTTTAACATGTTGGAAGAAGCTTTTTTTGTTATTTTTTACTTTTTTGGCAAGCCTTTCTTCATTGTGAGCCTTAGCTTTCCTCACTTCATCTTTACAGGCTCGGGCTATTTGCTGATATTTTGCCTTGGTTATGTCCCCCTTTTTCCACTTTTTATATTTATCCTTTTTGTCTTTCAATTTGTCAGAGAGTTCTTTATGCAGCCATGCTGGTTTCTTTTGGGAACTGTTATTTTTCTTCTTCATTGGTATTGCGCTGGACTGGGCTTTTGTAATCTCATTTTTCAAAATTTCCCAAGCTTCTTGAGTTGTTTTCCCCTTGAGGATTCTCATCCATGGAATCCTTCCCAAGCTCTCTCTGAGTTTATTGAAATTAGCTCTCTTGAAGTCTAAGACTCTAGTTTGACTTTGTTCAACTACTTTTGTTTGCATAATGTTGAATTCCAGTATTTCATGATCGCTTGCCCCCAAAGTTCCTGTAGTTTAAAAATATGTTTTTTAAAAGCTTTTTAAACTTTTGTATATTTGTTTTTATTCTGGCTGTACACTGCCCTGAGTCCTTGGGGAGTAGGGCGGTATGAAAAACCAATAAACTCAAACTCAAACTCAAACCTCCTGATTGGGAGGTGAGAGCTCCACCTCTAGGCAGGTGAAAGCTTTGAAGACTCCTTTTGAATGCCAAACATTGATGAAAGACCAAATCCTGTGATGCCATTGGAATGAAGATCAATGTTGTGAAGAAATCATCCACAAGTGTGACCAATGATGTTTTTGTCCCATAACCAGACCTGAAGCCTGACTGGAAGAGGTCCAGATAATTCATTTCCTCCAGGCTGCCCTGACGCTGCCAAGCAACCACCTTCCCCTCCATTTTCCTTAAAAAGCCAAGGTGAGACATTGGACAGAAATTGTTATCAAACAGGTGGGATCAAGTGATGTTTTTTTTTAAGAAAGGAGGGAACTTGAGCCTCCTTAAACGATTCCAGAAAGAACAATTTATTACTGCCTGAACCCACTTGGCTATCACTGGAGACGGGGATATATCTGACAGGTGGTTGTGTTGACAACTTCAAAGACTCTGTCCACTTCATCAGAGCAACAGGACTGAACTAATTCCAGAAAACCAGGTAAGATCTTTTCCCAGGCATCCTACATAGATCTGCACCATGCATGGGTTCCAAATGGGAATGGATCTGGGTGACTTTGCCACCAGGTGTTCAGCAAATTCCTCTGCACAGCCCTGAAGATGATCACTCAAACTTTCTTGTCCCAGGAGGGACCAGGTGATCCTGAACAGGGCCTCTAGGCAACACTCTGTGGACATAATAAGGGTGGAAAAATAATGGTGTTTCTCTTCTCTTACGTCCATTGGGCAGGCTTTAATAGCAGTTCTATTTGTCTAGTCCAGTGATGGCTTAACTTTTTCATATCCACGTACAGACTTGCATGCTGAAAATGGCACGCCAAACCATCCTGCGAGGAACGCATGGCTTCGCTGACCTCCACGCATGTGGGAGTGCCAAAACCCAGAAGAGCAGTGTTCCATCGTGCATGTGCGCAACAGAAACCCAGCAGTTTGGGTGCTGGTGTGCTCACGCATGCCAGAACGCTTCTCTTCTGGATTTCTGCACTACTGCATGGTAAAGACCAGCTGGCCAGCATGTGTGTATGCACAGGAACATGGAAGAGTAGCCAGTGGGGCCGCAGATCCTGCACGGGATGGCTCTGTGTGCCGTTTCTGGCATGCATGCCATAGGGTCGCCGCCATGGGTCTAGTGAGATTCATTTGAATAGAGTTTGAAAACAACTGATAATCATTTACAAAAATTATTATAATTACCTAACCTGCTGCAATTCCATGCAGCAACATATATTTCTCTCACTTATATTCTCCATGCAGCAACATATATTTCTCTCACATATATTTCTCTCATTTCTCTCAATTTATGCTCCTCGTCCCAGTCTGTAATTTAAATTGTTTTATTTGGTTTTAATGGGATACAGTTTTTAATGTTTCATAAATTTTAGTACAGGGTTATTTAATTCGATTTTAATTATGTATGTATCGTTATGTTTTTAGATGTTTTTAGTTTTCCTGTACACCGCCCCGAGTCCCTTCGGGGAGAGGGGGTGGTCTAGAAATTTAATAAATTATTATTATTACAATTATTATTACTTCCTACTTATGTCAATCTTTTTTTCATATAACACAATAGTATACCAAACACTAATGTAGCTATCTAATTTCCCCATATTTTGTCTTTGAATAGAAGGATTTTATTTTTTATTTCCTGAAAAGTCTTTCTTGTATAATATTATTTTTTTTTACAATGCCACATTGTAAAATAAACCAGTCAGCAATTTTATCTTTCAATCACAGCATCCTTCCACTTCATCTTCACTGTTATAATCCAGGGATTAAATAATTTTCTAATAATTGGCTGGACCACAAATTCAGAGATTAAATGCTTGTTTGATTTGACAAAGCAACAGCTTTACCCCAAAACTGGATTTCAATTATCCTCTGAATTTCATAAAACCAAGAGAATTATGCTCATTTTTCACAAAATGAAAAAGGAGATAGGACCTGCCTAACAATATATAAATAGAAGGTCAAGATAATGCCTCTCATCAATGATCTCTAAACATGTTCTGAAATATAAGACTTTATTCAGGATGATAGTAACTAGTTATAGTCAGTTAGGCTGTCTATATTGATTTAATTGCAATTACTCTCTGGTGTATCGTTTTGTTCCAATGGTTTCCTTGCATTCATTTTTCCCTCAGTACAATTTTTTTTTAACATTTAGAGATTGAACTTTATTGGTTTAAAAGTAGATTTTCCCATCTTCTTGATATGCAAAACTGCATGGCTGCACAGCTACCCCTTGTGTTTCAGATCTGCAATAAAGTTTTATATTGTTAACTTTTAGCAGAAGCATACAAAGAACCAATTTTCCTAGAATTGAATAAAAGTAAACAATTCTTGGTAGAAGACCTCTCTGCTAGGTAGGAGGTTCAACCTGCATCTCACTTTGGAGCTAATGGAAGAAGAGCTTACCAATGAGGTTTAAAAATTGCCCTTTCTTCCAGTTTATAACACCATAGGAAGGAAGGAAGGAAGGAAGGAAGGAAGGAAGGAAGGAAGGAAGGAAGGAAGGAAGGAAGGAAGGAAGGAAGGAAGGAAGGAAGGAAAGTTGGTCTCCAGAAAGCACATTCAAAGCATCCCATTTATTTGTCTAATTCCAGCTATTGCATGAAGGTAAGATTCAAAATCCATGTTAGTGACACTAGAATTGGGATGAAATAGCTGCCTTATGTAACTTTAAGATAAATTCACCTGTGGTAAATTACAGTGTACTTAGGTAGCTTCTCCAAGTCGAAAATCAACTTGTTACTATCAGCTTTAGAAGGAAAGGAAAGAGGGAGCCAGCAATTTTCTACACAGTTCTTCTCCAGTTAAAAGATATCCCTATTTACTACAGTTAGAGGGGAAGTTGTTAAACTCTCATTAGCATTTGCTTAAGCATAGGAACCAGGGGAGATGAAATGCTAACAAAGTTTCTGTTGAACATATTTCTAGTTGAGACATTGTTCCATGAAAATACGTCCAATAATAAATACTCAGGTTTATTGAGGCACATGATAGATATTACATAATTTGAGATAATAATGAATTCTCATTGATTCCTTTTGAAATTATTTTCCTTTTGAAAATAACATGATTGGTTTAATGATGATTATTACAGGTAGTCTTCAGCTTATGACCACAATTGAGCCCCAAATTTCTGTTGTTAAGTGAGTTTTGCCCCATTTTACATTTGTTAAGTGAGTTTTGCCCCATTTTACGACCATTTGTACCTCAGTTGTTAAATGAATCACTACAGTTGATAAGTTAGTAACTTGGTTGTTAAGTGGATCTAGCTTCCCCACTGACTTTGCTTGTCAGAAGGTCACAAGAGGTGATCACGTGACTCCAGGACACAGCAAATATGAACCAGTTGGCAGGCATCTGAATTTTAATCACATGATCATGGGGATGCTGTAACCGTTGTAAGTATGAAAAGGGTCATAGATCATATTTCTCAGTGCTGTTGTAACTTTGAACTAATCTTTAAACTAATTGTTGTAAACTGTTGTAATATCTGTATTAATATGATTATTATAATATGATTATTATTCATAACCTTTTCTTTTATGGAGGCATTGGTCTTTTCCAGGAATTATCAAATACAAATGGGATTTGGAAGAATCTATTGGTTCCAAAAGCTGCTTGGAAGTTGTTGGCCATGCCATGAAAAAAAAAGTGTCTTGCATAATCTCTGACAATGAATTAGCCTCCACTGTTAATCAAAGAAGGTGAACATCAATTCAGGCAGTTCCTGCCCAAGTGCAGAGAGGTCTATTATAGAGATAGGCGACAATTTATTTGGGTGGGCGGAGGTGGCTTTTGGAGAGGATTGATTGTTGAATGTTAAAAAGGTACCTTTTTCATATTTAGAGGTGGATTTCCTTGATGAGACTGGACATAAAATCATGCTGTTCTTTTTTTTAAAGTGATTTATTTTTTAGTATTTCTCAATATTGGCAGTGTAACCTTGGAGAAGGGACGTGGTGGCTAAGATGCTGAGTTTATTGATCAGAAGGTCGGCAGTAAAGTGGTTCAAATCCCTAGCATTGCATAAAGGGGTGAGCTCCTGTTACTTGTTCCCGCTTCTGCCAATCTAGCAGTTCAAAAGCATGTAAAAATGCAAGTAGAAAAATAGGGACCACTTTGGTGGGATGGTAACGGCGCTCCATGCACCTTCGGCATTGAGTCATGCCAGCCACATGACCAGGGAGATGTCTTTGGACAGTCCTGGCACTTCAGCTTAGAAAAGGAGATTAGACATGCCCCTAGAGCTGGAAACAACTAGCACACATGTGCGGGGGAGCCTTTACCTTTAACCTTGGAGAGCTCTAAGCTGCCCAGGTAGGAAATGTATCACCCCAGTGTGTGAAAAATATTGGGGATTCTGGAGGTATGTAAGGGCAACATGGCAAATTCGGATGAAGAATGTCCTCCACCTTCATTGAGTTTTCAGCATATAAACTGAAGCTTCCTTGAGTAGCAGTGCTTACTCCACTGTTTTCAGGTCTGTAGTTTGGAGATGTGTCTAGATGTCCAGAAAGTGATTCCCTAGATTTCCCAGAATTTAAACAATCATGTCCCATTTTTAAAAGCCAAGACTTAAGGCAATGCTGATTTGAAATATATATTGTGGGAAGCAGAGGTGGGTTGCCAATGTTTTTACTACTGGTTTCGGCATGCTTCCGCATGTACATGAATGACACATGCAGAAGCCTCCCGCCGCCGCCGCCACTACCGGCAGCAACCCACCTCTGGTGGGAAAGCATGTAACTTGACTTTTTAGCCAAATTTTAGATTTAGCTTCCAAATCAAATCAGATAACATTTCTATCACTCCAAGAAGATTCAACAGAAGATTTCTGTATTGCTAAATTAGAATCTGGAATTATTTTAATCAAATATTCAATCTTAACAAATTTCAAATATGGCCAAGAAAATAATCATCATCTTGGCATAAAGTAAGTATGTGCATGAGAAATTGGCTTAGAATCCATGCAAATGCTAAAATTGGAAAAATTAAATGTTAACTCAATTCAGCTCCTTAGAAATCCTGGATTAGCTGATTGCCTATTTAAAGTAGCACAGCATATTTTGTTTTAAAATCAGTATGGTTTATTTTACCTTGAAATAATATAGTAGTTGTAACACAACTGTGAACTTTGGGTTGCAATTTAACAATCTCCTTTAAAACACATCAGCTTGTTGAAAGATGTAATTGAAACTACTCTTGTGTGCTATAGTTAATGCAAGAGTTCATGGTGAATAAGCTCTGATCATTTATATATTGCTGCATTGAATAGCTTTTAAAAGACCCCATTGTTTCTCATACAGTTAATTGATATCATTTGAAGATGGTGTCCTTCTCCATAATGCTGTAAGTTATTCTCTTCATAAAAAGAGTTTTCAGTAGCTGAACTGTAATAACATATCATAAGCCTAATAAGCAAATTAAACCATTCAGGTTTTTTCTAAGTCAGCTTTCTCATCAGTGCCAAACTTCCTCCTGATATCTCTACGATTTTTCAGTATTCTCTATGAAGAGCCAAGATAATTCCAACTTTTGCTCTAGATGTGGCTGTGTTTTCACTGAAAGAGCAAAGGTGTTTTGTTCTGGATTCATGGCTTCTGTTTTGAGAGCAGCTAGAAACCATGGCTAGGAAGCCCTTAGTACAACTATGGTTGGTATGCCAGTTTTGGTCTTTTCTGGAAGAGGAGGCCCACTGGCTACTCACATTTTTACCATCTTTTCTCAGTCTTTCAAAGTAGATCAAGAAACAGAAGCAGCAGCAGTTGCAGGAATGCTTCTGATTTTAGTAGTGTTAGAATAACAGAATCTGAGTTTCTTTATTTAGATTTATATGGCCATCCTTCCTGCCAAAATGACTCTGGACAGCAAACAAAGTTTAAATATAAAATCAACAATATAAATAATTGCAAAGACCACACAACATACAAGCCATAAAAATGAAACTGAGAATGGAATAATATCGAATCATGTAGGCTTCACTAACACGCTGACACCCATGCCTGTTCAAACAGCCAAATCTTATTACATTCAAATTTGCCATGCCAATTAGCAAAAGCTGTTACATATTCACGGCTCTCCTCCATTCAGATCAAATTGTAAGCTCCACAAAAATCTAATTTAGTGAAACCGTGTGCCTTGATCCAGGAGGTTCAAAATAAGAGGTAGTGGATAGTTATTCATAATTGTTACAGAACTCTGAAATCTGTAATCTTGCACAATTCTAAGGAATTATGTATATTTCTTTTTCATAAAAACATTGGCACAGATGTGGGAGATTAAGAAGACCATAGTATAAATCAATTGTCCAGATAAATGTTGCCCAGAAAATATTTTAAAGATTTCTGGTAATGCAGAAGATTACAATACAGCAGTCCTTTTTTAGCAACTGCCTCATCTAGCAACCGTTCACAGTTACAATGGTATTGAAAAAGTAACTGCATGATCAATCCATATATTTGCAACATTTGCAGATCTGCAAAGGAAAGGAAAGGATAGCTGAAGTAAAATTATAAACACATTCATGGTTTTCCTTAGTGAATTCTTTGCTTAAGACCGAGTTGCCAATCTCGGTTGTATGCACTAAATGAGACCACAACAGAATGATCCTATTACAGAACAGAAGGAGAAAAGAGGAAGAGCCTTCAAATGTTGCAGTTGGGACCTTTGAGAAAGAAAATAAATTGTCCCTTGTTGTCAGCCTATGCCTGATATTAAGATGGCAAGTAAGGAAGCTGTGCAATAGATATCAGTTCAACTACAGAGGAGTTATACTTTGGAAAATGGGACTGAATAACAAACTTGGAAGGAACTTTGGAGGAATTCTAGCCCAACTCCTTTCCCCCCCCCCTCAAGAAGGAAACTCTATACCACTTCAGACAAATGGTTGTCCAATCTCTTCTTAAACACTTCCATGATTGGAGCAATTACAACTTCTGGAAGCAAGTTGTTCCACTGATTAATTGTTCTAATTGTCAGAAAATTTCTCCTTAGTTTTAGGTTGCTTCTCTCCTTGATTAGTTTCCATTCATTGTTGTTGCCCTGCCTCCAGGTGCTTTGGATAATAGGTTGACCTCCTTTTCTTTGTGGCAGACTTTAGATATTTGAAGACTATCATGTCACCCCTAGTCCTTCTTTTCATTAAACTAGACATACCCAATTCCTGCAACTGCTCTTGGTATGTTTTAGCCTCCAGTCCACTAATTATTTTAGTTGCTCTTCTCTGCACTCTTTCTAAAACCTTAACATCTTTTTTATGTTATGGCTACCAAAACTGGATGCAATATTCCAAGTCTTATCAAGGTATTATAAAGTGGTATTAATATTTCATATGATCTTGATTCTAATCCCTCTGTTAAAGCATTGCACAAAATGACGAACGTACAAGAACATTCATTAATATTTCTTTTTTGCTGATTTTTTTCTGGGGAAGGGGGCTGGTATCAAAGTCCCTCCCAGATATGTGTTCTTTGAAAAGCAGTTTCATTGGCCAAAGTGTCCCCATTATTTGATTTAAATGTTAATTGATTAAACTATCAGATAAATGGTTAGAAGTTCTAAAAGAAAACTAGACCAAAGAAAGGTACGTTTCCCATCTTGGATAAATAATATTAGTAATTGGATAAATACTATTATCCACATCCACATTTACATTGGGTGTTTAGCTAGATATTTGTATAATTGCTAAACTGCCATGTGATTCCCCCCCCCCCTTATCTGCTGACCTCTCCCAGTTCCCATACCCAGAATTTCTCATGAAAAGATTCATGTACAGAAACTTCTTTGCTCTCTCTTGATTCATGCCAGATTTTTACCTCCCCACATGATATGGTTTTCCTGATTGGGGCATTTTGATTGCTACTGAATAAATATTCAGGAATTCTTTGTGAGTGAGAATAATGGGAAGTTGCTCCTATCTATGGATATATTCTGGCATTGATTTCTTTCCTCAAACAATTGTGAGCACTTTCATTTAAAAGTTAAGCATTCCCTTAAACATGGAGTGATTGCAGTTCGTTTCCTGCTACACCATGCATTGGTGTAAATGGAGACTGGAGACATTGCATTGGTGTAAATGGTGTAAACCATGCATTGGTGTAAATGGAGACTGGAGACATTGGTGTAAATGGAACTGGAGACTAAGACATATGAAGAACGGCTGCAGGAGCTGGGTATGTCTAGCTTGATGAAGAGAAGGACCAGGGGAGACATGATAGCAGTGCTCCGATATCTCAGAGGGTGCCACAAAGAAGAGGGAATCAAACTATTCTCCAAGGCACCTGGGGGCAGGACAAGAAGCAACGGGTGGAAACTAATCAAGGAGAGAAGCAACTTAGAACTAAGGAGAAATTTCCTGACAGTAAGAACAATTAACCTCTGGAACAGCTTGCCTCCAGAAGTTGTGAATGCCCCAACCCTGGAAGTCTTTAAAAAGATGTTAGATAGCCATTTGTCTGAAATGGTATAAGGTTCCTGCCCACGCAGGGGGTTGGACTAGAAGACCTACAAGGTCCCTTCCAACTCTGCTATTGTATTGTATTGTAAATATGTCATTTGTTTTTCCTTGGTTTTACTTCTTCTCCTCCTGAGTTTAAAATGGCTGTTCCCTTGAAATGTAGTTCTTATTTATTGATTCACTTATTTTTTCAAACATTTGTAACCTGACTGCTTCAGAGTCTGTTGAAAAGCTGCTCTTTTGTAACAATGTTTTCTCAGGTCAGTTTACAACATTCTCCATCCCCTTCGTATTACTCATTGTAAAGATTCTGGTAAACCTGACAGGTAAGCTATTGTATGAGTTCTGATTCAAATCTGCAGATTGCAGCATTAAGAAAGTAAACCATATTGACATTCCATGATAGAGAAAAGGAACCCACACTCGAAGAACAAAAGAATAGTGAGGGGAAGGTTAAGAATGTTAAATTTAAAAGTTAGTTTAATTATAGTGTGAATTATTGACTGTAGCTTATTTGACACCTGTTCCTTAGCTGACCTTCTAAAAGAGTCATTTCTTAATCAACAGTGGAATTGTGAACTTAATGGCATTTTTATCAGTGCTCAGTCACACCTAAATTAATTGTTTTTTAACAAAGCCCAAAGAATTCTGTCTTTCAAAACCCCACCCTTTTCCATCCCAATGTGTTTGCTCACATTAATATACCCAATTGTTTTAGCCAGGGGATATATCAGAGGTGAGAATATTTTCATTAAGGAG
Organism: Rhabdophis nuchalis; assembly: GCA_039707465.1. NCBI lineage: Eukaryota > Metazoa > Chordata > Lepidosauria > Squamata > Natricidae > Rhabdophis > Rhabdophis nuchalis. Next base: position 146,213,483 of record CM077645.1, read on the forward strand.
TTGGGTACAATACATGGTGCCCAGGTTCCATGGATCAAAGTGTTTGTCATGCTCCCAAAGATGCTTCTGCTCTGTTTGGATTACAAAAGAAATTTATATCCATACTGAAAAAACAGAAAAAACAGTTTAATCTCGAGTCTTCACACTACACTGCATGTAGCACTCATCCTAATATGAAATAACACACACACACACACACACACACACGAAAACATATATATTATATATATATATATATATATATATATATATATATATATATATATATATATATATATATATATATATATATATATATATATATATATATATATATATATATATATATATATATATATATATATATATATATATATATATATATATATATATATATATATGTAGATTTTGGTTTATTCGGGTCTTTTCCCGTGTAAAATTAAAGGTGTTTTTGCAACGTTTCGATGGGATCACCCCCATCATCATCAGGCTTTGGCTTCTGCCTTTTGCAAATGAACTGCATTTGAAATGACAGTTTTTCTGTAAGTGGAGGTGGGAGGGGTTGGAATGTTGGCTCTGCTACTTTTAAACCGATTGGTTGGCTGATTTGCCACATCCTGATTGGTAGCTGGAGTTTGTTGAGAGTGATTGATGATGGTGTCAGTGTTTGTGGCCGGGACTTGTTTAGTGGCTGGGACTCGTTTAGTGGCCAGGGTTTGTTTAGTGGCCGGGACTCGTTTAGTGGCCAGAGCTGGTTTCCAGATGTCTGGCAGGCGGGAGGCATCATCGCGTCTGTTCATATTTTGGGGATGTTTTTCTATTTCAATAGCTTCCATAATCATTCTCCTGTTGGAGTGTTCAGTCCTGGAGAGCAATTTGGTTTTTTCAAAGTCAATTTGATGACCTGTTGCTTGGAAGTGCTGGAAGAGGGAGGAAGTATTTACTTGTCTTTTAACAGAATTCTTATGCTCTGAGATACGTGCACTAATTCTCCTATTAGTTTGTCCAATGTATGTGGACGAGCAGACTTTGCATGGTATTTCATAGACTCCTTGGTTTTCTAGCTGGATTTTGTCTTTGGGGTTCCTTAAAATGTTGGCAATTTTTTGGTTAGTGTCGAAGGATGTCTTTATATTGTGTTTGTGGAGAATTTTGCTGATTTTATCAGTGGTACCTTTAATATAGGGGAGGAGAGCGATGCCATTGTCTTGTTCTGTGTTTTGGATCTTGGGGGGTGTCTGCTTTTGGATTAGTTTGGTGATTGTGTTTCTTTGGAAACCATTAGAGATTAATATCTTTGTGAGGGTTTGTAATTCATTTTTCAGGTGGTCTTTGTCAGCTAGGCGTTTGGTTCTGGAGATGAGGGTCTTGGCTACAGAGTTGATCTGTGCAGGGTGGTGATGTGATTGTGCGTTTAGGTAGCGGTTTGTGTGTGTTTTTTTCCGGTAGATGGTGTGTCCTAGGGAGCCATTGGGTTTTTTGTAGATTAGGACATCCAGAAAGGGAAGTTGGTTGTTATCTTCTATTTCCATAGTGAATTGTATTTTGGGGTGTAGGCTGTTGAGGTGTGTGAGGAAGTTGTGTAGTTTTTCTTTTCCGTGTGGCCAAATTACAAAAGTGTCATCCACATATCTAAGCCAGAGTTTGGGTTTGTGTTCCGATTTATCTAGGGCATTCGTTTCAAAGTGTTCCATGAAAAGGTTTGCGATGACTGGTGAGAGTGGTGACCCCATAGGCGCTCCTTCTATTTGTTTGTACCTTTGTCCATTGTGAATGAAGTATGTGTTAGTTAGACAGTGGTTGGTTAGATCCAGGATGTATTTGGGGGGGTTGTATTTCTTCTGGATAGCTGTCAAGGTTTCTTTTATAGGCACTTGGGTGAAGAGGGATACGACATCAAAACTCACGAGTAGATCGCTGGGCTGTAGATTTTGTTTCTGGATCATCTCTACGAACTGGAATGAGTTTAGTACATGTGATTTGATAGATTCTGCATAGGGTTGTAATTTTTTTGCAAGAAACTTGGCAAGATTTTGTAGAGGTGAGCCTATGGAGCTGACTATGGGCCTGAGTGGTGTTCCTTCTTTGTGTATCTTGGGGAGGCCATAGAGCTTGGGGCATCTGGATGATTTTTCTCTGGGGATGATTTTTTGCTGGATTTCTTTGCTGATGGGAGAGGCTTTTATTTTGCATTTGGTGGTTTTTTCCAGGTAGGTGGTAGGATCTGTGTTTAGAAGTTTGTAAGCAGGGTCTTGGAGTAGGTTGGATAGCTTAGCCTGGTAGTCAGATGTATTCATTACCACTGTGGCGTTGCCTTTGTCTGCTGGGAGAATAATTATGTTGTTGTCTTTCTTCAAGTTGATGAGTGCTCTTATTTCTCCTTTCTCTAAATTGCTTTTGGGTGGCTTATTGGAGCATAGGATATTGGTAACTTCGAGTCTGATTTTGTTGGCTTCATCTGCATTGATTTTGGTGAGTGAAGCTTCAACTCCACATATTATGTTTTCTGTGGGGATGTGTTTGGGGGTGACAGCAAAGTTAAATCCTTTGGTTTCTGATATGGTGAGGGTCCTGTTTGATATATTATGTACTGTTTTTTTAATGAATTGTTTAGGAGGGGGGTTGGGTTTCTGGTATTTTTCAAGTTTGCGGATTTTGTTGGTGTGTTTTTCTGTTTTGTGAGAGGTTTCTGTTTCGGCCATCCAGAAGGCTAGTTGTTTTAGCTTGTCCCAGAGTGCTGGGTGTATTTTGTTGCTAAGTTTGAGGTGAAGAGTGAATAGATCTTTATTGGTTTGGTCTAATAGGAATCTTTTCATGTGGAGTTCATTTCTGATTAAGGCTAATTCAGTTCTTTTCAGGATCCTTTCAGTGGCTGAGGTTTTTGAGTGAAATTTTAGTTGGAAGCATGTGGGAATCAGGTTTTTATCTCGGCAGTTGCGTAGGAATGTGAGATCACATAAGATGGTGGCTCTTCGGACTTCGAGTTTTTCGTATGTCCTGGTTAGCCAGAAGGTTTCCTCCCCGTAGAGGTAGGATATTTGTTTTCGTAGGTTTTCACGGGTATAGGTATGTAGATTTTGGTTTATTCGGGTCTTTTCCCGTGTAAAATTAAAGGTGTTTTTGCAACGTTTCGATGGGATCACCCCCATCATCATCAGGCTTTGGCTTCTGCCTTTTGCAAATGAACTGCATTTGAAATGACAGTTTTTCTGTAAGTGGAGGTGGGAGGGGTTGGAATGTTGGCTCTGCTACTTTTAAACCGATTGGTTGGCTGATTTGCCACATCCTGATTGGTAGCTGGAGTTTGTTGAGAGTGATTGATGATGGTGTCAGTGTTTGTGGCCGGGACTTGTTTAGTGGCTGGGACTCGTTTAGTGGCCAGGGTTTGTTTAGTGGCCGGGACTCGTTTAGTGGCCAGAGCTGGTTTCCAGATGTCTGGCAGGCGGGAGGCATCATCGCGTCTGTTCATATTTTGGGGATGTTTTTCTATTTCAATAGCTTCCATAATCATTCTCCTGTTGGAGTGTTCAGTCCTGGAGAGCAATTTGGTTTTTTCAAAGTCAATTTGATGACCTGTTGCTTGGAAGTGCTGGAAGAGGGAGGAAGTATTTACTTGTCTTTTAACAGAATTCTTATGCTCTGAGATACGTGCACTAATTCTCCTATTAGTTTGTCCAATGTATGTGGACGAGCAGACTTTGCATGGTATTTCATAGACTCCTTGGTTTTCTAGCTGGATTTTGTCTTTGGGGTTCCTTAAAATGTTGGCAATTTTTTGGTTAGTGTCGAAGGATGTCTTTATATTGTGTTTGTGGAGAATTTTGCTGATTTTATCAGTGGTACCTTTAATATAGGGGAGGAGAGCGATGCCATTGTCTTGTTCTGTGTTTTGGATCTTGGGGGGTGTCTGCTTTTGGATTAGTTTGGTGATTGTGTTTCTTTGGAAACCATTAGAGATTAATATCTTTGTGAGGGTTTGTAATTCATTTTTCAGGTGGTCTTTGTCAGCTAGGCGTTTGGTTCTGGAGATGAGGGTCTTGGCTACAGAGTTGATCTGTGCAGGGTGGTGATGTGATTGTGCGTTTAGGTAGCGGTTTGTGTGTGTTTTTTTCCGGTAGATGGTGTGTCCTAGGGAGCCATTGGGTTTTTTGTAGATTAGGACATCCAGAAAGGGAAGTTGGTTGTTATCTTCTATTTCCATAGTGAATTGTATTTTGGGGTGTAGGCTGTTGAGGTGTGTGAGGAAGTTGTGTAGTTTTTCTTTTCCGTGTGGCCAAATTACAAAAGTGTCATCCACATATCTAAGCCAGAGTTTGGGTTTGTGTTCCGATTTATCTAGGGCATTCGTTTCAAAGTGTTCCATGAAAAGGTTTGCGATGACTGGTGAGAGTGGTGACCCCATAGGCGCTCCTTCTATTTGTTTGTACCTTTGTCCATTGTGAATGAAGTATGTGTTAGTTAGACAGTGGTTGGTTAGATCCAGGATGTATTTGGGGGGGTTGTATTTCTTCTGGATAGCTGTCAAGGTTTCTTTTATAGGCACTTGGGTGAAGAGGGATACGACATCAAAACTCACGAGTAGATCGCTGGGCTGTAGATTTTGTTTCTGGATCATCTCTACGAACTGGAATGAGTTTAGTACATGTGATTTGATAGATTCTGCATAGGGTTGTAATTTTTTTGCAAGAAACTTGGCAAGATTTTGTAGAGGTGAGCCTATGGAGCTGACTATGGGCCTGAGTGGTGTTCCTTCTTTGTGTATCTTGGGGAGGCCATAGAGCTTGGGGCATCTGGATGATTTTTCTCTGGGGATGATTTTTTGCTGGATTTCTTTGCTGATGGGAGAGGCTTTTATTTTGCATTTGGTGGTTTTTTCCAGGTAGGTGGTAGGATCTGTGTTTAGAAGTTTGTAAGCAGGGTCTTGGAGTAGGTTGGATAGCTCAGCCTGGTAGTCAGATGTATTCATTACCACTGTGGCGTTGCCTTTGTCTGCTGGGAGAATAATTATGTTGTTGTCTTTCTTCAAGTTGATGAGTGCTCTTATTTCTCCTTTCTCTAAATTGCTTTTGGGTGGCTTATTGGAGCATAGGATATTGGTAACTTCGAGTCTGATTTTGTTGGCTTCATCTGCATTGATTTTGGTGAGTGAAGCTTCAACTCCACATATTATGTTTTCTGTGGGGATGTGTTTGGGGGTGACAGCAAAGTTAAATCCTTTGGAAAGGACCTTGGTTTCTGATATGGTGAGGGTCCTGTTTGATATATTATGTACTGTTTTTTTAATGAATTGTTTAGGAGGGGGGTTGGGTTTCTGGTATTTTTCAAGTTTGCGGATTTTGTTGGTGTGTTTTTCTGTTTTGTGAGAGGTTTCTGTTTCGGCCATCCAGAAGGCTAGTTGTTTTAGCTTGTCCCAGAGTGCTGGGTGTATTTTGTTGCTAAGTTTGAGGTGAAGAGTGAATAGATCTTTATTGGTTTGGTCTAATAGGAATCTTTTCATGTGGAGTTCATTTCTGATTAAGGCTGTCATTTCAAATGCAGTTCATTTGCAAAAGGCAGAAGCCAAAGCCTGATGATGATGGGGGTGATCCCATCGAAACGTTGCAAAAACACCTTTAATTTTACACGGGAAAAGACCCGAATAAACCAAAATCTACATACCTATACCCGTGAAAACCTACGAAAACATATATATATATATATATATATATATAAAATATATATGTTTTCGTAGATTTTCACGGGTGTAGGTATGCTGGCATAGCTGGCTTGTTGCAACGTTTCGACAAGATCTCACTTGTCATCATCAGGCAGGCTTGTGTCTGTGAGTGTGACTGCGGAGGCATCGCCCCTCTTTAAATCTTGGTGGGGGGGGTGGAGTGCTGACTATTGTGAGTGGGTTGATTGGCTGTGCAGTTGCATCGTGACTGGTAGATTGATGCTGATTGGTCTCATTTGTATGTTTCTCCTTGTTTTGAATTTCAACGGCTTGGCTGGAGGGTGGGGCTCGTCTGCTGGTCAATGCTGGCTTCCAGATATCTGGTAGGCGGGAGGTATCATCACGTTTCTTCATGCTGCTAGACTGTTTCTCTATTTCAATGGCTTCTCTGATTATTCTCTTGTTGAGCTGTTCCGCCTTGGAGATCATTTTAGTTCCTTGAAAGTCAATGTCATGTCCTGTAGTTTTGAAATGTTGATAGAGAGATGAGGTATTAAGATGACTTTTTAAACCATTTTTATGTTCAGCAATCCAACCAATAGAAGGATTAGTGCACATATTGCACTAATATATTTATATATATATTTAAGGAGATGATGTTTACAGATATGAAAACAGAACACTGGATATTTACTAGTTTAAGAAGTTATTGCAAGAAAAAAGCATATAGTAGTCTTGTGTCTTACCACAAATTGTGCACTGGTTGAGATAGGAGCTTCCCCAGAAGTCCCTCTACACCAGGGGTTCCCAAACCTGGCAATTTTAAGACTTGTGGACTTCAACTCCCAGAATTCTCCAGCCAGCTATGCTTAAAGTTGAAGTCCATAAGTCTTAAAGTTGCCAAGTTTGGGAACTCCTGCTCTACACTTTAGACATGAAATTGGGTAGTTCATTTTAAGAACTTTACTGCCATTCTAAATTTAACATGACATTTTCATGTAGATAATGGTTTGTCATGACCTTTAAAATACCGATAGAGCTTAAATGAAATCAACCTCTACATCTACTTTGATTTTTATTTTGATTTTTTGCATTTTATGTATCAAACTGGGCTCATGGTCTTTTAGAGCAAGGCTCTCCAACCTTAACAACTTTAAGATTTGTGGACTCCAACTCTCAGAATTCCTCAGCCAGCTTTGCTGGCTGAGGAATTCTGGGAGTTGAAGTCCACAAGTCTTAAAGTTGCCAAGGTTGGAGACCCTTGTTTTAGAGCATGGCTCTTAGTCTGCTGCTGAAAAGATGGGAAGGCCATCAAGTGGACTGGAGGTGTACAGCCATGTTTTACAATATAATCCAAACAAGGCAACGTGCCATAATTAATTGATAGAGGAGGAGAAAGAGAAAAAAGAAGAATGTTTTGTAAAACATTAACAAAGTGTTGTTCATATAATAGGAATCTCTCTCTTGTCCCCTGCAAATTTCTACGGGAGATTGTAAATCTTTGGTTATAATATACATTTTTTAATTTTCAATATTGTTATTGTCCTAATGTTGATTTGTGTGCAATTTGTGTGTGTTTCACCTTACTATTCTTAATATTTGTTCTCAAGCACTTCCTATTAGATAAGGATTCTATGCAGACAACTCTTTCCAAAATGCACATGATGATGTAACATTTTGAAATCTAATACAGATGTGTTTGCTTTTTTTTAAAAAAAGAAATGCCTACAGGTTTATAAGGTTGCAGCCCCAGCATTTCTCCATAATTGGGCTGGACTACAAAAAACCCAGCTGACCAACTGATGGTAGCCAAGAGATGCAAAATACTCTGTTTCTCTCCAGTAATTGACCATATTTAAGAGGACTTGAAAAACAAAGTCTCGGCTTTGGAATGAATATTATAACCATTTCAAGCCCCAGTAGCAATCTGTGGTAAAACACTCGATGTAATCAGTCTCGTTCATTGCCTGTTTGGCCAACAAAAAGTGGTTATCCTGTTTTACTTCTGACAGATTTATCCAAGTAACAAATAAATATATGGTTAGGAGAAAATATTTCAAATGTGGCTAGAGAGGAAATGGGGTATTCTTAATGGGAAGACTATTCTACTTGTGTTCCTTTGTGCAGGCAGAATGGGTAGGAATGTTGTGGCAAAGGCTATTCATTGAAGGCAATGAAGTCAACTTTAATTGACCAGATCTATGTTGGTTCATTCAGGTGTGGCTGATAATCAATAGTAAGAGGTAACCCTTTCTTATAATGAAAGGTGCAACAAAGCCTTTGTGCAGGTGATGGCTGTCTTGATGGGCAGGTGTTTTCATGCACTCTCTGATAAGTGTAAACTTCCTGGCTTCTACAGGAAGTTTACACAAGCCTTGCACAAACAAAAATCCTCTTTCATTTGCCATTACCTGTTAGCAGAAAATGCATCCTAGTAAGAAAAGAATCAAAGAGGCTGAAGAAGTGGGCGCTCTATTGTAGAAGAATCCAACCTCAAAATTCCATTTTCTCCCTCCTATTTTGGTTTCTCTTGTTGAAAACACTGATTTGCAAATATTATATTTGCTTCCAGGATTGAGTTACCATGTGCACTTCTCTAAATAAGCTATATCATAGGGAATGCCTAGTTGGTTGAGGGATTTTGGAGTGAGATTTTGTTTATATATGAATTATAAGTATGTGTTAGGACTTTAGTCTTGACTTTCTTCTGTTTCAACATCAAAAGGATGTTGATTATGATTTTTTTTTGAATTATTGAGACAGTAATTTCTCAAAGAGGGTATCCAAGAAAACCTGGTCTCCTGGGCAGAAATGTTTCCAAGAACTAAGATTGTATGGTTGCCACTCCCTCAACTATACAATGATAACTTAACGTTTATCAGTGGCTATTGCAAAAATAACTTTCCTTTCACTATGTAAAGAAAAATTTACTTTCAAAGAAGCCAGAAGTTTGTATGTGCTTCATCACTGGAGGTGTTTAAGAAGAAATTGGACAGTCACTTGTCTGAAATGGTATAGGGTCTCCTCCTTGAGCAGATGGTTGCACTAGAAGACCTCCAAGGTCCCTTTTAGCTCTATTCTGGTTAGATTAGAAAGAGACTGCAAGGTTAATCTTGTACATAATAATTCCAATTAAAAATTGAAATCCCACTGAATGGGATTTCAGCAAACACCAAATCCCTAGGCTTGGAATAGGCTTTTTTTTTTTTTTGCAGGGGGGAAAAGGGAGAAGAAAATCAGGACCATAATGGATAGGGCAGTTTTGGAGAGTGGAAAATCTATGTTAGTATTCAGCGTATAACTTCAGTTAGGCATCGAAGACAAATTTCTTGTATGTCCAATCATACTTGCCCAATAAAGGATTCTGTCTTGTCCTGTCCTGTCCTGTCCTGTCCTGTCCTGTCCTGTCCTAGGAATAAGGCCAGGAAATTCCTGAGTTTTATTTACCTCTGCTTATGGGAATTATTCCAATCACATGAGATATGGTTTTAAAATCTCAGTTACCAAACTTCATCAAACTCACTATTCCAAATTTTACTGGTGTTCACTATACGTTTTTTGAAGTACAGGGAAGGCAAACAGGAGTTGTGACTAGGATTAGAGATATCTGGACAGGCAAAGGAGGGCATGGACAATGGTAAAAGAATACTTAGAAGGGGAAAAAGATAGTTTATTGTTTAACTTTCTTGGCATCTGCAACCAAACTTAAAGTGAAAAACTGCAAAATAAAATACTCAGGCCTACCTGTATATGAATATTTATTTCAGCTTCAGAAAGTCTGGTTTATCAATCACAATGTTTTTCTGATAAATCTTAATTTTCAAGAGCATATGCTAGTGATAACATAGAATGGATAACGTGTCTTTCAAATTTCACTATAGAAACACATGAGAAGACATTTGATCTAGAGGCTAAAGTGATCATAGATTTGAAGGGCTGGATTGAAGCCAATTGCTGAAATCAGAAAATAAATTAAATAACACAAATTTAGGGTGCTGAGCCCATGAATAGATGAAAGGAAAGAAGTAGACATATATTCACAACTAGTGAAGATTGTGCCTGAAAATCACATTTTAACAAGAGGATCTCAGGACAGTTACTCCTTTTTGGTATTTCCTAGAATCAAGCTACATCCAATGCTTAGCTAATTGCTAGAGGATTTTAGAAATTAAATGACTGTAAAGTAAATGGTTTCAACCATTAGTATGGATAGTCAATCATATTAGCCATGAAGACTAGATTAAAAGGCCTGGTGTGACCTGCAGAATAAAAATCAGACATAGGAGGAGTTTGTTTTTAGTTTAGTTTTTAGTTTTATTCAAATTTATACCCCACACCTTCTCCCAAAAAGGACCCAGGGCGGCGCACAAGAAATTTAAAAGACATAACAAATATAAACAAGTACAAAAATTTAAAAGCTATTAAATCAATCGATACCCTGTGCTAAAATATGTATAAAATCCCCAAATTAAAAACTATCTAAAAACAGTCAGAACGGGAGGTTATGCTAGGCCGGCTTGTTGGAAAAGGTGCGTCTTAAGATGCTGGCGGAAGAGGCGGAGGTCTGAGATGGTACGTAGTTCGGGGAGTAAGTCGTTCCAGAGGGTAGGGCCCGCCACAGAGAAGGCCCTTCCCCTGGGTGTCGTCAACCGGCATTGCCCGGCCGACGGCACCCTGAGAAGGCCCTCTTTGTGGGAACGGATCGGACGAAGGGATGTATGGGGCAGAAGACAGCCTCGCATATAACTAGGCCCCGAGCCATGGAGCGCTTTGAAGATGGTCGTCAAAACTTTGAAGTGCACCCGAAAGGCCACAGGCAGCCAGTGCAGCTCGCGCAGGAGAGGTGTTACGTGGGAGAACCTAGAGGTTCCCATAATCACCCGCGCGGCCGCATTCTGGACTAGCTGTAGCTTTCGAGTTCACCTCAAGGGAAGCCCCATGTAGAGAGCTTTACAGTAGTCAAGTCGGGATGTCACAAGTGCTTGAGTGGGATTTTTCTTTGATTACAATTATATCAAGCCCATTTCAGGACTTAAAGTATCAGTTGTGTTTGTGTTTTCTGCTCCAGGAAATTGTTCTTCTGATGTTTTTTTTAAAATAATAATTTTAATTATTTTTCATAAACACAAGTAGTACACATTTCACAGAAAACCACATTAAAAAGCCATCTTTCATTATGAGTTACCAATTTTTAAGTATCTATTAATTTATCACCGATTTCTATAGGTTTCTTCAATAGTATCACTTATTTTTCATATGAATTATTACAATTCTTATATCTTGACCCTAATCTTACTAGTTATTTTAACATCCTTTTATATGTAAAGTATGACCGTGTTAGTGGCATTTTATTTATAAAACCAATAAAGAAAGAAAAAAATAGATTTAAAAAACAAAAGTCCAATCTAAATTGTATCCTTTAAAAAACATGCTAACCGGGCATTCACAAATTCTGTGCATCTCTAAAATAGTTATTATTCATAAGTAATCTCATTTTATAAATTATAAATCTAAGAATTTATCATATACCTTAATATCAATATCCCACAATTCTTATCAAGTATTTCAACATCGATCTATTTCTTCTTAAAAGTATCTTTAAACTCTTCTGATGTTTTGATGCCCACACAAAGCTCTCTTGAGGAGGACAGAGTTCATTTCACCTCAGTAGGTGAGACCCAAGGATAAAATTGCCGGAAAAGAGTTAAAAATTATCTCTCTGTGTAGTATGAAAACAATAATTATTATCAAGATTAGTGAAGGAATTTGTCATTCAGAACTGTGTTGAGGGGAGGGACTTCACTAGCAAATGCTCCATTCTATTTCAATCACTGCCAGTCAACGTGGCGATTTGTCAAGAGTATAATTAAAATGTTCAGTTTACCTTTTTCTTCAGCATGCTCAGAAAATAATATCATAGATTTGGAGATGATACATTGGCAGGAGAGAGGGAACAATTTGAAGACAATTGATGGAAGAAGAATTGTGAAGTTGTGTAATCCAGTTACACATATGACTCTCTTTAAAACAGCTTGTAGAATTGACACTGAAGTCCAGTATTCTCTGGCACCTATCATCATCATTATCATCTTATGAAAATAGTGGCATGCTATATGTTACGTCTGTGGTGTGGGGAAGTATTAGGTGTACAATTGTTGGACTTTACAATTTATCAAAGTTTTAAAAGAAAAAGGTAGTGATAACTAGGGATGATTGAGGAAACAGTAGGGGCAGAATTGACACCAATGGTCTCATGCAATTCTTTGAATTCTACGTTTTTTTTTTAACAAAACATGGTTCTGAATAAACATGCCTGAGTTGGTATAACTAGGGTCACTGAAGAATCTAGAGCAGGGTTGTCAAACTCCCAACCTGCGGGCCAGATGTGTCATGCGCTGGCCACACCCATGCCTGGTTTAGCAAAGGGGGAGGAGTCCTGATACGTCACGTGACAATGCCATGATGACGTGAGTTTGACACCTCTGATCGAGACTACATTAAACAAAAAGACCAAGACAAAACAAAATTTCAGTATGATAATATGAAAGGAAGATATACTGTAGTAGCACAAATTTGTTTTGGGTGATTGCTTGCTTTCTACTGTCCTCTCCAAGAAATAGGAGCCCTTAAAAGACCTGAGATGGCCATCAGTACAATGTTTCTATGGCCACAGTCCTAATCATACATACCTGAAGACACCAAGGACTTTGCAGCAATCTGAAACTAGTCTGGATCTCTTCTCTCCTTTGGCTCTGAAAGTTGAGAGGTGTGTATTTGTGTTTCTGGCTCATGCTGGTTTATCTAAAACTGAATCAAAACAGGTGGGTTTTTCTGCTTGTTGGCAGCCTGTTTTCCAATTAGTGGGAATGTTTGCCTCACCCTACCTCCTAGCTCCTGGACTAAATTAATCTTTCCTTCCACACCTACAAAGTTAGCACTCCACTCATGATACCTGCTGTTTATAAACAATTCTACCACAACCTCCACCCGTATCCAATAAACTCAATTATGGTTGCCTCCTACTAGGAATATTGCCTTCTCGTAAAAGGTGCTGACATACTGTGAATGTGCTATTACAGCTCATGTGATAAGAGCGAGGGTGGCTTTGTGTCTTCGCGCCAACCACTCAGATTGCTCCCGAAAGAGGCACTCAGCATGTACTGAAAACATGGGGTGGGGCAGAAAACAAGAGCAATCGATTTAATTCTGCTTTCATTGCAGGGTAGAGAATTGTGGTTTATGGATCTTTTCAATTGTTCCATAGGCAGAGGATGCTTGGATAGATACTAAGCACAAATCTATTTCTTCTGCAGTGCGAAATTTCTGTGTCAAGTGATTAATTTGTAGACCTCAGCAAGTAGGGAAAGATGCTCAAGGTGGCCAAAGCTGATCTTTAACAGGCACATCCAGCCCAATTTCTAAAACGTGGATTCAGGGGAATACTTTAAAGCAGGGGTCTCCAACCTTTGCAACTTTAAGTCTGAAGGACTTCAGCTCCCAGACTGCTCCAGCCCTGCTTTAAATAGTTTACAGAGCCCTTGCAATTTACCTTCTCTTTATGCCATGTACAGCGCCCACTCTCACCCACTGGACTAGTTCCTGGGCCAAGGTTTTCTTCTTCTTCTTTTGTTTGGGGTTTTTGTGTGTGTGTGTGTGAAATTGGCAGAGCTCCACTGACTTGCACAGGCATCACAGCAAACTATTCCTAAGCCTTCATGCATAATTGTTGCATTAAGCTTGTCATCCAACTATTTGAACTGACAATTGCAATTGGCTTCTTGGAAACAAGCTCATTTTATCTAAATGGCCAGTGGGAACACCCAGTTTGTGTTGGTTAAATGAGAATGCTGTTTGCATAGAGTTGCAGACTGACACTGAGCCACAGTAAAGAGCTTTCAGCTTAACCTTTGGTTTTCATATTCTAATGCAATTAAGCTTATGTGTAAACAAACAACTAAATTAAATCAGTAGTCTTCTGCAATGATCATCCCTACTGTTTTCTCTCTTCTTCCTTGTATCGTCTTCCCTCCTGTGCCACTCCTGGATCTGCTCTGTACTTGTGCTATTAGCCTGTTTTAAGGGCTGAGTTGGTGTTTTTCTGGCTTAGTAGTGGTTTATTTGAAGCCAGAACAAAGCTGGATCAGTGTTTGTAATGTTATGGCTTGTACGTGGCTTATTTTCCAACTGACTTTGCTCATACTTTATTCTTTTAATTTCTAGGCCATAAGCTCTCCAGTGCTCAGCATCTGCTGCAACCTAACTCAAGGAAGAATGCAACTTCATCTTAATTCTTGCTCCTCCATTTCACAATCCTTGCAACAACAACAAAAAAAACCTTTCCAGATCTCAGCATCATAAAGATGGATTGTGATTGTCAAAAATATGGGCAACTGGCAATGAAGGTTTGTTTTAAATCAGCTGTAGTTGATAATTTTTGTCAATTCCTTATTACAAAAAAAAATCCACATTAAAACAATTTCTTTAACTTAAAATGAAGTCATGAAAGAACATTATAATTTAAATATTCTTTATTTTGATCATTGTGTTTTGAGTTTGATCATGATCCCAGGCTGACCTCATTGTGTAGTTCTTCTAAATTCTACACAGGGAATAAAAGAGGCCTGGGTTAAAAAAAAAATCTGGACTGAAGGCCACATTTGGTCTTTCAATGATACAACAGTAAATTCTTGAGGCTCCTGAATTTAAGTAGCCTCCTGCAGCAAAGGTTAAGTTACTCTCACTTCCTGTATTTCTGCCTGAAAGGTTGTTCATTCAATTGGCCCATCAAAATGAATGACAAATAGTCCCTAAGAGGCAGTACATAGTAAAACCTATTTTCAGGAGCTCCATCATGTGCAGAACTCCATATAATATTTATATAACAACAAAATAAATTAATATTACAACTTATATAATCAGCGTCTATTTCAGTCATAAAGTAGTATTATCTCGTGCCTTCATAATTACAGGTAGTCCTCAACTTATTGAGCCCAAAACTTCAGTTGTTAAGTGAGACATTTATTGAGTTCTGCCCCATTTTGCCCCTTTTTGGCATAATTGTTAAGTGAATCACTGCAGTTGTTAAATTAGTAAGCCGATTGTTAAGTGAATCTGGCTTCCTCATTGATTTTGCTTGTCCGAAAATCGCAAAAAGAGGATCACATGGCCTTGGGACACAGAAGCAGTCAGAAGTTAAAATAATTAGTAAGATTATGGTTGAGATATAAGAATTGTAATAATCGACACGAAAAATAAGTGATAACATTGGAAGAAACTTATAGAAACCTGTGATGAATTGATACATTATTAAAAATTGATAACTTGTTATGGGAATGGCTTTTTGATGGGTTTTCTTTCTTTGTGAAGTTTGTATTATTTGTGTTTATGTTAAAAAAAAATTTAAAATTTTTTTTTAAAAAAGAAGCAGTCAGAAGTATGAACAAGTATGCCAAGCATCTGAATTTTGATAACATGAACATGAGGATGGTCGTAACTGTGAACAATGGCCACAAATCACTTTTTTCAGTGGCATTGTAGCTTTGAAAGATGATTAAATGGACTGTTGTAAGTTGAGGACAACCAGTAAAACCTCATGGGCCTGCATCTACAAAGTGAAATTGTGTGTTAGTTAGATCAGTTATATAGCATTGGTTGATAGATCAATAGGGATAAATATAGATACCGGTATATATGGAAAAAATATAAAAATATATTTCCATGTAGATATATACTGTATGGGAAAAAATGACAAGGTAGCACTTGCCTATAAAATTGCCAGGAGTCAGACATGAATGGATGGTTAAAACATATGGGAAAAAAATAGTTAAAATAATCTTAACAGTTAAGATTTTTTTTAAATTACCCATTAGAAGCACCTTTCCCACCAGAAAAAACATACAGCTGAGAATAAAGTCAATCTTTTTAAAATATATGTTAAAAGTAGAATTATTTGCCATGTCAAAAGACTAAGTATATTTTCCAGCTTGACTATGTTTCTACTCCTACTCTGATCCCATTGGGATGAGTTAGGTGTTTTCTAAAATCTCAACAATCCAGTCTTATGGGAAGCCAAAACGAAGTCTTGCATCTTCATTGAAAAGCTTCCCACCACATTATTTAATCTTTTGAGAGATCATTTGAAGTTTGGAAGGGAACCATCCATTGTTTGTCTCAGTCGCATTTGGAGAACTCTGGTCTCTTGAAAAAGAAGGAAATTTAATTGCCTTTGAAAGCTGGCAGCAGAACAGGATGCAAGGAATGTTTTCGTTCTTTTGTAAAAGTCAAATTACTATTTTGGTACATGGGAGACAGAAAGCCGTTTGGGAGGAGACAATCACCCATCTCTACTCCCTGGAATTAGGGGCTCTGACCCATCAGGCCAACCTATCTGACCTACTGAGGGCCCTTTCCTTCAGCAAGACCTTGTTTTTTCCTTCAGTAGCAAAGAAGTGGGGAAGAGACAACATGACTCTGATGCAGCAGGATGGGGTCTCTTCGCTCATAACTTGTCCTGCCCTTTTGAGGGGAGAAGGTAGGGTGGAGGCAACACTTCCTTTCAAAGCCTTGTCCCTGAGGTCAAGGAATTTGCTGAGGGAAGGCAGGAGCTGCTTCAAGGTGTTAGTCATCATCTTCAAAGCGCTCCATGGCTCGGGACCTAGCTATCTGCGGGAACGGATCCTGCCCCATACATCCTCACGGCCGATTCGCTCCCACAGAGAGGGACTTCTCCGGGTGCCATCCACTAGACTTTGTCAGCGGGCGACGCCCAGGGGAAGGGCCTTCTCTGTGGCGGGCCCAGCCCTCTGGAACGACCTTCCCCCCGATATTAGGACAACTACGGACCTCCGCTCCTTCCGTTTAAAATTAAAGACACATCTTTTTCGCCTGGCCGGCCTTGGGTAGTCTCTTTTAAGGTTAGGGGTTTTAGGGGTAGTTTTAGTTTATGGGTTTTTAGCGCAGGACTAATTTAATTCATTTTTAATTTTGTATTCTGTCTGTGGTTTTAACTGTATTTTTAATTGCCTGTGCCCCGCCTCGAGTCCCTTTGGGGAGAGAGAGCGGGATATAAAATTAAAATTATTATTATTATTATTATTTCAATTCATCACCTCTGCTATATTCTGGCAACTGGTAGGATGGCCTATCGGCAAGAAATCTTGGTCTTGTCAGTGCAATTTAAAACAAGGCCAATCCAATATTTGCGGCTGCAGCTGAACTAGCAATGAGTATGACAACCCCTCCACCATCAATACTATCACAAATAAAGGTAAACGGAGTTCAAAGTAGGTCAAGTAGGTTATTTTTGGCTCATCAGGCAGAAAAATCTTGAAAGTATTCCCCCCTCCCCTCGTTCACGCAAAGCGTTCAAAAGATGCTATGAATGCAAAGATCCATGCAGCATCCACGCAAAACAGTCTCAAAAGATGTCTGTGTCTAACCTGTTTCCCTGAAAGTAAGCCCTCCCTGGATAATAAACCCAATTGGGCTTTTGAGCACATGTGCTAAAATAATACCTCCCCAGAAAATAAGCTCTCCCTGAAAACATTGCAACACAGCAGCAGCCATGAAATGACCATGCTCACTGCCTCCTGCACCACAAAATAATAAGACCTCCCCAAAAATAAGGTCAAGGGCTTATTTCAGAGGTCAAGAAAAATAAATAAGACCCTGTCTTATTTTTGGGGAAACATGGTATATGCTTTAAAAAACTACTGTATTTCACCTATAAATCCTCTCTGATTGCAATGAAGAACAGAGAATGCTTACAGCCGGCATTGTTTTTTGTAAGAGGTACTGAGGTCTCAGCTCAGCCACGAGAGCTCAGTCACAAAACCTATTTTCCTATAGGGCAAAGAAAAGCTCTAGCTTGCAATAAAATTGCTTAGGATAGTTTTTCTCTCCCACTAGACTTGTCTTTTCTTTCTTTCCTTTTAAAGTGGCGGTGACATATGAGATAAAATCAGGGCTGTGATGGTGCAACAGATAGGAATCCCAAACTTTGGTTGCGGGCAAAGAAATAATATAAACAGCAGCAACACTTACTTGCGTGGGTGGCAATTAATCATACCAGTCAGTTTACCAGTAGAGTCAATTTTTTTTCCTCCTGATCTCTTAATCCCTTGGCAGGTTTTCTGGTTGTGCTTGTTGTTTGCAACAGTTCTTGACCTAGAGGACAGGTACGGTCCAGTGTGTTCAAAACAACCGCATTCTTTCTCCCAAATAAATGGTTAGTGATTGTTCTTGTTTTCCTTCTGTGAGTGTTGTCCATCATATTCCCTATACACGTGGCAGTTCCTTCACTAAATTCTCTGTTAAGACCAATGACATCTCTGCACTACAGCTTTCAATTGCTTGTGCATTATATTCTGGTTTTTGACTGTCATCGATCATTAGTTGTTCATTTGTTGGCTTCTATGCATATAGTAACCCAGGAGTCGGCTGCTGGGGGTTCACAGGAGTTTGGGAGAGCCTCTAGCTAAGATTCTATGCAGTTCGGAGAACCCCCAAACCCCACTCCTGGCTGGCCCCACCCATCTTGCCCTGCCCCTCCCAAGAATCCCCATGCTGCCCATTTTGGATAAGTGCAGGGCGCATGTGGAGGCTCAGGAAGGGCAAAAAATGAGCTTACTGGAAGTTCAGCAAGGCCAGAAATGGGCTTCCTAAACCTCCACAAGGCCTCCGGAGCCTGGAGAGACCATTTTTGCGCTCCCGGAAGCTCAAGGAAAGTCTCTGGGGAGGAAAAAAATGCCGCCGCTGCCGAGGTGCAGGAGGCCGACTAGACCAGGCCGACTAGACCATGGCGGGCCCTGCCCTCTGGAACGACCTTCCCCCCGACATTAGAACAACCACGGACCTCCGCTCCTTCTGTCAAAAATTAAAAACATATTTTTTCTGCTTGGCTGGCCTAGGTTAGTCTCTACGTTTAGGGTGTTAGGGAATGCTAGTTTTAATATGGGGATTTTAGTGCAGGGACAATTAAATTTAATTTGTTTTTATTCTATTGTATTTATGTATGTTTTATAATGTTTTAATTTTTCCCTGTGCACCGCTCCGAGTCCCCCTGGGGAGAGGACGCGGTATATAAAATAAATATTATTATTATTATTATTATTATTATTATTATTATTATTATTATTATTATTATTATTATTATTATTATTATTATTATTATTATTATTATTATTATTATTATTATTATTATTATTATGCCCAGAGAACCCCTTGCTAAATGTTTTGAAGCCCAGCCTTGTAGTAACCCAACTGGAAATGAAATTCTTTCCCTGATCGAAACCTTCTTCCATTTTGGCCCCAGTATCTGGAGCACAGGTAACACAACTCCCAACTGGTGGAGTGTCCTGCTTCTTTTCTTCTCCCAGCTTGGCAGAAAAGCAAGCACCAATTGGTTCCCTTTCTGTGAAAATGGGTTTTGAGGACTGGTAAGAATAACAGCAACAGAAAAAAAGGATCGCAGTTTTATAATTGTTCCTGTCACTTGGGCAAAAAGAGAAATTTGGTAGAATTCCCTAAAATGGAATGGGGAAGAAAGAACCACCCTTTTATTGCTCAGTTGTTGAAACTGAGACGGTAATCAGCATTTGTGTTTCTTGTTCCACTCTACAAGTTGTAACAGGCATACTAGACTATTCTGCTCGAACCAGTGGAGAAGGAAAAAGTGCACCAGAAACATGGACAGAAATTGCCTTCCAGTTGGCAAGGGACGGATTGAGGATGACATTATCCATTTCTGCCTCCCCAAATTGTAAGTAGCCCATCATCACACTGGTTAAGCAGAAAGGGTGGATTAACCACTAGCAGTCGGAGCTACAGAAACAGAGCTGCTACCCTTTATCTTCCATTTGCAGCTTCAGTGCCTCCAAAAAAAATGGCCTTTCCCCCCCCCCCCCGCCAGTCCAATCTTCTGCCTCTAGTTCACTCCTTGAAAGCATTTCAGTAAATGAAGTAGACCAGCAGCTCCCGAGGAGCCAAAAAAACAGGATATCCGAACAGAAAAATGAGCATAGTCTTCTCCCAGGCTTATTCTTCCTCCCCAATATTTCACCATAACAAGGATCAATATAGTGAACCCCACCAGAAAGAGGCATCTCCCAAAGGCTTCTGGGTATTTCACTGTGGATACAATGAAAAAGGTCATAGTCAGGCACACTGGAGTAGACTGGAGCATTTGAATCTCCATTCTCGTGCTCTAAAACTTTTTTCTGTCCTTCCAACTAGTTATTTTCCTAGAATGTTAATCATTGGCCCCATTTCCTTTTGGGAACAATTGTTACACGGAAGTGTCAGTCTCCCTCTTCACTCTCTGTAAAAGCCTGCTTGCAGTACAAAACCAACATGGCTGTAACGACGAATGAGAAAAGCAATTATTGTTCCATGAATGGAAAAAGAGTGTAGAGGAAATAGGAGACTGTAGGCACAACCTTGAAATTACAATTACCTTGATTAAATGTTTGCCCTTGAAAGACATCAGTATGGAATTGGTTTATTGTTGTTCTGTAGGGCTCCCTGTCTGGATAGGAAAACATCCTAGCTTAAATTAAATAGGGAGGTATGCATGTTGCAAGGTTTTCAATGGCCAGCAAGTCCAAAATCATCAAACCACAGGTAGCTGCCTGTTTCGTGACACCAAGGGCATTTTATTCCTTTTAATATTCAAGGTAGCAAGTGACTTTCAGACCCGCAACATACAGGAAAGTAGCTTTTACTGTCTTCAATAACAACATATTTTGAATGTGCTTCAGAGAGAGCCGTTTTTCCCTCTTGGTTTGGTACTCATTTAATAACTGCCAGCTAGAAAATAGAACCTGGACCTTGGCCTCTTTAATGAATACATTCAATGAACTTCCATTCCATATGGTGGTCCTTGGCACAGAGAATAGATTTTATTCCATTAGTTTAGCACTCAGGTGTTCAGTGTTAAATAGAGGAAGAAAAGTCCTGGGAAGAAGGGGCACTTATTGCCTCAACCCCAGTTCCAATGGCTTTGCTTTCAGCTTGGGTGTTGAATTACTTATGATAAAGTCAACCTTGTCAGAGAAATCATGAAGTGTTAATGGGATTTTTATTGAGGAAAGTGTAGGCCTTCGATGTTTAAAGACATTCTGAGGAGAATATGTACAACTGTAGGGAAATTAAAATGGTAAAGGTGAATATGAAGGTGAGCCCTGATATCTATATTATCTGTTCAGAAATACTGAAGCCAATAATGCTATGAAAGTCTGTCATTATTTAGATCAGAATACCAGTGTTGATTAAATGCAGGCCGCCTATCTTTCTTGTAACTTGTTATCATCTTTCAGATGAAGCCCATTATGTAAGGTTATCATTCAGAGCTTTCTATCTAATAAAGACTTGTTCTTCGCTGAATCCCACAAAACGTACAGAGCTGTAGAGTGGCTCCTTTTCAGTTCTCCTCTACAATTTGAAAATAGTTCTACTCCATGGTGCTGATTGGGAATTTGGATGTTTCATAAATGTTTTAACCTGAACAATATCTAAACAAAGGAAGGAAGATCTTAGATATTTAAAATACTTTCCTTGTATGATCTACAATTGTTTTAAGATTACATATATGCTAAGTGCATATATATCAGGCACTGATATACCCCCTGATATATAATGGAATAATGAATTCATGCGGCAGTAAATAATATGAGAATAGCCCTCTTAGGAATTAAGAAAATGGACTTGATGACATATGAAAGATAACATCGGATGATATATTTTCAGAATGACATTGGGGGAATTCTGAATTTTATTTATCGTATTGACTTATTTTATAGTGGAGCAATCATTCCCTTGTTCCTAACCATGAGATAATCTACAAATGCCAAGGAAACACAAGGGAGTTGATTTATGTTTTCTTTCTAATTGTCTTCCTTTGTAATTGTGTCATGTTATGAAGAAACATTGTGATGTCCCTATATATTTAACTATATTATTTAAAACATTCATATTAAAAGTAAAGCAACACCGTTCAGGTAGATTAGAATATTTTTTCCTCTGGCAAACTTGTTTTCCCAGGATCATCCAGTTTTTTTTGGAAAGGAGAAGCGATGACTTATCTTTTTTCATCAGTCCCTCCCATTTCCCAGCAAGGTCTGATGCACACCATCAATCACAGATGTATTTGGTAGCCTTACTGGACCACTTCCATAATTTCCATTTGTAATCTCAGATAAATATGACTTAATTCAGGATACTGTCTGGCAGTTTGGTTGTTTCACAAATAATCATGTTTATATAAAGCTAGCTTGATTTCCAGTGTACCGTATTTTTCAGAGTATAAGACGCACTGGAGTATAAGACGCACCAAGGTTTTGAAGAGGCAAATTACAAAAAAAAGTAGGCAGATAGGTAGGGAGAGGGAGAGAGAGGGAGAGAAAGAAAGAGAAATACAGTAGGTAGGTAGATAAAGGGATAGAGAAAGAGAGAAATAGAGAGAAATACTGTAGGTAGGTAGGGAGGGAGAGAGTAGGTAGGTAAAGGGATATAGAGAGAGAGAAATAGAGAGGGAGAGATACAGTAGGTAGGTAGGGAGAGAGAGTGTCTGTGTAGGTAGGTAGGTAAAGGGGGAGGGAGAGAAATACAGTAGGTATGTAGGGGGAGAGGGAGAATATGTGTGTGTAGGTAGGATAGAGAGAGAGAAATAGAAAGAGAGAGAGAAACAGTAGGGAGGGAGGGAGAGAGAGAGTGAATGTGTGTGTGTAGGTAGGCAGGCAGGTAGAAGGATAGAGAGAGAAATAGAGAGAGAGAAATACAGTAGGTAGGTAGGGCAAGAGAGTGTGTAGGTAGGTAGGTAGGTAGAAGGAGAGAGAGAGAGAGAAATACAGTAGGTAGAGAGGGAGATGGAGAGAGTGTTTGTGTAGGTAGGTAGGTAGGTAGAAGGATAGAGAGAGAGAAATAGAGAGAGAGAGAAATACAGTAGGTAGAGAGGGAGAGAGAAAGTGTGTGTAGGTAGGTAGGTAGAAGGATAGAGAGAGAGAAATAGAGAGAGAAATACAGTAGGGAGTGAGGGAGAGAGAGTGTGTGTGCATGTAGGTAGGTAGGTAGATGGATAGAGAGAGAGAAATAGAGAGAGAGAGAAATGCAGTAGGTAGGTAGGACAAGAGAGTGTGTAGGTATGTAGGTAGGTAGAAGGATAGAGAGAGAGAGAAATACAGTAGGTAGAGAGGGAGAGGGAGAGAGTGTTTGTGTAGGTAGGTAGGTAGAAGGATAGAGATAGAGAAATAGAGAGAGAGAGAAATACAGTAGGGAGAGAGGGAGAGAGAAAGTGTGTGTGTAGGTAGGTAGGTAGAAGGATAGAGAGAGAGAAATAGAGAGAGAAATACAGTAGGGAGTGAGGGAGAGAGAGTGTGTGTGCGTGTAGGTAGGTAGGTAGATGGATAGAGAGAGAGAAATAGAGAGAGAGAGAAATACAGTAAGTAGGGAGAGAGGGAGAGAGATTAGGTAGGTCGGTTGAAGTTTCCAGGTGTATTTATCCATGTCCTGGAGAAGGAAATCACTGACAAGCCTTAAGACTTTGTTTCTGCTGGCACAGAAACAGTTAAAGAGCCTTCCGAAAGGTGGAGGGGGGGTTTGAGGTTGCACTCAAACCTCTCCAAAACAGCCCATTTCTCGTGAAAATGGGGCTGTTTTTTGTCAAATAAAAAGCATAACTAGCCTTGGGGGGGGGGGCTTGCAGAGTGCTCCTGGGAAGTGGGGGTGGGTGTCAAAAATGAGCAAAAAATGTGCCCCATTTATCACGAAAATGGGCCATTTTTGTGTCAAATAAATTGCATGCATAGCCCTATGGAGGCTTATAGAGTGCTGCTGGGGTTGGGGGAGGGGGAAACGGCCCGTTTGAGCCTAATTTCTGCCCTCCCCAGCCCCCATGAGCTCTCTGGAAGCCTCCATAAAACTAGGCACAGCCAGTTGGTGAAGGAGGCAGGGTTCCAGGAGGCAAAAAAATGCTGTATTCAATGTATAAGATGCACCCAGATTTTCAGCCTCTTTTTAGAGGAAAAAAGGTGCATCTTATACTCTGAAAAATACGGTAATTACTGCCACAATTTTCTGGAATATTTTGCCTCGGTTTTTTACGATAATCAGATTTTTACTATGAAGGTTCAATCAGGGAATCAACCAAACTGGGTTATGACGAAGCGTTCTCAGCATTCTTCACATGGTAGAAGAGTCATCAATAAGCCACAGTGAGCATCCTAATGCACAGCTGAGGCACATCATACAGAAACTGCTGAATCTGTCCTTAGCACTCCCATGCCTTTAGCCAATGTCTCAGACCTACCAGGTTCAGCTTTCTGCCTCTGGATCTTCATTTAGCCCGTTTGTAAACAAGTTAAAGTAGTGTGGCTTCTGCCTTCTATCTGCACTTAGACGAATCTAGGCATCTGTCATAACTAATTTGCAACCAATTTCGTTGTATTTAAGTACAATGACAATAAAGATTATACTTATACTAGCTGACTGTGCTTATTGGTTTTGTTTTGTTTTGTTTTGTTTTGTGTATTTTCAACTTCATTGTCAACCTTCTGCATATATTGAGGTAGACTATAAATGCTTTTAATAAATAAAATATTCAAACAAGTTTCTATACCAATACTTAAAATACAGCTTAGAAAATGTAACCAGTACAGTACTGTGGTGAGATCTGTTCTCATTTCACAGTACTGTAACCACTACAGTACTGTGGTGAGATCTGTTCTCATTAGCCCTGGAATACTTGCTGCTGATATATTTATATTATCTTTTTTTTTAAATATATTCTCTCGCATCAGCTGCCTTATTATTCCTGTCTATCAGATAGCATGAGTTGTAACAAACATTTAGAAATTTTGAGAAAAACAGTGCTAAGCTATAACCTATTTCAGTGGTACTCAACCTGTGGTCCATGGACCTGTGGAGGGCCATGATGTCATTACTGGGGTTTCGCGAAGGCTCGAAGAAATGTTATGATTTGAATCTTGAGTTACATCTTGGGGTCTATGGCCATGGTTCATGGCCATAAAAGGTTTTTAAAGGGGATCCATGATGAAGAAATGCTTGAGAACCACTGACTTATATGAAGACCCCACAGAAGCTTCATAAAGTCATGTGGCCAGTCAGAAGACCAATATGAGATTGAAGATTCTCAAGACAAATAATACAGTTCTTAAAAAATAGTTAGTCCCATGGAAGCAAGAAGGTTGGTGAATTATTTTGAGGCAATGTGGTGAGAGCAGTGATGTTCTTTTACATATTACTTGGCACAGCCTTTAAAAGTCTCTTCGTCCGATCCGGTCCCACAGAGTGGGTCTTCTCCGGGTGCCGTCGGCCGGGCAATGCCGGTTGGCGACACCCAGGGGAAAGGTCTTCTCTGTGGCGGGCCCGGCCCTCTGGAACAACCTACCCCCCGACCTACACACTATCTCGGACCTCCGCCTCTTTCGCCAACGTCTTAAGACGTATTTATTCCAACAGGCCGGCCTAGCATAGCCCCCTGTTTCTGACTTTTTATGGGTAAATTATAATTAGGCAGGGTTTTAAATGGGTTTTTAGCACGGGTTTAAATAATTTAATATGTTTTTAATGATGTATATTGTCTTTACTGTGGTTTTAATAATGTCTGTGCGCCGCCCTGGGTCCTAACAAGGAGAAGGGCGGGGTATAAATTAAATAAAATAAAATAAATAAATAAATAAAAAAGTACCGGTATATACTATACCTCAAATATAAACTTTTTTTTAAAAAGCCTGGAAGGATAAATTTCAATATGCTGTTCTACAAATATGGTTATAATTATCTTTCTGACTAAAATGAAAGGGGGGAGGGAAGTCCAGTTAATAAAACATACTCAATTTCCCTTTAAGCATTTTTCTCTTCTCCATTAGCTAATGTGCAACTCCATAAAAGTTGGCCCCAGATGTTTCAGAAGGTGTAGGCACCGCCTTATGTTTTTCTGCTTCAACATGCTTGCAGGTAGTAGGAGTCAGATATTTAACTCAGAGAAGATATAAGAAAGACTGTATCATGGCTTGTACTGATGTAAAAATAGTTACTACTAGTATCTTCTACATGGAAAAAAGACATATAAAGAAAACATCCAGTCTTGAAAGTCAATAGTTGGTCAATTAAATTAATCCTTTGAGAATTGATGAATTGAATGTTAGCTATTAAAAACCACGCCAATGGTCAGTTAATATGTTATCTTTCTGTGCCAAATGACTAAAGAGAAAATGCATCCATCCTCAAAAAAGGGGGGAAAGGAAAATCCTAGGAATTGCAGGGTAGCTAGTTTGATATAGACATCTGAGAATATGGGAGAAGACATCATAAACATATACTGCAAAGCACTTTGAAAATAATAAGGTTATTTCAAGAAGTCAGCATGGGATTTTAGGAACACATATATATCCAACTAACCTCATATTTTTATTGGAAAACCTCTTTAAATAGGCTGTGGGAATGCTGTATATGTAATTAAATGAAGATATTACATATCTTTATTTACATTTAAATAGACAAAGCACCTGTCATTCTGAATAGCAAGATATAACAAGTATAGGCTGGGTGACATTTTAACAGAGGTAATGTTGTCAGATATCATTTTGACAATGTGTTCATAGACAATTTCATTGCTACAATGTAGGTTATAAGACCACTATAGCACAATTTTAATAACTGAATATATATTTCATCAGATGTATTGATATCTGTTGAAATGTATGGTAGATTACCAATTCTTTGAGACACAAATCTATTATAACTACTGGTTTACAAAGTTTTTCGTGTATGGATAGTATGGTGATATTATCTATGGGAGTAAAAATTGACTTAGATTTGGACTAATGGGCAAGCAATTACGAAAAATACCATGGAATGTTGGTTATGAACAGAGGTGGGTTCCTACGGGTTCGGCTGGGTTCAGCTGAACCATTAGTAACTTGGCGGCCTGAGTTGCTGGAACCAGCAGTGACCCAGGCCTGCCATGTCCCTGAACTGGTTTTCTTGACGGTGCCATAGGCGCCACCATCTTGTTTTTGCCATCTGCGCATGCACAGAGCATTTTTTGTTGCACTGTGCATGCGTGCGCAGCATTCATCAAGCATGCATCAACCACGTGTGTGCACAGGGCACATCCCTGAGCAAGCCGGCAGTAGTGGCAGCTGGAGCCCACCACTGGTTATGATAACTGCAGTGAGATTACCGTATGGTCAAAAATGAAAAAGTTTCATACTACACACAATGGAGGAATGATTGCTAAAGATGATGGAATCTGCTGACATGGCTAAATTAACTTCTTTGTTTAGAAAAAAAAATAATATCTCCGTTTATGGTTTGTTTTTGTTTTTTTAAAGTTTTATTGGTTTTTTAAAATATTCATAGGAAAAGGGTATATGGGTACATAAAAAATTTTGGTAGCTCCCATGCTGGTAGTAGAAATCCCCCCCAACCTCACAAATTTACAATTTTAGAAGTAACATATAAATAAAGTGACCAGACGTCCTGCTTTCGCCGGGACAGTCCTGGTTCACCAGCAGATGTCCCGCGCCCCGCCGCCTCTTCAAAATGTCCTGCTTTTTGCATGCAGGTGGCGGGCGCGGATAGCTGAGAGCGCCGGCTCTAGCGGGGAGGGTGCCGGGGCCAAGGAGAGGGGGGCGTGCTCCGGCGGGGCCCTCTTTAAAGGCAGCAGCAGCGGCCCGGCCCGGCGGTGCTGAGAACCGCTGGCTCGGGCAGGAAGGGGGAAGGCGGGCCGAGGCAGCCGCTTTCAGCTCGGCCCATCATGCCGGGCCGCCTTGCCCCTCCCCACCCCAGCCGGCTGCTCTCAGCCCCGCTGGGTCGGGCTGCCGCTGCTGCCTTTAAAGAGGGCCCTGCGGGGGCGGGGGCGAGCGCGCCCCTGCCCTGACGCCCTCTGCAGAGACGCGTGCCGTGCCGGATTGTGCCCCCCCGTCAACAGTGTCCCACTTTGGGTCTTTGAAAATTTGGTCACCTTTCATATAAAGGATAAGCATAAAAAGAGTTCTTACATTATATCAACCCTGTGTTCAATCTTCTCTTTCTTTGCCATTTTCTATTATACATTTCAAATAAAATTCTTTTTGTGACCTGAGCCTTTTCGATATTGCGCCCTCCTCCCTGCCACCAGGTTTATGGTTGATTGGAAACCTTTATAGAATTTTTGCATAAAACAGGGGGGGGGGGGAATACATAATTTATGGTCTCAATGATTTAAAAAAAGCTGGGTCATAGAAAAGAAGTAGCTTTCTTTTGTAATCATAGAGTAAGAAATAACTTTGTCATTATATTTATATTTCTGGAGTCCTTGGGGCTCTCTCAGCTTGGTTGTTTTTTCCTGTTAGTCTTGGTGGAGATGATGTTTTCTCCTTGGTAGTTCCTTGATTGTGCTGCTGTTTATTGTTTGATTAGTATTTCTTTGTCTGAGTTGGTAATCCCTTGATTAAGATATTGCTTACTGCTTGAAAGTTTGTGTGGTGTTGATAAAACTAGCTAAAAAAGAAACAAAAAGACTAGATCACCTCCTCACTGGCACTTAATACCCAAGTAAGCAGGATCAGGGCCAGACAAACAATCAAGCAATAAACAACAGCCCAAACAAGGAACTACCAAGGACAAAACATGACTTCCTCCAATAGCGACAGGGCAATATACTTTACGCAAACAGAGAGCACTCCCTTCAAGCACTGAAGATGTTGCCTAGCCAGGCAATGAAATGTCTGCATGAAAACAGCCAACTCAGAGAGCATCAAGGACTCCACCGTGAGTCCCTACGCTACATATATTCTCTTCTATTAATAATGCTTACATGTGCTGCCAATGAAATTGGAAGCTCCTTTTTTTTTTAAAAAAAAATTCTTCCTTCTGTTCCTTTGCGTTTCTCCCTCTTCTTTCTTTTCTTGGTTTGTGCTTTTATGCTCTTTGTAAAACTTTCAATTAAAAATCAATTTTAAAAGAGAGGAAAAAGTGAGTTGGACAGTTAGATCTGTGATGTCATTCAGTGGGCTATTTTTTACTTTAAAAAAAATATCAAAATACACCAAACCCTTGAGTTAATGATGTGGTACAATTTAGCTGGATCATTTGAAATGTGAGCACATTCTCTGTGAATAAGAAGAAAACACTTTCTTGATTTGATGTAGCATATTTACGTAGTCATCCTAAAATAGGCGTTCTTTTAGTATGTTTAATTTGAAAATTAAACACTGTACCATTTTAAAATTAAATTTTAATTTTAAGGGGGGGGGAAATGGACAATCTTTCTCGGTTCTGAATTAATTTTCTATGTGAAAAGTTCATAGTATTCAGGAAATTATCTTTTACATCACTTTGAGATTAGCAAGTAGAGTCAGCATGGAGCTACTTTACCCCATACTTTCTGAGTGCGTTCCAAGTTCCTATCCATTCTCAGCCATGGAACCTCATTAGGCCAGTTGTAACCTCTCAGGCCTACTTACTTCCAAGGGATGTTGAGTTGAAGTGAGGGAAGATCCCAATGTAAGATGTCTTGAATTACCAGAAAATGTGAGGATATAAATATAGCAATTCTCCTTCTCCGTGATTGGAGGGATTCATTCTGAGGATCATGCTCATAGTTCACTTTCCATTTCAACATCAGCTCCCCAAATTCATTCTGGAGTATTATGGGGCTGACATTCTGGAGTATTATGAGTGCTACCAGTCAACAGGAATTATATAACCATTGTTTCCTTTTCAGTAAAAGGGACCTAATAGCTCCGTGGCTAAGACCCTGAGCTTGTTGATCAGAAAGATCGGCAGTTTGGCGGTTCAAATCCCTAGTGCCGCCTGCTGCTGTGGCCTAGAGGTGAAGCTCTCACCTGACAATCAGGAGGTTGTAAGTTCGATCCTAGGTAGAGGAAGATGTAAGGTGTCCTGCTCGGGCAATGGGTTGGACTAGATAATCTGCAATGTCCCATCCAACTCTGTTAATCTGTTAATACATAACATAGTGATCTCCCATTACTTGTCCCAGCTTCTGCCAACCTAGCAGTTTGAAAGCATGTAAAAATGCAAGTAGGAAAATAGGGACCACCTTTGGTGGGAAGGTAACAGCGTTCCGTGCACCTTTGGCATTTCGTCATGCCAGCCACATGACTACAGAGACATCTTCAGACAGTGCTGGCTTTTCAGTTTTGAAATGGAGATGAGCACCACCCCCTAGAATCGGGAACAACTAGCACGCATGTGCAAGGGGAACCTTTACCTTTATCCTTTTCAACAACTATGTTGAATTTTACATGTGAATGTGGCTATAGGTCTATATCTTTTTGTTTATCACACTGGATTTTAAAGCAAGGTATCTCTGTTTTGCAAGGGACAGATTTAATAGAATCTGTTCCTTTGAGCATCTTGGCTGAGCACCTGAATAATGTTTTCTGCTATTTATATCCCAGCGTCTGTTCAACTCTGTAGTGTTTTTTTCAGCATTATGTAACTTTAAAGGAACATTGTGAATGTTTTCTATACTAAACAAACTGATTGAAGAGATATCTTCTAGCTGGAATGCAAACAGGGGTGGGAGTTTTGCCGTTTTTGTACAAGCCATTACACGTGCATAACTTGATAGCTAGAAATCTTTCACACCTAAAGGTAACTGGGTATATGCATTTTAAAAAGTTTATATACAATTTGATCTGTTTTTCTACATAAGGAGGTGACCCTGTTTGCACTTTTAGAGAAGGAAGGCAGCAAAATTATCTTCAATATACCCATGTTCAATGCAGTATTTTCCTGAATTCTAATTGCTGGAACAAGGGGAATGTTTCCTTTTTATGTTTTGGGTGGGTTTTCCAGAAATCCCTGATTGTTGTGGCAAACACAATTGAGCTTTGACGGTTTGATCTGGCCAGCTTCTATGTAGGTTCTTGTATTTCTAAGAGTCTGGCCTTTGTTAACTTGTATTCATGAGTAAGATGTAAGAACACGAACTGCAGATTTGGTCTTCTGCCACTGCTTTCCTGGTCACAAAGCAGAACAATCTGAAAGGGGACTGCAAATGGTGTTCTTCTCAGTATTACCATCAATTTACCCATAAGCTTATCAGTTATTGTAATGACTTTGTCTGAAACGGTATAAGGTTCCTTCCTAGGCAGGGGGTTGGACTAGAAGACCTCCAAGGTCCCTTCCAACTCTGCTATTGTATTGTATTGACTGTAAGAATCTTCACCTGAATGCATTTGTGATCATCCTTATTGCTCAAATAGCTGATATACAATGGATATAAAGTTGGCTCATTTCATGGAAGGAATTAAAAAATGTCTGGACAGGCTTTACTTTCTTATTCAAAATAAATTAATATTCATAGGGCCACTTAGAAAATATGAAACAAAATCTTACAAATTTAATAGCCTGATTTAAAAGTCTGGTCTTTTTAAATGTTTAGCTAGTATCAAAAAATACGGTAACCTAGACACCTGGAAAAAGGGACGTGACAGTTCAGTGGCTAAGACACTGAGCTTGTAGATCAGAAGGTTGGCAGTTCAGCAGTTCGAATCCCTAGTGCCACATAATGGAATAAGCTCCCATTACTTGTCCCAATTCTGCCAACCTAGCAGTTCGAAAGCATGTAAAAAATGCAAGTAGAAAAAAATGAACCAACTTTGGTGGGAAGGTAGCAGTGCTCCATCTGCCTTTGGCGTTTAGTCATGCCGGCCACATGACCACTGAGATGCCTTCAGACAGCACTGGCTCTTTGGCTTGGAAGTGGAGATAAGCACAGCCCCCTAGAGCCAGAAACGACTAGCACGCATGTGCGGGGGAACCTTTACCTTTACCTTTACCTTAGACACCTGGAGAGTCATCCTGAGAATAAGGTTTGGTAAGCAGGCTCCACTTCCCAGAAGATGGGGATGCAATTGTAATAATCATCTTAGTGCATCATGAACAGTAATGCAAGAAGCTAATTTTGGACTCTGAACCTGATTGTTAATGTAAGAATCTTAATGAGTGGTATCTTTAGATCGGTGTTTCTCAACCTTGGCAACTTTAAGATGCATGGACTTCAAGTCCCAGAATTCTCCATCTTTAGATTGCTTTAGATGATGAAGTGACATTACTAGCAAGCATTAAATGATTTTGAGAGAGGCGCTTTTTATATGGTCAGTTTGTATTACTCATTTTAAACACAACTGAGAATATATCTTGTTCATTATTTCAGAATCCTGTCCCGGTAGCACCATCAATTATGAATATGCATGCATGACAAGCCACATCACAAAAATTATACCGCCTGAACTTTTAAGATCAGATAACGAGTTTGGAGGAACTTTAAAAGTCTCATGCTATTGTGTAACTTAAGAAAATCCCTGATGTAAGTATTTCCCAGCATTTTGGTGGTGAATGATGGTTGCCTCTGTTTAATTTGCAATTACGTACATGATATGTGGAAAAGTCTTCTGGGGATGGCTTTTCTCTTTTAAAATTAAAACCAGACTTCAGAAGATTGGCAGTGTTAGACTTTTACCTAACATGGTTTGTTTATATGTCAGTAGGGATTTCTGGTAGTGTTTCATTAAAGAATGATATGTTAAGAAAAGAAAAAAGATTGTCCAGTCATTCAGAAGCATGTTCCTTAATGTACCTCACCAACAGATTTCACAACCTGAAGCCTCACCCTTGTCCAAATTGATTCAATCTTGTAGACCTAATAGGTGAGACTTGTTATAAAATATGCTAGATAAGATTACACAGCGCTTTAGCGATGGCGTTACTCTGCTTAATTGAAATGTTGCAAGAAATATTGTAAATGCTTGTGTGGTTTTCTGTTTCACTAGTCTAAACTTTGGAAAGTGATGCCATGGAATGTATGTGCATCGGTGTACATGGAATGCATACATCTGACCATGTTGAAAGCCTCCTTCAAGTCCCTGGATGTTGACACCACCTCCTGGGAAATCCTGGCACAAGAGCGATCGACATAGTGCACAATGATCCACCAAGGCTGCCTGACATCGGAGGACAGAAGAACAACCATAGTACAAGAGAAGGAAGCACTCCGCAAAGCCAGAGCTGCAAATGCTGCAACAATGGTGCTCACACATGTCTGCCCGACATGTGGCAGAACATTTTGTGCCCATATAGCAGAGGGGTTATTCAGCAGGTTCTGGCCAATTCTGGAGAACTGGTAGCAGAAATTTTGAGTAGTTCGGAGAACCGGTAAATACCAACACTGACTGGCCTCGGCCCCATCTATTCCCTGCCTCCCAAGTCGGGAGGATATGGGGATTTTACAGTATCCTTGCCCTGCCCTGCCCACCAAGCCACGCCCACCAAGCCACGCCCATATAACCGGTATTTGGACTACGGACGATCTCGGACCTACATCTCTTCCGTCGGACCCTGAAGACGCATTTATTCTGTGCTGCCGGCCTGACATACTTTTAAAGGGATTTTAAAGTAATTTTAGCATGGGATTTTAAATATGTAGGCCAAATTTATTTAATATTTTTTAATATATTATTTTAGATTTTGTATCACCGATTTTACTGTGGCTGTACACCCCCCTGAGTCCCGAAAGGGAGAAGGGCGGTATACAAATCAAATAAAACTAAACTAAAACTAAAACCAAACTATTTAAAAAAAATTGAATCCCACCACTGACATATAGGTTTTACCAGCCACCTGCAGACACATTCATGGCCAGCCCACAACCTGTTAGATGTCAAAGTCCTTTTCGAACATGATGGACGAACATAATCTCATCTGTATATCAGATGAGCATTGGCTCAGGCAAACAAACACATCCATACGGATGAACAATCTTTTCCCCTGCAATTAAGCTCAAGGGAAATTATAAATGTGAAAACCTCACTTTTCATGATCATACTACAGGGAGGAAGAGCAGTGTTTTTCTTTTCTTTTTAAATGTAGGCGTATTGTAAGACATGGAGAAGGAGGGTTGATGTCATCTCTTTGCACAGTTTTGATCTTCTAGTACAGGTAGTCCTCAACTTATGACCACAGTTGAGCCCATAAATATTTACGTTGGTAATATTAACATGGACTAAATGGTTGATATAAGCTTAGTTGTGATTATCAGAACAATTAATTCATACAAGTATAGGGGTTTTTTTTAAATGGATTCCTAATATTAGTACTTAGAAACTAATTAATTTCATTGGTGATAAACTGTAGAATGGTTTTGACATCTGGCACTAGAGTTTGTTGCAGACGCAAAGAACAAGAAGTGGTGAAACACCCTTCTCTATTTACTAAGTTCTAAGTTCTCCGTATCAAAGTGGCAAGAATACCTGTCCAAGTATTTTCATATCTGAAAAGTCAGTATGTGAATTGTAAAGTGGGGGGAAATATTTACCTTTTTTTAAAAAGTTACACATTTAACTATATTTAAAACCTGTTTAAAAGAATGTTAACTTGTAAACTGTGGATAAATATCTCATATGCAATTAGTAATAATTATTTACAAAGTATTTGTGAACATATGCCCAGAGGTTTAAAGGCATAACATAACATAAAGCACACAACATAAAGCCCATCAAAATGGATAAAGAAGTCAATTCTGCTTGAGTTAAAAAATCGTGGTAGTTTTAGACCATAAAAAGGCAAAGAAAAATACGTCAGATCTCCCTATATAAGGAATTTTGATTGCGTTAGAGCTACAATTGAAAAATTCCTGTACCGTATTTCATAGAAGTTAACTTTCCCGTAAGATAGAAGCTGGATTAGAATCCTGCCAAGAGAACATTCCCTTCAGGACACTTTTTGTCAACCTGGTGCCTCCTAAAAATGGATGAAATTTCCAAGAAGCCATATATTCAACTTCAACAGTAATCAGGAATGAGCCCAATACATCAAATTACATACGACGGGGAAAATAAACAGAATATGCCCACCCTTAAAAGAGCTAGTAGACAAGGCAGATGTTTCTAATACACATTTCAATCCATAACCTATCCAATAGACCAGTATTTCTCAACCTCAACAACTTTAAGGTGTGTGTGTGTGGACCAACTTCCCAAATTCCCCAGAAAGTATGGTGGCTGGGGAACTCTGGAAACTGAAGTCCACCTATCTTAAAGTCGCTGAGGTTGAGAGACACTGCAATAGTCCATCTGCAATCCACAGCTGATGGTATAGGAGAGAAGTGGCTGTTAAGGCTTTCAAACTAAGCATAGAAGCAGCAACTAATCTGGGAAGATTAATGCAGAGCTCCCCTGCTAAGACCAGGATAATGATGGGGATAATGCAGCTTTGGATCTATCTGCATTGATATTGATAGTAGTTCAGACAATGTACATATACACACACCAAGGATTATGAGTAAGATCTGGCCAATTCACCACAAAAGCTGAACTCCAGAAAAACAGTATGCTAGTCACATAAATCTACACTAGACCAAAAAGAAAAATATGTCTGGGTGTAAAACCTCTGAGCAAACATGTGTCCTATAAAATATTTTCCCTTGGGGAACAATCAGCTGTCATGATTACGGTCAATATTTGTGTAATATTTTAGCCAGATCACTCCATTTATTGTTTGCTAAGAGCATGCATAATAAACCAATAATTCTACATCGTAAAATCCAATGATCTGTGGCTACATCAGCATTCACACTACTTTTTCATATATCTGTTATTTTTATACTGCCAGTTTAAATGCCAGTGAGATAAGTAGCAATATTTGTTAGATAGGTTATCAAGGCTATTGGGGGGAGGGGGGGGGATGGCTACTTATCTATACTGGGGCATTGGACTTCAGAAGGGGGGGACTAAGCAGGGACTCTCCCCACAGGTCATCTGGTACTCAGCCCACTTCAACAATGCTCCACTGTCCGGCTGCACAGCCAAACTGTACCTGCTCTATCCCTGTTAGAACTGTCAACTAGGCAGTCTCTCACCTCCTATAAGTCCACCATCCCATGACAAAGGAGGAGGTTAAGGAACAGCCAATAACAGTGTAGTGGTAGTTGCAGCAACTGCTCTCAGTTTTGGCAGCTGTTGCTGCAACTACCTGTGTCTGGTGGATTGTGTTGAAATCCTGATTAAGGAAAACCTCTCGCCTCGTGCTTTGCACAGGGTGTGGTTTTGGAAGCTAGGGCTAACTCTGTCTGGGCTGCATCTAGAAATCTCTCACCCAGTTGGCAGCCCAGATTTATAGGTGGCCCTGGCAAAAATTTGCCCAAATGCTACCTGTAAAAGAGTAGGAGCAAACAGAGAATTGTGTAGGTGTGAGATAAAGTGGCTTCTACATCTGTGGCTGTGGCTATGTGCGAAGGTAAAGAAAATAAACACAGAAGCTGTCTAAGATTTCCTTGGAGTTTCCCCCAAACGGGGGGATGGAAAATGCCTTGCTTGCTTTTAGTTCTCTAACGATAAGCCCTCACCTTGCTGCATTTATCTACAGTAATCCTCAGACCACAGTGGTGGTCTCCTAATTTCATGCTTTCTTTGATCTGATATTAAAATGTTTCTGGTCTTCTTCTTGTTGTGTGTCACAATGACCTGGAGCTTCAGGGATGTTGTTGCAGTCAGGATGTTCTCAGCTGCTCTGGTGTACCAAGTGGCCCTTTCTCCTCCTCCTCCTCCTCTCCAGTTACTGAATGCTCTCCTCCGTTACCACTTTATTTTGTGCTATTGGACTGACATGATGCTTGGTTTCTGCAAAAGGCCTGGATGATGCTTTCTGGAGCACAAGTCAGATCTTTTATGGGCTCCTTGTGTTTCGCTGTGGGGCTGGAGCTCTTTCAAAATACGCATTCAATACAATACAATAGCAGAGTTGGAAGGGACCTTGGAGGTCATCAATCCAACTCCCTGCCTAGGCAGGAAGCCCTATACCATTTCAGACAAATGGCTATCCAACATCTTCTTGAAGACTTGCAGTGTTACTCTCCTGTCAGAGAATAAATTCCCCCTTCCCCACAGGTAAGACTGAAAGCAGGGACAGCAGCCAACTCTCATCAGCTCTACCTCATCTTCAGTTGAATACCACCAACTGGTGTTAGTAATTTAATGAAGAC
The DNA here is from genome assembly GCA_039707465.1 of Rhabdophis nuchalis. Classification (NCBI taxonomy): domain Eukaryota; kingdom Metazoa; phylum Chordata; class Lepidosauria; order Squamata; family Natricidae; genus Rhabdophis; species Rhabdophis nuchalis. Next base: position 146,250,124 of record CM077645.1, read on the forward strand.
CTATTTGTTTCTTAAGCATTCACAACTTCTGGAGGCAAGCTGTTTTACTGATTGATTGTTCTAACTGTCAGGAAATTTCTCCTCGGTTCTAAGTTGCTTCTCTCCTTGATTAGTTTCCACCCATTGCTTCTTGTTCTGCCCTCAGGTGCTTTGGAGAATAGTTTGACTCCCTCTTCTTTGTGGCAACCCCTGAGATATTGGAATACTGCTATCATTTCTCCCCTAGTCCTTCTTTTCATTAAACTAGACATACCCAGTTCCTACAACCGTTCGTCATATGTTTTAGCCTCCAGTCCCCTAATCATCTTTGTTGCTCTTCTCTGCACTGTTTCTAGAGTCTCCACATCTTTTCTACATCGTGGCGACCAAAACTGGATTCCGTATTCCAAGTGTGGCCTTACCAAGGCATTATAAAGTGGTATTAACACTTCACGTGATCTTGATTCTATCCCTCTGTTTATGCAGCCTAGAACTGTGTTGGCTTTTTTGGCAGCTGCTGCATACTGCTGGCTCATATTTAAATGGTTGTCCACTAGGACTCCAAAATCCCTCTCACAGTTACTACTATTGAGCAAGATACCACCTATACTGTGCATTTCATTTTTGTTGCCTAAATGTAGAACCTTACTCTTTTCTCCATTGAATTTCATTCTATTAGATTCAGTGCTCCTATGACAGGATACTATAAAGAGGGGAATAGAACTATTGTGGGGGAAAAGACTAAGCCTTTGAACTGAGGGTTAGTTCCTAAAGAGAGCCTTTTTCTGACTTCTGTATGTTGGTAATTACCATTATACAGTTTCCACGGCCAACCACTACCTTCTGGAACAGCTTGCCTCCAGAAGTTGTGAATGCCCCAACCCTGGAAGTCTTTAAAAAGATGTTAGATAGCCATTTGTCTGAAATGGTATAAGGTTCCTGCCCACGCAGGGGGTTGGACTAGAAGACCTACAAGGTCCCTTCCAACTCTGCTATTGTATTGTATTGTATTGTATTGTATTGTATTGTATTGTATTCTTATCACTACTGTTTGTATTAACATTGTGTTGGGGTAGGTGCTTCCTGCACTGCAGTGCTTTCTCTTCAGTTTCCTCTTTCAATACTCAAGCAAGATGGCTAGGAAGGTGCTACGAAGACCAATCTCCACTGCTGCCCCCACTGCATACAACAGAAATAATGGTGGAGCCTGATTTTCATTCGAGTCTATCCCTCTCCCAGAATAATGCTGGACCCATATTTAGAATTAGCTCAGGGGACAGCTTGCTGTCACAGAGCACCACTGCATGGACAGTCTGATAACTTGGGCAACTCAAAAGGCAATTCAGAGTATTTGTTTTGTTTCCAATATGATTGATAAAACTATCAGAATATGAATAATGCCTTCTGGTGAAGAGTACCAGATCTCTGATTTCCCAGGCTTTTATCACCCAACCCTTCACAAGGCAAAAGAGAGTGATTGGAAGTCATTTTTCCCACACAGTGGGTGGGAACAGGAACACTGCTGATTGGAAGGGAAAGGTGTCACCAATCACTACAATTACATTGTTCTCTATGCACCATTCACCAATGTCATTTCTTGTTTTATTTGTTTTTTAAATACAGTTTCCATTTCCATCAGTGTGTGATCTGGGTGCAGTTATTTGAACAGTTATTATTAATATTATTGTGATGAATATAACAACAAATATGTGGATTATGACTGTTCTAATATCACCAATGTCATTTCTGAAGTGGTAGGTAGATCAGGTGTTGGGACAGAGCAAATGTTGCAGATGGGATGGGACGGGACGGAACAGAACAGAACAGAACAGAACAGAACAGAACAGAACAGAATAGAATAGAATAGAATAGAATAGAATAGAATAGAATAGAATAGAATAATAATGTTGTAAGGGACCTTGGAGGTCTTCTAGTCCAACCCCCTGCTTAGGCAGGAAACCCTACACTACTTCAGAAAAATGGTTATCCAATCTCTTCTTAAAAACTTCCAGTGATGGAACATTTACAACTTCTGGGAGCATTTACAACTTCTGAAATGGTGTACCATTGGCACACCAAATGAACTAGAGGATAACCCTGACTGTCTGGATGACCCCTTAAATTGAATATAATTGGAAAGTTGCAACGTATTATTTTGGCCAGAGAACCAAAGGCAATTGCTAGAAATGGCAATCATAGGGAACTTTTTCACATCTAATTTCTCCCAGTGGCCTTCCAAGCTGATCAAACCAGCTCTGTTATTGTCAGCATGCTTTACTGTAGTAACAAAAATATAAATGTTGAGAATTAAGATGTGGGGCCAATAATTTCTTAAAGATTAGGACTAAAGCATATAAAATATGTAATGTAAGCTTTTCTGCTCTCACAATGTCAGACTTCCTGGTCATTAATTAAAACTACATAAAATGAGGGTTGATAAAAAGAAACACCTTTTGCATAATGCATAATTAAACGATGGGTTTGCTTCCATCAGATATGGAAATGGCTACTAATTTAGAAAGTTTTAAGGATGGACCAGACAAAATCATAGTGGTAGCACTGTCCATCAGCCTTGATGGCTGTATGCCCTCTGCAGATAACCGTACGTTGTATCTTAAGTTGAAATTCTAGGGAGCAATAATGGAAAAGCATTATCATTTACTAGTCCATGTATGAGATCTTTGTGAATGCACTCAACTGGCTACCCTACCTCACCATAAGCTGAATTAGAGGACCCGCTGACTTTATTGACGGAGATCCTACATTGATCTGACAGGAAGGGAGGGAATGGCTTTAATAAATTTTTTGAGAGAAAGGACTGGCTGTTCTCTCCACTTTCCCCAGAAAGCACTTGCCTTAAAACACCCCAGGTTCATTTGCAAGTCTTGCTTTATCACTGTTAATTTGTAATTGCAGGTGTGCCAGAGGCCTTTCACCTATAGATAAAACCATGCAATTTCTCATGCAAACTATGATTAAAATACTGTATCACTTTCATTCTCCAAACACATTCAGTGTGTACCCAGCCTATGCACTGATATTTTATAACTAGCTATACCAAAAAGGGGTGTGAAAGATAGGATAGGAAATACAACGTTGCACAGCGGCAGAAAGCTGAATCAGTTTCATTACACTAAATGTCAAACATGATAGGCAATTTATATAATAAAAGTTGATTCATAATTGACTAATAATCATATTTGAACAGAGGGAGAATTTTCCCGAGTTTTCGCACAAAGTTCAGTTTCTCTGTACGCAGCCTGGTCTCAAATGCCAGATCCTCAATATTATTCATATAAAATAAAATGAACCTACATACAAATGTTGGTTGTTTCAATTGTGTTGTATTTAAAAGAACATCATGCTCATATTATCTTTTCCAGGGAACACAAGTGGTTTGAAATAATGAGCATCTACTCCATACTACCACTGATGATGTTACCTACTTTGGTAATGAACAATGTGCAAGACAACGCCCTGGGTCCTTTTTTGGAGATGGTGCGGGGTATAAATTTGAATTTAAAAAAAAACACCAACCAAGCTTATAGAGTACCAATGACCACCCAGTTCATCCCAGAGCTACAAATGTTCTCTTCTCTCAGCATCTACGTTTAATACATGCAAACCACATTTCTGCTTCTTATGGATGTCCCATGTAGCCACATCCCTATTAGGATATAATGGATATGTAAACAGCCACCTACAATTCAAAAGCTGGGGCATTTAAATAAATGTTAAGGCGACACTTGGGTGTCACAGTTCTCTCATACAGTTTTTATGATTGATATTTCTCTGCATCCTTTTGCAAGCAAGATGCCTATACATCAAACAAATTCATTAAAAGTAGGATGTCTTATGCTACTGCTGTCCTCTTGTGGCTTAAAAGAAGAGCCTTTAAAGAAAAGAAAAACTATTTTCAGACAACAAGCAAAAGAACTCAAAATCAAGCTTTCACTTCTATCAACACTCCATGTTAACTGCAAAGTAGGCCTTTCCTTGGCAAATCAAATAAATTCCCTTGGGTTAATAAAAGAGGATGCCTGCCTTATGTTTAATCCATATCAATATGTTCTTTTGTGATTAACTGATTTTGCCTTAAAAATATCAGTGTGCGCTGCCTGGAATTGCCTTGATACAAAACCATGCAACAATTCAGCAACCGTGAAATCAGAATTTGTAAAAACAAATGGATCGTTTGTGAAGGTAAAAGCTCCAAGTTTTCTTTTCTCTTGCAGAAGCTTGCTTTACATAACTTTCAGAACTGTGAAGATCTATGTAGAAGGGTAGAGTACATGTCTTTCTTCATAAACCGATTCTGTCCCGTTTCCGCATTAACTTTCAATTTAAAAAAAAATATCTACACAACCCTGGCTTAAGTCCCAGGTCTGGGGCTGATGTTTATGATTCGCTTAAGGTCCCTGTTTTGTTTTGTTGATTTTATTTTTTATCAGATTGTTTTAGTCTGCACTGTCTGTCTGGGTCTATGCTTTTAGCTATCCACTGAGTGGCCAATACATTTATATAAACACTGGATAATATTTTATGCATTTTCTAATGTTCTTTGAAAATTTGAACATTCTCTACATTTTAAACCCGTCCGCTTTTAGCAGTGCATAAGAATTAGATTGGTGCAGAGCAGCTCTTACCAAAGAACATGACTCCTGAACTATGCATGTGAGCGGGCATCGCAAGGAATTAAAGCTAATGACAGAAAGATTAAGAAACAAATAGGTCTTCATTAAATTACTAACACCAGTTGGTGGTATTCAACTGAAGATGAGGTAGAGCTGATGAGAGTTGGCTACTGTCCCTGCTTTCAGTCTTACCTGTGGGGAAGGGGGAATTTATTCTCTGACAGGAGAATAACACTGGAAGTCTTTAAGAAGATGTTGGATAGCCATTTGTCTGAAATGGTATAGGGCGGGGGTCTGCAAAGTCGGCTCTTTTAAGACTGGTGGACTTCAACTCCCAGAGTTCCCCAGCCAGCTATGCTGGCTGGGGAATTCTGGGAGTTGAAGTCCACCAGTCTTAAAAGAGCCGACTTTGCAGACCCCTGGATAGGGTTTCCTGCCTAGGCAGGGGGTTGGACTAGAAGACCTCCAAGGTCCCTTCCAGCTCTGCTATTGTAGGAGTTTAGTAAATCTCCAACTCTGGATATTTCTTGGACTGTTTAATGACACTGAATTCATCTTAGAGAATAATAGCCTTCCACATTCTCATTTCAACAGACAATATTTCCCTAACTTTTGAGGTGTGTGTGGTTGTGCCTTCGTGTCAGTTTTGACTTCTGGTGATTGCCTGGACAAGTTCCTGCAGTCTTCCTGGCAAGATTTCAGAAGTGGTTTGCCATTCCTACTTCCTAGAGTTGAGAGAAAGGGACCAGCCCAAGTCCACCCAGCTGGTTGGGTGCCCATGGCAAGACTAGAACTCACAGTCACCCAGTTTCTAATCTAATGCCTTAATGCCAAACATTCCTAATAATATTTTTAGGCAAACGAAAAGCAACTGAGGAGAAAAGAGACTTTCCCTGCACCACCACTGATGACCCCAGCCTTTCCTACACACTATGCGTTTCCATTTTAAGAGAATATACCATGTATATGGTATAGTTTAAAGCCAGAAGTCAGCACTTTCACCAACAACACATGGCTAGAGGAACAGATGTTGAATTCTTGCCCTTTTTAGCAGCTCCTAGCAGATCCTCTGCCAGTCATCTGCCCCCATGGCAGAGGTGGTATTCAGCAGGTTCTGACCAGTTCTGGAGAACTGGTAGTGGAAATTTTGAATAGTCCGGAGCACCGGTAAATAGCACCTCTGACTGCCCCACCCCCATATATTCTCTGCCTCCCGAGTCACAGCTGATCAGGAGGAAATGGGAATTTTGCAATAACCTTCCCCTGGAGTGGGATAGGAATGGAGATTTTACAGTATCCTTCCCCTGCCATGCCCACCAAGCCACATCCACCAAGCCATGCCATGCCCACCAAGCCACACCCACCAAGCCATGCCATGCCCACCAAGCCACACAAACCAAGCCATGCCATGCCCACCAAGGCACACCCACCAAGCTATGCCATGCCCACCAAGCCATGCCCACAGAACTGGTGGTAAAAAATTTGAATCCCACCACTGCCCCATGACTACATTGTGGTGCAGAAGAGAGTGTGTTGTATCTGATGCTGCTGCTATGAAAGGTTTTAATTGGCAGAAGATGAACAACAATGGCTTAATTCTGTAGATTAATGCTAAAGAGATTGGAGGAAGAGATACTGTTATAGATCTTTACCCTCAAAAGGGAAAATTGCTATAAAAGTGCAATATTGAAATAGTTATTGATTTGTATGAGCATTTATATCATCCACCCACAAGATTCAAGGATATAGGATGAAGAAATCATTGTAGCTCTCTATACTGTGATCATTCCATTCAGTTTCCATACTGAATTCCAAAAAACCATTTTTTAAAAAAAAAAGGCAAATAAACAACAGAGAGAGAAACGCACAAACTATATATTTAGTTTGTAACTTTCTACTCTATAGTTCTTCCAGATTCTTTTTTTTTATGTCAAGGAAATATCTTTTATTAGAGTCATACAATTTTTAAATAGGGGGTAATGGGGGAGAAGAAATAATAAAAACAGTGCAAGGAAGAATTGAACATTAGAAATGTCTTATATGAATTTGGTTAATGTAGATTTAGTAGGGTTTTTTTTAAAGCAAAATGCATAAGCCCATCGTCTAGTAGTATTGGTTGGAACATTATAGAATTAGTGGGCTGAATAGCATACATAAGGATAATAAGGTGAAAAGAGAATGGAGAATAGCATACTACCTATGCCTAACAACAGTGGTGACTTATTGGGCTCTTTTCATAGCTTAATATATACTGTGCATGATAAAATTGTTGAAGGACAAATAATCATGTTCTTAGGGCTGATTCAAAAGCGGGTGGAAAATGAAATGAAAAGCCAATGTAGGAAAAAGCATCAAAATTTCAAAAGCATAACAGCCCAGCCCAGACCCAGAGATCTTCTTTTCTGGATGGTGTAGATTGATTGGTCATGACAGTTCCAGAGAAATTCTATTAACCAGAAGCTTATTCAGAGTAGGAACACAGTTTTCAGCACAAACACATTTATTCCCCAAAGAAAAGTGAAGAAGAGAAAAGAGAACAAGATGCTGAAAGTTCCTGGCTTTATGCCCTCTCTGGCCTTTGATCTTGATCTTGTATTCTGATTGGTTCTCAGACTTCCATGGGGTTATGCAGGGGCAACTCTGTAGGCTGTGCTTTGAGTCCAAGTTTGGTTGCCTTGCTGGCTGATGTAATTTTCCCAGGTGCCTTGTGGTTTCTGTGGAAGAATAACCCCACTTTTGTTATGTAGAGTAGATTAGCTCAGGCTTTTTATTGGCCCATTGACAAAGATGGGGGCTATTAAGAATGAGTCTGTTTCCTGCCTAAAAACATGTTTCTCTGTTTCTTAGCCAGGGAAATATAATATTCTGCCTTTTCAATATTTCCCAGGATATTTTTTTTTTTTAGGAGAGAGGTAGATTTTAACTTCCTAAACTGTAAATAAAAGCATATATGTATGTTTAGACTTTAAGGGAGCTACAGAAAATATTTATGCCTCTCTTCTTTTCTTCTTCTCTTACATGCATCTGATCCCTCCAATCTTTTCAAATTATATATAAAAAAAATTAAGAAATAACCTGACAGACAGAACAACAGGAAAAGGCCTTCCAGTAGTTGAGGGGCATATTTGTGTATCACTGTATCATCTAATGTTTATAAGTAAGTGACGTTCCATCACTTCACATACAATCATCTCAATGGGACTGCCCTCTGAGGAAATGTGCATCAGACGAGGCTATGTTGCACTTGGCTTTTTAAATAAGAGGTCTGAAACCCAGCAGCTTTAAGACACTGAGACTTCAACTCCCAGAATTCCTTACCCTTGGAATTGATATCTCCACTCCTCCCTATCCACCCACCCCAGTATCTTAAAGCTGCCACGGCTGAGAAACACTACTTGAAATTGCATTTGAGTAAAGCAAGCAGAGGTGTATCGTTTTCTGTTCAGTTATTTTCTTCAGAGTATTTAGTGCAATATTTCCTGCGTTCTCTATTCCTAAGACCAGCATGGGACTTCCCTTCCTTTGTCCTGTGATTAAAGCCATTCTAAAGTTATCAGTTATCAGTTCCCAGTTGCTGAAAGTTTTAGCTTCCTCCTCTTCCTTCAGCCTTTCTGTGATCAAACAGTTACCTTCCTTATACTACAGCACCAACACATAGTTTTCCTGAACTATATCACATATGGGAAATTCATATGTTCGGTTTCCAGACACCAACAAACAATTGTCAACCATTTTGTTGTTTTTTTCTAAAAGTTTTTTATTTTTTATTATTGAAAATAAATAAAAAGAAACATCATTCATTTCGTGTTTTGTACAACATGTCGTTCAGACAAACGCTCTGCTCGCTTAATCTCACAAAACTATTAATCTATATATATCACTTTTGTATCATATATTAACATTTCCATTTATGAAATAAATCTTTATCCCCTAACTCTTCAATATATAAACAAGATATTAAATAGAAAAAAAAAAACCAACAGAATAAGAACAGAAAATCTTCACATGTTATACCATTGTTTTCTAGAGGTAATTTTATCGTACTAAAATAAATTATTTTATCCTAAAGACAAAAATTTCTTCAAGTTATATAATAATATAATGTGTATTGTTATATCCCTTAGTTCCCCCTTTTTTCCAGCCATTGATAAAATTTATTCCATATTTCATAGAATTGTTCGCTATCTTGCTCTCTAATTTCAAACGTTAATTTACTCATCTCTGCACATTCCATAATTTTATAAATAACTTCTTCCTGTGATGGTAATTTATCATTTCTCCAATTTTTTGCAAACACGATTCTAGCGGCTGTCAAAATATTTACAATTAGGTATTTCAAATTTTTGTCAAATATTTCTAATGTAACTCCAAGCAGGAAGAGTTCGGGTTTAAAATCTATATGTTTTTCTGTTATTTTCTCCAACCATGTGTGGATCATACTCCAATAATTTTTGGCCTCCGAACAGGTCCACCACATATGGTAGTAAGTACCAGGCGTCTGATGGCATTTCCAGCATTTTTGGGATTTGTTCTTATTCATTTTTGCGATTCTTGATGGTGATAAGTGCCACCTGTAGAACATCGGTCCTCTCGCCCCTCCTGTTTAACACATATATGAAGCCGCTGGGTGAGATCATCCGTGGTTTTGGGGTAGAGTACCATCTATACGCTGATGATACTCAGTTGTATATATCTACCCCAAACCACCCCAACGATGCCGTAGCGGTGATGTGCCAGTGCCTGGAAGCCGTACGGATCTGGATGGGAAGTAACGGACTCAGGCTCAACCCGACCAAGACCAAGTGGCTGTGGTTTCCGGCTGCCCGATTCAACCAGCTGACTCCATCGCTGGCCATAGGGGGCGAACATCTTGCCCCTGTGGATGGGGCGCGCAATTTGGGTGTCCTCCTGGATGCCCGGCTGTCCATGGAAGATCAAGTGACAGCCGTGGCCAGGAGGGCGTTTTACCAGGTTCGCTTGGTTCGCCAATTGCACCCCCTATTGGATCGGGACGCCCTTCGCACAGTCACTCATGCGCTCATCACATCCCGACTGGACTATTGTAACTCTCTCTACATGGGGCTTCCCTTGAGGTGCACCCAGAGACTTCAGCTGGTTCAGAATGCAGCCGCGCGAGCAATTATGGGGACCGCAAGGTCTACCCACGTAACACCGCTCTTGCGCGAGCTGCACTGGCTGCCTGTCATCTTCCGGGTGCGCTTCAAGGTGTTAATCATCATCTTTAAAGCGCTCCATGGCTCGGGACCTAGCTATCTGCGGGATCGGATCCTGCCTCATACATCCTCACGGCCGATTCGCTCCCACAGAGAAGGACTTCTCCGGGTGCCGTCCACTAGACTTTGTCAGCGGGCGACGCCCAGGGGAAGGGCTCTCTCTGTGGCGGGCCCGGCCCTCTGGAACGACCTTCCCCCCGATATTAGAACGACCACGGACCTCCGCTCCTTCCGTCTTAAATTAAAAACTCACTTTTTCTGTCTGGCCGGCCTGGGATAGTCTCCCTGTCTTGGGATTTTATTGGGTAGCTTTTAGCTTTTAGTTTTATGGGAATTTTAGCACGGGTTAAGTTTAATTTGGTTTTAGTACTGTTTGTATATTTTTTACTGTTTTTATTCTGCCTGTGCACCGCCCCGAGTCCCCGTGGGGAGAGGGAGCGGTTTATAAGTATTAAAATTATTATTATTATTATTATCTTATATAAGTTCTCTTTGTAGGCTGTTGACATCGTCATTTTATAGTTTTGTGTCCACAATTTTTGCCACTTGTCAACCATTTTGAAAGCAAGAAAAATAAATGCTTAGGTTATGAATGAACTTCTTGAATCTGAGCCAATGATATAGTTGTAACATGACTGACTTAATACAACGAACCCCAATATGATGCTGGAATTTTTAGATACTATTTTCTTAATAGATGGCTCTGTCCAGTCTCTAGCTGGAATTGTGGCATTCCCTTTATTTACTCATTTCAGAAATTTGGAATTTGTGTGTTATTGACATTCAAGACTGCGTCATCTACCACATGTTGTTGGTTTTTATCATATTTGCATCTATGACATCAATGTACATAAACAGCTTCTTGAACAATTGTCCCTGGGTTGTATACTATATTCAGGGGTGGGATTCTACCGGTTTGGACCAGTTTGGGCGAACCGGTAGCTCCGACCATCAGCTGGGAGCGGACTGATTTACAATAATAATACAATAGCAGAGTTGGAAGGGACCTTGGAGGTCATCTAGTCCAACTCTCTGCCTAGGCAGGAAGCCCTATACCAATGCAATGTTGGGGCATTCACAACTTCTGGAGGCAAGCTGTTCCACTGATTAATTGTTCTAACTGTCAGGAAATCTCTCCTCAGTTCTAAGTTGCTTCTCTCCTTGATTAGTTTCCACCCATTGCTTCTTGTTCGGCCCTCAGGTGCTTTGGAGAATAGTTTGACTCCCTCTTCTTTGTGGCAACCCCTGAGATATTGGAACACTGCTATCATGTCTTCCCTATTAAACTAGACATACCCAGTTCCTTCAACCGTTCTTCATATGTTTTAGTCTCCAGTCCCCTAATCATCTTTGTTGCTTTTCTCTGCACTCTTTTTTAGAGTCTCCACATCTTTTCTACATTGTTTGCTTCTATGATGAAGTGGGCTCGCCCACCCCTGCGCTTAACTCACCTATATCTTCTGAGCTGAGTCACATGGTAGAGTGAATTGCTGTGCCTCAGCTGTTTTCTTCTCCAGCAGTAATGCGGAAGGTATTTTTTCTCAAAACTGTGAAGCGCGCGATCTCCAAACCAATTATTAAACCAGTAGAATCCCACCATGAAGAAAACAAAACACTGCCCATCTTAACTTTAAGACTTTAAGCAAATGACTTGCAAAAGGATTATTTATTCATAAATATATATATTGTTTTGTTCTGCTGACTCTAAGCAATATATAAAACATTCTTCTTCATTCTTCGTTAAACCAAACATATCAGGCCATGAGATAAGAAAATGCTACATAGACACCTTTTGTGATACTTGACGTAATCATGGTGATTCCATCTTGTAGTGCATCACAAGTCAATATTATTAGTAAAATGCAGGTAATTATTTGTGAATTCCACATCTATGGTGACTGTTTCTTTGCCTCTATGAAAGTTGCATTGTCCACTATTTTATCTACTGTCATACCCTTCCCGCTTATAATGAAATGTTCAAGAATGGGACATTGGCTATATTAGGAAATAATCTTTTACTGTTTTAACTTACTCACGAATCCTAAATCTGGGAATCCTAAAAAGCATCAGAGCTGTGTATTGTGGTCTTAAGACATTCGTGACTACTTGAATGTTCTCTGAGCTTATGCAATACACCTAGTATAACAATGATATATCACAATATGTCATACTCATTTGTTCAGTTTAAGCAAGTCACATTTGCTGAGTCTTGTTTAAGGCCACAATCTCACCTGTTCTATGGTTCCTGGCAAAGCAAATTGGTCAGTATGTAATAGTGGGTTAACTTTAACTTTAAAATTAGCTCAGATTCCGATAATACCATTCTTCTTAATTATGTCATCAAGTGTAAGCCATAGGACCCAATACAAATTTTTAAATAATTCCTTCAGTTCCTTTCTGAGTTTCTACTTTTTTGCATATGTCATTAGGAACTGGTCATGTTTTTGAAACTTGGGTGTGGATTTTACTACAAAACCATTTTACATAATGTGCTTGAATGTACTGTGTATATACCCCTTTTAACACTGTATCTATATCTTTTCAGCTTACTTTTGGTGGTCTTTATGATTAGAAGTATAGCATACAGACTATTAATAGCAACATCAATGCAGCGGCAGCTTTCTCAGCCAACTACAATCATCTGCTTATACAATATTACATATTGTATTACACATACATTGGTAAAAAAAATCTGAACATCAAATACAAGCTAGGCGGATACAACTTCGTAGATGACCCCCACTCTGTCAAGGACCTTGGAGTACTCATATCAAATGATCTAAATGCCAGAGCTCACTGTAACAGCATTGCCAAAAAGGCATTAAGAGTTGTTAACCTAATCTTGCGAAGCTTCTTCTCTGGTAATATTGTACTGCAAACTAGGGCATACAAAACTTTTGCTAGACCAATTCTCGAATACAGCTCGTCTGTCTGGAATCCACAAGGTATATCAGACATTAACACAATTGAGCGAGTCCAGAGGTATTTCACAAGAAGAGTACTCTACTCCTCTACTCGCAAAAGAATATTGTATGCCACCAGACTGGAAATGTTGGGCTTGGACAACCTAGAACTATACTGCCTACGATCTGACCTAAGCATAGTACACAAAAGTATCTGCTACAACATCCTACCTGTCAATAACTACTTCAGCTTCAACTGCAATAATGCACGAGCATACAATAGCTACAAACTCAAGGTAAACCACACCAAACTCAATTGCAGAAAATACGACTTCAGCAATAGAGTGGTCAACTCTTGGAATGCTCTACCTGACTCTGTTGTTACATCTTCAAATCCCCATAACTTTAACCTTAAACTGTCTACTGTTGACCTCACCCCATTCCTAAGAGGTCAGTAGGGGTGTGCATAAGCGCACCAGCTTTCCTAATGTCCCTCCTACTGTCCCCATTTATTTGTACCCATTTCCTATGTTCTTATTCATGCTTATTCTTATTGCTGTTATTTGTACATGAATGACAAATGAATGACATAAATGAATGAATGAATGAATAAATAAATAAAAATATATAAATCCAACATTACTTGTTTCTATATATTACTGTTAAATATCACTAAGAGGAGAATGAATTTTGCCCCAGTGTAATTTTTAAATTGTATTTATGATTATCTTTGTTTAGCATTTCTAAACTAATTGATAGGTTATTAATCGGTAGATTATGTTAACAAAACAATCATAATTTGTATTTAATATTGTGCTTTCATGAGGAGCAAACAGAACTGACAAAGATTTAAGATTTTTAAAAAGTAAAATATTTGGATATCAGTACGACATGTGAATTGTATGTCATTTCAAAATAATTATGTTAAGATAGGGAATAAAATTATAAAGGAATTTTAAAGAAATTATAAAGGTGGGTGAAACTACAATTGCTACTGTTGGAGAGAATTTTTGTGATAAATATGAATGGTCTGACTGGAATGATGGCTTGACAACCAACATAAACAATAACAAAAAGATGTATCTACGTTGTTTGTACATTGCATATTGTATGCTTGTTTGTAAAGCCACAAGTGTATTTTAAATTTCTGTGAAGATTATCAGAAGCGAGGGAAGGAGAGGAAGAGGACTTTATTAGATAGATTGCTAGAATGCTAAAGGAAAGACTATTTCATTCCAAAAAATACTAATATACTGTTCACTGATAATGTAAAAGGAACTCATGGTGCACTTTGTTTTCAGTATATATTTGTTTCTTTTATGCACAATAAAACCATGAAAAACATGTCATTATTTAATGCTAACACTTTTTAATTTACATTGAATTTTAATTAAACATAATTTTTTAATAAATTGATATGTTTTAGTAACAATAAGCACATGCACATTTTTAACAACAGAAGAGGAAACACTGACCCATCACAATCCCTTTTAACTTCAACATTTAACCTCTGTTTAAGACCTCTTTCTTAGTGAGGCATTATTAAAAGCATGTGAATTCCTCTCTTGCTGCTAAATAAGGCATTTTCCTGTCAAATTCCTGCTATATGACTGATAACATGAGATGGATAAAAGATACAATACAAACACTAATATTCCCACAGAGCAAATCCTTGATTAGAGTTATAGGCTTGGCTACAGTAGCAAACAGTATTTTTCCCCCCGCTGAAACTGTTGATCTAAGTGTACAAACTTTACTGTGTATATGTGACTGAAACAAGTCTTTGATTCACCACAGTCTTGCATTATCATTAATCCTATATTAAAATGGGTCTGCAGTTGTTTTCATTGTGAGGCTATAAGGGAAACCAGAATGTAAATGGATGTAAGGAGAAAAAAAATATTTCAGTTGCTATCTTGTACCCATTTGCCCCACCAAACTCCACAAAAGCTATTTTTGAGAGGAAATGTTGGTAGGTTAGAGGCATCTTGGCTTGTTTTGAAGTTTATTTATTTATTTTATTTTAATTTTATTTATTTTCATGTATTTCTATACCGCCCTCTCTCCCTGATGGGACTCAGGGTGGTGCACAGGGATAATAAAAATAATAAAATAAAAAATACAATCAAAATAATTAAAAATGAATTAAATTGAATTTTGTAAAGTTGTGGGAAAGTTGAGAATCTGTCCAGGAACCCTGTTTTTCTGTTTGTGTATTTGTGCACTAAAATGTTCGTTTGACAAAAGTAACCTGGAATGGAAATTATAAGAATCACTTCCGCATGGTAGTCAAATGTAAGTAGGCTTTCAACATCATAACCCAGGGGTCTGCAAAGTTGGCTCTTTTAAGACTGGTGGATTTCAACTCCCAGAATTCCACAGCCAGCATAGCTGGCTGGGGAATTCTGGGAGTTGAAGTCCACCAGTCTTAAAAGAGCCAACTTTGCAGACCCCTGTCATAACCTAACACACCCACACAACTCAATACAACAGACCTTTACCTTCTTTTTCGTCAATGCTTCTCTCTGCAGTTGTCTATGGAAAGTGCTAAACCAAGTACCAGAAGCCTATCATTTATTATTATTATTATTGTGGTTGTTCTTTCTTCCTTGCTGTTTCTTTTTACAACACAAAGTTATTAAGGAAGATGAGCAGAAAAGCTGTCCCTTGATGCATCTGTGAGAGAGATCGAAAGGAACAATGGGGCCTTGTCCTCTGGCAAGAAGGAACAAAAACCTAAAATGTGGAGTGTAATTTCCTGCTAATGAGAAACAGTCTGTCCTGAACTCCAGAGGTAACTCTGCTAAACCCTACTGAATGAGAACCAAACAGGATCCAATCTGGGACAGTCACCAGAGGTTTTGTCTTCCAAGCTTTTGGACTTATGTTGGAGCCCATCTTCAGGGAACTTATCTCTAACTGTCTAGTAGTCAAGTGAAGTTCCCTGAAGATGAGCTCCAACACAAGTCCAAAAGCTTGGAAGACAAAACCTCTTGTCCCCATGACAGACCCAGATTGGATACTGCAACGTTATCCTGGGACATGTATATTTGCCTTCATTCGTGAGAGACAAACAGTTAATTCATAGCAATAGCATTCAGACTTATATACCACTTCACAGAGCTTTACAGCCCTCTCTAAGCAGTTTACAGAGTCAGCATATTGCCCCCAACAATCTGGGTCCTCATCTTATGGACTTTGGAAGGATGGAAGGCTGAGTCAACCTTGAGCTGCTCAGAATTGAACTCCAAGAATAAGCAGTGAGTTAGCTCTGCAGTACAGCATTCTAACCACTGTGCCACTATGGCTCATGTTCTTAAGCTCTAAAGAAAGCTACCCAATTTATAGTCAAGCCATAGAGAGGAGACGCTCCCCTTACATTTATTATTGAGGAAAAAATAATCCACTATTGCTTCAGATTATGCCTTCTACATACAGCTTCAATCATAAGAGCAAGGATTTAGACTGAACATTAGAAAAGAGGCGACCTCAAACGATAATAATAGAACAGCTTATTTTGAAAGTTTAAAGCAAAGTATTAATGCAAGATTCTGAGAAGTGTACTGATCTAGCTAGAAGTATCGGGATATGTTGTGCTTATGGCTATGTATTATTTCCTTTTATTTTGTAGGAGGAGAAGGAAATGGAAGAAGGGTGCTTCAATTTCTGAACATTGTAAATCAGGGGTGTCCAAACTTAGGAACTTTAAGACTTGTGGACTTCAACTCCCAGAATTCCCCAGCCAGCATAGCTGGCTGGGGAATTCTGGGAGTTGAAGTCCACAAGTCTTAAAGTTCCCAAGTTTGGACACCCCTGTTGTAAATGATACAGAAGCATGTTGACCCTTCTAGATGTGAAGTTACCAAGGAAACATTTCACAAACTCTTGCTTCCCACCCATCAAGTGAAAGGAAAGTAAGAAAAAAATATCAAAGAGCAGAAAGTGAAGTTCTTGCAGTAAGAATTGTGTTTTGTTTGGTTTCTCTCTCTCTCTCTCTCTTTCTCTTCCACATGGTATGTCCTAAGAATGGCTTCCTAGTGGGCCATTTCCTGTTCTCATTAAATTCTTTCTCATGAGAATCATTCTTAGACTATATTCCCTTCGTGCTTCCCAACAGATGGTGGCATTCAACAACACTTTGATGACCAGTGAAAGCTGGACTCCAAAAATCAGTTCCAGTGCTGGAATGTTGAAAAGGTCCACTCACAAAGAACAGATGAAGTTCATTTAAAATAAAAATAATGAAGGGTATCAATAATGATTAAAAAGAGTTAATTCCATCTGTTTGCTATAGCACTTCCGTCCTCCCAGAAAACCCAGTAAATCTGCATGAGTTTTTAAAAAAGATCATCAATATACAGGTAGTCCTCAATTTAAAACCACAATTTGAGCCCAAACTTTCTGTTGCTAAGTGAGACATTTGTCAAGTGAATTTTGCCCCATTTTAAGACCTTTCTTCCCTCAGTTGTTAAGTGAATCACTGCAGTTGTTAAGTTACTCCCACAGTTGTTAAGTGAATCTAGATTCCCCATTGCTTGTCAGAAGGTTGCAGAAGGTGATCACATGAGTTTACAACACTGCAACCATTGTAACCTTCAGCCTGTATTATAAATTGTTTTAATTGGGTTTTTAAGGGATTATGTTTTAACTATTTAAATTTTAGCACAGGGATAATCTATTTAATTCAATATTAATTATTTATATTTTGTATTGTGTTTGTTTTAAACTTCCTGTGCACCGCCCCGGGTCCCTTCGGGGAGAGGGTGCGGTTATATAAATTTTATAAATAATAAATAAATAAATATGTAAATAAGAACCAGTTGCCAAGCATCCAAATTTTGATCACTTTACCATGGGGATATAGCAATGGTCGTAAGTGTGAAAAGTGGTCATAAGTCACTTTTTTCAATGCCGTTGTGACTTCGTATGGTCACTTAAATGAACTATTGTAAGTCGAAGACTTCCTGTATATATTAATGAAAATCTATACATTGAAGAGGTCAAACCTTTTCTGGATGTAGAACTTTTCAGTGATGGAGTTATAGGAAAAGCAGATGAATGTTTATTTCCAAACTTCAATCACAGAATACTTTGATGAAGCTAATTGCCCTCAACATTGCACATTGTAAAAGGACCGAGTGATGTTGGGTAACTTAATTTGAAGGCCATGGCATAGAATTTCTATTAAATACCACAGTGAAAAACCACATTCAGGTACAAATGATACTTCTAAGTCTTTCCGACGATTAACAAGAACAGTCTTCTGGTAATTTTTGTCAAGATTCAGCATGTTTTCAGCAACTTTAGCCCATGTTTAATCTGAATTTCCAGAGCTATGCTTTCATCAACAAACTCATACATTCTTGTGACATATTTCTTGCATACCCTTCAATTCTTTTACAGACATGAATGTTCTGAAATATCTGCCCACATTTTTTTGCAATTTGACTTGGGGTTTCATGTGTACGTTGAAAAGAAATTCCAATATTGTTTCTTGTTTTAAAAGTTATTCTTATAATTATCAGAATAAAAACTAGCAAGGAGGCATAGCTGTTATGTCTTGCTGTGATTCCAATTAAAGTCTCTCTTTTTTTGTATCTGCTGTTTGGATGAGGACCAACATTCTTGTAAGTGCCATTATTGGATCCTTTCCCTCCAAGACAAATAGAAACCTCTGAGGAATTGAAGAACCAATATGCTTTCTTTTAGATCTCCTCAAGAGACAGGAAAACAGCAGTTCTTTGCCCATCTAAAATATCAATGGCAGATAGCCGCTGGATAAATTTCTGTGGCTATAAATATTGTGCATGTATATTTAATCCTGACGAATGAGCCATGAATAAAACTTTCTCACACGTTTATTTAAATATGGTAGGCTGACAATGAGGCCAAATTAAGTTGCTTCAAGATTTGATCTGGCCCAAAGACTGCTAATTTGTCATCTTTATGCATCTTGACACTTTGCAATCGTACACTAAAAACTGGTTGATTTGAAAAAATATTTTTTCTACAAAATACCTCAACTTTTTCAGGAAATTAAAAATTAGATTAATTCTACATTCAAAGTATAAAGGGCATAAGTTATTTGAAAGCATCTTCTTCAAGAGGTTCTGCCTTTGAGTTTCATTCTTTATTTACCAAATTAAATATTTCTCCAAATTCAAAGTTCATGCATATGTCTGTACCAACATAATGAGATATATATGTCAAGTCCATTAAGCAAATAAAGTCTTAAAATGTATCTTAAAATACTTTTTTTTTCTTCCCAAAAAGTCTTTCATCAATGGATGAAATAAACATATACGGGACTATTGTATATATTCTCACTCTAAACTTAAATGGCTCTTGTATGATGGATTTACACAAAGACAGATCATAGCTCAAGGAAGTGTATCTGTATTTACACAGGTACTTACATACTTCCTTTGCTTTGGTAGGAGTGTCTCCATATCTTAAAACTATAGTTTGAAGTGCTGTAAAAATAAATTTCCGCTGTTTAACACTTCAACTGCTGAGATGGATGGATGGATGAGTTTACCTAGTACTAAAACAGTCTGTATAATGATCAAATTCATCTTTCCTTCTCTGGACACAATTAGTCTTACCTATTCACCTGAAATAGAGGAGAATTTCGCAGGAATAACAAAATTAAAACTGTAGCTATATGGAAAAAATGAAAGCGGTAACAGGTAGTTCAAGTCCAATCTTGTGTACTCGTCACAATAGTTAAGCTGTTTAAATATGGCGGGTCCTCTTCTATTCCTGGGCTCCTTTTCTGCTCCATGGAGGAAAACAAGAGAAGAGAAGAAATGGGTGGTCCAAAAAAAAAAGTGAAGTATCTCTTCTACTTTATGGTCTATAGCAGACCCCAATATACATTTTCTGGAAATGGTATCCCTCCCTTATCCTTGAGTTACATTTTGGTAATTCTATCCCAGCAAGATCTGTTGGCAGATGTCCCATCCATTATGTCATGATGGTCTTGGCATAAGATCACTGCATATGTTATGGGTGGCTATATACACTTCTTCATAAATGATAAACAAATGAAATACAAAACCCCCACTTTTGCTTCCAAAGGCATTACTACGGTAAGGCTGCTGATTCAGAAATACAAATTTTCAGATCTTTTGACGCCAGGAATAGCATTTGTATCGCTTCTGTGGAATCCACTCCTTCTGATCTTGTTCTTCCTTCCTTCATATTGTTTATCAAAAGAAAAGGGTAATATATGCAGGAACACACTATTATGTATTAATCAGAATTGCTCTTTCCTATTAAAATGTAAAAACATCGAAAGAAATAAAAATAATATAGAAAAATATAAAAATAAATATTTTAGTGTTCCAATCATAGTCTAATGAGATTCTAGGACTGAAAATACTCTTACTGGTTTTATTGTTTTATTGTTACTATTAGGCTCATCCAACAACCATTCAATTAAAGAAATGTGGTTTTTTTCCTGCAGAAAAGGAACTCCATTGCCCCTCACAAGGGAAAAAAGAACATTCTTTGCTTTGCTTTTCACTGCTGAAGAACGTGCTCCAACCCACTGGGCACATGGAGACCAAATCTGGTCTATGTCAATGTCATATATATTTATTTATTAGGTCAAATTTCTGTGAATTAAAAAAAAAGATGCAATAAAAACTGCATTTCTTTTCCTATGTTACATTTCCTAATATGTGTTTTTATATGCATGTTGCACCTGATTTTCCATAATTAATTGTATCACCCACAGTGTTCTGTTTTAATGCAACCATTCTTAGTATGCTTTTCCCCCAATTTTGTACAAAACTGCCTCTATTTTCAAATATAGGCAATTTTGTACAAACTTTTACAGTGAAAAATGACAGATGCTAGCCAGCTTTATGTATGATGTCTATATGACAATATATATATTAGCGAATAACTCTTTGAGCTCTAAAAGAAGCATCTGGCAAATACGTTAATTCTTAAGCAGTGGATTATTGTTCTTAAATTGCGTGCCATTTGAAATCCTTAATTCCAACTTCCTAATTCTTGGAATAATATGTTGCATGGTCAAACAAATTCTTAGTCTTGTCCACAGTACAATTTTGTCACCATTTACATACTAGCTGAGCTGAGACAGTCTTTTTTCAAGAAAGTTTATTAAAGATTATCATTACAATCATTACAATAATAAGACCTGATACAGAGTTATACAGAGGAATTGAGAAGGAATATATCTGTTAACTAAATTGTAACATAAATCCCTCTGAAGTAGGAAACATGACTGCAGGTTTATGGCACAATATTGATTCAACAATTTCCACCTATTGCTGTTTTTTTCTGGGGTTGAATACCAAACAGTGTTGGATGTGATTAGTACTCGGACAAGGGACTATCCAATCCCAGGACCTTAAATTAAACCAGGAAGTCAGAAACATTTTGGAAGAAAAGAGTCACAAACCCTTCTGTAATGATGCCAAGAAACATACCTCGTGGTATTCCTGTAGTAGAGACATCAAGCTAAACATGATGTTACCTTTATTGTGATATTTAAACAATCAAGAAACAAAAATCACCTTTCAAGATTCCATTGATAAATTCTGGTTGACGAATGGGTGAGGCATCTACCAATACTTCCTGCGGCCACTTTACCAAATCACTTCATTTTATCCTGAACTGCTCTGCCACCATCATTTCCTTCTATCCAAAGAATAAAACAACCAGATTCCCGAAAATCCCCTAGAATGTGGATTGCCAGGAACATGGTATAAACCAAGGATACCCAATCTTGGCAACTTTAAGACCTGTAAACTTCAATTCCCAGAATTCCTCAACCAGCTATGCTGGCTGAGGAATTCTGGGATTTGAAGTCCACAAGTCTTAAAGTTGCCAAGGTTGGACACCCCTGGTTTAAATAGAAAAGAGGATACACGAAGTGTTTCCCTGCACAACCTGCTCGCAATGACTCACTGAACAGCTTTCTGACTAATTGTCAGAATATGTTTTAAAAGATCCCTTTTAAAGAAGACACAATAGGCTATTTGATCCATTTCAGTTAAGGGGGTAGATGAGGAAGCTTCTCAAGGTAGCATCTGTGCCCACAGAAGTAGACATAAATGTAGGTGCACATTTCTCAATGTGCATGTTTTTGTAGGTGTTGCAGGCCATTCCAATTCATTGTCCTTCTATAACACAGCTCTCAGTGGCAAAAAGAAAAAAAAGGATTTATTCCTTGATTATTGTTAGAAGTATAATGTATAGCGACACGAAATGTCATTTTAATTGACAAAAATGCCCTTAAATAACAAACCTACATCTTACAGCAACACACACTTAGAATTTGTAGATTTGGTTATAGCACTATACCAACGACGCAGGCTTCAACATGAATTTGAATGAATGTATTTTTACATGTCAATGGAGATTCTCTGTCACCCAGGTCATGGTTGTCCCAAAGGTGCTTTTTCAAGAGGCAACTGGACTTTCTGGTTTTCGTTTGAAGATGTTTCACTTCTCATCCAAGAAGCTTCTTCAGCTCTGAACATATTTTTACATATTACCTTAGATTTCTATTGCTGCATGGTTTTAGTTAGGTTGATACTGATACATCACAATTGGAGAAATAAAGCCCCTCATTTTTTATATGTAGCAGGGATGGTATAAATTTGGCTGCCTTGAAGCCAGATTATATGATTTCTATGATTTTAACCCTTTTACAGTCTTCTTAGTTTTCAATGCAAATTTGACCCAAACTTGTCTAAATCCTTTTCTGGTCTTATCCCAGAGGTGGGTTCCTGCCAGTTCTAACCTCTTCTATAGATAAGGTTCCACAAATCTACAGTGCTGTTTAGAACCGGTTCCTCCCCCCAACCCATCCACACATCATCAAGATGAAGAGCGAGAGGAGGAATTCTGGGAGTTGAGGTCCATAAGTCTTAAAGCTGTCAAGTTTGAACATCCTTTTCTAAAGGGTTAGGGGTGCAAGGGTCTTGTAACTTGATAGCTTTAAGACTTGCGTGCTTCAATGCCAGAGTTCCTGAGCCAACATTTTGGTTGCTAAGCAAGAGCACTGTTAAGTGAGTTTCACCACATTTTACAAGTTGGCCATGCCCACCCAGTCACATGACTGCTAAGCCACTCCCACCCGGTCACATGGCTGGCAAGCCACTCCCACCCGGTCACATGGCTGGCAAGCCACTCCCACAAAGCAGGCCACAGCTACAGAAGAGGTTCTAAAAATTTTGAAACCCACCACTGTCTTATCCCCAAACTCCCTTCTTATCCCCTGAAACACCCTTGGCCCAATATTCTTCAGAGGTATTAGCGACAACTCCTTGAGCTCCTTGAATTGTGATAAGAGTTATGATCTAATTAATCAGCATAATATAGCTTAGAAAAAGAAGACTGCCTAAAGCTTGTTATAAAACCTTATAAATCTTGTAAAATTAGATTCATACAATTATTGAATTTTTATATGTCACATGTTTGTTTGTGTGTGTGTGTGTGTGTGAATGTATATATGCAACCAATTATCAAGCCCTTAGTTAATCCAAAACCTGAGCCACGCTTGCGGAAAAAAACATTAGGAAGGTACTCCTGTTGAGGGCAAAGTGAGATTTCATTGATAAAAACTTTTTTAAAATGTGCATATTACTCACAATAACAGAAACTCACTGGGATTTGTGAAAACGAGCACATGGAATATTCCCAACAGACTTTAGTAATTTAAGCCATTTATCTATCTTGTCATCAGATTGTACTTTCTTACGTGTCCCTGTAGAATGTATTCGTTTCTTTCTTTTTAATCCTCAGGGTTCAGGGAGAAAAAAAGCTTTATCTGAAATAACTGTTTATATCATATGGTAGTTTATCATCCTAAACACCTGTGTGGAAACTAGTGATGATAATACTGTATTCTGAATATATCTCACTTTTCACCATTAGCAAGGTGTGAGCAAGTGAAGGGGTCCCTATCTCCTCGCTCGTATTTGACAAAGATAAGGAATTTATAAGATTGGGTGTGTTCTACTTAAGCCTAGTATGTAAATCCAACCTGAAAAGATAAGACCTTGGAAACTGTAAATTAAATATCAAAACAATGTTACAAAACATTCAGTCATGGGTTTTATCAGGCTGCAGAGTCATTTCGCGTTCAGCTTCTTTTTCTGAAAAGAAAATGTGCTATGGACATCGTGCATTACGTGACCAGAAGCGAAAAAGCAATTTGCTTTTACTAGACGTCAAATCTAAAAAGTTTGGAGGCTGTTACTTTTGCACAGAACCTAAACTAAGCAACCTGATTATGCGATCCCAACATATTTTTCTGTAGAAAGTAGCTGTAAATTTCATGAAAATTATTCCCAATCTCTAATGAAAGGGTTGGGCTGGTTCTCATTTTATTAATTTACCATGTGGTTCAAAACCATTA
Organism: Rhabdophis nuchalis; assembly: GCA_039707465.1. Taxonomy (NCBI): domain Eukaryota; kingdom Metazoa; phylum Chordata; class Lepidosauria; order Squamata; family Natricidae; genus Rhabdophis; species Rhabdophis nuchalis. Next base: position 146,274,275 of record CM077645.1, read on the forward strand.
GAGATAATCACCTCCGCCTGCTAGAATAAGGACAGGACTCAACATTCATTATGGCACTAATGATTGTCCACAGGGTGGCTACTGTATATTTCTGCAGATTTTGAGAAAGGGAAAAGAAAAGTTCAATTTCTAGCCAATTAATGGTCCATATGAGAAATGGAGATAAATGCTGTAAATACCATGAGTAATAAAGGGGCAATATAGTAAATGTATCAGTATTTCAGCAAAGGACTCTGACCCAATACAGGAACTTTTATGGATGCTATGGAATCCTCCCTCCATCAACCCAGATGGTAGTCCAAGGGTGAAATGCTATCGGTTCGGACCGGTTCGCCTGAACCAATAGCAAAGATGCTAGCTGTTAGCTGGTAGTAAAAAAAACTGCTGCCAGTTCAGGCGAACCATTTTTCTGATGATCACTTTTGCTATGCGATTTATATTAGCTAGAAAGCAGGATTTCCTGCTTTCTAGCTAATCTAAACCGCGTGGCACAGCAGATTCCCCCCTCTCACTGTTCGCTTACCTCGCTGTTTGCTTGCTTGCTTGCCAGGCGCACTCATTAGCAGGCTCCACCCACCCGCCCAGATGTCATTTTGATGCTATGCACATGTGTGGAAGTTCCTGTGCATGCACGGAGGTGGCACGCTCACATTGCTACCAAATTGGTAGCAAAGGTAAGTGGATTTAATCCCTGAGGTAGACAATAAATCACACTAGCTTTCCTGTTTGTGGCAAAAATAATGCTATGAAGATATTTAGATTTCCTTAAAAGAACTGTGAAGCAAGTCCTATAGAAGGGAATTTGGAGTCTAGAATTATAATAGGGTCTTATAATTAATAGGGTCTTAAATTATTTTAGCACGGTTAAGCTTATTTAATTTAATTTTAAATTTGTTCAACTGATTGTATTTATATGTATTTTATCTTTTTTATCATCCCTGTGCACCGCCCTGAGTCCCAAATCGGGGGAGAGGGTAGTATACAAAATAAATAAATAAATAAATAAATAAATAAATAAATAAATAAATAAATAAATAAATAAATAAATAAATAAATAAATAAATAAATAAATAAATAAATAAATATTGTACATCCAGATCAAGTATTATTAGTATTATCTGGAAGCTTCCACTGAAGAACAGTGGATGGACAATTATGTATGGTGTACATTACAACTCTGTTCTGTGAACAACATTGGCTACCACTTTGATTCCAGGTGCCATTCAAGATGGTGGTAGTGCTCTTTTGAGCCATACATAGCATGGGACCAGGTTAATTGAGGGACCCCTTTTCCCAGTTACCTCTACCTGTCCCATCAAGTCAAGCAGGAATGGGGTGCCTGTCTCACCTACTAAACAATTTCATCTGATGGGACCCAGGCAGCACATGTTTTTCACTGTGGTGTGCACCCTCTGAAATATTATTCTCCCTGACGTGGGATTGGCCCCATCTATGCCTGCCTTTTGGAAAGTCACCAAACTTTGAATATTTTTGTTAGAACCAAATGATATTAAATAGAGCCAAACAATATTAGGGCGGAAAAGTCCCCAATAGAAAGGTTTGGCTCAGTGGTACTTTTTCTGAAAGAAATGAATTTTATCTGAGAAAGAATGCTGTCTGTCACCTACCATTTCAGGCAGCTGATGGAGCTGCTACAAATTTACATCTTAGTTCCACCCAAGGAAACCATTCAGGATGAAGTGAAGAACTGACAATAAGGCTCGAATAAATTTTGATGGAATGGCTTATGAATGTGATAAATCAGGACCAGAGCAGAACTGAGCCCCAACAACAGAAAGCTCAGCATTTTAGCACTAAAGAGTTTAATAGCAGCAGGAGAAGAGAGGTAAGCATTTGCCGCAACATTTCCCATAAAGTTTTGTGCATACACCACTGTGTGTCAAGATGCGGATGTTTAAGCGAGTGGACAGGTAGTGTCATTTTTCAGGAGTGACAGAAGAAAGACCTTAATTATTAAGCACCACCCAAACACACACACAGACACACACACACACACAGGCAAACATCATTCATGACGTCCCGTCTCAACTACTGTAATGCTCTCTACATGGGGCTTCCTTTGAGGTGCACTCGAAAGCTACAGCTAGTCCAAAACGCAGCCGCGCGGGTAATTACGGGAGCCACCAGAAGCTCCCATATAACACCAATCCTGCGCAAGCTGCATTGGCTTCCTGTGGTCTTTCGGGTGCGCTTCAAGGTTCTGATGACCATCTTTAAAGCGCTCCATGGCTCGGGGCCTAGTTATATGCGAGACCGTCTCCTGCCCCATACATCCCTTAGACCGATACGCTCCCACAGAGAGGGCCTTCTCAGGGTGCCGTCGGCCGGACAATGCCGACTGGCGACACCCAGGGGAAGAGCCTTCTCTGTGGCAGGCCCTGCCCTTTGGAACGACCTACCCCCTGAACTCCGGACCATCACCGACCTCCGCCTCTTCCGCCAATGTCTAAAGACATACTTTTTTCATCAAGCCGGCCTAGCCTAACCTCCCATGGGGACTTTTACAAAAGTTTTAAATTGGGTTTTTAATAATTGGTTTTAGCATAGGATCGGGATTATTTAATATATATTTTAAATTATTTATCTATTTTCTATTTTGTATATCTTTTAAATCTCCTGTGCGCCGCCCTGGGTCCTCTGCGGAGAAGGGCGGGATATAAATGTAATAAAATGAAATGAAATGAAATGAAATGAACTGAAGCTTTGGATAACCAAAGTTTTGAGTGGGAGGACTGAGGGTCCTATTACCTTCCAATGTTTAAGACTTCACACCATGATTAAGTCTAGCCACACTATGAAGTCTTTTCCAAGGTGGATGGAATTGCTGAGGGTAGGTGAGTTGTGTTTACTTTATGATGCTTATAAAATGACCAAAATGTCATCAGTCCTTATTTTTAGACACATAAATCTGCCTTTCCCTAACAGCTTGAAGCCCATGTATGTAGCGTTCGGCTCCCAGAAATCTACGGATATTCTAAAGACATCCAAACCATCTCAAGATAGCGATTAAACCTTGTCCAGTAAATGTTTGGCATGTTTGCAGCTAGATAGGTGGTTCTCACATTTTGGGAGTTGAGGAGGGCTATGTAAATTGGGCAGTTCTTTTAAGAACGGCTGCCTTTTTTGGCGGCATTTCTTGGAATCCTCTTGGTACCCTGCAGGATCACATGGGCATTCCAGGAAGCAGGGGTTTCAGAAAAGTAACTTGTATCACTAAATGTCCATGGATGGAAAGAAAGACAACTCTATATTCCATTTCGCTGGGCAGGTAAGGCCAGGTTCACTGTGGCACAGAATAAATGAAGAAAATACATTGATTAGTAACAGAATGACAGAGTTTGATGGGGACCTTCTAATCTTCTAGTCTTCTAATCCAACGCCCTACTCAAGCAGGAAACCCCATTCCTCATATTAATAGTGATTAGGTATATTGACACGAAGCATAGGTTGTTGGGTCGGATGGATTATTTAAGCAATATTAGTAGCGGCACTGGCAAAGAGGTGTGTGTGTGTGTGTGTGTGTGTGTGTGTGTGTGTGTGTGTGTGTTCCCGCATAACTCTGGAACACCTCAAGCAATTTCATCCAAATTTGGTACACACATGACTCTCTGGAGAAAAATATTGTGGGGGTAAGACACCCCTAACATCCCTCAGTGTGTGTGTTCTGTTAAGATACAGCCTGTTGTGCTGTACTGCCATACTGGCTTGTACTGTACAGCGCAGTGGAGTTGCCATGGTAACGGCTTCACAAGGGGGTTCCCTCTAGCAAGGGGGAAAATCCAACATTAGAAATTACGTTTGGTCCGGACATTTCCCTCCTATAAATAGATACCCGGGCAATGCCAGGTTATCGGCTAGTCTTATATAATTCTGAAGATCATATCTGTTGGTCAATTGCCAGCTGTAGGAGGCAGGAAAGCATTATAGCCTTAGAAGATTTTAACTTCCACGTAAAAAGGTAGCTATTGAATAATTAGGTCATGACGCAACACTTAAACAGATAGAAATGGGTTGCTGGAATAAAAAATTGCCTCTGGATATTAGAACTGGATTTTGATATTTACACATTTGAAGCCAAAGGTAAATGTCCTCCCTGCTTCTTATTTTTACTAGGGATGACCTTTCAACAGAACAGGAAATCCTTTTGCAAGTGAATTCCCATAACCAGTCTCCTTGCTGTTTAGTCTACATCAGATCAAGTGGTGGCTTGCTCAGCCTTTTGATTGGCAACTGAAGTCCTATCAAAACAAATGTACAGAGGGTCTTACTAGAAAAGTCCTGCCTCCCCCACCGATGATTTCAGCTTTATTTGGACTGAAACTTGATGATAGCACTGCTAGACAGGAAGCCCTCTTCCCTAACATCTCCTTAACAGGATGACACAGTTTCTCACAGAATGAACAACAGTGGTGGAAAAACTCAAGCCATTGCTTGTCCCGGGATATTTTTTAAAAATAACTTCAAAGTTATTTGCTAAAGAAAATAACTAAAGTTGGGGGAAGGGTGAGATTATTTTTGAAATTATTTTTTCAAGAATTGATTGTTATTGAAATGATTATTTTTGAATAGAATGGGATGAAGATATACCTAAAGTGGGTATAGTTGCCCATTCTATTCTATTTAATTATAAGATTTAAATCCCACTTCCTCCAGAAACTCAAAATGGCATATGTGTTATCCATCCTTTATTTTATCTCCCACAATACTCGTGTGGTATAGATTGGGCTAAAACACAATGTCTAGCCACAAATCATCCCATGGTGATCTTAGAGCAGATGGTCCAATACTTAATCACACGGGCTCACAACTTGCAGTAGTCCTAGATAGTTTGAATAATAAGAGATGTTGGTTAACTTGTTTTTGTTGGTTAACTAGAATGCAGGACAAGAAACAATGGATGGAAACTAATCAAGGAGACAATCAAACTGAAATTTAGGAGAAACTTCCTAACATTAACCGGTGGAACAGCTTCCGTTCAGAACTTGTAGATGTTTCATCACTGGATGTTTTTAAGAAAAAACTGGACAGCCATCTGTCTGAAATGGTATAGGGTCTCCTGCTTGAGCAAGGAGCTGGACTAGAAGACCTCCAAGGTCCCTTCCAGCTCTATAGTGATTGATGAATTGATTGATATAGTTTAACAGTATATGTAGAGCTACAGATTTTCTACCCGAGATTTTACGTATTTATATACAGAGAGAATCCTAAATCACCTTTGTGCAGGTAGTCCTTGACCATTCTTTCAGTGATCATTCAAAATTATAATGGTGCTAAAAGAATAGACTTCCAACTCATGCCTGAAGTTATTGGGGTTCTTGTTGGCCTTCTTGCTGCACCACAAGGCAGGGTGTAGGGCAGCCAAAAAAAAAGGCACAGATGTGAGGGAGTTAGATGGGTGAGGGAGTTAGAGGCAATCCTTTACCTCAGGGGTTTTCAAACTTGGGAACTTTAAGACTTGTGGACTTCAACTCCCAGAATTCCCCAGCCAGCATAGCTGGCTGGGGAATTCTGGGAGTTGAAGTCCACAAGTCTTAAAGTTCCCAAGTTTGGACACCCCTGCTTTACCTCATTGAGACTCAGGGTTGGAAGGGCCCAAGCCTGGAATGGCTTGGCTTGGGGTGGTATTCAGTTAACAATCATAACAGAGAATGTTTGGATTTCAATCGTAACTTGTTGCAGACATGTGACACCTCACTTAATGACCATGACTTATGACAGAAATTTGAATTCCCAGTTGTGGTCGTAAATTTAGCTAGGTATGAGGAGAAAATATTTGAATGTAGAATATACGAATGCAGTTAAGTGCACAGACTGACTTAGAGAAGCATTTAGAATTATATATTCTAAAAGAGCCGTGGTGGCACAGTGGTTAGAGTGAAGTACTGCAGGCTACTTCTGCTGACCACTGCTGCCAGATGTTTGGCAGATCGAATCTCACCAGGCTCAAGGTTGACTTAGCCTTCCGAGGTCAGTAAAATGAGGACCCACATTGTTGGGGGCAATAGGCTGACTCTAAACTATTTAGAGAGAGCTGTAAAACACTGTAATGTAAAGCTGTATATACGACTAAGTGCTATTGCTATATTTTAAAATAAATATTATGTTTGATACAAACAATGGACTGATTCCATATTTTGTCATCCCTCGCACAGACCCACAGAAATGAATATTAGTCAGGAACCATTTAAATCGCTTTGACTTCAACTGCTGTAGTCTAAATATGACTGAACCTGGAACCAATCCTATAATACAAAATTATCAATATAAGACAAGAGTCTCCTGTTCAACGTGCATATCTAGCTCAAAAGCCCATTTTCAGAATGTGGCAAGATTGCCTTGATCTGATAGTTTGCTAAAATAAATACAATCGGAGAACACCATGCCAGATATTTCGATTTCAGCAACCAATCTACACTATGAAGAATTAAATCCCACAGACCTCAAGTTGGCATCTCATGTCTGAATATACAATATGATTGGCCTATACGCACATGTTAACTTCTCTGCCTTTGTAATGTAATATAGTTATCAAAGCTGCACTGACTCAGCACTGACTCAGCAATTTGCACTCCTAAACTTAAATATTTGCTTATTGGCAAACTCACAATTGGGTTAAAGATATAGGACTGAAAATCAATTATTCTTCTTGTTAGACCTAGTTAGGAAAAAATGTGATTAATAGAGACTAGGGGGTAAGAAATTCCACATGCATTATCCAAGCAGTCCCTTTTTAAAGGGGGGTAAATTACCTTGTTCTCAGTTAATAAGAAGTGTGGCTTTCTCTAAATATCACAAGGGCATCCGTATGCTCTTATATATTCTGTTGTAAAGCTATGAGCAATCCACATAGAGAAACATAATTTAATTCAGCACAAAATGCTGAAATAGGATTGTGTTTATTATTCTTTATTTTCTCTCTTTCAACAAGAGCTAAAGGTAAAGCACTTTATAACTCCATTTATTTGTTTATCATATTGGGAATTACATGATAAAATGAGAACAAGTTGCTAGTTCAACAGAATTACTACAGTAGTAATTCTAAGCACAGCAGGTATAAGTGACTGAATCAGGATGTTGCCAGTTGAAAAGCTTTCTCTCTCATTAATCCTTTTCTACTCCCTGCTTCAGTTTCCCATCCATTGCAATATTCAGAGGTAATAATTTTGATACTTACATGGTTGTTATAATGATTATATTTAAATAATGCAGTGGAGCATCTTGAACTCCTGAATTTGCTAATTATTATGTTGTCAGAATTCATGTTGCATGGCATGAACATAGTTACAGAAAATTACTCAGTTGTTGGCGGATTTAAAGCATCCATTTATGATAACACTCATACATATTCCATGATGCAGTGAGTTCTGAATATAATATATTTATCAATCTAATGTCACAGGGGGAGGTTTTAGAAGGGATTGAACTTCTGGATGTGACTGCCAAAGTGTCCTTTAGTAAGGTATTCCTTCACTTACAACCGCAATTGAGCCCAACATTACTGTTGCTAAGCTCGATACTTGTTAAGTAAGTTTTTCCCCATTTTACTACCTTTCTTGCCATTGTTGCTAAGTGAATCACTGCAAGTTGAAGACTAGCTGTATTCTAGATCAGGGGTCTCCAACCTCGGCAACTTTAAGACTTGTGGACTTCAACTCCCAGAATTCCTCAGCCAGCCAAGCTGGCTGAGGAATTCTGACAGTTGAAGTCCACAAGTCTTAAAGTTGCCGAGGTTGGAGACCCCTATTCTAGATGCTCCAGTTCCCTCACATCACAATTTGTCACATCTCCACTCCAAGTCCTCATCCAAGTGTTTGACTGGGCACTAGAATGATGCCTCCACATTATCCCAATGAGCCATGGTGGCACAGTGGTTAGAATGCGGTACTGCAGGCTGCTACTGCCGACTGCCAGCTGCCTACAATCGGCAGTTCGGATGTCACCAGGCTCAAGATTGATTCAGCGTTCCATCCTTCCAAGCTGGGTAAAATGAGGACCCAGATTGTTGGGGACAATATGTTGACTCTGTAAACCGCTTAGAGAAGCTATAAAGCACTGTAAAGTGGTATATGCTGTTGTTATGCTATTGATATCCAAGCATCCCCATTGCTGTTGAAGTTACAGTAATCATTTCATTCGGGGCTGGACTCATCAAAAAATCCCATTTGCTGCTTGACTACCCAAAAGTGGGTCTGGCTCATTGCTACTTTTATGTACATATTTTCTGGAAAGTAGTAATGCGGGTATGCTCAGTCAATCACATAGGACCTCTCAAAAAAAGGTCAGTGAGAATGCCAGGATGATAAAGGCGTGTGTGGTGTCTCGGCTTGTTCCGTTTTCTTCAGTGCATCCATTTTTCCAAAATAGGGTATCTAATTAGCTGAACGGGTGGTTTGGGAAGGCAGGAGAATTCAATGAGCATGAACAATTAGCAATAGCACTTATACACTGCTTCACAGTGCTTTACAGCCCTCTCTAAGCAGTTGACAGAGTCAGCCTACTGCCCCCAAGAATCTGGCTCCTTGTTTTAGCAACCTCGGAAGGTTGGAAGGCTGAGTTAATCTTGAGCCGATGAGAATTGAACAGTTGGCAGTCAGCAGAATTAGCCTGCAATGGTGCATTCTAAACACTGCATCAGCTCTATTGGTTACCGTTATGGTTAGTAAAATACCTTTAATACACTTTGCCTGAGATAAAATGACTTGTCACTGTCTCTCTTGACATTTCCAAACCCTCCAGAGAGCAAGGCCTGATGAAGCCAGTTCTGCCCTTTTGCAGTCAGCTGGGTTAATCAATTCACGTGGAAAACTTGGTGTTAACAGATTGTAGAGTTTGCTGCCTGAAATTGCCTTCCTGCTGAGGAATGCCAGGCTGTTTTACCTTTATTAGTTGAACAGATGAGGGAATTTTGGCAGACCTGAACAATATGTTCTGCAGCAGATGTGCATTACAGTGTCTCAGTGCGGTTGTTAAAAATTATGTGTCCAAATGACAGAAGGGGTTGTTTAACATTCTCTCCCTGAGCTGCTTTTCCACTACAGGAGAAAATAAATAAGCAATTGATCTGGTTTCTAATGTATTCCAAATGTGGCAAAACCTGAAATACATTTTCCAAATGTACTAATTCAACTGCTAGGAGAACATGTGTGGTTTTTATCCATGACTTATCCAGGTTCTATGTAGATACTGACCCCCCTTTCTCCGACTAATACAAGACTGGCTGCTTGCCACTGACTCTCTTGGCTACTTGCCTGAATGACTCTGAACAGATACGAAGATTCCTAAATCGACTAAACACGAACCTGAAAATCAACATGAATAAACACGAACCTAGAAATCCAATGTTGTTCTCTGCAAGGACTTTCCTAGCAAAGACTTCCTTTTAAACCCTCTTGGGATGGGCAGCTGGGACTAATTCAAATCCTACGAGTTTGCTTCTGATGCAATTGAAGCCTCCTTTTTTCAGCCCTTCTCACTTTAGTATCAGGGACAAACTGGCCTTGATCCTCCCCACTACTCCAAGACCGAGGTGCCTCCTGATGACCAGCCGGGCTCTCTGCTCTCTCAAGGTCGCCCTCCTCCTCCAGAGCAGACTCATAGGACTCCTCACTAGAAGAGTCCATCAGCAGCTCGTCCGGAGCCGGCTGGGCCACAACACTTAGGTTATGTCAGAAATTTTCATAGCAATGTAACCCAATTAATTTGGGTTACATATAAAAAAACTTTTATAAAAATTTTTGATTTCTAAGTGTCGGCATCTGGATTCCATGGAAGAAGCTGGTTCACACTTGTTAATAACTCTTCTTCTATGATTTATTGAAACATTGGTTTTCATTCATGAAAATGTATGGATTCACTACATTATTCTTGATCATTCCCCATCTTCAATATTCAGCAAAAGGAGTAAGCAATCAATTTACAGGCAGTCCTTGACTTACGACCACAATTGAGCCCAAAGTTTCTGTTGCTAAGTGAGCCATTTGTTAAGTGAGTGTTGCCCCATTTTACGAACTTTCTTGCTACAATTATTAAGTGAATCAGTTTAGTTTAGTTTAGTTTATTTCGAATTTATACACCGCCCTATTCTCCCAGATGGGACTCAGGGCGGTGCACAGAAAAGATAAAACCCACAACAAGTACAAAAGTATAAAATAGAATTAAATAATGATTCTGTGCTAAAATAATTTAAAATTATTAAAATCCAATTAAAATTACTCCTTTATCTGTCTATGTCAGGCCAGCCAGGTGGAAGAAATAAGTTTTAAGTGTCCGGCGGAAGAGGCGCAGGTCCGTGATGGTTCGGATGTCGGGGGGGGAGGTCGTTCCAGAGGGACAGACCCACCACAGAGAAGGCTCGTCCACTGGTGGTCACCAGCCGGCATTGACCGGCAGACGGCACCCTGAGGAGGCCCTCTCTGTGGGAGAGGACTGGTCGAAGGGAGGTATGTGGCAGGATGCGGTCTCACAGGTAGCCAGGACCCGTGCCATGGAGCGCTTTAAAGATGGTAACTAGCACCTTGAAGCGCACCCAGAAGACCACAGGCAGCCAGTGCAGCTCGCGCAGGAGAGGTGTTATACGGGAGTACCATGCGACTCCCAAAATCCCCCGCGCGGCCGCATTCTGCACTAACTGGAGTCTCCGGGTGCATCTCAAGGGGAGCCCCATGTAGAGAGCATTACAGTAGTTCAGGCGGGAGGTAACGAGGGCTTGAGTGACTGTGCGTAGGGCGTCCCAATCTAGAAAGGGACGCAACTGGCGTATCAGGTAAACCTGATAGAAAGCCCCCCTGGCCACGGCCGTCACATGGTCATCCATGGACAGCCGAGAGTCCAGGAGGACACTCAAGTTGCGAGCCCTTTCCATGGGGGCTAATGATTCGCCCCCGATAGCCAGAGATGAATCACTACAGTTGTTAAATTAGTAACATGGTTGTTAAGTGAATCTGTCTTCCCTACTGACTTTGCTTGTCAGAAACTCACAAAAGGGGATCACATGACCCCAGGACACTGCAACCGTCATAAATATGAGTCAGCATCTGAATTTTGATCACGTGACCATGGGATTGCTACAAAGGTCGTAAGTGTGACTAACGGTCATAAGCCACTTTTTTCAGTGCTGTTGTAACTTCGAAAGGTCACTCAATGAATTGTTGTAAGTTGAGGACTACCTGTACAGATTGAGAGTGATTGGAATTTATGCTGACCTTATAAATATGGATTGACACAAGTACTACCACAAATGTGCTGTTGATACTTATTTTCTGTGGCAGGCCCTACCCTTTGGAACGACCTGCCCCCAGAATTACAAACTATCTCTGACCTCCGCCTCTTCCGCCAATGTCTAAAGACATACCTTTTCCATCAAGCCGGCCTAGCGTAACCTCCGTTGGGACTATTATTAGACAGTTTTAAATTTGGGGATTTTAAATTGATTTTAGCACAGGGGAAAGTTAATAGTTTTTTAAATTTTATATTTTGTCTATATTTGTATGTTTTAATTTCCTATGCGCCGCCCTGGGTCCTTTTTGGAGAAGGGCGGGGTATAAATGCGAATAAAAAAATAAATAAATAAATAAATAAATTTTAGATCAGTTTTCACAAAAGCCGTGAAATAAAATGGATTACATAGTCTCACATTGGAATAAGCATGCAGGAAATAAGCTGATCAGGCCTTGCTGATCACAATTCTTCTAAGCCACTGATGGCACCAAGTGCCAAAAAGGGCACACTTCACACACACCTGGGCCAGGACCAGGAAGAGGAGCTGCCCAGGGGGGGAATGCGCATGCTGGCAAATGAACTTTTGGTTTCCAATACATGCATGCATACCATCCAGCGAGTCTTCTGGTTACTGCCACTCATGCTGACACTGGAAAACAGAAGACCAGCTCTTCCAGGACTGCCGCATACACAAAGGCCAGCTGATTGTTGCGTGCACATGCACACCAGAAAGAGGAATGGATGATGTCACACGTGCCAGGAGAGATGGTTCCATGTGCCACTTTGGGCACATGTACCACAGGTTCACCATCACACTTCTAAGCTTTCACAATTGCTTCTAGGAAAATAAGGTTAAATGTAACTTAGTCTTAGCTTAAACTAGACAATTCTCTCCCTCCCTCCCTCCCTCCCTCCCTCCCTCCCTCACTTCCTTACACAGATACACAGACACACAGACACACAGACACACACACACACACACACCATCTCTCCATAACTGTCTACTATCTCCATAACTCTGCCATACCTACTGCAGAGATGAGACACTTCAAAAATGTGCATCTATATTAAAGTTCTTCTCCTCAGTATTAAAAAACAAACTCTCCAAAGAATTTTCCCCCATACACATTATATTCTGAAAATGAATTGCTGAAGGTGACTAGGACTCTAATGAATTGGACACATTACTTCCAAGCAGGTTTTTTTTTTTTTTTTTACAGAGAAATGGAACTGGTGTTGCTACAATTTGTGCGGTGTCTCTGATATCCTGGTATTCTAAAGGAACAAAGCAAGGCTTGGATGTAAATCCAAATCAGGCTCAACCCCTCCAAGACCGAATGGCTGTGGTTCCCGGCATCCAGTTACAGTCAGCTGGGTCCATTGCTGGCTATGGGGGGTGAGACCTTAGCCCCCACAGGAAGAGTTCGCAACTTGGGTGTCCTATTGGATGCATGGCTGTCCTTGGAAGATCATATGACGGCTGTCGCCAAGGGGGCTTTTTATCAGGTTCGCCTGATCTACCAGTTGCATCCCTTCCTGGATCGGGATGCCCTGCGCACAGTCACTCATGCCCTCGTCTCTTCCCGTCTGGATACTGTAATGCTCTCTACATGGGGCTCCCCTTGAAGAGCACCCGGAGGCTCCAACTATTCCAGAACACGGCCACGCGGGTAATTATGGGAGCGATGTGACGCTCCCATGTAACACCTCTCCTGCGTGAGCTGCACTGGCTACCTGTGGCCTTTCGGGTGTGCTTCAAGGTGCTGACGACCATCTTTAAATCGCTCCATGGCTCGGGGCCTAGCTATATACGAGACTGCCTCTTGCCCCATACATCCCTTCGTCCGATCCGCTCCCACAGAGAGGGTCTTCTCCGGGCACCATCGGCCGGGCAATGCCAGTTGGCGACGCCCAGGGGAAGGGCCTTCTCTGTGGCGGGCCCAGCCCTCTGGAACGACCTACCCCCCGACCTACGCACCACCTCGGACCTCCGCCTCTTCCGCCAGCATCTCAAGACGTATTTATTCCAACAAGCCGGTGTAGCATAACCCCCCGTTTCTGACTTTTATCTGAACAAATTTTAATTCCCATGGTTTTAAAGGGTTTTTAGCACGGGATTTAATTTAATAGTTTTTTTAAAATGTATTTTGTATTTTGTATGGTTTTATATTGCCTGTGCGCCGCCCTGGGTCCTTACAAGGAGAAGGGCGGGGTATAAATTTAATAATACAAAATAAAAAAATAACACCCCTCCTGCATGAGCTACACTGGCTTCTGGTGATTTTCCGGGCACGATTCAAGGTGTTGGTTACTATCTTTAAAGCGCTCCATGGCTTAGGAACGGGGTACTTATGAGATCACCTTCTGCCACCGAGAGCCTCCCACCGGCCAGTACGCTGCCATAGAGAGGGTCTCCTCATGGTGCTGTCGGCTAGACAATGTCGACTGGCGACACCCAGGGGGAAAGCCTTCTCCGTGGGAGCACCTATCCTCTGGAACGAATTGCCCCCGGAATTAAGAACTATCCCTGACTTACGCACCTTCCGCCGTGCTCTCAAAACCTTTTTTTTCCAACAAGCCGGGCTGGCATAAAAAATGAATTTTTAAATACGAATTTTTATTAATTTTAATCGGGATTTGTTTCTTTTTTTTTAATTTTAAGAGAGGCCAAATTGTTTAATATGCTTTTTAAACTGTTTTTAACTTTTATATATCTGTTTTACTTTGGCTGTACACCGCCCTGAGTCCTTCGGGAGTAGGGCGGTATAAAAAACTAATAAACCTAAACCTAAACCTAATTACAATCAACTGGCTTTAGCTTATACAAGTGTATTGTATCTACCATTGATCAACATGTAGCTGGATTCTGCCTGGAAGTTTACTTTGCTGAGAAATTCTAAAGCAGGGGTTTCCAACCTTTGCAACTTTAAGTCTGAAGGACTTCAGCTCCCAGAATTCTCCAGACAGCAAAGCTGGCTGGAGAATTCTGGGAGCTGAAGTCCTTCAGACTTAAAGTTGCAAAGGTTGGAAACCCCTGTTCTAAAGCATTGCTTAATTGTTTCCCATCCAAATTGCTGTCTGATAACTTACAGCGGTTTGTCTGTTCAGCAAACCAACTTAAAAAGCAAACCAACTTAAAAAGAAACTACACAATTTCCCAAGCAGTAGGATCCATTTCTTAATTTTTGAGCTCCAAGGTAATAATAATTTTAACAAGACTTTCTTTTTGAAGTGTTTAAAAGAGACTTACATTCTTTCTTCTCCTCCCCAAAATTGTCTCTCTGTATGAGAATTGACTAGGAAATGTATAGTCGATGAGAGATTTTTTATATATCATCAATCAATCAATCAAATTCGGATTTATTGACCGCACCCTCTCCCCACAGGGACCCGGGGCGGTGCACAGGAAAAACTAAAAACAATATACAATAAATACAAAATACATACTTTAAAACATAATTAAACAATGTTACCCGTGCTAAAAATGATTAAGAACCCATTAAAATGCATTTGGAATCAATAGACAGAGAGAATTATTCAAGGCCGGCCAGTCGAAAGAAATAGGTCTTCAATTTCGTACGGAAGGAGCGGAGGTCAGTGGTCGTTCTGATGTCAGGGGGAAGGTCATTCCAGAGGGCCGGGCCCGCCACAGAGAGAGCCCTTCCCCTGGGCGTCGCCCGCTGACAAAGTCTAGTGGACGGCACCCGGAGAAGTCCCTCTCTGTGGGAGCGAATCGGTCGTGAGGATGTATGGGGCAGGATCCGATCTCGCAGATAGCTAGGTCCCGAGCCATGGAGCGCTTTGAAGATGATAATTAGCACCTTGAAGCGCACCCGGAAGACGACAGGTAGCCAGTGCAGCTCGCGCAAGAGCGGTGTAACGTGGGTAAACCTGGTGGTCCCCATAATTGCTCGCGCGGCTGCATTCTGAACTAACTGAAGCCTCCGGGTGCACCTCAAGGGGAGCCCCATGTAGAGAGAGTTACAGTAGTCCAGTCGGGATGTCACGAGGGCATGAGTGACTGTGCGAAGGGCGTCCCGATCCAATAGGGGGCGCAATTGGAGAACCAGGCGAACCTGGTAAAACGCCCTCCTGGCCACGGCTGTCACTTGCTCTTCCATAGACAGCCGGGTATCCAGGAGGACACCCAAATTTCGCGCCCCATCCACAGGGGCAAGATGTTCGCCCCCTATGGCCAGCGTTGGAGAGAGCTGGTTGAATCGGGCAGCCGGAAACCACAGCCACTCGGTCTTGGTCGGGTTGAGCCTAAGTCCGTTACTTCCCATCCAGATCCGCACGGCTTCCAGGCACTGGCACATCACCGCTACGGCATCGTTGGGGTGGTTTGGGGTAGATATGTACAGCTGGGTGTCATCAGCGTACAGGTGGTACTCTACCCCAAAACCATGGATGATCTCACCCAGCGGCTTCATGTATGCATTAAACAGGAGAGGCGAGAGGACCGACCCCTGAGGCACCCCACATGTGAGGGGTCTCGGGGTCGACCTCTGCTCTCCTGCCCGCACAAATTGCGATCGGCCAGAGAGGTAGGAGGAGAACCACCGTAAAACGGTGCCTCCCACCCCCAACCCCCCCAGCCGATGCAATAGGATACCATGGTCGATGGTATCGAAAGCCGCCGAGAGGTCTAATAGGACCAGGATGGAGGAACATCCCCCATCTCTGGCCCTCCAGAGATCATCTACCAACGCGACCAATGCCGTCTCGGTGCTATGCCCGGGCCGAAAGCCGGACTGGCGCGGATCTAGATAGTCAACTTCTTCCAGGTTACGGGGAAACTGTTGTGCCACCACACTCTCGACAACCTTCGCCAAAAAGGGAAGGTTGGAGACTGGACGGTAGTTGTTTAAAAGAGCTGGGTCCAAAGAGGGCTTCTTGAGGAGGGGCCTCACCATCGCCTCTTTTAGGGAGGCAGGCAAGGAACCCTCACTCAAGGATGCGTTGACAACCTCTTGGAGCCAGCCTCGTGTCACCTCCCAGGATGCCAGTACAAGCCAGGAGGGGCACGGGTCCAATAAACATGTGGTGGCTCGCAGTCGCCCACGTAGCCTGTCCATATCCTCCTGACTATATAAAATTAGTCACATGCAGAACTAATAACAAAAATATATCTTTGGAGCTGAGTAAAATTAGTTTGATAAGCAATTCTAGGATTAAGATATCCTATAATACAACTGCTCCACATCCTTTCAAGCATTTTGAATCAATTCCACCTCATTGTTGAAATACTTTCTTTAAAAACAAGCAATGTCATATTAAAAATCAGCTGGAAAATGCATTTAATTACTTGATTATTTGGATTCGCAGGGAGTTTTGTCCTGAAATGTTACAACATTTCTTCTCCAAACAATTTCCATGCCAGAATTCAAACCAATATTTATTCACCCAAAGAAACAAAAAATGTGTTAGAAAAATAGCAATTGAAACGAGTCTTACAAACCAATTACAACCTTTGGAATATGCTTTCATCCAGTGAAATGGATCCCTTGCTTTCTAGATTTTCCATCGTTTCTTGCTAAAGTGATCATTTGCTGAGATGCTGTCAACTGTCTGATTTAACATCTCAATGGATGCTCTTAAGTCGTGTTACTTCAATTAAACATTTCAATAAATGGCACCACCTGTATTTAATATTTATTTAATGCTATCAGAGTTTGAAATGTTGAAGGAGATACAGATGTCTGAGATGCTCAACTCATGATTTCGTACTCTAGGGCAGGGGTGACAAACTCAATTTCATTAAGGGCTGCATCAGGGTTGTGTTTGACCTCGAGGGACTAGGGTGGGCATGTCCAGGGTGGGTATGGAAAGCTCAACGTCACTCATGTCATGGGCTCCAGTGATGGTCTGAGCACTCTGCCAGTGAAAACGGACTCCCAAGCTCCATTTTCGGCTGCGACAGTCTCCTGCAACTGTCTTCCAGAGAAAACGGAACTTGGGAGTGCGGCCTGCAGCCCTCGCAAGCTCCATTTTTGGCTGCAATGACCTCCTGCAACCCTCTGTCAGCAAAAACAAAGCTAGGGAGGGCTACATGAGCTCCATTTTTGCTGGTCCTTTGCTGTTTCCAGGGGGGCCCCAAGGGCCAGATCTAAGAACCACATAGACTGGATCTGGCCCCCAGGGCTGTGAGTTTGGCACCCCTCCCCTAGGAATTGATCAGAACACTTAAGGAGTAGCTAAAGATTTCGTGAGAAATCTTTATAACATTAAAATCTCTGAGAACTGGATCATTTCAAATCTTTTTAGTTCAGTGTAGTCTTTTTAAGAGTACTATGGGCAACAGGGTTCTAGGGGCCAGTTCCAGAATAGTTGAGCAGAATCTGAGTTTTTAAGATTGCTTTATCCCATTTTACAATGTTCAACAAGTTACTCTCAATTCCAGTTGTTCTTGAAGAATCCATATCAGTTTCGGGTTAATTTGTCTTGGGGAACTATAACAGAAGGAAAAGGAAACTTGTGAACCCAGAGCTGCATGAGGTCTCTGAGACCTTTTTGGGTGGCTTCCCAAAACTTCATTAATTGTTAAAACCTGATGCACAATTTTCAATAACATTGAAGAGTAAAATATGTATATGAAAGTTCTAGAAAAAGGCATATCAGAGCTTAAAAATGAATGTCTTCCCCAAACTGCAGTCCCATGTAAATAGCCCTATCCATTTTGTGGCCCTTAATATCTCAAAAATATTCTTTGAGGCCCTTCATCCCAAAAGGTTGCCCACTCCTAAACTGGAGACTAGATTGTGAAATATCTCCCTATCTCCACATGTCTCAAAGAAATAAATAATTACCAAAATTACCCAAGCAACCTCAGGTCCCTTTTCTATGTCAAAAGCTTGCCAATATAAGATGGTTTACCTGGATTTGTAAAATATAAGCAAGGCGTAGGTTCCCTTTATCTTGCAGGATGAAGTATTTCATAAAGTGAGGCCATTTCTGAGAAGATACATCT
Organism: Rhabdophis nuchalis; assembly: GCA_039707465.1. Taxonomy (NCBI): domain Eukaryota; kingdom Metazoa; phylum Chordata; class Lepidosauria; order Squamata; family Natricidae; genus Rhabdophis; species Rhabdophis nuchalis. The sequence continues at coordinate 146,292,483 of CM077645.1, forward strand.
CGGGTTCCAACTTCAAGGTTCCCATTACAAAAATGAATCTCCCACCCAATCAGGAGGAGTGTACTGTCCATATCTAGGTCCCAATATGTTATACATCCAATATATTTTCCATACCATACCTAGGCCTGACTTTTCATTGAATGAGGCCAATCTTCTTGGATCTTCTGTGGCTAAATATACTCCCCCTTCTCCAAAATCTTTATCCCAAAAGAAAGTTTGGAGATAGAGACGACTATATCCAAACTGGTTGGATTGAGGGATGATTCTTCAGGAGGAGGTACACCACTGTCGTCATCAAGTCAGGTTCTAACTCCCTCTCCATCTCTTTCCTGGGCATACCTTCTTCAGCTGCCCAAAGGTTCCAAGTGGAGCATGGGTCCAATTCATAGCATCCACTCTTCAATCGCTTCATGTTCCAAAGAAGTCCATCTAACCTTCCAAGATCATCTCACCAGACCCTGCCTAGTTAACTTCTAACTCCAAGCAAATGCAGGCAATTTTAGCTGTGAAGAGTCTCACAAAGAGACTCTTCCACAACCTTTCCCAAAGGGTGTGACCCTAAACAAGACCACTAGCCCAGCCTCTTCAGACACAGGCACAATAACTTTTGAGGAATTAGTCTCTGTTTATTATATCTCCTGCTTTTATTTAGTTTGTTGTAATTGCGTTTAAATTTGTTTAAAGTCGATGTCTGATTTTATTAAAGTTGCCTTGATTTTGAATGTTGTGATTAGTACTCTATGCTGCCCTAGGAAGACTGAAGTTTTCAAAAACAACAGTGAAGGAAGGAGGGCTCCCTAACAAGGAAGTTGTGGTTGGGGACAACCTTATGAAGTTTTTAAAACTGGTAACAAAAAACTGGTGGAGATGTGATAGACAATTATATGCAATTTCCGAGCTGATTAGAGAGAAGCCGGTATTCTTACCAAAACACTGGATCAATTTCGGTCTTAGTATGGAAGTGTTCCATTTTCATGCTGGCTCTGATGAAACCATATATGAACATCTTGCTGATTTATCATAAATTAAAATCATTCCTTCCAGATCTAGAATGGCCATATTTCTGAACCAAGTGCAAGCCACAATATAATGAGTAACATTTGTATGACAGCAACATTTTACTCAGAATTTATCTCATTGCTAATGTAAGTCAGGTTCATTTGGTCAGATCCTATATAGGATCGATAGACAGACAGACAGACAGACAGACAGACAGACAGACAGACAGACAGACAGACAGACAGACAGACAGACAGACAGACAGACAGAAGAGGTGAGTTGTACTCAGTTTCGGCCGGATCGGGCGAAACGGTAGTAGCGGTAACGGGAGGCAAGCACACCCAAACTGGTAGTAAAAAAATTGACAACCCACCACGGGTAGGTAGGTAGGTAGGTAGGTAGGTAGGAAGACAGACAGACAGACAGACAGACAGACAGACAGACAGACAGACAGACAGACAGATAGACACCCAGAATACCTTACTTTGTCTGTTGGATTCTTATACTAACCTTCATCAATGCTTTCAGAATGATTTATTTCCAAAGTAATATACTGAAACATCATTAAAAAAATCATTTTAATTTTCAAATGCAGCATAAATGTTATTTTCAACCAGGTGTTGCCCCGCGTGACTGAAACTATCCTGGGGGCAGGACAAGAAGCAATGGGTGGAAACTAATCAAGGAGAGAAGCAACTTAGAACTAAGGAGAAATTTCCTGACAGTTAGAACAATTAACCTCTGGAACAGCTTGCCTCCAGAAGTTGTGAATGCCCCAACCGTGGAAGTCTTTAAAAAGATGTTAGATAGCCATTTGTCTGAAATGGTATAAGGTTCCTGCCCACGCAGGGGGTTGGACTAGAAGACCTACAAGGTCCCTTCCAACTCTGCTATTGTATTGTATTGTATTGTATTGTATCTTTACCTTGGGATGAAAATTGGAGAGTGCTAACATCAGCACTCATATTCACTCCCTTTGTTTACTATGGAAGCAGGCTACAGGATGGATCAGGGATCATTTCTAGCCTGAGCAGGTTGACAAGGCATAAGGCATTATTTCAGGTTTTATTACACCTTTTGTAACGAAGTTTTTCACCATTATACCATTTTTTAAATCAATGTAGAAAAGAGGTTGACTGATTGAGCACGTGCAAAAGTTTACTCTACACTCCTTGGCTCTTAACACAGGACCAATTTTCAGGTCCCAGTTCATGGGTATTCATGGGGATGAAGGGGCAAAGAGGGTAAGATAAATAGCTTTATTACATGCGTGACTTCATTATGATTTGTATTAGACACTTATATTCCAGCTTCCTAGATTCCCCCAACATATACTGTGGTTGCCTACTTGGGGAGGTAAGGATAAGGATAATTATTTTGTAATGGTGCCCCCAATTTGTGTAGTGAGATAAGTTTCATAATTGGGGCAGCCATCTGTCTAGAAATAGTGTCAAGGGACAATTCTTCTGGTAGAGAAGCATTGCCATTCTTCTGAAGGACCTACCTTGCATTCTCGGAATGTATTCTTCTCAGTGGGCTTCAAGAATAAAGTGATTTTCAAAAGCTCAGTTACTGAAATATGCCAAGCAGTCTTACCTTTGTCAAAACTGGCAAGAAACCCTTACGTTATTCTGCTTCCTCCCTCCTCCTTTGACTGCTCCTTCACAAAAACGTAGATGAACATGTGAAGTACTGCCGTTTGTTCAGGTCTTACGATTAGAGATTTTTGTTGAAATGCTCACAAATGTAAATGGTTCTTGGTATGAAAAGTCATTTAATCAAGCCATTTTCTTTCCACCACTGTGGAAAACTAAATGGTTTTCGTTATTAAATGGATGGAATATTTTCTGCAAGATAAAAAGGACTTTAAAGCCAATGTCTCAACAGTAGGTACAATGAAGAGTAATTCCTGTATAGTAATTTGCTTTTCTTCTGAAAGAAGCATCATGAAAGGAGACCACTTTCTGGCCCTGTATGTATGTCCATTGTTAAGTCCTCAGGTCTACAACCGTGCCAGCAAGTCTGGTGAACTCTGAGTCACCACATTCCGGAAAGGAGCCGGCTGGAGACTGTCTAGAAAACAGATACAATGTTGCAGCTAGCTTGCTGCAAGGGTTCCTGTCTGAAAGCCTATATAAAGGGCTGTCAGACGGGGAAGCCTTGCCAGTAGTGATTCTTGTGCATTGTAAATAGTTGCTGAATAAATGTTCCTGTTGATTGACCATGCCTGAGTCGGACTCCTTTGTCAATCTAACATCCATATGGTGTGGAGTGACATTTGCAAGGAAGACCACTACATTAAGGATAGGAAACCTATGCTGCATAGACTGCGGTGAAGGATCCTGGGCACAATAGTTCAACGATGTCTGAAAGACTACATATTCTCCATTCCTAGTAGTTTTAGCTTCAGTATGGATCTCTAAAATTGTCTGCTTTGCGTTCCAGGATCTACAAAAGACTTTGTGCATAAAGATGTCTGAGTAGACTGCAAAATCCCTCTTCTCTAATAAAATCTGATTAGATCAGGGATCTAATTATGTCACTAGATCGGGGTGTCAAATTCAACACCCAAGGGCTGAATCCAGCCCACGGGGCGCTTAGATCTGGCCTGCAGGGTCACCCTGGAAACAGCAAAGGACTGGCCTGCAGTGTCTCTGCCAGAGTGGAGGAAGTTATCACCCAGCCCTCTCCCAGAAAAATGAAATATCCTAGGAAATATTGAAAAGGCAGAATATTATATTTTCCTGAATGTGAAAAGGGAGAAACATGTTTTAATTCCTGCAGCCTCCTGCCCCCACCCCCCTCTGTCAATGAGCCATTAAGACCTGAGACTTTACATAAAAAGGCAATATCAGCTTTTCACAGAAACAGAAACTGACCACGTGGCATCTGAGAACTCAACCAAACCTGGATTCAAAACCCAGCCTAGAGAATTGCCCCTGCATTGCCCTATGTGAGTCTGACAACCAATCAGAATACACTTCTTACACAGGAACAGGAAACAGATAGGTGGAGCCGAACAGATTATAAAAAACCCCGCAAGCCCCTTCCTCGGCCCTTCGCTTCTTCTTCTCCAACATTGAAGAATGTGATCACCTTTTCTGTTCAGGATTCAGACCATGCAGACCTGTCCACCATTAAACCATTTTTCCAAGCAGCCTCCATGTCTCCAGTGTCTTTTTCCCCACTTGGAGCAAAACCCAGTAGGAGATTTCTTCCAACAATAGAAAACGGAGCTAGGGGAGGCTGGGACAGCCTCCTACAACCCTCTGCCAGCAAGCCCTCTGCCACAAAGGGGCCCTCCTGAGCTCCTTTTCCGCTGGCACAGGGTTGCAGGAGGCCGTCGCAGCCTCCCGAGCTCCATTTTCACTGGCAGAGTGCTTGGGCCTCCTCAGGCATATCCGACACAAGTGACATTGAGTTGGCCACACCCACTCTGGCCACGTCCACCTGGTCCCAAGGTCAAACTCAACCCTCAATGAAATCGAGTTTGTCACCCCTGAACTAGATACTGTAAAGCTATATGTGTAATTCCATCACTAAAGTCAATACAACCCTATTAGATAATCTCTTTCAAGCATGTAATAATGCATGAAAAAGGCTTATGTCCCAGATTTGACAAGCACTACTGAATAGTGCTTGTCTATGATGGAGCTCTTACAGCCTAGAAAATATGCATTGGGTTTTGGAGAGGTGTGTGTAAAAAGTGATGTTATACATGTTTAGGCAAACAGATACGGTGAATAAAAACACCAACTATTGTTTGTTTTGAGCTTCACGCTTTCATTTTACGTGGTATATCTTAGGTACATTTTAAGTTTTTCATGGATATATCTGAAGTACACTTTAAAGACAAGAGTGAAGGACTGGAAAGTTGCTTTAAAAGAATCCTTGTCTTGCCCTATTTTACCTTCTGACTTTATAATATCCAAAATAGAGGAATACTTTATTAATCACTTTATGATTATTAACTTTGGGAAGTTAATAATCATAAAGTGCCGCTGCCAAATAGGGTAGATTTGACCAGAAATAGCATCTGGCAAATTTGGCTAAACTTTCTGGCTACCTCATCTCACAGCTGTTTATTTCCTGAGGTCATTTCATATTCTTCTAGTGTTTCAGTGCTGTTTTAGGACAGCATCTTGAGACCACCATTGTCATTTCAACCCACCACATAGTTCTGTGCTATGCTGATAATTTTTCAACTGCCGGCCTTAATAAAGAATCCAAAATTTTTACAATACAATGATACATTTAAATTTTACAGTATGAAATCAGTTAGCCACCAAAGACAACAACATTTCAAGAGCAAAATTCCTCTTTGTGTGACAATATGATACAAACAGCAAAAGGAGGTGAATCAGATGGGCGGAGGGAAGAATTACCTCAGAACCATAATTTGAAATATAAGAGCATACTGCAGACATTCAAATCAGTACCCAAAGCTATGATGTAGCACCAGGAAAAGCCCTTGAACTGATTGCACTGATTTGCTAGAGTGAAGAAACAAATGGCTGAGGCCCATGTTTATTTAAACACATAAACAAGCAAGGTATTAACTGATTCACAAGGAGGAACTCTTTTTTTAGATGCAACTCATATCTAGTTCTATCAAAACTATTCAGACTCTTACTGGCAATTTCTCATAATGAAACACCCAATTGAAATTCATGAATCACTGGTGTTCTTAGAAATCAGCCCATTTGCATTCTAAAAAATTTAGTCCATTGCAAATGTAGAAATAATTTTTCCTTCTGTTGCATGTAAATTAAAATAGTTATAGAATGTACAATTGGTGAAGGTTTATCAAATTCGTATTATTCACAGGCACAACTTGATCCCCAACGAGTGCAATAAAATTTTGGTACATTTGAAAATATTCCTCAATTTTTTTTTCATGAGATTCCCTCTCAAGAATATGTTGGTAGACTCAACAATTTTGGACAATTTTCATCCAGCCTCCAACCTTCCTTTTGTAGGGAAGGTTATTGTGAAGATATTCAGCCTTATAGCACCTGGAGAATATCCTAGAAGAAATACATTTGCTCTTTGGCCTTTTGGCTCAGGCATGGTCTTGTCAGTTTTTGGTCATACTTGTTGATGTCCTCTGGCAGAAGCAGGACAGATATGGTGTCACTGTCCTAGTTTTTCTCGATATTTCAGCACTTTTTGATACACCAAGTTTGGTATCCTTCTGGGGCAACTACAAGGTCGGAGGGGGAGGAGCCAAAGTGTTATGGTGGTTCTCCTTTCTCCGTGGTTGATTCTATTCAGTGTTTACAGATCAGGAAAGTTCCAGCTTGAATCCCTTAATATGTGAGGTACCTCAGGGTTTGATGCTTTCACCTCAAATTTAACCATCTGCTTGAAAGTGCAGGGTGTGTTCCAGAGGTAGGTTTCTACTGGTTTGGCCTAGATCAGCAGAACCGGTAGTGGTGGCTTTGCAGCGTCACAGACACAAGAGCGAACCGGTAGTAAAAAAAAAAAAGGAAACCCACCACTGGTGTGATAATTTGTTAACAAGGCGTGAGGTATCCTCAGTATGTCAATAACAGTTAACTCATCAGTTTTAGAATGTGCCAACCCTATAAGAAACAAATACTGTGTAGTCCTAAAATTACTATTCTTAGAACTAATGGAATATTGCATGACTAAATGCGCTTCTTCTCGGTCTCCTCCCTCCATTATCCTCATGTGAAGTGTGGATCGGATTTGCCTTATAAGTATTCATAGAGCTCTCTTTTGTTATGGGCTTAAAACAAATTTATCTAGTTGTTGCCGTGGTAACAGATCTTCCCTCTCTCCCTCAAGCCAACCTCTCTACTCCCTACAAGAAGGAACAGATTCGCATTTAACCCTGACAAGACTGAGGGACCTAAACATCATTTAAATAGTTCTTCTAATCCTAGCGAGAGTCCATTTCTGGTTCTAAATATGTTTGCAGTTCCCTATTCAAAGCTGGGATGCAACTTGAGGCCTTCTGGACTCACAATTCCTGGTCAATGAGCAGATGAAAACTTTTAGTCAGAAGAGCCTTCACATATTTTTCTAGTATCCCAACTACACACTTTTCAGCACTAGGAGTCCGTCCCCACAGTTCCATACACATTGGTCATCTCAACTGCAGTTTTTCTAGTGTCTAGTACAGTACACAGGACTGCCCTTGAAGACTATTCAGAAGCTACTCATAAGGTAGCAATGCAAGGAGTTATGAGTGAACCTATATATCAGTGGTGGGTTTCAAATTTTTTAGAACCTACTCTGTAGGTGTGGCCTGTTTTGTGGGCGTGGCTTGGCAGCCATGTGACAGGGTGGGAGTGGCCACCTTTTAAAATGGGGTGAAACTCATTTAACAATGCTCTTGCTTAGCAACCAAAATTTTGGACTCAATTGTGATAATAAATTCTTTCTTTCTTTCTTTCTTTCTTTCCTTCCTTCCTTCCTTCCTTTCCTTCCTTCATTTCCTTTCCTTCCCGTTGGGTCACTGGCAGCGGCGGGCCAGATTTACTTCCAGGTACGCCGGTGGAACCCCCTCTCACCGGTTCTCTAAATTTCATCAACCGGCTCTCGCGAGTAGGTGCGAGCCTGCAGAAACCCACCACTGCTATATATATATTAATACTTCTGCTACATGAATGTTAAACATTACCGATGAACTTTCAGATGCAGTTCAAGATGCTGGTTAGCACCTGTAAAACCCTTTATGGCCATCTAGAATATATCTGATAGTTTCTGCCCATTCTGTACAGTTGGATACAGCCAGTATACATTGTGTACCATCCATTGAGTGTCATCTAATAGGACCAGAGGTGGGTTGCTCGCCGTTCAGCCCGGATTGGGCGAACAGGTAGTAGCGGTGGCAGGAGGCTCTGCCCATCCACCTGGACACTTCTGCACATGCGCAGAAGCGTCACATGTGTGCGCATCAGTCTTCAGTTCCGAGAGTCTATTTCATAAGGGGGAATTGTGAGGCTTAATCAAGTGGGAGAATTGTTTGTTTCGGCTGTGCTGTGTGTTTTCCATATTACATAATGCTCATTTCCTGTTTATCTTCATTGCTTTTGAAAGGCATCGCACCGGTTTCGATTCTATGACGTGCAGGGCCAGTTTTGATTTGAGGAGGATAGCTTTATAAATAAAACGAATATATAAATATCCCCAGCAGTCAATTCTCCTGCTTGATTAAGCCTTACAACTCCCCCTTATGAAATAGACGCTCTGAATCTCCAACTGATGCTATGCTAAAGATGGAATTATTTAAGCGAACCAGCAAAGCAAGATTGCAAGTATCTAACAAGTAATTTGAGGAATAGTTTGGTTTGCAACCGTTGATTGTTCTTTTGTGACCTCTAGTGGTCAATTCTAGTAATGTTGCCTCCAAAAGAGATTTTAAAAACTCCTTAAATTTTCAACTTATTAATACCTTTTCCTCAGTTGAAAAGCAAAATGAATGGGTCATCGTTTTTGGAAAGTCCCTGCACTGTTCATTTCTTCAATTCCATAGGCTTTTGCATTTTGCAACACAGGATTTGAACTATCCACAAAAGATATTGGTGGTAAATCTTTCTTAAACTGTCTTTTTAAAGTTCAGCTGAGTCTTTTTATCTTTTGCATGCAAATAAATATATATATATACATATATTCACAAGGAAGCCCTAGTTCTATTGTCTTAAATAAGGATTACTCCACATTACACATTAATTATATTGCTAAATTAAGCTGATATACCTTCAATTAAGTCAGCAGTTCTACAAATCCTAGACTTATTCATCTCCTTGCAATGCGACTGATTATTGAGATAACATTTAATTAATTTTATATCCTGACACTACATATTTATTATGAAAAGTAACATACATAACATTTCATATAATGGTATTAGTCACACATCTGTGTGATTTCATTGATTTATGTCTCTCTAGGTCGGTCCTTTGCTGAAAATATATGCTTGCTGAAATGCATATTCGTCTCTTGCACAGTTGCGGGATCTAGAAAAAGAAAAACCAACCCAAGTGAAACTTGAAAGTTGTTGCCATATATACATGTGTACGCTTGATTTTGGGTAGGCTATGTAATTCCTATATCTACATTGGTGACCAAGGCCTATTTAGGACTTCATACATTTTAAACGTCTCTGCTTTGGTACTGAGACTTCCTTCTTCTTCAGCAAAGAACGGGTGGACAAATAAATGAACTCAAATACCCTCCATGTTGTTGTTGCATGCAGGAGGGTTGAGTAACTTTTGTACGGCATCCACAAATAGCTGGACCAAGCTTGTAATCTTTAGAAGAGCTAAAAGTAAATGGAAAAAGAAACAGAAGCACCAAGGCAGTAAGGAGGGGTCATGTTCCTGATTGTTACCATCTGGGGTAAGGTTCCACATAAAACAGGAGTGGGAATTGTGTGTATAAACACAAGTTAATTGGTGAGCAATGCGGAGGAACCTGATCCTGCATTAATGAGGGAGCTGCTATCAGGCCACCAAGAGACAACTGCTTGGAAGCAGAAGGAAGGGCTAGTCACGCTTCTTGTGCAAGTGCCATCACCAGCAATACTGGCCAGGTGTTGCTACAGCAAAGCCCTCCCTCCAATGCTTTCTGAGCTTTCCTTGAAAGGAACAGCAAATTAACACGGAGCCAAATATCTGAGAATTGGTAAGTTGCTAGGGACCTCCACGGGCAATCTTGAAAAAAATAAAAGAAGTGTTTTGAGTGAAGCATTGCACCTGATCTCTCTGGCATTGAGGGGAATGAGGAATAAATACAAACCCTTGATGGGATTTGTTTACCGAGTCAAGAGCATTTCTAGTAAAGAAATTGCTATATGATTGATTTTTAAGGCTAGCTAACTACCTCGATGCTGTTTCCCTTTGTTAAATAGAGGGCTGCACAGGAGAGAAGATAATCCAGATTTCCCACCCCCCCTCCAAAATGCATCACTAGGATTTTGAGAGACGTTGTTGTGGCCCACCAGCAGCCAGAGGATCTGGCAGTAGATTTGGACAGTGGGGAGATTGGGGAGGAACATAGGTCAGTCCTGGAGTCTAGGGAAGGCTCTGATGAGTGCTCTGTGTCAGAGGCAGAGATGGAGCCAGGGCCGTCTGACAGTTATCAGCTACCTTCAGAGTCGGACATCAGTGGGGCAGAAGAACAGCTGGAGCCTGTTCCCAGTGTACACATGTGCAGAGCTGCCAGGAGAAGAGAACAGCTAAGGAACAAGGGTCAACATGGGAGTAAAGTCACAGGGGGGCGGTGAATGGCCCATCCCATAGGGAATAAAGAGGAGTGAAGTTTGCACGAGACAATTAGTTCAATTCATTAGGGTGAAAATTTGTTCCTGACTTCTTGCTAAGTATTGTCTGCTACAGAGTGGCATTTGGAAGATATCGGCCTAGCAGCTCTCCAAGCCTGACAAGGGTCTATAGTTGTGAAGTCTCTTGAAAGACTGTTGGCGGGGACTTTGCTGGAGAAGAATTCGCTTTAAATTAAATAAAAGGGGTTTTACTGACATGAGGAGTCGGCTTTGTGCTTTTGGAAAGCCTAGGTCAGAACAGATGTGGCTTTTTAGCCACCTAACATCAAGAACGTCAAAATGAATGGAAATACCGACTTTCCGGTGGAGTAATTACAAATTAAAGCAAGATCTCTTTGTAAATTGTTAAAGGAGATATTGGTCAAGTTACAAAAGGTCTCCAGTAACAAAGAAGAGATCCAAATTTTTTAGAATTGCGGTAATTTTAAAAGCTCCTTTTTCATCCTGAAAATAGCATGTCAGTGAGACAACCCCAGTTCTCCTCAAACGTACAGTTCATTAACATTCTTGTTAGATTTATGATCAAAGGGTTTGAATCACTTTGATTTTACATTCTTCTTTCAACATACTCCAAGCCTTTCCAAAAGCCAATGTGTTGTTATTTGTCAACAGACCTTCCTGACCATTTCCCACTAAATACTGAGAGTGAAAAAGCAGCATTTCTCCTTAAAAAAAATTAAAAGGCTTTTGGCAACACAGTTCATGGGAGGGGTGAACGCCCGACGTGACCTAGCAAAATAATAAGCTTTAGTTACATTCTTCCTCTCGACTTCCCCCAGTCCCAAAAGATGTCTGAGCCTGAAATCTTCTAGTCGCTATTTGGTAGACATATTTAATTAAATTGTAAGTACATATTATAGGACTGTGTTGTTCCGGATCATGTTCTTTTGGCTCCCTGCCCATAGCATTTAAGTATTATCTTGCTGCAATGGGTGATCAGTTTGCACATTGCAATAGATACTCAGAGCTCTGTGAACTAAATCAAAGGTGGCAGATTTAGATACTCTGATGTCATAAAGGTAGTTGAACCTTCTGGAACAGGGTTGCTTCATTCTAAGAAAGAGAGGCATGTGTTCTAAACTTGAAGACAGACAATGTTTCCTTTAAGAAGGTCTCTGGGAATGACACATTTCTTCCAGATGTGTTCTATCCTACTCAGGAATAGTACTGCTGGAAATTTGGCCTTATACTGACTGTTGAACTAGTGAATGCTAAGAGGGGAAAAAAGGAGATTGCTCTCTGCAACAGCATGGGTGTGGTTCTGAAGAAAATATGAAAGATAAGATCTTAATCCTGTTTAATCAATTTAATTGTAATAATACCTGCACGTACAATAGATTAAACCAAATTATATTATGTTCCTTGTTCTAAATTATCATGGCTACCATGGTTTTACGGTGTGGCCCCCAGTCTGTCACTCCAAAGCATCTGTGGTACCTACCATTTTAAAAAAAAGAAAGAAAGACCTGTTTGTTGAGTGAGATTGGTTCAGGACATTGTCGAATTTTGAATCTGGGAAATGATGGAATAATTGAAGTGAGCTGTTTTTTCAGAAAACCAGACAAGGATTTGTGCTTTTCTACAAGGAGCCATTTGCCATCCCATTGAGCTTTCCAGGCACAGAAGAGAAAATATATTTTCCAATGAAAAGAGCAATTAAGTTTGAAGGAAACAGTAATCAATCACTAAATTTAAAAAAAAAAGACACTCCATGAAAGTATTTGGCAACTTTGCATTCAAATTTAAATTTAATTAAATATCAAGCACAGTGATGCAGAGCCTTAGACTGCAGTCTTTCACCTATATGTACAAGAATGAAGACACATACTAATAGCCACAGAAATAGTTGCATGTACAAAAGGTAATAGCTACTAAGGGAAATTTAAAAGAAAACTTTAATAAAATGACTTATTCCCAAAGTATTCTTGGTATTCAGGGTTCATCATGTGTGCAGAATCCCAATATCAATGGAAGCTAATTTATTTATTTATTATTTATTTATTTATTTATTGAATTTATACCCCGCCCTTCTCCAAATGGACTCAGGGCGGCGGACAGGAAACTCAAAACATACAGAACATATAAACATTTTTAAACTTATTCCACTAAGGGCCTGTGTTAAACCGAATTAAAATCCCCATTTTACGACTGGCGGTGTTGGAGGCTGCGCAAGGCCGGCTAGTTGAAAAAGATGTGTCTTCAGACACTTGCGGAAGAGGCGGAGGTCAGAAATGGTACGGAGTTCAGGGGGCAGGTCGTTCCAAAGGGCTGGTCCTGCCACAGAGAAGGCTCTCCTCCTGGGCGTCGCCAGTCGGCATTGCCCGACCGACGGCACCCTGAGGAGGCCCTCTCTGTGGGAGCGTATCGGTCCAAGGGATGTATTTATTTATTTAATTCAACCTAATTGTTGCCCAGAATCAATTGGAATCTGGTAATGTCTAAATTGAAATCAAGCAATCACTCTGCACTAATACGAGGATTTTGCTTGTGCGGCAGTGAAAGGTGAATTATAGATTTTCTTCATAGGTTTCCTTCATTTTATTAATACAATCAGAAGTATCCCTAGGGCCTAATATTTTCATTTGCAATGAAATGGAATGGCTCAAGAAATGGCGGACTCTCCTCTGGAAATATCTATGGCAGGGGTTTTCAACTCATTTTCTTTGAGGGCCTTGGAGAGGGTGCATGATTGGGGGGCATGGGCATGGTGGGCATGGCCGGGATAGGAGTGGCCATGGTTGGAGTGATGGGAGTACATCTCTGCATACATGGTTTTATACACTTATAAAAATAGAGAGGCGCATCTTTCTGTGATTTTGTAAGACATACAGTAATTGATCTACTTGATCACACTATGAGAAAGAGACCGGATTTTTAAAAAATGACTCCCTAGGAAGACTAGAACTATAAATTATTGACATAGGCTAGAGTAGCAGAATCCTGCAAGTCTGAAAGTTAAAGTATTTTACCTTTCCTCCCTTTTATAACTTTCTGAGTCAAGGACGGCCTCCTGCAGCACTCTTGCAGCCAAGACAGGGCTTCAGTGCGCCCCCCCCCATGTCCCATTTTCGGTAGCAGAGGCACCGCAGGCCAGTCCTTTGCTATTTCAAGGCCAGTCTCATGGGCCAGGCTGGATCCAGCCCACAGGTCTTGAGTTTGACACCCCTGATCTAGGGTAATCTGCCAGGAGGCTATAGTAATGGATTTTAATACTGGGCAGATGGTTGCACTAAATGGTCTCCAAAATCCCATCCAAGCCCTTCATTCTATGAGTCCACCTTGGCAGCATAGTTCAATCAGTGCCATGCCCCTGGGCTCTCATGGCAATTGCCTTTGTCTGGCTGCTGTCCTGGTTTACATCCAGCCAAGCTTTGGCTCAGGGATGATGTCATTAAAAGAAGTTTAGAAGCTGTAAGTCTAGAGTTTCAAGGTAAAATAAGGGGTAGTGAGAACTCCTATTTATCTTGGCTGCTTACTTCTCCCTGTCTGCTGAAGCTCAGGCGCTACAATTCCACACCTCTACTTTTTGGTTTGTTTGTTTTTGTTTTTAAAGGGCCAAAGGGATAACTTTTGAGAAACCCACCTTCCAAGCAACTAGTTGCATTTAAAAAAAAAAATATTGCTGAACTAATCTATAAGAGAGAAACTGAGGACCTGGAAGAATGTGCACTAGGTTGGTTGTTCCTGCACTCCCTAACTGGTTTAGGTGTTCTCAGTGTTACAAGGACATAAGGAGAAGACATTTGAGTGGCAGCTTACTTGTTGGAGACAAATTGCAATGGCACGGGACAAAGTCAGTTTCTAATAGGAAGCATACCTGGACCTCTGGCAGGATACCACCAACTCTTGGGCCTACACCTCTTGGGCCCACACAATGTTTACCTCAATTATGATAAGGCAAATCACGGTGGTCTGTTCAGTTGTGAGGCACAGGCTGCCCGAAGAAGGACAGTAACATTAGCATGCAAGTCTGTAGCATGGAGGTATCAGTTTTGTCAACGTCTCCTGCTGTGATTAAACAGAGGGCTATTTTTCCTACATTAATGAAGCTGAAAGATATTTGTTTTGATTCCGTCACTCTCACCTCATTAGGCAAGAGGAGAGCTGACTTATACACAGGGTCAGATTCGCCCGAGGTTCTGCTGACTCTTCCTAAATTAACATATTAATTCGCTGTAATAAAATTCATGATTTACAAAAAGATATCCAACACCTTGATCCATTACATCCCATAATACGATGGCTTCACGCTCTGCTCTGTTTACAAAGCAGCTGGACAGAGGACTTAAAGACCTCCAAAAGTCCTGTATGATTCCCTGTTGGAAAACATACCATTTTTAGAAGTGGGTTGAAGAGAATCGTTGGAAATTTCATATCTGACCTCTGGCTTCACAGCTATTTCTGAGAAAACAGATTGAAACTGCACAGCTTGTCACCTGCAAATTAAGCAGTTTGGTAGAGTTGGAAGCCAATTCGAAAAGGAAGCAAGTCTGCCTTTCTTTATTTCAGTTTACTTGCTTCACTTTCTAGTTGTTTGCCAGATTAGCAAAGTCATATGTTTCGTCCATTTATTTCTATAAATTGTTACACTTTAGGGAACTATTAACTACAATTACCATAATCCCATATAACAGGCCAGACTGCGTTAGGTTGCAAGGCAGTGGTGGGTTTCAAATTTTTTTAGAACCTACTCTGTAGGTGTGGCCTATTTTGTGGGCGTGGCTTGGCAGCCATGTGACAGGGTGGGAGTGGCCACCTTTTAAAATGTGGTGAAACTCATTTAACAACACTCTTGCTTAGCAACCAAAATTTTGGACTCAATTGTGATGATAAATTCTTTCTTTCTTTCTTTCTTTCCTTTCTTCCTTCCTTTCCTTTCCTTTCCTTCCCGTTGAGTCACTGGCAGCGGCGGGCCAGATTTACTTCCAGGTACGCCGGTGGAATCCCCTCTCACCGGTTCTCTAAATTTCACCAACCGGCTCTCGCGAGTAGGTGCGAGCCTGCAGAAACCCACCACTGTTGCAAGGGCTTTTAGTCCACAAACATCAAGAAGGGTACAATTTTCCCATTCCTATTTTAGGAGAAAAAGATACATTTTATGCTAAGCTCCATTTCTGAACTATCAATATCCAAAGGTCCCTACTAGGACCCCAAACGTTTCACCCCTTCTTCATTCTATCACTCAACTCCAAATTGTAATGCTACAAGTTAGCAACATATCCCCATTAGCCAAATATGAATGAAACAGGATAAAAGAAAGTCCAAAAACCTCAAATTGGAGAATATTGAAAATAGTGTTTTAAGCCCATACACTGTTTTCAGAGAATTGAGATATAATAAATATATGGCAAGTTTGTATTCAGGTTGCTAGATAAATAAATAAAATATGCCAGTAAGCATATTGGCATAGCTTTTAAATTTGTTTTATCAATTGGGTTTTATTAGGGACTTTTTAGAGCAGGTTTTTGTTTAATCTGTTTTTATTATATTTATTGTACCTGATGTTTTATGTTTTATAATTGCCTGTTCACCACCCTGAATCCCGCAAGGGAGATAGGGCGGTATATAAATTTAAATAAACATAAACGTAAACGTAAACACATTACCAGTAAACTATAGCCTTTTATTGGCTAGTAAGGTACCACACTGCACCTTGCATTCCAGGGATTTTCAGGTTATGGATGCCTATGGCAAATTGCCCCTAAGCATCTGATATCTTGATCCAAAGCCAAGAGATCTGACTAGACCAACTTTAGCTTTGGTTCCCTAAATCCAGAATCCTATTTCTACAAAGGCAGAACTAGTGGAAATCAAACCATACTTTTATCATTCTTATAAGAGTTGTTCAGAAAGTAAGTGTAGCTCCTAGATCAAATTCTCACTTACTGGCTTAATGCCGGATATCATAGATGGAGCTTCTTCCTTGACTGAGCAAAGCAGCAATCAGTCTCTTCCATGAGATGGATTTTTCCTTATCCCACTTCTTTAGTATAGAATAGAGTTGAGGAAAGATGCGGTAAGATGTAAAATAGCAAAAACAGGTGATCAACAAGTCATTTGAGACTGGGTTACGATCCTAATTGAAGTCTCCTGTTTGTGGAGACTTTCTGACTTGGGGATTAAAGATCCTTCTTGGAAAATACATAGTGATGGACAATGCTTCGAAATGCTTCAAATATCCAAGCAGATGATCTTTCTCCAACCATCCTCTCTGCAATGGTAATCCAGAGTTTATTCAAGAAAAAAAGAGAGACCCCTAATTTGACTTATTTGAAATTCTGTATATGTGATAATTGCATTCACTTGTCTTTCCCCTCTACATTATTCTCCTCAAAAAAAACTCCTTTTTATATTTAGCCCTGGTGACATAGTGGTTAGAATGCAGTATCGCAGACTAATTCTGCCAACTGCCAGCAGTTCGATTCACCAGCTCAAGGTTGACTCAGCCTTCCATCCTTCCAAGGTTGATAAAATGAGGACCCAGATTGTTGGCGGCAATATGCTGACACTGTAACAACTCAGAGAGTGCTGTAAAGCACTGTGAAGAGATATATAAGTCTATTGCTATTTGTAGATTTTCCTTGGTTTTAGAAGATTATTTCTCAATCAAATCTTCCCTGTATGCAAGACTGCATGGTTCCACAACTATCTCTTGTGTTTCAGGATTGATACAACATTTGTTAAAATCTGTACGTTTCAGAGTTGGGCTGGAAGATTCAAAGCACTTTCCTTTCCAGTTTTCTCAGAGCAGTATTAGTCTTAATAGAGAGAAAAAATCTTTGAAGTTACCTATTAATAAATAGTATATACATAACAGATTGAAAAAGCATGTGCAATCTAATCAGGATCTTCATCCTGTGCAGTGGTGGGTTTCAAATAATCTAACAACCGATTCTCTGCCCTAATGACCAGCTGGGTAGGCGTGGCTCAGTGGTCATGTGACTGGGTGGGCGTGGCCAATGCAACATCACTCACGTCGATGGGTGCCTTGTCTTAGGCGTTACAACGTCATAAGGGTTAACCAGAGAGGCAGTTTCTTTAAGCAGGGCAATAAAGATTAAGCTAGAAACAACACCAGAATGTTTCCTTCCTGCCTTCCTTACAGGATCCCCTGTAAAGAGGGGAAAAGACAAAAGGAGATTTCTTCCAATAATCGGTTCTCTGGACTGCTTAGGAAGTTAACAACCGGTTCTCCCAAATAGCTGCGAACCTGCTGAATCCCACCACTGATCCTGTGGTTAAAAAATATTGTTTGTTCCTAAATAAAATAAGAGATATTGTAGTATTTTGCCCAAGCAAGTAGCACAACACTGAGGAGAAAAGCTATTTATTGAAGTGATCATTGGATGCCTACTCTACAAGGGAGGACCCAGAACAATGGAAAAGCAAAGATTTTTTACAGAAGGTGAGGCTACAGTGCAGGAAAGCCTAAGGACCTGGTTTGTTTGCCAGTTCTGAGAAAGCTAGGTGGGTCCATGTCCTCCACCTGAGGTTATTTTTATTTCTATTGTTAGGCAAAGAGGCCCTTTCAGGAGAGGCAACAGAGCTAGGGAAGCCCATTGTGAAGGGGAAGGAATGTTGAGGTAATCAGGGTCATGTTCCTGATTAAGGTTGGAAGGTGGGACTTTCTCTACAGCATGTTGGAATTCCCTTGTTCGGGCTCCCTTTGGGAGTGCACTGGGAGCTGGTTAGAAAACTTCTATCCTTTAGTCTGGATACAGAATTATTTCAAGGGGACAGAGACAGAAGTGGTATTCAGCAATTTCTGACCAGTTCTGGAAAGTTTGAGTAGTTTGGAGAACTGGTAAATACCACCTCTGACTGGCACCACCTCCATCTATTCTCTACCTCCCGAATCCCAGCTAATCGGGAGGAAATGGGGATTTTGCAGTAGCCTTCCCCTGGACTGGGAATGGAAATTTTACAATATCCTTCCTCTACTATGCCCACCAAGCCACGGCCACTAAGCCATGCCATGCCATGCCACGCCATACCCACCAAGCCATGCCCACAAAACTGATAGTAAAAAAAATCTTAAATCCCACCACTGGACCAAGAGGGTCGGTTTGGATCTGACAGAGTTAGGCAAAGTGAAGAGCTGGTTTTTGAACTTGATTATATCCAAAATACTGGGAGCAGAGGGAAGGGTGAAGTTTCCATTTTGTTTGTTAGGTTTATTTCCTTCACAACATCAGATACTATATAAAATATAGTATATAAGTAAATGTAAATATTGTTACATTTCATATAGGCTCATGTTATACACATTGAGATGCTGTGGCCCAGAGGCTTAAAAAACAGATCTGTACTCCAGTGGTTCGAGTACTACCACTATGTGACGGAGTGAGCACCTGTCACTTCCCTTAGCTCCTGCTCACCCAGCAGTTTGAAAGCATGCAAATGCAAGTAGATTAATAGGTACCACTTCAGTGAGAAGGTAACAGCGCTCCATATTTCACCATACATTCTGCACTGCGGCATGATGTCACACGACTGTGGAAATGTCTTCAGACAGTGCTGGTACAATGGCTTGGAAACGGAGATGCGCACCAGCCTCTAAAGTTGGCTACAACCAGCCGAGTAAAACCAGCAGGAAGTCTTTACCTTTACCTTTAATGTTATACATAGCAATAGCACTTAGACTTATATACTGCTTTACAGTGCATTACAGCCCTCTCTAAGCGGTTTACAGAGTCATCATATTGACCCCAACAATTTGGATCCTCATTTTACTCACCTCAGAAGGATGGAAAGCCGAGCCAACCTTGAAACATACTGATATATGCACTTTTTCTGTTGATGTATGTAGCCCTCAGTGGGGAGAGTAGATACATATTAATGCATTTGCAGATAAAAGGGAATAAACATAAAGAAACAAGGATTTTTTTAAAAAATTTACCACACTATGGTTTCCTCCTGTTCTTTAAATGGTAGGCACTTTTTTAAAAAGGAAAACGTATTTGCAATGGACTTGATTATATCCATGTAGGAGAACAGAAGGGCGTGGAAGGATTGGCATAAGGGTAAACAACTGGCAAATGGTCCATAATTCAGAATCTGCCCAGTGGCTTTTATGTTTTCACTCCAAGCCTTTCAGAAATTAGAAACTGCTTGCCAGATGTTGTAGTTCTTTTTTTTTTTTTAATGTAATTTAACTGTTAAAAAGTTCAGGGTTACAATATTTTCCTGATGAAAATGTCTGCATTTTGTTATATGTTTATTGACTATTATAAAGATGTTAGATTTACTGCTAAACGATATTGACAATTTTGGAATATAAAAGAGGTTGGTTCCTCCTCCTTTTTCAAAGGGGATAAAAAAAGGGGGGGAACATCTGGTAGGAACCTTATGTGTGGCATTGTAACAAAAAGCACTTTGGCAACATTTCCCTTGAGTGTGTGCTTGTGAAGAAAGGATACAGCTTGTGTAGCCTGTGCGTGATTAAGTACAAGACCATCTTGCTATCAGAGTAATGTTTAAAGACAAGTCACCAATAAATCCTCTGTGAGGTGGTTAGTGAAGCTAGGCTACCTTAGCTATGAAACAGCTGTTTCTGAAGCAATAACCCAGCTGTTTGGCCCAGGGAAGAGACCTTGCAAGCGTTATTAATCACGGCATTAAAACCAGAAAGCCAGAACACTGGAGGAAAGCCTGTGTCAAAGGTTTGAAAGGGCAACAACTCCATCACCAGAAGGAGTGTGATATTCATCATGAAGGATATTTTGCACTTGTCAGCAGGATTGGGTTTGCAAGTCTTGATTGGAAAGATCTCTTCTGTTTCACATCTTTATTGGAGAAGGACTGAATCTCCTCTCTTCTCTTCAGGGCAGAGGTGGTATTCAGCCAGTTCTGACTGGTTCTGGAGAACTGGTAGTGGAAATTTTGATTAGTTCAGAGAACCGGCAAATATCACCTCTGACTGGCCCCGCCCCTGATCTATTCACTGCCTCCCAGCCTCCGAGTCCCAGCTGATGGTTGGTCTATTGCTGCCTGCCAGCCTCCCAGCTGATTGCTGGGTCTTCTTTTGTTGCCCTGCACATGAGAACGGAGCTGGAAAAGAGGTTAGTGGGGTGGGGAGAGAATGAGGATTTTGCAGTATCCTTCTCCTGACATGCCCACCAAGCCACACCCACCATGCCATGCCCACAGAATCGGTAGTAAAAAAATTTGAATCCCACCACTGCTTCAGGGGATGGAGGAAGCCCTTTCATTCTCATAAGATCTTGCAAAACCCTGCCCATTTATGCCAAGTATCTTCTAGGATTTTAATGTGACCGAAATTGTTTTTTTATCTCCCTGGCCTCTTCCCTCATCAAGATGAATTCAAATGAGCAGTGGGGTAATTGAAGATTTCCATGTCTGTGGCACAAATATGGATCTCTCCTGGCTTAAATTGTTGGCCTTATGCAGATGAAAGACTGGGATTCTGCTTGCCTCTTCTTCCCATTCAGCATTCAGCATGGTGGGTGGGTGGGTAGATAGATGGATGGATGGATGGATGGATGGATGGATGGATGGATGGATGGATGGATGGATAGATAGATAGATAGATAGATAGATAGATAGATAGATAGATAGATAGATAGATAGATAGATAGATAGAAGCTCACAGATGCAGTTGCTTTTTCTGTACCTAGTCTTCCTCACAGGCTGATTCTAAGGATCCTCTATAAGTGCCCTTGAGATGCTTCAAGAAAAGATAAGAGCTCCAATGTCTGCTCGAAAGTCACTGGCTTAAGCTATGTTACGGTTGATCAACCTTTAG
This sequence comes from Rhabdophis nuchalis, assembly GCA_039707465.1. Classification (NCBI taxonomy): domain Eukaryota; kingdom Metazoa; phylum Chordata; class Lepidosauria; order Squamata; family Natricidae; genus Rhabdophis; species Rhabdophis nuchalis. Next base: position 146,313,560 of record CM077645.1, read on the forward strand.
TTCTGTAGGCTACCGTTGATGCAAGGCAATAGATTAGGGGTGCCATTTGTGTGTGAGGGGAATATGTGTGTATGTGCAGTCACACAGGTTTTCTCTTGCCAGGTTGAAAAAGACAACAATTTCTTTATTCCAACTAGTTGAGAGTGGGCCTCCCAATTTCACCAAACTGCTATCAAGGCTCAGATGAATGTGAAAGACCTGGGAGGCATCAAGCTTCCTCCCAGAGGAATTTAAAGCTTCTCTGTCCCAGAAATTTTGGCTGAAATAGTTCTTCTCTACTGTCAACTATAGCTATAGAAAACAACTGAGACTACTGGGGAAGAGTTATTAAGCCGCTTCCACCCAAACTCCACATGGACCAAGATTATTGACCATTGATCTTAAAGAAGCATCTATCTATCTATCTATCTATCTATCTATCTATCTATCTATCTATCTATCTATCTATCTATCTATCATCTATCTATCTATCTATCTATCTATCTATCTATCTATCTATCTATCTATCTATAATGAGCAGTATACTTAAGATGAATTTTAAAAAGCTAAGCAGGATTCAACCAATTAATAAGAGACAAACCTCCAGGATATTCCAGAGCTTTAGGCTAGGTTGATCATAAAAAAACCATCCCAGAAAAAGTCAGTGGCAAACCACTTTTGTACTGTTGCCAAGAAAATTATGTGCCTATATCCTTGTAGCCTTTAGGAGTTCAACTTAAGACTGTTTTTCTCTTTCTTTTTTCAATAAGGCATTGGCAAGATCCCACTGAAGAAGCAATCTTATCCCAGTTAGAATTCTTGCTTCTCATTTATCTGAACAAACAAAATTCATTTATCTTAAATCAGATTTATCTGGCCCCTATTCCCAACTGTATCAACTTTCAAAGATCTACAGCTATCCCATCCTGCTATGTGAGGTCAAGCAGTTGTTTGTGTGAGACAGTGTGTCACCAGCGTCTAATCAAAAATTATTTCGCTTGATGTGCATTAAAACTGTGCTGTTTGTACTGAGTTCAAGCTCCTTGCACAGAAAACACACCTCTACTTCTGAATCCTTCTGTTACAAGTCTTCGCCTCTCAAATAAAATGGATGGAATACTGTGTATATGTGCAACAGGAATGGACAAGTTGTGAATCCAAGTGGACTTCTCTGAAGGAGCTTGAGTAACCTGACAAAAGTTTACAATTCCTAATTTTGCAACACCTCCCACTTTCCGAATTATTCTTCTGAAGTGAAGAAAAGTGTGTGGGACTAGGACCGTGATAGCATGCCTATGGCATGGGTGGGCGTGCGAGCCATCACCCCAGTTCAGCTCCGTCGTACATGTGGGAGGGAGGGAGGGAGGAAGGAAGGAAGGAAGGAAGGAAGGAAGGAAGGAAGGAAGGAAGGAAGGAAGGAGAAAACATCACAGCAATTTAGGGCTAGAAGACTACTCAGAGGTCATCTAGTCCAACCCTCTGCTGCAGCAGGAAACTTTACGTTGTCTGGATTATTTTGGTGCCTCTAACAGAGAGGAAAATTGCCAGAAAGGAGGAGGAGTTTACTAGGACAAGGCTGCCATGCAGAGGAAGGCAGAGATAGTCCTTGACCTATGACTACAATTGAGCTCAAAATTTTGGTTGTTAAGCAAGAGCATTGTTAAGTGAGCTTCATCACATTTTACCCAATCCATGATATCTCCAGGTGAGTGATATCAAATTGGCCATGCCTACTCAGTCACATGACCACCAAGCCATGCCCACAAAATAGGTAGTAAAAAAAATTTGAAAACCATCCCTGCAACACTAGGAGATGTTAAGTCTGACATGGAAGGACAATGAACTCAGTTCCTATTTGTTTCTCCAAACAAATTCCTGGGGGTCAAATATATTCTAAACGTATTTGAAATGTATGCATGCTGTATAAGGTTCTGATTAGTTAATCTCAGGATTCTAGGAAAAGCAAGGTCAACCCTGAAATTCTCAACCTGTGTATCCTTGATGTAGAATTTATCACAAGAGTCTTTTGTCTTGTAGCTACAGTAGGCGCCAAAATAAGTTCAGGCTAATTTAAACCACAGTGATATAAGATACCTTGACTGTCCTCATCAATTTTCTCTCAAATTTATCAAACTTCCATTCAAGTTAATAGCCATAATATGCATCACGTAGCAATGGATTTTGGCAAGTTAATGATGAACTATGCTTCGTTTTGCCTGTTTTAAGTCTCCTTCTGATCAACTTCAGAGGATTGCCCTGCTTCTTGTGTTTCGAGAAAGTGGGGAAACAGTTTCTCCAGGACTTTTTCGCACCTTAATCATGACTCCCCATATAGTTGTCTTTTTCCAAACTAGAGAATTAATAATTCCAGCTTTTGCAACCGTAAAGGATTTAGTATTGTCTGTAAATCTGGCCAGCTAACAGTTTACAATTTACACTGAAGACAGAAGCGCTCATGAACTGCTAAAAACACTGCCCAATAGAGAGCCTTGGGTATTCTCTATTTCTTACTTTCCTTGAGAAAATGGACAATTTTCTTGCTCTTTGTTTTTCGTTTTAAACAGGTAGCCATCCATAGAAGAATCTTCTTATCCTAAAGCCACTAAGTTTTTGGGCCTGAAAGGCCTCCTGCACCAACCTGGAAACCAAAATGGAGTGCAGGGGCGCTGCGTGAGGACCCCAAAAGGCAATGCAAGCACCCCCCATGCATGCACCCTGCCCCCACCCCCACCCACCCATGCACATATCTCCAGGATGTCCCCTGTCCCCCACGCATGCACGGCAGAGACCCGAAGACCAGCTGGCCAGCGGGAGGCACGCACCCATGTGCTGTGGAACTGGGCTGGGGCATTGGCTAGCGTGCCCGCTGAGAGGGCTCTGCATGCCACCTGTGGCACATACGCCACAGGTTCGCCATCACGGAACTAGCATAAAGCTAGTTAAGTTGCCTTCTTTTTAAACTTCAGTGTTTTTTTTTAATTGAGGAAATGCTGATAACATTCTTGACACCATCATGACTTTTAATAAAGTTTGCGTTATCATTTGCTAACGTGTGTGTGTGTGTGTTTGTGCATGCACATGCACGCTCTATTGTGGTCATTTTCATAAATATTTTTCATACTTCCAAGTCTGCTTACAATATTTTGAGTTCACACATGTGAAATAACAAGTACAGCCTGCCTGCCAAAAAATATATTCATCAAATGGGATACATGCAGTAGCTTAACCTGCACAGTTTTCCTAAATCCCTTGCATAGAATAAATGGCAGCACATGGCCAGAATATGCATATTATATAAACTCATCTCTCCACGATTGTTAGAAAAAACTGGTGCATCTGATCTGCTTGTCCAAGAAGGTATAATTCACAAATCAAGTGGTGATTATTCATCTTTCATGGAAGAGTTGCGCTAATAAGGCTTGTTGCTTGCTTGAAATTACATCTTTGATTGATCTAAATTAGAATGAAGCCTTGTGAAATCAGGGGGCTTCACTTATTAAATAAATTCTTTCTATTTGAATGGGAGAGCCGATCACATTTTCGAGTAGCTCAGTTCATTGTCATACACGCTGATGAAGGAGATCTACAGTGGGGAACCTGTTCCAACTGGGTAGGATCCTGTGCACAGGATTTAAACCCTGTTTTATGCACTCTCCTTTGAGGGATAGAATGCAGTATGGTGAGACTGGAATACAACAAGAGAATGAGGGAAATAAAGCCAGAACACAGCCTAGGTAGGATTAAATTTGATAGTCAACATATGCATATAGTTCCTTGATTAAACTCATCAAGAACTCGTATCACAATGTTGCGTTGAATAAAATTCTCATGGCAGAAGAAAGAGCAATATTCATGGGCAAGGCTATAGACATCTCTAGTCTCGCAAGTCGCCACTACATCTTTCAAAATAATCTCCTGCTTTGTTATGCTACTGAAATAGCCAACCGCTAATGGAACATTCATGCAAATAAAGGCTGATTTGTTGTATGTAAATGGCACATCCAGACAGCTGGTTTAATGTACTTCCCTTCTGTGGTCCATGGGGCTACGTACAGTAACCCAGCTCTGAGGAACTATCCCCATAATCTCTCTCTACTCTGCCTTGTTAGTGAGGTAAGCAAGTTCTGCTTTCCTGTTTGTTTCATGTGGGCCAAGCTAAGGTGCCGTGATTGATGGATGGCTTTCCTGTCTCACCTGCCAAACTTGGGGGGGGGGGAGAGAGATGAGAGGAAGCAAGGTTTGACAGATGGCTAGGCTCATGGGTTTTAGGCACCTGTCAGCATCTAATCCACATGTTGGATAGGGAATCTCTGCCTCTCCTGCTTTACCAAGAAGTCCCCGCTCAACTGGTGAATCAGATGCGGAAGCCCTCACCCCACCCCATGGATGAGCCTTTGGCTCTCTACTGTCTTGTGCTCCCTTGTCCTTTCCCTGTCATTCTTTCTTGCTCAGTCTTTCTTTTTTTATATTGAAAAAGTTTTATTGGTTTTGCATTTTTTAACAGGATAGGGTAATGGTTACAAAGAAATTTTGAGAGCATTCACGTTAGAGTCGTCGGACCTTCCGAGACCTCAAAATACACAATAAAAAAGTTAACATAGAAAACATTTTCCATACCACTACAAGATGAAAGCAAGTACATTTACCTAAATTCTCCGTTCCATGCTGTCAGACATTTACAAAAAGTCCAGATAGAAATATTATGCAAAATTGTTCAAGAAAAATCAAGGCAAAGTTATTTTTTTGATCTAAGTCTTTTGGCTATTGTATCTTCTTTCTCTCCTCCCTGGCCCCCCATAGGCGGGGCCGTGGCCCCCTCCGTCCCCCCTGGATCTTCCCCCAGGACAGAGGAATATTTTTTAAGAAAGGCTTCCGCCTCAGCAACTGTTTTAATCCTCACTCTTCCTCCTTCCCAGTACACCAGCATCCCTTCAGGTGTCATCCACTTGAACCAAATCCCGTGATCAAACAAGGTTTTAGACAAGAAGGAAAAATTCCTTCTTGCATCTCTAATTTTTCTAGGGATCTGCTTCAAGATAGTGACCGTTTTTTGTTGGTGAGTTAGAGGTTTCTCTCTCTGCGCTTTCAGGATTTCCTCTCTGGTTGACCTTCTAACAAATTTCACATGTATCTCTCTAGGCACTTCATTTATCCTGGCATATGCAGAATTAATTCTATAGGCTAGATCAATGTCCCCCCTGATCTCATCCTTAGGTTTATGTAAATAGTCTGCTAAAATTGTACTCATAAGATCAGGCAGGCATTCACCAGATTCCTCAAGAACATTCTGAAATCTCAAAAAATATGTCATTCTTTCCATATCTATCCTAGACACATGCCCATTTATTTCCCCCACCTCATTAGAAACATTTTTAATCTCTCCCTTAGCCCCCTCCAACCCCCCTTCCAGTTCTTCATTCTTCTGTGTGTTCTCCAACACTTGCCTCCGGGTATCCAGTAGCTCCTTCTTGAAGGTAATATTTTCAGCCCTCTGGGCCTTTATTTCTGATATCAAAGTTTGCATAGAGGTTTCAAGAGAAGCCATCCTTTGTTCCAAATTTACAAGTGCTGCTTCTTGTGCCATGGTTAAAAGTTAGAGTCACTGCCACCAAGATGGCGTTTTCCGGGTGGGGCTGGTGGGGCAAATCAGGAGCTCAGTTCAGTTCAGGGCTGTGAAGTTGCAAACAATTCAGAAACCAAAAGAGACACAGTTTCCCAGGTCAGCAAATAGTAATAACGAAGGTATTCCAGAGAAGAAATCACAAATCCATCAAAAGAAATTTTTTTTCAAAAATCCAGAGAGAGTCCTGCTTTCAAAGAGACGCTGGAAATTTTCCTTAGTTGAAATAGTCAGGCAGGGACAAAGAAAAGCCACTTCCACCGCCCATCTCAGAGCCAGAGGGAGAGAGTAGTAAAATAAGAATTTTTTAACCAGCCAGACCTAGAAACAATGTTGCAAAGAATCGCATTCCACTTTCCCTTGTTAAAGACCGTCCGGAGTGAAAGTTTCCACTTTCTCTTTGCAGAGAAGCCATTTTAACGTGCCGCTTAAATCCGAGGGTTTTTTTTTTAGAAATAAACACCCCCCTCCCAGTCCGTTCAGCCTGGCTGGCAGCAAGGGAAAAAAAGGGTGTTCTTTTAAACTCACTCTCCCTCGCAGCTGAAGCCTCGGTGATCCGCCCGGTCTCTCCGTTCAGCCCTCTCCATTAAAGCGAATGGCGCCGACAGCCGTTGGCGAAGGAAAAAACCCCTGCAGCATGTTCCTCTCCACCTAGGTCGCAGAGAGGAGCGCTCTCCCCACCGCCGTGACGAGGGACGCTCCCTCTGAGCCGACCCTACGGGAAACCTCCGGTAACCGGAGAGTTTCGCCCCCGTGGGGGGGCAGAAAAGGCAACAAAGCGGCGAGCGAGCCCTAGGCTCGCCCGTCGCCGCTGGAGCCGGATACCGGAAGTCCTTGCTCAGTCTTTCTTTATCCTTCTCTCTTTCAATTTTTTTTCTCACTCACGGATCTGTCTTTTGAGCTAGTGCTTTGAGCTAACCCTAACCCTAGCCCAGAGGTTCCCAAACTTGGCAACTTTAAGACTTGTGGACTTCAATTCACAGAATTCTCCAGCCAGCCAAGTTATGCTGGCTGCAGAATTCTGGGAGTTGAAGTCCACAAGTCTTAAAGTTGCCAAGTTTGGGAACCTCTGCCCTAGCCCATCTATCTTACTTGCCTGCTCTGTCTTGCTGGTCTCTCTCCATCATCCATTCAATAAATGCATCACTTAGCACTAGAGATTCTGATCCCAAGTGTGATTCTCGGTCAAGGACTAATGGCATCTAAGGGTTTTCTTTGAAATACAAATTTCTAATGGATGTTGCCCTGAGAATAACTTTGGGAAGAACACATCTCTCAGAGGCTCGTTATCAATAAACGTCTTCTTGTAAATATTACTATCTTGTTTGTTTTGGCTCTGACTTCATGGAAGTATAGCCCTAACCTTAGTAAGGAGTTCCCTTCCAAGACAGGGTTTCCCCAGTCATATCACTAAGGGAGTAAATTTGAGAAGAATGGATTTCTAAGAGGATCCATCAACATCTTCTATAATTATGATGGTGTGGTTTGGTTTTAGACCTGATTTCAAGGAAGCCTCTCCCTAACTCTCCTCCTAGCTGGGTTTTCCTTCTAGATACTGGTTTCCCATTCATAATTCCAAGGATATCAATTTGGAAAAAAAATCACTTCTCCGTGGCTCACTATCCATAAACATCCTCTACAATTTTTTCTGTGGTGTTCATTTTTTGCCCTGACTTCAAAGAAGCCTAACCCTAACCCTAGCTAGGGGTTTTCTTCTAGATAGAGGTTTCCTGTTCACATTGTCCAAGATATTAATTTGGAAAGAAGAGGCCCCTTAGAGGATCAGTGTCCATAAAAACCATCCATGAATCTTTCTGTGTTGATCAAGGCAGCTTAACCCTAGCATTTGATGGAGTTTTCTCTCCATTTTTCCATGTAGAGGACCTAAGTTTGAGCAGAATGAAAATTAAGAAGCCAACTATCGATAAACACTCATACTATGAAGTTGATTTTTTGGCCCTGACCTTAAAAAAGCCTAACCCTAGGTAGAGTTTTCCCTCAAAATAGGATTTTCCTATTTTCTTTAAACTTTAAACTTCCAAAATATTTGGCAGGGTACTCTAGAGTAAACAACACATCTTGGGCTGTGTAATTATCTGCAAGTGTTAAAACAAAAGCAAAGAACAAGGATTCCCTGTTACAGTTTTAATGAGAGAAGTGTGATGATATGCAAATTGATGTTAAGTTTATATTAAGTACTTAAACCATCATTTTAGGAGTAAATGATCCTTTGATTAGAACTGGAGAATAGCCATACAAAAAAAAGAAGCCATTGCATAGATGTAAAGAATACAAAGAATAATCACAAGAAGCATCCAGAAATTGATGCATTTCATGTATTTTCATTGTGCCCTTTTTTAGTTGTTTCTGCACAGATTCTGCCATACTTAAAACTATATTCTAATACCGGAAATTTTTTAAACCCAAAATTTCAAGAGATAATTAAAGATGATACCTTGCACCAGGGGGGGAGTATGCATTTTTGAGAGATGTCAATTTTACTCCTGCAAAAAATAAAAATAAAAGCAATTCTTAAAAGATACTATCGAAGTTATGGAATCAAAATAAAATAATGTCAATGCAATTGCACCATTGATCTCCATATTTATTCAGAAGTAAGGATTGCTATGTGAAAGTTAACGGCTAACCAGGGCAACCTTCAATTCTCAGCCTAATTTCCTGTTCTTTTGGTCTAATGTCAAAAGCCTTCTGCAAACTGTTTCTCTGTAAAGCACACACTGTCTTTTCTTCTATAGTTTAAACCAACCTAAGAAGACATTCCCATACATGTTGCTCTTTTGCAGAGTCTGTCCGTTTACAAAGCATTATAGAAATATGGTAAGAATTAAGCCAATGGTATTCAAAGTATTGTTTTCAAAACAAAGGGCAAAGATAATACACATCATGTTGCTCCATACATCATTTTCAAATCAGTAAAATTGCATGTTTTTCTCTTTTACCTTTTTTTTGTATTGCTTTGTAAGCTTTCTCCCCCCTGTTCTTAAAATCACCAGAGGGCTGCGCTACAATAATGTAACATAAACAAAGGTTACTTTTGACATTTGGAGATTGTGTTTGTCTTTTATACTGTTTGTATCGGATGATACTTCAAATACATTATTGCAGTGATTTGGCTCTGAAGACCTCTGCATGGAAAGGGCCTTTTAAAGACTTTAAACAGGGCTACAAATAGGGAATCTTGAACCTATCTGTAATTTAACAAATATGAAAGTTTTTTTTTAAAGTGCATGTACTAGTCTGATTTTCTATGCCCTTCTTGAAATGCCATAACTGGCATAACTGATGGCTGGCATGAAACTTTAAGTATATCCTAACAACACAGATCAAATTTAGATTGGATTAGGCATTATTTTTCAACTTGATGAAGTAAGCATCAAATATAGAGATAAGATACAGTCATTGAATGTTCTGGATACCTGAAGCCCTAATCCTGAGGCAACAAAGCCCAATGGTCGTGTGTGTGTGTGTGTGTGTGTGTGTGTGTGTGTGACGTTTTTGAGCTGATCAATAAATAAGTCAGGGAGACAAGTATAGACCTATTTCGAGCTTTTTAGCTCTCATCAGCTAGCCATACCCTTACTGGGATTCGAACCAGGGCTGTATTCCATGCCAGGTGAGAGCCTTTAGCCATTCAGCCAGCCAGGTTCTGTTCCTGCTCAGCTGAGACAGGAGGATAAGTATATATATGCATATCTTGCTCCTGGAAGCACCAAGCCGGAAGCACCAGCCTGAAGATGATGAATGAGACTTCATCGAAACGTCGTGAAGATACTTCCAATTCTACGCGGGAGAAAACCCGAACAACCAAAGACCTACATATCTATATATCTATATATCTATATATCTGTATCTATATCTATATCTATATGATGTAAAAATATTTTTTGTGCATTGAAACTCCCTGCCCCTTACCCAGTAGTACAAGATATGCAGCCATCTTTGCATATTTTTCACCATTTCAATGGTTCCTCAGATTAATTAATTTGTCATTTTAGGTAATAGTGAATGCCATTCTAAAAAATCTGGACGTACACGTGCAAATATTCTCTCTAATGGATGTGTAATACTAAGGAGATCTCCTTGAGTTTGCAGTTCTACACCTAGAAGCACTTCTACTGAACTTACTTATTTCTGCTGAGAACACCAAAAATAAAGACCTACTTACAGTAAATAAATAACAGAGTTGGAAGGGAGTTTGGAAGTCTTCTAGTCCAACCACTGTTCAGGCAGGAAAATCTATGCAATTTCAGACAAATGACTGTCCAATCTCTTCTTGAAATCTTCCAATGTTTGAGTATTCACAGCTTCTGGAGGCAAGTTGTTCCACTGAAATAATTGTCCCAACTATCGGGAAATTTCTCATTAGTTCTAGGGTGCTTCTCTCCTTGATTAGTTTTCATCCATTGCCTCTTGTCCTACCCTCAGGTACTTTGGAGAATAGTTTGACACATACACCCTCTTCTTTGTGGCAACCCCTGAGATATTGGAACATTGCTATCATGTCACACCCATCCTTCTTTTCATTAATTTAGACATACCCAGTTCCTGCAACCGTTCTTCAAATGTTTTAGCCTCCACTCCCTTCATCATCTTTGTTGCTCTTCTCTGCACTCTTTCTAGAGTCTCAACATCTTTTTTTACATTGTGGAGGCAAAAATTGAATTCAGTATTCCAATTGTGGTCTTACCAAGGCATTATAAAGTAGTATTATCACTTTATATGGTCTTGATTCTATCCCTGTAATAATGCAGCCTAGGGTTGCGCATAAAAAACCTAAGAATGACCTAAACGTAAAAAATTGGATCATTCATTTCCTTATCTTTTTCTGCATATTATAATGCTTGCAGGGGAGGTCAAAGAACTCAATGAAATACATTTGGAGATTATATGAATCAACTGGGAAAAATCCATTCAGACCTCTCATGGCTGGAATTTTGCACTAAGAACATACAATTTAATGTTGGCATGGAGGAATAAATACAAGAAAATATGCAGTACTCTGCACTCCATAAAAATAGTGATGTCCCTTGTGAGTTTCTCTGTTGTGTGTTGAATAGCCTAAAATGGCTTTCCCCCCCTGAAAGGCTAAAGTAGATGACACCAAGGAGGTCTCCAGTCAATCCTGAAATGTTACATTGTCCTTTCTTGTTCACAACCTTGTCCAATTATTGCTGTTTCAGGTGGCCAAAAATATGTTTCTGGTTTTTAACTTTGGAAAGTTTAGGAAGCTTAAAGCTGTACAACCTATAATACAGTTTGAACTCTTCAGTGTTATTCTATCAGCAGAAAGGCACCGTCTTTGAGGCTCGGCCTTTTCAGAAAGTAAATTCCAGCTTGTAATACCCAGGCTGTATGTTTCAGGAAATCAGCATTAACCTATTAGTACGCCGTTTTCCTTGGAGAAGGGCCATCTTCACACTGAGCCTCTATTCCTTGCTGCAAGCTTTCCTGTCACTGTTCCGTGTCCACGACCCAGCCTGAGGCAGCCTTTGACGGCTCTCGAGCCACTTCCTGCATTCTGTTCAAGCACTAATTGAAAATTTGGGTGGCCTTGCTTATTTATTTTCATGGAATGTAGTAGGTTATATTTTCATGGCACTTTCTCAGCAGTGCAGCGTTTCAATTTCAAAATCACTGCAGCATGAGGAAAAGCATACACTGATGATCCTATACTCTCTCTCTCTCACACACACACCCTCTTTCTAATACACAGAAAAAGAGAAAGTGTATCTCTGATTAGGCTTTGCAAATCTTTTTTCATCAGTTGAGATGGTTTTTAGAGGCTAAATTGTTTCAATGGATATTAGTGTGAACATTAATCTGAATTTTAGTTTAAAAGAAGCAGATGCTTAGAACACAGTTAAGATTGGATTCAAATGATTGATTTTTAAGTTTTTTGAGCACATAAAGTTTTGGTCAATATATTTTTCCATCTTGCTGAAAACAAACAAACAAATGTAAGTGAAAAGAATATTAGTGGTAGATTAGGAATAGTCAAAAACCTTTGTTAAATTCCATACTTTTATAATTTTATAATTTTTACTGAACAAAATATTTTATTATTCTCATTTTTCATCAATGCAATGCCAACAATAATTTTAAAAGCGGACTATGTGCCATACTAATTTCTTAAAAATTGATATCACTAAATGTTTGTGTCAAATGTTTGTATCTGAATTTGAAATCAGGAATTCCAGAACAATGTAAAAATGTTTGTTTTGTAGAAATCACATTACTTCTTTTAGAACAGAACAGAACAGAACAGAACAGAATAGAATTCTTTATTGGCCAAGTATGATTGGCCACACAAGGAATTTGTCTTTGGGGCATATGCTCTCAGTGTACCTAAGAGAATAAAATACATTCATCAAGAATAAAATGATACAACACTTAGTGATAGTTAAGGTTAATAATAAGCTATCAAATCATACTAGGATTTAACTATGGCAATTCTGCTATTTTATATTGAAATGTGTGATTAAAGCAGCTTCACAGTCCCTTTATTATTGGGCATTGTGGGTTAAAAAAAAAACCAAGTCTCTAAAGAGACCCTGAATCTTCAAATGTATGGGCTCATTTTGGAGAGTGCCAGTATTTCCAGAAGCACTGCAGCTTTAAAGGACAGAATATATTTCAGGTGGAAAAACCATCCATTCTGAACTGCCTCAGAAAAGGTGAAGTTCCTCAGCAGCAGCAGAATGCTACCTAATTGTTGATGGAAGCAAAATGAAAATCCCTTAGAAGAGGGCTGGAAACTTTGCTGCAGATTCTAGTGATGCTATGATTGTTTTAATTATAATATATCGTGCTTTATGTGTGATCTGTAGACCAAAGGCAGATTTTAAACTGTTCAGTGTATGGACACCGATTTAACAAGTGCTCATTGTCAACAGCCAATTGTGTGTTAGGTTTCCGCAGCCTTCAAAGAATACCCCAGTACATTTCTATAACTGGATTCACAAAATACTTGAGGCTGTAGTTTACTTAATATTTTTAATGGGGTGCAATTACTTTTATTTATACAATACATTAAGCCACAAATCCTAGTTTATATCTAGAACGGCTGTGAAGCCCAAATTCCAAAACTACATTTGGTTTACTCCTCAGTATGAACCCATGAACTATAATGAGGTTCACATGAAAGCAATATTAACTTAAATCTATTTACTACTTGGAAGCTCTCAAGTGTAAGTAACCCTCCCATAATAAATTAATTGCAAAGAAGAGTTTAAAAAAAGAAACCATTAAAATGTTTTCTCCAAACAACCCTGAAATTAGAATATGCAAAATAATTATCAATAGGATTTTCAAGCCAGGATTTTCTAGCTACTTAGCACAGATATTATACTCATTAATTTATTCTAGATACATTTCAGTTACATTCACATTGCATTGGTTTGTTTGATTTGTATGCACAAGGCCAATTATGATTTATTCAGTGTCATAAAATGGAGCAAAATTCACTTAACATCTGTCTCGCTTAGCAACATACATTTTAGGCTTAATTGTGGTTGTAAGTCAAATACTACCTACTATATATGCATATTATTATTACCTTAGTAAGGCATAGTAAATGGTGCTCTATTGCTTTAAGTCAGGAGTGTTAAACAGTTGGCCTGCAGGCTGGATGCGTCACACGCTGGCCACACCCAGCCCCCTGGTTTAGTGAAGGGAAAAAAGTTGCCATACGTCATGTGATGACACTGTGATGCCGTGAGTTTGACACCCCTGCTTTCAGTTATACAGTAAAAAATTATCCAATTAAGTGTTACCTGTTCTAATGCAGTAATTGTAATGCTATAAACCCCACAGCTCTAAGGCAAAGTTGTGGGATACAACAGTAAACGGTAAAAACAAATTTTACTTGGCAGCTTTCTTCCTTGAAAGTTACGATATGCTAAACAGATTTAAAACTTAAAAAAAAAAGAATTGGGAATATCATTGAGCCACTCCACCCACAGAACCCTGTAAAAATTGCAGTCTGGAAGAGAATCCTAGATATATTAATTTTTCAGGAGACTGTCTAGGTTCTTAATCTCATTTGTGTTTGCCAAACTAGCCACTGTGGGAATATGAAAGAGGCCATTTTTGCATGTGTAGGTCTAACTCCTTTGGGTCTGAATTAGATCACTGTATTCTAAACAGAGCTTTAGAAAATAGGGGTTTCTGCAAAGAGTCAAAATTTTAGAAAAGCCAAACTACACAGGTACAAAAGCACACCGATTTTCAATGCAATGTGTAAAGTGAGGTAACATTTCCATTAGGATTAGAAATATATGTGATTCTCAACTCTACAGTATATATACACTATATATATTGTATAGCAAGCATTTCCCCCCAAAAGTAGTGTTTAAATTTACCCAGAAGAATTGCAGGATACAGACAAACAACATTCTTGCCTAATCTCCGAGATACAGTATTTAGTATTTTTAGTTGTACAGAATAATATGAACAATTTTGAGAGATTTGTTTGGCTTCCAAAAACAATGCCTCTAGGTCAGGAGTGCAGGTTTTCTACATAAGCCTTTCAAAAGGGGAAAAGAGAAGTGCTCTACAGCTGACAGATTACACAGTTCACTAGTGGATGCTCCTTTCTGGTGTTGTAGATAAATTGACTGTGTGTTCTTATTGATTTGTGGGTTTCTTTTCTCTCTCTCTTCTAATGACGTGCCAAAAATAGGTTGCTTCTCTTTAACTTCTAGAAATAGAGCACTTTGATTATACTGTTATGGATGGGGAAAGGGAGTACATGATATTTCAGTAGGCTTTCATTTCTCCATTTCCTGAAATTCTAGGCTGGGGATCTGGCCAACTAGATTACAAATGGCTCTGGATCTAATGTCAGCAGATGCGGCAGGGAGGAATGTGGCAGAGATTGTGTTCACTATACAATCCTCAAATTTCACGAAATCTACCCACTTTGGGCTCTGGTTCACCCACCAGCAATTGTAGCCTTAATTCCCTTTTCCTGTGGTTTAATGACCTGTTTTTGGAAAAATGTTCCCCTAACCTGCTGTAATCCTTTAAAATGTTTTCTCAAGTGGTTTTGATGGTTAGAATGTATTTAATGAACACTCATTAATTATCCATGATACTATCCACTACACACACTAATAGTACAATTCTATAAATATTTATCTGGAAGGTAGTCCGACTCCATAGAATGGGGCACTTAATATATATTTTAGGATTATGCTCTAAAACCGCTACGCCACATATGCTAATTCAATCCAAGGCCTAGGCTCAAGCCAAATGTTATTCAATATAAATAGGTACGGTAATTCAATATGGAAGAAAAAAATCCTAATTTAAAAAAAATTCGCATGCATGCTGGTAGGGTTTGAATTGATATAGTTTGATCAATAAAGAGATCTTGGCATCTGTGGAGTACATCTCAACCAGGGCAAAACATCTGATAGCCCTGAAATCTAGTGAAGCTAAAGTGCCTAGGGATGTCCTACTTCCCCCTGAGGCCTGCTTGGTGAGGACAGTGGAAGGTTCCCAGGATTGTATCATTGACTCTGGAAGGTGAAGAAGTAGTCTTTCAGGAATATGTCAAGCTGGATTTCAGATGTGGCATGAGCCAAGACTCCCTGCATTGGAGGTATGACAAATGTCATTTGGAATTCCCTTATGATTTCCAGGAGTGTTGCACCACAGATAACCAGATTGACTTGCCCCTGGCAGCTGATGAACCTGGATGGGTTTCAGAGAGAGTTGAGAACCATTCCTGCTGGTTGGCTGTACGGTTCATCTGAAGGCTTGGTTGCCACTTGGTGGCTGAGGTGTTGGATCTGATCATGCCCTTGCAACCTCTCCCTTTTGTAGGATCCCATCACCCCCTGGTTCATAGAGGAAGAAGATGAGATGTGAAAAGAGGGCTTCAGTGTGTTGCTGGAATTCAACAAGGGACGAATGCAACTGAACACAGGGTAGAGTCACTATTAAGGTCTACTTTGTGTCCCAAAAGACTGATGAAATTTTAAGATGGCTCCGTTATTGTGATCAATATTCACTCTTGTGCCTTGTGGTTTTATGTTTTAATAATGATCATTTTATATTTTTAATAACAATAAATAAAAATTATAAAAGCAATAAAATTATAAATAATTATATTTTATATATTTATTGTTTGAAGAGTTGTTGTATGCTGCCCAGAGTCACTTTATGTGAGATGGGTGACCATATGCACTAAACAAACAAACAAATAAATAAAACTTTATTTAGCTGTATTATACAACCAAAGCTGGAATATTATATACAATCTTAGTCAGTGCACTGAAAAACCAATATTGAATGACTGGGAAAGAAAAAGGAAAGGGAAACACTATTTATTAGGGAACTGAAGCAATTCCTGTACCGAGTTAATACTATGTTTTGAAAAAAGTTACATATAAGGGCAGAAGCTTCAACATGTGACAGCATCTGGCTTGACCTTATCTGGACTAAGAAGATTAGGGCTGTTTAGTACTCAGATGGGGGATTCCCAGGGAATACTAGGGCTAAAGACTAGAGGAAGAAGCTAAAAAAGAATTTAAAAAGCGATAATGGTAAATCTTTTCCACATTATTGGCATATAAAACTTCAAGGATACTTCATGAAATTACTAGCTGTTGAGCTTGACTTGAAGGAAACTATATATTTTTTATTTTCCCTTACAATAAAAAAAACCTAATAGAATAAAACATCTCTTCAAAAGATTGACGAATCTGGAATTAGAGATGCTTTAGTATAAATTCCTATACAAATGTTTCATCAAAAAACAAATCTTGAGAAAATAGACCTGATTGGTTGCAAATCAATTATCATGCAAAAGTCATGATAATAATCAGGAAACAAAAATGGAAAATGCTGCTAGAAGCTTTTTGGCTGAAAAGATGAGTTTCTGGATCATAATCACGTCTGGCAATGTAATAAAATAGACTGCATGTGACAGACCATTCCTTTCAACACAGCATGACCACAAATTGGTTTACCCATCTGGGTTTAAGCAGGAGAATGTAAAAAGTGTTGATTGGTTTTATTCCTCATTTTAGCTTAAGTTTGTTTAAAGCTTTTTGCATTTTGTACAGCATTTAAGTCATTTACTGTTAGACATCTTTAGCATTCCCTTGAGTTGAAATGCGGGATATAAATCACCTAAATAACAATAATAAACTTAATTTGTCCTTCTGGTTTCTGTCATGTTCCATTAATGAGAACAATGATACAGACATAATTTTTAACAGAATTGGTTCCACAGCCATTGGAAATAAACAGGGTAGGTTTTAAAAAGCTCCTTTGCACTGAACAAATAATATTGTTGAGATCCTATTAAAAACATTGATTTTATTGTGACATCATTACCTTACTTTAATCTTTGAATGGATCTTATGGGGGCTTCTATGAATAAGTTGGAGATAGCATATTTATTCATTCTTTACTAAAACACACAGCCAAGATATTTTATTGTATGAAAGCCACCCATGAGACTTGGTACTTTTTAAACAACTCCATGGATTTAATTGTTTTCTGTTCTGATTAGTTTGTTTTGAAGTATCCAATTCTAATCATCCTGATTTTTGCAGCTCTGTGAAAAATTATTTATATTTTCACCAAGATATATCCTTAATATTGTATTTAATATATTTCCCTTTATATGTAACAGAATGGCTCCCTTAACGAAAAGTAATTAAAACTTATTTTATTCACAATAAAAATAATTAGGTTAAAATAATTTAAAAAGTAAATAAAATATTGTGACAAATTGTTTCATATAGCTTAAGGATTTTTGGTTTAATTTTTCTTTATCTTTTCATCAAAACATTCTAAGTAAACAAATACAGGCATGTAAGCAAAACAAGCCACATTGTATTTATGCAGTATATTGAAGTGTAATTACTTGTTGTCCAGTGCATATCTATAGGTATGTTCCATCGTATTTACTTCTACATACATGCAGAGAATTCAATTCACAAATCAATTCATTACTGCTTATGTACTAATCAATACTGATGTAAAAAGTAGTAAGAGTAAAAAGCTAGATAAAGTAAAAATTCTACATTTGCTATAGTATGCATATCCACAACAAAGAGGATGTCTGCTAAGTGGAATAAATCTTACATTTTAAAAAATCATTCATACATTATGCCAGAGGCTTAGGAGGCTTTTTAATAACAACCACAGTCTACAAACAACTGGGAAAGGATTCAATTCTACACAAACTACCCCATGGCTCAAGTACCCTCTATGAATTTAATATGTGTACAAAGGATCTTCATGGATGGTGCAAGGATATGACTTGTTTGGAGGCTCTGTTTGTATGAGTAAAGGAAGCATAAGTAGTATTTTTCACTCATGCAAAATACACAGATAATAGAACCAACAGACATTGCTGTGGAGGCACCTCAATGTACATTTATTTTTGACTGAACGCCTACACAAGTAGCCCTGGACTTACGACCATTTGTTTAGTAGCCGTATGAAGTTACAATAACACTGGAAAAAAAGTGACTAAATACTAGTCATCACACCTACAACCGTTGCAGCATTGTTCCAAATTTGGGTGCTTGGCAACTGGCATGCATTTATGATGGTTGCAGTGCCTTGGGTTCGTGTGACCAGCATTTGTGATGTCCCCATCCAGCTTCTGACAAGCAAAGTCAATGGGGGAAACTGGAGACATTTAACAACAGCAGGATTCACTCAACAACTGCAATGATTGAGGGACCATGGCAATCATGGCAAAGAAAGGTTGTAAAATCAAATGTCATTCAATTAACAACTGCCTGGCTTAGCAACAGAAATTCTAGTCCCAACTGTGATCATTAATCGAGCACTTACTGATTTAGTCACAAACCCAGAGTCTGAAAATATTTCCTTTTTGTTAAATATATGCAGACACACATGCATACTGCTTATATGGGATTATTCCAACATGCATCATAGGGTCAGAAAAGGTTAACTCAGTTCATCTTTCTGAATTTCACTGGCTATGAATCTCATCACTTCTTCACTGTCATCACTCTGATCTCACCACCTCCATTTTTCACACCTCAATTCTCAGGAGCAGTTTGAAGCAAGTTTCTGTTTGTCTTCACAACTCCTGCCCTTGAATCGCTACAGCAATAATGAGCCAGCCAGTCCTCCATCCAATCTACATTGATTTATAAGTTCTGTACATTTCATTGATTATTTCCAAAAACTGAACAGTTGTTATTGGGGCAGGTAGAGTGGATGCAAAGAGAACAAGGCATCATCCTTCTGTTGCACTTTGAACTCCTAGGAAATCCTGGTACAGTTAGTCCTTGAATTACGACTACAATTAAGCCCAAAATTTCTATAGTTAAGTGAAACATTTGTTAAGTGAATTTCGTCCCAATTTATGACCACCCTTGCTACAGATGTTAAATGAATCACTGAAGTTGTTTAATTAATAACATGGTTATTAAGTGATATTGGTTTCCCACATTGACTTTGCTCGTCAGAAGGTCACAAAAGGTAATCACGTGATTCCAGGATACTGCAACACTCATAAATATAACCAGTTGCCAAGCGCCTGAATTTTGATCATGTGACCATGAGGATGCTGCAGTGTGAAAAATGTTCATGTCACTTTTTTCAGTGCTGTTGTAACTTCAAACGGTTACTAAAAGGGGAGTTGTAAGTTGAGGACTACCTGTATCTTGGCAAGATATTATAATAACTGAACCTTTGTAAGGGAATGAGTTTCAGCAAAGTGAAATTCTTCAAATATGGTTGGAGATGCACCATATAAATTAAAATAAACAGGCTCAGTTAAGAAAGAGAGACAGCAACATGAGATCAATATGTGCAAGTTAAATTTAGGAGCAAAAGAAAGCCCACACACGAGGCTGGACCCCAGTGATTGTGAGGTGTTTTTTTTTAATGTATTGGCAAGTATTGTTTTAAAGAGTTACGGATTGGGGGCTGTTATTTTTTTAATGTTTTCATGTTATGACTGTTGCTGTGAACTGCCCAGAGTTAAAGCACATAACATGGGTAGCTATACACATCTCTTAAATAAATAAGCATAAATAAGGAGGACTCTTTTTAAAGTATTTATTTCTTAGTTAACACCAGCATAATTCTGGTTAGCACTCAAAGGATTTTGCCCGAACTAATCACTGTTTGGGGTAGGGTGGGAATGGGGGCTTACAGGTAATCCTGATCAAGTTCTTGTCTGTGTTCTCAGCAAAGACCAGAGACCCCCAGTTTCTCCTGCAAGCCACACAGAACTCCAGCCAGCTGCACAGATTGGAGGGGAAGGCGACAAGCAGCTTTCTTAAATACACACACACTTTCCCACCCCCCATCATCCCAATAACTCAGCTGAGTGACAGCAGCTCCATGTTGCGTGCGACTGAGTTCAGCTGGCGCTGTGTGGTCTGGGTGTGTGGTCTTCCAGCTTGGCCGAGAGGCTGCTAACAGGGTGGATGAGAGAGAGAGCAACATTGTTTACTTTAATTTATTTCGGATGCCGGAACTGTGCCCAGGGTTTCTCCTGAGCTTGATTCCACAGTTAGTGGCAGCAATCCCTCACAGCTGCGGCACAGTCAGAAAATATGCCCTGAACTTCTCGATCAAGTGCTTTTATAGCATCTGCTTCAAGTCCAGACTGCTAATCCCCTGTGACTCAAAAATCTTAATGGCGCTGCTGAGTGCTGTGATTATTTTGGTTTTCCTATGTCAAAATAGGCTCTCTCTATATCCTGGATGCTGAACTTGGGGGCAGGGGATTATTTAAAGGGGAAATTAAGACATTCGCTTTATGGGAATTGTACAAATTTGTTTCAGCATTTAAGATTTTAAATATCTGCTTCGGAGCCAAAGACATTTCAATTTAGATGCTATCACTCTTTGGATCACATAATGGAACAAGGGCGATATTAGAACACGATATTAAATTGGGTGACCTCAAATCTTTATTCTTTTTTAACAATTTTTCCAGTTTTTGTGGTCACTTTCACAACCTTGATTGTCTTGTTGAGCTCAAATGTTAGAATAAAATTCCCGTAGTATATAATTTTATTATATTTTATAGTATACTCGAGGGATATATTATATTATGTTTTAAATATACTTGAGTTCTGATTAGAAATTGAAAGGATTGCACTGTTTAAAAAGGTACTGAAATCAACATGTCAGTCATTTGCAACTATTACCTTGACACAAATGTAGTTTATAAGAAGAGAAATTAATTCCAATCATTTCTTTCCTGTACTATAATTACCCCCTACTTTATCTTTTCATTTCAAGTAGGTTGGGGCTCTACAGAGGGTTTAAGTGAAATTTAAGATTCATGAACATTCTGCTTCAAAATGACAACTTTCCTTACTTTTTAAACAAACATGCAACTTCATAAAATGATTTGAAAATTCATCACTGTTTAACTTATTCATTCCAAGCTTCTGCTGGACAACTTATAGAAATAAATTTATTATGTAACAAGAAGATCTATAGTATTCATAACAGCAGGGAAAGCTGTCATGAATCTGGCTCTACAATTCTTTAGAGGGATTAAAATTAGATTGTTCAGATAACTAGAATTATAGACTATCCTGACTTACAATTTGTTTAATGGCCTTTCAAAATTACAACAGCACTAAAAATAGTGACTTACAACCAGTCCTTGGACTTATGACCACTGTAGCATTCCCACAATCACATGATCAAAATTTGGATGCTTGGCAACTCATATGTATTAGTAATGGTTAGAGTGTCCTGGAATCATGTGACTGCCATTTTCAACCTTCCCAGACACCTACTGACAAAGTCAATGGGAGAAACTGGATTTACTTAGCAATCATGGTTTCACTTTAACAACTGCTGGATGAGAATGTTCTCCCGAAGAATTTAATGCATGCATTTTTAAGTTCATTTTCTTTGGAAATTCACAGAAAATTATATCATGTTCTTTGATGGTTTGCATCTGAATTTTGGTAGCATGATCTTGGAGGCCTGGGAAGTTCTCAATAGAAAGCTGCCTATAGTTATTGGATTCCCAGTGCCTGGAATACGAAGATTTATATTACTATGTCCTGTTTTTTTTCTCCCCTAACAGGGGACTACTAATGCCTATGAAAGCTGATCATTAATTATTAATTAGATGAGTTAAGGAAATTCCTGAATGCATTTTATATTTATTAATTAATTTCACATGATAGCATCTTCTCTTACTCCATTTTCTTCATCTCAATAAAATATTTTTAATCTAGCTTTTTGGAATTCAATTACTAAGCAAACCTATGCAGGAAGGAAAGCTGCAACCTGGGTGGCATAGCTAGGAATTTCTGCTGGAAATATCCAAGTTCCTGTTACAAGTCTCTGTTTCCTGCATGGTTAAGGACAGGGTACATCGATGACAGAAGCAGCAAAAAGTAACTTTGTGATCTGGGGAGAAGACAAGAGCATCAAAATGAGTAGGCATAACCAACGGGTATAGGAAATTCACTGCAGGCGAAAAGCCTGCCGCTTTTGACATCACAAATAATTATAGAAATAAAATCAAAATCTGTATGAATACTTTTGCAGATAAAGGTTGTCCACATTTTTCATGTTTATTTTTAAAAAAATACCAATTCTGTTAGCTTATCAGTTTCAAAGAGTGGTCAAACAACAACCTTAATGCTTTAAGTCTGCTTCATGCTCATCATTCCAGTGAGGATTTTTTTTCAAGTGTTCTGTAATAAGTAGGAAAACAGTTGATTAGAAAGAGACTTTGGGAAGCTCAACATTTTTATTACATTGTATCCGTATCATAATGGAAAGACATAGTGTGCCAATTTTTAAAATCCTCTAAAGTGTACTGCTATTAGCTCTAATATTATTCTGTAGTTCCATCTTAATTCCACTGGTTATCTGTCCTAAATGCCTTGCCAGCACAGGCTAGAGGAGCATGAAAAAAGAATGGAGTGAATAACACACACATACATCATATACTTAGGTATGTCCTTGTTATTATTTATTTTTTAATCCACCATATTTGTAGTCTTTTATTTCTTTTAATTTCATTCCAAATCTTCCAATAATCTTCAGTTGGGCACCTGTTTTGATGTAATTAATGTCTCCAGTTTATTGTGTTGCTGTGTTTTATTATTCTCAGTAACATTCCTTGCTTTATAGATGTCAGAAATATGTAGAGGTTTTCTTGTAATATATCGTAGTTCCATTCTTTTCTTAAACATAGGTTTTCTACTAAAATTTTAAAAACACAAATTTTTGAAGCATTTTTCAATCAGCAGATGCTTGAAAAATATACCACCTTCCTACACAAAATATCAATTCAATGTAAAATATCTGAGAAATTTAATTTTAATTAAATTCTATTTTACTGTGTAAATCCTTTATCATTCTGCGCAGCTATTTTCATAATGCTTTTTTTCAGAAGCATTAAGATGTTTGCCAAACAAACCAAATGGGGATGTCTTGCATGAGATTTTTGAACTCTTCTTGAACTCTTCTTCTAAATCAGAAAAAGCAGCCGAAGGAATGAACAGCACATCACCATCACCACCATTAATTAACAATCTAAAAGGTCATTTATTGGTAAATATTGTTTATAGGCCACTCTTCTGGTAATTCAGTACTAACTGCATTCATCAGCGTGCAAAATGATGACAAATGAATTCGCCTCCAGAGATCCAAATTCCAATTTATCCTAAAAGTCATGGAAGTCACTGGGTGACTTTGAGCAAGTCATCCTCCATCAGCCAAATGTACCTCATAGGATTGTATTGGACATACAGCACAGCTACAAAGAGAAATATTATGTACGAAGCCTTAACTGTAGGACATAAATTTAAGCACTACTTTAAAAAAAAAATCTGCCAAAATGAATATGTACTTTTCCTCCCCTCATTTTTTCCAGACTGTTTTTTTGGAAGCCCAGGAACAGGGCATGGCTAGTCTAGTGAAGAGAAGGAGCAGGGGAGACATGATAGCAGTGTTCCAATATTTGAGGGACTGCCAGAGAGAGGAAGCAACCTATTTTCCAGGGCACCTGAAGGCCAGACAAAAAATAATGGATGGAAACTGACCAAGGAGAGATTCAACCTAGAAATAAGGAGAAATGAGACAGTAAAAGCAATCAATGGATTGTTCAACCAATGGAACAGCTTGCCTTCAGAAGTTGTGGCAGCTTCATCATGGAAGCTTTCAAGAAGAGACTGGACTGCCATCTGTTTGAAATGGTGTAGGGCAGGGGTGTCAAACTCAATTTACTTGGGGGCTGCTGGAGGCAGAGTCTGGGTGAGGCTGGGCCGCATAAGGGATTCCTTATATTAATATTAATACTAATATTATACTTTCATATCACGGTGGGGGCCACAAGATACCATCCTGCAGGCCGCAATTGGCCTGCGGGCCGCGAGAATGAGACCTCTGGTGTAGGGCCTCCTGCTTGGGTGGGGGTTGGATTAGATGACCTATAAGATCCCTTCCAACTCTGTTAATCTGTAATTGTGTGTTTTTTTAAAAAAAAAACATGGAAATTTTCTAGAGATTCTCAGTCATCCAGATCATGGTTTTCCCAAAAGTGTTTTTTTCAAGAGGCAACTGGACTTTCTGTTTTTTCTTTGAAAATGTTTCACTTTTCATCCAAGAAGCTTCTTCAGCTATGACTGGATGGTGGGAATGGAAGGATTTATAGCTGTCTGCTCTGAGCTAAAGAAGCTCTTGGATGAGAAGTTTCTGAATTGAAGAAATTGGGTGGAATCTAATCAAGGAGAGAAACAACTTAGAATTAAGGAGAAATTTCCTGACAGTTAGAACAATTACAATGGAACAACTTGCCTCCAGAAGTTGTGAATGCTCCAACACTGGGATTAGATAAGCATTTGTCTGAAGTGGTGTAGGGTTTCCTGCCTAAGCAGGGGGTTGGACTAGAAGACCTCCAAGGTCCCTTCCAACTCTGTTATTCTACTCTATATTAATTAATTTAATTTAATTTATTAAATTTATACCCCGCCCTTCTCCTTGTTAGGACCCAGGGCGGCGCACAGGGATGTTAAAATACATACAAAATATATAAAATATATGAAATTTAAAAAACTTATTCTAATAAATAAACCCTGCGCTAAAAACCGAATTAAAATCCCAAGTTTAAAAACTATCTAATAGTCAGTATGGAGGTTACGCTAGGCCGGCTAGATGAAATAGGTGTGTCTTCAGACACTTGCGGAAGAGGCGGAGGTCGGAGATGGTGCGGAGTTCAGGGGGTAAGTCGTTCCAGAGGACTGGGCCCGCCACAGAGAAGGCTCTCCCCCTGGGTGTCGCCAGTCGGCATTGTCCAGCCGACGGCACCCTGAGGAGGCCCTCTCTGTGGGAGCGTATCGGTCTGAGGGATGTATGGGGCAGGAGGCGGTCTCGCATATAACTAGGCCCCGAGCCATGGAGCGCTTTAAAGATGGTCATTAAAACCTTGAAGCGCACCCGAAAGACCACGGGAAGCCAGTGCAGCTCGCGCAGGATAGGTGTTATATGGGAGTGTCTAGGCGCTCCCGTAATCACCCGCTTGAAGAAGTTTCTTGGATGAGAAGTGTAAGGTCTTCAAAGAAAAACAGGAAAATCCAGTTCCCTCTTGAGACAACCATGGCCTCAATGACTAGAGAATCTCCATAGATCTTTGGCTGTGCAGAACTGAAGAAGCTTCTTGGATGAGAAGTGAAACGTCTTCAAAGAAAAGCAAGGAAGTCCAGTTGAAAAAGCACCTTTGGGGCATGGAAAATTCTTTTTTATTTTATGCGTTCACTGTTTAAATGGTAATAAAGGGGAAAAAATAGCACCCAGGTTGGCCCTCTGGATTACGATTAACGAACTGACAGCTTTATGAAATAAAATACTACGATATTACCCGTCCCACCCCAAAAAAGCAACTCCTGCCTTTTCTCGCTCCCCTCCCCCCTCCCCTTCTTTCCTTTCGCTCAACCTCCCTCTCCGTCCCTAGCTAGAGAAATGGGAACGTCCGCTCACCTTCCCGCCCCTCTTCTACCTAGCTACTGGCTGGAAGTCATTGAGTGACAGCTCGGCCTCAGCCAACCACAGCTCTTCCCCTTGAGTCTCATCACGTGCGCTCTCGGGTTTAATGCGGAGGCTTCGCCGTCTTTGGCTACTTCCTGTCACGTGCCCTTCCTGCTCCGCACGGCAGATTGGGCCAACCTGAAGTCTCCGCCTCTTCCGAACGCTGGGGGCGTGGGGAGAGTCAAGCTGCCTCCTTCGCTAACCGGTAGGTCGGCTTAGGTGGGAATGCGGGGGGGGGGGGGGGGGGAGGAGGCGGGTGGCGTGAAGGGAGAGGCTGGGATTGTGTGGTGCTGTTGTGTGGCGTTGCCGTTGTCTTTTTTTAATGGTGAGCCTCTTGTCAGCGAGGCGAGAGTGGCCGTAGACTGAGCCTTATTTTGCTTTAAACGACTCGGAGGGTGCCTTATTTTGCTGTAAAAGGAAGCAGGGGACGCTTTTGTACGTACCGTAGTAAACAATTAGCTGGCTTGGCGCATCCCAAGTCTATTGCCAGCTCTTGGACCCAGAGTCATGTTAGAAGCAGGAATCGTGTTCATAAATCCTGTTTTAAATCTCACGGAATCAAGTTAAACCTGTCAACAAGCACTCGAGCAGCATCCCTGCACTCCACCCTTTTATTTGGTGATCTTGAGGTTGGAGAGGGTTTGACAAAACAATCTTCTCTGAAAGCAGCTGAAGGGGCTTTAAATATTATGCCTGATCTCTATCCACTTTTTTTTTAATGGTGCCAGGCTATTTTGCAGATCATCCTTTTGGTTTAGGGTCAGAAGACCATTTGGACTTCTATGTTTAAATAAAGCTACCAACAATCTTAATAAGTCTATATAGGAGTGCTGGAGAATGTGTGATCTTTCAGATATTGTTTAGACTACAACTCCAGTCATCCCCAAATAGTAATTTGGTCTCAGGGGAGTTGGAGGCCAACATCTGGAGGTCACAGGTTGTTGTTGTTGTTGTTGTTATTATTATTATTAATAATAATAATAATAATAATAATAATAATCTTTATTGTCATTGTAAAAAATACAATGAAATTGGTTTTAACTTCACTGGTGCAAGATTATAACAGAAACAAAAAAGAGAGAAAAGAAAAAAGAAAAAAACCTAGCATGTGCATGGAGTGATTGCGGTTGAATTTAAAAGTCTCACAGCCCATGGATAGAAGCTACCTTTAAACCTGTTCGTTCGGCTGGCTATACTTTGATATCTTCTGCCTGATGATAGAAGGGCAAAGAGATACCAACCAGGGTGTGAATCATCTTTGAGAATCTTCCTTGCTCTGCTAAAGCAGCGAGATCTGGCGATGCTATCCAGTGATGTCAGAGGGCAACCGATGGTTTCTTGTGCCGAATTGATCACTCTCTGTAGTGCCTGTTCTGAAAGTACAATATCACAACTTGGAAGTGAACAGACCATAGAATAAAGTTGTTTTAAAAAAAAAATCTAAATTCATATAATTAGACTAAAAAAATACCCCCTTGATGTTGTAGGAATTAGTGCACCCATATAAAGTTAACTTTCATGAAGAAAAAAACCCCCAATTCATAGAGAACTGCTACCAACTATATCATCAAATATAATCTAAAATAAAAATTACATGCTTGGGCTTTTGTTAAAAATTGCATTTATTAATCTTTATAATATCAATTTTTAATTAATCTAATAATACCTATGGGCTTTCTGATTTAGTGATTGAATTGTAATTTTACATGTACCATTTATATTTTAATTTCTTTTTAACTGCCTGATCCATCAAGAGTTATTGGATTGCAGCGAAGTAGAAATGCAACAAATAAATAATTGCAATTTAACAAACTATATCAATTGAGTATTTTATGTTTATTATAAAGATGGTTTATAACTATGTGTTGTATGTTTTTTGCTAATTAGTGTGTGCAGTACTTGCATCTTTTCATCAAAGAAGAAAGACAACTAACTATGTCTCATACACGTAAACCCCCTCTTGTGACGGGCATTTCTCCTAATGAAGGCATTGCATGGACTAAGGTCACAATTCGAGGAGAAAACCTGGGAACGGGACCAACAGATCTGATAGGTAAGTTTTTGTTTTTGTGGAGATTCGTTTTGTGTACCGGGGGGCACAGCTGCTCATCTTGTCTTTGGATTATCACAGTGTGCCCATATGGAGTTGAAGACCATTACGAAGTTATGACTGATCCAGAGTACAATAGAGTCAGTAGTTTTGGGCATGTCTCAATACCACATACCAATGTTCTTCATGAAGTCCTCCAGTGGGCTTCAAGGTGCAATATAATTGCTGATAGTCATCTATAAAGCTGTATATAACAACCATGTAGGGAAGCTTACATATTTGTAAAACCAGCCTTTTCTGACTATTTCTGTTCATTCTTTAAGATTGGATATTGTCAATGTAATCCAGATCCCATCAATAAAAAGATATTATCTTGCGCCTTCTCTGTCACTTTACCTACCTTTGGAGCACCATCCCTTCCTCAGAGTCACCTCCCTGACCTTAAGAAAGCATAAAAATGCAGTTCTTTCCACAGGCATCTGCCTAGTGTGATGGGTGATTAGGCTGAATGTTACATATGACTTTTTTCCTAGCATAGCGGCTTTTATTGTTGTGATATTATTTTTAACCTTCTGTAAACCACTTAGAGTTGCCAGGTAAGAGGGCAGTTTACAGCCAAAATAATAAATAAATAAAAGTAGAATTCATTCCACACTGCTTCATCAGTGAGGACCAATGACCATTTTTAATAATTCTGTCTTTGAAGAAGTATTTGAAGAAGTATTGCCATTAATGGCAACTAAGCTAATCATAGTAGATAAATAAGCAGCCATACTCTTTGGTTTATGACAGTTATGGTAGCAAACGTGCTCTTGAGTAGTAGTGTGTTCTTAATGTCACATGACTGCATGGCGTGTGTGTGTATCTGTGTGTGTGTGTGCAATATTCATTTAAAAAAAGAATATCCTGAAAGTATAGAAAATAACAATGCTGATTTTGAATTTCAGGTATTCCAAAGATACAAAGATCAGAACACTTTTTCTTCCTTAGGTAACAAAGGGATCCCGAAACCCACTCTTTGTTTCATTTTTTGCCCTCTTTTTCATTGAGCAGCTGGAAAGAAATGGAAGTGGAAATTCATGCTAAATACTATAAACTGTCCAATGCAGAGAAAGTTTAAGAAAACAATTTCTCTTTTTTTCAAATGTCCCAGATCAAACGGGGCAGCAGTTAAGCTTCCTTTTGCTGCCTGATTTGCTTCCACAAACAGAATGGAGCCCAGCAGAGAAACAAAGCAATAGATTCACTTTAAAAGTGTTATCCATGTACATGTTGTATATCCAACATCAGATATCTGCTAGCATCCTGGCTTGGAATCTGTTAATCCCAAAACAAAACCTCTGAGTTCTAATGAGTAACATTAAGAAGAGAGTTAACAACATAAAAAAAAAACCCAGCAGATACTTTTAACAGTGGAACCTTTTATATATAGGAAAATTAGGGAGGGAAAGTTCTTGGGTGCTTTCCATGTGAAGGGAAGGAGTGGTTTTCAGGTTTTTTGTAAAAGAGAAACAGTCTGATCTGTTGATTGTTTTGGAATTAGACATTGCACAGATCAAACTACCTGCCATTACGGGTAGTCCTCTACTTAGATCTAAACTATACATTTTGTGATGTTCAAAGTTACAATGATACTGAAAAAAAATGACTTATTACTATTTTTCTCAAACATTACAGCATCAAAGTAGTCATGTGATCAAAATTCAGGTGCTTGGCAACTGGAATATATTTATAACAGGTACACTGACCCAGGGTCATGTGATCATCATTTGTAACCTTCTAAGTTGGCTTCTGACAAGCAGGGTCATTGCAGGAAACCAGGGTTGCTTAACAACTACATGATTCACTTAGCATTTGCAATGATTGGCTTCACAATTATGGCAAAAAGGCACTTTTGACTTTTTAAGTGTTTATATTGTGTCTTTAATTTCATTTTTAGGTGGTGAGTAAAGCTGACATCTAGTTTTTATATGTAAAAATCCCTTAAGATTCATTTAAATTGTATGTTAAAAGTGTATCTGTAAACATAATATGAGTCTCATTTGTAAATAAAAGCATTTCAGATATATTGGAGATAATGACATTTTTTAAATTTGCTTTTCTGTTTTCTCTGAATCTTCATTAACCAAGGCTTGACAATCTGTGGACACAATTGCCTTCTCACTGCTGAATGGATGTCTGCCAGCAAAATTGTGTGTCGAGTAGGTCAAGCTAAGAATGACAAAGGAGACATTATCGTAACTACAAAGTCAGGAGGGAAAGGGACTTCTACCGTTTCTTTTAAACTTCTGAAGCCTGAAAAAATAGGTGTGTATATCTATATATATATAAATATATCCAAAGTTGTATATAATTTTTCTAACACTTAATATATTAAGCTTTTAAAAATTAACTATTGATGAGATCTGGCTGTGTGGTTAATAATTCAATAAATGTTAAATAGAATAGAATTCTTTATTGGCCAAGTGTGATTGGACATGCAAGGAATTTGTCTTTGGTGCATAAGCTTTCAATGTACATAAATGTTGTAAGTGATAAATCATTATCATAGTCATCATAAAAATACATTTAGCATACATCATAAGATACAATACTTAGTGATAGTCATAGGATATTAAATAAGCAATTTGGGGAAATAAGCCTTTGCAGGTTCTTCCTGTTTTTCCCAAGTCATTATGTATAAACATATATTTTAGTTTCAAGTCATTTAAAAAATAATAATTTCAGCAATTCAGAACTTCATGAGACCGAGCAGAGTTTATGATTATACCGATGTGTGCTTGTTTTATCTAGGTATCCTAGATCAGTCTGCTGTCTGGGTGGATGAAATTAACTACTATGACATGCGCACAGATAGAAACAAAGGGATGCCCCCTTTGTCTTTACGGCCTGCTAATCCTCTTGGTATTGAGATAAACAAGTGAGTACTCAGCACTTATGCATATTCCTAGAAATTTTACCTGCATAAATTCCACAAATTTTAGAATCTGGGATTTGAGGAAAGTAATATAGATAGGAAATTTGGTTTAATCATGAAAAACATTTCAATTTCCCATTTGGTAAAAGATGAAGTTGGCAAATTGTTTGGAAATATGTATTCTGGTAAATTTGTTTGACATCTAGTTGCAAGTCTAATTCAGTGGAGAGTGAATGATCTTAGGCTGTAATTTATTGGCAGCATGTGCCAGGCCATAATCAGATTTTGGTTTCCGATCCTGTTTTATAAAGTATAGGCTATCTTTAATTTTCAGGTTTTCCAAGTTTGGAGGTGATTAAAATATAGGATTTCAGACACCACAATACCAGCATTGATTCTGAGTATATTGAGTTAGAATTGAAGAAGGTGATTGCATTTTTAAATATTAATTCCAGGTCACTTTATTGGTCTAAGTTTTTAACATCTGAATTAGGCTTCAGTATCAGATCTTGGTTTGTTTTGCATAAGCTGCAGAAGGGACCCAAAATAAGACTAAAAAGTTACTAAAATACCGTAAAAATTGGAATATGGGTAGGAGTTTGCCTTAGTATAACAGCTCTGTAAGTGACGATCTTGCCTAACAACTAATACTCCAATTTTTGTCCTGTATTTTTAATTGACTATATTGTATAGCAGAATATATTAGATAATTTATATTTTAGCTTTACATTTCAATCAGTATGCATTTCTAGGGATGAAACGTATTTCTAGCCATTATGTATTTTAATTTCATTGAAATCTTAATGGTTTTCCTAACCATAAATGCTATTGTTCTTGGTAGTGTTCATGTTAAATTCATATAAACATTACGACAAAGTTTCAGTAGTGACATTTTGATAAATTAGTACTGATTTGTTGTTTTGTTAAGATCTGCTTTCATAGTATAGGTAGGAATAATAAACCATCGAGGCTTGTGAGCTAGCCAAAGTATAACAAGTCTTGTCATATATGCTGCAATTACAAAGTAACACTCACAGTACACAGTATTAAAATATTCTTAAAAGAGAACTAAACTATGATATAAATGCTGCATATTTGCTGCCACTATTGTTCCTTATAAAATAAAATACTATATCCAATAATATTATTGACGTCTTTTTACTGTCTGTTGGAATAAACGTAAATTCCAACTATAGCAACTTTCACGATTTCTAGTATGTGGCTCACCTGTGTTTTTATAAGTTCCTTTAATTATGATTGATGGTTTAGAAATGCCTTCCCATTAAAAAAGATTATTGTTAAACCTTTGATACTTTTAATACTTTTCTACTAATCTCAGTGGATTATAGATTATTCAGGATTCAACTAAAAAATTTTTGCATCTTTTATTACAAGCACTATAGCATTGCAACCCAAATACCCTTGGCTATTTTACAATTTATTCTGAAAAATAATTTTATATCTAGCATACAATTAGAACATAGTTAATTTTAAATAAAGACAGTATGTTTTCTTACTGTTGTGTTTGTTAGCATAGTAATGGGATTGTTGCCTTGTCTATGAGGCTACAATTATAATAGGAAGAAATGAAATGATCTGCATCCACAGACCAAAAATTGATCTGTTTTAATATAAAGTTAGAGGGTATAACCTCATTGGCTTTTTAATTTTTGTTCATATACTGGAATATTCAAATTTTTCTGTACTCTGAATGTTTTTCACAAAAGATTATGATCCTCTCTAAACTGTTTTGGTGGGGAGCTCTTTATTTTAGCCCTTCAGTATCAAAATTTATTTCATGGCCTTAAGAAACCAAAAATGTGATGATCTTATTTTTATCAGGGTATTTAATCCTTGGTTGGTTTATGCAGTAAGTATTTTTGAAACAAAAGCTTAACTATATGCATTGTGGGCGATTTCTCCATGGTTTCAAGTGTTTTATTGTAAAGTTGAATATTTTATAGCCGAAAATGTATTCAGTGGTCATTGATTTGGTGGAAGCCCTTTAAAGATGTGAGAGGGCACACAAAATAAACAGTTCCTTTTGAATGGCCAGTTGCGAGATTTTTTATGTTTATTTTTTGTATATTTAAAGTACTGAATGAAATCTGAATATATGGAATGGACCTTTACAGGCATTTGACTGTTGCTTGCCAGGCTCTGTTGCTTGTCAGGAATTCTTACTGTGACCTACTCAAATAAAAAGACTGTGGATGTAGCTGAGATTTATAATCAGACCCAGGTGATATGTCTTTGCTCTGTATAGCTTCACATTGCAACTGAAGGATCACATGCTTGGCCCCTTACATAAGCTTCTTTTCCTTATATTGCTACAGATATGTGTATATTAACATTCATTAATATTTTGGGAAGAGGATTCTGATCTTTAGTTATTTCAATGTTATTTATGAAAATTGGTGCATACTCTACAAAAATTCTGATTATGTGAGTGTAATCTGTGAATGCATGTATTTGAAAGCTTAACTAATTCAAAGGGAATACATAAATATTGGTTTTCAAAAGCATATGAAAAAATATATTAAAGGACAGAATATAAAGGCAGGCATTAGCTTCACCTTGGCATCTTCATCTTGTAATTATTCACAGTGGAAAATAAGATAGGACACCCTACAAACAAGTGGAAACAGAAAACAAAATCTTGAAAGAAATATATAAAATACGTTTGCATGATACAGAAAAATAATATCTTGATATTCTGTATCAAGGTATTATTGAAATATCTTGATATAGAAGGGAAGGGAAAAGTAAACTTTCTGAATAATTTAGGGCTGTTTTAACTTGTTTATTAAATACATATGTTGCCTGACTCCCAGCAATTTTGAGAAGTTTATAAAATATTAAAAACATTAAAAGAAGGAAACATAAAAAAGAACAAAAGTGGCAGAGAGAACAAATCCAGATAGGCAGAAAGGAGGAGGAGACTTCAACCCTGCTCACAAAAGGCTGGAGTGAACATCAAAACAGTGGGTTATGGGCTATTGGATTCTTAGAAGGAACTTCATTTGAGACCGCAGTTGCTACAGGGAAGGGGAAATACCCCAAATTAAGTTTTAATTCTAAGATAAATGCAGCATAATTGAAGGCAAGTTTATCTATTCTTCAGTAACCTCCCACAAAGCTTCTTCCTAAGGAAAAAAATTGACTTAGATTTTATACTTGGTAAGGTAAGAATCAGTCTAAGAAAAACCTGATCATGATTAAAACTAACTTTATAGCTTTAGTAATATCTGCAAAGGTTCTTTGCTACAGTACTATATAATATTTACTATATAGTCTCAGAGTCACAAAAAAAAAGACTATTTGTGCAAGCAGAAGCATCTTCAAAAAGGCCTCTCGTGCTAATCTGCAATCTCATTTTCGTCCCTACCAACAGTGCCTCTACCTTGTCTGGATTTAACTTCAACTGTTTTCTCTCATTATCAAAATTCAGTAATGTTCAAGAATGCTAACTGTTTCGAGCAGAAGAGACAAGGAGTAAAGCTAGATCTCATCAGTATATTGGTGTTATCCCATTTCAAAGTGCCAAAGGAAACCCCTGCCCCTAGCAAATTTGTGCCTGTTAAATAATGTTAAAAAACAATCAAAATATTTTGTAACACCACAGGTCAATGGCCAAATAGTCAAACAGTAATTCCCCAATACCACTTTCTGAGCATACTTGATAGGAAAAAATAGGACTTGTCACAACAGTGCCACCATGGTTAGGCTTGCAGGACAGTCTACATACTATGGTTTATGGTTAGAGTAGCCCCGGCATGATAAGTGGCAAACAAATTTAACAAATAAATAAATATGAAAGGTCATTAATTAGAGAGCCAAAAGAACTAGCAGGGCTGTACCCACTTGCCTAGTTTCCAGTGTAGATCATTTACCAAGCCATCAAGAAAATCCTATCCTCAACAAAACCAGGATTGGAATGGTTCCATCAAAAACCTTTTACACTAATGGGCCACAGACTATAATGTTACAATTTTCTCATCACCTTGTTGAAGAATGAAATATTTGAGATTGGCCTATAGTCAGAAAAAATGTCTAGGTAAAGAGAAAGTTTTGTCAGTAAAAGTTTTAAAATATAAAGATACAACTCTTTTTCAAGGAATGGTTAATCACTTCCCTTAATTCTAGACAATGCAGAACAATCAAGCTCTGTCAAGTAACCAGAGGCCCAGACTTTTTAAATATGTATCTCATGCCCATAAGAGCAGGACATCAATTGCCTAATTTTGCCTGCCATTTTGACCTAAGTGGCACACAGCTCTTGTAGATATATCCCTGAATCAATTCTAACCTGTCCTGTTTAATAAGATAGGAAAGGCAAGCATTGAACAAGCTAGTCATCACGCACTTGTCAAAATCTTCAAAAATCTAAAGATGAGCAATAGCCACATGACTCTACAAGCGACTGCTGAGGTTACCTAAGCTCTGGAACTCCAAAGAAAGCAAAACTGATGCAGGTTATCTGCAAAAAAAGCAATGTTTCTCACATTGCACCAATTGTTCTGTCTCCCTTCCTGCAATTTATGAATGGAGATGAGGAGTAATCAACCTTTTTATACCTACCGCCCACTTTTGTATCTCTGTTAGTAGTAAAATTTTCTAACCGCCCACCGGTTCCACAGTAAGGGTGATTTATAAACTAGGGAAATCAATTAAATTAAAAAAAGGAAAGTGCTTCAGTATCAGACAAAACCCCTACCGCCCACCATGAAAGCTGGAACGCCCACTAGTGGGCGGTAGGGACCAGGTTGACTACCACTGATGTACAGAATAAATAAGCATAATTGACCTGACCTATGCAGATAAAATGGAGTAACCCCTCCTTGCTGCACCGTCACAGAGAAGAATTTTGCATGAGCCCGAAAGTGGGTCCTATTCCATTGTGGCTCTGATTTGTCATGAAAGTTCTTGCATTTGTGCTCTAATCGTTATCTGGATGTTTTATTGGTCTCAGTTCCTTGGTAAACCAAGGAGCCAGGTGACTTGTGCCAGAGGGAAGAGGTGACTACTAAGAATGTGCTCTGTCTGTATTCCACAGGTCAGCTATGAGTTTCAATAGTTTCCTGACATATGAGGTGGGAAATTCCCCAAGTGCTTTCAGCCATTCCGTCAGTACCCTGACTGGGTCACTTTAACTAGTCTTCAACTCCTGGAAATACCATAGCAACTGCTAATGTAAAAATGACCAGGGAGTGATTTCTTCATGACAACATGAGGTGCAGAAAACTTAAGATCACCAGCATCTCGCCAAATAGTCCAGCATTTACCCTGCTGCTTGAATAGCAGCACATACCAATTGAAACATGCCAATAGTTATCATGGCAACCATAAACGTCTGAACTAATGGCAGCCTCAGCAGGAACATCGAGCTCTCTGAACATAAGACACTCTCACCAGGAATTAAATCCTCAGTAAAATACATTTCTCTAGGAATGAGTTTAGCTTTAAAGAGCGGGACGTTTAATTTGGAGGATTCACCCTTGCAGTATTAAAAAAAGGCTAGATACCAGCCTACTCTTCTTTTCAGTCACATTGAGATTGTAGCCTCTCTGTTTCCTCATGTCAGAGACTACTCTAATATTCATTTCAGGCCAAACACACACATATCTCTCCCCCCCCCCCCCAAGGTGTCAAGGTATTCAACACATTCCTCCTCCTATTTTCCCCACAACAACAACCCTTTTGGTGAGTTGGGCTGAGAGAGAGTGACTGGCCCAAAGTCACCTAGCTGGCTTTAATGCCTTAGGTGGAACAAGAACTCAGGGTCTCCCACTTTCCAACCTGGTACCTTAATCTAACTGGATCTCTCCCACAATTTCCCTAACACATTCCATAAAGCCAGCAATTAAAACACCACTGGGTGTTTAATTCCTTAAAACCCAGAGGTAAGGAACAATCATAAATATGCTTCATCTGGCTAGAAATAGCTAGTGAATTCTTTGGGATTATGTTACTTTCATAGCAATAACTATGAGGGAAATGTAATTACAGTGGAAGTTTGTATTTTGTGGCTAGCTTAGTTTCTTCAAGGCCTAATTTACTGATCGTGCACTGCCACCTAATGGAATAGTAGAATCCTTTTTGTAATGACTTAAAAGTTGACTATTAAAAACTTTTTTTTTACTTACACATGCATGCGCGCACACACACAGGTTATTCTTGCAAGTTCAGCTGAGTTGGTGCAAATTTCAGTTGATTGTTACAGTTTTAGAATCAAAATTCAGTCACAAGGGCATAATATTTGCCTACATAAGACCAAATATTATTGTTTAATAGTATTGATTTCAATAGGAGAAATTCCAATGAAATGAAAACCACAGGGATTTTCCTGGTGTATAAACAATGCAAATGTTAACTATTTAAGATACCCAGTCACTTTTCTGTAATCTCCTCCTGACTATAGTTTTACTTGGTTGCATGGAAGTGATGTGTTATATCAGTGTTTTACTTAAGCTTGGTCCAGATTTGCTATTAGTTACTTTTAGGTTGTTTCCAGAGAACATCCTTGTCTTCTATCCTAGCACTGGAGAAAGTCCCTGTTAACACCTATGGGTTTGTCCTGTTTAGTCTGCCCTAGCATCCTTTCTGTTGGTCTCCTGCATGCTTGACTAACAGAATACAGCTGGTACAACTTTTGCTCCATGGAGTCTGGCTGATACCAGACAGGGGGAATGTGTATGGTAACTTGGTTTGTTTATGGTGGTTGCCATTCAGACTTTATTTACTTAGAATGGCTCTTCTTGACCTATAAAATCCTCTAGAATCTAGTTAATGCTAGTTTTTGCTAACAGTGTCCTGTAGAACTGCTTAGTTTTGAATTTTAAATAGAATTTACAGAATCATGTACACAAGAATCACTACCTTTACTTGATTAATAATTACTTAAAAGCTATATTTATGAACTTTACATTTATATTTCATTTTAAAGGAAAGCATGTAAAGCTATCAAAAACTATAAGTATGGTAATTTCCAAAGGAAGATTATGCCAGTATCCAATACTTTTAAAAACGCTTGCTTATGTTGAATATTTTCTTATAAAATGTCAAAAAATGTTAACATATTATTTATACCGGATCTGGTTTAGACTGCTGGTATTGTATTGAGGCTGCTATTGTATTGGATGAACCTTCTGGATCTGATATAAAATTGGTTTATCTAGTGCTATACAACATAGGCTCAACTTGGGTTATGTCTAAACTTGCTCATTTTTTTAAAGGCACTGGGCTAGAAACTGAGACAACAAGAGTTCATGTCTCACTTTAGGCACAAAACCTGCTGGCTGACTTTGGCCACACTCTCTCAACCCTAGAAAACAGGTAATGGCAAATCACACCAAAATTTTGCCAAGAAAACTCCAAGCACTTTTTTCAGATAGTTGCCAGGAATCAGTACTGAAAATTTACTGTGAAGAAAATGAAATAGAACTGGACTGAACCTTTAAAAATGGAGGCAGTTCTTGAGGTTTACAAGAATTATGTGATTTAACACTTTAAGGAGTAACAAGATCATTTAAATTAAATAGGAAGCAGGTAGCCACTATAATTAATGAGTGAAATATTCCAACCCTTGAATGTCATGGTTCTGATTTATATTTCATCCCCCCCCCCCCCCCAAAGTATCCCTTATTAATTAGACAACCTGTGCCCCATTGGGTCATTTCAGAAATATTTCCTCACCTAAGCAGAGAAGCAGAATAACCAAAGTTATTCTGCTTCTCAAAAAAAAAGGAATGGGAGTAGGAGAGACTTCTGACTTCCTGCTGATTTCCCCATGGAGTTTCCTTCTGGGAATCTGCCAGGGAGCAGAAAACTCCCTTTTCCTTCTCACAGGTAAGTGGTGGCTGCTGGGTGGGGGTGGGAGAGAGAGAGGTGGGAGGAAAACTGTAATGGATTGTTGAAAATGAAGCAAGACATAGATTGCCCACATTTTGTTCCCTTGGGAAACATGGGTCACAAATTTTGAATGCCTGCTGTAAGTAAGCCCATTTGAGGTAACTTCTGATGTCACAACTCCTGTGATACACCATTTCACTCAGTTAAAGATCATGACAACAAGAGTTATGGTAGTATATACGGTGTTTCCCCAAAAATAAGACAGGGTCTTATTTTCTTCCACCTTTGAAATAAGTGGCCTTATTTTCAAGGAGATCTTATTATTTTTGATGTGCAGGAGGAGGTGAGCGGGGTCACCTCATGGCTGCTGCTGTGTTGCAATATTTTCAGGGAGGGCTTATTTTAGTGCATGCTCTCAAAAGCCTTCTAGTTAGCTGGTGTAAAGCTAGTTTCTCCCCCTCGGTGCACCAAGGATAGGTGTGCAAATGACAAACAAAATGAACTAGCAATCTAGGCTACCAGGACTGCATTGTAAATCATAATCATAAATCATTGTGTCTAGCATTTGTAGATTTCCTTGACATTGCATGTTGTACGCTAAATATAAATAAGGATCTAGGACCATCCACAAATCTGACTCCTTCCAAGTAGATCTTATTCTAGCAAAATACACATCTGATTAATATTACCAATTATATAAGCCAATATTGATTTTGTCCCATTGCTTTGTTTGGGCAGTGCGATTATGGAAGATGTAGTCACTCATAAAAGTTTCTTTCTTAACAACTTAATATTGATTAAACTACATATATGACATAATCGTTAAAATAAATTGCTTATATATCCCAATATCACCTGAAATATAATATTTTCATTTTTTTTATATTTTAGAATGTTTTAAGTGGAAAACTTGTATAATGATAGTTGCAAGTCATATTTAGCTAGTTAATTTGTGCAAATTCATTACTTGATGGCAACAAAACTCTCAGTAGATGTTTCTGTGGATGAACTATAAAAAAAGCAAAATTGTCACAGATATAATTAATTCTGCTGCAGTGTTTTTTCATTGAAGGCAATTCAGACAACCTGATATAAAATGTTGATTTTTTTATGAATATTTGAGCAAGCTCTTTACAAAGTATTTTATGTGACAATTTACCAAAATTATAAATATGACTTTGACTTTTCATATATTTTCAGTGGAGTCAGCAGCACACACACATACACACACACACACACACACACACATTTTAGGATTACATTTTT
The DNA here is from genome assembly GCA_039707465.1 of Rhabdophis nuchalis. Classification (NCBI taxonomy): domain Eukaryota; kingdom Metazoa; phylum Chordata; class Lepidosauria; order Squamata; family Natricidae; genus Rhabdophis; species Rhabdophis nuchalis. Next base: position 146,353,283 of record CM077645.1, read on the forward strand.
CTTGCCATGACATTTTTATTTTGCTTTAGAATGGCATTTATCAACATAGTTTCCTTTTGACTACCATTTGGTACTTGTCTCAGTATTTCATTTCTTCTTACCACTGAAGTAAAGTCTTGTTCTCCTGGTATAGTGCTTGAATCAGTAAGCAGGTATGTGGAAATTGATGTGGCAATAAGATTTATTGAAAATATAATATTGCCATCCGATTTATATGGAGGCCAAGTTTTTTTTTTTAATTGAAAATTTTTTATTGAGTTTTAAAAAATTTTTACAAATAGGGTGAGGGTAAGGTGTAAATAAGATATTGTGAGAACTTTCACGTCGAGATCGTTGGCCCCTTCCGAGGCTTCATAACAAAATATAGATAATATAAATTTTCAAAGGTACTACAAAATGGAAAGAAGTGCTTACATCGTTGTAAAAAAAACTGTGCTAGCAATCATATACAAACATCCAAACAAAAGTTATATTATATTCAAAAAGTCATTTTTGAGATCTAAGTCTCTTGGCAATTGTATCTTCTTGCCCTCCTCCCTGGCCCCCAGTGGGCGGGGCCATGGCCCCCTCCGCTCTTTCAGGTTCATCCTCCAGGATTGAGGAATGTTTTTTAAGAAAGGCTTCCACCTCTGCAACTGTTTTAATCCTTACTCTCCCTCCTTCCCAGAACACCAACATCCCTTCTGGCATCACCCACTTAAACCAAATCCCCTGTTTAAACAATTTTTTAGATAAGAAAGAATATTTCCTTCTCACCTCTCTAATCTTTTTCGGGATCTGCTTCAAGATAGCGACTTCTTTTTGCTGGTAAATTAGAGGACCGTCCCTCTGTGCCCTCAAAATCCCTTCCCTCGTCGACTTTCTAACAAATTTAATATGTATCTCTCTGGGTACTTCATTTATCCTGGCATATGCTGAATTTATTCTATAAACCAAATCAATGTTCCCCCTGATCTCCTCCTTGGGTTTATTTAAGTATTCTGCTAAAATTGTGCTCATGAGATCAGGTAGGCTTTCCCCAGATTCTTCAGGAATATTCTGAAATCTTAAAAAATATGACATCCTTTCAAAATCCATCCTAGACATATGACCAGTTAAATCTCCAATTTCAATGTTAACACTTTTAAGCTCTCCCTTTGCCCCAGCCAACCCCACCGCCAGTTCTTCAGTCTTTTGTGTATTCTGCATTAATTTCTTCTGTGTCTCCAAAAGTTCTAACTTGGAACTGCAGTGGTCTTTCCTAAGTTCTTTAATTTCCATTACCAAAGTCTGTAATATTTCTTCCATAGCTGTTAATCTTGCATCTGTATCCGATTTTTCTGCCTGCTTTTTTGAAGCCATGGTGAGTAGTTTAAGTCAGTGTCAATAAGATGGCGTTTTCTGGGGTGCGGTCAGTGAGGCAAATCCAAGAGCCGGTTTCAGTAATCCAAATCAAACTTGTAAAGTCCAGAGAAAGAACCAAATTTTACAGTCAGGTATAAGAAGAAGGCACTCCAGGGAAGGGATCAATTAGTCAGTTAAATCAAATCCACATTAAGAAAGAGAGACAGTCCAAATCACAAAGGGATGTCGGAAATTTTCCATGAAAAGTAAGTCTCCTAAGAACAAAGGGAAGCCATCTTCCCCCGCCCAATCTGGAGGCCACCGGGAGCAAGCAGCAAAAGAAATAGTTTCATAGTTGCCAGACTTCGATACTAAGTATCTAGAATCAATCCGCAAAGACTTTCACTTATTTAACAGAGTTCGGATGTAGAATGTTTCGCATCCTCAAGCCTGAGGAGCCATTTCCGATCGCCGCTTTCATTCATTCCAAGAGGCGGTTAAAAACTCCCCCCTCTATTATTCTTTAAAAGTCAATGCTGCTAGCAAAAATAAGACAAAGTCACTATGAACCATTTCACAGCCAGAGTCCCGGCGTTGCCATCCGACTCGACCGATTCAGCTCTCTCCGAGTAGATTATTTGCTCCGGTCCTCCATTGACGAAGAGAACCAAGCTCCCCGCAGCATGTCCTCTCGCTCCTAGGTCGAAGAAAAGGACACCCCCCCGACCGCCGTCGGGACAGGAAAGGTCCCAGCAAGCCAACCTTACGGGGGGTCTCCTTTAAAAGAAGCACCCCGCCCCGTTTGGGGCCGCAAAAGCGACAAAACGGCGGACGAGTCCCAGGACTTGACCGTCGCCGCCAGTAGACCGGAAGGAAGTCCTGGAGGCCAAGTTTTTGATTATCAATCTAGTTACTAGATTGTACTTCTGGTTATACTGTGGAACTTCTTTTTATAGTTTTGATTTGATTCAAGAATCAATCTTCATTATGAATTTCCAATTGCACAGATATAGGGCAGTATTACATAGAATTCAGCGTCTTTTAAGACTGATATTCCTTTTTTTTTTCAATGTATGTCCTTGGAACAGTATTCAAGTTCACAATACTGGGCTGAGTAATTTTCCTTACTTACACTTTCTTCCTTACATATAATTAAATATTTTTAAAATATAATTTTAGGATACATCTTTCTTGTTTTACTTAAATTATCCCATGAAGTTAAATTTAGTTCACATTCTACAGTTCACACTGAAGATACAATACTGTTTGGCACAGATTCAATCTTTTTAGCAGTATAGTTTGGATAGCTACAAGGTTTACTTTTAATGCCTTTGAGAAGGATTTGATTTCATGTTTTGTATTTTATCCAGTTTTTCTAAAAAAATGAAACCAAACATTATTGGTTTTAAAGTATTTTTAAATAATTTTGTAACGGTTGGAGGCAGCATTAGGTAGAATGCTTAGCATATACCGTATTTTTCGGAGTATAAGACGCACTTTTTTTCCTCTAAAAAGAGGCTGAAAATCTGGGTCCATCTTATACATCGAATACAGCATTTTTTGCCTCCTGAAATCCCGCCCCTTCACCAAAATGGCCGCACGCATACACTTATGGAGGCTCTCTCTCCCTACCTATCAACTGTATTTCTCTTTCTCTTTCTCTCTCTCTCTCTCTCTCTCTCTCTCTCTCTCTCTCTCTCTCTCTCTCTTTCTCTCTCTATTTCTCTTTCTCTCTCTCCCTACCTACCTACTGTATTTCTCTCTCTCTCCCCTCTATCTACCTATCTACCTACTCAATCTCCCCCTACCTATCTACTGTGTTTCTCTCTCTATATATATATTTCTCCTTCTCTATCTCTCCACCTACTTATCTATCTATACACACTCTCTCCCTACTTTCCTACCTACTGTATTTCTCTCTCCCCCCCCCACCTCTACCTACCTACCTACCTACCTACTCTCTCTCTCTCCCTACCTACCTACCTACTGTATTTCTCTCTCTCTCTCCCCCTCTCTGTCCCTCTACCTACATTTTTAAAAAAATTGCCTCTTCAAAACCTGGGTGCGTCTTATATTCTGGTGCGTCTTATTCTCCGAGAAATACGATATATCTTCGTGAAAAAGAAAATAACCTTTGCATATTTCCTAAACAGTTATTTCTCACATGCATTATTCACTAATGTTCTTCATTATTTGTGCTGAGTGAAATGGTGTAATAATAAATATTATCCATCCTCAGATTTGCAGGTATGTTTCATACTTCTCTATCAGCAGAAGTGTTGATCTTGTTCCAATGCCTAGAAGGATATAAATATTATCTGTTACTTGGAGAACCATGAGAAATGTGCATCCTAAATATTAAGCAAATGTGTAGAATTGTCACTTAATGGAAAAGGATTACCTTTTTTTCTGTTCTTGTGAAAATTGTGGGTTAAATGCAATAATAATAATAATAATAATAATAATAATAATAATAATAATAATAATAATAATAATAATAATTTAATACTTATAAACCGCACCCTCTCCCCACAGGGACTCGGGGCGGTGCACAGGGAAGATAAAAACAATAACTATATACAACAATTCACATTAAAAATAAATTAAACAATACCTGCGCTAAAATACCCATTAAACTAGCTACACTAAAAATCCCCAATAAACCCAAAAACAGAGGAGTAACTATCCCAGGCCGGCAAGGCAGAAGAAGTGTGTTTTTAGTTTAAGACGGAAGGAGCGGAGGTCCGTGGTGGTCCTAATGTCGGGGGGGAGGTCGTTCCAGAGGGCTGGGCCCGCCACAGAGAGAGCCCTTCCCCTGGGCGTCGCCCGCTGACAAAGTCTAGTGGACGGCACCCGGAGAAGTCCCTCTCTGTGGGAGCGAATCGGCCGTGAGGATGTATGAGGCAGGATCCGATCCCGCAGATAGCTAGGTCCCGAGCCATGGAGCGCTTTAAAGATGATAATTAATACCTTGAAGCGCACCCGGAAGACAACAGGCAGCCAGTGCAGCTCGCGCAGGAGCGGTGTTACATGGGTACACCTTGTGGTACCCATAATTGCCCGCGCGGCTGCGTTCTGGACTAGCTGAAGTCTCCGGGTGCACCTCAAGGGAAGCCCCATGTAGAGAGAGTTACAATAGTCCAGTCGGGATGTCACGAGCGCGTGAGTGACTGTGCGAAGGGCGTCCCGATCCAATAGGGGGCGCAATTGGCGAACCAGGCGAACCTGGTAAAACGCCCTCCTGGCCACGGCTGTCACTTGATCTTCCATGGACAGCCGGGTATCCAGGAGGACACCCAAATTGCGCGCCCCATCCACAGGGGCAAGATGTTCGCCCCCTATGGCCAGCGTTGGAGTGAGCTGGTTGAAACGGGCAGCCGGAAACCACAGCCACTCGGTCTTGGTCGGGTTGAGCCTGAGTCCGTTACTTCCCATCCAGAAGTAACGGACTCAGTAATATATGGCAATGTGCCATATATTGTGCTCATTCCACTAAGATCATTTTTTTTGCCCATTAAAATGTCACGTCCTTGATAAGAGGAAAGGAACTGTACATCTTCCATGCTTTTTCCTCCATAGGGTTATTTCTTAGAGTAAAAGTAGTCCTCGACTTATGACCACAATTGAGCCCAAAATGTCTGTTGTTAAGTGAGTTCTGGCCCATTTTTCAATCTTCCTTGCCACAGTTGTTAAGTACTGTAAATCACAGCAATTGTCAAGTTCATATAGCATGGTTGTTAAGTGAATGTGGCTTCCCCATTGACTTTGCTTGTCAGAAGGTTGCAAGAGGTGATTTCATGACCCCAGGTCACTGCTGCTTTCATAAGTATGGGTCAGTTGCCAAGCATCTGAATTTTAATCATGTGTCCATGGGGATCCTGCAACAGACATAAATCTGAAAAACAATTATAGGTCGCTTTTTTCAGTGCCTTTGTAACTTTGAATGGTCACTAAACAAACTGCTGTAAATCGAGGATGACCTGTAACTCAACTATTACTTCTGAGCTATATTAATTTGCATTTGTGATATTAACCTCAGTATTATCTGGGGTGTCGCTTATAGGTTTGGTTTACCTGATGCGTAAAACAGTAAATAACAAAGTTACGTGTACTGTAATTTGATGTGGGAATGGCCTTGGGAGACAAGAGGAAGAGCCTTAGACCGCATAATCAATATCTAAAAGATATCTCTGGGGAGGAGAAGATGGGCAGCATTTCAGAAGGGACCCTCCCTAGTTGCCTGAAGAGTAAAAGGACAGGACGGGAGAAATACTTTCAGCTTATAAGATACTGTTAATGTAGCCATACAATAAATATACAGTAGACTACACATAGTTGTGTAGTTGCCTGGATTACCTGAAAGAATAACATTTGTTATTATGCTCCCCTTGCCTGCCGTTAGTATGGATTCTGGATCTAGTATCTCACAGTTTTAATTCAGTAAGTTTTTCCTTGATCAATTTTCTCCCTAAAATGCACATACTTTATTCCCAGTTTGGATAGATATACAGTAGATCAGAAATGTATGTATTGCATCTTATTTCGTTGTAAACAAGTACAATGACAATAAAGATTGTACTATTATTCCAAAATTAAGTTGTTCTAAAACAAGTGGGAAATTAAGTTGTTCTAAAACAAGTTCTCCCTTCCATTTTTCCCCCCATTGCTATAATGCAGTAGAACGTAAGAGATGAATTAAATTCATATTTCATATAAAAGATTATGACAGCTATAGTTCAGAAATGTCTCACTTTATTGCATTCCCTTTCACAAGGCCATTATTATTTTTAATGAAAGAGGAATACATACACAGATACATACACACACATACACACAGGAAAACAAAGTGATGTGGTTCCTTTAGAGCACACTGATCTCTTCTAAATGATCTATCATCACTCACCCTGATAGCATTTATATGCAAATCCGTTGAAGGGTAGGTGATTAGAATACCTACCATTCTTCAACAATACTTTAAGGAATATGTATAAAAACTGGATGAAAAGAGAATCACTCAGGTCATTTTTTTTACCTAAATATGTCATATATAATAGTGCAGCTTTTCTAAGGATCAGTGTTAGAAAGGCACTGTTGCATGAACAGATTGTTCTGAATTTTCTAAATCTAGAGTTAAAAATAGATGTATAAGTAATAAGTAAAATAAATCTGTAATATAGATGTGCAGTTTCTTGGGAAGGAGCTGTGAAGCTGTCTGAATGGCATGCAGTTTAGATTATAGCAGTGCTTTATAAGTGGGACTGCTTTGCAGTACACTGAGAATTTTCATTTGGTGCAAAATACACCAGCTAAAACCTTAAGTGATATTTATTAGACAGAATACATATTGCCACTTCTTAATGGTTTTAACCATTAAACTATATCTGAATGTCTACCTTTTGCATAAAAACACAAAATCATTTCTCTGTAATCACAAAAATTCTTTTTTGGTTTTGGCACCTCTTCCTGCCAGGCCAACAACCTTTTTTTTTGCACTTTAAAATAGACATAAAAATAATTCATTACTATTTTAATTGATGACACAATGGCCAATCCATGGGCCTCCGATAGAGCCAGCCCTTCTGTTCATAGCCCTCAAACTTCTCCAAGTGGGACTTTTTTTTTTTTGCTTGTCTGTCAAATGGGTGCCTTAGGTTTACAGAGATGTATAGTATATGTAATGCCCCTTTAATGCCCTTTAAAAATTCAATTCCCCCCAAATCAGCTGTTTTCCAATCCTTATGTAGAGTTTACTTAAATCCAGTGATATTTAATACAATAATAATACAATAATAATACAATAGCAGAGTTGGAAGGGACCTTGTAGGTCTTCTAGTCCAACCCCCTGCATGGGCAGGAACCTTATACCATTTCAGACAAATGGCTATCTAACATCTTTTTAAAGACTTCCAGGGTTGGGGCATTCACAACTTCACAATTTGTGTATATTGATCTGTGTATGAGAATACAGCCTTAATGTTTTGAAATTTTAATAGATAGATAGATAGATAGATAGATAGATAGATAGATAGATAGATAGATAGATAGATAGATAGATAGATAGATAGATAGATAGAGTCTTTCCCTATGTCTTCAGATCCATCATTTAGTCTTTGTTTCTTATTGACTTGCCTAGAGGAAAGATTCCACAGAAAGAATTGGAGACACTGTTTCCTGGAAAGAGTGCTGATTTTACAAGTGAAAACTTTTCTGCTGCTTGGTATTTAATAGAGAACCATTCAACAGCAAGGTTAGTATGAATTTTGTGTTAATATTTCTTTTTCATGTTTAAGGAACATCAGCAATACATTTTGGTAAAGAATTGTGGGTGATGCAGCAGCTGCAAGTTAGTCCCTCTGAAACGGATGAGACTTACAATCTGCATGAACTTAGTTGCATTACTTTAAGTGAAAACTACATTTTTCTAATTTAATGTTTAATGGGTTCATGTTTCTCCTCAGAATTATTTTTCAGTGTGGATTTATTATAAAACACGAAATAAAGAATGCAGGTTTTTAAAAATAGACATTTTTACACTAGGCAATCCCTTGATATTAGCACACTTTTAAATAGCCCTTCAGTGTTTTACTGCTTACTTAGGTGAAAAATTGTGATTCCTATTTCACAATTCCATTGTAACATCCATTATTCCATAATTTCCCATATTTGAAACAAAAAGCTTTTTTTTCTCCTGGAATTCAGTCATCTAGACAGTAGCCATAATTCATAGTTGGAGTTCGTTGTTACATATTTACTCATTTAAATTGAATATCCCTTCTCTTGGCATGTTTGCTGAACTAAATACATTTGTCATTATGACAAGAATAAACAAAAGTACAAGGATAGAAAAGCGAAAAATTAAAAGGCAAAGATCCAATTATTGTTTTAAACCAGTAACAGCAACAAGGAGATGACAGATTTGTATGAATGACATTTCAGTCTGCTATATCGTTCAGCTGTAGGCGATTTTGTTAATTTGTCTATTTGTCATCTTCCTATTTTAGCGAAAGAGATCCTCCATTTCTCTCTCTTTCTCTCTCACACACACATATGCCACACACAGTCTCACTTACTCTCTCAGGCAGAAACACATAGAGTAAAAAAAACATTTTAATGACCAATACAATAACTCTTGTTTCATGCTATTTAGTGGATACTATATTCTGCTTTTTCTACCTTTCCTGAATTATTTCCATGTATTCCTTATCTTCCTGAAGGTGGAGTTTTCATGAGTTACCAAACATTGAGATATTCTTTCAATTTGTATAAAAAGCCTCCACTGGATTGGTGGATTACAGCAAGTCGTTCTATATTTTCTCTAAATAGAAAACTGTTGGGCTTGATATTTTATTAAGATAAATATGACCTGTCATTTCATCTTTATTGTCTGAATGCCGTCTGTCTTCTTCTCTTTTGATTTTAGTTTTGATCAGCTTAAAATGGCAGTGATAAATCTGAGGAAACAAGCCAATAAGAAAAACGAGGGCAATCTGCAGTATGTCAAAGGAGGTCTCAGCACTTTTTTTGAAGCACAGGATGCCTTGTCAGGTAAGACTCAGGACTACAAAAGGAATCCGCGAATTCTATTGGACTGAAGAAATCATAAGGGTTGCAGTGACCTAAGCCAGGGGTCTCCAACCTTTGCAACTTTTAAGTTTGAAGGACTTCAAAAAGTTGCAAAGGTTGGAGACCCCTGACCTAAGCCACTAACAGTAGTGAAAATATCTGATATCCTCTATACAGCTATACATCAATTGAGAGGAAAAAAATCTCCTAAAGTACTCTAATTTATCATTAGTAAGGATGCAACTGATTATATTTCTGTATCTGTTCATTCTACTGTGGTGATTGAGTCTTCTGCAATATTGAAGTATGAATCAGATGTGTAATTTCTGTGATTAAATACATCAGTAATCTCAACTAATCTACTAAATTTTACCACAGCTATATCACATTTCCTAAGCAAAAGATATTTACATTCATTTATCTTCGTATTGAATCTGAAAGATATAAGAACAGCATAGCATTCCACAGTTTTACATCTGGCAGTGCATAGAATTAGGAGGACAAATGTATGACAATAAAGCAAGAAGTCTGAAAATGAACCAATACTTTTAATATGTTATATATACTGAAATGTGAAGATGATTCCTTCACTCATTGGGTTAAGAACTACATTTCACAAAGGAAAGTTTATTCTGTTCAACACTTCCTTTTTGGGTGTTGGCTTTATTAGCTATCACTACTGTCATTTATACATAATTTTGTCTTTCACTTTTCATTACATTGCATTCTTTGCTTGCCAAGAGTGCTCTATAAGTCGTGATCTATGCCTTTTTTCTAATATCTATTTGGAATTTCATAGGAATGCATTTCTAGTTTTAGAAAAAGTATTAAATGGGCAAATAATGAACAATTTAAATCATTGCAGCTAAAATGTCTAAAATTGAAGAACTTAGATTCAAAACATTTTCAAGATAAAATAGAATGTTTATTTCCATCTCTGCTTGAAATTTTGTATATAATTCTTTGGGTTTGATAATGTAAAGACGTTACTGTTGCATGATACCAATGTTACAATGTAGCTGAAGAATTTGTGAAAGGATTAAAGATTTCACAAATGTTCAATAACATTGTGAAGTTGGCATCATCTTACAGCAACATCTTTAGAAAATGCATATCAAACCTAGGATTGTTCTGTCATTAATGCAGCAATTTTTCAGTTTACAGAAGCTCATTTTTCATTTGAGATTTAAAACAGTGTTTTTGAAGATATTTTATATTATAAATTGCTACAGTAGTTTTAAAAGAGGAAATCAGATATGAGATCTGAAATGCAATATAAGAAAACATATCTGTTTGGCATATTTTTGTTCTACATAATATTTTTTATTCCCAATATTCTTTGGCAATCAGGTTGAAAATGAGACCTGAAAAATAAAGCTCCCATTTTCCTGTAACATAAATTAATGAAGACTTTAATCTGTCTTTGATGGGAATGAATTCAATGAATATTCTTGCTGTGCATTGTAATTGAGTACAAAACCAGAAGTCAAGCAAGACTTTCATTGATTAAACTAGATTGTTACAATGTTATTTCAGTATCCATCTCAAAGACATGGCTACCTACGGAAATTCATGAACAGAATTCCGTTCTTCATATTACTTCAACTATCCCTATCCACTCCTGCCCCTAAATTGTACCACAGAGTAGCCAAAGGAAATATGTTTAGTAAGAACCTGAGGAGAAAGGAAACAAATAATAAAAGTTGGAATTATTTTCATATGGAAGTTACAGTGCAAACGATTCCTTCCAGGATTTTTTGTTTGTTTGTACATGTACCCTGAGGTAATGTAGGAAGGCCCACAGAGCATCCAAGCCTTCAAGAAGACATGGCACCTTGATGTTTCAAGCGCATCCAACACTTCCTAATCCCCACCACCAAAGCGTTCACAGACCTTAGAAACTACCTTTGAAAATTTGTCACAAGATAAAAACAAATAATAGAGCTAAGGAGTGGAAAATTGCTAAAGTTAAGACAATGTTCCCAACTACTGTTCGTGTAGACCAGTGGTTGAAAAAGAATGGAAGGAGAAATTATACAATAGTGAAATAACAGTTATGTTTGATTTGTCATATCCCAAAATGTCATATTGGTTATTTCTGACTCTTTCCAATTAGGCATATACGATCATGCCTTTGCCTGCATAATCTAGCATAAAAGGTATTTGCTTCTTCAAAGTCAAGTAACCAACAAGAGCTTTTAGCCAGTGTAAAACTAGAGCTACTTTAAGCTCCACACAAGAAAGTGAAATATATAACAGAACTGCCATGGTAATTAGAAGACTAAATAAGAGAACATACTCATGCCCAGATGATTAACTTTACTGCCAAAAATCATAGCATAAGCTTAGCAGCATAGTGAAGTTTAGAAGTCTGGAGGATCTGGCTCTTATCATAATGCCTGTGTCACTAGATCACAAATTATCTTGTAACAAACATGTGCTGTTTAAATCTATGACTATAGCTCGTTCATCTATTAAAATCGTTGAAATTTAACAAGTTGTTTTATTTCAGCTATCCATCAAAAACTAGAAGCGGATGGAACAGAAAAAGTAGAAGGATCCATGACGCAAAAACTAGAGAACGTTCTCAACAGTAAGTTTTGTACAACTATATATATACTTCAAGGCTACTTCTTTTATTTTAAAAATAATACAAATGAAAATTTCCCCTGCATTTGTTTCTAAATTTAAGACTATATAAAACTTGATAATTTGCTACTTGAATTTTGACAGCAATGCAGAGACTGATGCTTGAAATTTTTTAAAAAGTAAACAAAATATTCTGATGCCCTGTAAGCCTTTAATAACAAAGGGGTAACATGAGTCTATTTGTTTAAACCCTATCATTTAAATTGAGGAAATAGATTTAAATAAATTGTGAGTTGAATCTATGTGACTGGTTTTTAAAGTAAAGTTTCCATAGAAAAAGGTTAAGTTTCAAGCCAGATATGATAGATGCAAATTTATAGTTTACTTTTAGGGCAAATGGGAGTCTAGAAGATGAATTCAAAGTCATCAAACTTAAGTGATATTTATTAGACAGAATATTATTATATTATTTCTTTAGCCTAATCTATACTGAATTTCAGGTTTTAGACCTTTTAATTTTTGGAGTTTCTATATGGCTTCAAGAAGCTTTTACATCTGACTAGTTATTTAACACATTTAATTCAGTTATTCTTGTAGAATTGTTAAGATTTTCATATAGTTGTTTTTTTAAAATAAGCAATTCTTCTGTAAATGAAAATAATAAATTTATATTTTTTGAATGGCATTTTGCATAGATATTTATGACCGACTTTCAAATTAGTATTTTTAAATTTTTTGATGTAATCAAATAACCTCAAAATGACACATGTGAGAAAGATAAGAAAATAGCAATGAAGTCTTAGATATACTAGAAAATACAGTTTCTCTAATTCACTGTTTTTCTTTGCATAGCTTTGAATATATTAGCTTTCTGTTCAGATTAAATAAAAGCAGCATGCCTCACACCCAGAAAAGGAAGTGGCTCATTAATTTTGCCTATAACTTTAATAATTCCATACTGCCTCTAATACTGATGCTTTGGACCCCATTAATGGAATGGCTGAATTCAGGGAAGAAAATGCATGAAAAATACTACTGGATAAAAATGCTCTTCGTAATAGTAACTTGAGTTCCAGTCTAATGAAATGCAGAAATTAGCAGAGTTGGGCTCATGTGCAAGGAAGTTGTTTTGGATCTAATCTTCATTCTTGTTCCTTTTCTCTGTATCCCTCTGTGTCATGAAATACTGTGCAGAAGGACTGGAAGATCCTCTAAGGAACATTAGAAGTCCTGAAGGGCTGCAGGGTGAATGACTAAATTGGCACCAATCCCTGCCTGCCCTGTCCTTTTATCAGAGAGCATGCCCCAAATCACTTTTGGCTCTGTGAATAGCCATTAACTTTCAATTGACGCATTTCTTTCGGCTTCTGGCAAGGAAGAAAAGTTATCTGGAAAAGAATTTTATTTTCCACGGGTCTTGGACTGACTTGATATTTCTTAGGAAATCAGGTTAACGCTATAGAGACGATGTATACAATACATGGACAATGGATTCCATCTAAATAAGCGATTGAAATATTTAAAGTAGCAGCTGTATGTAATGTTGGATTTCAATTTGCCATTTTATTCAAGAGACTTGAACGCACCTAAAAGAAACAGAATGTGAAGGGAACTGCACTTGTTTCCTTTCAAGAGCTCCCCCCCCTCTCATATACATATATACATAAACACCAACTTTTTAACAAAATATTTCAGTGCAAGAAAATATACATTGTGTGCATATTCAGATTATTTTAACTTTTTTTGGAGAGAAAATCCTACAGAAGCTATTTTCCTTTGTTTTGTTTCTATCTTGATCTGAGGGTTCTTTCCCTTAAAATGTTATTAGCAGTTTTAGAATGTGAACATAGTCTGTGAAAGAGAGAGAGCAAGAGAGAAAGATGGAAATACTTTTTATCCATAATCCTACTTTTTGTGTCATTATATGTATTAAGTACAGCTTATAAATAGAATTACTTCATCTCAGCCATACAAAATATATGTATGTTTGTATATTCCTAACTAATTTATCTCAATATTTAGGTGCTTGGGTGGAAAGGGAACATACTTTATAATAGCAACAATAATATGCATTTTATTATTTTTATAGAAGAATAAAAGTAATAATTTTGAGAATTCTATAAAGATAAGGTGAAATTGCTAGTATAAAATTAACTGAACTCAATTAAATGAAGCAGTCCTTTTGAAAGATCAGTTATATATATCTTTTAATAAAAATTAGAAGAAGCTTTATTTTATCTGAAAGCAACAGTAATTTGTACCCAAAATATTAAACTTTGAAAAAGAGACTTTAATTAAATACACTGGGAATATGATGCTTTAGGAAAGTGAATTTTTATTGACTATTTTTTCTTTGTGAACATCATTTTTATTTTCAGTAAATCTGATTATTTTTCCTTATTACTGGTCCTTTTTACTCAAATAGGTGCTTTATACTATTATTAGAAGGATTTTTGCAGATGTTCTTTTTAAAAGCAAGGTCTACATAGCTTTTAGCCTTTGAAACAGTTGGGGGGGAAATAAAAATTATCCTAATGGTCTTGAAGTTTCCGAATTATGATTATTCATGGTTTAAAAATTGTAACATTAAATAACCAAAACATATCAAATTTGCAAAAGTAGACAAATAATGCCATGTAATTACTGCTTTTTATCAAATACCTTTTTAAAAGCATTTCTTGAGCATTTCAATTACTTTACTATTTCCTAATTGGAGTGTTATTTTCCTTCAACTATTCATGTTTGCTAATCTTTTTAAATCATGACATTGAAAATAAAATGATTAGCAATATCACGTTTGAATATCAGGTAATTTTGTCTCCCTCTCCCTACCAAATAAAATGTAGTAGGACCCATTCTCTTGGCAAAACAAAGTTTCTTGCATTAGGGTCTTGAAACATCAACAGTGTTTAAACACTATTTAGATATAACAATTATTTTACAAAGGCTACTTTTAACATGAGCAGGCCACCCACAGTGTTGACGAGAGAAAATGGCATGCAAGCCACCCAGTGAGACTGATGTAATTTTTTCATCTTTGCTTAAATTATAGTCACTAGACCAGATAATGTAGAAAGTTTTACAGGCAGCCATCAAAAGGGATAGAAACATTCACTTTTTTTCTGGTAAATTAACGATAAGTCGCAAGTTGGGGGAAATTAACATATTTGACACATCTTTATTATGAGAAGGAAAAGCAAGGACTTTTTTTTGGGTAGGGTTTAACTCTGAAACATACCCATCCAATTTTAAAGACTAAATGCTCATAAATGTAACAAATAAATGTTTGAATATTTTATTATTTGAATGGCTTAATGCAGAATTTCTCAGTCCTTAGAATTATTCTCACATTCCTGCTTGAAACCATACAACATTGCTCAAAATCATGGAATTTGATACAGAATAGTGTCAGAATTTGTGATGTGACTAATGGTTTAAATCATTATTTTAACGAAACATCCTAATGGAGTTCTTCAGTGAAAAGGAATAAAAAGTCCCTTTCAGACATATTTGTTCAAAAGTCACAATATTTGTACTATGTCTTTTCTGTACTCAGTTACACTGTTTGTATCAGTAAAATTAAATTCATGCTTATTTCACTGTCTTTTGTTATGAAAAGAGACTATTAGTAATGATTAAATTGCCTAAAAGACATTGCTGGAAGCATATAATTCAGTTCCGTAGCCAAAGGAAACGCTAAAGTTACGCAATGAATTTCAAGCATTTGCTGCAGGAATGGAAGTTGTTTTAAATGCACTTTGGTTTCTACCGTGCAAAAAATCTTAAGTAGTAAATATTGTTTCAGAGCATTTCTAAGCCAAAACATTTCTAATATAAACACTTACCATTGTTGATGTATGTTTAATTTGTATTAGAAGCCTGACAAATTTTTGATTAAATTTAGCAAGAGCTGCAGTTCATCTACTTCTTTGTCTCCTTTTCTTAAAAGGGGCGAGCAATACCGCAGATACATTGTTCCAAGAGGTTTTGGGTCGCAAAGACAAAGCTGATTCAACAAGAAATGCCTTAAATGTTTTACAGCGCTTCAAATTTCTTTTCAACCTTCCATTAAATATTGAAAGAAACATTCAAAAGGTACTAACATTACAAAATGCAAGTTAAAGTGTTTTGCCCCAAATTTCCAGTACAAATTTCTTAAAACTTGTTTTTTATGTTTTTAAGGGAGATTATGATGTTGTCATTAATGACTATGAAAAAGCAAAATCACTATTTGGAAAGACTGAAGTTCAAGTCTTCAAAAAATGTGAGTGACATTTTGTTAAACTTGATTTTAATTTTAGTAGGGAAAATTAATATGAGAACAAACTCAGAATAGGAATTCTACTACTTTGCTGAGTAGTCTTATCTTCTGCTTATAGTATTTGTAGCATTTGAAATACGTTCTTAAACTGTGTATGGCAATGCTTCTGCCTCAAAAATATTTTGTACTGTGCATAACAAGGCTTGAAGCTGGTAATTTTCAGGTTATGTTTCATAAGATTGATTGACTTTGTGGATATATTTTTAATGAGATGAAACATTGCAGTTTGCAATTTATAAAATAGTTTAATGCATATTTGCTTGGGATAGAGTTAAAACTGAAATGTCTTAGTCTCAAAACAAAGGGCTCTTGTTATTCTGAAAGTACAGAATGTATTTCCAGATTGATCAATTAATAGTTTCATGGAGATTGAAATGAATCAAATTATAATATAAATTTAAATTTTCCTGACTAAAAGATCAGAGAAATTTAGGAAGACTTGAGAGCCAACATGTTCAAATATTGTACTAGACAATGATAAAACAGTGATACTGAATTAATTTCTTATAGTTTGTTCATTTGAATTATAAAGGTTATAAAAATAATTTTATACTTTAGTAATTAATAACATTTATTCTAGAGTTAATTATGGTGTTGTGTTTTAAAATGGTAGATTATGCTGAAGTTGAAACCCGAGTTGAAGCATTAAGAAAACTTCTTCTGGATAAATTACTTGAGACACCATCAACATTACATGATCAAAAACGCTACATAAGGTTATCTTTTTTATTTTTATTTTTTAAAAATGTTCTTTATATAGGCAGAAACATTTCTTTGCTATTATATGAGAAAACATCCTACTAAAGAACAATTTGATATACTGTATATTTTGTATCCAGAATACTTTTCTGCAAACCGAAAGGTTCATATTATTAATATTGTATAAAGAGAACCAATAATAGCACAAGCTTTCCATTTTAAAGAAGCAGTTGAGCTGGCAATTTTAGCTTTTCTTTCTTATTCATTCTCAGACTGTAGCACTACCTCATGCATTGCTTTCAACCCTATAAGCAGTTTTAATTTTATTCATTTCCGCAGATTTTGGGCAGTTTCTAAAGGCTGTACTATATTACACTGTAGAATCTCATTCTCTGTGCATGTAGGATATGGTTCACTGTTCCATTGTCCTATATAAAATAGAAATAACATTTTTATGTTAAAAGAATTTGGAGAAAATCATATTTGAAAATGTGCTAAATTTTGAAAGATTTGAGAATTTGTCTCACTGATATAAAGCATTCCTTTAATATAAGCCAGCCTGGAGTCATTGTTTGTTCTATGAAGGTATAGCACATTTCAATGGTATTATCTACTTCAGTCAGTTATTCAATGCATCTCCTGGTAGGGGGAAAGAAAGGGACATTCTGGTCTTTATTCCCTACTCTTCTGGTCTTTATCCTATTATTAAAAAGAATAATGAAGTATGGATTGTTGCATTAATGTCTCATTACCATTTAACCTGCATGATTCTTCACAGTGGGCAACCCTAATTGTAAGAAAGCATGTAAAGGCCAATAATAGGTTTGAAAGGGGAAATAATATTTAAAACCATTGCAGCAGAAGTGGAAATTTGTATGAGGTTTGAACTGTAAGACCTTCTGAAGCACTTTTGTGTATACCTCATCCCATATATCCTGAAACCTCTTTCTGAGCGAACAGCTCAGAATATACACTTCCATGCTGTCTTTCTCTAAATACTTACTGTAAGGAAGAAGCCAGAGCTGATTTATTTGAAATTCGCCCCCTATATACATTACAAATCTGCAGAACACCAGCTAACCTTTTTTACAGTCAAAGTCTTCCCTTAAAGAAATTGTTTCTTCGCTTTTCAAAGCTATAAGACTAATATTGTAATATAAAGTGTCCAAATTGAACATTGTTCTCTAAATCTAAATCACAAAATTTTTACGTAATTGTCTATTTATGGATCTTCCCTTCAGTTATGTACATGGCTGACTTGATTTAAAAAAAGGGAGCTATGCTTAGTAGTAATCAGGTAGTACAACCACAATTTTACCCAAAATTTATATGGTTAAAGCAAGGCAGTTAAATGAGTTTTGTCCTGTTTTATGACTTTTTTTGTAATTAAGAAAATCATTACAGTTGTTAAGTGAATCATGCAGTTGTTAAGAGAATCTGGCTTCCCCTATTGACTTTGCTTGTTGGAAGCCAGCTAGGAAGGTTACAAATGATGATCACATGACTGCGGGACAATGCAACTATCATAAATACATGCCAGTTGCTAAGTGCCCGAATTTTGATCATGTGACCATAGGAATGCTGCAACAATCCTAAGAGTGAAACCTGCTCTTAAGTTGTGCTCTTGTAACTTCTAACAAATGGCTGCAAGTTACAGACTACCTGTAGTTTTGAATCTCATTTTCCGGCATCTCCAGTAGAGGAACAAAAGAACTACTGTAGGTTAGAATAAGTACTGAGTAGAAGGTCAAAAGGTTTGATCTGGTATAAAGTATATTCTATTGTTGCTCTTTTAGGTAAAGTATCTGAAGAACGAAATCAAATAAAAGCAAGACTAAAAATAAACAAATTAGTAGATCCGTGCAACATTTCCCTAAAAGTTCTTAAACAGGTCAAATATAAATTTGATTTTTGAATAAAAAATTGGTCCTAAGATGGAAAATAGAGATCTTTAGAAAGGAGGTGGAACATTCAGGAAATTGTAAACAATTTAACTTTCTTTCGAATCAATTGTGGAAAGGATTACTGAAAACAATAATAAGCATTTAGGAGTGTTACTGAGGTGCTGAACTAAAATGCAACCTGCAATGGTAATCTTTGCCTCACTATGCCTTTAGACTAGTGTGTCAACAGGTAAATGAAAGCAAACAGTTATTTAATTCTCAGACTATTAAAAAAGCTCTTGAAAAAAGTGTCTCACTAAGCTCAGTAATCATAAAGTATTTGATTGAAATTAACTGAAGACAAAACCCAAAAAGTTTGAATAAAGTTCTTACTTGAGTCAGATCAGACGTTTGGTTCCTCCCAAATTGGAACAAGGGCTTCCTTGGCTAGTTTATATCTAGAATTAGGTTGAATTGTGGGTTTGCTGAGCGTGATTTAGAGTGACGAAGCACAAAGCAGCTGCAAAAAAGATATCGTGAATGAATATACAACATTGTAACAGATGGAGTTCAGTCAGAATTCCAAAGTAATCTTTACTGGCACAAATACAGCATTTTTATCTTCATAATTGATATATCTGAAAAAGAAATTTGATAGCAAGTTAAATCAGTGAAAACACTCGGTATAATGAAATCTCAAAGAGACGAAAATTGTCTTTGTATACAATTCTGTACAAATGAAAGGCAAAAACTGCCGACAATTGCTGTTGCTGTATTTGAAAACTGTATTTGGAATTGTGAGGAGGCTGAAACAGTTTGTCTCTGAAAAAAAGAGTAATCTTTTTTCCATTGCAAAAATGGTAGCTTTGATAAATGCCAAGAGCTTTACAAACAAGACTTGCACATTCCAGAAATTGGTGCCATAATAGACATGCCTAGTTACAAAGTATGCCAGAAATCAAATTGGATTGTGGTTGCTTCCCTACAACCAATTTAATATTGAAGGCATAACAACTATTTCATTTATTTCCAGAAGTATTTCAGGTTACTTCTAGGCAAATGGTCACATTTTCAAGTTAAGGAAATGTAGCCCTCCATAATATTTCTTTTATAAGACTACCTTGGGGCCCCATGCATATGTGCCCACTTGCACATATGTTTTTAATATTTTGTAGCCATCCTTGGAAATAATAATTGTATGGGCATCTGAGTCTTTGCAGTCTTTCAGATTTCTATTTACCGATATTTACTTGTTTTTAATTTTAAAAATCTAAACAATTCTTATGAAAGTGTTGGTCCAAAATTATGAGTACATATGTGAAGTTAAACTATTAAGAAAAGGACAATGGAGAGGACGTGGATTAACAGGGTCAAATAAATGTTTGGAGTATTCTAGAAAGAGCTATGGGCTATTACTAAAGACTACTCAAAATAGTAAGCTATGAAGCCAGTAGGCAATGGTTTGGACTGGATGGCACCTAACTTAAGAGATAGTGGTAGAAAGAAATTTGCTTACTTTTTTTTTTTTTTTTTTTTTTTTTACAATTTTGAATGAACTAGGGAAAAGAATTGACAGAAATTCATGCAACCAGTGAAACAGTTTTGCATGTTCTATTTCTCTAACATCAGTCATGGTTACTAATATATATAATAGAAAAGGGGGTTAGTTCTGATGTTGGTGTACACCCCCAATATAGGCAACAAGAGATGTCTTCATGACTTATGGATAATTTCCCAATAGCATCTACTTAAATTTTTGTTTTTGCATTCTAAATCTTGTTTAAAGAGCCTCACTTAGATGTTATGCATTGCTTAGAAAAATCCTATCTTATCAAGAATGCAAAATCAGCATCAGTCTAAACTGACAATTTGCTTCCCTAAGAGGTACGATTTAACACGGGGAGAGATTACAGTTCAATTAAATCAGGATTTGAAGGAAATTTGAATAATGAATAATTTAATGAAAAGCAACTTTTAAAAGGTGAGGGGGTAATGGCATAGGTATAATTGTATTGATAATACAATCGTGGAACTGCAAACACTGTTTTATTAAGGATCACAGGATCACTTGAAGATTCATAGATTGGCCTCTCATTGTCTGTGACTATATATAAAGCAATGAAGATGAGAAAAACAGTGTCATCGCTTGTAACTCGTAACTAGCTTGAGAAATTTATTTGCTTCAGACCCAATAGTAACTGACCCAGCAGCACTCATGAATTCTATCTCTGCATTTAATAATAATAATAATAATAATAATAATTTTAATTTATAAAAACGCTCTCTCTCCCCGAAGGGACTCGAGGCGGTGCACAAGGAATTTAAAAATACATACATAAAACCAACAAGCATAAATACAATTAAAATAAATTAAACTAGACCCTGCGCTAAAATCCCAACTGACTAAAACTGGACCCCAAAAGTCCCTAATAAAACAATTCGATTACCCCAAGCCGGCCAGGCAGAAGAAATGAGTTTTTAGTTTTTGACGGAAGGAGCGGAGGTCTGTGGTTGTTCTAATTTCGGGGGGAAGGTCGTTCCAGAGGGTCGGGCCCGCCACAGAGAAGGCCCTTCCCCTGGGCGTCGTCCGCTGGCATAGCCTAGTGGACGGCACCCGGAGAAGTCCCTCTCTGTGGGAGCGAATCGGCCGCAGGGATGTATGGGGCAGGATGCAATCCCGCAGATAGCTAGGTCCCGTGCCATGGAGCGCTTTGAAGATGATAACCAACACCTTAAAGTGCACCCGAAAGACAACAGGCAGCCAATGCAGCTCGCGCAGGAGCGGTGTTACATGGGAAAACCTGGAGGTTCCCATAACTGCCCGCGCAGCTGCATTCTGGACAAGCTGCAGTCTTCGGGTGCACCTCAAGGGGAGCCCCATGTTGAGACCTCAAGGGCAGCTCCATTTAGTGACCTCATATGTGACTGTGTGCAAAATTGTCTGCATTAAATAGTTCTTGGTGAAAGATCACTTTTTGGGCCTTCCTAACATTCAGATTTGGAGGGGTATGCTTGTTTTTACAACAAAAAATACAATTTCCTCAGGTAACCATTTGAGTGAGGGTGCTACATGTAATTTTTTCTCCCATGTCATCTTTCAAAAATGGATAATGAATAAATGTTCTGTTGATAAACACTTTCTAACATTCTGAATGAACTGGAGCTGCTCCAAGAGCTTGAATGTGGGGTGGGGGCCCTCTCCATCTTTATAAATTAAAGAAACGAAGAGGTGCTGAGGCAGAGCATCCAGTAGATTCAACTGTTACTCTGTGCTATTTAACGGCATATGTTATAACTATGCCTCTATTTCTATCTTTGAAGGATTAAATGCAACAGTTTGTATTGACTTTTTAGCTTTCTATCGCAAAGTCAAAATCTTGAATATGTGCCAATGGTGAATGAACATGGGCGGGCTTAACTATGTTAAACAATGCCAAAGCCTTCAAACCACATATAATGAGGGGACTTAATGAGGCTTAAATGATTAATATTGCCTTGATATGTTACTAGGATGTGTCACATAAGCCCCTCCTATGTTAAAACATTACTATGCATTGGTAATATGGGTTGTCATTAGTTTAGGTCCCACTGGCTGCTCTGATGAACATCGTAAACATGGCATGCAATATTAAGAGACCCATAATAAACACATCAGGTCTGGGTCTGATTAGCGCCTGGTGGAAGCATAAGCCAGAACTCCATCTGCATCAGCTGCCATTCCATGGAAGAAAGGCAGGATATAAATCTAATAAACAACAGCACTAGGATAAGGATGTGAAAACTACTTTACTCTTGGAAAACAGCATTCTGGTATACTTGCCAATTGAACTGTTGAAACAGTTTCCATGTCACAGAGAAAAGATATATCTAATTTAACTTTTAAAAAACAAGTTCCTGAGATGATGGGGCTTGTTTTCATAGTTATAAAAGACGCTGCCTGCTTTTTGGGTGTTATTTTTTAAATGTGATCTGAATAACACTAGGTAATGAAGGTCACACAATTCGCATTTCAATTATGTTTCCCTAACTACAGTATGTACAGCTCTGAATGCGGAGACTTATTTCTGAATGCAAAAATTAGATAAAATATTCACATATTAAACATTTATCACACTGCGAAGAAACAATTTCAGATTTTTGGCTGTATTTCTAAAGGAATATCGGGTGAAAGGAAGAAAGAAAAACAAAGTTCCTAATAATTAGGGAGTAATCTCAGTAAGGCTTAATCATAAGTCCTGTCCATTAAAAAAAAATCTGCTTCCACTTTTTATCCCCACCCCACCCCATCATGTATGAAAATAATGAAATGGAAGCAGATTAAGTAGGCTTATGGAAGTTCATATTAAGAAGCCAGAATGAGTTTAAAACAGTGCAATTTAGGAAAATAAAAGCTATATTTAAGATAGATAGATCTATCTTAACTATAAGATAGATAAGAAATTTAAAATGTTTGAATTTATACATCCAGGTTATTTGGGTAGCAAATTATGAAAGCACCTGCCAAGTATTCTGATCAACTCCAACTGCTTATATACAAGCAGTTCTTGACTTACAACCATTCATTTAGTGACCGTTCAAAGCTATAACAGCATTTTAAAAAGTGATTTATGACCATTTTTCACGCTTACAACCGTTACAGCATCCCCATGATTGCATGATCAAAATTTGGACGCTTGGCAGCTGGCATGTGTTTTTGATGATTACAGTGTCCTGGGTTCATGCAATCACTTTGTGCGACCTTCTACCTAGCAAAAGCCAAGGGAGAAGCCAGATTCACTCAACCACCATGTTATTAACTTCACAACTGCAATGATCCACTTAAAGTTCACAAAATGGGGCAAGGCCCATTTAACAGCTGTCTTGCTTAGCAATGGAAATTTTGGGCTCAATTGTTCTCATAAGTTGAGGATTACGTGTACCTTATTTTTGATATAGAGGTGCTAAATAGAACAGTTTCCAAAATGACTCATGGACTCCAAATGGGACTGAGCTTTAAATAAATATTCAAAGATTTTTACTGTTGTTATGCATCAGCTTATGTATAATTAGAAGATGACACCCCAGATAAAGTGCTGGAAGCATATTCTTATTTAAATAAGTGCTCATATTAGTAATTTCCAAATAATAGTCACTTTATTCTGTTGCAGCAAAAGCTGTAAAGGGCCTTGTAGTCGTTTAAAAGGTCAGCAAATTTATTTAGGCTTAAGGTTTTATGGGCTAGAAGCTCAGTTCATTAAGGGTTGACTTAAACTACATGTAGATAGATTGCATCCATACCATCTATGGAAAACAGTGGTGTATTAGCCATTAAGCAGATTAAGCACATGCTTACGGCACCTGGCCCAAGGGGGCACCACAAAGTTGAGAAAGAAAGAAAAAATACCAATGAAGATTTGTACAGTATGTACAAAGGAGGGGGCGCCAAGATTTGTCAGTGCTTAGGGCACCTGTGAGCTTCAATCCAGCAGTGATGGCAAACCCTGGTATTTTGCAATGGTGAAGTTGAGGGCAATTCAGCACAGAAACTGCAGGCAACATTCACACATAATATTTGTTTATGTTGCATAAACATTTTGGAATTGAAAAGAACAAATTTAAAATGAGTAAATATCTTTGGTAGTTATAGTGAAAATTAACTTTTTACTATTAGGCACTATTTTTGGAATGATTACTAATAATTATATGTTTATACTTTCTATTATTCACTTATCCTTGCTCCCAACTTCTGTTGTCTCTGACCATATTTTTACACACACAAATGTATCTCCTGTGAATAGCATTTTGGGAATCTGCAATGGGATTCTTTGATAAAGAAACAATTTTCAGCTAGCAAACATGCTACCAGATTTTTTGTATTATTTTTGGCTATAATAGACTAATACAACTCTCTACAATATAAATTTAAATATCCCTCAAACTAGTCTTGGATTCTGGTGCCTTCATGGGAACATCCAAGCAGTTTCATGCAGTGGTTTTCAATTATTCTTTTCAAATCTTTTCTTTCAACTTCCTAGTATAATTTACAGCCTTGGAATTTCCTGGTGCTCTCCCAAGTAGGGGTGAAATTCAGCAGGTTCTGACAGGTTCTGGAGAACCAGTAGAGGAAATTTTGAGTAGTTCGGCAAACCAGCAAATACCAACTTTGGGTGGCCCCAGAGTTGGGTGGGAATAGAGATTTTGCAGTATCCTTCCCCTGCCACGCCCACCAAGCCACAGCCACAGAACCGGTAGTGAAAAAACAATTGAATTTTAGTATTGCTCCTAAGTACTGGAAAATTCTGACCATGAGTCCTTTTTTTATCCCTGCTTATTTAGATTAACCGTGGGCTTCTATTTAATGGGGATTAACATAAAATAGTGTTAATAAATAATAAATGAAATCTTATCCCGTACTTAATATTTAGAGTAGTGTTTCTAAAAACAATTTTATACTGATTTTCAGAGAAGTAAGCTCAATTGAATTTAGCAGGAGCAAGGAAACACATAGACGGAAGGCTTGCCATATGTTGCATTCCAAAACCTTATTACTTCAAAATTACAATGTTATAGATACCTTTCGGACCTCCATGCAGAGGGAGACCCAGCTTGGCAATGCATTGGTGCACAACATAAATGGATTCTGCAGCTTATGCACAACTGTAAAGAGAGCTACATTAAAGAACAAAAAGGTAATTATATTTCTGTTTAGGGAAGTATCTCATCTTACAGTGCAACATTTCTCTTCATTCAGTGTAAATATTTTTTTAACTGTAACATTTTAATCATGGTTTACATTTAAACGGAACTTTACAATGTTTTTATGTTTCCTTTCAAACTGGTACGTCTTGCAACCTTCATTATTTTTATAATTAAGATCATTCAAAGTTAGGTTTAGAACTAGAAGAAAGGAGTTGGAGTGCTCTGTATGAGAAGGTGTTTGAGGCGTTTACCACTCTTTCTCGTCCTTCTGCTGAAAAAGACAAGCAGTGGTAAAGAGACTGTGTGCATCAGTTGCTTCTTTTGTGTTCATCCTCAGGCTTCAGTTCCTAAATACTGCTGGTAGAAAGTGAATTTGACTTATTGCAGTGTATGTGAAGTTTATCATCTTGATAATAGAGTTACTTAATGAAAAATATGTCTTCATTGAAATAGGCTTTATTTAAATGTCTAAAATGAAACTGAACAATTGGGCAATAATGAAAGCTGAATCTGTTTTAATTTCGTATCTTGATGGGTCTTCCCCTCCCCCCTGTATGCAGGAAAGAGGGTTTTTTTTCATTGTTTTCAAGCTAAGGAGAATACACAACACACACACACACACACACACACACAGAGAGAGAGAGAGAGAGAGAGAGAGAGAGAGAGAGAGAGAGAGAGAGAGAGAGAGAGAGAGAGAGAGAGAGAGAGAGAGTTGTGTTTGAATCCCTGATTTTCAGAAAATCTATCAAAATGCATTTCTTTTTCCTGGCTTTGAATAGATTTAAAAAAATTATGGCTCAATTTATTGTTAGTTTTTACTAGATTCTTTTATTTATGGTCATGTTTGTTTTCTGTTCTTTATTTTTTTAGCCTCCTTAAATATTTACCAGAGTGGAATAATGATGTATTAAATAAGTTGACAACCTGCAGCTTTTTCGATTTACACCAGAACTCTTAAAATAAAAAGGGAGGGGACAGGATTGAGTGCACAGGTACAGGAGGGTTTTTTTGTGGGTAAAAACGACAAGTGTGAAAACAACATATCAACAATTATACTAAACTAGCTATACCCGGCCACGCGTTGCTGTGGCCCAGTCTGGTTAAATGGTCAACCAATCTGTGTGTAGATCTACACCTGCACACATACACACAACCACCGTATAACCCCCAACCTACCTACCTACTTACCTACCTACCTACCGTATTTCTCCCTCTGTATCTATCCCTCTACCTACCTATTGTATTTCTTCCTTTCTCCCTCTATCTACCTACCCACCTACCTACTGTATTTCTCACTCTGTATCTATCCCTCTACCTAGCTACCTACCGTATTTCTTCCTTTCTCCCTCTATCTACCTACCTACCTACTGTATTTCTCCGTCTCTGTCTATCCGCCTGCCTGCCTGCCTACCTACCTACTGTATTTCTCCCTATCTATCCCCCTACCTACCTACCTACTGTATTTCTCCCTCTCTGTCTATCCCTCTACCTATCTACCTACTGTATTTCTTCCTTTCTCCCTCTATCTACCTACCTATCTACCTACCTACTGTATTTCTCCCTCTCTATCTATCCCCCTATTTATCTACCTACCTACCTACCTACTGTATTTCTTCCTTTCTCCCTCTATCTACCTACCTACTGTATTTCTTCCTCTCTATCTATCCCCTACCTACCTATCTACCTACCTACCTACCTACCTACCTACCTACATGTCTCCCTATCTATCTATTTATCCCTCTACCTACCTACCTACCTACCTACCTACCTACCTACCTACCGTATTTCTCCCTCTATCTATCCCTCTATCTACCTACCTACCTACCTACTGTATTTCTCCCTCTCTATCTATTCCCCTATTTACCTACCTACTGTAATACAATAATAAAATAGCAGAGTTGGAAGGGACCTTGGAGGTCAACTAGTCCAACTCCCTGCCTAGGCAGGAAGCCCTATACCATTTCAGACAAATGGCTATCCAACATCTTCTTGAAGACTTGCAGTGTTGGGGCATTCACAACTTCTGGAGGCAAGCTGTTCCACTGGTTAATTGTTCTAACTGTCAGGAAATTCCTCCTCAGTTCTAAGTTGCTTCTCTCCTTAATTAGTTTCCACCCATTGCTTCTTGTTCTGCCCTCAGGTGCCCTGGAGAATAGCTTGACTCCCTCTTCTTTGTGGCAACCCCTGACATATTGGAAGGCTGCTATCATGTCTCCCCTAGTTCCTTTTTTATTAAACTATATTTCTCCCTCTCTCTCTCTATGGGCCACCTGGGAGTTTGCTATCCTCTGTGTTTTGGCACTTTTAGGCTTCCATACGTTTCTGAGGAAATGACAGTTGAAAAGCAGCCTGATGGGGGGAGCTATAGGGAGGTGAAAACCTGATCAGTGGGTACATTTTACGTTTGTGTACCTTGCACATGACACACGTGTGCTAGACACAAAATGAGTATGTATTCTATTATCGGAAGTCCTTGGGAACATTGTCTCAAAATTTGGTGTAAAATCGGTGCAGTAGTTTTTGAGATTAGCTGCTTCGTACAAACTATTTTACATTTTTATTTATATAGATAGGATGGCTTTACACTACATTAAACCATGATGTGACTTGATTCCCATGTAATGGGTTTATAAAACCATCCACTAGTGTTGTACATGATTTTTTTTTGGGAATGAATTTACATATTATGTTAAGTCTAAAACAAACTGAATAACCAAAAGAGTACTGTCAGTCAAAATTCCCCATGGTGATTAATGTGATAAAACTATTTCTTCCAGTTTGGGAAGAATTATAATATGACATAGCTGCTTGGTCTGTAATTTTATTGTTTTCATTTTTCTACTGGTAATAGAATAAGCAAAAAGGTCTTCAGGATAGCCCCTCCTGATTTGTATGTTATTATGAACGTGGATAGAACGGGTGTACAATTTAGATAAACAATTGGTGAAATTATTTATTAAGAAAACTTGAATTAATCCTATTATTAATTATGAAGGAAAATCATAATTCCCTTACAGTGTGTTGCATACTTTTGTATTGCAAACTTCTTTTTTATAAGGTAGGCAAATTTTTCAATCCTTCTAGTTTAAAAAACTTTATATGAAATTACTGCTTGTTATACCTAAGAACTAGCTAATCAGAATACAGTATGGCCTTTTCTTGGCTTATGCAACATTTATATTCACCTTGCAATGTATGGTATATTTTTATTTGATCAGATAGACCAACATGGTCTGTGTTTTAAAAAAAAGCTTTAAAATGTGTTATCCTAGCAGCTGGTTCTGTTGTCTTTGTGCATGTGGAGGAAGCGCTTTTACAGCTGTGGGGTATTTTAGGTCTAACCCTTCTCCCTCACTCCTAATAATAAGAATATTTTTGTCATACCTTATGATAAGAAATGCTTTTGCATCATGTCAAAAAATAACAATTAATTATTGAAATGATTGGCAAACCTGGTAAGTCCTCATCAATTTAGCATAATTTCAAAGACTCCTGAGATGATAATTTCTTTCTTTTGATTTCATTTTAATAACAATATGAACCTAGCCATGACTTCATCAGTATAAATCTGTGCACTATGAATGTTAAATGCATAATAAAGGGAAAGCTAGGGAAACTCCTATACTTTTTAACTAGGAATTTTGTCTTGAACTCTGTGGAGAAATACCTTCCTAAATCCTATTTAAATTAATCCAGTTCCAACTACTTTGTGGATCATGCAGATATTAAGACAAGCATTCAGAAGCAGATTCTGTCTAACTTCACATGTTAAATGTGATAAACGGTTCCATTAACTGGTAAAGTTTGCTTCTCCACTGGCATCAAACAAATATGAAATCATACACTCACTGCAACTTTCATAAATGCTCTTAGCAGTAATTGCAGTTGGATTCAGAATATTTTCTCATCTCTTACAGATTGGAAACAGGAGAAAATTAATGCACTGAGCAATTAGATCTTATTTTCTAATCCAACTATATCATTTGATCTGAACACATTTGGAGGGGGCCAGGCTGGGGAAGAGTGTTGTGGTTCCTATCTTCTCCTTCATTTTTGAGAAGCAAAGCCAAAGAATTAGCTTCTTTCACATCAAAAAGATCATTTTCCCCATGTAATTTCCCCCAATCATATCTAAATGAATAAATAGGAGGATTTGTTTGGCACTATATTATTCACTTAAACCATTAAGACCATTAAACCACCTTTCATAAAAAAAATCTTATAATTTTTAAAAATTCCTTTATTACTTTTAAGCCATTGGCTTAAAAGTAATTATAATGTAATTATAATTAACATAGAATAACTTAAATTTGTTGTTAGTTGCGAAGTCATGTCCGACTCATCGTGACCCCATAGACAACGTTTCCTCCAGGCCTTCCTGTCCTCTACCATCCTCTGAAGTCCATTTAAACTCATGCCGACTGCTTCAGTGACTCCATCCAGCCACCTCATTTTCTGTCGTCCCTTTCTTCTTTTGCCCTCAATCTTTCCCAGCATTAGGCTCTTCTCCAGTGAGTCTTAAATTTAGTTTCATTTAATTCTTGGGTGGGAGGATTTCCAGTGATATAACTTAATCTGAATCAATACAGTTTGTTCAATATAAAAATGTAATTTGTATTTTCAATATAAGTTTAAAAAAAATTAATGGAAAAATCGTTAATAATAGCAACAGACAGCACACTGGGAGTAAGTAGTGCTTTTAGTGTGCATTTTTAATATCTATCTATGTTCTCCTTTAGGTTTTAAATGATACAGGATTATGGGGATATTTTAAGTGATACTGGAAGTAGAATGCTGGGAAGAAACCAGCATTTTAAAATGTATTATTACTTCAGATTAATTTTAACAGAACCGCCTTAGTTTCTTGCTTCTGAAAATTGAAAGTCTTCCATTTGAAAGGAATTTTATCCTACTATTGTTGATGTAGACTTTAGGCACTGCCTGTTTGGTCAACAAGCAACAGTGGGTGGTCAGGCTGCAGCATGGGACAAGGGCCTGCTATGCTCAAGGAAAAAAAATGTTCAAAGGTGTTTAAAGGCAGTAAGGAAGCCTGCCACCCTTTAGAGAATCCAGCAGCTACAGATCAGTTTTTCTATTTTGTATTGTACCCTTTGTGAATGCTCAGAATGTGGTGCACAAAGAGTAAATACTGTAATTTTTCCTATCATTTTAATAGATAATTTAATTTTATTGGAATAGAAATTTATTCTCCATTTATATTATAGAAAATAAAAATTTCCATAAAAGTCATAGAGCTCCATTACATAACAATACATTATCTATTTCTGTGGTGGTATTTTCTTTTTATCTGATGGGGTTTTAAGTTTAAATTTAAATGAAGGTATTCAAACCAGACTATCACATAATGGAAACAAAATGTAATAACTACTTTTAATGAATGGCAGATAGTATCTCTTAATATTAAACCTTATTCATCAGCTGTCTTCAACCATTTCAACTGTCTCATTTCAATACATGATAAGACTGCTTAATTTTAATGAAAAACAAATGCAAGCTAAAAAAAATCTGGAGGGAAATGATGTGCAATCCTTCTTTTAACACTAGAAGCACCAATTTCGCTGTATTTAAGTACAATGACAATAAATATTATACTTACTTATGGTAAGTATACTTACCATAATTTTTAATAAACATATTAGTAAATGCAGTGAAACTTCTTTTGAAGATAGTGGCAATATTAATCACATTTTTTTTTATTTGCACCTATTAAATAACCTATTAAGTCAATCTGCATGTTACATTCAGAGATGTTATCATGTGTTTATTTTTCCAACACAGCTATGACTTTGCATGGCTAATAGCTCTACATTGGTTGAAAATTGCAATCTCAATAAATGTCATTGTAAGTAATATAACAAAGTGTTAAAAAATTGTATCAAGATTTCTATTCACATTTCTTAAAATCATCTTGATTAGAGCATTGTTTGTAGACATACATTCTTCTTAATTTTACATCTGTATTCGATTACATTAAGGTATCATGAATACATTTTTATATAAACATAGCAAGGTAGGAATATTCCACCCAGAGTGAATATCATACATTTTTGCATATATTATAATTGCCAAGGTTTTCCTTTTGTTTACATCTCAAACATCTTGTATGGTTCATCCCAATAATCTCTTGCAAATTAGACAAAACCCCCAACATTTCATCTATATTCAGTGGTTTAAAAAATACTCCACTTTTACTTGTGGAGAGAGAAGAAGAGAGAGAGAGGTGGGGGAGAGAGAGAGAGAGAGAGAGAGAGAGGGAGAGATGTTTTAGGACCAATTTGTGCAGCAACTCTTTCTTTCCACATTATATATAAATGTGCGCTTCAGGACTATATATAGTCCTGAAGCGCTATCTTCTGGACAACTTGGGGGGGGGGGGGAAATCAGCTTTGCTAATGCACTCCAGATGTTCATTAGTCCTGAGGGTATATGTGCTTGTTGTACTTCCCTGCTTCTGTGTTGTACTTTCTTGTAATGTTAGACAACCAATTAAGAAATTAGTTTCATGTTAAACTTTCTTTTCCTGATACCATTGCAAGCTGATGATGTGGTTTCTAGTGGAACAAGGGAGTATTCTTTCCCCTGTTTTCTGTTACTAATGCATAAACAAACCTTTCGGTGGGGGGGGGGGTGTTTGGTTTTTACTGGCAGAATAGCCATTTACTGGCTTCATACTCTCCTGTTAGTATGGAATCAGACACATTATTTCAAATAACTCTGAAGAAACGGTCACGTTTTCAACTGGATTCTCACCCCCTGAAATTATTACATCTGTATATTGAACGTATTTATTTTTGAACTCTTAATCATAAGAAATAGGTTCATGTAATAAACAAATGAAGTTTTATGAGGGGGCGCTAAGCAAACACATCCATTTTAAAACCAGAAGCGTGCAATCTTGTTCTGTAATCTAAGCTACTAAACTTCTTAGAAGCTTAATGAAAAAAAAAAAGCCCTTTTGAAAACTTCTATCGAATTGGGTGCTTTATTTTTAATGAGAATATGCAAAGGACATGTATGTGTAATTTTAATGTATGAAATAATATGTTTCAATTGGAAAAACCCTTGCCAACTGAATAATTTTGTTTTGTCTTGTTAGCTTTTTTTGAACAATTTCAGGAAATTTACAGATTATTTGGCTAAGCTTTTGCATACTAAGCCAAACCATATATATATGTAAAGTGAGTGATTCAAAGCATTTAGAATTTCAGTGAGGTTTCTAGAATACCCATGTGAATTCTGGGTTGAAGGGGAAAACTATAATTAGTATGCTTTCCTTTTTTGTTTGTTTGAGTTGGTTTTCCTGTTTAAGAGAGGTTAGGTTAACACTAATTTAATTAGTTTAAAAATCATTCTGCAAATATTGGTTGGTTGGCCAAACTCTCAATAAATACATCTGCAGGAGTAGATGTATTTTCCAAATTATTTTCCAGATTATTCTATTTTTTTCCCCTTTACATTATTGGGATTGTGTTTTCTCTTAGTTTTTCTTTCCTTCGTTAAGTGTTACTAGTAACCATATTATCTGGGGTGAATAGTGTGTTTTTCAGAGGGAGGAGTTTGTTAGATTTATTGATTTAATTCTGTAAAACAAAACAAAAATTCCAATTGTTCTAAGATCTTTATGTAGTATTAAATGCATATGAGTAATATTTGGATAAATTAAAAGGGGCACTTTGATTAAATATACTTTAAATGTTATAAATTCACTCATAAAACATGAAATTTCCTCTTCTGAATGACTAGAGCATATTCAAAAAACTGCTAGTGTCTTAAAATTTCCCTCAAAGCTAAGGCTTCATATACCTGATAGAGGGAGTCATAGAGTTTCTGTACAAGTTTACTTGTTGGCAGAAAATGTACATCCAGCCAAGGAATCTTCTTCTAGATGTGATATACAGTGATCCCTCGTTTTTCGTGGCTTCATGTTTCGCGGCTTCAGTGCTTCGCGGGTTTTTCAAAAATACAGGGGGGGAAATGCATCGGTAGGAGGCAAGCGCCCCCTAGTGCTTGCTTTAAACGATGTCCACCAACTCAACTTTCCGGTGCAAATTCTACTTCGCGGTTTTTCAGTTTTCGTGGAAGGTTCCAGTCCCCATTAACCACGAAAAACGAGGGATCACTGTAGTACAGGGGTCTCCAACCTTTGCAACTTTAAGTCTGAAGGACTTCAGCTCCCAGAATTCTCCAGCCAGCAAAGCTGGGAGCTGAAGTCTTTCAGACTTAAAGTTGCAAAGCTGGCTGGAGAATTCTGGGAACTGAAGTCCTTCAGACTTAAAGTTGCAAAGGTTGGAGACCCCTGATATAGTACATATGTATTTCATTTATAAATATATAAAGCAAGGATGGGTTGTTGTTGTTTTTACTTCATTAAATAGAACATGCAATCCTGAACCATCTTTTATTTTATCTTGCTAGAAATACCTAATTTTCTAGGTTCAGCAGTGATACCAAAGCAGGATTGGAAGTAAAGTATATAAAGTGGTGCAGAGTAGTATGAGTAGGTGATGAAGAGTGGTATTTCACTCGATTTAATACATACAAAAGATGAAAAGACAGTCCTAGACATATGAATATATGTTCATGCAATTCCATCACTTCCAGTTCCAGATGTTTCTGCATATACAGTACATGTATAATGTCTTGTTACAGAACAAAAGGACAGGAACATCTGTGTTGGAGTAAAAGCTTTTTTTAAAATTATTTCTAATACATTTCAAAATATACTGTCCTACAAATTATTAACAAAGGAAATGAAAATATAAATAATACCGACATTCTTCAGTATCAAGTGTATATGAGCACATGTGTAACTGCATACCAGTCTAAAGCAATTTAAAATATTTGAATAATCCAAAGAGCCCACATTGCTCGATATTTAAGGCTTTATGGAACTTGAATCTTTCATGTTCTTTTCAAACCAGACCTATCAAAACTTTAGAGATGGTTCTTCCAACATTTAGTTCTCTTTTGCCAAAACAAATTTACAAAGGAACACTTCATATTGAAGTCTGCAAATTTTCATTACCACTGTACTCAGTTTACCTTTTGATGGACAGGGAAAAATCCAACATGTTAAAAGAAAACAGTATTGTTTCAGTGTATTAAAGCAGGAACTGCTTTAATTTGATGAGATTTGTAAGTAGACTTTCAATTTCCAAATCTTGATTCTCACTTTCTTAGAAATATTAATCCCCATGGAACCATTGATACTTCTGTACTTATAGCCAAAATTTACATATTCAACAGGTACTTATTTTGATTCCTAAAGAGCACTCCTAAAGTGCAGAGCTATTCTTCCAAATGGCTACAAATTTATCGAGACTCAGATCCAGAGACTGGTTTCATATTAGTCAATGTGTTGAATTTCAACTGCTTCTCTTTCATATTTTTATTGAATAAAATGTGGTTCGGCTTTAAATAACTATGCTACTAGTTTTGGAAAATCTTTTTTTCACAATCTGCACTTATATTCTTTTTTTTTTTTTTTTTTTTTTTTGTCGTCAAAGTAGCATAGGATCTTTAACAAAGTAGGATTCTATTTTGAGTACCTAATCTACCGGATATTATTCTAGGCTATATGGAGTTCCCTCCCAAAGTTGCTGGGACTAAAATTGTTGGACACATTTTGAGGGAATTATGAATATAACAGACAAAAGAGGTTCCTTAAGCTTTGCAGAGACCTGATGTCAGACTGCATTCTGAGATGCACAATACAGATTGCTGTGAATGAAAGATGGTCTTTGGCCGTGTTACAGAGATAGATTATCCTAGTCTCTGCTGAAATTTGAAAAAGATTTGGTCTTAGTACATAGTTTGTCCAGCAGTAATGACTCTTTGGTGGAACAGCTAAATCAATTCTTCAGCCGTTTTGAGGTGGTAACAGGAACGACCATCATTCCAGCATCTACCACTGATAGTATTCTATTAAACCTACCATTGATAGACAACCACTTTATTGCAGATCTCTGATGTGAGACACGCTTTCCAGAAGGTTAGCATCCGGAAAGCAGCTGAGCCTGATGGAATCATGGGACGAATTGTTAGGGACTGCGCTGCAGAGCTAGCTGGAGTGTTCACGGATATTTTCAATCTATCCCTGTTGCTGTGCTCTATCCCTACCTGCCTGAAGACATCCATTATAGTCCCTAAGCAGGCAGTAGTGGCATCTCTTAATGATCATAGACCAATAGCTTTAACATCTGTTGTCAAGAAATGTTTTGAGGGACTGATGTTGAACTATATTAAGGCTAGTCTTCCATCTACTTTGGACCATACCAATTTGCAAATAGGAGTAATAGATCAACTGACGATGCTATGTCTATTATTGTCCATACTGTAGTAAATCATTTGGAACAACAGGGAACATTTGTAAGGTTGCTATTTGTGGATTATAGCTCTGCCTTTAACACCATTCTACCTAATAGGTTGTTTCTTTCTTTTTTTTTTATATTGAAAAAGTTTTATTGAGTTTACATTTTTTGTGGGGTAGGGTAAGGGTTACATAGAAATTTTGAGAGTGGTCACGTCAAAGTCGTCGGCTCCTCCGGAACCTCAAATTACATTATTAAAAAGAAAGAAAAGAAACATTTCACATAACACTACAAGCTGGGAGCAAGTACATATTCCTAAATTTTTCAGTTATATACTGTCAGTCAATTGCAAAAATCCAGATTACAAATATCATACAATATTACTCAAAAGAAAAACCAGGGCAAAGTTATTTTTTAGATCTAAGTCTCTTGGCAATTGTATCTTCCCCCTTCTCCCCCGGGCCCCCAGCGGGCGGGGCCATGGCTCCCCCTGCCCCCCCTGGATCTTCTCCCAGGACAGAGGAATGTTTTTTAAGAAAGGCTTCCGCCTCAGCAACTGTTTTAACCTTTACTCTACCTCCTTCCCAGAACACCAGCATCCCTTCGGGTATCACCCACTTGAACCAGATCCCATGATCAAACAATGTTTTAGACAAGAAGGAAAATTTCCTTTTGGCTTCTCTAATTTTTCTTGGAATCTGCTTCAAGATGGTAATCTCCTTTTGTTGGTAAATCATAGGACTCCCTCTTCGCGCCTTCAAGATTTCCTCTCTGGTTGTCCTTCTAACAAATTTTACATGTATCTCTCTGGGTACTTCATTCATCCTAGCATATGCAGAATTTATTCTGTAGACTAGGTCAATGTCCCCTCTGATCTCATCTTTAGGTTTATGTAAATAGTCTGCAATAATTGTACTCATAAGATCAGGGAGACATTCACCATCCATCTCAGAAACATTCTGGAATCTCAAAAAATATGTCATCCTTTCCAAATCAATCCTAGTCACATGCGCATTTATTTCCACAACCTCATTAGAAACATTTTTAATCTCTCCCTTAGCCCCCTCCAGCCCCCCTTTCAATTCTTCATTCTTCTGTGTATTCTCAAGCACTTGTTTTCGAGTGTCCAATAATTCCTTTTTAAAGTTGACATTTTCTGCCCTCTGAGCCTTAATTTCTGATACCAAATTTTGTATAACAGTTTCAAGGGCAGTCATTCTTTGTTCAAGGCTTGCGAGCGTTGCTTCTTGTGCCATGTTTAGCTATTAAAATCCGTGCCAGTAAAATGGCGTTTTTAGGGTGGGGCTGGTAAGGCAGATCAGGAGTCCAGAGTTCTCAAAGTTGTACAGCTGCAAAATTCAGAAACCAACAGAGAAACGCTTTTCCAACTCCATAGGTATAATAACGAAGGCAATCCAGAAAGGAAAACACAAATCCAAAAAAAGAAAATTCTTCATCAATAATTAGAGGAAGTCCAAGTCGCAAAGAGACACTGGTAATTTTCCATAGGTCATAGTCAGTCGGGGACAAAGAGAAGCCATTTTCCGCCCAAACTCAGAGCCCGAGGGAGAAAGCGGTTAAAAAGCAAAAAAGAAACTGTTTCAGCCAGACCTCGAGACATAATTGCAAACAAGCCACAAAGTACTTTCCCTTGTTAGAGACCATCCAGATTAAAAGTTTCCAATTCCTCTCAACGAGGCATTTCCGAGTGCCGCTTTTAGTCCAAGGGGGTGTTTTTAGAAACAAACGCCCCCCTCCAGTCCCTTTCAGCCCGGCTGACAGTACACAAAAAAAAGTTTTAAACGCTCACTCTCCGCTCGCAGCTGAGGTCCCGAAAAGCCTCCCGACTCTTCCGATCTTCTCTCTTCATAGAATTAAATGGTGCCGCCAACCTTTGGCGAAGGGAAGACCCCCCGCAGCATGTCCTCTTCCGCCTAAGCCGAGGAGCAGGGTCGCTCTCCCCACTGCCGCGGGGGGGGGGGGGGCTTCCCTGTCGAGCTGGCTTTACGGGAGAAGCCCCAAACAAGGGGCTTCTCGCCCCCGTGGGGGGGCAGGAAAAGGATCAAAGCGGCGAGCGAACCCTAAGTTCGCCCGTCGCAGCCGGAACCGGAACCGGAAGCTCCATAGGTTGTTTCTTAAAATGTCCAATTTGGGTATAAATCAGAGGATTTGTTTGTGGATAAAGGATTTTCTGACAGATAGGCCACAGTCAATAAGGATGGGATCTTACCATTCTTCTACTCTGATATTAAGCACAGGAGCCCCCCAGGGTTGTGTGCTAATAAGCCCCTTCTTTTATTCTTTGTACATGCATGACTGTACCCCATTGTATAACACCAATGCAATTATTAAATTTGCAGATGACACAATAGTGGTGGGGCTCATTAATAAGAACAATGAGTCTGCTTATAGGAAGGAAGTACAAGGACTGACATGGTATAAAGAAAATAATCTTACACTTAACACCAACAAAACTAAAGAACTTATAATTGACTTCAGGAGGAAGAGAGATGTACATTTACCATTGTACATAAATTGCAAGGAGGTGAAGAGGGTTGGTAGTTTTAAATTTCTGGGCATTTATATCACAGAGGACCTCTCATGGACCATGAATGCTAACATGCTTGTGAAGAAGGCAAAGAAGAGGCTGTACTTCCTGAGAATGCTAAGGAAGATAAATCTATCTCAGCATCTACTTCTGTTCTACTATCACAGCACCATTGAGTGTTCCTGATATACAGCATTCTT
Organism: Rhabdophis nuchalis; assembly: GCA_039707465.1. Classification (NCBI taxonomy): domain Eukaryota; kingdom Metazoa; phylum Chordata; class Lepidosauria; order Squamata; family Natricidae; genus Rhabdophis; species Rhabdophis nuchalis. The sequence goes on from CM077645.1 coordinate 146,391,418, forward strand.
GCATGGTATGGGAGCAGCTCTGCAGTGGACAAAAAAAGAATCATTAAAACTGAGAATATCACCAGACTCCAGCTACCAGCCCTGGATGACATCTTCGCATCTTGTTGTTTGAGGAAGTTGCATAACATTCTCAGAGACTCTTTCCATTCTGCTTACAATCTTTTTAGACTATTGCCTTCTGGCGGAAGATACAGAACAATTAAAACACATCTTCTGAATAGCTTTTATCCCAGAGCTATAATTGCACTCAACAATGAAGTAAAGGGCCACCATCAGTGAGCTATTGGACAGCACTACTTGGTCTGTTGTGTGGATGCTTGGGTGGTTTAGGAGCGGGGAATTTTTTGTGTGTGTTTGTGTTTGGGGATTGTTATGTGTGTTGGGCCTGATCTCTGGGTGTTACGTGAATTTTTCCTTTTATTTATTTATCAGTACAAATGCACACAAAACTGTGTATATGCATACAATGACAATAAAATAAAGTAAGTAAACCTTAAACATTCAAAAGAGCCACAAAGATCCTAACTGGAAGCCCCCCCCCCTTCAGTTCTGAAACCAACAAGAAGTCCAGTTCCCCCACCATAAAGTGTCCTCCTAGCACGACCTCCTTTTTTCTCTACCTGTCCTAACTGAAAGCCCTATCAATTGTGGAGCTGACCAATGACAGGGAGCCACAGCAGAGGGATGAAAAGGCCACATGCGACTCCAGAGCCACAGGTTGCTGACCCCTGGTACAAAGGATATAGCTCAGCAGAAATACAAGTGGGGTCAGTTTGGATAAAGAGCAGGATTTTCTGTCATCCCTAGAGCCTGCAATTAATATATTCAAATCTCCCAAGAAACTGGGAAATGTATGTAATTGAAGCAAAAGAACATTGGCTTCAGGAAGCTTCTATTTCTTTGAAAATAGATAAATACAGATAGGAATTCGTTCAGTTTTTTGATGTTACTTTTGTGTGTTGAACTCAATCTAACTTAGTCTTCTATTTCTCTCTGCAAGTTATGAGATTGGGCACTTAATGTCCATCTACAGTCAAATCACAGGATGTATTTATGAAGGTAGAATTTTTGTTTAGAAATGTCTTGTAATCTTTAGTAATGATTTAATAATAATAACCTGTCAAGTATCCCTGTTTAGAGATTTGGCAGAGAATGCATCATTAGTGGCACATTGGTGCCACCTTGTGGATTTTGTTACATTTTTCTTTTTTAACAATTTTCTTAGCTGGTATTTTGAATATGGACAGTAGATCTGTGTGCAGAAGTTAACTAAGGCAATTTCCTCCATGATTCATTGGGATATAAGAAGAAGGAGAGGTAACTCCCAGTGAGGCTTGAAAGAGGCTACTCTTTCAGGTAGATCAGATCAGGAAAAAGGCTCCATGTGAAAAACTTACGATGGATGGATGGGATTTCAGGCCCTTGTCAGAGCCTCTTCTGAACATTATCTTGCTTCCCAGGCCTTAAAAGTTTGTGTTCTCTTTGCTTATATAGTGTAACAGCTTGCTTATTTCCTTCAAGGCTGATTCTCCCTGATTCTCTACAATCTCCAGTTCATCTTTTTCCACATTGGATGCCTTACATTTTGATATTTGCAGTTAGAAAATTGCCTTTCGTATTTTCTTTTATTAAAGCTTGATTTTGTTCGTCAGATGTGGTAGAAGGAAGCACTCCACTCACTATGTTCTGGTACTATTGAAATTAATTTACTTTTTTCCCCAATTTGGTCTTTTAATGATCAAGAGGGATGTACAGTTTGAAAGCCTTAACTCTCATGCACTTGAGAGTTATAGATAGCAAGTAAAGGATGTGGTGGCTCAGTGGCTAAGACACTGAGCTCGTCGATTGAAAGGTCGGCAGTTCAAATTCCTAGTGCCGCGTAATGGGGTGAGCTCCCGTTACTTGTCCCAGCTTCTGCCAACCTAGCAGTTTGAAGGCAGGTAAAAAATGCAAGTAGAAAAATAGGAGCCACCTTTGGTGGGAAGGTAACAGTGTTCTGTGCGCCTTCGGCATTTAGTCATGCCGACCACATGACCAAGGAGACATCTTCGGACAGCACTGGCTCTTTGGCTTTGAAACGGAAATGAGCCCCACCCCCTAGAGTCGGGAACGACTAGTAAATATGTGCAAGGGGAACCTTTACCTTTATCTAGATGGTGCCTAGAAGATACTTGGTAGCAGCATAAACTACCAGGCTGCTGCCTCGAAGCAGTAGATAGAAGCACCAAACAGGCTTTGGGGAGAGATTTGAGACTTCCAGCCATCTACTATTTGTAAAATCAATCCTGTTTGTTGTAATCAGTAGTAAATGCCACTTTTATCTTTATTTGGGGGGGGGGGGGGAGTTTATTTAGCAGAGAATCTAATTCAAAAATGTGTGAACAATAAGGCTGTCACACTATGTGCAGCCCTTCTGACAATTAGAAATTGAAAAATTGAAGCAGCTTCAACAGTACCAGAAGCAAAATTAATAGATTATTTCTTGTGTCTTTTAGTAAGAGATTTTTTGCTTTATTTACCTCAATTCTTGCTGACTATAAGAAATTCAATCAAATAGCATATTAAGAAACATTAGAGTTCCTGATTTGAGATATATTAGGAAATGTATGTATGTATGTATAATTAAACAAAACCAATCCTGTTTGTTGTAATCAAGCTGCAAGAATTATATACATTTATCTGTGAGGTTTTTCTGTTTAATTTAATGGATAACAGCAAATTATAAATGCTAATACTGTGTATTAACTAACACCAATAATTATTATACTCTCCCATTTAGTCAATCCATTGATACATAGTCCACTGCTCGATCTGGACAGTGAAGTTCGCCCATCTTCACTTGGCCATCTTAGTCGGAGTGCCTCGCTGAAAAGAGGCAGTAGCACTCAGTCCAGTCGTGATGAAAGTAAGTCCAATCGTGATCACATTACAGTTTTCTGTACTGGATTTCCTTGTCTTTCCATTCTGCAATCCATGAAAGAATATTTGCCTTGCTGGTGTAATGCATTGGGTAAAACTTTGAATTACTAATTAGGAGGTCGCCAGTTAAATGTCTGTTCTCATTATCTCATTATGTAATCTTAATTTGGTTTACGAAAGCTGTATTTAACTATATTGACATCAGATTTTTAAAGAGCAGCTAATTGGATTAATTAATTTTGAGTCACAAATGTCTGTCAAACGCTTACTCTGACCACTTCTGTGATATTTAATTTGGTAAATGAAGCAGTGTGGGGCCAAGTCTTATTTAACACTATTTAGCATATTTATTTTTTTAGCATTTATGAATTACCACTCTTGTGTCCATGTCAATCACAAATATAATTCCTCTTTAACAATTTTCTAGTAATGAATTTGTATTTTGTATTGTATCTTTTTCAGATTGGCGATTTAAAACTCCTCAGCAAGTAGCATTTGTTGAAAAGTTAACTAAGCTTGTAGTAAGCCAGCTTCCCAATTTCTGGAAACTTTGGATTTCGTATGTAAATGGAAGCTTATTTAGTGAGGTAAGAGTATTTGCATTTGGTATTTAGACAATATGCAATTTATGGGGAATATAAAACAACGTTTGGCTGATTCAAACATTCTTTTGCTTAAATATCAAGTGTGATTTAATCTTTTGTCATAATTTTTTGCTAACAAACCAGATGATTAATTTTTCTGAAAAACTGAGGAAGAACCAACTGGTTAGATAAGTTGGGGGAGGGGTGGGGAGGAATCATTCTTTCCCTTCTTGTGAACCTGTCTGATGCAGTAGCTGAAATTTAGAGTAAGAATTGGGGGCTTGTCTCAGATTCAAACTTCTACAATCTTCACTAGGTGCCCATAATCCAATTAGCGTCTCTGCACCTGTAATTGAATTGGGAATTGCAGGCATATTGAGATATGAGTAGGAAAGTAGAATATAAATATATTATTGTTCCTTTATAGATTGCTTCTGCAATTCCTTCTGCATCAAAAATGACACTAAGCAACTTCCAGGATTTAACACTCTTAAGCTGTTAAGAGATAGTACTAACTACTACTATTACTTGCCTTCTCACCCTATGTAGTATCGACAAAACATGACCCTCCCTTATTACCAATCTTCCGTCACTTATACAATCACCTAAAGAATGACAACTGCTCTCCCCAACCAATTCTATCAAGTGTTGAGAGTTGAATGATAGTTGCACAGCAGCAAATTCAAATTAACTGCTTTTTCTACAGCCCTTCTGTCTGACAGATGAAGAGGTTAAAAAAGGTGCATGCCTCATTGGTATACACTTGGAGCTAAGAAAATTGGAGGATGACTGCTTTTTATCTCCAATTCTTTGATATCCATGCTTAAGTTCAATATTCAAGCTACTAAGATTGTTTTAAAACATTTCCATGCTTGGAAGTAGTGCAAATATATATAAATGTTGCATTCCATTTTGGCCAGCTGTTTCTCATGTTTGTGTTACTTTAAAAATAAGAACACAGACATAATGGTTCTCATAAAAGTTGTGTTCAAAACTCACATAGGATGTAATTTAATCATGAAAGTAATGAGCAATCATGGGAAAAAAACAGTAATAAAGAAGCTGAATGACTTAGTCTCACTACTCGTAAAGATGACCTGCATATTTTTAAAAGCCAGTTAAGGATTGCTATGGTTTTACTAGGTTTAGAAAGTTAGTAACGGAAGTGAAGAGTGTTGTTTATACATGTGGTAAATGTGCTTGTTGTAACCGTTGAGCTTACAGAAATTTCTACAGGAAGGGGTTAACCGATTCAACAAAATTGAAAAAAGTGGGAAGAGTGGAAATATTTTGGTGAATGTATTTATAGTGTTCATAGATTCTATATATCCAAAGGAAACAGAGATCATATAATCTAATCCCATATTCAAAAAATGTAAGAATTTCAATTAACCAGGCCCATTCTCCCTTGATTCCCCTAATAACCCTGGGGTCTAGATTTTGTAACCCAATCAGACATTCACCAAAATAGAGAATTGTTATATTTTATATTCAAAATGCATATATCGGATTCTTTTGCTCAGCTAAACATTTCTAAATTTATTTATTTATTTATTTTATTAAATTTATACCCCGCCCTTCTCCAAACGGACCCAGGGCGGCCCTGGGATGGAAGAGGATATGCTTTGGTTCATTCTTAATAGGCAGACTGCATTTCATTCTTTGGAAAGCTGAAAGGATACTAAAACAATATTTTTAATATACTTTGAATTTATTGAGTATACTTGAATATGGTATAGCAAACTCATTTTTAGGAGTATTTAGTAGGAAAACTGTTTTGGTATGAAAAAGGTTAAAGTTTCAAAATGTTTTTATTTCCGCTAATGTTCTCTGTTAATTTATTAAAGCATGTTAAGAACATTAATCCAGTTTTAAAATCTCTTTTCAACTTGCTATAAAATCCTTACAGTAATTATACTCTTCTTTATGTACTCAAATTGAATGCATAGAATAGTTCATGTGTTCCTGATAATACTAATGTGGTAAGATTGGCATCTCTTTTTCTTTTATAAGACTGCTGAAAAATCTGGCCAAATGGAAAGATCAAAGAAGAATGCCAGGCAGAGGCAAAATGATTTCAAGGTAAGGGAGCAGCATCCTTTTATTAAATGGTTTTGGAAATCAGAAGTGATTTTAAATATTTTTAAACCAGAAGTGAGCCTTGTGGGTTAATATTTTAACTGCATTTGAATTCAGTGGCCCTGTAGGGCTTCTTAACCTTAAAGGATGTGGAAAAACCTGGGGGAAATTGATAAACCAGGATCCAGGACCTAGCAGAACAAGTGGAAGAAAAGTGTCCCTTGCTGTTTAGATACTTCCAATCCAGATTCCAATCAGGATGCCACCAAACGCCTTCTATATTCACTGAGTGATGACAGCGAGCACAGATTTAGTATTTAGAATGCTAAAAGGTGCAGAAACATCAAGAGTATAGAGTAGGGCTTAAACATCTGGCCTGTTCTGACCTAGGCTTCCTGAGAAAGCATAAATCACAATTTTAGTCCCAAAACCCATCTTTTATTTATACAGCTGTGAATTATGGTCATTCATAGCCTGCAAGGCTTCACAGTCTGTGAAGATTCCGACGGATATGCTCAAGTTGTCACAGTCTTTCAGGAGATTGTTAATAAGCACCACCTTATCTTCCTTGAAATGCTGCCAAAGACCTAATTGCCAATTAGTTTTGCAAGGCCAAACTTAGCACAGAGAACTTTTCAGAGCTTGAACCGACCAGATGAACTAATTGCTCCCTGCAAAGGCTCACGTCCCATTTGCTCCTCTTTTATGTCTTATGGGAGGGGCCAATCATCTCCAAGCCTTACTCCCAAGTCGACCCTGTTTTCTTGATGGTTCTTGCCTTCTGGCAGCTCTGCATGCACACACTGGGAAAAGGCTCCCATTGTACTTCTGCCTTGCTGATGTCAGACTCTGAAGGCTCCGGAGACAGCACATAACTACCAAATGGCCTTGGCCCCCTCTCTGCCTCCAACGCAGAGCCCTCATCCGAGCCTTCCCTAGACTCCAGGACTGGCCCATGGTCCTCCCCAACTTGCTCACTGTCCAACTCTGCTGCCAGCTGTACAAGCTACCGGCAGACCACAACACGGCCCATGGGCCGGATGCATAACACACTGGCCACACCCATGCCCAGTTTAGCGAAGGGGGGGGGGAAGTCCCAATATGTCACATGACAATGCCGTGACTATGTGATTTTGACACTCCTGGTTTAGAGTGAAGGCTGTTTGCAGTGATAATTTACTGAGCAAACCCTGTTGTTCCCAGATACACAGAGAATCTGTATTGAGCTTTATGGCATAGGCTTAAAATCTGCAATGCCATTCTGGTTAATGGGACATAATACAATGCCAGATGTGTCTTTGTGTAATGTGCTCCTATGTCCAGCTGTTAGAGCCTTTGTCTTGTTCCCTAGGCCTAATTTGTACCTTGACCTCATTGGTTCTTGGAACCCTATTACGTGTGAGCATTTTTTGTTAACCTTTGCTAATATAAATCCTATCTCTGTTTCACTTCTTTGCTGCTGGCAGTTGTCTGATTATAGAATGAAAACTTAGCAAGACTAATCTCCCAGTGGTAACAGGACATTTAATCAGGTTGACTAATAATAGATTGGCTAATAAAAAAAACCCTACCTTCCACACATTCAGTTATTTATATATTTATATTTATATTTATTCAATTTATACCCCGCCCTTCTCCAAACGGACCCAGGGCGGCGCACAGGAAAATTAAAATACATACAAAACATCATATAAAATTTTAAAAACTAATTCAATAGAACCTGTGCTAAAACCAGATTAAAATCCCCAAATTTAAAAACTATCTAAAAGTCAGTATAGGGGGCTACGCTAGGCCGGCTAGATGGAACAAATGTGTCTTAAGACACTTGCGGAAGAGGCGGAAGTCAGAGATGGTGCGAAGTTCAGGGGGTAAGTCGTTCCAAAGGGCTGGACCTGCCACAGAGAAGGCTCTCCCCCTGGGTGTCGCCAGTCGGCATTGTCCGGCCGACGGCACCCTGAGGAGGCCCTCTCTGTGGGAGCGTATTGGTCTGAGGGATGTATGGGGCAGGAGGCGGTCTCGCATATAACTAGGCCCCGAGCCATGGAGCGCTTTAAAGATGGTCGTCAGAACCTTGAAGCGCACCCGAAAGACCACAGGAAGCCAGTGCAGCTCGCGCAGGATAGGTGTTATGTGGGAGTGTCTAGGCGCTCCCGTAATCACCCGCGCGGCTGCATTCTGGACTAAGTGCAGCTTTCGAGTGCACCTCAAGGGAAGCCCCATGTAAATTGCTGCTACCTTCATCCCAGTCCTGATAGAACTTAATGAACTGTTTTATCAAAGAGAATGTTCCTTTGTTTCCATATACAATGGTTTATATACAGCTATCATTAGCTCTACATGATGTTTTTCCCTTTTGGTCCTAGATGATGATTCAGCAAGTGATGCAGTCACAGGTCAAACTGATACGTGGTGCTCTGCTTCCATTCAGCCTTGAAGAAAATGAACTGAAAGAATATGGTGGCTGGGACATGAAACCCGAGCTTTCTAGTCAGTGGTTACCCCATGCCATTCAAACTGTTAGGTTAGTTTTGTCTTAAATCAATGTCAGTTTTGGTTTCTTTCAGCAAGTCTCAGCTATTCTGAACCAGTTTTGAATATTCTGTATGACTCAAATAATTTGGAGTTTACGAAACTACAGATCTAATTGAGACAAAATACCCACAAAAATAGGATCCCAGAATTGGAAAAAGACATTTAGGCAATTGTGTCCAATCTCCTGCTCAATGCTGGAATCAAAATTGAATCTTCTGACAAACCTCCTCTTGAATGCATGCAGTGAAGATGATCTTGCTATATCTTTTGATAATTCATTTCACTATCAAACAGCTCTTACTATTAAGATAGGTTTCCTAATGTTCAGTCAAAATATTATTCCTTTTAACTTCAAACCATGTTCTATGTTCTGAGATAATAAAAACTGGGTCTTTATTTTATGTGTGATATCACTTCAGATACTTAACAAGTGCTGTTCTATCTCATCCTCATCCTTCTCTTGTCAAGGTTAAACATAACTAATCCTGTCAGTCTTCTCTCGTGTGATTTAATTTTCAAACCACTGATCAAATGCATCTGTTGTGGTTCCTCCGAATCTTTCACGCATGTAATGCTGAGAACTGAACACAGTACTCCAAGTTGGAACTCACCATTATATAATATATGGACCTATATTGTTTAGGCAGAGCCAGAGTAAGTTCTGATAATGATCTAGTCATAAAGGTTACACTAATGCAACAAAAGGCTCATTATCACTCTGAAAAGTCATCATCCTTGGGAATCCCTGTTCAGGAATATTAGCTAGGTCAACAAGTTTGTAAATTTGCAAATAAGCATTTACCTCCATAATTTCATTCAAGTCATGAATGAAACGTTGAAGAGTACTGGGGCTCAGGATTATTACCTCTTAGCATTTTGATGAGGTATTGACAATGTTCCCTTGAGTATAGTTTTCAAACCATTTGTGGGTCCATAGTTAACTAATTGGCTGGTCAGAATATGTTTTACCACTTAATTCCCACAATCTTATTTAAGAAATTAAAATAGAAACAAAGTAGAACTGGCTGCATTGTTTTTATGAACTTATAGATTAATCACTTGAAGATGTGCCCTAGCATCTTCCCATGATTTCATATCACATTGTTTTATTTTGGCTTTCTGGGTTCTTCTTTTTCTCTGTTTTGCAGGTAAATGACAAACAGAGGTATAGATGCAGGGAATAAGGAGGACACAGACAAAATGAATATCATGATCCAAATTCTGTCGCCTTTGTACATGTGCTGTCATATTGCGTGTTCCAAAGAAGTGAAGTTTCTTTTCCTTTCTTCCTTTTATTTAAACATAAGATTCCTACCATTCAAATTATAGTCTGTATGTATGTACTCTTTTTTTCTCCCTCCTTATATGTTCTTTTCATATTTCCATAACATCTTAGTGCATTCTGTTGACTGATTCTGTTTTCTTTAAATTTCTCATTAGAATTACTTACGACTATGCTTTTAATGCATCTAAAATTCCTTTTTCCATTAGTTTTTATTGCCATATAATCTTATTTAGTATTAATTTGTTTTTATTAAAAAATATGCTTTGTTGAGTTCACACTATACATTGACTATTGTCAACTTTAAATTCCCGTACTGTCAAGTATTCTGGCATTTCTTCCCCAAATTCCTCTACTATTCCTCACGCTTGAGACAAGGAAGTGTTAAAAAATAGAGTTTAAGAATTGCAGCGTGTCAACATCTACTCAAGACTATATGGTAAAGGTGGCCAATCCAAAAATATTATAAAAATTATGAGATCTTGGGAATTACTTGAAAGTACGGTCCGTCCTGCTCTCAGCAAAAGTTGGCTTTTAGTCTTGTCACGCAGCTACGGCAGAAAACAAAAGTTTGTGCACTCAAAACGTTAGTGTTTTCACTGGTAAATTGCTTGAAACTAAATCATAATATGCACTCATCGGAGGAAAAGGTATGAATATCTCCATAGTCTGAGGGTGAAATTACTGGCACCATCTTAATTTGCTGACAAGATAATGATACTATACTGTTTATCTATAGATGGGAAGAGCTGTGTCATAAAGAAAGTGGCCATTTTCAGACCTAGATTTCACTTAGCACCGGTGTTGTGCTTTTACTTGTATTTTTTTTTAATTGCAATTGCGTTAAATATCATGAGGACTTTTCCTGCTGAAAGAAAGGGCTCCACTGGAGGAGGTACTAAGATGATTTTTTTTCTATTCACACACATATTACACATCCCATCTAAGAATATCTTATTTATTTATTTATTTAAATTTATATCCCGCCCTTCTCCTAAAAAAGGACCCAGGGCGGCGCACAGGCGTTATTAAAACCATACAAAAATACATAATTATTAAAAATTATTAAACTTTCCCTGTGCTAAAACTAATAAAACTCTAAAATTTAAAAATTTTCCTATAAAAGTCAGAAATGGGGGTTATGCTAGGCCGGCTTGTTGGAATAAATGAGTTTTAAGACGTTGGCGGAAGAGGCGGAGGTCCCCGATGATGCGTAAATCGGGGGGTAGGTCGTTCCAGAGGGCTGGGCCTGCCAGAGAGAAGGCTCTTCCCCTGGGCGTCGCCAACCGGCATTGCCCGGCCAACGGTACCCGGAGAAGGCCCTCTCTGTGGGAGCAGATCGGTCAAAGGGATGTATTGGGCAGGAGGCGGTCGCGTATATAGCTAGGCCCCGAGCCATGGACATCTGAATCACATAATAAATAAGTGGGCTTATTAAAAATTTTACTTTCTTTTCTTTGGCTTTCCAGGCTTAGCTATGAATCTCTTACTGCACTTGAAATACCAAACGATATGCTTCAAATCATCCAGGATCTCATTTTTGACCTGAGAGTCCGTTGTATAATGATTACATTGCAACATACAGCTGAAGGTTGTAATAGTTTTTTTTTTAAATTTCTTATCAGTAATGATCTCTGATTGTTGTTGGCTTTTTTAAAATCCTCATCTGTGATTTTATTTTTACATAACAATAATCCTTGCTTACTGATCACGTTTGGAACCATCAGCTCCATCACATTGTGTGACTGGCCAGCTTACAATGTCAGTTCCAGTTGCAGTTGTTAAATAAATCACCACAGTTGTTAAGTGCGGTGTCATGTGACTGTAGCCAGCAATTTCCTGCCAACTTCCCTGTTGACTTTGCTTGTCGGGGGAACCAGCTGTGATAGTTACAAAGGGTGATTCCTGGACACTGCACCTTTTACAATGGCATACCAATTGCCAAGCACGTGAATCGTGATCATATTACTGAGGGGGCACTGCAGCTGCTCCCAAGTTTGAGGGCTGATTTTAAATCTCATTTGGCCCCACTGTAACTTTGAAAAGTCACTGAAAAGGTACACTGCCTGTACCTCTGAATATTTTTGTTCTATAGGTTTTAATTAAAGAGTATGTAGAATATGGAAATTGTTCATTTCAATAATTGTTTTACCTCTTAAAAGCATTTTCAAATACAATGAACAACCTACATTATTATTACTTGATTTTTATTCTGCTTTTTATATATAACTGAAAGTGGTGAACATAAATAAGATATTATAACAATTAATGTATAATCTTTCCAATACAGGTTGAGTTTTCTTGCTTTGCTTGCAGTAAGCTTAATGTATAAAAGATGTTAATATAACATTGACAACATTCTTAAATGAGAAATCATTTCAGTTCGCAGTGTAGGTTTATGCTATGCCGAAGATAACACTTTTGACATTACTGCTTTTTTTACAGATGTGAAAAAATTGGCTGAGAAGGAGGATTGGATTGTTGATAATGAAAGCTTAACCAGTTTGGTGGGTAAATTACCATTTTTTCCTCAAATATTGGCATTGTATGAAGTAGTGTTAAATTTGGGTTGGCATGCCTGGAAATTGAATATGAAAAAAAATATTAAGTGCCATCTATTTAAAAAGGCCAATCTAATAGCAGTATTAGAAATTGTAGCCTCAGAGGAACTACATCTGAAGGAACTTGGGGACTTCACAAGAGTGAAGAGCTAGACTATCATACTGAGACTGAGAAAATCTGGAGTCAAATCCCCATTCACTTTTACAGGCTATTTTTTTCTCATTGTTAACCATAATTTTTAACCTAAATCACAGAATTGTTAAAGGGAATAGAAAAGTGTGTATTCGCCCTGAATTTGTAGAATATATTTTATAATAGGATTGCAATTAATGAGCACTTTCTATGAAAGCTGATTTATGGGAGTTGCTCTTAATGTAATCCCTTTTCAATATATTGCTTCTGCTGGATGAAGGCCACCGTATTGTTAGATTATTTCAAGGATCTCACTGACAGTATATTATTAGATTTACACACAGTTTCAGATACTTTTGTGTACTTGAATACTCTATATAGTAGTACACAAACTTGAGTTCTTCATCCTTAAGTGGACAAATACTTGAAAGTATAATTAATTAAAAATTAATACAGTGATTTTATTTGTAATTTTAAAAATTATGAAATAAGTTATTTTATTACTAGTCTAAAGTTTCCTCTTTCTCCTTTTAGCCATCACAGTTTGAACAATGTGTTATACATTCTGTCCAGTCACTTAAAGGAGTTTTGGACTGTAAACCTGGGGAGACTAGTGTAAGTAATGTTTAATAGATCTTTTTGTTTAATAGATCTTTTTGTTCCATTTAATAATTAATAATATAAAACAGAATTTAAAGAGACACTTTGCAGGTGAAACTTGGTGCAGTCTATTCATATTGCGTGTTTAATAATTAAACATTTAGTAAGCATTTACAATTTTTGCAAATTAAATTATTAAACTGATAACTTGTTCTTCAAAATCCATATTTGAATTCATGACTACTTCAAAATGAGAAATCACTAAAAATAATCTAGGTAACTGTTGTGGAAAATAGATCAAGCCACAGTAGTAATTATAGTATGCAATCAAAGCACTCAGATTCATATATGGTCTCTTTTACTTCAACTTGAAGAGAAAACTAGCGTTTGACATCCTTAGTTGATTTATTTTGGAAGAGAATTAACATACATATATTCATTGACTTATCTGCAGATCTGTGCACTTGGCATCCAAACTTCAGTAAAGCGTTCATAAGATCAGACTCCTGGATCTATGTAGCAGAATACTTGAAAGATGTCATAAGAAATTAAATCTAGCTTCTGGTAATGCTTCTTTTAGTCCCTATTTAGAGAGTGCATTGGGTAGCTGCAAATTGTTAGTTAAGAGCAAGACCAATGCATCAGAAATGCTTGGCTTTTTCATGTGAAGCCATTTCACTCAGTTGTTCCAACAATTGTTTTTCTTTAGGTTTTTCAGCAGACAAAAATACAGGAAGATGTGTGCCATCTGAGCATTAATATCATGCAGGTAATATATGACTTAAGAGAAGAATATAAATTAATAGGGTTTTCCATCCTTCCGAGGTCGGTAAAATGAAGACCCAGATTGTTAGGGGCAATTTGCTGACTTTGTAAAACCACTTAGAGAGGGCTGTAAAGTACTGTGAAGTGATATATGTGCTATTGCTAATAGGTTTGTTCAGTTGCATGTGCTTGAGAAGTTACTGTTTATAAAGATAACCAATTTCATTGTAATTTTAGTACAATGACAATAAAGATTATTATTATAAATATCATCCATTTCTTGTGCCACTAGTACTGGACTTTATTATTAACAAATTAGAACTGAACGCAATAACTGAGGAGTTATTTTGAGGTAACTCAAAATATTGACCCTCTCCTTTTTTTAAAAAAGAAGAAGCTCCAAATCAAATTTTTCTCAGTTCTTTGTCAACATGTACTCTGCTATTCTGTACTTCTTCCATAGACTGTGGGACCCGAATGAAACTTTTAGCTGTAGATAACAATACAGTTATCTAGAACTGTAGAGAACAGTACAGTTATCTAGAAGCAATTACTGAAATGAGGAAATAAAGTTAAGTAAGATCATTTGGTGTATTTTTTTAATGCATGAAGTTGCTAGACAGCTGAGAACAGGTGCAAGGTGATGATTTATGGTTAGGGTTACAGTTAGGGTTAGGGTTAGAGTTAGGCATCTAGCACCGAGCTGATCTTGGCATGCTTAGACAAAAGAAAACAATAGGAAAGTAATTCTGTTTTTTACCAAGCAGAGTACATGGATGAGTCAGCAAAAAAGAACAGAGTGTGGTAGCACCTTTCCCAACTAAAATGGTTTCTTAAAAGGCGTAGAATTTCATGAGCTACTGCTCACTGTATCAGATGCACACTGGCTAGACCAGTGGTGGGCAAACTTATTAGTCAAGAGAGCCAAATATCAACAGTACCACGATTTAAATTTCTTTTGAGAGCCAAAAGGCGTGGCCTGTTTTGTGGGAGTGGCTCAGTGGTCATGTGACCAGGTGGGCGTGGCCAACTTGAAAAATGTGGTGAAACTCACTTAACGAAGGTCCTGCTTAGCAACCAAAATTCATTCTTTCTTTCTTTCTTTCTTTCTTTCTTTCTTTCTTTCTTTCTTTCTTTCTTTCTTTCTTTCTCTCTCCTACTTTCTTTTTCTTTCTATTTTTCTTTCTCTTTTTGTCTCTCTCTGTGTCTCTCTCTTTATCTGTCTCTCTCTCCTCCCTCCACCCACCTGTCATTCTGTGTGTGTGTGTGTGTGTGTGTGTGTTTCCCTCTCTCCCTCTCTCTCTCTCTGTGTCTCTCTCTTTATCTGTCTCTGTCCTCCCTCCACCCATCTGTCATTCTGCGTGTGTGTGTGTGTGTGTGTGTGTGATTCCCTCTCTCTCTCTCCCTCTCTCTCTGTGTCTCTCTCTTTATCTGTCTCTCTCCTCCCTCCACCCATCTGTCATTCTGCGTGTGTGTGTGTGTGTGTGTGTGTGATTCCCTCTCTCCCTCCCTCTCTGTGTGTCTCTCTCTCTTTATCTGTCTCTCTCTCCTCCCTCCACCCATCTGTCATTCTGCGTGTGTGTGTGTGTGATTCCCTCTCTCCCTCCCTCTCTCCCTCCCTTTCCCCCCCTCGCCCCCCCAAAGGCAGTGGAAAGCATGGCACGGCGGCCGGGGAGGCTGCCTTTCCCCTCAGCGAGCGGGCGGGGGGAGCACCCGAGGCCGCGGCCACCCAAGCACTGCGGAGGCTGTCAGGGCACCGCACGCACACCTCCGTCCAGCTGCACACGGCGGCCAGCCCCGGAAAGCACGGCTCGGCGGCCTCTGCAGGCGGCTGTTGCTGCTGCTGCCCCCCGAGCCCTGCGACATGCAGCTCCTGCAGTCCGAGCGCATCGGGCAGGACAGCCGGCCAAGTTTCCACAAGGTCCCTCTTTGGCCCATCGGGGGCGGCTCTTCCTCTCTCCCTCCCCCCCTCCCCCGCCCGGAGGCAGAGGAGAGCCCGGCATGTTGGCTGCTGGTGCTTCGGCTGCCTCCCCCTGTAGCGGGCGGGTGGAGCCACGCTCGCCTGCGCTGGGACGGCTCCCTGGGTCTCCCGTCAGCGAGCCACGCTCGCCTGGGCTGGGACGACTCCCTGGGTCTCCCGTCAGCGAGCCACGCTCGCCTGCGCTGGGACGGCTCCCTGGGTCTCTTGCCTGCACTGGGACGGCTCCCTGGGTCTCCCATCAGCGAGCCACGCTCGCTTGCGCTGGGACGGCTCCTTGGGTCTCTCGCCTGCGCTGGGACGGCTCCCTGGGTCTCCCGTCAGCGAGCCACGCTCGCCTGCGCTGGGACGACTCCCTGGGTCTCTCGCCTGCGCTGGGACGGCTCCCTGGGTCTCTCGCCTGCGCTGGGACGGCTCCCTGGGTCTCTCGCCTGCGCTGGGACGGCTCCCTGGGTCTCCCGTCAGCGAGCCACGCTCGCCTGCGCTGGGACGGCTCCCTGGGTCTCTCGCCTGCGCTGGGACGGCTCCCTGGGTCTCTCGCCTGCGCTGGGACGGCTCCCTGGGTCTCCCGCCAGGGAGGCGGGAGCACGACGCCCAGACGGCTCCAGTGAAGCCGCAGCCCCGGGGGTTCCCCCCCCCGCCCGTTCGCTCGCGGGGGGGGAGGGAGAGAGGAAGAGCCACACCCGAGGGGCCAAAGAGCCGCTCGTGGCTCGCGAGCCGCGGTTTGCCGACCACTGGGCTAGACTAATTTAGGAATTACCGTATTTTTCAGAGTATAAGATGCACCTTTTCTCCTCAAAAAAGAGGCTGAAAATCTGGGTGCGTCTTCTACACTGAATACAGGATTTTTTGCCTCCCAAAACCTCAGCCCCTTCATCAAAATGGCCATGCAGAGCTTTTAGAAGGTTTTCAAAGAGCTCCTGGGGTCTGGGGAGGGCAGAAATGAGCAAAAAAAATGGGTGTGTTTTTTTGCTCAATTTTGCCCCCCCCCCCAAGCCCCCAGGAGCAATCTATAAGCCCCCTAAAGTCTACCCATGCTCCTTTTTTGACAAAAAATGGGCCCGTTTTTGTGAAAAACAGGCTAGTTTTTGCTCATTTTTGGCCACACATACCCCCTCCAGGAGCACTTTACAAGCCTTCTAAGGGCTATTCATGCCCTTTTTCAAAATGGGTCATTTTGGGGAGGTTTTCAGGTTGCAAAAACTTTTTTTTTTATTTGGCTCTTCAAACCTTGGTCTTTTACTCCGAAAAATCTGGTAAATCAGCATGGGGGGGAAGGGGGAACAATGGAAGAGAATGGAAGGGAAAATTAGTTTAGTTATACAGATGCGGGCTACACATAAGGCTGATTAAAAGTACCTTATCAATTAATAGTTGTAGTGTCTTTTAAAAAAAACATTGGGTTTGTGGAAACCTGAACGTTAGATTTATGCAGTGCTTTAAATCCATAGCCAAAAGGTTTCCTCGCAGCATGCAGAGACATGAATGTCTCTGCACCTTTCTGCAATTCCAAGGAAAGAAGCAGATGTTTGAAGGAGCCACAGACAGCTGTTACAAGGGAACCCCTCGTATACCAAAGCATCTCTCCGCCTTCAAATCTAAAATACTGCATATTTCTGTTCAGCATTTTTTTCATTTTTTCAGGCAAAAAACCATAGTGAAAAGAAGAAAGTACTGTATTTACAGAAATTGTGAAGGCTAACATTTATATTTGAGATTTAGAGACATACAAAAGAAATATTGGGGGGAAATGACAGGAAAGAAGAAGTGATATGACATTTCCTGCTCATTATGAACTGCCATTTTTCTATTTCTCATGTCTGTTTCTGATTTGAGGACAGCGTTAGATGAAATCCTTTTAAATGTAGATGGAGAATTGGTGAACTGGAGAAGGAAATATCTATTAAATATTATATAGTTTGCCTTAGAAAGAAAAAAATAAATTAGAGAATACATGTTTCCATCATATGTTCCATTTCTTTTGGGACACAAACACATACATTTGTATAGGAAAGCAATGAAAATCATCACATTGTTTGGAGGTAGAGTGACAATAAAATCTCCACTTTGCTTGTGGATTGATGAAATCTTTAAATTCATAACTGTTTATTTTATTTAGTTAGCAAGAATAAGAGGTAGATTTAAAACCAAATATAAGACAATAAAGTTCAGCTAAAATTAAACTGTTTGAATGAAATAGAAAATACTCTGTAGAGATGAAAGGTTGGAAAATACTACTTAAATTCCTTATCTTGGTTAGCACTACTTGTAATAAATTATGGTATATTGGATATATTGTTTTTATTTCTTTTGGAGGTATTCATTGACTGCCTGGAGCAACTGAGTACGAAGCCTGACAGTGATATAGATACTACCCAGTAAGTGAAATAATTTGGTGATGAGATTTTTGACAGTAATTAATTCTAGAATCTGGCAAACTTTTTCAGTTTTCAGTCATATTTCATCTTGAAATGATTATTAGGAACACTTTATTCATAGATCACTAATTTTAGAGATTCTACAAACAATTTGTGTTATTTGTTTGACACAGCTAAATAATTTAACAGCTTTTACATTGAATCAAAACATGTTTAGTATAGTACAGTGGTCTGCAAAGTCGGCTCTTTTAAGACTGGTGGACTTCAACTCCCAGAGTTCCCCAGCCAGCATAGCTGGCTGGTGAATTCTGGGAGTTGAAGTCCACCAGTCTTAAAAGAGCCGACTTTGCAGACCCCTGGTATAGTATGATGCAAACAGTATATGTTGTTAGCTTATGGTTCGTGTTTCTAAAAATTTGGGAAATTAATTCTTTAAATAAGGCTTGACAAATCATAAACTATAATTTCTATTTTTATTATATAACTATATATTTAAATTCGCTGCCCAACTAGGGAATTCATGTTCTTTGATAAGGGTTCTGTGCAAAAGAAAAATAACCCTTCGTTAACTTTAGGCTTGTTTAAAAAAAAAATTAAAAACTTTTAGTATGGAAGATAAGAGCTTCTGTCTATAAATGTAACTGTTTTTTTTTTTTAAGAATCCATGTCAGTTAAACTCATTAGGGTTATTAGGGAAATATAAATTTATAAGGCCTGTTTATCCTAATGTCAAGATGGGTTAATCACTAACTACTTGCAAAAATCCCTTAGTCTTCCAGGTGACATCTCATCTTCAGATTTATTTGGAAGCATCCATGAAGATTTCAGTTTATCTGTAGTAAGTATTATTGCTGTTCATTGAACCCAAAATTAAGACAAATTATTTAAGCAATATGTTATAATTCATTTAGAAGTATGTTCTATTGTATATTGTACTAATTTTATTTCTTTGCAACCGGAAATATTACTAGCAGAGTATGTTTTGCAAACTGTAATATAATAGAAATTCGTGGTTGGCTAGCCAAGAATTTAGATGTCTGCTTTAGTTAAAAGCTTGCATAAACACTTAAATTGGTTCATAACTCCACATCAGTTGATTTATTTGCATATACAGTTGTACACAAAGGTTTAGGCATCTCTGGCTAATTTTCTGTTTGATCAATCCCTAAATAAACAGAAGCTATAACCTCTTCATGTTAGAAAGTTAAAAGGCATCTTCCTGTACATTTGAATCCATATTGACTATTTATATCCTATCATTTGTGGAATGGGGGGAAAAATAAATACGGCAGATGCCGAAATTTGGTCCTGTTTTTGTAGTTAATTAGTTCTGCTATTTTCCAAAGTTGAAGATGGTAAAAAAGAATTGATTTATTAAGATTAGCTAGCTAGATAAAAGATACTTTGCCGGGTGAACAAATACTGCTACCTTCTTTCCCCCTCCAATTGTGATTGTCTTCTGACTACTTTGTTTCTTCTAAGCAACATATTTGAACATCACACTTAAAAGTAGGAGAAAAGTGCAAAAAATCAAAACACTTTCTGCAATGGAAAATCTGGAAGACCAAGACAAATCTCTGTTAAAACTGTGACACAACTAGTCAGATCTGCAAAACAGAAGCCATGAATCACTGGAAACAACCTGCTGAAGCGTTTAGCTGACACTGTAGTAATTATCTCTAGGTCCAGAGTAAAGCATTACAAATACAGCCATGATCTAACCTTTTCTCTGAAACCATCACAAAATAAATTATCTAAACTATGCCTTCCCCCTCAGAAAAAAACGTTAAGCCTGAAACATTTAGGACTATAGTTCTTTGGACTAATGAAACAAAAATTGAATTGTTCAGCCATGGACAAAGGCACACAAAAATTTGAGGAGGGAAGGGAATGTGAAACATTTGAAGAAAAGTCTTCAGTAGAATAGCATTAGAGTAGTCCTGTCTTTTGGAGTTTTTCAACGTCCAGGGACATAAGAAATATTTGTGAGGCTGGAAAGAAGAATAGAGTGTAAACATCAACTAGTGCATGATGGTATTCAGTATTTGGTGAAGATACCAAAGTTGAAAGGTTAGATATTTCAGTAAGACAATAGTCCAAAGCATACATTAAAATTAATCATGAAGTATTTATAGGAAAGAAAGATGATAGTTTTGAAATGGCTTTCAAAATATTGAATATTCTTGAAAATCTGTGGGAATATATAAAGTATGCAGTGCATACAAAGAGAGCCAAGTATATTTTTGAGCTAGAAGACTTATGTAAGGAAGTGCGGGGGGGGGGGGGGATTCCAAAATAAAAAACCACAACAGTAACCTACTCTTAACTGGAAACAGGAAACATTAGGAAACTATCACTTCCTAAAAAGATGTTATAAGATGTCCAGATTGCGTTGCCATGCTCACTGCTCACATGCTCTTTTGATCGGTAAACAGGTGTGCATTCAAATTTGATCTTTCAAATCTCAAAACACATTTGATAAATGATTCCTGCTATGTTTCTATATAAGAAGAATGATGCACCTTAAGTAACTGGTGCCTTATGGAAGAATAGTTTTTTACATAAATTCAGTGGGGTTGTATACTCTGTTGTGAATATTTCAGGTGTCAAAGGTTCTGGTTTTCCTGTACATATCATAAAATTAATAAAGGTGCTAAATGTCCTACTTAATTACTATTTAAACTTTTAACTGGTTAGCATTTGCTTTCTCTTGTACCATTAGGGCAAACTGTTTGATATATGCATTTTCTTTTTAAAGAACTTCCCTTCATTGGATCCTTTTTTGATTTAGGAACGAAGGCTTTTAATTGTCCTCAGTAATTGCTGCTATTTGGAACGTCACACATTCCTTAATCTAGCTGAACACTTTGAGAAGCATGGTTTCCAAGGAGTGGAAAAAATTATTCAAGTAAGTATTTTCTGACTACAGATGAGTAGCACAGTGGCCTAGAGGTGAAGGCGCTGATCTCCCACTCAGAAGGTTGAGAGTTCAATCCTGGGCAGCAGCAGATGTTTCTCTATCAGGGCCCAAAGAAAAAACATCTGTGAACTCCATGTAGGCGTCAGGAAGGGCATCTGGCCAATAAATGCTCAGTTCGACTCACTCGCCCCGACTCCACCCTAAAACAAAGGGATTAGAGGGTAATTTTTTTTTAAATCTGACTACAGATAGTCAGATGAAGCAAATTCATAAGATTAGAAGAACTTACAAAAAATGAAACCATTTTAGAACATTCTCATTTTTAAAATTGTACAGCTTGTCCTCAACTTATGACCAGAGTTGGGACCAAAATTTCTGTTGCTAAGCAAGGCAATTGTTAAGTGAGTCACGCCTGATTTTACAATCTTTTTTGCCATTGTTGTTAAGCAACTCACTGCAATTGCTAAATGAATCACAATTGACATCCTCCATCGATTTTGCTTATCAGAAACCAGCTGGAAAGGTTGCAGATGGCATTCACATGACCCCTGAGACACTGAAACATAGCAAATACGTGCTGATTGCCAAGTGGACAAAATTTGAACATGTGACTATGGGGATGCCAGGACTAGTCACAAGTCACATATTTTTCAGTGCCCCTGTAGCTTTGAATGAATCGTTATAAGTTGAGGACTAACTGTACTGACTTTTTTTACTTTAATTCTACATTTGTGATTTATGTATTTTCATAGAAAAGCAGGATTTACAACTTGTAAAATGAATCAAGAAATAAATTGATCCCAACTGCTGAAACTTATCGTCCACCTATTTTCAGAATGGAAAATAAAAAATTATGAAGTACAATATATTCACAATTTTGCACCCTCCACACTAACGAATCACATTTAAGTCTGAAGTTTAACCTGGGTTAAACTTCAGACTTAAATGTGTGTGCAGTCTTCAATACATGGATATGCGGTCTTCAATACATGGGTATGCAGTCTTCAATACAGGGAACTTCAAGCAAGACTATGTATTATGACATTTTTGCCTTTGAATAGCAACAGCACTTAGACTTATATACCACTTCAAAGTGCTTTACAGTTCTCTCTAAGCGATTTACAGAGTCAGCATATTGACCCAAACACTGTATCTGTTCACTAGGCAGCCACATTTTTTTCAGACATTTTCACAGATCTAAGAAATGTTTACAGTGGTACCTCGGTACTCGATTACTTCAAAACCCGTCTAATTTAGTTCTCAACACATTTTGATAGGATGTTATCCCAGTATTCAGCATTTGTTTAGTATTCAATGTGCCGCTATAGAAAGAGGGGGATGACTGGGGGGAACAGACGGAGCAAGCCATACTGGAAAGGTCGCTGCAAAAGGAGGCCACAGGGGATTCATAGAAAGTTGGGAATGCTGGGAAGGTCACTGAAATAGGCATAGGGACATATAGAAATTTCTTCCCAGCCAAAACAAAGGATTTGTTTTGTTGACTTGTCCTTTCTAAAACCCATTGCAGCTCCCAAAACGAATTAACACCAAGTACCAAGGTACCACTGTATTTTAAGATTGAATAAACGATGCCGCTGCTTTAATATTTTGATTAATTGGGGGGGGAAACTACATAATTTTACTTAAGAATAGATCAGCTTGCAAATATTTCCCTTATTGGATGGCTCCGCCTGTCAAACCAGAATTTCATGTTTCCCATTGTGAAGAAAAGTGAACCTGACTTTGCCAGTGAAGAAGAAATGAGTAAACTGTTAAGGGAGTGACTTTAAAAAAATTAGCCTTGAGAAAGAAGAAAGCAAGAGAAATTTGAATTACTTTTGTTTGATACTAGATGGGAAAAACAGGAACTTTGACAACTATCAAGATTTCTTTTATTATGTCCTTTAATAATAAAATAACATTCCTAGAATCCCTACAGTTCCTGTTCTACTTACCTTGCCAGCTTTGAAGGAATGACAGCCATAAAGGTTTTTCCAGTGTCATGTGGTTCAAATCATATTAATAAAATACACATAGAGCATTATTTCAAATGCTTTATGTCACTTTAGTCAAACAAATTCAAGCGCTGTAAGGCTATGAAATACCAATTGCTACACCATGCACCTTGCTTTCTGCTCTGCTGGATATTCTTACATTTGAAAACATCGTATCCCTATTGAAATTTTTTTTAAAAAGTTTTTCTTGGGTATTATTTTGTAAATGGGAATTACAAGCTCAAAACCACAGTAACAATAAAGAAACAGACAAAATCTTTGTCATGTTACTTGTTTTTCCTGTATGCTAATATACCGTAATTGGATTCCTTTTTTTTCTTTGAACCAGATGGGATTTGGGCGGAAATTATCCAATATTCTGTTCTTCTAACAAGTAACTTTGGTTTATATACAGCCAATATGTTTTATGTTGATTGGTTAAAAAAAGCAATTAACCTAACTAGTACACTTGCAAGATTAAAGGATATGACATGTAAATGATTTCTATTAATATTATTAATGTCATGGTTATATTTCTATTTTAGGTTAGTATGGATTCATTAAAAGAATTAGATCAGCGGCTATTTGAAATATACATTGAGCTAAAGGCTGATCCCATAGTAGGTTCATTGGAACCTGGAATTTATACTGGTTACTTTGATTGGAAAGATTGTCTTCCTCCAACAGGTAAGCATTAGTAAAAATTTTGGAATAAATAATATAGGCAAATATGGTTTAACAGTTTTTAATACTCCACATCCCTGCACTTTTATTACAGTACTCATTACTTGAGACCTCATAGTTTAGTGTCTGGACCGGTTCAGGGTTTATAGCTCTGTGTCTGGACTGACTCATATAAGAATCCTGTGCTGATTCATTTTTACATACAAGGATTCACAATACTGCTCTTGGCTGAGTGAATTAGACATGTAACCCTTTCTACACACATACTGTATACCACTTCAGTCAGTTCTGCAAAGTAGAAAGTTATTTAAGATAGGGGGAGCCAGAAATTAGCTAAGGAACCTAAGATCAATAGATTTTCTGATGATTTAAAGAAAATTAGCAAGAATCTCCCAATTTCAGGTTATTTAAAAACAGCAAAATTAGATCGCATCCCATGTAGGAGATACAACTAACAACAGAGTGGTAGAAGCCTGAAATGCTCCACCTGACTCTGTTGTTACATCCTCAAAGCCTCAGACCTTCAATCTCAAACTGTCTACCATGGACCTCACCCCATTCCTAAGAGGCCCATAAAGGGGGCATGAATAAGCGCACCAATATGCCTAATATCCCTGTCCTACTGTCCCCATTTATTTGTACTCATTTTCTTTCTTCATGTCCATGTTTATACTTATACCTGTTATCTTGTACATGTGTGACAAACCAAATAAAATAAAAAAATAAAACCTCTCCAGGCTATGATAAAAATAATGGGCCAGTTGGCTAATGGACTGACATTTCTGTTTTGAGTGGTAGTTCTGAGGGACATTTACCCAGAATTAATCTGGATATGAGTAAATGCCTTGCATGATCAGAAATCATAATAATTGGTAGTCTTTGACTTATGATGTTCAGTATTACATTACATTCCCAATAAAAAGATTACGATGAGAAGCACTTCAAAATGTTAACATTTGGCTGAGATTAGAGCTTTGCACTGAAATTATTCAAAATGTTTTTCAAAATGTTCAAATCACTAACTGTTAATAGATGAAAATTCTTATGTTTCCTAGTTCTCTACTTCATTTATAAGCTTATTAGATAAGTCTATTAATTTTTTAGCTGTATTTAGCTCATACTAGAAAAAAAATACATAAAATGTTTTAGGTTGCTTTTTCAATATTCAAGCTGATGAGTTCATTTGGGTGATAGTTCTTTAAGAGGAATGGAGGAATTTATGAATGACCAGGAACACACATAATAATGTCCAAGAGACAACATAAGTAAAATAGGTTATGTTTACAACAGTAAGATAAAGCTAAAAACTCCTTCAGGATAGTCTCAGCTCCTCATGGCTATATTGACATCTCCATATTGTTTTTCCTGCAACAATATGGAAATGATTTGCCATTTTCTTTTTCTGGGTGCTTTTAACTTCCCTGTCTAGTTTTCGTTTCTGGGATTTTCTGATGGCTTTCCAGCCCAAATCTGATCCAGCTATTTTTAAAAGATTAGTTTACATCAGCTTAAAACTGCCTCTCAGTTCAGATACAAATTTATCCATTCCAAGAGGCTGTGATGGTGTGTGACAATACCCGCAGCCTGGAACAGCTGATTCTAGGTATTCCACCCACCAATCAGCTGCTCCTGCTGAATCAGGCTACAATAACATGCTGAAGCTGACCAGGCCATTTGCTGTTTGCTGCAAGGACACAATGGGTGCTGGTAGGCAGAGACAGAAAGTTTTTTTCTTGTTTTGCTCTCCCAAAATTAAGGTATGTCTTATATTCAGGTGTGTCCTATAATCCGAAAAATATGCTCTTTGAGTTTCATCTTCAGGATCTGGCCTTCTAAAGAGCAGTCATGGTTGATCTCCTCTAGGACTGACTAGTTTGATCGCCTTGCAGTCCAAGGGACTTGCAGGAGTCTTCTCCAGCACTATCGTTCAAAGGCCTCATTTCTTTGGTGCTCAGCCTTTCTTATGGTTCAACTTTCACAGCCATACATTGCAACTGGGAAAACCATAGCCTTGGTTATACACACACTTTTGTTCACTAAGTATCATTTTTACAAAATCCCATGATTACAAATCAAAACACTGTAATCAAGTGGCTCAATTATTTTCCTGTTGTTTGGGGGTTTATTATATGTAAATTACTACATTGCACTGTAGAAAAAGATGAAAGCACTGAATAGCCTGATTGGCCCTCTGATTAGTAATTATTTAGGGGGGGGGAGTATATATCTGTTCTTAGTTTATTTATCGTATTTATATCCCGCACCCATCTCCCACAGAGGGACCCGTGGCGGCGCACAGGAAAATTAAAAACAAATGCAAAAATATAAAAACTCTTAAAAACTATATGAAACGCCACAAGAGACGCCTAGAGAGCAGATGGAGATCCTTTCACTCCGAAGCTGACCGAACACTAGTGAGAACCCATATTAGGACTTACTTAGTGGCGATAAGGGTGGCCAAACGTGAGTATTGTGCCACCCTTATTGCATCCGCAGATAACCGCCCTGCCGCCCTTTTTGGGGTGACCTGCTCCCTCCTTCATCAGAGGCCGCGGGAAGCCCCTTTACAGGGACGAGCAGAGGAATTTGGGATTTATCTGCAGGATAAAATCACTCGGATTCGGAATGAGTTACCCTCCATCGAGAGTGGTCCAGTCGGACTGTCCGAGGCTGTTCTTGAGAGACCATTCTGGGAGGAGTTTGACTTTGTTACTACCGAAGATATGGACAGGTTGTCAAAGAGGCTTAGGGCTACCACATGTTTATTGGACCGGTGTCCCTCCTGGCTTGTACTGGCATCCTGGGAGACGACACGAGGCTGGCTCCAGGGCATTGTCAACGCATCTTTGAGTGAGGGGTCCTTGCTGCCGTCTTGAAAGAGGCGGTAGTAAGTCCCTTCCTCAAGAGGCCCGTGTCCCTGGACCCAGCATTATTAGAGAACTTTCGTCCAGTCTCCAACCTTCACTTTTTAGCGAAAGTTGTTGAGAGTGTGGTGGGCCAACAGTTTCCGCGACACCTGGGGGAAATTGATTATCTAGACCCGCCACAGCACTGAGATGGCATTGGTCGCGTTGGTTGATGATCTCTGGAGGGCGCGGGATAGAGGACATTCCTCTATCCTAGTCCTGTTAGACCTCTCAGCAGCTTTCGATACCATCGACCATGGTATCCTATTGCACCGACTGGGGAGGTTGGAGCTGGGAGGCACCGTTTTACGGTGGTTCTCATCCTACCTCTCTGGTCGGTCGCAATATGTGTTGATAGGAGGGCAGAGGTCGGCCTCGAGACTCCTCTCACCGCTCCTATTCAACACATATATGAAGCCGCTGGGTGAGATCATCTGTGGTTTTGGAGTGGGATATCATCTGTACGCTGATGATACTCAGCTGTACATATCCACCCCAGACCACCCCAACGATGCCATCGAGATGCTGTCCCGGTGTTTGGAGGCCGTACGGATCTGGATGGGTAGTAACAAACTCAAGCTCATCCCCTCCAAGACCGAGTGGCTGTGGTTTCCTGCACCCCGGTTCAGCCAGATTACTCCAACTCTGGCCATTGGAGACGAAACACTGTCCCGGAGTTCGGGAGGTAGGTCGATCCAGAGGTTTGGGCCCACCACAGAGAAGGCCTTTCCCCTGGACGTCGCCAACCGGCATTGCCCGGCCGACGGCACCCGGAGAAGACCCTCTCTGTGGGAGCGAATCGGTTGTAGGGACGTATGGGGCAGCAGATGGTCTCGCAGGTAACTAGGCCCCGTGCCATGGAGCACCTTTAAGATGGTCATCAATACCTTGTAACGCACCCGAAAGGTCACAGGTAGCCAGTGCAGCTCGCGCAGGAGAGGTGTTATATGGGATTGCCTTGAGGCTCCCATGATCACCCGCGCGGCCGCGTTCTGAACTAACTGTAACCTTCGAGTGCATCTCAAGGGGAGCCCCATGTAGAGAGCGTTACAGTAGTCCAGACGGGAACTCACGAGTGCTTGAGTGACTGTGCGAAGGGCGTCCCGGTCAAGTAAGGGGTGCAATTGGCGGACCAGGCGGACCTGGTAAAATGCCCCCCTGGCCACAGCCGTCACATGGTCCTCCAAGGACAGCTGGGAATCCAGGAGGACTCCTAAATTGCACGCCCTCTCCATGGGGGCCAATAATTCGTCCCCCATGGCCAGCGATGGAATCATCTGGCTAAACCGGGATGCCGGAAACCACAGCTACTCGGTCTTGGACGGGTTGAGTTTGAGTTTATTACTGCCCATCCAGATCCGTACGGCCTCCAAACACCGGGACATCACCTCGATGGCATCGTTGGGGTGGTTTGTCATGACCTCATTCGTTAAATGAAGATGAGCAGTTCTTTAACTGTTACTTAAGAAGCACAGTCAGCTGACTGATTAGTTTGAAGGATAAATAATAATAATAATAATAATAATAATAATAATAATAATAATAATAATAATAATAATAATAATAATAATAATAATAATAATAATAATAATAAAAAATTTAATTTATAGACCGCTTCCTCTCCTCTAGGGGACTCGGAGCGTGCACAGGGAAGTTAAAAATACAATAAATATACATAAATAATTAGATAAAAGGCAAATTAAACAATTATCCCTGCGCTAAAATCCCCCAATTAAATTACTAAAATTACTAAAAGCAAATAATATTATGCAAAGAGAGATTAGTTGGGCAAAGGATTCAGGTATTTATGGTTGGTTATACAGTATGCTGTCTATATCTTTGTCAAACAATTTGGCATTTTATGTGAAAATTAGAATATATATTTAAGATAATTGGGCTTCTGTTATCTCCATGGCATTCCAGGTATTTTTGTCAATGTAAGCCTTTCTCAAATCAGTTGATTCCTTTTTGCCTTTTTCCTTAAAAGCTCCAGGATAATGCTCATAAAGTTTGAGTGACAAATAAAATAAATTCATAAACCCTACATATCTTGAAGTCCATTTTTCATTTCAAAATAGCTGTCATTTCATCTTGCAAAGACAAGGACAGGCCATTATTAGGGCACCCACAGGTTTATGGACATATATCATATTTAAACTCTGGTTTGTAGAAGAAATTGGTATAATAATAATAAATCTAATTTATTCAGAGCAAAAGCATAAATTAAAATTATTCTGTATTTCTCAGATTTTTTTTCTTAGAAGTCTGGAATAACTGAGGAACTGCCTCCAACTATTTTGAGATTATCTGTACCAACAAGTACAGCTTAGTCATCTGATGAAAGCTTGGTCATTCATTCTTTATAGCCGGTCCCACAGTGGGCTTGCCATTTAATTGAGAAAAATTGTCTCATTGTTAGCATTAACATGTTTCTCAAGCAAAAAATAATATTTGAAGTAAATTTTGATTTTATATTTGATTTGTAAGCCACATCTGATATTCCAGTAGTCAGCACTCTACATATGTAATTATATAGAAAATAGTATGTCTTTCTAACCATTTTATTTTTAACATATAAAGGAGGGGAAAACCCTGAGATATAAATAACCCTCTTTCTGAAATTTATTTTTGTCAGGCAGGTAGAGCTTGTGCAGAGTTAAGGGGTTAAAAACAGGAAATGTTATTATAGGTGGGTTGTCCTTATGAAGACTTTCCAGAACTTGCCTACACAGTTCACGTTTTCTTCTGACAACAACATCGAAGCAAAATTGATCACATCTTCAGATCCTTCTATGATTAGTGGTGGAAGGTTTCCAATAAAAGCAGGAAATTACTCACAGAGTAAGAGAAAGAAATGAGCTTCTTACATGCAGATGATCATCACTTCCAGCAATTGTTGTTTTTTTTCTCTTCTTTAAGTAAGCCCTATTTTCTTCATACAAACTAATGCATGTTTAGTTTTAAATTTTAAATTGTAATACAAGATTTCCTATACTGATTAATTTGGATTGTGCAGGCTAATAATTTTTTGTCTCTTTGACAGTATTCTTTAAAGAATGAAATCACTATCTTAAGGAGTTGCTTCTTATATTGTAGTCAAGGACTTTAAGCCCAGATGTATCAAGCACTCTATAAATTAATCTGCCTGCTAACTGATAAATATTTGTTATTACAAATAACTGCTCTATTTTTTTTTTAATCCTTTGGATTTTTTCATAATCACAGCAAAGCTGTGAAGATGGTGTTGGACAGGGCAATGTAAATGAGATTAGCAGTGCTGGCTTAGATTTGATAAAGGGCTTCCTCTTTCACTTCCCATTAAAACAGCCTCCAATTGTAGGGCATTTCACAGAATTAAATGTGACTTCAGTGGAAATAAATGTGGCTTTAATTTCTGCTCTCTCTGACACATGTACTCCACATATTAGCTGCTCGGGTTCCTATAAGCATCAAAAGTCCCTTCGATTTTTCATCATGGTTCAGGAGGTGCATATTTACTAATCCTGGTTCGTACATTCCTAATTCCGCAGATTTGATTTAGCAAATTTTGGCTACATCATCTGTGTTCATGAGGGGAGTTCAGCACAGTATAAGTCATTTTATGCTTTAGGCGGCTTGTACAATTTACAGTTCTTAATTTTACACTCTTTTTTGCAATTACTTATAAAGGGGGAAAGGGGGTCTTCGTTCCCAACTAGACAAGACTTGAAAAGATTGCTTGCTTTTAAATTACATTTTTAAAGACATGAATGCACCCCGATTTTATCATCCAAATGTGATTTGAGGGGAGGAAAAGAGCTTAAGAAAGAGCTCTGTGGAACATTTTAGAACATTGCAAGGGACTTTTCCCAGTTCTTCTAATGGCAGCCTGGAAAAAGCTTCCCAGATAGAAAGATTAGTATTAGTATTTTTAGAACTATTTCTGTTTCATGTACACTTATATCTAAATGCAGGTCTCTGCTTTTTATTTCATTTGTTTTTCTGTTTTCAGCATGAATAGATTTATGCTTAAACCACATTATTTGAAGCAGACCTTTTTCTAGGCAGATTAGTCACCATTTTCATGCGTTTCTGGGCTTCAAATGCTCAAGAAAGACTTTTGCTGTCTTGTTCCTCTCAATCCATTTAGCAACCTCCCAGGACATAACCACTAATACCGTTCCTATAAAGTAGCCTGCAGGGCTGTGCACATCTTTGCAGTAGCCTTTTAGTGACCGTGGTTTGATGCAAGTACTTTGTGCCATCCCTTTTCTACTGCATTAACTTCGCTGTACTAGACAAAAATGGCCTCTTGGCACAAGCATTGCAGGAAACACTTTTTGTCAAAATGAAGCAGCTGACTGTGGCAGATCCATTCCACTTCAGTGCTTGTGTGAGATTGAATGCTCTTGCCTCCAAGAGGCATTTTGTCTTGTTGAGATGGAGCAGTGCTTCAAGGGAGATTAAATCCTAGGTGACCAAGAAGCCACCTTATCCCTCCTTCAAATCATCTGGTCAAAGGAAACATTTTGATTCTTAGATTTCAGTTTCCAGAAATTATTTCAAGATGGCCCCTTCTCCAGATCCCCAGCCCACTGAGGTGATGTGGCTTTCCTTTTCTCTGGTCACAGTTCTCAATGGCCTCATCATTTGCTACACAATTGCAACTGTCAATGGACACTTATTTTTAAAAACAAGACCACGAGCAGATACTTTTCTCATGCTGTTAACTATCTCATGAATGCATTTATTTTAACCAGTAAATTTGTGCTCATGGCTTTCCAAAGATAGCAAGATGGCAAGATGTTAGAAGTTTGGGGGGGGGGGGGGGGAGCTGTTCTTAATCTCCCTAAG
Source organism: Rhabdophis nuchalis (assembly GCA_039707465.1). Lineage (NCBI taxonomy): Eukaryota > Metazoa > Chordata > Lepidosauria > Squamata > Natricidae > Rhabdophis > Rhabdophis nuchalis. The sequence goes on from CM077645.1 coordinate 146,422,566, forward strand.
CAAAGCAATAGCTGTATCCTGCTGGACTTTGTAATTCCTTCCTTTTATCCAGTTGCTCAGTGAGGTAATCATGTCTGCTTAATGCCAGACAGCATATTCTGTGCGTCCCTGGGGAATTTCCAAGATAGAGTTCTGCCTTTTTTACTAAGTGAGTCAGGAGGTACGTGGGTGGGGACAGTTCTCTTGAATGCCAGGGCATCATGTGGTAGCAATGACTCTCTTGGAGGTTTATGGTTTTTATAAAACCATCATTGACCTGTAGAATAGTGGCAAAATAATGAATAAGTAGAATCCATAGAAGAAGCATGCATTCAGGTAGAATATTTCTGTATGTCACTGGCCTTAAACTGGAAGTTTGCACTCCTATTTAAAATGCATAGGTATCTCTGTATCTGTGTAGCTCTGTGTATCTTTTTTGAAGGGGCAGAGACAAATGCCTGCAAATGAATGTGATGGTTTTATTTTTCTTAAACAAAACACTGTTTTTGCTGGTCTTTTCTAACAGTGACTCGGTCCCATTTCTCATACCTATCAAATATGATAGAGCTTCATTAATAAATAGTCAATGAAAATTATCATGTACAGTTTACCTTCTGCAACAATTTGCTTTGGACAGACATTTACACACAACATATTCTTCAGTGTAACTTAGTGTAGCAGATTATTTTCAGAATTCAAGGTTTCATTTAGTTAAATGTTCTTGTGCTGTAGTAGATCATACAGGACCTCATCGCTGATTTAGAGGAACTGTTTTGTACATGCTTGTTTTCTTAAAAGTTGATTAGAGGTAACATCAATTGGGATCTTTGCAGTGGCTATCATGTGTTTTGTTTTGTTTTTAAATGGTGGCATTGTCTCAAATAACATATTGGACTGTTCTGAGTGCAATCCAAAATTAACTGCACTACAAGTTTCTAGTTATTTCAAATGGAAATATTTTAAAATGATGTTCTCATTCATTCTCTGTTAGATATTTTAACTGCACAAACTATTTAAATACTATCAAAAGTTCCATCCTATTGAAATCTGTGTGTCTCTTTTATTGGCAGAAATTCATCTCATAAAATAAACTCACAACCAGTTGTAGCTGCCTTGTGGTTGTATATTCCATAATTGTGACAATGAAGTCATTAGAATCAAAAGTCTCTATTATTGAATATTCATACACACAGACATACACAAAGTGTTTTTAAAAAGGAAGGGAAAATAATGCCAGACGAGACCAGGAACCTATGGCTAGTAATGTTTACAATAAGGAAATGTGCCTTTCCCCATTTTGTTTTCAAAAAGGAAATAAATGTGGCGGTGTGGTTGGAAGAAGCTTTCACTTTCTATATTCTGATACTAATTGTGCATGTTTAATCAAAGAGCCAGCATGGTACAAATAAATTGAACAACTTTTTATGTGTTTATCTATGTCCTTTTTTTATTTACAGGTGTCAGAAACTATTTAAAGGAAGCTTTAGTACATATAATTGCTGTACATGCTGAGGTGAGGCTAATGCAACTTATCCACAATGAGTGCCAAAACAGTATGTGACCTTTGCCAAAAAATAGATTCAAAAATGTTACACAAAAGATAATTGATTGAACTGAAGAAAGGTCTTCAGTTGGTAGTTATGACCCCTTGTTTCATCTTCACCAACACTATTGCTATCTTTTAGAACATTTTTTCTCAGTAACCTTAAGATGTGTGGACTTCAACTCCCAGCATTTCCCAGCCAATGGGAATTCTGAGAGTTAAAACCAAACATCTTAAAGTTGCTGAGATTTAGAAAACCTATTTTGGAATATAGTAGAGATAAATGAGGGGCAAATCTTTTTTGTTGCACATTCCTGCATTTTTAATTGATTTTTTCCCATTCTGTGCAAAGCTTTTTCCTTTTAAAGATTTAAGTAAGAGAGAAAATAATGGTGTCTGATTTGACCATGGGAAACGTATTTTAAAATCCACAGCAGAACAGTGCCTTTAGAAAAATCAATTGAAGGCATGTAAGTATGCGCAAGCTTTAGATTTCTCCAGAACTTTGTCAGGAAAGGGGTTCTAAGTCATAAAGCGTATCTTTTTAAAGCTACTGTTCTGATAGCAACTGTAGGAAAATATATGTAGAAAAAAATAAATGCAGAATTTTACATTTGTGTTTCATTTGAAATCTGCAGGTATTCACTGTCTCAAAGGAGCTTGTACCCAGAGTTTTGTCAAGGATTGTTGAAGCAGTTGCCGAAGAACTCAGCAGACTAATGCAGTGTGTTTCATCTTTCAGCAGGAATGGTGCTCTGCAGGTAGTCACGTTTTGGGATGTTATTATTAACAAATGTGTATTTCTGCTGCAATGTTTGGACACTTGCAGACAGACAATTCTTTTTGATGGAGTTTTCATAAAATCCCATGGTTGTAGCTGGTTGAATTCACAATAAGTGTGAGAAAAAATATATATTTGAGCTAACCCAAAGGTGCTTTTTGAAGAGGCAACTGGACTTTCTGGTTTTTCTTTGACGATGTTTCGCTTCTCATCCAAGAAGCTTCTTCAGTTCTGACTGAATGATGGGGAATGGAATGATTTATACTCCTTGCAGGCAGCTGGTCATTTGCACTTTTTAGCGAGTCATTAAGGTCACCTGGAGATTTATCTGTGTCATCAGGGCCACCTGAGTGGTGCAAATGGGTCTTGGAATTGTTTCCAACTGTTGTAGATTGGAGATAGATGATGTTGTATATCTCTCCCTTAGTTGAGAGAGGTCTGTTCAACTTTCACATAGATGGCCTCTTTGTCAAACCAGCGGTCTTTCAAACCAGCGGTCTTTCAAACCAGCGGTCAAACCAGCGGTCTTTCAAACCAGCAGTCTTCTGTGTCCAAAATGTGGACTTTGCTGTCTTTTGAGTTAAGTTCTGCATCAGATAGCTAAAAGAAGCAAGCAGGCTAATTGTACAGGAACCAATTATTTTAGTTCCATATTATTCTACAAATGTTATTATGATAGCAGTCAAATAATAACTACTTTAGCACTTTTAAGGCTATATGAAATTTTCGGAAGCTCTTCCAGATAGATAGACAGACAGAGAAAGAGAGAGAGAGAGATAGAAAGAATATGTTTGATTGTAATTCTTCCTTTGAAATCTATTAACAGGGATCTGTAATGACAAAAAAACAAAACCAGACTCTCCTCAATCCAAGGAACGACTCTTATGGCAGTTTATTCCATCCATGAGTCAAAAACCTAAGGCGACTTTTTTCCAAAGAGCACATCCTTTGAAATTGGATGGTTAAATTTTTGGATTTGAATTTACTTTCAAAACCCATTGTACCAAAGTAAGATGAAATGGATAATCTACAGAGATGCACTTTAAAATCACTCACCTGAAAAGTGGGAAATGTTAAGTTTTCCCCCACTGCCATTTTCCCTGGCCTAATTAATAGCCTCTGGGCATTTTAGCCTCAACATAAAGTCAGGGAGGGCTGTTGCAATTGGGCGGGGAGGGGGGGGCACAGGCGGACAAATCTTCCTGCTTCTCTTTAGGCTTTATTAATGCATAATAATATATAAACACAGTTCCCCTCCCACCCCATGAAAACAAAATGCAGGCTTTACTCTCTTGAACTTCCTTCCTCTTTGGTGAATGATATATTAAGAACCCATATAATTTCTGGGTAAAAGAAAATTACCGTACAAACATAATCTAAATATGGAAACTATATAATATTCAGATTGACTTCAATTGATATCTGAATGTCCAATATTAAATTTGTTAATTGAGAATGATAAAGCAACAAAAAACTTTTTTTTTTAGAAATTAAGACCTCTTATTTGTGCTTGCTGCTATAAAACTAACCCTAAAATTTGTTTAGCAGATCCTAACTATTGTAAAATCAGATGCTGAAGATGTAACACTGGAATATTTCTGTCTTTCAGGCTCGACTTGAAATTTGTGCCTTGAGAGATTCCGTATCCATATTCCTCACCTCTGAAAGCAAGTAAGAAAAAAAAATGTGACAGAATCAATTAACACTTTTTTTAAAATAAAATATGCTCCAAATGAAAAAGCCCTTCATAAAATGCCTTAATGTAAACCTGGATTAATTGAGATGCCCAATATAATGTTTGTGACCTCTGAAACTACTTCTAATCAGATACAAAAAATTAGTAGAGTATGTAAACCTTAATGGAGCCTCACTATAATTGATAAAACATTTTAAACCACTTTGACATCAAACACACCCCAAATGGAAGAAAATGAATAAATACAATCTTGATTTTTACTTATTTTGCTTCAGTACCCTGATCCAATACATTCATGGTCACCACAAAATATTAAGTTGAGATCTTGTAATCAAATGAATGTATTTATATATTTCCATTTCATCTTAAAATTGCATATGACTGCGTAATTTTCTTGGTATTTAATTGATAGTTTTATTTGTTTAGTAAAAAAAAAAAAAAGAGGAGGGAAGTATTGTGTGTGAACCATGAGCTTGGTATGGGATTAGACCAGGGGTCTCCAACCTTTGCAACTTTAAGTCTGAAGGACTTCAGCTCCCAGACTTCTCCAGCCATCTTTGCTTTGCTTTGCTTTGCTGGCTGGAGAATTCTGGGAGCTGAAGTCCTTCAGACTTAAAGTTGCAAAGGTTGGAGACCCCTGGATTAGACTACATCCCTTCCTTAAAATGTCAGTAGGTGTTCTATATTTTGCAATCATTCAATCTCCAGTCCTGAAATCAGTCTTCCCAGCCTATTGGCTTTGGAAGTAAAGTGCCAATATATAGAATCTCAATCCATCCATCCATCCTCCCTCCCTCCCTTCCCCCCTCTCTTTCTCTCTCTTGCTGTTTGTTCAAAACTTCTTCATGGGATTTTCTTTTAATTTCCGACAAATAATTCCCTCCCCCCAAAAAGTCCTAGTAGCTCCTCATTGTTAGCTTTTCATACAAGGATCTCTTTTTCCTCCCCCCTCCACAACAGTGTCATCAGGTTTCTCCTAGAATAAGGTAGATTTTCCTAGGCAAATCTCTTAACTTTCAGCACATTTTTTTCAATACAATATGGGTTGGATTTTTTTGGGCTGGAAATAACTCAAGGCCAAAGCTTTTAGAATAACAATAACAACAATGTATTTAATTCAAGGTAGTGAACACACCTAATGATCCTGCTTTCTGTTTTCCCTGCAATAACAATACTGTGAGGTGGGTTGGGTTGAAGAAACAGTGACTGGCCAAAAGTCGTTCAGCCAGATTTCATGCCTAAGGAAGCCCCAAATCTCACAGTCTCCTGGTTTCTAGCCCAGCACCTTCACCACTACACAAAACTGGCTCTCATGAATGGTATCATGACCACTGAGTTACAACTATTTTGTTTCTGTTCTCAGGAGTGTGTTTTCTTGACTATTGTGAAGCCTTGCGGTATATGGAAAATCAGTTGAGCGAAATTTCATGTCTACCTGGGGGAAAATAGTGGGTGTTATAAATGGATATTCCCTAAGAGGTGTTTTTTTAAAAAAAACCTATTTCCTTCAGTGAAAATCCATTAGTGTTACAGGTCCGCCTGTATTTCTCAGGAAAAATCCTTGAACAGGAATTTAGCCATCGTTTAGGCAGTTACGGATCTTCTTGTGTAAATGGCATTCCAAAACGGAATATTCTTCCTATTCTAACCAATTGGAATAGTCCTTAAATTACTGGCTAAGGGTTAAGTTTCATCATTGTGCATAGAGGCTTCCTAGATTATTTTGAAAGCATATCACAGATGTTTAGCACAGATTAAACACATTTCAATAGAAGCAATCCATTTGTTTTCTGTCACAGTGAGGAGAGACAGTAAGTCACATGAAAGCAACACCTCTATAACATAACATCCATTTTCATATTAAAAAGACTGTCTCTATAAGGTTTAGAAATATCCACAGAAGGAAGATAGTTTTAGAAGACAAGATAAGATTGAAAAATCAAAATGAAACTGAAAACAGAATGATGAAAGCTTATTCTGTGGAATAAAATGAAGACTATGTGTATGTACAAATATGTATGTGTTACATTTTTGAGCTGATCAATAAATAAGTCAGGGAGACTAGTATAGATTTATTTATTTATTGATCTTATTTATTCTTATTTATTTATTTATTTATTTAACAGACTTATTGATCAGCTCAAAAATGTAACACACATATAAAAAAATTACACAACGGAACTTATTGCTTTCTGTCTAGATCAGGGGTTCCCAAACTTAGCAACTTTAAGACTTGTGGACTACAACTCCCAGAATTCTCCAGCCAGCATAGCTGGCTGGAGAATTCTGGGAGTTGAAGTCCACAAGTCTTAAAGTTGCCAAGTTTGGGAACCCCTGGTCTAGATGGTCTCTGGTGATGAGCCGAAAGGCAGAAAAGGAGAGCAGTATGCTTCCTCCCTTAATTGGGGCTTAACAGGGTGTTGTGACACAAGTATATAAATATGTATGTGTGTCTATGCGTGCTTATGCACATGAACTCTGAAAGCTATCCAGAAATCATTCCTGTAAGTGGCTCTTAATTTGTATTAATTTTAATTGTAAGTATTTGGTAGCAATTTGCAGGTTGCGTGTCTAGCTTCAAATGCAAACACATATAAGGCATACACTTAAATAACATATAGAGACTGGAAATTAATAATTTTGGTCAACTTGTGTAAGGGAAATATCTGTTTAATTTACAGCTCAAGCTTTAAGCAAGCTCTGGAAGCCTTGCCTCAGCTGTCAAGTGGTGCAGATAAAAAGTAAGTTGGTCTCCTTTATAATTTAGAAGGTGTGTTTTGCAAATAGTACAGCGGTTGAAGCATTCATTCCTTAAGGATAAACCTATTTTTGATCCAAGGCATGGCAAATACAGTGTTAGTGGTGATGTTTCCATTACACCATTTTCCATGCACACAGTACATATAGACTTTAATGCGATTTATCATTATAACAATTCTGCAAAGATTACAAATGACTGATGTTTTGAAACAGCAGCAAGACACTGGAGAGCAAAAAGAAATTTGTTCTTGAGTTATCAACATCGAAAATAGAACTCTTCATTCAATTCATTACAGTGGCCCTTATTTGTTCATTTCCCCTAAACTGAAAAAAACAACAAAATTTTCATGTCAGTATTGGAAGAAGCTGGAATCTGAGTTGCTTCCAACTCCTTCAATAGTGATCTTCAAAGAGTTATTGATACGTTAAATAGGTTTTCCCCCATAATGCAATTTATCTGCTAAAACACACATATGCTCTTGTTACTTCTGAAAGATGAACACTGATTACACAGAAGTATTTCTAATAATGAATTCAAAGGATTTAGACCTGTGGCTAGTAATCAAATAGACTTAAGATTGACTTATGAAATATTGACTCTATATAGATACTGTATTTGTGCTCAATCCTGCAGGATGGTGTTGAGAAAATAGAAGTTCACATGCTTGTATCCTTTAGTACAGATCTAGTACAGATTATAGAGCTGTGGAATTTACTGCAGTTGTTAAATACTGTTCATTTTTTTTCAAAAAGGAAATCAATGACAGCCTAAAATATATTTTAACATTTTAATGTAAGATTAAATAGCCTTCCTTTTTTTTAGTTCACATATTTTTGTCAGAGGCACTAACATTTTTTATCATGATTTATGATTATCAGAATATTTCCTGAATGCTGGATTTAACCAGTGAAGTAAACAAACAATAAAAGGAAAACAAGACACTAACTAAAGGGAATACAAAACGGTTCAATTTTGATTGTGTCACATACTTTGTATATAAAGCAACATTAACTAAGATTCTGAATTTAGATCACATAACCTACCTAAATTTTCTTGTTATTCCTGCTCTTTAAACAATGTTATCCTCTAAGCATGCAACCTCATACATCACGGGTGTCAAACCCGCGGCATCACATTCTCATGATGTGATGTTTCACAGTGTTTTTCCCATTCGCGGAGCTAGGGTGGGCATTGCCTGCATGCAACACATCCAGCCTGCGGGCCACCAGTTTGATACCCGTCATATATGCTTAATGTGGATAAATTCTGCAGCATGCAACATGGCTCATATCTTAGGAAACATTAAATTCCACTTAAAAGCTAAGAGCAATTATCACCCCATATATTAATCTACATAAAATTATTCTTAAGAATATCAATCTCTTTTATTATTACGAAAAAGCTAAAAATATTTGTATACAAACGATTATGTTTTGTATTTGCAGTTTATTTTGAATACATGAAAGGCTATTGAAGTTGTGAATCTTATTCCACCAGCACTCAATCTGTATAAATGCACATGTATTCCTCAGGAAACAAAATAAAAAAGCATAAGGACACACACCTATAATTAATGCATCTGCCTATATGTAGTCTTATTGATCTCACATCTTGGAAAAAAACACAAGCTAAATATTTTGGCAGAAGTGTTTGTAGATTACTCTGAATTACTGAGATTGCATGATAGAAAACAGGTTTGTTAGAAAACAGGTTGCATGGAAACCAAATTTAAAAAATAGAGACCCTGCAAGGATATTATTAACAGATCCATTTTACAAATAGTCTAAACTCTGCATATCTTCTCATGTATCTTATAAAATGCTCTGTAGTTCTCAGGAATCTATTTCCCTTCCTACCACCCCCATTCCTGCCTCCACCATGTGTGGTGGGATCAGTGGCTGACAGGAAGGAAGCCCAGTAGGGGAAGTTCAAAGATATTCCAGCATGGACTCCATAGGTGGGAGGAAGCATGTGAGATCAAACACTGAGGTCTGTACCAGGCTTTCCCATGAAAAGCAGGCAGTCTGGTGAACTGGGGAATCAACAACAAGGAAGCCTCTTGACTTGTCTTAACCTAAGAGTAGCTCTGGTTGCTTGTGTCTGACAAATTGGACCTTCATTGTTCTTGTAATGCACCTAAACTCTTCAAGTCAGCCAATATATATATATATATATATTATTTATTTTTTTACAGATTACTGGAAGAACTACTGAACATATTCAAGAGCAGCATGCAGTTTCAGCTCACCTGCTTTCAAGCTTCTTCTTCCACAATGGTGAAGACCTAATTCTGAAACTGAATTCTTTTCATGAAAAGGGAACCGTAAATGCCATCAGTCTTGTTCTCAAGTAACTGTGCTATTCTTTTCTGTGACCTCATTTTCTTGAATCCAAAATTCGGAGTAAAATTATTAATAGATCTATTGCTTCTAGAAATAGCATACAATCCCATTGTGTTTTGATGAGAATTTACTCTGAAACATTTTAAACAGCAATATATCGCAGTATGCTTAATAGCTTGGCAAGCTGGTTGTATTTATTATCCTAAATAAATGATGTCACCAGATTCCTTACACTTCTGAGCATATTTACCAAAATGTTCTAAAATTCTCCTATATCAGTAGAGATGTTTGGTTCACTAAATGATGACATGTGTACTTGTATCATCATCTATCATCACGCATATACCTGAATATCCATTGTTTGCCTGCTGCCCTCTATGGAATGAATTTTCAACCAGATGTATATAATGGTATGTGGGAAAGACCTTGGGAGAGTAGGCCAAGAGACACTACCAAGAGAATGATCAGATAAGAGACAGCATAGTCCACACCTAGATAATGGGCAGGACAAGAAATTCAGAAGAGACCTTCCCTACTTTCTCAAGCTGTAAAGGAGATTGGGGGGAGGGTTAAACTTTGAAGCTTGCAAGATTCGGTTAATGTAGCTTTACAATAAAGTAGAATTAGCTTATCTACTTGTGATTTGTATCTAATTTACCTGTCAAGACCAACAACATGCTGCATTGCAGTAGAACTCTTATCAACGAATTGATTATGTGACATCAAGTCACGATTGACTCTTAGCAATCATATACATAGATCTCCAGGTTGATCCAATAGTGAATTGTGAAATTGAGTCCATCCACTTTTCTGCTGGTCAGCCTCATCTTGCAGACTTCTTCTGATCACTGAGTTTTCTCGTAATGTGTCCAAAATTTGAGCCTTGAGTAAGAACTCTGGATTGACTTGTTCTATGATTCATTCGTTTGTTTTCTTAGCTGTCCATAATATTGTCCATAGGGTTTGTCTTCAGCACCAGCATTCAAAAGTGTCAATTGTCTTTATATCCTGCTTCAAGTTCAGTTTTTGTTTGCATAGTATCACAAGCTAAACCACTGACTAAACGATTCATCAGTAAATTACCATTGAGATGATGCATAAGTTGCTTCTGTATATATCCTGAAATACTTCATTCTAGAATATTTTTGAGCTGTCTCCGTGTGAGACTTTGTGAATCTAGGAAAGATAAGCCAAGTAAACCAAATACATAATTGTTTTTCTACGTTCACATAACTGTACTTATAGGCAGGTTTACAACTATTAAAACCTCTTTTACAAGAAAAGATTATAAGATTTGTAGATAAACACACAATGATGCATTCTAAAGAACTTGAAAAAGTAAAAAGGATTCCATTTTTAGTCAGCTTTTCAAATGTTATGAATCACAGTACTAAGGGGGGAAAATCCAGTCATCAAGGCCATTTCTACCTTTCAAATGGATTCATGTGCATCAAAAACCTATTTCAAGCCAGACTGCTGATTATTTACCTTTATAATGTGGTCATTCAGATTTTGAAGTTGCTACCTCATAGTCAGACTTGGAAGCCCCAAATGTGCATTCATAAATATCTGCTTCAGTATTTGCTTTTCAATTATCTTGTGGTCATAACAAAGCGAAGTCAGCTGTCTTGATAGCAACATTGAAAGTGATGCAGGTATTTTCATTTGCAAAGTATTCAGTGACAAGTTCAGAACCTGAAGCAATGTGTCTTTCTCATCAAGCTTTCTTTTTTCTCCCATTCTCCCAAGTGAAGCCATGATTCAGTAATTGCTGCGTAAGGATGATGCAGTCATTGTTATTACATACGCCATGTTTTGGCACCTTTTATCAATCCCTGTCATTGTCTCCTCACACATCCCTTCCCCCATGATATTTATTTATGAATTCATACAACTGCTGAACTCAAATTTTGTGTCCCTGGACAGTGTACAAGAAGACAAACAAACAAAAAAACATGATGCTAATACAGGCTACGATAGCTCATTAAACATACAATAAAACGACAGAACTGAGAATCTTCTGCAAACCCACATTGGAGACCCGGCTCAACCTGACCCTAAAGTCAGGTCTTCACCACTTTCTTGCAGACTTGTGGAGTTCTGTCCAACAGTTTATATCTAGGGGAGGATAGGGATTGCCCCCGAGAAGACAGATATCCTAGGTCCCATAAGATACCATTTTAATAAAGGGATCCAGAGTCTTTACCCTCGTTGGAAAGTACGGAACAGGTCTATGCCCTTACCAGTGAACAATCTTCTAGAAAAACTGATCCTATGTTATGTAAGGCTTTGGGTGGTGAAATTCCAACTAATTTCGCCAATCCAACAGGGATGATCTACACCAGGGGTCACCAACCTTTTTGAACTCGGGACCACTAAATTCATAATTTTAAATCACATGGACCACTGATATGATTTTTTTTTAAGATAAATAGTATTTAGTGCAATATAAAAAATGCAAATAACTTTTCTGCAGACCACCAAAATTTTCTCACGGACCACCAGTTGGTGACCGCTGGTCTACATAATGCTCTGGAAAAACAACAGCAACAACAACAACAACAATAATAATGACATTATTTGAAAGGAAGAATACATGTAAACATCTCAGTTTGGTACACTTATTGTCTAACCTGAATCTCCTTTTCTTCCTTATAAATACAAGAAGTCCTCAATGACCACAATTAGGATGGGCAACTTTGTCACTGAATGCCATGGTGTTAAACAAGGTTTCCCATGACTGCAATGTTACTGCTGGCTTTTCCATCGACTCTGCTTCCTGTGGAAGCCAGTTATGAAATGCACAAATAGCAATCATGGGACTGTAGGACGCTCCAACAGTTGAAAATGCCCATTGGTTGAAAAGTGCTAGAACCTTGGGTCACAGGACCATTGGGAATTAATCATAAAGTTCAGTTTTTAGTACTGTCATAATTTTGAAGGGTTGCTAAACAGGGCAAAGATTACCTGACTACAAGTCATAGACCTAAAAGGAAAAGAAAGCAACAATGATCTGTCATCTCCACTTTCGCGACTGTGGCTACTGTTCAGTGGTGGGTTTCAAAAATTTTTTAGAACCTCTTCTGTAGGTGTGGCCTGCTTTGTGGGAGTGGCTTGCCAGCCATGTGACTGGGTGGGAGTGACTTGGCAGTCATGTAACTGGGTGGACATGGCCAACTTGTAAAATGTGATGAAACTCACTTAACAACGCTCTTGCTTAGCAACCAAAATGTTGGCTCAGAAACTGGCATTTGAAGCACGCAAGCCTTAAAGCTGTCAAGTTACAAGACCCTTGCACCCCTATCCCTTTAGAAAAAACCCCCCCAGGGGTGTTCAAACTTGACAGCTTTAAGACTTGTGGCCTTCAATTCCCAGAATTCCTCCTCTCGCTCTTCATCTTGATGATGTGCGGACGGGCAGGGGGAGGGAGCTAGAACCGGTTCTAAATGGCACTGTAGATTATTGGACCCTCTTCTATCGAAGAGGTTAGAACTGGCAGGAATCCACCCCTGCTACTATTTACTAAATACTATCAGATTAATAATTGACATCCACTCTGATGAACATGTGGCAAAGCAAAGAAATATTGGAGTAGGATTTCCATCTTAGTATGGAAGAGTCTCAAAGTGAATGTAAAGATAAAACCAGAAACTTTTCTTTTGGGTTTAAAGGAAAAAAGACTTTGGGGGAGAGGGGAATTGGAAACTTTGATGTTATAAATGTTGACGGCAGCAAGATTATTTTATGCAAAAAAAAAAATAGAAGGATATTTGGATTCCCACAATGGATGAATGGCGGCAGAATTTGATGGAGATGTTATATGCCAAAGATGCTAAAACCCAACTACTTTTGTTTCTACTTGGAAGCCGCTATGGGACTCAAGGTGGGAAATGAAACTTTGATTTTGGGTTTTACCGATTAGATAGGTTAGTTGTTATAGAAATGGCTAGTTTGTACTATTATGTAAAACTAATAAATTGAGATTTGATGTTATTGATTTTCTTGCACCAAAGGAGTCGGAAATCAACACCTTTTTTCAGTTTTTCCCCTTTGTCCCACAATTTTTCCTTCCTTTTTCCCTCTTCTATCTTTCCTACTATTTTCTTTTGTTATTTTTGTATCTTATAATATTAATACACGAATAAACTATGAAGAAATTAAAATAAATAATTGACATCCATGCATGTATACACATATAGTCACACTATGTATAATAGCATTCACAATGAATTTCTTTTTCACCTTATTTCTCCTTCAGCGAATCCTAGAAAATATAATTACCTGATTTGTTTCTTCTCAAGGCTGCAACAATTGAGCTAGCATTTGTTTCTAGATAATATCTTAGTAAAAGGTTAAGAAAATCACTTGCCATTTACCTGACCTTCAAAAGTAAGTGACAGTTTTTGAAGGGAACTTTTCATGCATTTTTTTTAGAAGAAAAGCTAGTTCTTTTTGATCGCCACTTGTGAAAGAGAAAAAAATCCTAGTTGTGGCCCTTAATGATGAGAGAAAAAACGTAAGAGAAGCTGAATATAAACGGCTGAAGATCTGAGCTCTAGATTGTAAGCTATCTTGTAAGCTATCTTTTTAATCAGAGTAGACTCTTCAGTAGAGTTTATATCATATTGTTAAGGAAAACCACAGAGGGCTACTTAAGGGGCAAGCTATGAACTGAGTACCTCAGTACCAAGTGCATGTATAGTAAGAAATACGGGTGGGAATGTATCAAGCCTAATTTGAGTCATATATGTGGCAAATTGTAATTGGGTGGTCAGGTGACCTGCTTCACGGATTACAGCCCTGCCTTTGAAAAGGTTTCAGCTGAAAGTAACACCAAGTTACTATTAACTGAGATGCAGAGAATGATAAGAAAAAAAAACTGGAGGGCACCATTAGGATGCTGATACAACAGCTATGCTGAAATGAGATTCAATTCCTAATCTAGTAAATTTCTGAACATGCAATAAGGATGTTATCCCACCATTTTTTTTATAAATATAAATTTTTATTAATATTTGCCATATCAACAAATATAGGGTAAGGGTAGCTGGGAAGACATACATAAACATATCGGGGAAATGTCTAGTCCCCTAGATTGAGAATTGAGTTTATCGCAGTCTAATTTATCAGTTATTATTTATAATTATACAAAGATTTTTTTTCTTCTCAGATTTACTATCCTCTTGTCTTATTTATTCCTCACATTGATTTCTTAAATAGTCTATCTAGTTGGTTCCCTTGGTATCCATTACTCTCCTGTTATACCATGAATACCATTTATTCCAGCCGCTATGGGACTCAAGGTGGGTCCCATTTATTCCAGCTTTTGAAAAAGGTTGAGTCTTGTCTATCTTTTAAGATATATGTTAGTTTGTCCGATTCTGCACAGTTGAAAATTTTGGCTATAATTAGGTGCTCTGGTGGTAAGTTAGTGTCTTTCCAATATTGTGCAATAGCCATCCTGGTCGCTGTTATTATGTGCGAGAAGAGGTACCAATCTTGATTTTGGATTTCACTTGGTTTGATGCCTAGCAAATACAGGTCGGGTTTGAGAGGAAAATTCATGCCTGTTATTTCCAAAAGCCAAATTTGTATTTTTTTCCAGAGTTGGGTGATTATTGGACAAGTCCACCATTGGTGAAAAAACGTACCCCTGGCCGTCTTACATTTCCAACATCTATCTGATGAGTTCGGGAACATATTTGCAATTCGAGCAGGTGCTAGATACCACCTGTATAACATTTTATATAAATTTTCCTTAAATGAAGAGGCCAGGGTCATTTTCATGGTTTTACCCCAAATTGTTTGCCATTCCTCTAATTTAATATTCCTCCCTATATTCCTTCCCCAGGCAATCATGGCATCTTTGATTATCTCTTCTCCGACATGTCTCTGCAGCAGCAAATTGTAGGCCTTAGAGATAAATTTTGTTGGTGTTCCCCAAAGAATTTTATCAATATCTTGATTTGTCGTGTATATTCCAAATTCCTGTTTGTCTTTATTAAATTTAGATTGTGCTTGGGCATATGACCACCAGTCCACCTTCCACCCCCTTGATTGTAAATCAGCCTGTGTCCTAATGTTACCAGTTTCATCCATCAGGTCCCCATATGTTAAATTTCTCCTTGGGTTATGGACAGTCGGGTATGTTACTGCTTCAATTGGGGCTAACCACCTTGGAATTTGGGTATACAGCTGTTGTTTGATTTCCCCCCCATGTCTTATAGAGAGTTCCCTTAATGTGGTGAGTGACAAAACTTTTAGGTTGCCTATTTTTGGGGGGCCATAGGAATGAGTGCCAACCTTGAGATAGGTCATAGCCTTCAATTGTCAAAATCTGTCTTCTTGCTAAAGTGACCCAATCCCTGATCCAGACTAGGATTATCCCACCATTTTGCTTGGCCCTGAGCTACTTCTACAGGACTCTCTTGTCTAAAGACAGTTCACATTTTATTTAAAAATGAAGCGCTTGTTGTGCATGAACAGAATGCTGGAAGATTCCATTAGCCTTTGCTATGACTTTGATTCAGTTGTTTTGACAATGGCCTGGTATTTTTCTAGAAGTTACTCCTCAACTGTAAATTAAATGCATCACCCATTTAACATACCCAGATGTTAAATCTTCCAACATTTAAGGGGTTGTCACAGAGAAGAGGGGGTTGACTTATTCTCCAAAGCAGAGGGGTGGAGGACAATTCTGAGCAAAATGGAAGCAGACCATATCCAATATACCACAATTCAGATTTACTTTAGAAAACCATAAACTTGCCACTGAAAATTGAGAGGAAGGAAGGAAGGAAGGAAGGAAGGAAGGAAGGAAGGAAGGAAGGTAGGTAGGTAGGTAGGTTCTGGTATGAGGCTGACCATATTTAGCCTCCAAGCAGAAATTCAGAAATTGAGTGTTAGAATGTTTGGAATCAAGTATGTCTAGTTTAATGAAGAGAAAAGATTAAGGATGACATGATAGCAATCTCCCAACATTTAAGGGGTTGTCACAGAGAAGAGGGGGTTGACTTATTCTCCAAAACAGAGGAGGGGAGGACAATAAGTAATGGGAGGGATCCTGTTGTAAACTTGCTGGATGCTACCATAAATATACAATCTACTGCTACCCCCTCTTCTCTGTGACAACCCCTTAAATGGTTAATTTAAAAAGCTTTTCCCCATTTTATGACATTTCTTGCCACAGATGTTAAGTGACTCACTGTAGTTGATAAGTTAGTAACCTGGTTGTTCAGTAAATCTGGCTTCCCCATTGACTTTGCTTGTCAGAAAGTTGCAAAAAGTAAGCAAATGAGCCTGGGACACTACCATGGTCCTAAGTAGGAACCAGTTGCCAAGCATCTCAATTTTGATCACATGAGCATGATAATGCTGCAAACTGTAAAAAATGGCATTGCAACTTTGAACAATCATTAAATGAACTGTTATAAGTCAAGGACTATTTCTATTATTTATAAGGCAGCCCAAACAATCTTGCATCCAACTAGATTCAAAGCCCTTGAAAAGCAGAATAAGTGGATTCAAATTTCTATCTTCTATATTTCACTGCCCTGCTGACTGCTGAAACATTGCCTCAAGAGTTCTCAGGACAGAATAAGGAAGATCTGAGTTTTAAAATTGCTCATCAGTGGTTTTGTGTCTTTGCATTCCCACTCAAAGGCATCAGCTTAGCCTTTCAGGATGTGTGTCCTCTTAATTCTTTGAAGCTGGAAAAATTCCCTTGCCTCTTAAGAAATGAGAGCTAATACCGCAACATCAACTCTGCAACATCAACCTTACCAGAGTGAAAGGGTTTCTTAACCTTTTGCAGAATTCTTCAGGGAAATGATGAAGATTAATTCCTTCTGAATAGCAACTGGAAGTTGCTGCTAAACTCTTGACAATTTTGGGCATTTGTTCATATGACTCTGAACAACCTCAGGGGTAACTGAACTCAGGGCCAAGGGGGGAAACCCCCTTTTTGTCTTCCATGGTTAAAAAAGAAAACCTGTCAGAGTCAAACAAAGACCACAAAATTCAAATGAACTAGTCTAATCGTTCAAAAGAAATGATTTAATGCAATCCATCAGTTAAACCAGCCTTATTGGTCATTGACTTGTGGGTTACCGAGTGATGTTTCAGTTCCATTATCTTAACACTCCAACACTGGGATACTCTTGAGTTGTTTTTGTTGGTTTTTTATTAGAGATTCTGGGCTTACTTCTCTTTGAGGGTTAGACTGAACTAGAAGCTGAGTGCTTTTATTTAACTTTGAAGAAGAAGAAAATCCTCCCCAAGCTTCCAAGAAGACACTTATCTCCCAACTTTCGTTTAAACTACGCAGTGATCTTAAGCAGATTACCTTCATCTCAGTGAAAACACCACAGTTGAAATGTCACACCTTTCTCTGCTTTGCTGCATCCTGAGAAAAGCAAGAGTTGAAATGACCCTGCAGTACTAACTCAACTTCAGCAAAAGGCCAGGATTAACCACAAAAAAACCCACAGCCTGAAAACAAGCTAAGTCTTCAGGTACAGCAAATGCCAGTCAAGAGATCAAGTTCAAAGGAAATAACTGAATCCAAAGAGAAAGAAGGCACAGCTCCTTTCTTGACACAAGGATACTCTTCTCCAAAAATGCCTTCTGCAGGCTGATTTCCCGAAGCCCCAGGCTGTAAGTGGTTATGGAATAGCCATTAATATCAAACAACATCAACTATCTTTTATTTTGTTTACATATCAGTTCCCATAGAAATCGCTCTTAGACTTATATACCGCTTCACAGTGCTTTACAGCCCTCTTTAAGTGGTTTTTACCAAGTCAGCATATTGCTCCTGGCAATCTGGGTCCTCATTTTACCCACCTCAGAAGGATGGAAGGATGAGTCAACCTTGGCCTGGTGAGATTTGAACTGCCAAATAGCAGGCAGCCGGTAGTCAGCAGAAGTAATCTGCAAGTACTGTACACTAATCACTGTGCCACTGCGGCTTATGCTTTAAGGTTGTGTTTTTCAAACTTGGCAACTTTGAAGCAGCATGAAGCATGCTAGCTGTGGAATTCTGGGGTTGAAGTCCTTCCAAGTTTGAAAAACTCTGCTCTAAGGTCTCCATCAATCTTTCATTCTTTTGATTATTCACCAAAAAAACAGTAATCTAAAAACAGCTTGCAAAAAAAAAAAAAAAACTCAGCTGCATTCTAAACCTTCCCCAACAAGGCAGAACCAGGAGATGATAAGGCTTCCTTTCTCAGGTTGAACCTGAGGCCCTCCAGATAAGGTAAACTTACAGTCTGAATCTTCATTAATTCTTTGGCCAGTCTGCCTGGGCTGATGGAAGGCCATTCAAATCTTTACAGAGCACCAGATTATAAAATGCAGTGGTGAAAGAGATGGAAACTGGGCCTACAAGATCCATGGAAAGAATCTCCAAATCTCAAGAATGTAAGAAAGGACAGATTTCTTGAAGGCCCCCCCCCCCCAAGTTGATAAAAATCATAACAGGAAGTGCTGATCAGTGTGATTTTCATAGTTTGAGGTCCAGCACAGAAAATGAGTCTAGAGGTTACAAAAGGCAAAGATCTCAGGAATAGGCAGATCTATCAGAAGACTATGCCAGGGGGTGGCGGGGAGTGTGTATGATTTCATCTCTTGAAGGACATGCTCAAACAGGAGCATTTCTCCTTTTCTTCTGTTTACCGTGTTTTCCCGAAAATAAGAGAGGGTCTTATTTTCTTTTGACCCCCGAAATAAGTGCTTGGTCTTATTTTCAGGGAGGTCTTATTATTTTTGAGGTGCAGGAGGTGGCGAGCATGGTCACCCCTTGGCTGCTGCTGTGTTGCAATATTTTCGGAGAGGGCTTATTTTCAGGGGAGGGCTTATTTTAGCCCACGTGCTCAAAAGCACAATTGGGTTTATTAATCTGGGGAGGTCTTATTTTCGGGAAAACAGGGTACTCCTTTTTCCATGGTGCAAATTTGTCCAGAAATCATGCTAGAACGTCCATGCAGTCCTGGCATTGTTGCCTCTGAAATTATCACAGTTTTCAGTCACTTCCCTAATGAATATGCAATCGTTTCTTTTCTTGTTTAACACAATCAGCCTGTAAACTGCCTCATTGGTGATGTCTAGATGAGGTGAGCAGCTTGTAATATAAATCCAGCAAATAAGAAAGAAAGAAGAAACACACCAGTGAAGTGGGTGGGGAGGAGGAACTCTGAATACCCAAAGGAAAAACAGCCCAATCTAGCTCTCTGACTCAACCTGTCCCAGACTGGAAGCAACAGCAGCTGTTGAAACGCAATGCACAAGTGCAGGGAGCCATCTTAAAGTTGTACAGGAAGCTTAAAAGAAAGGAGACTCAGAGTTTATTTTTTATTTTTATTTTATTTACATTTATATCCCGCCCTTCTCCGCAGAGGACCCAGGGCGGCGCACAGGAAATTTAAAAAACATACAAAATACAAAGATAAATACATAATTTAAAATATAAATTAAACTGTCTTATCCCATGCTAAAAGCCAAATTTTAAAATACCCAATTTAAAACTATCTAAGAAGTCCCCATGGGAGGTTAGGCTAGGCCGGCTTGTTGGAACAGGTATGTCTTTAGACATTGGCGGAAGAGGCGGAGGTCGGGGATGGTGCGTAATTCGGGGGGTAGGTCGTTCCAAAGGGCTGGGCCCGCCACAGAGAAGGCTCTTCCCCTGGGTGTCGCCAGTCGGCATTGTCCGGCCGACGGCACCCTGAGAAGGCCCTCTCTGTGGGAGCGTATCGGTCTAAGGGATGTATGGGGCAAGAGGCGGTCTCGCATATAACTAGGCCCCGAGCCATGGAGCGCTTTAAAGATGGTCGTCAAGAACGTCGTTTAAACGTTCTCGCATCCAGAATGTCATCCATGAGTGTCATCTATGCAGCAGGATGTACAGTAATGTTAGTACATAACTGGGATACGCAACAGAACACATGGCATGGGTTACCCTATTTTATAAATAACCCTATTTTTTTTCAACTCTTCAATATGCCAGAATGATGCAGAAAGGACATGGGTGTGCTGCTATTGTGATGCCTGACATCTGATGCAAGCGTGTGTGACATACTATTTGTGTGATGATGTTTCATCATTTGCCCCCTGTGGACATAGATGGACACCAGAAATAGGAACCTGGCCCCTGTGAGCAGTTGAGGCTTCAAATTGGGATACGTTTTGACAAAGGAAGCTCTTGTTTTGAGGCATGGTAGCATTTAATAGAGGCTTGCTTGCCATAAACTCCATTCCAATTATTCTTCAATCAGCTCAAGCCCACAATATGCTTTAGAGACAAGTTTGCTTCAATTACATTTTATTGCCAGGATTTTGTCATCACTCACATGGTTTGTTTGCTTTTATTTCTTGAGTAGCCATGAAAATTAGCTTGAGGGGGTGAAACTGCTGGATTTAAAAGAAACTATTTGAGAATGAGAAAAACATTTTTAGTGAAAAACCTACTCTGCATTTAATAGTGGGTTGCTGATGGTTTTAAATGGTCTCCCCAGTCTTCGCTTGCAAGTTGTTTTAAATAACAAGATTTTGAGAGTTTCCTATGAAAAGAGAAAGATAAGCCACTGCAAATGTATCTAATTACAAATAAGTTAAATTGAATTTCCTTTTCTCACCTAGGACTATTCTCAAAATTCCAAAACATTTCAACCAGTACATGTCAAATTAAGCAAATATGACAGCCGTGGCCAGGGGGGCATTTTACCAGGTTCGCCTGGTGCGCCAGTTGCGTTCCCTATTGGACTGGGACGCCCTTCGCACGGTCACTCATGCGCTTGTGACGTCTCGGCTGGACTATTGCAATACTCTCTACATGGGGCTCCCCTTGAGATGCACTCGAAGGCTACAGCTGGTCCAGAATGCGGCCGCACGGGCAGTTATTGGAGCTACAAGATACTCCCATGTTACACCACTCCTGCGCGAGCTGCACTGGCTGCCTGTGGCCTTTCGGGTGCATTTCAAGGTGTTGACTATCATCTTTAAAGCGCTCCATGGCACAGGACCTAGTTATTTGCGGGATCGTATCCTGCTCCATACATCCCTTTGGCCGATTCGCTCACAGAGAGGGACTTCTCCGGGTGCCGTCCACCAGGCAATGCCAGCGGGCGACGCCCAGGGTAAGGGCCTTCTCTGTGATGGACCCGACCCTCTGGAACGACCTACCCCCGGATATTAGAACGACTACAGACCTCCGCGCTTTCCGCAAAAAATTAAAAACCTATCTGTTTCATCAGGCTGGCTTGGCCTAATGTATGTTTCTCGCCCCAGTCTGTATTTTCAAATTGTTTTATTTGGTTTTTAACGGGCTGTAATTTTAATTGTTCTTAAAATTTTAGTACAGGTTAATTGAATTCGTTTTTAATCTTGTTATGTATTGTATGTTTTTGGATGGTTTTTAATTTTCCTGTACACCGCCCCGAGTCCCTTTGTGGAGAGGGGGCGGTTTATAAATGTAATAAATTATTATTAAATTATTATTATAAGTCAGAGAGCATAAAGGATTGTCATAGTGAACTGAAGCATCATTTGCCTTCAGATTTAGCAATATAACCTAACTCTGGGTATACTAAACATAATCTTTCAAACATCTATACAGTACTAATCCTTTCAATTATATCCAGGTATGTGAATATAAGACTATGTCATGAGCATGACTGTGGCACAATCATGTATGTTTTCTATTTATTTATTACATTTATATGGCTGCCCATCTTACACTTTTGATGCTGGATGGCACACGCAATGACAATAACAAAAAAAACAACAACCTTACAATGCAACAATTTAAAAAATTGTAAAAAAAAACCAATTAAGACAGTTAAAAGCTGCCATAAGAAAAATGTAGGATAGTATAGAAAATCCCACTGAATGTAATGGGTCTGTAATGTTGCAACGCCTGAATTATACCAGATATATATAGTCACAGAAGTTAGGGATTTTCCAATCCCATTGGTCTAGGACTAGGTAGATAAGTTTAAACTCATGTACAGTCTTCAGTGGAATTTATTTATTCAAAGTATGTCCTATGCATCTTAAGTGCTTAAAGCATTCTACAATAAAATATTGTAACTATCAGGAAGAAAAAGCTGAAAAATCTGAAACAAAACACAACCTTTATTGAGTGACCAAAGTTGTCTAATTCTAAAGATCAGAGAAATCAAAACAGCATTTCTTTTTTCCGCAAATACTGTATGTCCTAAAGACATGAATGGATGAAATGAGTGTTAGAAAGCTATCGTAAAGGAAAAGAAGGAAGCCACAATTGATCTTAGCATTTTCTAGGAGAAACACAATAGCATGAAGGCAGATTGCATATTGCATTTGAAAGTGTGTGATTCAGGGTTTTTTTGCACTATTAAAAGGATCATCAAATAACAACTGATGGGAAGAATATTTGCCTAAACACTGGCACTTTAGAAGATTCAATGATCAGACAGAAACTTGTTCCAGTTAATTCGGTATATGTTATTATTTTTATTTGCTCTTATTTGTGAGTCACTCAGTCACTTAATAATAGTAATAATAATAATAAATTTTATTTGTATACCGCCTCCTCTCCCCAAAGGGACTTGGAGCGGTGCACAGGGAATAAAAAACCAATATAAAATACATAGAAAGATAAACAGTTAAAATACGAATTAAACAATTGTCCCTGCGCTAAAATCCCCTAAATTAAATTACACTAAAAACCCCTAAAACCCTATCGAAAGACGGAAGACTAACCTAGGCCAGCCAAGCAGAAAAAGTGTGTTTTCAATTTTTGACGGAAGGAGTGGAGGTCCGTGGTTGTTCTAATTTCGGGGGGAAGGTCGTTCCAGAGGGCTGGGCCCGCCACAGAGAAGGCCCTTCCCCTGGGCGTCGCCCGCTGGCATAGCCTAGTGGACGGCACCCGGAGAAGCCCCTCTCTGTGGGAGCGAATCGGCCGCAGGGATGTATGGGGCAGCGAATCGGCCGCAGGGATCCCGCAGATGTTGGACAGATCAAAATAGGATAGACAGATAGATGATAGATAGACAAATAAATAGATGAGAGAGAGAAAATAGAATGGAGATAGATAGATGATAGGATAGATACGTAGATGATGATAGATGATAGATAGATAGACAGACAGATAGACAGACAGACAGACAAATGATAGATGGATGATAGATAGATGGATGATAGATAGATAGATAGATAGATAGATAGATAGATAGATAGATAGATAGATAGATAGATAGATAGATAGATAGATAGATAGATAGATAGATAGATAGATAATAGGAGACGGGGGAAGTGTCCGATATGGTAAGTTAGGTCAGAAATGAGCTTTATTTCTCATTTGGTTCCAGTTCTGAGAATCAGACTTATGGAATTGGAAAAATATATTATATTTACACCTGCCTTCTGTTGAACCTCCTTACACTATTTTTAAAAACCCTTCTTCGGTCCAATCTAATCTTTATTATGGTCATAGACCAGCTGAAGGACGGTGTGGTACAAGTCAATTAAAAACCATAGAAGATACTGGACTTATGAAGAAGAAATAGACTGAAGACCGGTCCAAAAAGCAGGGCTGACAACCAAGGTGGAATGGAGAGCCAACAGGTTGTCTGGCTCTTTGATGACTCCTCTCCAGACAAGGACACTACAAGAAAGTGAGCTTCAGGTTTAGAGCTCTGAGAAATGAGAAAATAGCCAACTTGCTGAAGCTGCAGGCAGTGCCTTTGGAAGTACACTGGGTTTGTATACTTCCTTTTCTAATCACTTTTAGAAATTGTTCATTCACTGCTTTTCAGCTACTAGGAACCTTTGGGTTGACATGTTTGATGGCACTGGGTGAGTTTCCTTCAAATCTTAGCAAAAGAAAGTTTTAACTAGAAGTTTAAAAACTTTTTAAAAATGAGAATAAACAGCAAAAGCACGATTAAAGCATTGGTTTTAGAAAGGTGCAAATTATCTAAGGTCAAATTAATTTGAAATAAGATTTAGCTGCAAAGAATCTTTCCTGTAAGAAAATAGAATTTCCCTGAGGATGGGTTCCAGCACAAATATGTGTGCAGCAGTCTTATTTTTGGGGAAACACAGGTAGTGATTAAAAGACATTATGGAACGAGTTCTACCTGATAAGATCAAGACTGATCTACAATGGATATAGAAACAACAAACGAAGAGATTGGCCTGGATAATGGTCTTATATTGCAGGGGTCTCCAACCTTTGCAACTTTAAGTCTGAACGACTTCAACTCCCAGACTTCTCCAGCCAGCAAAGGATTCAGCAAAGGATATCTTGGATTCAGATAAAAAGGCTTTTTGACATTTTGAATTTTGTGAGATGGGAAAGAAAAAAATTAAATCAAGCTATATGCCATTATTTGAAGGACTAAAAAGTAAGATTGTTTAAAGTAAACAGAAGACTATAAAGTGTTTTTTTTTTAACATCACAGTTAAAATGGGGATATTGTTCTCTCTGGTAACCTTTAAAGGTTGCTGACATCAGGATGAACATGATAACACCATATGGATTTGTTTATAGACAAGAGTTAGGGTGTGAGAAGAGATCAAATGTTTTATTTTAAGAAGAAAATTATAAGTTATTAAAATTGTTTATATATAGGTAGTCCTCAACTTGCAACAACAATTGAGCCCAAAATTTCCATTTTCCGTTAAGCAAGGCAGTTAAATGCCTCCTAGCCCTCCTGTCCATTGTTAAAGCTTTAGTTTCATTCCTATATAATACTTTTTACTTGCAAATGTGTGTGCATCCTCCTCCCTCGGTGCTTTTTAAGTTTCTGTTTTTAAAAGTATCTTTCAGGCCTGAAAAAGGGAAATATAAACCGAGAGAATAAAGGACTTTGCGCTGTTTCGAAAGTAATACATCTGAAAACATTTTATGAAGGTACGGAGAAACAGCATCACCCGCAAAATGATGTTTAAAATATTGACATTTTCATTTCTGTTTTCTAAGATGAACCAAAGAGCTAAAGAAGCCATAAGGAAAATTGTGTGAGTCCACTGCAGCAAAAACGAAAGTATTGTGGGATAAGAAAAGATCACAGCAAACACTTCAATGGACTTTATTTATTTTATTTATTTTATTTTATTAAATTTATACCCCGCCCTTCTCCTAAAAAAGGACCCAGGGCGGCGCACAGGCATCATTAAAAAACATACAAAATACAAAAGTCCAAAATTTTAAAAACTAATTAAATAATTCCCTGTGCTAAAATAATAACGCTCTAAAATTTAAAATTATCCCTATAAAAGATCAGAAACGGGGTTATGCAAGGCCGGCTTGTTGGAATAAATAGGTTTTAAGACGTTGGCGGAAGAGGCGGAGGTCCACGATGGTGCGTAGATCAGGGGGAAGGTCGTTCCAGAGGGCAGGGCCTGCCACAGAGAAGGCACTTCCCCTGGGCACCGCCAACCGGCATTGCCCGGCCGACGGTACCCTGAGAAGGCCCTCTGTGTGGGAGCGGATCGGTCGAAGGGATGTATGGGCAAGAGGCGGTCACGAATATAGCTAGGCCCCGAGCCATGGAGTGCTTTGCAGATGGTTGTCAGCACCTTGAAGCGCACCCGAAAGGCCACAGGTAGCCAGTGCAGCTCGCGCAGGAGAGGTGTTATGTGGGACTGCCTTGCGGCATCCATAATTACCCACGCGGCCGCATTCTGAACCAACTGCAACCTTCGAGTGCACCTCAAGGGGAGCCCCATGTAGAGAGCGTTGCAGTAGTCCAACCGAGATGTCACCAATGCCTGAGTGACTGTGCGCAGAGCTCCCCGGTCCAGTAAGGGGCACAACTGGCGTATCAAGCATACCTGATAAAACGCCCCCCTGGCCCCGGCCGACACATGGTCCTCCATGGTCAGCCGGGAATCCAGGAGGACACCCAAGTTGCACGCCCTCTCCACGGGGCTAGTTGGACGCCCCCAATGGCCAGTGTTGGACTAATCTGGCTGTACCGGGGTGCTGGAAATCACAGCCACTTGGTCTTGGACGGGTTGAGCCTGAGTTTGTTGCTACCCATCCAGCCCCGTACGGCCTCCAGACACCGGGACAGTACCTCGACGGCATCGTTGGGGTGGTTTGGGGTGGATATGTACAGCTGAGTATCATCAGCGTACAGATGGTATTCCACCCCAAAACCACGGATGATCTCGCCCAGCGGCTTCATATAGGTGTGTCTCTTGCATTTTGTATCTCTCCCATCTCAATACTGACACATTCTTTTGTTTTATATGCCTCCAGTTGAGCACTCAATGACGCATACACAGCATTCTCCTTGCAACAACAAACCTGTGAGGTAGATTGGGCTGAGTGTGACTAACCCAAAGTCAACGAGTGAGTTTCTGTGGCTATAACTCAACTTGAACCTGGGTTTCACTCCATGGTGGGATTCATTTTTATTTTTTACTACTGGTTCTGTGGGCATGGCTTAGTGGCTGTGGCATGTCTTGGTGGGCATGTCTTGGTGGGTGTAGCAGGAGAAGGATACTGTGAAATCTCCATTCTCTCCCCCTCAAGGGGAAGGTTACTGCAAAATCCCCATTTCCTCCTAATCAGCTGGGACTCAGGAGGTAGAGAATAGATGAAGGTGGGGCCAGTCAGAGGTGGTATCCAAACTACTCAAAATTTCCGCTACCGGTTCTCCAGAACTGGTCAGAACCTGCTGAATACCACCTCTGGTTTCACTACTCCAGAGTTGAATTTTTCTATTCATAAGATAGAAGTTTGTTGTTTATTCGAAATGAAAAAAAAAATGGCGGATTGCTGCTTAAATACAAAATAAGGGACCTATCCAGTGGTGGGTTTCAAAAATTTTAGAACCTCTTCTGTAGGTGTGGTCTGCTTTGACGGTGTGTCTTGTCAGCCATGTGACCAGGTGGGAGTGTCTTGCCAACCGTGTGACTAGGTGGGAGTGACTTGGCAGTCATGTAACTGGGTGGACATGGCCAACTTGTAAAACTCTCTTAGCAACCAAAATGTTGACTCAGAAACTCTGGCATTTGAAGCACGCAGGTCTTAAAGCTGCCAAGTTACAAGACCCTTGCACCCCTAACCCTTTAGAAAAAAAAACCCCAGGGGTGTTCAAACTTGGCAGTTTTAAGACTTGTGGGCTTCAACTCCCAGAATTCTTCCTCTCGCTCTTCATCTTGATGATGTGTGGACGGGTGGGGGGAGGGAGCTGGAACCAGTTCTAAATGGAACTGTAGATTCGTGGACCCTCTTCTATAGAAGAGGTTAGAACTGGCAGGAACCCACCCCTGGACCTATCTGAAGCACGTGGGGTGGTCAATCTCCATTTTGAAGCTGAACTTCAAAGATTATGATCTGTGAAGAGAATGAGATTTGTTCCTAAAGAAAGAGCCTTAATTTGGCTCTTTGTAACTATTAAGGGGAAAAAAACCAATCTTAGAAAAAGAGAAAGTGGGTTTTCCTATGAATTCATGGAAAGAAGGAGGGTAACATGCTGAGCAGTCAATGAAAACGTTTCTTCTAACAGGACTGTAAAGTAAGCTGATTTGTCTTTCATTTAAAGGAATTCACATTTACAACGTCATTCTAATTTATACTCTGCAGGCTGTGGTTTTTTCTTCTTCTTCCCTGAAAGCTGTTTGAAGGGCCCTGATGGTGTTTCCCCCACCTCCGGGGCGGTGGCAACTGCTGATGTAAATAGCATACCCATTTGAAAGATCAAAGAAAACCTGTACTCTTGCTACAATTCTCTTATTTGAGGTTAATACTTGGGAAGTCTATTGCTCATAAAGAGTACACACAAGGCCACGTTAACATAGCTGCCTTATTACATATTTAATTGCATACATACGCACTTAATTTTCACTGAAAGAATAGTAAGCTTTTCTGGATACCAACTATGATTGTCAGCCATAGATTTGTCATAAGGTAAGAGTTCCCCTTGCACATATGTGCTAGTTGTTCCCGACTCTAGGGGGCAGTGCTCATCTCTGTTTCAAAGCCAAAGAGCCAGTGCTGTCTGAAGACGTCTCCGTAGTCATGTGGCCGACATAACTAAATGCTGAAGGCACATAGAACTCTGTTATCTTCCCACCAAAGGTGGTTCCTACTTTTATACTTGCATTTTTACATGTTTTCGAACTGCTAGATTGGCAGAAGCTGGGACAAGTAACGGGAGCTCATTCCATTATGCGGTGCTAGGGATTCGAACTGCCGAACTGCCGATCTATCTGATCGACAAGCTCAGCATCTTACCCACTGAGCCACCGCGTCATACAACCACATAGATTTATACAACTATTGGTGTCTTCTGAAAAATTGTAGTAAACTGTTTGTTTTATTTATCAAACATAAATCTAAATTTAAAAAACATGTACAGCCTAATTATAGTGCTTATATTTGATAACAATCAATTCCAGTTTTATTTTACCTAAAGAATAATGAAAGCAGGATGGTAAAATATATTTTTCTCACAGCCGAGGTTCCTATTTGATCATTTTCACATATTTTTCTATTGTCTTGTGCTCAACTTTTACAATCAAAATAAATACTTCTATTTTGTATTCAATGCCATATAAGCTAAGTTTTATCATTGTAGTTGTAGGAATGTTTAATGTAATGTAACTTTTCCAAAGAGAGAACACAACTAGTCCTCTACTTACAGCAATTCGTTTAGCAACTATTTAAAGTTATAACAGTGCTGAAAAAGTGAGTTATGACTGGTCCTCAAAGTTATGACCATCACAGCATCCCTATAGCT
This sequence comes from Rhabdophis nuchalis, assembly GCA_039707465.1. Classification (NCBI taxonomy): domain Eukaryota; kingdom Metazoa; phylum Chordata; class Lepidosauria; order Squamata; family Natricidae; genus Rhabdophis; species Rhabdophis nuchalis. The sequence goes on from CM077645.1 coordinate 146,451,401, forward strand.
GTGTCTTCCAGTTTCCGGCATGCGCGCCATCCAGCTGATTGTCGCACTCCAGAAACTGCAAGACCAGCTATCCGGTATGCATGCATGCGCTGGAAACCAGAAGTTCATTTCCCAGCGTGTGCATGACCCCTGAGCTGTTCCTCTTCTTGGCGGAGGCCCTGACGAGTGCACACATGCATGCTCACCATTACTGTCCTATCAGACAACTGGTTGTCCAACCTCTTCTTAAAAACTTCCACTGTTAGAGCATTCACAACAACTGGAGGTAAGTTGTTCCACTGATTAACTGTTTTCACTGTCAGGAAATTTCTGCTTAGTTCTAAGCTGGTGGCACGCGGAGCTATTTGTTAGGGCACACGAGGCGTTGCCCTGTCAGATCCTGTGCGCATGCAGCTGACTTCAGCCTTTTTTTGAGGCTGTTTTTGGCCCTCTGGAGCTTTCAGGAGGCTTCAGGCTTCCCTGAAGGCTCCAGAGGTCAAAAAATGGCCCTACAGACAAACCAAAAGTCATCATTCCCAAACTTCCAGGTTTTCCATAGGGCTGTTTTTTGCCCTCTGTAGGGCCTCCGGGAGGGGCAGGGCATGCTGTTTTCGACCTCCCCAGGCTTCTAGAAAGTCTCTGTAGCCTGGGGAGGGTGAAGTGGTTTTTGGCATGGGAGCCAAAAAAGGTTAGCCATCACTGGTATAGGGTTTCCTGCCTGAGCAGTGGTTTGGACTAGAAGATCTCCAAGCTCCCTGCCAACTCTGTTATTTGCTTAATGACTATGGCAAAAAAGGTCATAAAATCAGGTGCCACTCACTTTAATAACCACATCACGTATAGGTAGAACTTCAGATTGCAATGTGGTCATCTATCAAGGACCACCTGCATTTCATCAAAAAAATGTATGAACCAACTGCTCAGAGTCTGGATGGGTATTTGGTGAACCCACAGGTTTCATTTCAACTCCAGTCTTGCATGTTTCAGTAACGCTTATGTCACAGAATCACCCACGAGTCATGATTATGATGTTATTAGGTTTCTTCCAACTTTCTGGTTAAAATGGGAAAAATGACATACAAAAACTGTACTTTTCTAGACTTAAATAACTTAGAATGAAAAGCGCCCTTAACTATTTCTCATCCAATTGATTCAACAATACATTTGAGGTGCATAATACAGATTAACCTTGTCAGTCAAAGCAGGCCTCATTCAGCATGTTTAATTGAATGGCATTGCTAACACGAACTCACTTGTTACAGTTAGACTTTCTCAAAGATTGGGAATGAGGCTGTAGGACTGAAGTTGAGAAGAACCAGTGAGCCTGAGTTTTTTCCTATATAGTACATATAAATTGTCCCTAGTATACTAACACAGCATTGTTTATCTTCCTGAGAGGTGTCCCAAAGGTGCTTTTTCAAGAGGCAACTGGACTTTTCTGGTTTTTCTTTGAAGGCGTTTCGCTTCTCATCCAAGAAGGTTCTTCAGCTGGAGAGCTGAAGAAGCTTCTTAGATGAGAAGTGAAACATCTTCAAAGAAAAACCAGAAAAGTCCAGTTGCCTCTTGAAAAAGCACCTTTGGGACAACCATGACCTGGGTGACTGAGACTCTCCATAGACATTCCTGAAAGCTGCTTCTGCATAAGATGACTGAAGGGAGATAAACCTGCTAAATGTTGGCATTTTATTACTGAATGCTTAGAGAGAAATCCATGATCACATGGCTAAAGCAATCTGTACTTAAATCAAGGTATTCTCACTGATATTCACCTCCACTTTTTGAAATGCCTCATATTGTTCAATATTAAGAGATTGCATGTTAGAATACATCTTAAAATAAATTCCTTATGAGAGCAAAACTTTCCCAAACTATTATGGCCTTGATGCATTTTTCTTCCAAAATCCATTTTCTCCCAGCAACTTTCTTCTTGCAAGGTTCTAGTTATGAGTTTACTCTCACTCAAGCAGAACGTTTTGTTGAGGGGGAGGGGGGGAGAACCAGCATAAATTGGTTGGCAGGAGAAAAAATAGCTAGTGCTGGAGGAGGGGATCACATTTTTAAGGCCCCTTTGCATTTAAAAATATCAAGAAATATGTACGGTATATATATATATACATATATATTCACTTTGAATTTGGAAATAGCTAATTGGGTAAGGAAAGCAACCATATGAATGGTTATTATGAAGAGTTGGTAACTGCTATCAACTCTATCCATAAGGTCACTTTTCTTGCCCAGTAGTGCTATAAATGCCTTTTTTAAATTTTTATTAAAAATAGAACAATTTTGGTAATCCTATAAAAAATTGTAAACATTTTTGAAACACAATAGGTAGTCCTTGGCTTATGATGACTCAGTTTGGACGCAACTGAGCCCAAAATTTATGTTTCTAAGTGAGACATTTGTTAAGTAAATTTTGTCCCATTTTACAACCTTTCTTGCCACCGTTAAGTGAATCACTGCAGTTATTAAGTTAGTAACACGGTTGTTAAGTGAATCTGGCTTCCCCATTGACTTGGCTTGCCAGAAGGTCGCAAAAGGTGATCACATGACCCCGGGACACTGCAGCCGTCATAAATATGAACCAGAAGCCAAGCATCCAAATGTTGATAATGTGACCATGGGGATGCTACAACAGTCATAAGTGTGAAAAATGGTCATAAATCACTTTTTTCATTGCTGTTGCAACTTTGAACAGTGATAAATAAACTTGTAATTTGAGGACTATCTGTATTTCCTTATTTGTAGAAACAAGCAGACTTTAAAAGCTTCTTCCTCATTCACATCCCTTGGAAATGTAACTTAATAATTAAAATTAATTAAAACAACTGAACATTGCTCATAAAATAACAGTTTGTGTTATTTCTGTGTAGGCGTATTTGGGCATGCTGAAAAATGGTTTGGAAAAATGCTACAGACCCCATATGAATACAGCACTTCTGTTCATCAAAGCACATATCACATTATTTTAGACTTCTGCACATACCTGGAAAAATGGCTAGTCTAAGAATCACATTAAAGTCACAATACTTTTAACAATTTGATTCATTAAAGTAATATTTGATTTCACATTTATGTGAGATTTCCTCATCAATGACTGCCAGGTCTGGGCTGGAAAAATCTGGATAATGATTACAAAGCAGCATGGAGCTAGTGTTTTCTTTATTTCTTTGTGGCCATCTAGTCTGGATTTTTCCAGCCCATGGATGGTAGCTCTACAATATATATATAAAAAAACAAACATGTTCTTTAATGAACAGCAAAGACGCCCTGTGCTTATGTGAAGCACTTCCTCCAATGGTTTTCAAGTCTACAGTACGAAGCCAATAAAGACCCATCAACAACCTTCTCAAGAAAGTATGACTCAGTAATAGGATTGCATTGAAATCAATAGAAAAATCTTCCAAATTTTTTTATTTTAGGTCAATGTTTGTTCTACTCACATAAATCTCTTTTACATATAATACAAAGTGTAATAATCAATCCCCTGAAACTATAAACAATCTGAGCTTCATACTTGGCATAACAGATATCATTCTGGTATATAATTACATGAAGCAGCCTATAAGGGAAACTAAATGCACAAGAAATGCAGTATGTATATATGCATATAGGAATAAGGCTTGTGGCCTGAATGGATTAATAATGGATACTGACATATCAAAGAAACCACCAAACAAACAAACATGAAAAGATTCAAGGAGCTATGTGGAGTTATCATTATAATTTTCCAAGCTTAAAGAAAAGTAATAGTGCAACCTTTCTGTGTTTATTGAGATATAACTTCCATTGAATTCAATATGTTTACTCCCAATATGTGCTAAGGCCTGTAACTAACTATATCCAGGAAAAAAATGTGTCAGGTAATAAGGAATTTTCTGGGAGAAGAAAGAAATGGATATTATATCCCAAGGCATCATGCATCTTTAAGATGTATAAATTCAGGAATCTAGTGCCAACTGACTGACAATCTATACAATACGTCCCTGATTAAATATTCAAGTTCAGTATATTTTTAATTACAAGGTGGAAATATTTCAGTAGTAGATGCTATTTTTAAGAGAATGAGATCATATTGAGTGTTCTTCCTTGATTGAAAAGTACTCTTTGCTATTTCGAACTGTAACCCCAGTTTTCTCTGGCCAGGTGCAATAAGAACTCTAGTCTAAATAAACTGGGCCCAACAGATTAAAGAAGGCTGCTGAATATGTACCTCAAAAAACTAAAAGTCCTTTATTTTAAAGTAGAAAACAAGTTTCATCTATTCTTCTATACACTATTTAGAACAGTACACAAGTGGCCCACAATTACTCTTTACATTTCCCCACATTAACCCTCTGAAATAAAGTCAACTATGTCCAAACACTGTTTGATTAAAGTCCCCTATAATATGATGAAATTAGTTTATCAAACTTGTTCAGATAATATCCTACGTCATCATGGGTTTATTCATTGTGGTTTGGCATATGGCAGGAAACCATTATAGTCATGAAACATAATTGATGAAAAATGTGGTTTTCTCAGTAAACTTCAGTTAACGAGTGCAATCCTAGTCTCAATTTAATTTCCTTTTATTTTGCGTATTTTTATCCTGCCATTATTATTTTTATACATAAGTTAAGGTGGTGAATATTTCAAATACTCCTACCTCCTCCTGTTTTCCTCACAACAACAACCCTGTGAGGTGGGTTGGGCTGAGAGAGAGTGACTGGCCCAAAGTCACCCAACCGGTTTTCATGTCTAAGGTGGAATCAGAACTCATGGCTTCCCAGTTTCTAGCTTGTTACCTTAACCACTAGACCAGGGGTCTGCGAAGTTGGCTCTTTTAAGACTGGTGGACTTCAACTCCCAGAATTCCCTAGCCAGCCAGGCTGACTGGGGAATTCTGGAAGTTGAAGTCCACCAGTCTTAAAAGGGCCAACTTCGCAGACCCCTGCACTAGACCAAATTGGCTCTCAGTTTTTATACATTCACTCTTTACTTGTGCAATCTTAAATATTCAAATATATGCTTCAAGGCACTAAATTGTTCAATTTCTCTAATATGTTCATTTCCTCTGCCTGAATATTGCTGTTATGGATAATAATGTCAGTTCTATGACCTCTATACAACACTACAAGAGGCAAAGTTAAGCCCATCTGAAAATCACTTTCTGGTCTACCATGTTTCTTTTGACCACCGAAATAAGCACTTGGCCTTATTTTCAGGGAGGTCTTATTCTTTTTGAGGTGCAGGAGGCAGTGAGTGTGGTCACCTCATGGCTGCTGTTGTGTTGCAATATTTTCAGGGAGGTCTTATTTTCGGGGAAACATGGTATATAGAAATGAAACCTCAGTGTAATAGTTGCTATGAATAAACTTAGCCTATTGAATTTAATACAAATTAAATGATATAATGATATAAATATTGGACAATGATATAATGTGTTGTCCTGGGAAGATTTCTGATAGACTCCACAGAATTTAGTATTCATGCGCATTTCGGAAACAGCAGAAACAAAAATAGCTTTTTTGAAAATTCATGAGGAAAAAAAACTCTGAAATTAAATTTTATACATACACAGCATTCAACATTTTGATTGAAGCTTAAAAAAAAATAACATACTTATCTCATTTTTATGAATAGCATGCATTCTTATGGCCTGATACCATCGTAAACTGTTGGTTAGGTTTAGAATTTCCTGCCCTGAGATTTCAAATCAAATAAATAACAAGAGGCTTGAAAAAATGTCAGGTTGTCTCTAAGACACTGTCCTTATTTAAGACCATGTAAACATATCAGCCATTTGTCATTAATCCCACAGAGGACAGTTTTCCGAAAGCATGGCAGAACTCTCATTCGGGATTCTAGATTCTTACGTCGACTGTATCTGTTCGATGTACATTTCCAGTTGGTGATGATTTCTCGGGAAAATTCGAAGCACTGATTTGCATCCTTTTACCTCTCAAAATGTAGTTTAAACTTCAGTGTTTATTCCTGAACGGAGGAATAGTGGATGGATCTATGATAATCTTCCGAAGTGGTTATCTGTTCTGATATATCATAGCCTCTCAGAAAAGGTCCGGTGTTTTGCTGGGCAAAATAGTACAGCTGCCTAGCAAATACTGGTTCAACCTTAACAACAAATCAGAAAATTAATGAGTTTAAAGGGTGACTACTGGAATAATAATGTTCTTTAATAATAGAGTTCTGAAAATTTATTTTATCAATTTTATAGCAAGCAGTAATTCATAAAAATCTCACCACAAGTATGCAAACAAATAGCATGCCAAAAAAAATATATCTGCTAGTATGACAGTAAGTACCATAGATATAGTTCTGGCAAATTCCAAGACCAAATATATAGGATTAAGAAAGCAATGTTGTACAATTTGTTCTCTCTTGTATATTCCTAATCTGATGTAAATGAATGAAAACAAGAGCAAATGATTATCTGAGACAAATGCTTATAGTTTCTAGTTAGAGTATATTTGTTTTTCAAGGATATGACCCAAGGAGGAGGAGAATTTGCAATGCAGAGCCATTGCCATTCTCTGAAGTGGGGTGGGGGACAAATGGTGGAATACAGCTTCTGACATCTTGAGAAAAAAAAATAACCCTGTCATTTATTTACAGGGTTGCAACTGACATTGGTTGCTGGGATTTAGGGATACATTGTAGCACTATTTCCTCATTGTACTTTGTTCTGGGTATCTATGACCAAACTCTTCCACAACAATGTATCTTTTTTTAAATCAAGTATTTTGCTGAGCGCTGTTGAATTGTATCATACAATACAATACAATACAATAGCAGAGTTGGAAGGGACCTTGTAGGTCTTCTAGTCCAACCCCTTGCGTGGGCAGGAACCTTATACCATTTCAGACAAATGGCTATCTAACATCTTTTTAAAGACTTCCAGGGTTGGGGCATTCACAACTTCTGGAGGCAAGCTGTTCCAGAGGTTAATTGTTCTAACTGTCAGGAAATTTCTCCTTAGTTCTAAGTTGCTTCTCTCTTTGATTAGTTTCCACCCATTGCTTCTTGTCCTGCCCCCAGGTGCCTTGGAGAATAGTTTGACTCCCTCTTCTTTGTGGCACCCTCTGAGATATCGGAACACTGCTATCATGTCTCCCCTGGTCCTTCTCTTCATCAAACTAGACATACCCAGCTCCTGCAGCCGTTCTTCATATGTTTTAGTCTCCAGTTCCCTAATCATCTTGGTTGCTCTTCTCTGCACTCTTTCCAGAGTCTCCACGTCTTTTCTACATCGTGGCGACCAAAACTGTATGCAGTATTCCAAGTGTGGCCTTACCAAGGCACTATACAGTGGCATTAACACTTCACGTGATCTAGATTCCATCCCTCTGTTTATGCAGCCTAGAACTGTGTTGGCTTTTTTGGCAGCTGCTGCACACTGCTGGCTCATATTCAAATGGTTGTCCACTAGGATTCCTAGATCCCTCTCACAGTTGCTACTATTGAGCAAGGTACCACCTATACTGTACTTGTGCATTTGGTTTTTCTTGCCTATATGTAGAACCTTACTTTTTTCACAATTGAATTTCATTTTATTAGATAGTGCCCAATGTTCAAGTTTGTCTAGACCCTTCTGTATCTTAAGCCTATCTTCTGGAGTGTTGGCTATTCCTGCCAGCTTGGTGTCGTCTGCAAATTTGATGAGTTCCCCATTTATCCCCTCATCCAAATCGTTGATGAAGATGTTAAAGAGTACTGGGCCTAAAACAGAGCCTTGGGGGACTCCACTGCATACTTCCTTCCATGTAGATGCAGTTTCTGCAGTTTCACTTTGTTTTTCTCCCTAGTTTCCTGGGATAGAGACTGGAGAGTAGTTTACAAGTGACATTTCTGGAGTGACATTTGTTCACAGTGACATTTCTGGAGCGAAGGATTAGCCGCCTTGCAGTCACATACATATGGTGGTTCCAGTTCAAGTAAATTGATTTCAAAAACGGGGGAATGGGGAGTGGATTTGATTTTGCTATTTGACCAAAGAGGATGAAAAAAGCTAAACATGACTGTCATTAATCTATTGTGTCAGGGGTTCATTTGCTGAATGACAGCCTTAACAACGACTATTGTCAAAACATTCTTAGTTTGCTACACAATTATGTACCCTTAACATATTGTTTGAACTCTCAATTTGTAAAATAGAACTTATCTCTTAGCATGTTGCATGAATAAAGCTCATAATTACATAGAGAAATCACTTTTTAATGGCTCATTGCACAGTCACCCAGATGTTCAGACAGATATTGGCATTTTTATCCACCTATCGAGTCCTTCCCAAGGACCTGGGATAGGCAAATGCTGATGTTTTATGATGTTAGAAGTATTGTTGCAGGATGTAACAATATTCCAAGTAAAGCTGCCTTTTGCAATGGACTGGTGGTGAATTTGTCAAGGCCAATGATGTTCAACTGATACTTCAGTTGCTTGGGGATTGCACCAAAGGCAACATTTTATTATTTTTATTATTACTATAACATTAAGGGGCACATCTAAGCTGTCACCTGCATTACAGTGAGATTGTTAAGAGATTGTCAATAAATTGAATAAATTGAATTGAATTGTTTAACCTGTTTGCAGATTGCAAATTCTCTCCCGCCCTCCCCCCCTCTCTCACACACACCAAGGATCAAGTGGTTCTAAAAGGATTGACTTGGTATTTAACCATATATAGTCTTTATTAAGCTATTCATTATTATTATTAAGTTATTCAAAATTATTTTTAGGGAAAATGTTAAAAATAAACCAATCTAAATTTGGTGATTTCCAGTAGTGCAGTTTGAATCTGTAAGAAAATTAGCTGCAAGCTCAGACAGAGCATGGAATACATGATAAGTTCCATTTAAGAAGGTTGCAGTTTGGTGCCAATTTGTTATCTGAAATTTCAAATTGTTTCTAAACAAATGTTTAGCATTCACTAAAAGTGAAGCTACAATTGTCAATTATATAGGAATTAACATTGTATATTGCATGGCAGTATAATTAGAGAAATTGTGATTATATTGTCAAGCAATCTTAGTTATATACTGTATTTTTCGGAGTATAAGACACACCGGAGTATAAGACGCACCCAGGTTTTGAAGAGGCTTTTTTTTTAAAGGAAGTAGGTAGATAGAGGGATAGAGAGGGAGAGAAAGAGAGAGAAGTATAGTAGGTAGATAGGGAAAGAGAAAGTAGTTAGGTAGGTAGATAAATAAAGGAATATATATATAGAGAGAGAAATAGAGAGAGAGAAATAGAGATAGAGAGAGAAATACAGTAGGTAGGTAGGAAGAGAGAGAGAGTGTAGATAGGTAGGTAGGTAGGTAGAGGGATAGAGAGAAAGAAATAGAGAGAGAGAGAAATACAGTAGGTAAGGAGTAGGGAGAGAGAGTGTGTAGATAGGTAGGTAGATAGAGGTATATAGAGAGAGAAATAGAGAGAGAGAGAAATACAGTAGATAGGTAGGGAGAGAGAGAGAGAGAGAGAGTAGGCAGGTTGGTAGGTAGAGGGATAGAGAGAAAAATAGAGAGAGAAAAATACAGTAGATAGGTAGGGAGAGAGAGAGTAGGTAAGTAGGTAGGTAGATGTTTCCAGGTGTATTTATCCATGTGCTGGAGAAGGAAATCGCTGTAGCACCTAAAACTTTGTTTCTGCTGGCACAGCACTAGATCAATGTAATTCTCATCAACTACTCTAACTAAACAGCCTTCTGAAAGGAAGGGAAAAAGTTTTTGCACTCTGCAAACCTCCCCAAAATGGCCCATTTTTCGTGAAAATGGCCCCTTCTTTTCAAATAAAAGGCATGAATAGCCTTGGGGGGGCTTGCAGAGTGCTCCTGGGGTGGGTCAAAAATGAGAAAAAACTGGCACATTTATCGTGAAAACGGGGCGTTTTTTGGTCAAAAAATAACATGCATAGCCTTATGGAGGCTTATAGAGTGCTGCTTGGGGCTGGGGGGGGGGAGCAAACAAACGACCCAATTTTTGCTCCTTTCTGCCCTTCCCAGCCCCCACAAGCTCTCTGGAAAGCCTCCATAAAGCTCTGCACGACCATTTTAGTGAAGGGGAGGGGCTTCAGAAGGCAAAAAAAAATGCTGTATTCGGTGTATAAGACGCACCCAGATTTTCACCCTGTTTTTAGAAGAAAAGGGATGCATCTTATACTCTGAAAAATACGGTACATTGGGTTGAAGTTGACCTGATGGTTTAAGAAGAGCTAAACATTCCTGAAACTGAAAATATTCTAAATATCAATTGATCTAGCATTTGAATATCGTAAACCAATTTCATAAAGCATTTATCTTAGCATATACTTACATGGGCTGTAATTTGTTTTCTCTGTCTTTGTGGATCAGGATATTCTTCTCCAAAACTTAACACAATCTGGAATCTAGGTAATGGACGTCCATGGTGGGAAAATATTTGTAGTTCTAGAAATCAAACAGAAATATTATATTTTGGAGGCTAAATTTAGGACAGTGGTGCAAGAATGCATGAAAAATCATCTTAAATAGATTCATCAGATTAAAGAGTTTTTAAAAAAATGAACCCTCTTATCTACCTGGGTTTGAAACAAATAGATAAACCCATTTCAGTTTATTTTTCCTTCTATCTTAAAAAAAATATTACAGTTCCCTTCATCTAGTATGATTTTAGGGCAATACACAATAATAGAAAACATACTTTTTTGTTTTATACTGTACTTTCTCCCTTAAAAATGCAGAATAGCTTATAAAAAGAACAAAACATCCTATAGTGCTTACAGATAGATAAGACAAAATTAATAAAATTCTTAGAGAATGCAACAATTAAAACAATTTCATTCTTTAAATTCACATTCTTCACAATCTGTATTATAGCCAGTTAATGCATAAAGCTCTAGGCTAAAGACAAACTACAATCAATAACATTATTTAAAATATTACATAACATCCAACAATCACACTAAGGTTTTTTTTTTAACAAGGCATTTTGGGAGATTATATATGTAAGAACAGAACTTAAAGTAGGTTATGAAGTAGGTACCAGACATATATTTTCAGCAGGATATCTGATAACAAAAACACCAAGAATTCAGTAATTTCAATAATAACCTTTATACAGGAAGAGAGAACCTTGTAAATATGTACAATTTTAAGAGAATGAGATCCTTGAATTTAGTCAAGAATTAATAGGCAATCCTGGGTAATTGGTTTAGAATTGTGTACTGTAATTACATTTTTGGCTGATAAATTGTGTAATTAGGTGAAGTTTATGAAAAATGTTCAGAGACACTAACACATTACAATAAACTTCAAACTAACATATCATGAATAATGAAGACAAGATTTTAACTCTAAAGACAGCAGTAGTAGCATTCCATCACTGAATTTAACAAGACTTCTAGTAACAAAAATTGGATTTAGGAATGTGCCTAAAGTATGAATTCTTCTTTTAAGGAAAGTGTAACTATATCTTAAAATAGAGGAACTCAGCAGCTACAAATGGAAGAATTATCTGTTTGAAATTCTCATCAATATTCAGCTCAGAGATATCTGCAGGTGATGGAGGACAAGTGGAGTGAATGGCAAAATTATTAATACACTATTATCGCCCAAATATTCCCCTTTGTTTCATAAATTCTGATGTCACATATGTGTGTGAAAGAGACAGAGCTTGTATCCTAATGGCATCATGCTGCTATTGTAATTTTGACTAAAGCTTTCAACACTGTGGACACCTTAACTTAGCTGTATTTTTTGGCAGTCTCTGGTTCAATATGGGCACTAGTCCACCTCCTCCTTTCCTTTTTAATAAATTTTATATCAAAGCTTTATTAGAGCTCCACAAGGTAGAACACAGCAGAAAATCAATTCCAAAGAAGGCTAAGACTACTTTTATTCAGATTGGTTATAATGGAATCTTGAAAGTCAGATTGTGCTGTACCTTCTTCTTAAAATTCAGTGAATTATAGAGGTATCTGCCTGAGATACTTCCAGATATTATCTCATAGATCTGGGCATAAAAATGGTTCAGACACTTCTGCCTAGATAACTCTTTTTGTTCATCTCCATTAATAATAATAATAATAATAATAATTTAATTTCTATCCCGCTCTCTCTCCCCAAGGGGACTCGAGGCGGGGCACAGGCAATTAAAAATACAAATAGACCACAAACAAATACAAAATACAAAGTTAAAAATAAATTAAATAAATCCTGCGCTAAAACCCATAACTAGACTAAAAATTACCCCTAAAAAACCCTGACCTAAAAAGAGACTACCCAAGGCCGGCCAGACGAAAAAAGTGCGTCTTTAATTTTAGGCGGAAGGAGCGGAGGTCCGTGGTTGTCCTGATATCGGGGGGAAGGTCATTCCAGAGGGCTGGGCCCGCCACAGAGAAGGCCCTTCCCCTGGGCGTCGCCCGCTGACAAGTCTAGTGGACGGCACCCGGAGAAGTCCCTCTCTGTGGGAGCGAATCGGCCGTGAGGATGTATGGGGCAGGATCCGATCCCGCAGATAGCTAGGTCCCGAGCCATGGAGCGCTTTGAAGATGGTGACTAACACCTTGAAGCGTACCCGGAAGACGACAGGTAGCCAGTGCAGCTCGCGCAACAGCGGTGTTACATGGGCAAACCTAGAGGTGCCCATAATTGCTCGCGCGGCTGCATTCTGGACCAACTGAAGCCTCCGGGTACACCTCAAGGGGAGCCCCATGTAGAGAGAGTTACAATAGTCCAGTCGGGATGTCACGAGAGCATGAGTGACTGTGCGAAGGGCGTCCCGATCCAATAGGGGGCGCAACTGGCGTACCAGGCGAACCTGGTAAAACGCCCTCCTGGCCACGGCTGTCACTTGATCTTCCATGGACAGCCGGGTATCCAGGAGGACACCCAAGTTGCGCGCCCCATCCACAGGGGCAAGATGTTCGCCCCCTATGGCCAGCGTTGGAGAGAGCTGGTTGAATCGGGCAGCCGGAAACCACAGCCACTCGGTCTTGGTCGGGTTGAGCCTAAGTCCGTTACTTCCCATCCAGATCCGCACGGCTTCCAGGCACTGGCACATCACCGCTACGGCATCGTTGGGGTGGTTTGGGGTAGATATGTACAGCTGGGTGTCATCAGCGTACAGGTGGTACTCTACCCCAAAACCACGGATGATCTCGCCCAGCGGCTTCATGTATGCGTTAAACAGGAGAGGCGAGAGGACCGACCCCTGAGGCACCCCGCATGTGAGGGGTCTCGGGGTCGACCTCTGCTCTCCTGCCCGCACAAATTGCAATCGGCCAGAGAGGTAGGAGGAGAACCACCGTAAAACGGTGCCTCCCACCCCCAACCCCCCCAGCCGATGCAATAGGATACCATGGTCGATGGTATCGAAAGCCGCCGAGAGGTCTAATAGGACCAGGATGGAGGAACATCCCCCATCTCTGGCCCTCCAGAGATCATCTACCAACGCGACCAATGCCGTCTCGGTGCTATGCCCGGGCCGAAAGCCGGACTGGCGCGGATCTAGATAGTCAACTTCCTCCAGGTGACGGGGAAACTGTTGTGCCACCACACTCTCAACAACCTTCGCCAAGAAGGGAAGGTTGGAGACTGGACGGTAGTTGTTCAAAAGAGCTGGGTCCAAAGAGGGCTTCTTGAGGAGGGGCCTCACCATGGCCTCTTTTAGGGAGGCAGGCAAGGAACCCTCACTCAAGGATGCGTTGACAACCTCTTGGAGCCAGCCTCGTGTCACCTCCCAGGATGCCAGTACAAGCCAGGAGGGACACGGGTCCAATAAACATGTGGTGGCTCGCAGTCGCCCACGTAGCCTGTCCATATCCTCGGAAGTAACGGAGTCAAACTCCTCCCAAACAAGATCTCCCCCGTGGCATCCCACTGGGCCATGAATGGGGGTTAGCTCACTCTGTATCTGGGCGGTTTTCTCCTGCAGAAAAATCACAAATTCCTCTGCTCTACCCTGTAGCGGGGCTTCCCGCTCCCTCTGTTGAAGGAGGGAGCGGGTCACCCTAAACAGGGCGGCAGGGCGGTTTTCTGCGGATGCTATGAGAGTGGCACAATGATGACGTTTGGCCACCCTCAGCGCCACAATGTAAGTCCGTAAATGGGCTCTTACCTGTGTCCGGTCAGATTCAGAGCGGCTAGCCCTCCATCTTCTCTCTAGGCATCTCTTGCGGCGTTTCATCACCCGCAGCTCCTCAGTGAACCAAGGAGCCAGGGTGGTTCGCCGCCGCAAGAGAGGCCGCAAGGGCGCGACCCGATCTAAGGCTCCCACGGCCGCACTATTCCATGCGGCCGTGAGGTCCTCCATCGGGGCGCGGGTCAGGGATACAGGAAATGGCCCAAGCGCTGTCTGGAACCCATCTGGGTCCATCAAGCGCCTGGGGCGGTACCAGATTGGTGACTCTGGTTCCGCCTCCCCGCGGAGGGGAGCAGCGGTCGGAAAGTCGAGCCGGAGAAGTGAGTGGTCTGACCATGACAAGGGTGTGATGACTATATCCCCTGTACCCAGATCACTTTTCCATTGGCCCGAGACGAAGATGAGGTCCGGCGTATGTCCACCCTCGTGGGTGGGGCCCTGAATTACTTGGGTCAGGTCCATGGCCGTCATGGAAGCCATGAACTCCCGAGCTGCCACGGATGATTCGCCCAACGATGGCAGGTTAAAGTCCCCCATGACTATAAGTCTGGGGGTCTCCACTGCCACCGTAGCGATCACCTCCAGGAGCTCGGGCAGGGCTGCTGCTACATAGCGGGGAGCCAGGTATACAACCAGCAAGCCCAACTGCCTCCCTAGGCCCCACTTCACGCAGAGGGACTCACAGCCGGAAGTCTGAGGCACAATGGTCTCTCTCGGCTCAAGGCCTTCCTTAATAATGACCGCTACCCCACCACCCCTGCCTAGGGCCCGCGGCTGATGAAATGCGCGGTAGCCTGGTGGGCACATTTCAACGAGGGGATGTCCTCCCTCGTGGCCCAACCAGGTCTCCGCAATTCCTACCAGGTCCGGCTCCCCCTCTGACACAAGGTCACTAATGAGGGGGGCTTTGTTGACAACGGACCTGGCGTTGCAAAACATCAGCCGCAGACCCTGGCTCTGTATTCCCTGGCCACCTAGCCTGCGGTTAAGGTTATCCTTCTTGCTCTCTGCATTTATACATTAATCTTGGCCAAAAAAAAACAACCAATAATATGAATTATAGTGAGAAAATGCAGAACACTATAGCAGAAACATGAGATTGGCTATATTAAACTTCACAGAAAAGGAAGAAAATGAGGCCCACCACAGTTATTTTTCTGTGGTTCACGTAATAAAGATTTAACTAAGTCAAAAAGACTATGCTCAAAGAACATGTCTTATATATTTATTTTATTTTATTTTTATTTTATTTTATTAAATTTATACCCCGCCCTTCTCCAAACGGACCCAGGGCATTTGATATTATTTATCAACTTTTAAAAAATGAACATATTTTGAAAGTTCTTGTGTACACTGTAATATATTGGAAAAAGGATTACATTCCCTTAATCGTAGAATCATCTATTTCTGGGGCATGAAAAATCTTAATCAGAGTAAGAGGTTTGTCATATCCCCAACAAAGCTGGGTCTAATATTCTAACTATATCACACATCTAAATGGAAATCAATAAATATTTAAAACCCTAATACATTTTGAATGTATGTATGCTAACTTCTGCCAACCTAGCAGTTCAAAAGCATATAAAAATGGAAGTAGAAAAATAGGGACCACCTTTGGTGGGAAGGTTAACAAAGTTCCATGCACCTTTGGCTTTTAGTCATGCCAGCCACATGACCACGGAGACGTCTTTGGGCAGCACTGGCTCTTCGGCTTTCAAATGGAGATGAGCACCGCCCCCTAGAGTCAGGAACGACTAGCACATATGTATGAGGGGAAACCTTTACCTTTTATGCAAATGGGTTTCTCTACTACCAAAGCAGAGAAGCTGAGGAAAGGATAAACAGAGGCTGGGTCTCAGATACTGCAGAAGCCCAGAGGCTGGAGGATAGGATGAAGCAGCTGCAAATTCAATGTGTGGTTAGAGGAAACCAATATTTGAAACAGCAAAAGAACTAATTTTAAGCTCAAAATCTTACTTGCAAATACAATGGTAATTTATATTTTAAAAATTACCTGATAAAAATTTCTGAGTGTCAAAAAGCTTGCACGTCTGTTCTCTTTCCAGCTTGTTGGGCCGGTCACTGCAGAATGCCAGAGGCCCATCCCAATATATCCTGCTTTGACAAAGTCTCTTAGCATAGAGGCCATCGTGGGTCATCCAGAGTATTACTCCTCTTTCCAGGTGAGAAAACAATTTTTCAGTCGTTTTCCTCTGGTTATGATCTTCTGGATAAGGGAACATAACTTGGTCCATACCGGTGACCTCGTAGCTATGGCCGTGAGATATCCTACAGCCCTCAGGACTTGAAGTTGTGACTTCTTTTACAAGAGTTTCTTGATAATACAAACAGATGTGCAATCGACAATCTGAAAACATATTTATGCAAAATTATTTTTAACATTTGGTATGGGACAGCTGCATTTCCTATAGTTTAGCAGTATAATGAACTTGAGAAATAGGTTTTCATCTATTCCTGATTTACTGAATAAACATTATAGCAAAACCTATCAGAAACAGGTCCCGTTCTATTCAATGGAACTTGGAGAAAATAAAAGGCATAAGGCCATGTTAGCAACTCTGGGTTCAGAACCAGTGTCACAACTCTGGTCCCATAACCAATGTTAGCTAATGAATGCGGAATAGTGTAATTCATCAGACAGTAAAGAGATACGTTGCTGTAAACCACTAACAGTGGTTTACTATCACTAAAACAGTGATAGTAATAAAATAAATAGTCTTTACTTTGTAGCAACTAAAATGCTTCTTCCGACTAACTCTCAAACAAATATCAACAGTCCTTCACCAAACAAATATATAGTATCTCACAGTGATGCAAAACAATACTCCTCCTTCACAGTTCAGCTTCTCAAACGACAATCAGGTAACATAGGATCACAAGGAATCAAACAGGGATCAAACAGGGATCAAACAGGGAATGAACTTGTGTTCCTGAGCTTCCTTTATAGTAGAGCTGTATGATTACAGCCAATGAGATTATAAATCAGTTCTTAAAGCTACACAATTCCTTAAGAACATAGGCTCATATATATTGCCAACCCAATATAAGGCTGAATATCCTAACAGGCCATATTCACACTAACATTTACTGTGGAAATTATAATTATTTCTCCTTCAAAGGTGCTGTGATAGAGATTATAGTGGCTAAAAAATAACTGAGTTCAAACATTGCATAAAGTAATATTTAGTTTTGGCATAATTCATTGGGTGAATTCAAAATACTGTGACTTACTCAACAAATCATTGTTAAGCATACTTTACCTTAGTATGAATCTAATGAGTATATGTGCTTGAGTGTGTGTATAACTACATGTTAAAATAGGTAAACTATTCTATAGAATATTTAATAAAGCTAACCACTGCTAAATTCAGTAATGCCAATAGACCGTATTGTGTGACATTGGAGTATAATTTCTTGGTTCATTAAGAACCACGCTATGGGCTCATTTATAGCACAGATTAAAAACTACTTAGCACTATCATGGCTTAAAGACATATATCCAAAAAAATATGTGCAGTGTGAGAATAATCATAGCTTTAAATACTCCTACAAAGTAAAGGGCCTAAAATCCCTGAAAAATGATTTCCTGCTCATTCACCAACTGATCTATTCAGTAAATATCAATTTTCCCTGTTAGGCAAGAGTGTAAACAGCTATGAACCATATTCTGGAGAATAAGAAAATATCTGTTTGTAAATTAAATTAAAAAGTTGCCAAGCAAAAGGAGATTACATTAGATGAATTGCTTCAAAAATATGGTAATCTCAGAGTTCTGAACAAAATTGCATACCTAAATAGGATCTTCACTTTCTGGTAGATTACAGAACAGCATTTGTATTTAATGAAATAATCAAAACATTATTTCTAATATTATACACTTTAATCAATTTAATATGCATCCTGTGTAAATAATATTTATTTATATATTTTACATATTTTACAATCCACTTGCTCCTAGTAAAACCAGCAGTTAACAGTAGCAGTTAACAGTATAAGACAGCATCAGTAGTAAATGCTAACAATTACAAAATAATAATTATATTCATAAAATGCAACATAAAATGCACCAATAATATCAAATAAGAGCATATTGTTTTTAAAAAAACTACAAGCACAATCCAATCACCATCCCAAAACCATAATCCTAAAGGGGGGAAATGGAGGTATACAGTAGATTTTTAGCCTCTTCTTGAAGGGAAGTAGGACAGATAGGAAGTGATCAGTAATACAAGCGGAAGGGAATGCCACAAAGCAGGTGCCACTACGAAAAAGGCATTTAGCCCAATATATTCCAACCATTCTTTAAAGTATTCTTTCTGGCCATCAACCACAAGAAGCCTTTTGAAGATTCCTGGCACTTCTAAATTTAAATATAACATAATGTAATAAAAATTCTCAAATAATTAATCTATAATTACAATTTTCACACACACCCAATTTATTCATTTGTATCCTACCTTTATTATTTTTACAAATAATTCAAGGCAACGAGCATATCCAGCACCCCTTCCTCCTCTTATTTTCTCCATAACAACAACCCTGTGAGGTGGATTGTGATGAGAGAGAGTGACTGACCCAAAGTTCACCCAGCTAGCTTTCATAGCTAAGGTATGATTTGAACTCCCAATTTCCTGGTTTCTAGCCTGGTGCCTTAACCACCAGACCAAATGTACTATGCATTCCTTCCTAAATTCTGTCTGACATACAGAGTAACTTTAAGGCAGTTTTGATGCCTGACATTTTTAGAGCCATTTTTTGACTCTGACAACTGCCTGGACTAGCCCCTGCAGTTTTCTTGGCAAGATTTTGGAAGTGGTTTGCTATACCTAGCGATGAGAGACTGCGACTGGCCAAAGATCAATTAGCAGATCTCCTGCCTAAGGTGAGACTAGAACTCATGGTGTCCCAGCTTCTAGTCTGATGCCTTAACTACTACACCCTCTTTCAATTAAATGTGCATGTATTTATATACAGAAGAACAAATGCAGATGAATATTCACTTTTTTCCCCTTCTGGGTTGATAGGGGAATATTTATGAGCATTTTTTTCAATCAGAAGTTCACTGTGATTCATTAGATTGTGATGGTATACATACCTGACAAGGGAATAGCTTCACTAGATCTGATGTTTCCGTCTATTGGGATTCCAGAAGTCTGCGTCTCAGGTGGTGCACAAGCATAAAAAGTCCCAGTTACTTGACAACCTACTTTCATACAAAATAAATAAATGAACGTTTTCACAAAGCAAAATGAACACAACCGAACAGCCAATAACATTCAAAACTTTCATATGCTAGAATGGAAACAAGTATCAATATGTAATACTCTCATGCCTTTAAATATTTTTGATTGTTCATTCTTAAGATTGATACATTTTCCTTATTAAATCATGGCTTTTTTGATGAATCATCTGAAGAACTTCCCATTAACTAACTGTGTGAAACCTCTATAAATCATAATGCTTTTATCCCATCTGCCCAATATTATGAACATAAGAATTGGGGAGTTGGGTAATGGGAAGAGTAAGTAAATAGGGGCGCTTTATCCAGTTTTACTCATATTAGTACTATATTCGTAACAAGATTGGATGGGTCTTCTCATTCTCTACTTTATCACAAGTAATGGTTTTTGGATTGACTTAGGGTTATCACCTGCTTCAGAAGATAATGATTTGCTTTATGAAAATTATTTTAAGTTCAAGGGCTTCTGTCCTAGTATTTCAATCCAAAAGTCAATTTTCATAGTTTATTAGACTATCTTAAGTGCATATGCCAAATATTTGCTACCATACATTAAAGGCCAATGAATAGAATAGAATTCTTTATTGGCCAAGTGTGATTAGACACACAAGGAATTTGACTCTGATGTCTAAAATCTCAATGTACATACAACAATATAGATCATTAACATAATCTTTAAACATTAGATACAACACTTAATGATAGTCATGGATACTGAATAAGCAATCAACATAAATCATACTAGGATACTAAGTAAACAATATAAATTGTAAGATATAAATCATAATGTAGGGTTTTATAGATTTATATTCTTTGCATTCTGTATTTTTGCTAACTCGACAAGCAAGTAGCTGGCCAAATTTAAAGTAGACGCCCTGTCTCAGTTTAAATGATACAGCATGCCACAGAAGACTAAAATAGGATAAGGTGTTATTTCATATAGGAAAGCAAACATTTTGGCACATTGTGTAAACATGATAACCACATTTAGTCATATTTTATTGTTGTGGCCTAGCATGTTGCATTAATGTGCACGTTCTTTACATGGCTTTAAAGTTTAGCATATTGTATGAAGTCAGTGATATTTTTTTTATCTAGTGTTGGCTGAGCAACAGTATGTTCACCTTAAATTATAATTTGTGTCAGTTTTGGAAGGCTTTTTTCTTTTCTTTTTTTTGCTTCCTGGCTGCCACATATTTTAGCCTGGGAAATTGGGAGGGGTTTTTTTTGTTGGAGCGATGGAAACTTAGCCATAACAACATTCCTTACTCTGGGAATGTCAAGGACATTTGCCTGCACCTGAATGGGAGTGACTGAGGATTGTCTCCAGTCGAGTCTGAAGAATGGATTGGACCATGTGAGGAACCTGTGGGTGTGGAGAAGGGTTGTGAACATTCAACTGGGTGGGGAAAACCTGGAAGCTTTCAGATTCAGATTTTCCCAGATGTGCCAACATGGCTCTCTTAATAAATTGGAACTTTGAGGAATTTATTGCCTTGTTTTATTTCATTGGGGGTGTTTTTTGGAACCCTGACAATTTGCACCTTTCAAATATTAAAATGAAATTCCCAGAAAGCCTTCATTTTAATTACAGATAGATTGTAAAGGCAAGGATTGGTAGCAAAGTTTCTTTTCATCACCATAAGTGTCAATGGCTGCTAAACAAGGCAATTGCTAAATAACTACCTATTCTTGATGGGTAATGTGCAACCACTTTTCTACTTGCAATTCTTTCTTCTGATAAATGGAATCTCCGTATTTGTGAAGTCAGAGTGATATTAATAGGTGACAGTTCCATTAATGACAGGATTTTTGTCATACAAAAAAAATATATGCCTTGATGCTTTGGGTGGTAAATTCAGACTGCAAGCATCCATTTTCTCCCACAATAAAAGCAGATCATAGCATCATTTCCTTCCAGAATCCAGGAAATCTGTACTTTACCCAATCCCCCATTAATCCCTTATCCTAAAATTTGCACAGGTAGACTGCAACCATGGAGAAGTGCATATGTATACACCATTCGTATACACCATTCAAAAAGAATTATAGTGTTTCATTAATATCAGTCAAAAAATTGAAATCATTAAAATCCATGCAGTTCAGAATTGCTTAATTTTTGTTGCACTGTGTCTAATGCTAGTTTATTTGTACTGCATTAAAATTGATCAGATCTGTTCATAAATAAGCATATAGAGAACAGATAAAGAAAGAAACAAAGCATTATATTTTGTCTATTAAGTTTTGTGCAACTTTTTAAGTTTATGAAGGTAAAGAATAAACTGTTCTCCTGGTAACTAAAAACCTTGAATACATTCGTAATCAGAAGTTGGCTGTTCTTCCTTATCTGCTTTGTTTTCTCTTTTATTTTAGATTTGCACAGTAAAGCACTCCAATCTTCGTTGAAAATATAAAATTTGTTTTATGCATTTGGTTGCCTACATAGCATAAACCACGCTTAACTGTTTTAATAGATTTCAGGAATGCTAAACTATTCAAGTCATTTTCCTTTCTCTGAAATTTGATGTAAAACACTTTCCTTAGGCTGTGTCATAATATTCTTCTTTATATTGTGCCAGCTTCTTGCAAATATGGGAACTGTGAGACACATAGAAAGTCCTGCCCTTGCCAGAATTAGCTCACATGAAAACTTCATGCAAACTGAAGTATGCATGGAGTTCTACCCTCTACTGAAGTAAGCAAATCCAGTTTCTTAACATTTTTCTTTTCTAGGATGCACATGGAATCCTAAATCAGTACCCACCCGCTATTTATTTCATAATGTAAATAAAAATACCCTGGCTGTAACTCTTATTGAACACAATATAAATGTCTTACCATTCTGACATGATGGACTTTGCCAGTGATGATTACGAGGTGGAAAAGAGACACTTGTACACTGGTATGAAAGATCAGGATGGGGCTGCTCCGGGACGTATTCCCTCCAGTTACGGTCATGAGGTACCATGTAGTTTGTAACCTGTATATTTTATTAAAACATCACATGTCTTATTTGCAGCTATTTACTAAATTAATCTGTGCTAAGTGGTTTTCAGCTTTCTAATTGTATACCCTCTTCAGTAAATCTGTAAAATGAAAACTCAGACAAACACAGTATTGAGCTTGCTTATAGGTCCATGATGGTGAACCTATGGCACCTCTCTGCGGGCATGTCAACCATCACCCCAGCCCATGTGCACGCGCTTCCCACCAGCCAGCTGGTCTTCAGGTCTCTGCCATGCTTGCGCGGGGGGCGGGGCACATGCACAGGGAGAGTGCTCGCATTGCATTTTAGGGCCTTGCACGATGTTCCTGCACTCCATTTTGGCTTCCAGGTTGGTGCAGGAGGCCTTCTAGGCCCAAAAGGGGATACAGGGGCTCATGCACCCCCCCATGGTGGGTTCCTGACCCTGTTGCAACCCGTACGCTGCAACGCAGCCGGGAGTCCACTATATGCACGTGCGCAGTGCGCACATGCATACCCACTGCCCGCGACACTCTAGCTGCTCAGCAGAGTGTCGCACAGGTGGCGTACGCTTTGTGCCCATGTGCAAATGGCCCAGTTGGGTCAAATACAGGTAAGGAGAGCAGGTGGGCAGGTGGGCCCTCCGGAGCATCAGAATGGAATGGTACCTGGTGTTCCCAGCAGGCACCGGTCCATCTGTACTGAGGCATACCGGCAGCAACCCACCACTGGCACACACCCCCCTCCACAGCCCATTTTGTGCTCGGAAGGTTTCCTGCACCAACCTGGAAGCCAAAACGGAGTGCAGGGACACCGCCCGAGGACTCCACACCCTGTTTTGGGCCTGGAAAACCACTGCACCAAACTTGAAGCCAAAAATGGGCAAGTGGGATGGGGTACATGTGTGTGGAGGGGGTCATGTGCGCATGTGTGGGTGTGGGGTGCATTGGAGGGTCATGCACATGCATGTGCTTTCAGCACGCGACAACAAAAAGGATAGCCATTACTGTTATAGGTAATAAAGAGTTTCTAGAGCATTCGCTGGCTGGGGAATTCTGGGAGTTGAACTCCATACATCTTCAAGTTGCCAAGGTTGGGAAACACTGTTCTAGGGAGATACAGCTAGATATCTCATTGATATAAAAGCTTATGAGTGTCTTATGAGTGAATTCGGGCACTTCTCTTCCTGGTAATAAAATAGGATTAGAACTCAATTATTATCCTTTTACTTCCATCAGGCTTACACACACACACACACACACACACACACACACACACACACACACAGCCCATTGAAACTGAATCCAGATAATATCTAATATATCCAATGCAGTGAAGTCTCAATAATTCCTGAAATTCATTATATGCTTGGAGAGAATAAACCTTTATTTTCCAGGTGATAATGTTTCATTTCCTTCTGTTTCTCTTTCTCTGAAGGCCCAGTTTACTGTAGATATATTTGTAATGTACAGGCAATCCTTGACTTGCAACCACAATTATGCCCAAAATTGCTAAGCGAGACATTTATTAAGTGAATTTTGACCCATTTTATGACCTTTCTTGTCACATTTGTTAAGTAAATCATGGTGGTTGTTAAGTTGGGAGAATGGTTGTTAAGTGAATATGGCTTCCTCATTGACTTTGCTTGTCAGAAGGTCGCAAAAGGGGATCATAGCGCAACGGTCATAAATATGAACTAGTTGCCAAGTGTCTGAATTTTAATCACATGACTATCGGGGATGCTGCAATGGTCAAGTATGAAAAACAGTCATAGGTCACTTTTTTCAGTGCTGTTGTAACTTTGAACAGTCACTAAACAAATTGTTGTAAGTTGAGGACTACCTTTATGTGCAGTGTTTCATGGAAATACAAGGGACTCAGAGGGGACTTTAAACTTATAATGTATTGAATATATAAAGTAAAAACTGCTGACAGTGAAGAATGTGTTGGAGCAGTTGAACTATTTATGCCAGAGGTTCCCAAACTTGGCAACTTTAAGACTTGTGGACTTCAACTCCCAGAAATCTCCAGCCAGCATAGCATAGCTGGCTGGAGAATTCTGGGAGTTGAAGTCCACAAGTCTTAAAGTTGCCAAGTTTGGGAACCTCTGATTTATGCCATAAATACAACCGCACAAATTCAGTGCTGTTATTGAAATAAAAAATAAAATACTTCAGTTACAGTTCTCCAACAGGAGAAATGAAATGAAATATGGTAAGAGTTCTAATACTAATCAAAATCTATCACAAGAACCCCTATAAAATCCTTGCAAAATATTAGTTTATATTGGATATTTCCTTGGCCATTTGTTTTCATTCTTATCCTCATGGTACAAGGAAAACAAATAAACATGCCATCTATACATTTTCATTCTGCAAGATGCAAAACTAAAACAAATTTAAGAGTCATACCTGAGGCTGTAGTGCAGAATATGATGAATTCAGAGTGAAAGCGTTGTTCATAATCATCTGTGGATCCTCCATGCTAAGTTGTTTTGATCCTGTAAATTATTTGTAGACGGAAACAGCGTGGTTTATGTAACTTTGAAAAAAATAGTATCTTGGGAGTATTTAAAAATGAAGTCCCTACTGTTAATTTCTAGCAGAACTAATTTAGTTCACACTTTGTAGATACAAAGTTCATTTGTCTTGTTACAAAAAAGTCAGAAATTTAAAAGTGTGCAATGAGAAAACTTATATACATACATACACACAGACATACCATGTTTTCCCGAAAATAAGACAGGGTCTTATTTTCTTTTGACCCCCGAAATAAGCACTTGGCCTTATTTTCGGGGAGCTCTTATTATTTTTGAGGTTCAGGAGGCGGCGAGCGTGGTCACCTCATGGCTGCTGCTGTGTTGCAATATTTTCGAGGGAAGGCTTATTTTAGCACATGCGCTCAAAAGCCCAATTGGGCTTATTATCCGGGAAGGTCTTATTTTCAGGGAAACAGAGTACATACATTTATCCTCATCACATTTGTCAAAAAAATCCGGTTGAATATTCTTAGGTTTTGAATCCTGAATTTATTGCAATTCTGTTCACCCTTCTTTCCCCTACTATATATATCTCTTCTCACATGCAAGGAACTAGTAGAGTTGCGTATGTCCCCATCATGTCTTATAGGCATCCAATCATCTTGGAAAGCTAAGTTAATTAACTAGCAGAGTTAATTGGCTGACCCCTGGTTCCACTGCAATATTTTACAGTGCTTTCTGTGATCTATGAATTGGGTAACTTTCTTCTCTTAGCAAATCCTGCTTCCACAATTCTTTCTCCTCTCCCTCTTCTAGAAGCTGGAAGTTCTCCCCACTCTCTTTGATCCCAAAAAACTAAACATGTTGAGATTAAAAGCAAGGATGTGGACAATGTGTTTGCTGACTTCTGGTGGGTTTGGGTTGTTCTTTTTTTTAACTATTGGCTATTTGGCTGGCCCAAGGCGATGAACTGCCGGGTGGAGACTGTATATTGGCACAGAAATTATTGTTATGGGGAGAGAGCAGGGGTGAAATTCAGAAGGTTCTGACAGGTTCTGGAGAACCGGTAGCAGAAATTTTGAGTAGTTTGGAGAACCGGCAAATACCACCTCTGACTGGCCCCAGAGTGGGGTTGGAATGGAGATTTTGCAGTATCCTTCCCCTGCCAGGGCCACCAAGCCACGCCCACAGAACCGGTAGTAAAACATTTTGAATTTCACCAGTGGAAGAGAGGTAACGCTGGTGTCCATATGGAAGAGGAATAAGACTCCAAATGTCTATGAAGATTCTCAGTCATCCAGGTCATGGTTGTCCCAAAGGTGCTTTTTGAACTGGACTTTCTCGTTTTTCTTTAAAGACGTTTCACTTCTCATCCAAGAAGCTTATTCATGAGAAGTGAAACATCTTCAAAGAAAAACCAGAAAGTCCAGTTGCCTCTTGAAAAAGCACCTTTGGAATAAAACTCCAAGTTTGAAAGGGGGAAAGCAGGTATTAATGTAACAGTATAACAGAGCTGGGAGGGATTTTGGAGGTCTTCTCATCCAAACCCCTCCCTCTGCTCAAGCTGGAGACCCTCTACCATGCCAGACAAATGATTGTCCAATCTCTTCTTTAAAACCTCCAGTGTTGGAGCATCCACAATGTCTGGAGGCAAGCCATTCCATTGATTAATTCAGTGCTTCTCAAATAGTGGGGCGGGCCCCCCAGGGGGGGCGCGAGGCTCCGTAAAGGGGGGCGCGTTTGACCTCGGCAAAGGATTTAATTTTTTTAAAATTTCTAATGCACTTTAAATCTTTTCCGCTACAGTTAGTAAAGCTATTCTTTGTTGTAAATTGATCCACATTTCTTTCTTTTTTTATTCTCTTATATGTTAATAAGGATACAGTGTTATGCAGAGGTGTACTTATAACAATTTTATAGGCAAATGATACTATTTACAGCCGTGCGGGGGGCGCGAAATGTTTTCTTCTTCCTAGTGGGGGCATGACAGAAAATAATTGAGAAGCACTGGATTAATTGTTCCTATTGTCAGGAAATGTCTCCATGGTTCTAGGCTGTGTCTCTATTTAATCCGTTTTCATATGTTGCTTCTTGTTCTGCACACATGGGATGGAGAGTAAGGTCAACCCCTGCTCCTCTGACAGACCCTCAAATATTGGAAATGCTATCAATTCACCCATAGTCCTTATCTTCTTTAAACTACAGTTCCTGCAACCGTTCACTGTATGATCATTGTTGCTCTTCTCTACACCCTTTCTAGATTATCAACATATTTTTTGTAGCTCTAGGCTATTAACTAATGAAGAATATCTTAGGCAAATCCCCAATGAAGGAGAAACAGTGATTGCTGGACACTTTTAAAGCTCAGTTTAAGGTGCTGTCCTACCTTTTTTTGCTCCTTCCGGTATTATTTTATATACTTTATATGGATCTGATATGTCCAGTTGGCTTCTTTCAACCAGTTCTTCAAAATCATTGCTCTTGTTCAAAGCACAACGCAGTCTTGTCTTCCAAGTGGGAGGATCTGGTTTATCAATGCCTTCTTTGAACTTCCCTTTAAATAGAGCCCAGGCCTGAAAATATTTGCAGAAATTGATCAAAAAACCAGAATCCTCCAGAACAGGCTGTGGCATAATAATAAATATATTCCATATTAAAAAAATCATAGAACTAACATGGGACATGCTATGCAATTTATACTTTCCTTCTGGTAGTTCTGTCTAGAATCTAATTGTCAGTGTAGGGCAACCCTTGAGCAAATTCAGCAGTAAGGTAATTAGATACAGTTTCAAGATTCATTATATCTATTTCACTTCTATAAGAACTAGATGGTGTGGCATTTTTCAAAACTGAGTATTTGTGATACACCCTTCACCACTTCACTTCAAGTTTTCCTTTCAGGGATATGACAACCAAAGCAGGCACAGAAAACTTACAGCATCTTCTGTAAATTGTGTAACATCTAAACCAACCTTGAACCCGGATGGCAGAAAGTAAAAAACTATAATAGAGAGAAAACAATGTGTACTCAATAAACAAGTGTACTAATGTTAAATGTGATGGTTGAATAACTAAGGAGAAAGATTGTGCCATATGAATTCTACCAGTAGGGTATAGAGTCGCTTAAAAAAAAAACTTACTATTAAAAGTAATTAGCTGCACTCATTTTAGCAGAAATTTAACAGCATTGCTTCAGGTAATACTCCTCAATAACAATATAAACAAGGGAGTTTTAGAAATAAATTCTTACTAAACAGTTATGGTGCTTGCTGAAGTTAATGAAAAAGTCTGCAATCCTATTCAAAATTATACACAAGTCCAATTGATATCTATGGGATTAAATATATGCAACTGTGATGAGGCTTGCAGACCTAATGAATTAAGCCTTGGGGCAATTAATCAAATGAGAAAAAAAGAAATTATACAGCGTGGTAGGAATCTGCCAAGTGTGACAGAAAAGCATTTTACTTCAGCAACATCTTGGATGTAAGTTGAAGAAAGAAAATAGGATAGTATTGTCAGTAATTTAAGTTAAGGGTGAGATCTCCCAACTGGAACTATATGCAAAATAGCAGCTCAGAAATAAGGGTGGATGCCCACAGAGGATTAAGGAGCAAGGCAGTTCTAAGTGCATTGCAATAGAGGAAATTGTTTTTAGCAGCAAAATTGAGCTCCTGCCACATTCATACAAAACCCATATCTAGTCCCTTTCCCTCAAGCTTTACTCATTAAAACACCCTGATGTTGAGGGTGATGGAAGTGCTATAAAGCCACCTGAAACTCAAAAAGCCCCTTTTGATCTACTGCAAATCTTAATCTATCCTTTTCTTGTGATTTCCATGACTTTTTGCTTGCAAGAATTGCCCTAAAAACGTTTTTTAAAAGTTGCTTACTTCTAGTATTTGGTGAGATATTTTTTTCTTGTTCTAATGTGTACTCCTGGATAGGTTGTAAATACAATTTGTGACATTTCCCATTTTAAGGGAATTTAATTCACACCCAGGCATGTGTGTCATTAGATATGTGACTTCTCTCCACTGGAAAATGTGATGTTTTATTATAGTCCCTGTGTGAGGAATATACAGGTTGAAATGAACCTTAGGTTTCAAGAATTAACTCTGATGATCTCACCATTATTACCAAGCTCCATCTTACCACTACTGCCAAGTGGATAAAAGCTGCAAGTCCCATAATCTCATAGGCTTTCTTTCTCTCACATAGAGTTAGTAAGTAAAGCATCCAGTAAAACTGACTGGCCTTGTCGATTCCAACCAATATCAGAGTACCTCGCCTTTCTCTACCACATTCATTTTTGGGTGAAGACCCACTTCATGTGTGGGTCAAATAAAGTATCTCATTTTCCAAAGCCTATTGAAGGAAGATCATTCACCTACATGGACATTGTTCCCAAGCAGCCTTCCCAAACAGAGACCACCTCCTCGAACTATAACTCCCATCGCCCCCAATCAGAACGAAGGTGAGGCTACTACAGTGAGAAGGAGTACTTACTACTACTTCTTGGGGGAGTGGGAAGGGAAAACCTACAAAAAGGGAGAGAGCTGAAGCAGGTTCATCAAGACCAGAAAAAGAACGGAAAATTATAAAGAAAGGGGGGGGGGGGGAGAGAAATCAAGACCAAAACCCAGAACGCAAATAATGAAATTAATCTCCAGGGCAGCTTTCTGGGAATTTAAAAAAAAAAACCATATTATTATTTATAATAAAGAGCACAAGGTCACTGTAAAGGTACCAGTACAGAACCAGCTTAGAGAAGAAAGCTGGGGCCATTCGAGATATATATATATATATACTGTATCTTTCTGAGGGACGTTGCCTCCAACTTCTAAAAGCAGGTGCCACCCGGCTCCCACAATCCTACGAACTCAGGTCGGTGGCCTGGGCGAGGGATTGAGTGACGGCTTCGCGCGCTCCCTTGCCACCCACCCCCGCCCCTCCTCTCCGGTGTACCTTGAAGAGAGCGGCGTCTTCCTCGCGGTTGTAGTCCTGTTTGCCCGCGTGCTTCCAGGGGATGCGAAAGATACTCTTCTCCTCGTTCTCCCATATCAAGCCCGGGTATTTGGTGCTGTCAATCTGCTCGATCAGCCACTGGCGGAGTTTCCCGTTGCCGCAGCTCACCGAGCTCATGCCGCCGCCTTCGATGCTGCTGCTGTTGCTGCTGCTGCTGCCGCCGCTGCCTTCTAAGTTCATACCAGGCGCCCCGCCAGCCACGGCTCCTCCTCCTCCTCCTCCCCTGACGGAGGAAGGAAGGAAGGGGGGGGGGGGGGAGAGAGAAGGGAGGAGAGAGTGAGCGGGCCCGTTCGGTCACGTGCCGGGCCTCAGCCCGGGCGCGCACGTCAGTTCCAGACAAAAGTCCGCCGCGCTTTCCCGCTCGCCGAGCCGCCCGAGCCTTTCTCCACACGGAGGCGGCGGCGGCGGACCTGCCGCCGCGCGCGCGCGCGCGGGAGAGAGAGGGGAAGCCTCGGCGTCCCCGATTTTACCGTTTCCAGGAAAAGCTCCCCGCGCTCTTCCCCGTTTCCGCCCTCCCCCTGTTATTTGCTGCGTCGTCGCCTCTTCTCTTGCAAGGCGCGGTTTCAGTTAAAAACAACCTCGCCACACCACAACCTCGCTCGCTCGGCTGCCGGGCTGACTTCACGGGCGTCTGTGAGGATTTGAAGTTCGGGGGTTCGAGCCCCACCGGCTTCCTCTACCTCTATAATAGCCTTTGAGCCGCTCGGGTTGGTATTTTACGGGACAAGCAGTTGGAAACGCCGGTCAGCATCCGTGCGCCTTAACACTTCACTCGACGGCGGCTTTTCGGGGCTTCCGAGCCAGCCTTGGTGAAGCTGTTGAAGCACCAAGCTACGTAGAAACTCGGGAGGCCGCGAGTTCTAGTCCCGCTTTAAGCACCAAGCCAACTGGATGCCAACTTGGGCCAGCCGCGCTCTCGCTCTCTCGCTCTCTCTCTCTCTCTCAGCCTTAGGAAGATAGGCAACAATGCCAAACCACTTCGGGAAATCTTGCCAAGGAAAACTAGGAGGTCGAGTCCAGGCGGCCGCCAGGAATAAATAAATAACATTTTTTTAAAACCCTGATTTAGGCACTTCCTCTCCCCAAAAAGCCAATCTGGAGAAGACCAGTCCTTGACTGTACTAGGTGTAGCTGCCTAAAGCAGACTCGCCTGGTTCTCTAGATCTACAACCCTGTGTAATGAGAGGCGCACAAACAGACAACAGAAGTCTTCAGATTAGAGTTGGTGGTCGGCGTGTTTTTCTTTTCTCTACCTCTCTACACTGCAGCAAAGCCTCCGCCCCAATCAATCAATCAATGATTCCACCAGCATCAACCGTCGTCCTCATATTAAGTTTCAACGACCAGATTCAGGCGTTTCTCTCCTCTGGGTCCCTTCTTGCCGAGGCTGCAGGGCGACGGCCTTCCTTCAACCGCCGGTTCCATCCCTACCTTCTCGCTCTGTAGGACTAACTCCCCGTTTCCCGAACCGTCGCTTTCTTCTCCGCCTTTGCTTCCCCCCCCCCCCTTCCTCTCTTTCGCTTCCTTCCAGTACGAGGAGCAAAAGACTTATAGTAGCAAAGGTGGTGTCCTACGATCGCCCCCCCAAAAAACAAGCTCTGTTCTGCCGGGCACTTTCTGATGAAATCAGAAAGTTTTTCCTCGCAAACCTGCACCGGCGAGGCTTCGGCGTACTCCTCGCCTGTTAGCATTCTTTCCCCATAGGGCGAAGCCCGGAGCACACCGTTCCCTCCTCTCCTACACATACATACAACTTCCTCTTGACGTACCTTGTTTAACGCTAATTCTCTCCAGAGACCTGTGGCGGTTCCTTTTTACCCCCTGGAGGCAAACACCGCCCCTCTCTTTCTAAGCCACCCACCTCAGTTTCTTGCCTCCCACTCTTCGCCATTCCTCAGAGAGCCCTCCCTCCCTCATTTTCTTTCTTTCTTTCTTTCTTTCTTTCTTTCTTTCTTTCTTTCTTTCTTTCCCTCTCATCCCCTCTCTCCCCCTCGATCTCATTCTCTCCCGTTCATCCTCTCTCTCTCCCATTCGCTTTCTTGCTTTCCCTCCCTCTCTCATCCTCTCTCTCCCTCTCATTCTCTCTCCCCCTCTGGTCTCCTTCTCTCTCCCCCTCTTTCTCTCTCTCTCTCCCTCCCTCTCCCCTCTCCCTCTCATCCTCTCTCTCTCTCTCCCTCTTCCTCTCATTCTCTCTCTCTCTCTCTCCCCCTCCCTCTCCCCTCTCCCTCTCATCCTCTCCCGCTCTCATTCTCTCTCTCTCCCCCTCCCTCTCCCCTCTCCCTCTCATCCTCTCCCGCTCTCATTCTCTCTCCCTCTCCCCTCTCCCTCTCATCCTCTCCCGCTCTCATTCTCTCTCTCTCCCTCTCCCCTCATTCTCTCTCCTCTCTCCCTCATTCTTTCTCTCCCTCTAATTTTATCTTCCTCAATATTCTTCTTCCTCTGTCTCTCATTCTCTCTCCTTTCCCTCTCTCCCTCTCCCTCATTCTTCTTCTTCCTCTGCCTCTCTCTCTCTCTCTCTCTCATTCTCCCATTCCCTCTCTTTCTCTCTGCCTTCCTAGATTTGCCGGTCGCCCTTCTCTCTTTTTCACTCACCACCCCCGAGTCTCACTACCTCTCCCTTCCCACGTACTGGCGCCCTGGCTTCACTGCGGGGAAACTCCTCACCTTTAACCGTCACAGCGCCGACTGTCAATGCCTGCCCCCACACGCGTGGTTAGGGAAGAGAGGCGGGTGGCGGGGCTTTTGCCCTTTTCAAATTGCATACCTCCCGAAAGCGCCTCCGCGAGTCTCGTCCCCTTTCAGGACTCATTTCCTCGCAAGAGCCCGAGACTTCGGGGGATTCTCCGCTGCGGCTTTAGCGCCTCTGCCCCAGCAAGCTTGCCTTGGGGGCATTTCGGTCCCCTTCGGCCGAATTCGGCAGGATGAGCGTCAGGACTCGCTCCGCTGCAGGAAAAAGTGATCAGGCGCGCAACCTCCGGAGCGCATCATTACTGTCAATGGGGCAGTCCAGAAAGGATCGCAGCGCGCCCATCCCACCCCTAGACTCCGAGCACGAGGTTAGGGCGCGCGCCAGCCTTCCCCCTCCCGCTCCTTATCAAACAGGGCCCAAATCTTGGCGGGACAGCTGAAAGAGAAGCGAATTTGCTGTCTCTTCGAGGGATTTATAAAAGCCCGCATGGCTACGGCTGCAGTTTATAAAGCAACAAAACCCGGAAAGGGGGTTGGATTTCAAAGCAAAGCCCATTTCAAGGGGCAGCTAAATAACTTCGAAAACCTCGGTCTCTCTCTCTCTCCCCCATCCCACGCCCGAGTCCTTAGGTGGCTGTTAAAAGGAAAGCTCTATCCGTGAACGTGGGAGGCTGCTCCGATCAAAGTCATAAGACTTCGGCCGTCTGAGTCGCCCTGTGCGCTTTGATAGAGCCGCCCAACCTGAACAGGCGCCTTGCGCCATCAGAAAACGAGGGTGGCGGGCTACATAGGAGGCGGCAGGTTCAACTTTACAGCGAGGATGTTATAAGGGAAGCCATTCTGGGAGTGGGGATAAAGAGGTAAGAAGAGGCTGCCATCCTGTCTTCTTTTTTAAAAAAATCCTAAACTCTGTGGACAAAATCGGGGGGAGGGAAAGGAAAGTATGGATCAAGCTTCTTACGCGGGCGAAATGGCAAGCAAGTTGCCAAAGACACCTTTAACGACGCTAGGTTTGGGGTATTCCAAAGCCTTTCAGTCCCCAGACTCTTGGTTTCGGCCTGGGGCTCACCGCTTTTCCCACCCTGGGCGCTGCAGGTGCTTGATTTCACCTTCACTATCCCAGGCCTGACCGCTGGTGAATTGGGGGCCGGTTTATTCATTCGTCGGTAAGGGATTCAAACGGTCGTGAATTCCACGTAGGATCATCACGGATTTGGTTTTCAAAACTCTTCAACCCAGAGTTCTCATTCTTTCCTTCTAAAAGTTTTAAGTTCGCCCTGTTCCTACACAGAAGGGAGAAAAGTTTCTGCTGCAATCCAACAGAGCTCTTTTGAGAGAGAATCAAACTCACTCGGTCCAACTTTCGAGTCGATTTCTTTTAGAGGTTCTGTTTCACCCAGCCCGACAATAGGCATGGCGCCTTGCCTTCTAAAATAACTTCCTCGTCCCAGCATATCCATACCTCCCCTATGGACTCCCAAAACATAATGGAATTATGTTCCCATTTTTGGAAGACTTGGAGTTACACAACTCTGTGTATCTGTGGATTTTCTTCCAGTTCAAAACCTTTCTCCAAAGGAGCTCAAATTGGGCTTACAAGAACACCACCTCTCATTTTATGCTTTGGTGAATAAGAGTGACTCTCCAAAGTTATCCATGGCCAAATAGGAATTTGAACCTGGCTATTCTGGACCCCAGTGGCACCGAAGCAAGGAAGCAGTATGGATTTGTTCTGGTTCTCTACCAGACTTCCTACACCTAGTATCTTTTTTCTACCAGACATTCTCAAACCACCCCAGGTGTTTTCTGGAAACCTATAAGGAGGCTTGGAAACCAATTGTTCTCTCCCACTATTTCAAGTAACCAATGAAGCCCAGCGTTGGACGAGATTAGGCGCGTATTCCAAGGATTCATATAAGTCCGTTGCAAAGCCAG
This sequence comes from Rhabdophis nuchalis, assembly GCA_039707465.1. Taxonomy (NCBI): domain Eukaryota; kingdom Metazoa; phylum Chordata; class Lepidosauria; order Squamata; family Natricidae; genus Rhabdophis; species Rhabdophis nuchalis. The sequence continues at coordinate 146,485,849 of CM077645.1, forward strand.
CGCTTGATCAGACTGATGCAATGGTAGCTACAGACAGAAACTGCCTTCAAAAAATGTCCTGACCTTACTTCGTGGAGGAACAGAATAATCTGTTTAATTAATATTTCTGCTGTAAATCGCGCAAAGTACAAAAAAAAAAGCTATATCAACCAGGACCGACGCCTTTATTATACGCAACTGGATTCCAAAAGCTGTTGGACAGAGGATTTTATTACCTTCACCTTGGCTTGGCTGGGTTTAATTATTGAGGGAGCATTTCGATTTATTTTCAGGAAAAAAAAGTTTTGGAGATTCGAGCTCTCTCATTAATATTCCTGAGTGTTTTTCTCCCGCCTCCTTTCCCTGGGTGGAGGAAAAGCGAAGGCTCCTCTCTGGCTTCTTCCATGAAAAGTGGCTAGACCCTGGCTTGGCAACGGAGTTTGGTAAATTCATGGAATACCGTATATGCCTAACTCAACGGGCCCGTCCAACTTTGACATACTTGATTTCCAACCCTGCTTATAGAAAACATCTGGGGTTAATAGGAGGCCGCCTGGCAGAAAAAGACACCAGATGTAGGAAGTCTGATAGAGAGGCAGGTACAAATCCATGCTACCTTCCTTGCTTCGGTAGACGAAACCAAGACCGAGAGGCAAACCCAAGAGAATTCCAGATTGGGATTCATCCTTTCCTCCAATCAGCTTTACGGGCATACCTGGGGAAGCGCAGAAGCGATTAACTCTTCTTTCCATGAAATGTAGTCCTCGGCAGAGACTCGCTTTAGGACGAACATATTAAGGGAGGCTATTTAAATACTGCTTATTAAGTTCTTGGCGGTAGGTCACACAGGCGCACACCCCTTCTTCGCGGCGCAGCTACATCAGCGAAGGCTAATGACTCAGAAGCAGTAAAAACCCTTGAAGATCCAGTTTCCCGGAAAGCGGAGATGGGGTGGATTACAAGGCAATACTAGATCCCTCTTTGGGCCAGCCGGGTTAAGTTTCAACCCAACGCAATTACATTTGGAGCAGCCCGAGTGCCTCTTTCAACGGGCAGGAGAGCTTTTTGCGTGGCAGAGTAAGTAGCTAACTATTCAAACCTGTTCCTTTCGCGGAATTCTGCAATTGTGGCTCAGAAAACCGCAGGGATCCCGAAAGTCAATTCGCCAACCCAGGAGATTTGAACCAGTTGTAAAGATTGGCCATAAATGAACGTGTGTGTGTGTGTGTGTGTGTGTGTGCATTGTCCCATGTTCTCCTCAACTAAACACGGTGGGTGGGGGGGCTTAGTCTGCACAATACCATATGCTTTGTGCCGTGCCGTCCTAGCTTAGTGAAGGGTTAATTTTGTTTCTCCAAAAACTAGCAAGTTTCGGAGTAACCTAGAATAAAATGTAGCCCGATTCCTTATTTTTTTCCAAGGACTTTTAGTATCACCCTACTTGCGTTTGAAAGAAGAAATAAGCAAATCTTGCCCTGGTTAAAACGCCATGCCCCCAACCGTACACATGTAAAGAAATGTCCCAGTATTTTATGGGTCTAAGTTTATGGGCTAACTCGACTGAAACAGGCGTGCAGACTGAGAGGGTATTTTGCAGGCGCATCGCTGCAACTTTTCTGAATCTGCTCGATTTCAGGTGCATATTCAATTTCCATAACCAACAAAAGTTGTCTAGAAACGACGAGATCTGAACTCCAAAATATCCCGAGGGGGCCAAACTAGCAAAATTCTCTTTTAAAAAGCGGGGATCCAAACCCGCCACCCCCATCATGGACCAGGTTCCCTTCTGCGAGTTGAAAATTAGATTTAAAGCTGAGCAGAAATTCACCTCCAGGGGCGCAGATCTACACCCACACGAGTGGGGGGCTGCATTTCGCCTCCGGCTCCCCTTCCCCTCTTTTTAAAACAACTCCCACCACCAGGTACGGCCGTCTTGAGGTCTCAGAGTATCTACTCCTCGGTTTCATTCATAAAACAAGGCGCAGTAACCAAGGAGGGGGAAGTGAGCGAAAGCACTAAAAGAAGGTGTGCAGCCAACCTCGAAGGGGGTCGCACCCGAAAGAACCCGACGTTATTTTAGAACTTGGGATATGGAGCCAAACGGGGCGAGTGAATAATTTCACAGGCCGGTACGAATTTAAAAGACTGATTTACATTTTTTTTTTTTATGGGGTGGACCGCAGCAGGTCTATCGTATGAATCTGCACAATCTACGAGCTGGGCGGCCCGTAGAAATGGAACAAATGAGCAAAATGCTCTGCGCACCAACTTCTTCTGCGTCTCGTTTTTAAGGCACATATTCTTTTTGCCCCCACCGCGTGTAGGCAAAAGAACGGAGAAACCTGAACGCCTGCAACTATTTTGGAAATCTTCGGCTGATACCCACCCCCACCCCCATCCCAGTATGGAGTTTGAATCCAGCCAAACTTTTCCTTTCTTGAAGAGTAAGGGGAATGAGGAATAAATACCTTTGCTCGAAGAAATGGAGCAAGACCGTCTTCCCTTTCACGACCATAACCTGAAATTAGGAGAGAAGGGGAATTCCCACCGTCCTCGGGGGCGCTTTCCCAAATTTAAGGCGGGAGAGGGAAGGAGGGTAACCTCAGCAGGGTTGGAGTTTGTTTGTTTTTTGTTTGCCTGATAACAGGTGAAGCCGCTAGTTCAATTCTGGGAAGGGGTGGGTGGGGTGGGTGGGAGAAGAGATCCAGCCAAGAGATCGACGGTTACAGGATGTTCTTTCTGGAGCCGATAGACCTCACGGTTGGTCTTTCTCTCTTCAGCCGCCCGCCGCCAGTCCGTCCCTTTTGCACGTTTTCCCAGGGCTGCGATACAACAACTCGCTCCTGAGAAAAAGGCACCGAGGTATTCCCACGTTTTCCCCAAAGCCCCTTAGCATCTCACAAGGAATAACTCTATTCCTCTCCCAGCACATACACCCCCCCCACACACACGTGTGTGTGTGGGGTGTGTGTGTGTTAGTTTTGTGCTGATAAATAAAGGGAGACTAGTATAGATCTATTTCAAGCTATTTAGCTCTCATCACCTAGCCATACACTTACTGGGATTCGAACCTGGGAAGTATTACACCTGGGTATTATATATATCAACCCAAGTCCTCATTATATCAACCCGTCCTCATATATATATATATATCAACCCAAGTCCTCATTTTGGCTGCTCCCATCTCCGGCTCTTCTCAAGAGACGCTTTTTTTCTCGGTTCCGACTTTCCCGATGCGAAATAGAGGCAGAAAGTAAAGTCCCTTACCTCCGTCCCTTTCGCTCTCACTCTCTCTCTCTCTCTCTGTCTCTCTCTCTCTCTTTCTCACTTCCTTTCCAAATTCCGGGAGGATGCAGCGTAGCGCCGCTTTCTTAAAACGATTTCAGAAAGAGGGGGCAGAGAGGATGATGGGATCGGGTTTTAAATGAGAAAATGAGTTCGCGGAGCCCAAGAGGATCTTTAAAGTCTGAAGCGACAGCGTAGAGGGGAGGGGCCTGGAAGGGGGCGGGGCTCGCACCCGCCTTCGGCCCCGCGGGGCTAAGAAGCGCCGGAAGGGTGAGGCGGGGTCGGTCTTCGGATAGAATAGATGGATGGGGACGGAGGTGGGGTGCGCTGGCCAGATCCTGAAGGATGGCGAGGGCTTGGTTTTCAGAGGAAGGAAATCACAAAGCGCTCTTAGGCGAGCGCTTGGAAACGGAACCGCCGACAAAAGCTTTTCTCCTTCACGCAAACTGCCCAACGCAATTGTCTTTCCCGCACCCTAATAATAAGTCAGATCTCAAGAATAAGGGCAACGGGGCTAATACTCTGTACAACGCACGTTAGAGGGCGTACCAACATCGCCGGATGCCCAGGAAGGCAAGAAGCTCATCCAAGCCCGGTCAAAATGCGAGATTGTGAATGTTTCTCTCTTCTCCCTGGAAGAGATGTCATTTAAACCCTCACACATACACACACGCCCCTAAAAAAATGTGGGTTCCCATGTGTTTTGATGATAGTGCTATACTAGTGTCTTGAGACGATCTATGGCTCTGGAGCATGGGGGGGGGCTTTTTTTAAACTTCGGGCAGCATGATTGACAGAATTTACTCCCCACTTTCAGCCCACTCAGTAGAACAAAAACCTAACGTTTTATTTTTAATATAACGCTATATTTAATATAATATAATATCTATTTTTAAGAGTTTAAATTGGTCACGTTTGAGAAGGAGGAGGAGGAGGAAGGAGGAGGAGGAGGAGGAGGAAGGAGGAGGAGGAGGAGGAAGAGGAGGAGGAGGAGGAGGAGGAGGAGGAGGAGGAGGAGGAGAAGAAGAAGAAGAAGAAGAAGAAGAAGAAGAAGAAGAAGAAGAAGAAGAAGAAGAAGAAGAAGAAGAAGAAGAAGAAGAAGAAGAAGAAGAAGAAGAAGAAGAAGAAGAAGAAGAAATAATCCTCACAGCACCTGAACTGGAACAGCTGCCTTGCAGAAAAAAAGCCCCTCACCCTCTGTATTTAAGTCAGGTGGAAAATTGAGGGCAATGGGTGTTTGTTTGTTTTTAAATTAATCATGCACATCTTCATTGTGCAGTAATGAGTCCCTGGGTTCTGCACAGGTTTTCTAACTTCCCCGGAAAGAAAACAAGGAATATTAAAGTTATAATGTGTAGAATCTGTTTTCATCAGTAAGAGAAATATTCCGGGAAGGTATGGAATTCTGATTCCAATCTGTCCATCTGAATCTATCAGCAAGGACATTTCTTTTGATCTTGACCTGTTTCTTCCACATAAGGAACTCCTACATAAGGAAGTCCAACTCATGTCATTCCTAGCCAAGATTGCCCTGCTGAAGTTGGAGTCTGGAATATTATGGGGGCGCAGAATTGGATGGGGCAGGGGTCAGAAACCCATAGCTCTGGAGCCACGTGTGGCTCTTTCATCCCTCTGCTGTGGCTCCCTGTTGCCAGTCAGCTCCACAATTTGATAGGGCTTTCAGTTAGGACAGGTAGAGGAAAAAGGACATAGTGCTAGGAGGAGACTCCATGGTGGTGGAACCGGACTTCTGGTGAGCTCCAGAATTGAATGGGAGGCTTCCAGTTAGGACCTTTGTGGTTCTTTGAGTGTTGAAGGTTGCTGACCCTTGGGATAGAGGATAGATTTTCATGCCATGCATGGGAGAAGGTAAAATACAACAGCTCAGAGATGGGGAGGAAACTTTTGGCACTTCATATGAACAAGAGCCCCATTCTTAGTATTGGTCAGTTTAAAAGAGAACTGGAATTGAATCAAATGCTTCCCGTGGATGTAATAGAGAGTGTCTACCGTATTTACTCTGAAATGTAAAACAGAAACAATTGTGCATAACTTGAATCAATTAGTTTGACTCTTGAAATTAAAATGGTTTTATTCTCTTAACCTTTCTTCCATGTATTCATGGCACATGATTTCATAGTCCCACAAATCCCATGATCTGCATAGGATGGTGTCACCTATTCATCTACATATATGCAAACTGAGCCATTCAACTGACTTGGCTGCTTTCCAAACCAGGGGGAGATATGCAAAGTGAGACAGTGAAGGTCACGGAGGGTTACAAAATAGTTCCTCCTTAATGATCTCACACACATTTGTGTTCAGAATCCGAATCTGAATCTAAATCCGAATGGCCTGAGAGTGAATTGAGGAACTGCTGAATAAATCACACATAATAACCAAACTAATTCCAGATGGCTTTGGGTTTTAACACCAATCATTGGGAGCCCAGCACATCTAGAGGGCACCTTGCTGGGGAAGGTTGGCCTGGCCTCATCAAAGAGGAGCTTTGAAAGCAAAGGCCATTCCTATAGATCTGGAGTTGTCACTTCTGACAAATGTCCTGACCTCAGTGATGAGTTGCTGGAATCAATGATGGACTCAATGATGGACTTTCTTCATAGAAAGCATGGACTCAAGAACAAAAACATGTATCTTCCACCCAAACCATGCATTTATACTTATATCCATCATCATCTGAAGGTGACTTATATGCGAGACCGCCTCCTGCCCCATACATCCCTCAGACCGATACGCTCCCACAGAGAGGGCCTCCTCAGGGTGCCGTCGGCTGGACAATGCCGACTGGCGACACCCAGGGGGAGAGCCTTCTCTGTGGCGGGCCCAGCCCTCTGGAACGACTTACCCCCTGAACTCCGCACCATCTCCGACCTCCGCCTCTTCCGCAAGTGTCTGAAGACACACCTATTTCATCTAGCCGGCCTAGCGTAACCTCCATACTGACTATTAGATAGTTTTTAAACTTGGGATTTTAATTCGGTTTTTAGCGCAGGGTTTATTTATTAGAATAAGTATTTTAAATTTCATATATTTTATATATTTTGTATGTATTTTAACATCCCTGTGCGCCGCCCTGGGTCCTAACAAGGAGAAGGGCGGGGTATAAATTTAATAAAATAAATAAATAAATAAAATAAATATGTGGATCTCCCTCTATTTTAGCTACTTTGTTCTAGGTGTTCTAGGTGTTGTTTGTTCTTTGTCTGGACACAAAGATGAGTCTCCAGAGTTCTCATTCTCTCTTTTTATCTCTATGCCAAACTGGCTTTCTTAAGCTCTTCCATCCTTTATCAGTTCCCCAATTCCATGAGTCTGATTGTGGGTCCTTGGAAAGGCTCTATCTGTCCCTTTTTTGCTGGCCCATCAGTTTAGAATTATTTCATTGCCTTAAAAATCACAGCACTGCCTTGTACTGAATCGAGTTATCCAGCTATCCTTCCATCTAGCCTAGGAGTGACAACACAGGCAACCAATCCCCAGGCAAGAAATCTTCCATTTCTATCTAGAGTTGATCTTAGGACTTTCTTCATAGAAAGCATGGACCCTACCTTTGAAGACTACTCAAAAGCTGCAGCATGATTATAATGCAGAAGGCCAGAGAATGATGGTGTATTTTAGTTCACCTGTGTACATTCTTCTGATATGTATTCTGCACTAGTTCCCATTGGGCTTCTGGGCACAATTCAATGTGCCTTTCATTATAAAGTCCTTTGTGGGATAGGACCTGGTTATTTGCAGGATTACCTTTCTCCAATTGTCTCTGCCTGCCACATAAGATTAGACAGTTTGCATCCATCTATCCATTTCATCTTATGGGACTCGGAAAATGTGTCTCCCCTGTTGATCTACTTGCCCGATGATGCAGCATTTTCCATATGGAGGTCTGCATGACCCTGACTCTATGTCTTCAAAAGAGCTTTGATTCTTCTCACAAGCACAGGGCAAGAGAACATCATGTGAACCCACCCCTGAGATTCTTTTGTCTATTTAATTTTTTTTAAAACCCCTCCAGCAGGGTCATTTTTATTACTGCTTATTAACTGAGCATATTGGTGGCTTTAAATCTCCTAACATGTGTGGCAAGTCCTATACATCTGGGTAGTTGTAAAGTTAACTTAGTAACTAAATATTCTGGATTGCATCATGGAATCATGCTTGCAGGTGTCACATTGTTTTCTGCTAAATGGCAACATCTAACCACTTTGGCTGAGGTAGGCAGAGTTGGACTTGGGAGATCACCAGAAGAAAAGTTGAGAAAACATGGGGGGGGGGGAGTAATAGCAAACAATTCCCAGCTGCTTTCGAGAAAAGTACATAAACCTGTTCCTGTAGTCACCAACAGTTAAGCTTGCTCAAATGATGCTTTTTACCTTTAGCATTTGCCTCTTCTAACAAAAAGTCAAAATACTAGACTTTCCAACAGAAGAGGATTGGTCACAACTTTGGAGGAAAATAGCCACCAGTTAAAAAGTCAAGGGAAGGGGGATCAAGCAACACAAATACATACACACACACACACAAACATCTTCCATTGTATGTGATTAATTTAGGGTACAAAATATGGGTGGCATTTCCAATTGAGTCTCTTTGGTCTTTTTGCATTGAGTCCATTATTTCTTAGCTTTGGAATATTGGAAACATTTAAATATGTTATTATATAGCCATCTCTCTGCTGCCTCCAGGACTGTAGTTTGGTTGTACTAGATAATCATTTTAATCATTACCATTTCCAGGAATTGGTTGCAGAGTTTTCTTTTAGTACCATCAAATTTTCCAGTGCAGTGACACTGCAGGGGAGGCTTATTCTAAAGCAAGATGGGAAATGAAATTATTAAAGAGTCCACCTCTTGAATTGGTTTAAAGGAGAAAATAAATGGGTCTGGTTAGGGTAAGTTGTTTATATGTGCAAGTGGTTGAATGAGAGATTTGTGGAGGAAAATCCACTGTGTGGTTTTCTTATAATCAGACTGTTAACTACTAATACACTTGCCAGAAAAGAGTTAATGTTTCTATTGCTCTCATGTTTTCAGAATGCAGCATAATGAGTTAGCAAGCAAAAGAGAGTCAACTTTGACTGGATTCTATGAAACAAACCACAGGCAAGAATTCAGCAGGTATCACTTTCCCTGCCCCACCAAGTGGGAAGCTACAACTATTGATTTTGTATTTCTTTCAGTTGTTAAAGCCAGAAGTGTCCTTCCCAGAATTAAAGAGCATAATATCTTGTTTCAGCATTCTGGATTTTTGCTATCATTTTAAAATTCAAACAGAACCAGAAGAAGAAGAAAAAGAAGCCATCCTTCTCTCTTTTCTTTCCAAATTTTAAATTACTTTTTAGAGTCATTGAGATTCATTCATGAAGCCTGGATAGCTGTGCTTTTAGAAATTTGATTTTCCTGTTACTTATTGCAGCTATAGGGACTGCTATATGACATGAAATATCACAGCAACTAAGGGGGAAATATATCTTTCTCCCTTACTGGTGAGTACATTTCTCAATATCCAGAGTTAATTTGGAGAGGACATAACCCCTGGCCCTCAGTTTAGATTATTAGCTGGGGGGGGGGGGAGCAAAAGGGAAAAGGATAAGGATACCTTTTCTGCATAACCTGTTGCCCATTTCAACTCCTGCCTTAGCAGCTGCGTAATTTACGCATGTCGGAAACAACATAGGTCAGCACAAAATACAGCTATGTCCTTTTGCAGAACCAGTGTAAGGCCCATAACATTTATTTCAGATTGCCTCCCATTTCTAACTCTTTACTTATTGACTGGTCATTCCAGGAGAACTTCCACAATGTGCAACCACAATGTTCTCAGCAGTCCACATTGCTACAGGCCCCAACGGTTGGGGCAGGATATATGTTCATCTAAGATGAAGGCCCCTTGAAAGCAGAAAAGGACTGTATGGTAAAGAATATGAGGTTCTTTTCTTTAGCAAAAATCAGTAGAACTATCTGTTCACTAATCAAAGGCCTTTTGGCAACAAAGGAATTAATTATGCCTATGAATGGTTGATTATTAGACACGATGTAAACAGCTATTCAAATAGACTTTTGTGATCATTTTCTAATGTGTTTAATATTTTATCTTGATGACTAGAAACTACCTGCACAAGGTCCTCTCCTACCACCAGTTGCAAAATAATAATAATAATATCTCAAACAGAAGATATTTTTTAGAGGGGCGGGTTCTCTTCCTTTGGAGTAACTTGCTCAACTTTCATAGCATTCCAGGAACTGATGATGATGATGATGATGATGATGATGATGATGATGATGATGATGATGATGTCCATTCAGTCATGTACAACTCTTGGCAATTCTATGGGCCAGGTCTCTCCACATCTTCCAATCTTGCACTACTTTTTGGAGTTTTTCTAGGTTCTGGCTGGTGTTGACTTTGATAATGTCCAGCTACCGTTTTCTGTGGCAGCCTGGTTTCTTTCACTGTTAACTTGCAAAAGCTTTTCTAAAAAGTTTTGGGGATTCATCAGTGTGGAGCCAGCAGAATTTGAAATGGTTTTACAAGGTGTATAATTTATTTTGCACTGTGGTCTATCTTATTACCTTTCATTAATTTTGGATGTTGGACCTCATGTTACTAGCTGGAGACCTGGTCAACTGAGGCAATAAATACATTTCATAAATACATACACACACCTATGTGCGTGCCTTCATTCACAGTATTCTTTGTGAAGACTAGGACTTTTTCACCGTCAAATTCAGAGAGCTAGACAGCAGCCCCCTTGGTTTAATGAACTTCCTGATTCTGTCACCTGTCTAGGACTATTAAAAAAAACAGGAAGTTTGCAAAAGCACCTGCCAACCTGGCCATGTGTAGCTGGAAGAATCCGGTTGGTTGGCAGATCCCCACCATTGCACAGATCTGGCAAACAGGCGTGAAAGAGAAATTTCCCCAGGAGTTTTATACTTTTCCCCATGATGTAGACGACTTTCCTTAGAAATTTGGGTGGTTTCAGGAAATTTCACCTATTCCTCTTTCACATATTTGAAATGATTGGGTTAAAAAAAAACCTATTTGTGCACGTTAAACTCCTACAGTTTTGCCAGATAAAGTAGAATTTCTGCTTATCCATCATATTCACAATGAAGAGCTTTTGGAGGAAATGGAAATAGTAAAAACTCTGCTGAATTTGATAAACAGCTATCTAGTACACTCTCCCCTCAGCAGTTGACAATGAGATGCAAGGAGTTTGCTTTCTTGCTTTGCCTCAACAGTTAGGGTTGGCCTCAAAATCCATCCCAATGTTCTTTCCATATGATTGTCTCCTACAAAAGCCAGTTTGGTCTAGTGGTTATGACACCAGGCTGGAAAGCAGGAGACTGTGAGTTCAGGTCCTGCTTTAGCCATGAAATCCAGCTGGGTGACTTTGGGCCAATCACTTTCTCTTATCCCAACCTACCTCACAGAGTTGTTGCTAGTGGGGGAAAAGGAGGTTTGTGAGATATGTTTGCTGCTTTGAGTTATTTGTAAAAATGATAAAGGCAGCACAAAAATCATCATTTTGCATCAAAATACAAATACCTGTCTAACAGTGGCTCTCCAGAAATTTGAGTCACCTCCTTCATAAGTGGTCTATACGCAAATGGACGTTGGGGGTTTTAGGGGGAATTTTAGCACAGGCTCCGATTTAATTCTTTTTACCTATTTATTGTATTTTTATTATTGTTGGTTTTAATTTCCTGTGCACCGCCCTCGGTCCATTTCGAAGGAGAAGGCGCAGTATATAAATTGGGGGGGGAAAAAAAAAAAGAGATAAGCTAGAGAGAGATAATGGACAGAATTTGGGATTGTCTACATCAGAGGTGTCAAAATCAAGGCCCAGATCTGGCCTACGATGTGGTAGGATCCATCCTGGAAAATGTAAGGGTTGGCCCATGTTGCTTCATCCCAGTCTACCCACATCACTTTGGCCCAGTCTACACATGTTGCTTCTGGCCAGTCTGCCCACATTGCTTCAGACTGGCCTACAAAATGCAAAATGGAAACCTGCCAGCAGTTTGGAGAGTGTTGTCAAGCTGGCCATGCCCACCCAGTTGGCCATGCCCCCAGTTGGCCACACCCAGTAAGTGATGTCAAGTTGGCCACGTCCAGCCAGTTGGCCATGCCTGCCCAGCCCCCCAAGGTCAACCACAGCCCTGATGTGGCCCTCAATGAAATTGAGTTTGACACCCCTGGTCTACATGCCCAGCAAATGGTTTCGTGTTCTTTCATATTTTTTATCAACATTCTTTCGGGGAACTCAACCTTTTCTTGATACCCTTCTAGCATCTCCATTTCATCATAAGTAGGCTGGGTCAGGAGATAGTGTCTAGCAGTCCAAAGAAAGCCAGTCAGTTTCGTGTTAAGAAAGGATCAGAATCTAGATTTCCACCCACCTCATCAGATCTAGTGTAAGATTGTTGGGTATTTAAATGTTTTGTACTATTTCTGTAACACCCCGCCTTCTCATTACTATAACTGAATTTTTCAAAAAAAAAAATTTTGTTTGCTTGTTTTGCTTTTAAAAAAAAAAAGGAGAAGAAGAAGAACACCTTCACATTTAGGTTAATATAGATTTAAAGGAGGAATCATGCAGTGTTATCGACTCAGTAATAGCATTATGCTTTTGAAATTGCTGCTCTTTATGAGTTGCCTTTTAAAAATCCCAGATAAACAATACATATACGGTACATACCACAACTGAAGCATCTCAATGAAGTCATCTGCTTGCACAGAGTCAGGATCACCAGAAAATATATCTGAAAGGTGCTTTTTCAAGAGATAACTGGACTTTATTGTTTATCTTTGAAGACATTTCGCTTCTCATCCAAGAAGCTTCTTCAGCTCTGACTGGATGGTGGGGAAGGGAAGGATTTATATTCCTTGCAGACAGCAGGTCATTTGCATTATTTTGGAGGGTCCTTGAGGCCACTGGAGGTTTATCTGTGTCTTCAGGGTTGCCTGGGTAGTGCAAATAGATGTAGAGCCTTCCAGTTGCCTCCTGAAAAAGCACCTTTGGGACAGCCATGACCTGGATGCCTGACAATCTCCATAGACATTTGTGAAAGGAAGGATTTTGCATGGTGTTTCAATTATGACCTTACCTGGAATGCGATAATCTGTTTACTTTCATTTATATCTTGATTATCCCTTGTTTGGACTACTGTAAGTTGGGGCTATCCTTACTAGCTTCAGCTAGTTGAGACTGCAATGGTTGAGGTGATTATGGGTGCCAGTTGGTTTAATCATATAACATAATTGCTTTGAGGCCTTACCAGTTTGTTCCAAATACAATTTAAGGAGCTGGTAATCATCTTTAATCTTTGGGACCACCTACTTCTTCTGATGCTTTCTGCCCATTTATTAAGATCCAGGAAAGGAAGAGTCAACCAGTACCCTATTGCTGAAGAGTGTTATTTGGGAAGGACCATAGGAAGTACCTTCTCAGCTGTTGCCTCTTTCTCTGAAAAACTCAATTTCCTACAAAACCCAAGGAAATCTTCTCCTGGAGATGATATCAGCTTCAACACTCTTCAGTTTTCAAAAAGCAATCAAGGCCTGTTTCCCCCCCCCCCCCAGGGAATATTTGATGGCTTTTGAGCTATCTACAGAGGAAAAGGAAGAAATTGTTGTAGAGCTGTGCCTTGGACAGCTTGTTATACATTTCTGTATATTAATCTTAACCTTCTTCCTGGAACTGGGCATGTGCTCTAAGAGTTGGTTATAATTGGCACTATAAATAACCCTTGTGAATACCAGACCATACTGGTTAATAAGGATCTGGAAATTAACCAAAAAGCTAGATTTAATAGAACTATTAATTTTGGTAGGTGCACCTAAAAAGTTGTGTGTTTTAGATGAGAGTTTATATGAGATCCTTCAATGGTTGCTAAACATTGCAAATTACACAAGATGCTAGTGATGACATATCATTAGCAATAGTTGGACAACCCTACTTTTCTTTCTAGAAAGCCAAGGTCATCCTTTGTCTTTGCACCTCTGCACCTAACCAGAACTGGATGGGTGGAATTGCCAGCATGGCAGTGGAAGATTGGACCATGGGATGGACTTGTGGGTGTGGGGGCAAGATTGTGAACTTTCAACTGGGTGGGGAAAACCAGCAAACTTTCAGATTCGGGTGTTCCCAGATGTGCCAACATGGCTGTCTTAATACATTGTAACTTTGAGCAATACTTTGCTTTGGATTCTGATTTACTTTTGGATGCTAATTGGAACCCTGACATATGAACCAGTTGTTAACCATCCGAATGTAAGTCACATGACTGGAGGGATGCCGCAATGGTCATAAATGTGAAAAATGGTCGTAACTCACTTCCTTCAGTGCTGCTGTAACTTCGAATGATCACTAAATGAACTTTTGCAAGTCAAGAACTACCTGTAATGGTTGCTACAGTAGATGTGGCCTGTCACAAAACAGCCATCGATCGGATGACAAACAAAGCCCTTGGTGCAATTCTAAGAAAACCTCTGGGATCCATGCATACAGTTCATGCCTGAAGCTGCTGCTTTGCTTTCTGCCATACTAAACAAAGATGATTAGGGGACTGGGGACTAAAACATATGAAGAATAGTTGCAGGAATTGGGTATGTCTGGTTGAATGAAAAGAAGCACTAGGAGTGACATGATAGTGTTCCAATTTTTAAGTGGCTGCCACAAAATGAGGCGGTCAACCTATTTTTCAAAGCACCTGAAGGCACTACAAGAAGTAATGGATGGAAATCAATCAAGGAACGATCCAAACTAGAACCTTAGGAGAAATTTCCTGGCAGTTAGAATAATTAAACAGCTTGCCTCCAGAAGCTGTAGATGCTCCAACATTGGAGGTTTTTAAGAAGAAGTTA